>JAPFBL010000253.1:2452500-3817500 GCA_026182355.1 Hermatobates lingyangjiaoensis
AACTCACTTCTATATTTCAACCTAATAACCAGATAGTTACAATTTAAAAGTGAGTTTTTGTGATTACTTTTACAAATGTGGAAATACCATTAGATATTCATTAGTTGTATTTAGTTAACGTTTTCAATACTGCGCAGGTTGCTCTAATGTAATATTGAGATTAAAGTTACAGTTATATGAAATATTCCTTCCGTGGATTTAATACATTTAGTTCGTGGAATCTTTTATTAAATTTCTTATAAATGCATATATTTATATATTTTGAAAACAGAATGAAAGATGAATAGAGGCTATACAATAAGACTCACATTCAATTTAGACCCTTTTAACTTGCTCTCAAGAATAGAAGAGAAGTCGCAAGAAGACGAAAGTATATATGTATAGAAAATAAAGACACCTCAAAACTTGAATTTCCTTAGAAAGTAAAATATCAAAATTTTCACATTTCATAAAAAAGAGAAAAATTATTACTCCATATTTCATTTAGAAGGTTCATGAAATAGATAACTGACGTGAGAAAAGCTTAAAGAAACACAAATTAAACATGATTTTTATTTGTCGACGATTACATTACAGTGAGTAATTGTTGATATTAAGTTGAGTTTGATATATATCACGGAGTCACCGCAACGCAATATATTACACGTCAGGTGACAAGAAGAAATACTATTGATTAGCAGAATACAAATTGGTACCAGAGATTGAATACAAATATTAAAGAAAAATCTTATAAAAATATATGCATGTTAAAGTATAGGCCTATATAAATATTTTTTTGTTTAATTTAGTTTAATATAAATATTTAGTTTAATTTTGGTTCTGCGTGCAAACATTTAGATGTGAAATCATTACTTTGTGGAACACAGGTCAGTACTGCATTTCAGGTTTTTAAATACACAGAAAAACCGACTCTTACTAAGCAATAGAATCAATTGGAGAAGACATTTTAATAGCTTTCAATTTTATCAATAATTTTCAGTTTATGAATAATGTCTTTTAGAATAACTTTATAGATCTGGTGACAGATCCTCTTTGGGTCAATCTTGAAAGATGGTTCCAGATTTACATGAGGATGTTGACATGTATTATTTGACTATAATATTTGTTCTTTTTCATGTCTGAAGTCGCATGGACAGAACTGGTTCATTCTCGGAGAGGTGAGCATAGAAAAGTAAATGACTGGGATTATAAGCTTAAAGCTGCGCAACAATAGAGGTAAACTATCATATCCGTTTACATTTCTGGACATTAAACCTTGTGGAGCATGATGGGATTTAACTGGTCCTGAAGCACCCACAGCTAGTCGTAATCCCTTCCTAGCAAGGCAGTACAGGGACTCCGGCCAGATTCCCTTCTTGAGCCCTTTGCTTGATTATCATTTTTAAATGTATATATACATGTAATAAATAAAACGGTCCAAACCGGACAAATAAATAACTTAAAAAAAACAACACATGAAGAACGAAAACACTAACCAGGATGAATATTTAGAAACGACGTTTGTAGTCAGGAAGGACTAGAAGTGAAGAAGAAAAGGTACATTCGTTCAAGACGAACGGTCAAAAGAAAATCATTCTCTATTCACCGTCCATTTCTAACGAACTTACCTCTCTTCTTCCCTTTCTACTTTCTTCCTAACGATGAACTTTCTTTCGAAATATTCATCATAGTAAGTTTTTCGTTCTTTATGTGTTGTTTTTTTCAGTGATTTTTTCAGTTTGTTTTGTTTTTTTTTAAGATATATACAAGAATTCACATAAACACGTGAAATAGCAATTAATGATCAAACCACACTAAGAAATAGGGAAAAAAGACTAAGAACATTTCAACCATAACAAGCAGTCTTCGTCAGAGTTGGGTTTTTGACTCTGACAAAGACCGCTTGTTACGGTTGAAAGATCTTAGTCTTTTTTTCCCCACTTCATATTGTGGTTTAATCATATATATATATATATATATATATATATATATCAATGATCAAACCACAATAAGAAAATTGTGGTTTTTTCAAACCACAATTAGAAAAGTCAGTTGGGTTTTTGACTCTGACGAAGACCGCTTGTTACGGTTGAAAGATCTTAGTCTTGTTTTCCCATTTTCTTATTGTGGTTTGATCATTGATTGTTATTTCACGTATTTATGTGAAATATATATATATATATATATATATATATATATATTGAAGTAACAATCAAACTTGCAATAGTCAACAGTTCAATGATAGTTGGAAATTGGGAAAAAGTATGCAATTAAAGGCGAATAAGCCTGTACTTCAATTTGAAAGCAAAATTTAGATATGATTTCTTCTGCTATTTGATAATTCAGTTTCATTTCCGTTTTTATATCTAAAAATAAAGTAATAAAACTAAAGTATACAACTTACAAGACTTTGAAAATCTGAACAAATCGTAATACATTTTTCTCTTTGTTTGACTTTTGTAATAGTCCCAAACTGAATTAAAGGTTAAACTTCTATTTCATTAAGATGTGAAAACATAATGTAAATGAGATTGTACTAAATTACTATTACCTTTTATCATTATACTTTATCGTAAGCTTTAACGCTTCCAATGATGATTTTTTTTGCGTTATTCTTTCAAAAGCATATAACCCGTTTTATTCATATAAGCAAGTACCTTCTCTCTTAAGAACGAAAATTACATTTTACTTGCATGATCTGAACTGGAATGTTTTTTCAATATCTGTGTCGCCATCACCCATTATATTATCATAGCAAATAAAATGGGAAAAAGTTTTCTTGTTTTTCATTCACACATCATTTATTTAAGTAGGAGTTTTTCATTAGATTAAAAAAGGAGTTTTCAAACTTTTTTGCAGCACATTCTTTTAATAGGTACCAAATCATTTGAGCTAAATCAATAAATAAAATATAGTTAGATAGAACCTCATATATTAAGCATTAATATATGCTTAATAATATATGCTTTAATTTTTAAAGAACCATTAAAAAAAATAAATTACAAAAAAAAGCATTATTTATTTTGATTATTATTTGATATATTGATTTACTTCAAAAATAAATATCTTATTAAACCTACTAAATATTATTATGAATAAATTAATTTTTTTTATCTTCACTAAAGTAAAAATATTTCTTGCTAATAATGTTTTCCTGAACCAGTAATTTTTTTATTACCTATTTACTATTTTAAACAAAACAAAAGATATTTTCAATGGTTTATATTTGCAAAGAGATTGTAGTAATTTATTTTATTTAAACTAGACCTTTGATTTAACTTATATTTGTTTAATGACTAACTCTTGCAATTTCTTGCTAATTTTATTTAAAATTAAATACATACTTAAATACATTAGCAAAATTGTGTTTACGCTGAAGAAGCATAAATAGTAAATCAAAGGAATTACCTTGCAATAGGCTTTATCATAATGCCTATACCAATCCTCATAATATAAAAAGGAAAAAAACTCTTTCTCCATTATTTTAACATATAAATATTTTAAATATCAATATTTTTCACACAGACGAGGCCGAGGTTGTTTGATGTTTTTATATAAAGTTCACATTTAATAGCTCTTGGGTGATAGAAGGACTCTACAATATCTGGAGACTTCAAAAAAATAGACATATATTTCTTATCAGACTTTAAAAAGGGAAAAATATTTTTCTCTTTAATTTACCTATCAATTAGAGTATTATTTTTTTATATCCTCAAATAAAATATCTCGGAACAAATATTAGTGCTATGAAAGAGACTCTATAAATAGAAAATATATGGCTCATTGGTTGTGCAATCCGTATTGTGTGGTATTTACTTCAACAGGGGGTAATACGATAATTGAAAGTATCCACAAAAAAACTGTTTTTTATTTAAACTAAGCGTTTCAAACACTTCATGTTTATCATTAGGGAAACTTCTAATAGAAGCAGTGGGGAACAGGCAGCTCTTATTGTAGAAAACATTTAAAATAGACTGAATTATCGTTTTACCTCTAGTACAAGTAATATATAAATAAAATGGACGCTATTATATTTAAAAGATATTACATTTATCCATTGGTAATATTTTTTAATTAATTATTTTACTTTTTGCACTAATTATAATTTATTTAATTAGAGAGAAACATAATTTATTGTAATGTTCTTTGAAAGCAAAAAAAAATATTACCGAAATTATCATAATTGGTCCACATATCAATATAGTCAAGTAATTATTTAAATTGCACAATTACGAGCTTAAGCGAGGGTATTAATTTACTTAGAGTAAGTTGAATGGAGTTCGGTTAATGATTTTTACTTTCATGGTCTTTAAATAATAATTTGATAATGACGATGAACAAATTTTTAAACGTCCGTATGTGTTCTTGCTGTTTTATAATCATGCAAAATAGGTTTTTGTCGATGCAATCGAAAAATAACAGTTACTGTAGAAAATTAAAAGCACGTTTGATTAATATACGCAGGTGATAAAGTTATAATCATACCAGTTAAACATGAAAGCTATCAGGGTTTGGTTTATAGTTCCAATAAAGGTGCAAAAGATTGCACTTTAGAGCTGAGGTTTCTGAGGAATGAGAGAAGATGCTGTTGGAGGGAAGCGTATATTCTTGACTGTTAATTGGGCTCAAGATCCGTTACTCACTTAAAGTGTGGTCGATGAGGAAATACGAAACTCTCATGAGAAACTGCTTGGAATAATCGATCATCGACAAACATTTAATCACTTCGCCCCCCCCCCCCCTCTCTTCATGAAATGAAATCCAAAAACCTTATCCTACCCTATACCAAGGAGCCTTCAATGTGATATTCAATATGATTCAATTAACATAAACCCAATGGAAAAATTGAAATTGTCTTCTTTTCAAGTTTTACAAAAGTAAAAATTTTCTAGTACTAGTTCATGTTTTTACTATAATCAGGAATATTTCATTGATATAAATTAGTAACAATATAATAAGAGCGCAAACCAACTTCAGGACAGAAAAATTTAATATTTTCTCAAAATCGTTTTTCTCTCTTTCTCGTTCATTCTCTCTTCCACAAACACAAAGAAACACATGTAGCGACGCGAGGTTGCGCGAAGCGAACGCCTCTAACAGCCGGCACATTTTGTTAAATTTTTTTTGTTATTTTCTGGTTACCATGTTTTCCTTGTAAAAAAAACATTACATTTCTTCTTTCCTCTCTCGCTCATTTTCATTTATCTCTCTGTACTAAATGTTATTAAGTTGTTAGAAGTCACCACCAAGGCTTTCAACAGAGAAGCCTGCGGATTTCGGACTTCTACACACACATATATATGTATCAACAAATAAAGAATAACAGCGAAGAGTAAATAATGAAGGGGAAACCATGAACACCCATTCTGGAGAAGACGAAGAATCTGAGCACCTTGTCCCTCGTAGAGGATGTTAGGCCATCGGTCCGGAATTTGTACAGTGTTAGGTACTTGTTAAAGATCCGTACTTTAAATACACTTGAGAAAGGCAAAATTTAGGACTCCCAATGTAACATGTTCAAAAGTATGTTATCACAAAAGGGCTAATGTTCAGCCTAGGTGTGTCCTCATTTGAGACAACCACTGTAAAATAACCTAGCCTAACGAAATACATAATCATATTGTGTTGATTTTCAAAATAATAATATGTTCATTGGTATAGTTAAATTACAGCACTGCACTCAAAAATTTATGCTTTCTTAACTAGTAGCATGAATGGAACAAACTGAACAAAACGGTTTTTCTTCGTGCATACAAAAAACCTAAATCTATCCATATCTTCTAATGCTACACTTTCAGTTTATTTTGATATAATTTGTCATTCTTGTTTTACATTGAATACGACAGAATTATTATTTAGGATAGTGATATAAGAATCGGAAGCTTAGCAGCTTTGGCCTTTCAAAACCATCATAATTTGATTTATAATAATAATTTAGTGTTATAATTTCGATTAAATAATCACAACTATATTTTACCATTTTAAGGTTTATTAGATTAGGGATCTTTAACGTTCTTGGTATCATACTGGTCTAAAAGCTTTCCGTTCTGTACAAGGAATAGCATAGAGGAGATTCTACATTTTCACATGAACATATATAGGATCACGGCTAAGATTTCAACTTGTAGCCATTAGTGATAGAGATAACTATACTAGCTCTCAGACACCTGACTGTTGAACATTGACTACATATGGGAAGCACACAACTACTAGAAAACAACTAACTCTAATAGTTACAGTTAATGTTTCAATAGTGCTATTCATTTATTAATAATAGCAACAAAAAAAAACAAATAAAAATCATCAGGGACGTTGATTTAAAGCAGCAAAAGTCGTAGAAGTCAATCTTTTGTAATTAATGTTGATTACCCCTGAAAACATGAAAACGAGACAAATGATGCACTGGTCGAAGTAGATTGATGGTGTCATGTTTTGATTTGCCAATATGCATGGGAAGAGGATTTCAAAATTGCCGTAAAAGGGAGCTTTAACAAGATGAAAGTGCAAAATATGGATCAGTTATTGCATTAAAAAAAAAACAGGAGGGGGGGGGGGTAACGGATGCGTTTTGCGATAGAGGGGTTTCACAGTGCGTTATGGAAAATTTATGAGGATTTCGTGTGGGCCTGTATATAGATTAGAATTTGAGGGGAGTAGAGAATGATGCAAAAGCGATCATTGCTGGGGAAGGCAGGCCCAATCAAAACATTATCACTGCGTTCCGTTGGGAACCAGTCCTCCGTTAGATGTGGGACTAAACTGGATGCAGCATCCTTCCTTATTAGCCCCAATGCTTTTTATTCCGCCTAATTCGACCTACATAGCTGAGTAACTATTGATTCAAGTCTGAAATGAAATATGAACCAGTTGATCAATTTTCGCAATTGTTTAACGAATGCGTTCTCGAAAAATTCAATTACACTAATAGATTCATTTTTTCAGTATAACAACTTTGCCAAATGCACTGAATTATACTTAGCCACAATCTAGTTCATTTAAAAATAAAACAATTTTATTTACATTCAAATGATCAGTTAAAATGTTTGTAAAACTCAAACTAAACCCATATAGTATATTGTATAATATGCAGCTGGGCATCGCAAATCAAATCATTTCGTTACAATGCACGCTTTCCAAAACTAGCGGCGCATCTTATCTTCGTTAGAAGAAAAACATAGTGCCAGACATCACTGATAACACATTCTGATAAACGTTCTTTCTCAACTCTGTGATTTATGTGATTACTACTTGTATTCGATTGTTTAAAGCATGTTTGTTGTTGCTGCAAATCTGTCTGGTAGATTTATTTTTTTTTATAATTGTTTCATGTCATCGTTATAAATTTTTTTTAAAATAAACCATCAAAAAAAAAGTTTTTTCTTACAGTTTGTTTGTCTCATTTGTCTGTTACATTGAGTTTTTTTTTCACTGTATCAGAAAACAAAATACAAGAGTATGAGAAGAGAAGAACACAAATACAAGTGAAAGAAAAATATTAAATATAAAGAGGAGAATGAAGATAAAAAAAAAACTTTGACTTCAAAATAATCAAACAAAAATTGAAGCCATATGAAATTAAGTATCAAGAACTCATAGCAGAACCTGACTATAGTCAAAGAGTCAAAGAATGTTTACTCTTTCGAACACTCAGAATCGTTGAATTTGGTTTGCTTGCTCTGTTAGATTCATCTCTCTTGGCGTACCATTATTAATTAAGGCCCTCCACCTACCCATAGTACATTTCTATGATAATATAAGTGTTGAGTATAATATTAAAACTTATCAAAAAAAAATATAAAAAAATTTTCTTGGTTGTAGACATATTTGGTCTAACGTTTTTTAATTAATATTCTTTGGTTACTAACTTTACTGATTTATAACTTAATTTATTTTAATATTAACTCACTGTTAAATATTCCATTCTGATATTTTTCCTTGTTAAAGCCGAGAACACCAGTTTTTTGAATTATATTAAGATTAATTGCTAACATATACTCATTTATTTATTCAATTCTTTTATTTTTACAGCAAAATTCTATTTTCTATTTATTTAAATACGACTAAAGCTTTGTTTAAAATCAATATTTAAATAACTAAATAGCTACTTGAAATTTATGTTACTTCTTTTTAGAAGAGTATTTTTTAAAGTAATTACTGGAAAAATGGTTTATTTATAAAAGAATTTTATTAATTTTAATAAAACAAAAACAGTTTATATAAATGAAATGAGGCTATTTTAAATAGATTAAACGTCAAAGGAATTTGAATTATCTTGTTTTAAGAGTCAATCCTTTTACTATTTAAGAAGCTGAAATTCAGAAGACGAGTGCTTAATATAGAAGGGAGTATTTAAAGAAGGAGAACTGGCTTTAGCTATTTAGCAGTCATGAATGAGTAATAGAAGACTGGAGGGTCTATGGACACCTAGACCTTGGAAAGGGTGCGCGGTGCAGTTCTCAAGAGCTACTTCCCGTGCACTGCTCCAAAACCACCAACCGCTAATTAGCCCTGTGGCTTACTCTCAACAAGACTTATTAAAACAACCCTTACATTAGTCAAGTTTAAAGTTAACATTTTAACATTGAACAAATCCCCTGTCTTCTAAGAGTTTAAATAAATCGCAAAAATAATTAAAATAATCATTTAACTAAAAAATAACTCAGCACTTAAGAATAACTTTTTCATTTTTTGTTGTCTCCTTTCTTTATCTAATCTACTCCATGTTATTATTAGTAAAGATAAAAACTGAATTTCTATATGAATCAATGATCAAACCACAATAAGAAATGGGAAAACAAGACCTTTCAACCGTAACAAGCGGTCATCGTCAGAGTCAAAAACCCAACTGATGATGAATATATTAGTAACGAATTCAAGTGTTCACATATAATAATAATTATTAAATATAGTTTTTATCAAATATATATTAAGTATGATAATAATGATTAATTTTTATTAATTTATATCTGAAAATGACTTCTCCGAGCTCCAATTTGTTTAACATACAGATTCAGATAATTAAGACAAGCAAAACTCAACACATTCATCTGTACAGCATGTCCAAAGTGTGACCCGTTATCATAGCAACCTTTAAATGTGGTAATATAGATTTCAAAATGATGTGTATGTTGATATACATTTAAAAATAATTTATTGTATCAGTATAAACGTACTGAATAAACAAAATGTTTTTGCTGAAGGTGTTTTTTTTTGAGAACTGTTTGATGATGGGCTATATATTCTAACCATAGAATAGTACAGAATGTATGTGGTCAAGATAAGAAAACTTCCGAATAACTATTGAAATAATGACTTAATATATTATTCAAATAACATTTTTGGAAAATATATATATATATATATATATATATATATATATATATATATCCATTTCTTATTGTGGTTTGATCATTGATTGTTGTTTCACGTGTTTATGTGAAATCTTTATATATATATATATATATATATATATATATAAATCAATGATCATATATATATATATATATATATAAAAAAAATTTTCACATAAACACGTGAAACAACAATCAATGATCAAACCACAATAAGAAATGGGAAAACAAGACTAAGATCTTTCAACCGTAACAAGCGGTCTTCGTCAGAGTCAAAAACCCAACTGAACACTATTCAACTGAACACTGAACACCCAACTTCCTAGTGTTCAGTTGGGTTTTTGACTCTGACGAAGACCGCTTGTTACGGTTGAAAGATCTTAGTCTTGTTTTCCCATTTCTTATTGTGGTTTGATCATTCATATATATATATATATATATATATATATATATATATATATATATAACAAAATTTTACATAATCACGTGAAATAACAATCAATGATCAAACCACGATATGAAATGGGGAAAAAAGTCTCAGATCTTTCAGCCGTAACTAGCGGCCTTCGTCAAAGTCAAAAACCCAGTCGTCAAAGTCAGTTGGGTTTTTAACTCTGACGAAGACAGCTTGTTACGGTTGAAAGATCTTAGTCTTTTTTCCTCATTTCATATTGTGGTTTGATCATTGATTTATATATATATATATAAGTTGTATTAGCTCTCTGACGAGATAATTATATACATTCATATACATGTATATGACAATAAGTGCCGTAAGGAAGAATCAAAATGAAGAGAAATAAGCTCTGAGGTCTTCTAGACTATATATATATATATATATATATATATATGTGTGTGTGTGTGTGTGTGTTTTGTAAAATGCATTTATGTTCACATTGAATATAATTAATAGTTTTATAATTAATTTACCTATTCGCCTTAATAAGTAATTAGTTTTTTTAATAATATTTAATCTTGTTGATAATAATTTTACTTAGAAGGAGGGAAATCCGGCCCAAAAAAAATTTTATTTATATAAACAAACAGATTACGTTAGATTTACTATTATCTAATTAATGGTTATAATTTGTTTAAATATTGTAACATGAATTAGTAAGGATTGGCCTGTTTGCCTGAGGGTATCAGACTGACCCTTGTTATCAGCCCTTAATGACTCTATAGCGTGCTGGAAGTCATCGATAATGCACCCGTGTTGCTCCAGTAATTAGTTCACACACACACACACACACACACACACACACACACACACACACACACGCACAAGATCTCACGTCTCCATATTCTCTTAATGTCTTTGTTTGCTCTCTAAAAGAAAATTTTGATAAATATCAGCATCAATTAACTATTTCTTTATGATAATATTATACTTTAAAAGTTACTGGACAAATATCTCTATTTATGAAAAAGGGTTTTCTTAACTATTACAATAAATCACTTTTGAATACCATTTATCAAATGAAGCAACAACAATTATTTCAAGCAAACGGAAATCAGTTATCATTAGAAAATTTCATATAATTAACATTAAAAAAAAAAAGTTAATTTCTTTAATTGTATAAGCTTTGAATCGACTTTTAAAATATGAAACGTATAATTAAGAAATTATATATTAAATGAAATTGTAGGTAGCTATTTCTAAATAATGATTCTCTTTACATTGAAGGTTTACCGTGACGGGCGGCTTTTGAATGATATCGTGATGAGAAGTGATGGCTTTTTTTTTATTACCTTCATGAACAATGGCTTCATTAGATTATTTAAAGTGAGAATCGGAAAAAAAAACTTTATTGAATAATCTAGATGAAAAATGTCACAACAATTAAACCATTCAATTTAATGCTAAGAGATTGTTTTCAAGATTACATATGAATGATTAAATCAGTTTATAATGACAATATATTCTGTAGTAAGCAATATGACGGTTTTTTTTAAAAAAACACGGATCATCTTATTCACGAAAACTCCCTATTTTCATGGATCATTTTGATTTAGTGCTTCAGAGAGCGAAAATTGACTGTTTTCTTTTGGTATACCTTATAAGTGGTATTACTGATAGATAATGTATCTGAATTGTTTAGATTTTGATATTATAATTTAAAGATTCATGGGTAAGCCAATACTGGAAAACAACGATAGCATATTGTTGATTTCAATGGAAATACGTGAGTTATTATTATCTATTTCACTACTTCTGCCACCGTCTTTATATAGACTAATAAAACTATAGTGTTTGAACCCTATTAGGATATTGAGTTTTTAAATACAAATCAGATATTGGGGTCCTTTGAGTTCCAAAAAATATTTTGAAAAGTTGGTCATGTCATAGAGTATGTGTGTGCATTTGTATGGTGTATGTGAGAGAGAGTGTGTAAGTGTATATCAGTGTGTGTGTGTGTGTGTGTGTGTGTGTGTGTGTGTGTGTGTGTGTGTGTGTGTGTGTCTGTGTGTGTGAGTACTAATCTAAGAACGTACCATCCTTGTACACTTCATTCCACTGATAAAATTATGTTAATTAACAAATTGGCAAGAAATATATTTTTTCTAAATATCTAGGCATAAGCACATATATATATATATAACTTTCTATTTAACTTAATTTAATTTTAATTTAAATTTTAAAAAGTTGAACATTGAAGACTCTGCAATGCAGAATAACAAGGCATTTTTGCTATTATTTTGGAAGGGAAAAAAACCTGTGAAATTAGATATATAATTTAATTAGATAATTTATTAAATTGTAGGGTAAAAATCTAATGAAATGGTCTCCACATATAAAAATATTAGATATAATTAAGTATAAATCTAATATTAGATATATAATTAGATTTATAATGATAATATTAATTATTATTTTTTGTTTATACAAGCAAAGGTAGGTTGACTTCTAGTTAATAGTTACATAAACAAAGTCATTTGGCGTGTTCACCACACTTTTTTTGCAGGAATACCAAGATTAGTGTTAAATACTATGGAAACAATTAGTGTTAAAGTGTGGACAACTCAAGACAAGTTTTTTTAAAGATTCCCAACTAAGCATTCTTTGCAAGAGTAAAATACATTACTGACTTAGCCACTGAAGTAGACTTCACTTAGTCAAATGACAAAGGAAATTAAAGTTTTGCAAAAAATGAACATACAAGAGTGATAGTTATGATTCTGCATCCTAGTGCTGCTAAGAAATCTGGACACCGTAACTGGATACCACCATAAGCAAACTTAATTAACCCTTTGACTATGGCAGCTCGTAAAACCGGTTTTAAACACTTGGAATGCACGAAATGTGATTCATGTTACGTGGGCCTGACCATTACATTACTACGAGTAGCCATAAAATGGTTTACCATTTTATTTATTTTTATTTATATTTACAACTTTCATTTCATTCATTTTTCTTTTGTATTTCTAATTTTCTAATCTTTTTTATCTTATTTTTTCATCAGCACAGTGTCTCATTAGTAGACATTCAAGCTAGTTCAAGTGGTATCTCTTTAACTGAGTGATAAAAGGTTCAAGTATTGAGATAATTTGTCATTGATGAAACTAATACATTATTAAGGGCTTCTGAAGACTGTCTATTTCGTTGTTATATATTGGTTTGTTTTCTTTAATTTTGAAATTATACATTAGCTGTAAATAAAATAATGGTTTACCATTTTATTTATTTTTATTCATATTTACAACTTTTATTTCGTTCATTTTTCTTTTGTATTTCTAATTTTCTAATCTTTTTTGTCTTATTTTTTCAATTTTTGTACATTTATTTTTATAACATTTTTTTTTAAACATTGTTATTACTGGCCTTATAATTTTATCATTTACTTTACAATTCTTTGTTCTATTTTTCATGTTTTAATTTCTTTAATAATTACTGTTTTATTATAATTTTAGCTTTGATTTTGTTACTATTTTATATACAGATTGAAACTACAACAATAATGATCACATATGTAAAACCATAACCATGTGATGGCTTAGTTACCGCAAACAATTACTGGGTTCGATAGTTTGATACTACTATGGTAGTTGAAATCCATCTATTTAGCTTTAGTAATTTAAGATTATGTTCATAACTAATATAAATTAGATATTCAAATAAATATTTAAAAAAAATACAAATGGTAGGAGAAAATAATTTCATATTTTTCATCCTCATGTGGAAAAAATATATCGGTTCAAAGCAGATCTTGATACCTATCAAATAAAATAAACTTAACAGTATATTGCTCAGAAAGGTATTTTCTAAAGAATAAAAGGAACGTGTCTGGCAGTAAAATATAAAAGAAATAGCCAGCGAGAAACACTATTTTGAACAAACATTATCGGAAAACTGGCTATTGTTCTCTGCTCCTTGTTTCTTTCTGTTTGCTTTTATGGTTTCGATAGTTTATACAGTTGTATACAACATTTGAATTTCAATTTAAAAAAATGAAAACCTTAAAAACAGGATATTTTATCAGATTTTTATGGCATTGCTGCTAAAACTAATTTTTTATATTGTGTATACATTTACTATGAATTAATTTCATTAGGTGCAGAGTACATCTTCTGTTCATAAATGAAAATATATGTGAAAGATACAAAAATGTGAAAGGTTTTAAAATAAACACGTATGTTAATAATCAGTCTATCAATAAAAGTATGTAACTTTAAAATTGAACTATAAGGCCAGTAACGACAGAGTAACTTCTATATTTTAAATATTGGAATCTTCTATATTTGGACAAATGTCTTCATCAGAAAAGTGTAGCCAGACGGTGCCACTTGCTGCTTGAGCTGAGCTCTTCCTTTCTTGGACAAATGTCTTCATCCGAAAAGAGTAGCCAGACAGTGCCACTTGCTGCTTGAGCTGAGCTCTTCCCTTCTTGGACAAATGTCTTCATCAGAAAAGTGTAGCCAGACGGTGCCACTTGCTGCTTGAGCTGAGCTCTTCCTTTCTTGGACAAATGTCTTCATCCGAAAAGAGTAGCCAGACAGTGCCACTTGCTCCTTGAGCTGAGCTCTTCCCTTCTTGGACAAATGTCTTTATCAGAAAAGTGTAGCCAGACAGTGCCACTTGCTGCTTGAGATGAGCTCTTCCCTTCTTGGACAAATGTCTTCATCAGAAAAGAGTAGCCAGACAGTGCCACTTGCTGCTTGAGCTGAGCTCTTCCTTTCTTGGACAAATGTCTTCATCAGAAAAGAGTAGCGAGACAGTGCCACTTGCTGCTTGAGCTGAGCTCTTCCCTTCTTGGACAAATGTCTTCATCAGAAAAGAGTAGCCAGACAGTGCCACTTGCTGCTTGAGCTGAGCTCTTCCTTTCTTGGACAAATGTCTTCATCAGAAAAGAGTAGCCAGACAGTGCCACTTGCTGCTTGAGCTGATCTCTTCCCTTCTTGGACAAATGTCTTCATCAGAAAAGAGTAGCCAGACAGTGCCACTTGCTGCTTGAGCTGAGCTCTTCCTTTCTTGGACAAATGTCTTCATCCGAAAAGAGTAGCCAGACAGTGCCACTTGCTGCTTGAGCTGATCTCTTCCCTTCTTGGACAAATGTCTTCATCAGAAAAGAGTAGCCAGACAGTGCCACTTGCTGCTTGAGCAGAGCTCTTCCCTTCTTGGACAAATGTCTTCATCAGAAAAGAGTAGCCAGACAGTGCCACTTGCTGCTTGAGCTGAGCTCTTCCCTTCTTGGACAAATGTCTTCATCAGAAAAGAGTAGCCAGACAGTGCCACTTGCTGCTTGAGCTGAGCTCTTCCCTTCTTGGACAAATGTCTTCATCAGAAAAGAGTAGCCAGACAGTGCCACTTGCTGCTTGAGCTGATCTCTTCCCTTCTTGGACAAATGTCTTCATCAGAAAAGAGTAGCCAGACAGTGCCACTTGCTGCTTGAGCTGAGCTCTTCCTTTCTTGGACAAATGTCTTCATCCGAAAAGAGTAGCCAGACAGTGCCACTTGCTGCTTGAGCTGATCTCTTCCCTTCTTGGACAAATGTCTTCATCAGAAAAGAGTAGCCAGACAGTACCACTTGCTGCTTGAGCTGAGCTCTTCCCTTCTTGGACAAATGTCTTCATCAGAAAAGAGTAGCCAGACAGTGCCACTTGCTGCTTGAGCTGAGCTCTTCCCTTCTTAGACAAATGTCTTCATCAGAAAAGAGTAGCCAGACAGTGCCACTTGCTGCTTGAGCTTGAGCTGCTTTATTAATATCAACAGATGTCGAAATCCAGAAGTGACAATGAAATCATAATTTTTAATTTTATTATTTCACACAAACACTACGAACGTTATTTAATGTTATATCAGTTGATTTCTCTAAAAGTTTGTAGTACTTAGAGTTCATAGTTTGAGTTCAAATAACATATTAAGTGCAACTTTCCAATGACACAAGAAGTAAGTAATAGAATTCTATTTTAGAAATATACTGTCTTATCTCATCTGTTGTCCTGATATCTAGATTGGTTTTTAACTAGAGCATTGTCAAATAAAAATTGAATATAAATCATGAAATTTATAATTTTTGGATATCATCAGAATTAGTTGAATTCTAGAGGAAATTAGCATAATGTCTTGGATACAGAAAATCTTAAACTATACTTTTATAAATGTCAACATTTTAAGATGTTGTTCAAAAATAATTCTTCAAAACAAATTTATAATAACAGACTGATTTCAATTTTAGAATTCTTCTGTGTAATAATTAATTCTTGTGTCTATTTTTTGAAGCTTGTTTGAGTACGAGTAAACTTTAATATTCTACTGTGTTAACAAAACAACTCAACTGTTCTGGTACTAAAAAATTATATGTGTACATTAAAGTATGAACAATGGTTTAAGGAGAATGAAATTAGCAGTTGAAATTTAATTTTGGTGTAAATATTTTATATTAAAATATTGTATACGATTAAATATTTGGTATTGGTTTATTATTTTTTTTTTACTAAAATAATCTGTTTTTAAGATTGCATGGATGGGTATTTGATGAAAAGTAAAGGATTTGAAGGTAAAATAGTGGCTGAACCGTTGATCCCTCATGGAGATAAAATTAGACTGTTGTAAGAATGTAGATAACTCGTAGATGGTGTCTAACCGTTCATCCCTTCGCAGTCATCGTGTGAAAACAATTCTTTAAATGTGTCACAATCAGCTATGCATGTGTTTCGAGACAAGGAACCTAATTTCCTTCAAGCCACATACGAAGATGAATGCATCCTTCAAAATGATAAAATCTAACATAGAAACACACACAAAAAAGAACAAGAAGAAGAATAAAGAAGACAATTTAAGGTGAGAAATCAGGGGATTGTGTGAAAGGATTAATTGAAGCGATGTAGAGGTAGGCGGCTAGCAGATATTTATTAAGGCAATTCGGAGGGTAATTAGTAACAAGGGCCTAAGACGAGCGAGAACCAACCAGTTCTTCGCCTCTTCTTACAGGTTTTAAACTTCTTTAAATACTCTAGAATTCATACAATGTGAAGTCAGCTAATTTTTAACGAGAGAAACTAGAAAGAAATATCTATTGAAACGAGTTATACAGCATATAGAAAAATAAGAAGAAAGTTTTAGTTACCTAAAATTTCTGACATTCAATGTTTCCTTCATTCCTGCTTTCGACACTTGTAATTCAGAACAATCATTCAAGAAAATATACTCTTTTATTTGCTATCTTATATATAAGTTATCAAACTGGATTCTAAATAAACAATTTAAACAATTGAGTTGCATAGTTATTAAAGTAATAAGCCGAATTACATTTAGTAGTTCATCTCCTATCAAGTCTAACAGTACACGGTAATCTTTGGCTAGAAATTTACTAGCTGTACGTCGAAATCCGTTTGGCATTCAGGCGGTATTGCTGTTTATGCAGTAATTTAATAATTCTTTATAACCATACTATAATTAAAGTAAAGTAATCATGAAAAAATGATCTCAAGATTTTAACAGATTTACATGTTTTGAAGCACTGAAAGTTATTTTTTTATGTTTTTTTAATGATATCTGTGTGTATTTGAATGAGTGGATGGTTGCATGTGTGTGTGTGTGTTTTTTTTCCCTCATAACAGTAACCCTGTTATGAGGGAGTATATTTAAGTTCACACGTATCACACAGAGTACGTGTATGAGTGTGTTGGTAAATAGTAAGTAGTAAGTAGTAATTGAAAAGTTTGTGGATGTCATGCAGGCCACAGTGTTTGATGGATGAAATTAAAATGTCTCTCAAAATTGAGCTTTTTAGTATAGATGTGCATTATTGTTTTTGGACAAGATTGTGTAACAGAAAAGTTACTTTCTAAACTTGATTTCATCTTAAATATTAAATATATATATATATATACCACAATTAAAAGAAACGGTCCAGCGGACTATTTTAAAATAAAATTAATTCAAAACGAAGGAAACACACAGAAAGACACAGACATAACTCACATCGATATTTTCTTCACACCTCCTGATGACGACGATGGTCGAAATATCGATGTGAGTTATGTCTGTGTCTTTCTGTGTGTTTCCTTCGTTTTGAATTTATTTTATATATATATATATATATATATATATATATATATATATAATTAAAATAGGCAGTGACACATAAAATGAAACACAACAAAAATTCACTTTTCAATATTTCGACCGTAATGGCGGTCGTCCTCAGGAGAAGAAGTGAATTGACGGAGGGACGACAGTCAACTGACGGTCGAAATATTGAAAAGTGAGTCTTTGTTGTGTTTCAGTTTATGTGTCACTGCTTATTTTAATTGTAATCTGTCCTGTCGGACCGTTTTTCGTTTATCATTATATATATATATGTTCTATTAAAACCTATGCCTATTTCAATTTTGACACATTTTCGAATTAATTTTTCAAATTTCCTTACCTCTGGCTTCCATAAGTTTGGGACAAGATAAATCAGTTCACCAAAATTTTTATTTCTGTATATCATCGACATGTTTTGGTCTTCGTCGACCATTATCAAGAAACATGGTCGAAGACCGAAACATGTCGATGATATACAGAAATAAAAATTTTGGTGAACTGATTCATCTTGTCCCAAACTTATGGAAGCCAGAGGTAAGGAAATTTGAAAAATTAATTCGAAAATGTGTCAAAATTGAAATAGGCATAGGTTTTAATAGAACATGTATCAATGAAGGCCTGCTCCCCAAATATATATATATATATATATACTTCGACTAAAATGAAAGGTCCGTGTGGACAATAAACACTTTAACACAGAGAAAAGAACACAGAGAGACAATACAGAACTCACTTCGATATTTCGACATCCGTCGTCATCGGGAAGAAGTGCGCGGTACTCGCGTTGAGAAGCAAACTGCTTCTGCTCTAGCTACTGCTAGCAGTTTGCTTCTCAACGCGAGTACTTCGCACGACGGATGTCGAAATATCGAAGTGAGTTCTGTAGTGTCTTTCTGTGTTCTTTTCTCTGTGTTAAAGTGTTTATATAAATATATATTATGTGTAGAACATTGAAACTCCTAAGTGATTATGAAACTAACAAAAGCTTTAACTGAAAAACTCCAGATTTTTTAAAGTAATGCAAAAGATAATTTTTCTATAAAATGTAAAATGCTTGACTTATGATTGATTCATTCCCAATCCTTGTTGGCATGACAGGAATTATACCGATTGACTGATCGTAACGAAATCGTACCCAAAAATAGTACATTTTGATATAAGTTGAATTATTATTTTAATAATTACACAAACCAAAGAGGGTGTTATGGCTATTTAATTATTTTAGAAAATATTAATTTAAGCTAACAGCAAACTGTTGATACTAAATTATTAAATAAGTAAAATATAGTTAATCATGAAAAATTCGATCTCGACAATTTGAAGGGTTTGAGGTCTCCAAAGTCATTTTTTCATTTTTTTTTTTGGTGATCGAATGTTTAATTATTATTAATATAGAGAACAAGAAATCTACAAACTATAGAACAGTTACAATCATATTCTAAGAGACTAATTATTAAGTATTGGATCTACTACAACTTTAGTTGTGAACGCTATATATGTCCTCAGGGAGGTGTGTGTTACACTTATTCTAGCTATTAGTTGTGGATTAACTATTGACTTGTCTATATAATTTTTTTTTTCTTTTTTAAGAAAAAGGGAAAATTTCTTACAAAAAACTACAAATCTGACATACTCGTATCTCATTAAGGTTTATCAAACAGTGAAAGTTGTAGAGTGAGAGAACAATTTTGGATACGCATTGATCTAGACCCTAGACCCTTCAAGACATCAAGTTATTATTATTATTATTATTATTATTATCAGTCTGAGTATCTTAGAGGTTTCACGGACTCCAACAGCTCACCCTGTTTTCTTTTCTTCTCAGTTTACTTTGATTCTTGAACAAACTGGCAATTCCATACTTTTCAAATCAAAAATTTGTTCATTATCATTTGTTTAATTCAATTACGTGACTAATAGGGAATCAATTAGAGGTAATCAATTCCACTTAAAGACACTATATGGTAAAGCGTAGGAGTACACTTCACTGAAGCCAGATAATGAAATATTATAAAAAGATATATGCAAACCTAAATTGGAATGTGCCATTTCAGAGATATTTTGATCAGAGAAAGAATACAATGGAGATCAAAATGATAGTGCAAATTGCTTTCAGGATGTCTAAGATTGCTATTATAAAAGTTGTTCTTCCATAGATGTCAAAATTGCCTTCTTATCAGTTGATGCATTATGCCACACAATGATAATAGATCTTATTTTAACTTATAAGCAAAGTATACAACTAATATATTTAATCTTTGAAAATCTTCTGAAGATGTATTTTTTTCTTTTAGCTTTTCGTGAAATATTTTTTTATAAAATATAAATAATCAGTTAAATAAAAGGACCCATTTATTTAAATCAACAATAATAATATCTTGATTTAAAAATAAACAAATGATATTTAAATAATATATATAGAATTATATTATATATATAGAATATATATATAGAACTATATATATTGATATATAGAACTATATATATAGAACTCGACGCGTTCTGGACAAACAAATCTTTTCCAAAAAGTTACCTTAACGTGTACACTGGTGAGGAACTCTGTGACCTCCAGGTAAATTTAAGATGAAATTATATTAATAATTGTCATACTTGTGTAAAGGCATATTTTCACTTTAGGTTGGCAACTACCTGAAGAAAAAAAAGTATTTAATAAAGTATTTAAAATAAAAATAATTTATTATTTAAATAAAAATTATTTAAAAAATATTACTTAAATTTAAGAATATGTTTCAGTTGGTAAAAAATATACTTCTTTTTTAACCATCACATGGAAGAATAATTTTAGTGGCAATATTTCTGGCAATGAATTCTATCAAAGTAATATACAATTAACTTGTTCATCTCCTTGATTCCCGACATTTAAAGTTAAATGTTAATTTTATCTAAAACGTCCATTTATAAATTATTCATTTCTAACTTAATAAAAGTTGATTGAGTAATCATAAAAAAAGTGAATACGAGATTTTGACGGATTTAAAGTTTTGAGGTTTTTAAAGTCCTTTTTTTCATGTTTTTGGATTATGTCTGTGTATGGGTGGGTGCGTGTCCAAAAGGTTGTAGGAGCACTGCTGGTTCATGGATCAAATTTAAATTTCACACAAAGATGGGTCATATAGTGTAGATATGCCCTATTGTTTGAGAGAAACATTAAATGGTAGAAAAATCACTTTTTTTGGCAAAATCTGTATTTAAACATCTTTGTTCTACTAAACTAGGTACTCTAAGGTATTTAAAGATTAGCCGCATTATAACGGAAGTGGCAACAGCAATAAATTAAAAATCCTTTTTTTTTTAAAAACAGTTGAAAATAATTTTTTCCAAGAAAGTGTAAAAATTTTAACTTTAATTGAATATGAAAGCTTGTGAGGTGGATGCAAGTCATTCCGTTTGACGGATCAGAATTGAATTAAACTTACAAATTGCGTCTTATGTAAGCACGAGTTTTGAAAATTTATTTCAAAATTGCAGTAACAAAATGGTACTGATTTCATGTAAATGATTTCAGTACCATAACTGAAGTTTATGATTTCAGAAAATCTTGTTGTATCGGCAAACAGCTAATTAGAGTACAATGAAATTTTGCCAAAAATTAAGCACAAAGTTAGTAATTTTGATGAAAAATATTATTAGAATCCGACACCGCAAAGCTATAAAAACTGAAAATTCATCTTGGAATAATGGATCTTATAATCTACTGTACTTATCGGATTTGTTTGTATGTTTTAATGAGAAAATATGATACGTAAAATGAAAAAAATAAATCAACGTCGATCAAGTATATTTCTTTATACATTCCATAGTATGATGGAAGGTCGTATATCAATGTGTTCCAATCGTACTATATTTTACAAAACATAATGTTCGATATAATTCTAAACCCCATTGTCTTTGAATTACATTAACATATGGAAAATGTACATTTTGTTCATTATTACAGATCGGAGACTGTACAATTTATAGTACAATTTAATATTTGTACTCTAAAAGAAATGCAAAAAAGTTGTTTCTTTTGTTACACATAAAAGAAATTCCAAAAAAATCACCACTATATTTCGACTGCCTCGGCTTCAGATAGAGAAATTTGAGTCACTCCAAACACAAGTTTTACATGTTTTAAATTACATTACATGTTTTAAATAATAAACTGGTTTGTCTTATTTTATGTATATATTAGTTGTTAAGAACCAGCAAGCTGGAACTTTGGTATGTTCTAGGAATGGTTCTAGGAATCCAGATTCTTTTAACCGTCTCCAAAGCAGCTGTGAAAGCGTTAGCAAAGCTGGAGTAGTCCAAATTAATATTCCCAAAAATAACAACTTAGAACTGCTGACTCACATGAGAGGTACAGGAAAGTTAATAGTCTTTTAATGAACAGCTACTCATTAAAGTATAGATGGGGATGCAAAAATATTAATCTGAAAAAAATGGACCCTGATTATCTACGTTTTTTTTCTCAACAGAATATAGAATAGATTATAGGTTTTTTCCAGACAGTGTAGACCAAACAAGAAACAAGTGGTCGCCTATTGTACAAGATACAATGAGAAAATCTAAGAAGCGAGTATTTATCTCAATGTTCCGAAGTCAACAGTAATATTGGTTGGCAAGAATCAGTCAGACAGTTACTTAGTTCCGTTCAACTTAAAACAGATTACAAATTGGATGGGTACCAGACAGCGGAGCAAAGATTACAATAAATTTTATGTAAATTTTTACATAGCAAAATCTGTCACGTCTTTTAAAACAGGATTAGATTTTTTATAATTAATTAATTAATTTTATAATTAATATTTTTTAGCCTTTAGCTCACTAATAACCCAGAATTTTTCAGTAGACTATAAAATTATATTAAGAAAAAAAAATTACAATCACCTTACATATTTCACTGGATAAAAATACAACCTTCTCCATTCATTGGACTAGCACATCTAGTCTGCAGAGGAAAGCCCTATGATGTAGGTGAACTATGATTCTGAGAATGTCAAAAATACCTTTGAGAACAGCATAGCTCGCGAGTAAGTAACAGATTGACGGCTATATATTTCTCAATTTGATTAACAGCATAATCCATTTAAGGATTATTTGCAACAACTTAAAATAAATAAGTTTCAATACAAGAAGTCTGTGAAGAAATAACTTGTAGGTGAAAGTTATTTCAGGAAAAGCAGTTGATGTCAATGGAACGATTCAAAAAGAATCATTTAATTAAGTTGAAATAAAAGTTTATTTCCTGATGGTGTACATATAACTTTACTGTCGGTACAAATAAAATCTACTTTGTTCTTATATGGAGTTTTATTGATTAAAATGAGATAGTGTAGCTTATTTAGATAAAAAAAAAATGAATTTAAACTATAAATTTATTAGAAAAATACAAAATAACTCTATTTGCTATAGTCTTATTCGTTGAATTATTCAATAATAATGCTTTTACCGAAGACATGCTTAATTCATAAGTTGGCTTCAATACAGAATGTGAATAGTGGGCTAGTGTTACGTCTCTTCTTATATATCAACTGATCTCCATCTCATTTCACTGTGAGCCCTTCAAATAAGAAAGCAGTACTTCACAAATATGTCTATCTTAAACTGATTTCCCTAAAAGGTTCGTATACTGACAAATTTTAGAGGCTTATAAATATTATGTGAGTATTTTACTCTGCATATGAGATGAGAATAACATGCGGATTTGAAATACAGTGATTATATTATTGATATCAGGAAATGTTCCTGTTACATTATACTTGATATCTAATATTTCTAAGAGACTAAAAGAACCACTGGGGGGGCCAGGTTAGTCCAGTGGTTAATGTACTCGCCTCTGGGCTGGGTTCAATCCCCACCTGACTATTGATTTATTCACGCCGGAGTTGAATAAATCTGAGTACGTCGTGTCTCGGAGAGGACGTTAAGCCGTCGGTCCTAAGTCTGTACAATGTCAGATACTTGTTAAAGATCCCTACTCGAAATCAACTTGAGTAAGGCAAAATTCAGGACTCCCAATGTAGAATCTATAGTCACTGATCATACAAAAAGCCGATAAATGGGTGACGTTATCATCCGCTAAAAGATCGGTTTAAACAAAAAAAAAAAACATATTCACTACAATATTAATAGCAAGATCAGCACTTTAAAAAACACTAATACCAGTAACAATATCATAATAAAATGATAAACATAAGTGCAAAATAAGATACAGGCGTTAAATAAAAATTAAAATAGAATAAATGTATTTTAATGTGATATTTTTATTATAATTAAGTAAACATTCACTTATATGGTTATATAATTATAATATAGGGACTTATTTACAATTAAGACTTAATTATTTTAAGTTGTGGCAAATAATCATTAAATTGATTATGTTTTATATAAAATCGAGACATATATGCTTGTCAATCTGTTACGTACTCGCGGAATACGCTGCTCTCGAAGGCATTTCTGTCATTGATACTAAGGTGTGTCGATTAGACAAGTGTATTTCCTAATAGCATCAATTTTAAATCATGTTATGGAGTGCTATGACAAACAATTTAGACGATGTTGCTTAGACCGTTAAAGACAAGTTTCAGTAAACTACTTCCTTATTATAATGATATAAGTCTCAAACTTTTATTTAATACTCTACCCGTCATAACGTCAAGTTAAATACCTTTATGATTTGGATTTATAAAAGATATAAAACCTATGCTTTGAACATTGACGACTTTTATTATTATATCAGTCCAAACAAACAAGAACACAAGCCATTCTATCCATTTGGTGTCCTTCAGTAAGCAGTCTTAGAGCTGAAATTGAGCACAATTGGTGAAATTACAATTTTCAGAAGTAATTTTCTACAATTTTTTTCTAATCACATTCGGAAACTTCAATGCTATAGTTGAAATTGTGTATCGTCCATGTACTCAAATCCTTTCAAGCATGGCATTGACAGAATTTTTTTGACCATGGATGGTTGATCCGATTGAGGTTCATCATGCACATTTCCCGCCCATTCTTAAAAACTTTGATCCACTTATGCACTTTCCAGTCACTTACCTCATTAAGGATATGCATTTTATTAATTTTTCTATTTATTTCTTCTCCTTATCTATTTATAACCATCAGAAACCTAGTAACTGAACGTACTTGACAGCGGGCCAATCAATAAATTTAAAGGTATTTGTACTGACACTGTAAACAGCACACTGCAGAATTACGATTGCAAATGGTATCATTTCACTCTCAAGACATGCCGAGAATCGGTGAGCATGCATGTTTTAATTTCATTTCTGTTTCACTCAAAATTTTGTTTGCTAGGGTGATTTGGAAATTACTTTCTAAATTATCTTTGGACAATAAATAATATAAAAAAACAAGGGTAGCAAGAACATAAAAATTCATTTACACACTCCTTCAGCTGTGCATCTCATTTGACCAATGTGATCAATATGAAACTATTACAACTGTATAAATATAAAATTGCATAGAGGTTAACAGTTAGAAGGTAAGAAGTTGTAAAAAAAGTCTCCAAGTTAACGAGATGGCAGATAAGACTACCACGGTGTCTACACCTCGCTGATTTGTCTAACAAAAAAGCTGTATGTCAGTTGGCACTGAGCCATCTGGCCAGCCACTTCCCTCCTGATGATAACAGATGTCAAAATATTAATGTGAGCTGCCAGACAATTTTCGATGTGTTTTCCTCTAACTAATTTTTATGGTAATTTAATCTTGAGTAACACTAAGCTGTTTATTTTTTATATCTGTCGGTATAATGAGGGAACAGTTCTTCTTTAATGCAGGTTTGTTGAAAATATGACATTCTCAAATTTACTATTTTCTTGCTTAATTTTTGTAGTTTTGAAACATCTGTGCTTATGATTTCTAAAATTTGTAAATGTTGTTTGGTTGCGCGGTCATTGGGATATTCCAGTTGTTAGGTGCATAGTTATCCTGCATGAGAGAGTTGTTGTTATAGAGCCTATACATGAATTTGTTTGAATTTCAGTCTCCAATTGGGCATTTATATTCATGTAGGGGTTTCTTTTCTAATGATCGGGAATTTTCCTTTCACTGTTGCGAATGAGTAGTATTGCAATGTGAGACACCACAAAAGATAATGAACTTGAAGTTTTGTTGTGTGTCATTATAAGTCACACTATAATTAATTATTTTCTTTGCAACTCTCTCAAGTATTTGTATAGTTTACAGGAACTAGTTCCTGCAGTAGACTTAATTTATATGAATTAATGTTAGTTTTGTTCAACAAAATTATTGCCTGATAATTTGCCTGATTTGTGATCGACCATGAAGCTGAAACAAAATAAAATTTATCAGGACTCGGCCAGTTCTTCAGTGACCATACTTTCAATGCCGACTTTTCGGTTATTATTTAAAAACCTTTCTCTTAGGCAGAAGTATAAAATAAGTTTTTTCATAATACCGAAAACGTCAGCATTGAGAGTTCAATTTAAACCTGAAGTACTGACTGACTCCTGATAAAATGTATGACATATATATATATATATATATATATATATATATATATATATATATATAATAAATTCAAAACGAAGGTAACACACAGGAAGACACAGACATAACTCACATCGATATTTCGACCATCGTCGTCATCAGGAGGTGTGAAGAGCGAAGAGCGAAGAGTCCCACAGAAAGGCAGGGCGGCGACTCTGCCTGAGTCTGCCGCCCTGCAGGACTCTTCGCTCTTCACACCTCTTGATGACGACGATGGTCAAAATATCGATGTGAGTTAGTCTGTCTTTCTGTGTGTTTCCTGCGTTTTGAATATATTTTATTTAAAAAAGTCCGCTGGACCCTTTCTTTTAATTGTATATATATATATATATATATATATATATATATAAAGGTTTAACATAAACACGTGAAATAACAATCAATGATCAAACCACAATAAGAATTGGGAAAAAAAGACTAAGATCTTTCAACCGTAACAAGCGGTCTTTGTCAGAGTCAAAAACCCAACTGTGGTTTGATAATTGATATATATAAATATATATATATATAAAGATTTCACATAAACACGTGAAATAACAATCAATGATCAAACCACAATAAACAAGAATGGGAAAACAAGATCTTTCAACCGTAACAAGCGGTCTTTGTCAGAGTCAAAAACCCAACTGTGGTTTGATAATTGATATATATAAATATATATGTATATATATATATATATAAAAGATTTCACATAAACACGTGAAATAACAATCAATGATCAAACCACAATAAACAAGAATGGGAAAACAAGATCTTTCAACCGTAACAAGCGGTCTTTGTCAGAGTCAAAAACCCAACTGTGGTTTGATAATTGATATATATAAATATATATATATATATAAAGATTTCACATAAACACGTGAAATAACAATCAATGATCAAACCACAATAAACAAGAATGGGAAAACAAGATCTTTCAACCGTAACAATCGGTCTTTGTCAGAGTCAAAAACCCAACTCAGTTGTAGGTCTTCGTCAGAGTCAAAAACCCAACTCAGTTGGGTTTTTGACTCTGACGAAGACGGCTTGTTATGGTTGAAAGATCTTGTTTTCCCATTTCTTATTGTGGTTTGATCATATATATATATTGAATTAAAGTATGCAGCAGCTTCTGCATTAACGACCTTTTTGCTGATGGCCTCGATTTTTCTAACTATCTTCCGGTGAAAAATCGAGGCCATCAGCAAAAAGGTCGTTAATGCAGAAGCTGCTGCATACTTTAATTCAATTTGTCTTCAAGAAGATTTGCTGCCCATTTATACTAATATATATATATATATATAATGAGTCGAACTTTGGTTCGAAAAGTTGAATATTCGGTATCTCCTTGTGGCTTACAGTCTGACTCACCTCATTTACTCTATCATTTCAAATTTCACTGTTATCTTGATAAAAATATGATATCAGTAGTTATTAGAGTGTCGTGTCAAGCGTTGTTTTCATTACTTGGGACATGGAACCAAATTGTATTTATATTTATTTGCATATAACACAACAAAAACAGCAAAAAAATATAATAATTGTATAAAACATAAAAAAAACTCAATGGAAGTAAAGAATTGGGTCTGGTTTTTACAATAAGATTCCTGTGAATATTTTTAATGGCTTTATATTATTTAAAATATGTTAGGTAAAAATAACTATAAATGCAGGATTACATAACATTCACTGTAAATAAATTAATAAATAAACTATTATTAATATCAATACAATAGTTAGTAATATTTTTTTTATTAATATTGTCTTTATTACTTTATTAAAAATCTTCTGCACCCTGGTGGTAGGAGAAAGTGTAAAATTCAATAGTTACCAACTAAAACAACTGATTTTTCTTTTTTTTTAAGGACATGTGACTATTTCAATGAATGAAATATAAACAATTGTATAACCTGTTATTGTGTAAATATGTAGTTATCCCTTAGGCTGATAACTCAATTCAGATTCAGAGAGTATATTCAGAAGATATACTCTTGGTCTGATTCACCAATTTAGAGGTCGTATATTGCAGGAAAAACACATGTATAATTCTTTACTTTTTTTGCCATTTCTGTACTAGTATCAGTTCATTGGGCAACGAGTGACTTATAAATCACTTCCTTGAAGACATCGCTATGAAAACAAACAACTTTGCAATCATATGCAAGTTTAAATTTACGAGTGGCAATGTCTTAAACAGTAGTCTACTTCTGAGTGAATAAATATTCTGACTGATTAAGAAAGTACATAATTAATTAAAAGATGCTAAGTTTCTTTTTCACTCGATCTCAACTCTATTCCATAGATACTCTATATATATGTCATGTATTTACATAGTGTATATACAACACGAAATAAGACGAAACACATTAAAACTAAACTTGGACAGAAGTTAGCATTTTACGATTTCATAGCCTATCATTAAGTAGTATTTACTTTATTGGGGATAATCAAACAAGAAGTTTACTCTTAAAGTTTTTGTTTACCAACCACACGAATCAATTGACTACATTTAGAGTAACTTGGTATCAAGAAAGACACTATTATAAGACATAGATCGATTTTATTAGTTCATTTTTTATGTTCCACTGGATAAAAAAATTGCGGTTGGAGCCTACAAGCAATTTTGCAGCAACCGTAAACTACTTTATTAATCTATGAAAACTTTTGTTTGATCTTTCATTATAGATTTACATAAATCTTCTAATTTTTCAGATAAAACTAAAGCTAAATAGCTGGAGCAGGAAAATCCATAAAAAAATTGAATTATCCAACAAGGTGGACTATAAAAATCTTTCTGTCGAGGATTAATTTTGTGTTTTCTCCAAAATACCGTTCAAAATGCCTCTAAATTTAAACGAAAAAATGTTATTATTCAGTAGTTTATAACAGTGAGCACGTGACTAACGATTAAATTTTGTTAGTGCCACATTATCATACTGATTCCATTTCATTGTTTCAGTTTTGTTTGAGAAAAAAAATTTCCCTTCTCAGCAGTCATTGTTATT
The DNA here is from genome assembly GCA_026182355.1 of Hermatobates lingyangjiaoensis. Lineage (NCBI taxonomy): Eukaryota > Metazoa > Arthropoda > Insecta > Hemiptera > Hermatobatidae > Hermatobates > Hermatobates lingyangjiaoensis. The sequence goes on from JAPFBL010000253.1 coordinate 2,481,882, forward strand.
TAATCCAATTATATTTTAAACAATAAATTTAAAAGTAAACCACTGTTTATTTAGAAACATTTGTGATATCAAAAGAAAAGCATAGCTGAAAAAAAAAAACAATGCCTAACAAGAACAAGGTAAAATCATTCATTCACAAATATGATATCAAGTCATTTCACTTCTCACACAGTCATGTCATCTACACATAAAATATTTATTCAAAACAATATTTTGCTTGGTATCTGTATCAAGATGAATTCACTATAGAGTCTAAAGCAGCAGAGAAATGCTTAGAAAAGAGACGGAAAGCCTAGTCGAAGTTTTCAGCCATTTGCCTCCTCCGTCTTACCTTTCCTCCTCCTTCCTTATTGATGGCTAAGTGCTGCTCAAAATGTTCTTTCTAGTAAATTTTTAGTTTGACTGGTTATTTTGTTTCTAGTTATATATATATATATATATATATATATATATATATATATATATCAGGTAACTCACCACAAATTAAAGAAGATAGTCGCTCTAAGGCCTTTCGTTTTCACGTCGTCAGAGAGCAAGTGAATACAAGTTGTAAGCAGGTTATGAATTTTGATTTAAAGAAGGAGTAAGATTGGCATCATTGACAGTATTTTTCCCTATAATTGTTGAAATAGTCTTGATTTGTTTGATAATTCCTTCAATTAGAAATTCATCTAATTTAAAAAGGCCTGGACTAGTGCTGACCAAGTTCTTAGAAAAGTCTTTTATGATGGCGCTTTCAGCAATGTTTCTTCTTCTTTCACATGACATAAAAACCAACTCCTTTGCTTCTTTCCAGTTAATTATGTGATTTTTGTCTCTAATGTGTAGGAACAAGGCACTTTTATCATCTTGTCTTCTAACTGAATACTGATGTTGCTTAATCCTTGTATCCATTCCTTTTCCCGTCTGTCCAATATAAGCCAACTCGCAATCCTTGCAAGGAATATGGCTGCTTACCTGCTTATAACCTGCTTACAACTTGTATTCACTTGCTCTCTGACGACTATCTTCTTTAATTTGTGGTGAGTTACCTGAATATTTATATCACGTGTTATTGTGACAATTTTCTATATATATATATATATATATATTATATATATATATATATGAATTATCAAACCACAATATGAAACGGGTGGGGAGGGGGGGGGGAGGAGACTAAGATCTTTCAACCGTAACAAGCAGTCTTCGTCAGATTCAAAAACCCAACTGGAACACTAGATGCAGAATCATCTGGTGAGGGGTTGAGAAGAGTGGGAGGAAAGAGTTGTATTTTAAAAGGGTGAAAGTATAGGAAAGGACAAATGCCCAAAGAGGGTTGTTTGGGGAAACAAAAGAGTACAGTAAGAAAGGGTAAAAATATTGTGGTTTGATCATTGATTGTTATTTCACGTGTGAATTCTTGTTATATATATATCAAAACGATAGCCTTATTATGTACTTTTGCTTTCTTTATCTGCCCTGTTCCTTATCTTGTCTCTTCTTATATATGCTATATATGTTTTCTGAACATTAATTGGAATAATTCTGTAAAACCATGCCTAAAGACTTAGGACTTTTATTAATATTTCTTTTAATTGTTACATAATACAAAAACAGGTATTTCTTACAATTTATTCAAAATAATGGAAGTTAGTGTTTCTTCAAATATAGCTTAATCGGCATATGTTTGACTTATCACTGTTGCCTCTCAATTTATTAACTTGTATAAGATTCTCTGTACGAGATTTATGTTTAGAATTTCTTTTCTCAGATTATTATTATTATTATTATTATTATACTGTCTCAAGTATGCTTTGATCATTCTATAGATTGTTAATAGTACAATTTATACATCTTACAATTATATCTTCTTATTTTTCTCGTCCTTATCAATAGAAATATCAGAACTACTGGTTTTTGGACAAAATGCATGCTAATAATAATGTCTACACTAAAACAATGATGCAAAAAAGCTGATTAATGTGTCCATAATGTGTGTAGTTAAATTACAGGTAGAAATATTGTGTTTTGTATATTTTCTACTGTACTCCGTTAAAAGTGATTCAGTAATAAGTTCAACTAACAATGTTCAAAATTAAGAGCAAAATTACTTCATAACATAATTTTATTTAGCAATTTACAAATTATCGTGATATATTGTTTTGATATGATGTGATCTAGGATAATAAACTTTGCCGATTAAAGCGTTTATGTATGAATGTTACCTTGAAAAAATTGAAATTGCACCACTCTGGTTGATGGAGTATTCCTACTAGTCACATATCACAGTCACACGCGACTTAGAGTCAACTCTATGTACAGTTTATATTTGTTCAGGTGAATATGTATTTTTATTGACAGTTTTTTTTTTTAAAAAAGAAATAGTGATATAAGTACTACGAGGTAGTGGCTCTTGAGGTTGGCAGTTCGATATGAAATCGTCCGCAGGATCGCAAGTGTTCCCGGTCGGTCCAAGAGGCGGACTGGGGATTCAATGTAGCTAGCTTCGACTCAGTTCGGTTTCTTTCGGCATTGTACGCTTATGAGCCAGTAGAGACTCTTCAAAATAAATTAAAAACAAACTAGTAGTTTTGTCTCCTGTTTTATAGATAAAAATTTAAATTAGTCAGCAGACTCTTACTTTTTGTTCCTATGTAATAAAGAGAGGAACCTAAATGTAATTATTGGCTAGAATGAAAAGATAGATTTGTTCAACATTGTGCAAGTTTTAACATTAAAATCTATTTGTGTAGAATACTAAAAACTTTTATAACTTTACCTGTTGAATCAACTAATTTGTGATGCTATTTAATCCATCCGATTGACATGTCATTTATAATTTCATTAATAATAAAGGCAAGCTGTATCTCTTTAGAAACAATATCGGCAATATGAGGAAAAATGGTTTAAGAGGAAATACATAGCAAAGCCAAAAGTGAATTATATTTAATCTTATTATTGTAGTAAGCTTAATATTTTTAATCATATTTTTTTTCCATGCGTTGTCAGGAACAAAATTCAAAAAGTCCTTTTAGTTAAACGCCCGATACGACCCGAATTGTTGCCCGTTCAAGATACGAGTATGTCTGCAGCACAACAAGCACCATCAGCATTTTAATTTTAGGGAACAATAATTCATCGGGATGATTCAATTATTCTTTCTATGACACTTAACCGGTCAAAGGTTGTTAACAGTGCTCACCTAGTCTGGCCAGCATGCTCTTAGAACCAACCCCCAGGCTACTCAGCAAAGTAGGCAGAGTTTCCCTGAAAGTCCTCCAAGAATGCTGATCTATTCAGATCAAGATTGTTCCTAGAACCAGCCCAAGACTGCTTTCAAAGCAGATAATGTAATACTGCTCACCTGGTCTCTTCAGGATGCTAATAGAACCAAGCTCAGACTGCTTGCCAAGTAAGTTAAAGTCTGCTTGTCTAGTTAGGCCAATATTACTCATAGAACCAGCCCAAGACAGGTATAAAGCTATGCAGACACTGTACATCTGGCAAGCCAGACCAGGACTGGCCAGGACTGCCAGACTTGCTAGGACTTCCAAGACTAGCTTGCTGAGCCAGTAAAAGACTGCTCGCCTAGTTAGGTCAATATTGCTCATAGAACCAGCCCAAGACAGGTATAAAGCTATGCAGACACTGTACATCTGGCAAGCCAGACCAGGACTGGCCAGGACTGTCAGACTTGCTAGGACTTCCAAGACTAGCTTGCTGAGCCAGTAAAAGACTGCTCGCCTAGTTAGGTCAATATTGCTCATAGAACCAGCCCAAGACAGGTATAAAGCTATGCAGACACTGTACATCTGGCAAGCCAGACCAGGACTGGCCAGGACTGTCAGACTTGCTAGGACTTCCAAGACTATCTTGCTGAGCCAGTCAAAGACTGCTCGCCTAGTTAGGTCAATATTGCTCATAGAACCAGCCCAAGACAGGTATAAAGCTATGCAGACACTGTACATCTGGCAAGCCAGACCAGGACTGGCCAGGACTGCCAGACTTGCTAGGACTTCCAAGACTAGCTTGCTGAGCCAGTCAAAGACTGCTCGCCTAGTTAGGTCAATATTGCTCATAGAACCAGCCCAAGACAGGTATAAAGCTATTCAGACACTGTACATCTGGCAAGCCAGACCAGGACTGGCCAGGACGGCCAAGACTTGCTAGGACTTCCAAGACTAGCTTGCTGAGCCAGTCAAAGACTGCTCGCCTAGTTAGGTCAATATTGCTCATAGAACCAGCCCAAGACAGGTATAAAGCTATGCAGACACTGTTCATCTGGCCAGACCAGGACTGGCCAGGACTGCCAAGACTAGCTTGCTGAGCCAGTCAAAGACTGCTCACCAAGCCAGCCCAAAACAGTTTCATAGTCGCAAAAGAGGCTATAATAATCATTGAGTTACGTATTTATTCTATAAATTTCACAAGTGGGCTTTAACTAGGATAGATATCAACTGTATTAATTTAACATCCTACATTGTACTTCATACTTTCATTCTGCACTGTACATACTTAATATGTATATAAGAAGAACATAATCTAATGTGCACTATTATAGGATGCAAATATATATATTTGTTAATGAATACTTTTAACGAAGCAAAGAGAAATAATTTACATAGTGATTGCTTAATATTATGTTCGCATGGGAGATTACTTTTGACATCAGTTAGTCCTATCGGCTAATTTTATTAGTCCTATGAGCCAGTTATTTTACTAGTGATTCCTATGGGTTAAGTTTATGTATTTATTAATTTTATTTGTACTTAGGGTGTTCTAGAGTACCTACAGTAAAGGAAAATTGCTTGTATAATTGTATAAAGGGCTAATATGGCTCAGATGGTCGACTCCTACAAGTCGTCAGTTCAAGGACTCCTATCATAAGGATTCGGTCGTACCTCCGGAGGGAAATGCCCACTAACCGGGACCAGGACTCACATAAATGGGTATCAGATTTCAAGTCCGTCTGCCATGTACCTTATCCAATGGTAAGGGCCGACGGTATAGCTCGCTCTTGTTGCCATCCAGGAAGCCTTCACAGAAGAAACTACTTCTCACACAACTACCTAGAAGAGTGATGGCTAAACTTTCGAGTCCGGTGAGTCAAAATTTTGAAAAATCGTGAGAAATTTTGTAGTAAGTCACATCGAAAAAGTAACGAATAAAAATAAAATTTAAAGACTTATTATTTTTATAGGTTAATGATTTGTTTAATGCCATTTAACATACAAAAACCAAAATTTAACATTTTAGCATTCAGAATTCAGCATGTTTTCAGAATTTACAATTTCATATTTTTATCAATATTAAAACAGTATATTCAAATGTTAAATTATTTTTTGATGTAATTTAAAATACAAAAACCAAAACTATGAAACTAGAATTTAGCATTCCTAATTTAGCATTTTTTTAGAATTTAGCAATTTTATATTAATATCAATATTAAAACAATATGTTTTAAGTATTAATTATTATTTACAGAATTAATGGTCCAACAATAACAAATCCGACAAGCATAGGAGATAATCCATTAGTCCTAGATGAATTTTAGTTTTTGCGTTTATTTTATATAAATTTCTAATTATCTAATCATTTCTTTTGGCAAAATGTTCTTGGTAATCCGTTCAGCGTCAAAAAACATTTTCTGAATAGGGTACCTGAATAAAGTTACCTCAACTTATCCCCGACATAACGCTCTATTTTTAGGTATAACTTCATTATGATCAGTCGAATGGTATGGCTTGTATCACCCTCACATGCTTTCAGTTTGGGTGATAGGTCAAACTTTTTACATTTTTATTGAAAAAAATATTTCAGTTTGTTTTGAAAACCTCAATATTTTTTTCATTGATTATTCTTTTAGACTTTATGGTAATGCCAAAAATTTCGAGACTCTAAAAGAAGTTGAGGAGAAAAAAAAGGGTTGTTTAAAAAACATATTTTGGCAAAAAAGGTGACTTTATCATAATGCGTAACTACTCCCAAACTATCCAGCACATCTATATTATGAGACCCATTTTTGTGTAAAATATTATTTTGAACTATAGAAGACCGTATATTGTAGCGTGCACACAAGTTTTTACACACCTACCTACCCACACAAGCGCATTCACGCGCACACTTGTTTACAAGTACACACACATAGACATCATCCATGAAACACCATAAAACTTCTTTGGAAATCTCAAAACATGTAAATCAGTTAAAATCTCGAAATTTAATTTTTGACAATCACGTTGCTTCTAGTAAAGTAAAAAGGATATTTTATGTGATGAACTTCATCTGTTAATTACTCAAATACTTAATTATTTTATCTTCAACATAAACAAATTTGACAATATAGATGCAAAAATTTAATAAGCATCAATTTACTATCTATATTCTACTTATGTTCCTAACTGGGGTGCGTTCACATTTTGTTATACTTAAAAAGTTTTAAACAATTGCTTTTGAAAACTTTAGAATTCTGACTTATATAGATACAATTATGAAATACTTAGGAAGACACTATTTAAATTAAAATAAGGAAATTGAAATATGTTGAACAAGTGGAGTGTGTGGGGATTATTTTACGAGCAATGGACTTAATTGGTGCAGGCGGCGGTGAAGTTGCCTGCAAGAAGCTGTAAATTGGAACCAGCCTAGATTGGATTAACGCCCCTTCCTTTTACCTCGACGGCCATTTTAATTAACTATTGTATTTTATTATAGTCTGACTAAATAAATTGTGTCTATTATAATTAAATTATCAGAGGTTTGATTAGTCAGAATTTTATTGTTGATAAAAGAATATATAAAGTGAAATCTTATTTGAAATTTTTATTTTATGAATAATGATAATAACAAGACTAATAATAAAATACAGTTCAACATATAAAGACAATTAAAATAATAAAGTCAACAGTTATAGAAAAAACTTGCTAAACTAAAATATATTTCTGATATATATTTATTTGAATATAGAAGTTGTAAACGATATGGCCGTGAATACAACATAAATAAACTGTATACATGTATCAACATTTTGTATCGTTGATATTTTGAACGATTTATTCTCATTACGAGAAGATGAAGAGACAAAAGGCAGAGAAAGAGGGAGAGAGTGAGATAGGGAAAAGAGGGAGTAGGTAAGGGGAGAGAGAGAGAGAGAGAGAGAGAGAGAGAGAGAGAGAGAGAAAGAGAGGAAGAGAGTGAGAGAGAGAAAGCGGGAAAGAGTTAGAGAGGAAAGACAGAGAGTGAAAGAGAGAGAGAGAGAGAGAGAGAGAGAGAGAGAGAGAGAGAGAGAGAGAGAGAGAGAGGAAAGAGGGAGAGAGTGAGAGAGAGAAAGAGGGAAAGAGTTAGTGAGGAAAGACAGAGAGTGAAAGAAGAGAGAGAGAGAGAGAGTGAAAGAGAGAGATAGAGAGAGGGAGAGAGTGAGAGAGAAAGAGGGAGAGAGTGAGAGAGAGACAGAGGGAGAGAGTTAGAGAGGAAAGAGAGAGAGAGAGTGAAAGAGAGAGAGAGAGAAGGAGAGAAAGTGAGAGAGGTTGTGTGGAAGGTGGATGAGAGAGAGTAATATCTCACAGGCTTTTGTGATTATAAATTTACAGTTCTATCAACATTGATGAAATCATGATATCACTAGTCGGGTGACTTATGCCATTTTTGTTATATTTAGCAAAACTTTTCATTGTAATGTATGCAGATTAGAAATAGCTCAGTTTAATTGACTATTTCCTTAATGAAATGTTCTTAAATTCATCTCAGAACTAATCTCACATTTCAGGGTTTCAGTGATGATTTATATTTGCCTCCTTCTTTGAGCTTGATCAACTTGGTAATAATCTATTGATTATATCTTATTAACTTATCTATTATACCTGTCTTATTTGTTGCGATATCTATTAGTTGTTCCATTAATTTTTTAATATTTTATCATTACACCCCTGTTTCACCTAATAACTTGGTCGTGAAATAGCGACAGCAAAGGGTCTATGGGTAGACGATAGTGGCTTACGGCTCGCTTCTGGACTGGTAGATCCTAGGTTTCATACCAATTCTGGCCCTCGATTTATTCACATGGAAGGTGAAAAAAAAAGTCATCCCCGAAAAGAATTTTAAGCTCTCGGTCCCAATGATGTCACTATAAAGTCAAGTACTCATTAGAAATCACTAATCTAAATATATTTGTGTAAAGTAAAATTTAGAACTCATAATGTAGAATGTTTATTATTTGATACCGCAAAGGGTCAATATTTGGCCTGTGTATGTGTATATCTAACCTAGTAACATCAACGAAATGAGAGGGCTTTGTAAGTCTAGTTACTGTCTAGCTACTTTATATGTTGCATAAAAACAACTCAGAAAAGTTCCAAGAGTCATTGTGGTTGTGATGTTAATCAAGATGAGAATAGAATAAACTAACAACCATATTAAATGAAAAACACTACAAACTTTCTCTTATTATAAATACAAGGCAAAGAAACAGTTGAAATATTTATCAAGAACTGAAAATGATTGATCATATTCTTGAAAATTGATTTCATTGTTGACAGAAAACTGCATAAGTTTAGGTTAGGTTGCAGTGATAGTTTCACAAGAAACACACATATACTGAACATTGGATTTTTGTGTTACCACATAATGAACACTCTCCTATACTGAGAGTCTTAAATTTCGCCTAACTCAAGTGTATTTAGAGAAGGGATCTTACACGAGTAGCTGACATCGTGCAGGCTCGGGAAGGACAACTTAACGTGAGACGACCTGTTCGGATTCATTCCCCTACTATATTACTATACTATACTATATATATACTATATTACTATATTCATAGCTATATTACTTCAAAACTGAAGCCACTCTTAAATATTCAATTCGCAAAATAGTAGCCGAACTTTAAAGCTCTTTAACTAACATCAAGGGCACCCAGAAACCCTTTCAGGTAGTAACTCAGGTCGAGAGACCACTCAGTCCACAGAATTAACTAACAGATTAATTTAAACTTGAAGAAAAACTTACTCTCTTCACTTTGCATATATAAACCAGAAAATTCACGCAAGAAGTTATTCACTTCCTGATGATAAATTTAGATCATTCGAAACATATCGACTATAGAAGATGTACTTTATGTTGAGACAAATAACGAGAGTGTTATTTGGAAAAATTGAGAAACTTGTTAAGAAACAGGCATCAGCTAAGTTTGATGTAATTTTCAATAATATGTGTGTCAAGGAAATACTGCTACCAAAATTTACAAATATATATATATATATATATATATAAAATAGAATTTAAAAAAGAACACATAGAAAGGAAACCACTGAACTCACTACTATATTTCGATGTCCTCGTCTTCAGGAAAAGAAGTGAATCGCTCCAAAGGCTGATAACGACTGACTTGGCGTTCGAACTGAAGCACTTAAACAGTGTAGCCAACTTTCGGAGGAAAGGTAGACAGGGAAGATAAAGAGATAAAAGCGAAATAAAAATTAAAAAATGAAAACATTTAACTAAAATAAAATTAAAAGCTGATAACAACTAAAAAATAAGAGAAAAAAAAATCAACTCTTGAGGTTAAGCCCAGGAGCCGATCTACCGCCCAGAAGACTAATAAGTGCTTCTTCTGAAGCTCTCAGAGTAACTTTCGAATTAGTCTGATCAATCTGCCTCAGGACCTGTACACGGAAACAGTCATTAAAACTGAGTCCGTGAGAAGTGGCATGAGTAGCAACGGGAAGGTCACTGCGTTTGCCAACGGATGACCTGTGATTATTCATACGCAGGTTTAGCTTGGTGGAAGCCAAACCCACATAAAAAGAATCACACTGGGTGCAATCCAAACGGTAAACGCAGTTACCAGAGGTAGAGGAGGTCTTGTGAGAGATAGGGTAGGTGCGTTTACTATGGACAGAGGTAAAGGAAGGAACAGGATTGATGATAGGACAAGTAAGACATCCACGACGTCCACATTGAACCATACCACCAGCAGTTTTTTGGAGGCTTAGGAGAAGAGATGTGAGAGAAGATAGATTGACGATTAGCAGGTTTGCGATAGGAAATGGAAGGTGGCTCACTAAAGACTGAAGAAGTACAGGAGGAAGAAGAAAGTATAGGGAAAAACTCCCTGACATATATAATATATATATATATATATGAAATAAGTTCATTTATTTTCTTTAAATCTATTACATAAAATAAAAAGAATGTAGGAAATAAACAATGAACAGATATATATATTACTTTTTTCATGTCTGCTCATGAAACTAAATTTAGATTTGTTTGGAGCAGCCCCTATATATTGCTGCTCCAGGTAAGAAAGTGTAAGTCACTTGTTTTTGGCATCCATATCAGACATGATAAAGCCACTTTGCTCCCTGATTTCAAATACAGAGTCCTATGTTTTACGTTACTCCCGTTTATTAGTATATGGCTCTTTACCAAGTACCTCACATTGTACAGATTTAGGACCGAAATGTTTCCATTCTCCCTAAAAGAAAGCACGTACTATACTTTTACTGTACTATACTATACAGTTTTACAGATAACTTGCTTATCATGATCTAGCATTCCACTTCAAAACCGACAATTAGTAGTAATAAGAGCACTAGTAGGCCACAACTGACCCTGTTTCATCCTAGTACGGTCCAACTATTTTTTCCATATAATGAAAATCCATTACAAGTTGTTAAGGTCGTTGACTTCTTATCCTAGAAGGTTTGTTTACCCCAGATATTGTTCAGATGACTTGTTCATATAGGATTAATAAATAATTATAAAAGTTGATATCCCAGAAAAAAAAAACAAACAAAAAAACTGACTTGTTCTATAAATAGTTTGGATTATTATCTTCTTTTAGTTCTTTGTTCACTTTTTACATTCAAGCAGTAACGAAAACAAGAAACATTTTTAAAAAAGTATTCTTAACGAGACATAATTTTCAAGAGATTAGCACAGAGAATTTAAACTAAATTACCATCCTTAACTGTGTTTAGCAGTTCATGGAGGTTAGGGGAATTTTTTCATTGTTGCCTTAGAGAAATTAAAGAGAGGGTAGTATTTTTTTTTTTTTTTTGGTGGGTTTGCAGCAGGTGGTGCGAGATGATGGTCTTGTGATGAAATGAAGTGGGAGTCAAGGTAATGAGAGGGAGCATTAGAGAGACATTAGCAGCCACTGGTGAGATCCTATCTAACCTCGTCTCCCCAGCTCCCACCAATCTGTAAACGTCTCCATATTCATAATCCTCAACACAATATAAATACCTTTACGGCATCTTTTACTGTTTTAATTCCAATAATTTCATAAACCTATATTCTTGTTTATGTAATTAAACTGGAAAAATAAAGTTACATTTTTAAAGTTCTTTCTTTTTTTTTTTTAGATCTCATGACTAAAACTCCCCAAAGAGTACGACCCTAACCCTACTCTCAAGCATTGCTTACTATTTCTTCAGTATTGCCATAGAAAGTGTGGATTTAGTCTGTGCTGGTCGCTACTTGTGCTGTTTAGTCTGTTACGTTACTTGTGCTGTTTAGTCTATTACGTTACTTGTGCTGTTTAGTCTGTTACGTTACTTGTGCTGTTTAGTCTGTTACGTTACTTGTGCTGTTTAGTCTGTTACGTTACTTGTGCTGTTTAGTCTGTTACGTTACTTGTGCTGTTTAGTCTGTTACGTTACTTGTGCTGTTTAGTCTGTTACGTTACTTGTGCCGTTTAGTCTGTTACGTTACTTGTGCTGTTTAGTCTGTTACGTTACTTGTGCCGTTTAGTCTGTTACATTACTTGTGCTGTTTAGCCTGTTACGTATTTTAAAATCAGTTCAAGCAACAAACATCATAAAAGAAAAAAAAAGGGAGGGTAAATGACTTATTTTAATCTATTCAATAGATTCATTTCACTATGAAAGCAAAACATCTAAAATATTTATTAAATAAAAGACTAATTCAGTTGAAGAAGAGTAGGTTAGGTTGCAGTGGCAGTCCCACAAGGGAACACACTAAGGCCGAGCATTGGCCCATTGTGATACCACACAATGAAGATTGATTCTACAGTGGGAGTCCTAAATTTTGCCTAACTCAAGTGTGTTTAGAGTAGGGATCTTTAACGAGTACCTGACATTGTACAGGCTCGGGACAGACAGTTTAACGTCCTTCACCGAGAGACGACGTGCTCAGATTTATTCACCTCCCGCGTGAATAAATCGAGGGGCAGGTGGGGATCGAACCCCGGTCCTATCAGTTCAGAGGCGAGCACGTAACCACTGAGCTAATCTGACCTCTGAAGAAGAGTAAGAACTTTGAAAATTTGAATTTGAGTAGGCAAATTTTTTATACAATGTACAGTATACAAGAGTTTTTATACAAGAGTAGATGAGTAGTGTAGAGGTCAATTGGTTGCTCATTATGATATTAGATACCTTCATGTAAAAAATGGTAAAATTTGTACACGCAGTCTATCGCAGGGGAGGTAAGGCCATCGCTTTCCAGCATTTAGAGTGTTAGATACTCGTTAAAGATCCCTTTTTTTTGGAACGTTTGTATATTAAAAAAACTTATTGTCAGAAAACATATCAATTCATTGCAGTATGGTTACAATCTCTTTTATATAAATAACAGTTATTTGGAATTAAATTATTTTTTCGTCCTCTAAATATTAATTAAATGTTGCATTTCAACAACTTTTTTTGCTTTCTTCATATTTTTATATGATACTGAAAATAATATTAAACGATTGATATGACTGAAAAAATGACATATACATACATATAAACATAATATGTGAGATATTCACACTAAAGTTCTTTCTTATATTGTATGTAAGAATTACAATGGATGTTATTATTATATTCAATGTAATAGTTGCTGGGTTCTCAGCTTCTTGAACAATTATTACTGTCTGATAGCGTTTTGTTGACTGTTGGACGAGGAGTAAGTACAATACTGCAGAAAAACAAAGGGGCATTGTAAAAGAAACTAAGCACAATGGGAGTGAATGAACTACTTTGCAGTAGGAAACCTGGAACTAGTTCTATAATAGCCCTTTTTGTAAAATTGTATTTGACTTCGGCCAAGCAATAACTATGAGACTCCCCTCGCTACATTCTTAAAATAGTTACTAAAAACTATACTTTTTATACATTATATGAGATATGAACTTTGGGTGCACCATGTATTTGTAATTTTCTGCTCGTGGCTATCCATCAAATTGTATTTATATTCGTACAATTCCTGCTGACGTGCATCATACCCGCACTTCTGTTCCTAGGAGTGATCGCAGTGATATTGCTTTTCTCATTCGATAATATCCCTCCAAGAGCTTTGGAAGACCCACTTCTTTGTCTTTCAGAAAATAGATCTGTTCTGGGCTTAAGCTCAATTTTTAATTTCTTATTTTCATTTTTTTTTATTTAAAAAAAATTAAATAAACATTCATTCTGTTTGGAAAAGTATATTTTAAAACACAAAGTGTCAATGTAATTTCAATCAAAGAGCTCTTCATTATCCAGGTGTAGGTTTCTGGTCTGCCAACTTCATGTAGAATCTTCATGAAAAAGTATGAAAGCCAAGAGCGGGGATAACTATACAGAATTCTCAAAGCGGCAAAATGATGGACTGGAAACCGTGAAATGGAGACTCTACACTGGTTGAGATAAGAAATAATGGTGGACAGAGAGAAATATCCTATTTTTGGATTAGCAACTGTTATTTTGCCGTTAAAAATCCGAATGAAAGAAAACTACGGGTTCTGTATATTTTCACTAAAGCACACTCAAGTTTGATAATGTATATAGATAGAAATTCCTAGGTCTGCTATTAGGAATGACTCTTTAACAAATGACAGAGGAATATTATTTCAACAGTTTATTGCTTCTTGTAATATATATTTACTGAATGGTTCTAATGACATGTCTACTTTTTGAGACAAATCGAGCAGCAAGTTCTATAGAATTAACACTGGTCAGCTAAGGGATATTATCAAAACTTTAAGATTAGTGAGTCAGCTCAGAAGAATCAATATCAGATAATGGTTACAACAAATTGAATATCTGTTTTGTCAAATATACGAATTGGGATTTGCTCAGCAGAAGCAATAAATTTTCGATAAAGTCAGCCAATTGGTATAATTTTGAAGAAGTTTAAGTGGCTAAGAACACTTTATATTTCAATATTAAAGGCTCTGAAAAAACTGCATAGATAGTAAGATGATAAAAATAGCCTGATCTGTAACAAGTATAAACTTGTTTATGAAAAATTAATTTCTGAATTATTTTACATGATAATCGAAACATGTAATAAAGTATTAATACACAAACATACAAAATTATTGAAAATACCAACGCCCTTAGAAACAATTTCACGATACCATTAATCATGAACAACTAACAAACACCAGAAAGGGAGTATACTGCCGTGTACAAAGAGAATAATATGTACAAATCTGTAGTTGTCAACACTCAACATTACTACAAGTAAACATAATATCATACTTCATGCATATAAATGGAGGATGTTCATAAATCATTCAGTCATAGAGGTAGTACAGATAGTGATATACACTTATCAATATATACACTTATTTGATATATCACACCACTGATTCATACAATATCATAAGTATAACTACAAATAATAACATTTTAGAGAAACAAAAATGTTGATTACGTGTAACGGAATAATCTCTTGCAGGAGAACATGGCTTTTGTTCCAATAACCAGTGGATCTCTTACGTAGTTTATCTTACCTCCTTCTACAATAAAGATTTATGACAAAGTTACCAATTTAAAACTTGAAAATATTCCTTTTTTGCCTGACAAATGCCAGAGTGATATAAGAAAAAATCTGGAGTGGCCTACACTCAACTTTACAATAAGTAAAAAAAGTATCAACCGGTTAACAACAGAAAGATTTTTGTTTTCTCAATAGCTTTCACATTCAATCATTCAATCATAAGTCAAAATTTCAATATCTGTTGAAAAAAAAACTTTCTTGTTGTTTTAAAAATTTTGAAATCCCTTATCTTTTTCTGATTAAATCATGAATCTATACTTTATACCACTGTCTTAAAGTCCTATCTGTTTATCCAACGTAGTGGTGTTCCAAATCATTGCATTTTATTCTCTAAATCTTATTTTAATTGATTATTATCGCTATTTAAAAATTCAAATTAGGAAAAATTTCATTACCTAAGTAAAGACATTAATTGACAAAATCAAATGGTTTAATGTATTTCTATTTATATTCGGCAGTCAAATATAAAAAACACTATGTGCACTTTGAAGACCATTTTTATGGAAAATATTAACTTCATCTATGAAAGATTATGGACTGTATCGTCTACACAAATTTTAGATACGCACGCACACGCACAGATATCATTGGAAAACCGTCATAAATAACTTTGGGACCTTAAAACATGTAAATTGGTGAAAATCTCGAGATGGAATGTTTTCACGATCACTATACTATAGTAAAGTAACAAGTTTTATTGTCGTTTACAAGTCAACTTTATGTGGAAACCTTTCCTACAATTCACAATAAACTTAATGTATATAAGATTGGAGTAATATTAACCACCAGGAATATATTTTTTACCATAATATACTAGTTTTTCGGGTTAATTTAAAATAACCAATGTTTTATTTAAACTTCAACATAGTGTATAGTGTATTTTCAAGTTGACAAACTATAAATATAAATATATAAATTATAATATAAATATATTATAATATAAAATATAAATAAATTTGAACAACAGTGAAATGAATTATTTTAATTTAGACTTGGAATATTTTAAATTAAACTAGGATTATTTTAAATTAGGTTATGTTGCAGTGGCAGTCTCACAAGAGAACAGACATAGGTCGAACTTTGGTCCTTTGAGATACTACACAATGATTCTAAATTGGGAGTCTTAACAGAAGTGTATTATTTAGAGTAGGGGCCTATAACGTGCATATACTTGACATCGTACAAGCTCGGGGCCAACCACTTAACGCCCACTCCCAAGGGCGATGTATTAGATTTTTTTTCACATTCCACGTAAATAAATCGTGGACCAGAGTGGGCATTGAACTTCGGATCTAACAGTCCCTAGGCAAACATGTTGACTCTGGACTAATCTGACCTCTTTATTTGAAATGAAAGTTGGATTAATTTAAATTAAGTTGTAGTTGGTACATAAAATATAATGTTAATACATCTAATTAAGCAATTGATATTCACCAATTATTCAATGAAGTATTTGTTGTGTTATATGTTTATTGATATTCACTGACTAAAATCCATTCACACTAATAGCATGGTATATAACACAAATAATACTATGAACAAATAAAATAGGAGATTCTACAATAGTACAATAAAAATAGTATAATAGTACACATATAGTAAAACAATATAGTAGAACAATTGAAACACTGTTAGAAGGATTTTTTTAATAAAGTATAGATTAGGCAAAGTATTTATCTAAAAATAATATTTTAGAAAATAATAAATTTTAATGTAAAAATACAGCATAAGAGAATAACATTGTTCAAGATCCAAGATTACTAATTGAAATTTGAAAAATAGGTACAACTAATACACTAAAGAACTGTTTACAATGATATTAAAAGAAGCTTTTTCAATATTTTTATAGAAGAAACTATTTTAACTCAGTTGATAAGTTCCCTGAGCTTGAAAATGACTACAACGTGATTTTTTGTATGGTATATATGGTGGTAATCATATTAAATATTCTATTTACCTGGTGAGGTGTAATGGTGATCAAAATATACTATTACTAATAATATATTACTATACATAATAGTGAAAAGTCTGAAGAATTATCAATCCAACTCGTAATATAGAAAAGAAAATTAATATCATGTTTCTACTGACCGTAACTATGATGAATATCTTCTGTATTCTTGCATTGTCGTTGAATCAACGTAAAAACTAATTGAAAACAGATATATTGAAATAATTTTTTCAATCAGAACAC
Source organism: Hermatobates lingyangjiaoensis (assembly GCA_026182355.1). Taxonomy (NCBI): domain Eukaryota; kingdom Metazoa; phylum Arthropoda; class Insecta; order Hemiptera; family Hermatobatidae; genus Hermatobates; species Hermatobates lingyangjiaoensis. Next base: position 2,498,824 of record JAPFBL010000253.1, read on the forward strand.
ATTTCAATTCGTTTAAAACTATTACAAATAAAAGTGACGCTATTATGAAAAGTATGAAAAGGACTTGGAAAAAAATGAGAGCTATGATTGGTTGAAATGATCATACGATAGAAAAGACATGCGCATTATGTGTAACGTTGGCGGGAAATAAGGGACTAACCATGTTCTGGCTGGATAATAATTATTTATACACTAACTGGAGACCAATGAACCTGAATTGAATTCCATTAAACATTTTAAAAATCATTTCTAATCCGTTTTAACTTTGATAAAATAACTTTGTTTTACTACCTTTATTGAACATATAAACTCCATATTATAAGATTTCTTTTTTCAAGTGATGATAATAATGTCAAATATAAAGAAGTTAATACAGGTATTGAATTTCATATTATTATAACAACTAAAAGTAACTTTGTTTTACCGGCATTATTTAATTTGCTAAACTCTGTATTAAGAGGTTTCCTTTTAATTTATTATAAATAGTCACAAAAGTGTAAAAATAAATATGTTACTAGAAATATTGAATTTTGATATTATATTATCAAATAACACCAACCTTCTCTTACTACATATGTACATCCTATACATCCTTAAGATTTACCTCTTGAATTTCATAATATTAAATACAATTTATCGAAGGGCGATTATGCTTCATTATTATCAAATTTACCGGAATTTAGTTTAGCCACTATATTTTCATTCTCGAGTATAAATTAATGCACTAATTATTTCTATATTACGTATTTCACTCATCATAGACCATTGCGTAGTTAATTAAAACGAATAATACTTCAACTTATCCAAAATGGTTCCTCTCGGAAATAATAAATGAAATCTGGAGTGGCCTACACTCAACATGACTATAAGTAAACTTAATATCAATGTTCTTGTGTATATAATATTTAATGTCTCATCTGAGCATAATGTAAACATCTAAATGGGAAATGTTTATTAGTCTTCCATTTCTGAGGTAGTACAGATAGTGATTGATCGACTTATCAAAATATAAGCTTATTTTTGTAAATCACATCACTGATGAAAATAATCTCATTAGTATAACTACAGCAGTAATAACATTTTTGAAAAGCAAAAGTGAAAATTTCTTGATACAAAATAACCTCCTGCAAGAGAACATGGCTTTTGTTCAAGTAGCCAGTGGATTTCTTTCATCGTTTACTTCACCTCCTTCTACATTAAATATTTAAGTCAAAAAAACAAATTTAAAACAAGAAAATACTCTTATTTTCTCTGAAAAACATCATAAACATCGAAGAAAAAATGTCGTTTTAAGAAAATTTATAATTAGGGATGTACGATAATTACATTTATTTATCTTCAAACGAAAGATTTCAATTTGGAATTATGTTTTACATTATTGGTCTTTTACAGAATTATTATACTGGAAATTTTATGGCTCCTTAGTATTTAATAAAATCATTTTCCTTTCCCTTTGTCAAACATCATAAATACATTTTTTTCTGAGCGAGTGTTATCTCATTCCTGCCTGCTGTACTCTTTTATAAGGTTGCAATGAATATATATTGGGAAAAAATATATTAGTTATTAGCCAGTTTACATACTCAAATTGAAGTCAAAGCCAGCTATTCAATATAATTTAAATTTTTTATAGTTGGGAGCTTCTAATTTTTGAAAATAATTAATATGAATTATTAGACTAGAATAGTAAAAAAAAAACTGGATATTTCTCAACAAACATAAGTCCTCTTTCTTGAAGAAAGAGTCCATTCGTCACATTTCAATATCATGGAAAGGTACTACAATTCACAATGATAATGCGAAATTTAATAACTGATATTAAATTTCGCTTAAGAGTGCAATGTATAGATTATTGATCATTAGTATAACTACAGCAGTAATAACATTTTTGAAAAGCAAAAATAAACGAGCATTTTATGAGACAAATCCATCATTCCATGGAAGGCAAAGGTAATTTATTTAAGTTTATTGCCAGTGATTTTTTTACATGTAAAAATATTATTCCTCTTACATCTCGTATACCGACTGTGGCTCTCTGCCGGTACAAGTGAACGCACGTACCTCTTCTTCTTCCCTTCTACTCTCTCCCTGACGACGAACTTCAGTTCAAAATATCGTCCAGTAAGTTTTCTCGCTTCTTCTATTTGTTGTCTTTTTTCATTTATATATCTGTCCAGTTTGGACCGTTTTAATATTTTGATTTATATATATATATATGTTATCTAATCGGGTTCGGTCAAACTTTCTAGGTTCAAAAATCAAACTCTCATTGCCTATTGAATCTGCAATTATATTATATTATTATTGAAAATTATATTATTGAATCTGTTATATGTGTGTGATTTAAAAAAAAACCAGTTTAATCGGACTGTAGAGACTTAAACAATAAATTAATACAACTTAACGGAATGAACAAGGAAAGTGACAGAGTCTCTCTAGGATATTTAAACATCAGTTGTTTCTCTATATTCATATTTGGCAATGAACATGAAACAAAAATTAAGCTATCAGACCAAAGGATAAGAACAAATAATTACATATTATGTGTTACTGTTGTTTACAGAGCGATGTATATTCCTATTTGGATGAAAAACAATGAAAAAACCACCCTTATTCAAAATAAATGATTTCCACTATTGTAATATACAAAATATGAATGTATACTTATTAATTCATTATTCAAATATTGATGTCCCTAATCAAAACGATAGATGAATCAATTAAAGCTTCAGGTTTTAAATCCAAGAACTAGACTTTTATTAAGTTGTTGCAATAAATATAATTCACCATACGTTAGATTGGTTTTGTTAGTTAATAATAAAAGAAAATATTATAAAATAACTTTGTTATTTGTATTTGATTAATAGTAAATATTAAAACATGTTACATTGATAAAATAACAAGCATCACCAACCAGTTATGTGGAACAAAAAAAAGATAACAAGTATTGAGTTAATCTTAGTTAGAGGCTGAAAAACAGTTACAGATGAGGTAGTGCAAAAACATCATCAATATTCATGCGACCTCAATGAGAAGAAAAAAGTTTAACATTTAAGTGATTGTTTATTTTATTAATGAATCTGAGTAAATATGATTTTCAAAATGGTTTCAATTAAAATGCAAATTTTCTTTGCAGCTCACTGTTAGAGAGAACCAGTTAACTAATATTGTTGCTCTCCTCGCATACAGTGCGTTTAGTGGAAAAAACCTTTATTTAATACAATAATTTATTTATTCTTAAGAATGTAGTAAAAGTTTTATAAGTTAGACAGTTTTTTGCACTTACTGGTCGTTGCAAGAGAAATAACTCTATTCAGTAGTGCTTAAACATAGGACTCTTACTCCTATAGTACCCATGTTAATTAAAAAAAAAAAGAAGAAATTTTTCAAATATTTTACAATTTTTTTAATTTTTGAAATTAACTTTACTTGATATTGACTATATTATTATATTAGCATTGTTATAACATTATTATTATATTTTACAAGATTGGAGGGTTGTTGATCAATGGTCTTCGTGTTACTCACAGAAACCCACCTTTTTGTAAAGATAACCTATCAATGACTAACAATTCTCCTTGTATATGCTGATTTTATACAAACAGGTGAACCTTTCGTACCTCAAGAAAGGTACAGGAAAAGCAAAACTCATGGTATTTACTGCTAATCTCACAGATTCGTATTATTGAAAACATGACAAGGTATTGCTGTATTTCAGAGTGAAGAAGTCATATATAACTATGTATGAAGTGTCATGTTTAACTTATTATATAACATTCTGAGGTAAAATGGATAAACCAACAAAAGTCTCCACACAAATGAAGTTTATCATTCTATTTACTCTACTCCAGATTGTATTGTTAACACTGTACCATTCATAGGGGAGAAGTATTTTAGCAAGACGAGTTTGTAAGATAAATAAGTAGTATGACAGGGCATTTTGAATTTTATATAATCTTTTTATTTCATTCCTCATCCAGTGGACTTTCAAGTTATTTAGCGTATTAACTGCAAATGATGAATTGTTTCTTGAATATAGTGGGATGTATTTCGGAATTACGTTGGAAGATATACAGTCTTTATTAAACTTAATATTCAGCATGTTTTTGGAACTCATCAGAGACAATTTGTAAAAAAGGTTGACTGCTAGGGCTTGACTGGCCATTTTTAAATCATTAGTTGTGCAATCCGTAATTGTGTGGTATTTACTCATTCTGAGGTAAACTGGATAAACCAACAAAAGTCTCCACACAAATGAAGTTTACTTTTTACCTCAGAATTTTTTACCTCAGAATTAGTAAATACCACACAATTACGGATTGCACAAATAATGATTTTTATTATATAACAGTTAAAAGATTACGGTGAATAAGAAACATACACACACACACATATAAACGGATACACGCTCAGACATACGCACACACACATACACGGATACACGCTCAGACATATGCACATATACGTATTAATAATTAAATCACGTAATTTTATCATTAAAATTATAAAAAACCTTTTACCTGCATATATGTAAATACAAAAATATAATTTTCCCCTAAATATAACTTATCAAATCACTACTGACCGAAAAAATAATAAATATTACTTATTATTATATATTTTTACTCTATAGCTGATAACATGATATAAATATACATGAAATACTTCCCATATACACCAATGAAAAAATGAACAACCCGTCTCTAGGAAAAAAAAATTCATAATATTTTTAATATACCAAATATGAAATTTTTCATTTTTGCTTCAGTCTTTTTTAAGAATTATTCCAAAAACAATATACAATTTTCATTTATGATTTTATATTGTAATAAGTCGAAATTTATATAATTTTCAAAACATATTAATGAAGAAATATAGTCTTTTTAAACACCTTGGTCAATTGTTAATTAAAATTTTATTAATTTTGTTAAATAAAATCAAACATCTTGGACTTATTTCTTTTAATTGTTATAATATTTGGATCCTGAAACATACAACTAGCTGCAGTACCTTCTTGACGATGTATTAAAACAACTTAGTAATATATCCCTCTATAACAACATGTTTTTAGATTGCATATTACTAAATTAGACAGGAAAAAATGACAATTCATATCAATTGGATAGATAGATAAGTAAACTTATTCATCATGAATGAAAATATTGAAGTTTATGTTTTTTTTCAATATGATGGTTTATTTTTATAAATTATTTCAATTGCCCAAACGAATAAAGGTAAACCACTAAAGATATTTTCTATTCGAACTTAGAGAAAAGTAATTTGATTTTATACCTTATGATCAGATAAAAGTACAAAAACCAGGCAATAAATTTTATCAATGGATATCTTCCTACAGTTTGTATATTCAACATTCTTTTTATCACTACTAGTTTATGTTTCATTAAAAGTAAATATAGTTCTATTTCTTTCATGGATGACTCGTGGAGTTATAACCACATTTTTTATCCGATCAAGAGGGTAGAGGGCACTCTTTTCTTGAGGGGAAGTGCAATAATTTCCTGGCAGTTCTATTGGGAAGAGAAAGAGCCACCAACTGTGAAATTGTGAGTTTGGCTGCTACAAATAGTATGGAAGTAAAACCAATTGATCCTTTTAAATTGAACTTTTTCTTCATTGCTTCCAAAACAAATAGTTCTCTTGATAAGGACTACCGACTTGAGACCATCCACTTTCTTCATCGGTATAGCAAAAAAAAAAATTGGTCTTTTATATATATAAAAATTGACTTCAATAAAAGCCTCATCTTTTTCGTAATGTCATATATTTTTCTGTTATATCTTTTTATTTCATTCCATCTTAAGTTCATTTCATCTGATTCATTCCTATTCTACCGGATTCTGTTTACTCCTCAATGACTAAAACTCACTGATTCATGCCGACTTACATGTAAGCATAGATCAGTTGTAATATCTTATACCACAATATTATCCTTCAGCTAGTAAAAACATTGTCAACGCTTTAAAATAATAAAACATGAAAAATGTTTCAAAAAATTTGATATTTACTTTACATTGCTTAAAAACATACAGATATGTCTGTTTTAATAATTTTAGCTAACAAAATTTTATTGCATTCATAATCATTTTTTCACATCCTTTTACAAGCCATATTTACATATTTCCTAGCTGTTTTTTATTAAAAAAAAAAAATCTAGTGACATACTTCCAGCTTTACTATAAATAAACATAATACCAAACCCGTTAATAATTAATTGGGTTTTGGTTTTATTTTAATGTGTCCATCACATAGACAAAATATCGAACTCTCTAGTTTAATATCATCAAACTCATAGACAATCAATTGAATATAGTTTCTTTTACGGAGGTTGTCTGCATGCCATAAGCTATAACACTCTTGAAATAACTCATATAGACAAATCCTATGTTCTGTTGGTATTATTAAACTGATGAATAGTTATAAATGTGTAATTTCCTACTTTAACTTTTATCTTCAATTAATAGATTAAAGCAAGATAATTGCTAAAAATCAGGAATTGAATCTGTGTCAATTGACGACGAATTAAACACTTTAAGTCACCTGCACAGTATTACCAACCTCATTCATAAATCAAAAATATGTCATTGTGTTTTACAAATGTAACTGTTACATGGATTTTTCAGTTTACTCTTTTATCTAAGTATAATTCATGTGTTTGAGTACATAACAGGGTTTTAGTTGCAATATTATTTTGAAGCATATTCAATATAAATGTTTTTGAGGCCTACAATTTTCTACTTGAGTAAAGAATAAGGACGGTTTTGGCTGGATCTGTATCCAGGTCTATATCCCTTATAATTTTTTACTAACTCAAACAGCGTGACACATAAAATCAAATTCTATATCATTAAGTATTCTTCTAGATATAATAATATGTAAGGTTATATGTATATCTTTGCGAATCGAAACTTTGATTATTTAGAGTACCCAGTAGGTTATTCATAATCATTATAACAGCGACTTTAGCATACCTCCCTGAGGGTGGTCTCCAATTGACACAATTTCAATTGTGATAGATAATGTACCTTTACATGACTATTCTTGAATTTGATTGTTGAGTTTATTCTAGAGTCCTGGTTTACAGGATTCGAATGCGTGTAACCCTATACTTCCTCAATATCCGGGAAACAGCACACAATGATTCATTTAAGACATAAGAACTTTTTTTAACAAAGTTTTTTCCGAATTAACATTTTAGAACGATATCTTCTTCTTTACAAATATTCCTATTTACCAAAAGCATCAAATGAGTCTACAGATGGAATTGAATTATCGTTAGTTTAATTATAATGTTACAAAGATAAAATATTTAAGTACATAGTAGTATAGCAATACTTAATATAAAATTATTAATTGATTGAATCACTAGGGTATTGGCTTTAGGTTAGTAGCCTTTAGTTGTAATGATCGAAAAAGTACCTTTATCAAAATTCAATTTAAAAAAATGCAGGTCTTAAACTGCAATTCTTAATTTAAAAAAGTGTTTTCAGAAAATTTAATTTAGTCAATATTTAATTGTTTAAAAAGAAACACTTCTCGAAATGATAAAAAATACCATAACACCCTTTTTTTAGCTGTTACAAAAAAAATTCTTCAGCTCAGCCTTAAATTAAAGGTGTTATTTTTTGGTATAATTTTTATTTATGATTGGGCACACTGCGTGAGCTGTATGCTGTCTACAAAATTTCAGAATCAATCATTCGTCAAAATATTTTTCTTGCTGTTTTAAAAATGAGTGCTTTCTCATTGAGTTTATTTCCACTAGGCACAATAATTGCAAATATTCAATATTCTGGAGTTAACAGCTTAAGTGAAAACGATGTAAAAATCACATCCATAAAATTAACATTGCAAAAAATTATTGCAAACAACTAAATGTTGTTTGAATTGAATTTGATCATTCAAAAGGTGCACCCTGTAGCTCATATATTTTCATACATACTCACCTATTGATAAAAAAAATGCACAAAATTGACGAACATCAAAAAATGACTTAAGAGATCTAACAACATGTAAATCCTCTAAAATATCAAGTTTGATTTGTTTCATTATTGCTACAGTTTAGATGTAGTAAAGGAAAAAAAGTGCATCATAATAACATGAAATTATAACCCCTTGGTAAGAAAGATAGTTTGAATGTTTAAATAGATTTTAGAGATTATTTATTGCACAAATATTTATAATTCCTACCGAAACTTGAGAGGGAAGGCAGATATAGGCATTTTAACAGCTAGACGATTACGAATTATATTTAGATTGAGACAACTAGAAATGAAATCAATATGGACAGTGCAGCCCACAATTTTTTGGGAAAGGTAATTAACCCCACTCAACTAATAAACAATACGACCATTCATAATTAAAACAAGAAGATTAAACAAATGCAAAATTAAGAAATTAACAAATATTAAAATAAAAGGTAAGATATGTTAAAAGGAAATAAAGGTTCTAGGAAAACAGAAATGGACAGGAAGTACGAGAATTCAAGGAAACTAGGAATTAGACACAGGAAGTTAATTCCTGTGGAAGCAGAAAGTAACTGACAAAAAGAACGGCACTACACGTGCTAATCACAATTAAAAGCAACGGTCCAGCGGACTTTTTTAAATAAAATAAATTCAAAACGAAGGAACACACAGAAATAACTCACATCGATATTTCGACCATCTTCGTCATTAGGAGGTGTGAAGAGCGAAGAGTCCCGCAGAAAGGCAGGGCGGTGACGATAGTCGAAATATCGATGTGAGTTATGTCTGTGTCTTTCTGTGTGTTTCCTTCGTTTGAATTAATTTTATTTAAAAAAGTCAGCTGGACTAGAACCCATAGAAACCTATGGGTACATAGTCCATAGAAATACAGACTTACAGTCTCTAATTCTCGGTTTAACTCTTATTAGGAGAGAAGAGATAGAGACACCAAGCGTACTTGTGAAGCGCTTGGAGACGGGTCTCCAACCGTCGCTTCACAAGTTCGCTTGGTGTCTCTATCTCAACTCTCCTGATGGCGGTTCAACCGAAGATTAGAGACAGTAAGTGTGGTTGTTCCATAGTTCTGTGTTTGTGATTCACCGTGAAACGTATATATATATATATATACACTTCTTCGTTGGAAGTACGATCCGAAACGAACAAATATAATTAATGCAGAAAAGAAACATAGAGAATTCAAACACACACTTACTTTAATTAAGCACACACTTACAGTCTCTAATTTTTTTGTTTGAACCGTCTTCAGCAGAGATAAGAGATGGTAACCAAGTGCACTGGTTCAGAGACGGTTGTTCTCCATTGTTGTTGGTCTCCAATCAACTATATATAACAAAATTATACAATGCACGCGTAAAACAAAATTATTCTTGAGCGTTAGCTAGCAGATAATTTGTTACATATTTCGTCCTAAACTATTTTCTTTGCCCACACTTGTCTTTCCAGATCATTGTTCTCTCCTGCACTTTACGCCCTTTAAAATACCCTTGCATCAAAATCTTCTCATCTTCAAACCAGATATTTTTACATCAATTGTTTCAGTATCAATTAGACTCTTCAATCAATTTGTTTTGGTTAGTCATCTTCCTAATTGCTTACTGTGGTTTAAACATTGATATAAATGTATATATAAAATTCATTAGTTTTTTTCATATTTCAACATATTTAGAGAAATTATTAAATAAGTTAAAAATACATTTTTTTTAATAACCGTGTAAAAAAGAAGGTTGACAGTGGGAGCGAAAGTGGGGAAAAAATGGAAGGAAATTATACAGGGCCGTAGCATCTAACAATACTTACATCAATAAACAGTAGCCTATCAAATTGAAATCTAGCTTTGGAATATAGAGATAACATAAACAAATTTTTATTTTCTCTCAAATAACAATCTTTTTTTGCTATATATTTCATTTATCATTGGTCATCTCCAGATTACCAATTTAACAAAAGAACATCAATTTCATTTTAAAATACATCTAGTCTTAAGATTATTATTTATATAGATGTATTATTTAATCAAGATTCAATCAATTTTTTAGGTTCCAAAATGGGTACTTGTTAATTCTGCAATCGGTTGACTGCAGCGCGCCTTGTAGACAATGTAAAATTAACAAATAAAATTCACGATAATTAATAGAACTAACATTTTTTATGCCATAGTATAAAACACCATGCTGAGTATATGAATATAAATAAATTCTGTAACAACAACTTAAAAATGAACCTAATATAAGGAAAAAAAATCTAAATGAACACCAAGATATAATTCTATTAATTAATATAATTTCACCCAATAAATTTAAAGAAGGGGGACAAGCCATATTATTAGAACAAAAAAGAAATAAAAAAAAAGATAAAGAAGGAATAATAGTAATTAAGCCCTTATTAATATAAAATCTACGACGGTGATAAAATCTGCAGTCAACCGACGGCAGAATTAACAAGTACCCGAAAATGTAACTCTCGTTGCCGACGTTTCGGTTTAATCGTATTTTAGCGTAAACCAAAAGAGAGAGAGATAATTTTTAAATAAATATAATTTAATTGTATTATTGTAATGGTAAACTCGCTTACCTGTGTACAAGTGTCTTTTCGTCGTACCTGCAATAATACACACAGATCAATAAAACATAATTATAATTTAAAATGTATGTAGCACTACCTGTCTGTCATTCTTGTGACCAGCTATGAGTAAATAATTCTTACTGATTACATGTATTCTGTACATGATTTCTTACAATAGATACTCATGTCAAGCTAAAGTCTGAAGTGAAGTTAGTTCTGTCAAATGAATAAGCTAACATACACTGGAATGCCTACTATTACAAGCAAGTATAGAGAATCAGGTCGTTAAGAGAATTCCTGACCTCCAAAACAAAAAGCATTTTTTCTCTCCAATCCCATTTTTTTGACATAACAACTAATATTAAGTCTACAAATATGATTGACTCGTGAAACATAAAATTCGGTAAGTGATTTCTTCAAATTCTATTATATTAAATTTAAAAAAATCACTTCTAAACCTTAAATGTTTAATGAAGTAAAATTATTAAGTCGATTAACAAATTAGATGATAAAAAAGTATGTTTGATTTTGTTTATTCGTTTACAGTTATAAAATAATATTTATAAAAATATAATAATTATTGGTAATAACAGCGAGTGTAATTTCAATTATCTCTACACAACAATATAAGATTGTTTGTCGCATCTGTTCAGAGCTAAAAGTGAGAAGGAGAGGAAGTGGAACTATTTCGTATATATATATATATATATATATATAAATGAACAAACCACTATAAGAAAATGGGAAAACAAGACTAAGATCTTTCAACCGTAACAAGCGGTCTTCGTCAGAGTCAAAAACCCAACTCGGGTTATATATATATATAAAATTAAAAACCACAATAAAACAAATAATATTACATATAATGCTCTAAGACCTTTCGTCAAAACATCATCAGAGAGCTAAATGAACCAAACAACAAGTATATTAGCAAGTTAACCTGGTTGATTGAAATCAACCTGGTTCAATAAACCAGGTTAACTTGCTAATATACTTGTTGTTTGGTTCATTTAGCTCTCTGATGATGTTTTGACGAAAGGCCTTAGAGCATTATATGTAATATTATTTTTTTTATTGTGGTGTTTAATTTCATATATTCTATCAAGAGTTATTGTTGATTATTAATCTTTCATATATATATATATATATATATATATATATATATATATATATATATATATATATAGTATCGACCGTGAAATAGAAACAAAATAAAAGTTTATCACGTTCAATGAACTTGAACCTGAAGAACTGTCCTAGTCCTGATAAATGTTTATACTGTATATGCATACATATATCTACAAATATTTGAAGACTAAAGCGGCTTCAGTGTTAACAATCTTTTTAAGAAGGTGTTCTTTTTTTCTCAACACTATACAGTCTTGCAAAGTCAACTGAATAAAGTCACTCTCACAAGGATATATAAAGAAAAACTTTTAACACAAAAGAACTTTACTTGATTAATCGAGCTTTCGACCTCGCTGATCAGCTTCAGGGCTAACAAACATTAACATTATAACAGCAAATAATAAAACAAATAAATGAATAGAAAGGGTTTAAGTTCAGAACGAAGATACAAATAGCTTAAAGATAACAGTGATAATAGAAAGTCAACATGTACAATACAAGTGCTCCTAGCGGTCAGTAGGTTAACTAACAATATTAAGTTTTTTTTTGAATTTAACCTTCCTTTTCCATTACCTTTATGTTAGCTTCTCAGTTTTTACTTTCTTTGCCTTCTGATGACATTAATTGAAAGTCATCAGAGCATTTATTCCTATTGTTTTCTTTTTTGATTGCATCACGTGTTTATTTCACAATAAATAAATAATGAATCTCTACTTATTGAGTAGTTGAAAAGTAGCATGTAATGTACATGAAAGGTAAACAGATTTAATTCAATTGCTTAGTAAAATTACAGAAAACAATTTGATTAATTGATTTAATTATATATTGTTAATTTCATATTGTAATCAATTTTATTTAGTTATTGTGAAGAAATTATATTTTGGAGCCGAAAATAGAAATCTATATGAATTAAAACTTTGTTAATTTGATATTGGTGAAACAAAATATGTAAAATAACTCCTATTTAACTTCTGATACAAGTATTGTGTACAACAGATAGTATACAATACATCATATAGTTCATGCAATGAGTATTGATGAATACAATACGAAAAGACATTATCTGTGAAGAAATATATATTACCTTAGTTTGATGAGAGAAGTAATTTGGGGTTGACGGGTGGGCGAAGTGCTACATAACGACTGACAAGTCTGACCTGCAGTCGACTAGAGGGTCCAAGGGTTGATTTACCCTCACTCAACTGGGCAATATACCCCCTCTATAACTTAACAATTACGTCTTAATTTATTATAAGAGCAAATAAATGTATCAGTATTTCAACTAGAAATAGTATAAAACAATCTCCTGCTATTTTATTCTAAAGCTAATTAGATTAATGAGTATTCCCTTTTTGCATTGTTTATGTTAAAGTGACTTCTCAGTTTATAACAATTCATAACACTGTATATTTAAAATAAATATTGTTTCTTTACAACAACAAGAGATTATCAATGGTAGTTATAATTTAATTTTCAAATGTAAAAACTTTTTTCACATTACTTTCACAAATGATTTATTTCATGAATTTAGAAGCTATTTAGAATAGAATTATTAACTTTACTGTAAGTAAATATAGTGATTAGAATAAATTTGATTTGAAGGTTTTGATGTATTTACACGTTTTATAGTCCCCCACATTTATCAAATTCTATTGATGTTTGAGTGAAAACAGGGATATCAAAAGGTTTTTGGCCAAGTTATAGGTCTAGGCAGAAAATTCTTAAATTTGTCAAAATATTTATGGTTATGATAAGAAACGTTTAGTTATTAGCGCTAACACAAAGACCTCGAGATATTGTTAAATTTTATAGAGGTGTTCAAAATACTCAACCAAATATGCGCTTATAAGATATTATGTTTCATAGTTATTTTGAATTATGTTTTTTTAAATATTTAGCATACATATAATTAGTATAAATCATGTTATCTTGCCATATATTAATTAGCAATAAGTACCTAAAAATTGTTGAAATTTTGTAGGATTTGCATACAATGCTAATGTTTCCAAAGCAATAGGTATTAAAAATAAAAACAAAACAAAAAAGAAACAGTTAAGTTTTTGAACAAAAGTAAATAATGTTAGAGATACTTTATTGCGCATGATGCAAAATCAAAACATATTTAGGTCTCCTTTAATAATGATAATATGTAAAATTCACCACGTAACATCACTATAATTCACATCACTCTAATAACATAATAACATCACATTAACAAATAATAACATCACATTTCGAAATAATTGTGAAAGTAATTTCATATCATAAGCAATTCGAAAACATATCCTTATTTTTAATAGTAAATAATTTTATCCCATCTACGGTCAAATTAAGTTTAAGTGAATTTATTATCAAAAATAACGTCTACTTAAGTAAACTTATTGTTTTATTGCTTTCAGTAGGTCTTCCTTTATTATAAGTAAGGTATAGTAATCATGAAAACTTGATTCACAGATTTGCATGTATGAAGCCCTCAAAGTATTTTTTTTTTGACATTATTCCAATGATTTCTATCTTTATATGTTCAGTGAGTATATAAAATGAATATAGATATAAAAAACCAAAATTGATGACTCAATCATAAAATTTGTTATAAAAAAATTTGATAATATTCCATCACATTGTATGATAGTCTAAACGATAGCTACATGGTAATAAAACTAAATTCACTGTCACTGAGTTTGTATTTTCTTTACTTAAAGTTAAGTTAATTTATATCTGAAAGTAATTGTAGAGTAAGCCACTCTATATTTATGAAATTGTCAAAATAATTCATTAATTGAATTAAATGTATTTCCAAAACTTGAATAATGTTCAAAATCAATTGATATTAATTTATAATGTAAGATATTTAAGAAAAAGAAATACTTCTACAGTGGTTGGATGAAGTAGAAATTTGTAATTAGGTATCGTCTTACTTCGAGTTTTCTTGTTCTTGAATATTGAAGTAATATTGGAGTAATATTACATTAAAAATGGCAACTATTAAGGTTTATCTGTAATATCATGATAAGTAAACCAGGAACTTTATGAGTGATAACATCTGCATCAAGGGATTCAATTAAGGGAATCCATACGTGATCGCCTCAGAAATGATAGCACCGGGGTTCGATCCCCACCTGGCCTTCGATTTATTCACATGTGAGGTGAATAAATCTGAGCACGTCGTCCCTCGGAGAAGGTCGTTATACTGTCGGTCCTGAGCCTGTGCAATGTCAGGTACTCGTTAGGCAAAATTCGTTTAGGCATGTCGTACACTTGAGTTAGGCAAAATTTAGGACTGCCACTGTAGAATCAATCTTCATTGTGTGGTATCACAAAGGGCCAATGCTCGGCCTACGTGTGTTCCCTTGTGGAACTGCCACTACAACCTAACCTAAGGGAATCAGTTCCAAACATTTTTGCTAGTCAAATAGAGCACTCTTCGAATTATCAATCTAGACTGTTTCATGAGGAACCAATGAAAGTGGGAGATACTTCTCTGAGGAAAGTATTAAATTAGTTAAAGAACTTAAAATCTTAAGTTGACTTTTGAAAGGGAATATAAAGCGCAATAGAAAAGATATAACATTGGTACTGAAAAGTTTAATCAGAATCTATTTTTAGAAGCCAGATCCTTTTAAATCAATGATTTCGTGTTTGGTATTACTAAACAAGTTTTTTACTATATTTACTTATAGTAAAGTTGAGTGTAGACCACTCCAATTTTTTTCCAACTTTGTAAAAATTGTCTTTATAATTTGAATACAAAATTATCTAATTTAAAATAAATTATTGGTTTAAATGGACTTTGCAAGTATTTCGGTAATTCATTTCTGAATGAGTTGATTATAAACCTTCCATTTTTGTTGTTTTCGTTTCTTTTTTTAAATAGTCTGTGGCATGCTACGAAAAAGATTATCTTACACAGATATAAGTATACTGGATGTAGCATTTAAATTATAATAAAATATATTTATATAAACTTAGCTAGAGATATAAATAAAAATCGAAGTATTGCTTGAATGGATATTTCCTTCCATTTTCCAAAAATAAATTCGCTACAGAAATTATTATTGTAAAATTCTTGATAGGTTTTGGACTCTATAGTATAATTTGATTAGAGAATAGAATATTTTGATTTGTATCAGCATTGTTGTCACGGCGAAGTCTCGTAGGATTCCTTGAACAGAGTGAATTATTTACGTGACAGGAATCCAGTACATCTCTCTTCAGACTTTAATTAAGTCTGCACTCCTCTCCAAGCAATAATATAAGAATTATCATTCTTATTGGCTTTTAAGAATTTTCATTTAACTTTATATGAGAAAAAAAATCTTAATATTTAAAAAAAAGTCTTTTAACGAAAAAAAAAACCATTTTTTTTTTACTCCAATTTTAGATTAATTACATTTCAAGTAAAATATTTCATGCATAGATGAAACTTTTCTGGACGAATAAAATGTTATACTTATTACTTTAATTAAAATATACTGACTTTACTGGAAGTGAATATAGTGATCATATAAGAATATTGTTTTGTTTTTGTTTTCATAGCGTTATATCATTTTTGTTGTTCTTTAGAAAGTATGACTTACTTATTAAAAAAAAAACTGCTTTTGAAACTTGGATTCATTTATAACTTTAAAAAAAAGTTGTTTGCTATGGTTTACCTCAATTACAACAAATGTTTTCAAATTATAACAAATACACACAATAAATATAGAATTTCGTATCATATAGTACTAATGGTAGATTTGCTTTAAACTCAGTTTAATCTGTAAATTCAGAACAGGTAAAATCAGAGTTGTTCTTAATAAAAACTGATATCAGTTAAAAACATTGCGTCTGAATAGAAGGGTAATTCTGAATTTCTTTTTAAATAAACTCCACTATGAAAAACAATTTTTCCTAACCTCAAAATTTTAATTTTACCAAAAGTAAATATTTTAAATTAGTATTATTTTGATTTTTATTGACAAAAATAATAAATATATGAAAAAACAATAATGTGAGAATATTTTAAGATATAATACCTTACTTTTACTTTACTGTAACTATATTATAGAAACCAAGAATGAAATAAATTTTATGAATTTGCTATGATTATATGTTTTGGAAGACTTTCTGTTCACGCCACACTATATACCGTGATTTTTATATCCCAGAACAAAATCAACCAAGCTTTATACAGGAGTCTTATACAATCGGAGACAGATTAGGATGATTTGGAAAAAGTTATTTTAATTGTTAAAATTGGAAAAAGTAGATCAAAATCAAAATTATTATCAAAATTAGTAGCAGCTATCAAAGGAGGTGTTAAAAGAGTCATTGTGGAAACCTCAAAAAAAAAATTAATGCTTTAATCTGTTCAAACTGTATAAAGAATATTGTGAAAAGTATTGAAGGACCGAATTGATAATATCTTAGATAAAGGATGTTTGTTCAATAGAGGATAATTTAGATAAAGAGATGACTAAAATTGTTCAAGAAAGAGTTGATTGTGAGTTTTGCCTTTAGGCTGTATGCGGTCAAGCACTGGGGAAGGCCCACATTGGTCATTCCCCAATACTAACAACCCCAAACAATATCAATGAAATTTATTACTTGTGTAACAGTTGTGTGGAAGTAACACCGAAGTCTTCAGGTGATTGGAGTTGAAGCGTTATTTAATTCACTTGGTCCAAAAAGGCTTCTGGATACGATAGCATTCTATTTGATATACTCATCTCAATCTTCAAAGCAATGCTTAGAGCCATCTTCCCTTCAATCTAGAAAGCATCCAAGTTAATGTCAATTGATATGTCAAGAAATAAACATTCCAATGGCTTACCTGCTACTATCGGGTAAGTATTAGTACGACTCCTCATTTATAGGATTATTCATTATCTGAAATAATTTAATTAATTTATATCAGTAAATTTATGATCAATAATGCTGGTCTACATGAAATGCCATTCAATTCGTAAAAGACATATGTATGGTAGGTTTTCAAGCTCCTTACAAAAAAAAAAACTTTGTTAAGTTTTGTAAATATCTTCTGAAGGGTTTCACAGAGGTAGGTATTCTACGTGGCCAATTTAACTAAAGGCCACGTAAAAATCATCCATCTGGTTTGCTTTACTCTATGGTGTGGTTGAAAAGGTGAAGTATATGGTAATAAAACAAACAAGTAATGAAAGAAAATATTGGAAAATCGTAAATTAAACTTCCTTAAAACAATTGTAATGAATTAGAGGTAGTAATTGTGACTTCATTGCATGGGACACACAGGATGTACATTTATAGTAAAGAACAAACACGACCATTGGTTTTCTATTAAGAAGACGATTAAGGGGAGTTCATTGCTTCTTACAAACACTATAGCAAAAAATCATTTTTCGTAAACCACGCACAAATATTAACCTACATAAAAAAAATTTTACACATCTTAATTTCAAATCATTACATCACACAGGGCACTAAGAAAGAGTGTTACCTATTATTGAATTTTGAATATTTAAATATATGTAAATCCATAGAACTGTTGCTGTATATAGACAAACTGCATCACAAACAGACCCATCAGACAGTTTAGAACTTCAAAGACAATCAAGAAATAAACTTCACCAAGTTAAAAATCACAAAATTATTAAAATAATTAAAATTCACCTAAATTATGAGCTTGTAAATTCATAAAAGAGAAATTTTAATACTGTTTATACCAGGGTTTCTTAAACTGTGGGTCGAGACTACTGAAAGGGGGTCGCAAAGATCTGATACTTTTCAATCATTATAAATAAAATTTTAAAATTAGTATACACACTACGTACAAATATAAATACAAATAAAAATCATACAAAATACTATTGTAGTTTCCAATTATATATATGTGAAATGAATGGGTACGTATTCTTTAATCCTTATTTTATTTACATTGTAAAATAGTGCGATATTACATCTACATCTACGGTTAATATGTATTTCATTATATGGAGGAGGAGGTCGTTTAAAATTTCCTAAGCTTGAAGGGGGTCGCTATATAAAAAAGTTTAAGAAGCCCTGGTTTATACCAATACAGTAATCAAATATCAATTAAATCCCGAATATGCAAGTGCTTTTTTGAAATGAAACGAAATTTGTTCCTGTTAACAAGATATACAATACCCCAGTAAACAGTAAGACATAAAATATATAATCTTTTATTTTGATGGTGTGGGAAGCTAAGGTTGATGCTGTACAATCGTTTTTGAATAGTTTTGCTTAAAAATAAAGTAAAATAATATATATATTGACAAAAGATAAAGGCTTGTTTTCTACATTGAGTAAAATCAGAGTTCTTTGAACAATATTTAATA
The DNA here is from genome assembly GCA_026182355.1 of Hermatobates lingyangjiaoensis. Classification (NCBI taxonomy): domain Eukaryota; kingdom Metazoa; phylum Arthropoda; class Insecta; order Hemiptera; family Hermatobatidae; genus Hermatobates; species Hermatobates lingyangjiaoensis. The sequence continues at coordinate 2,517,836 of JAPFBL010000253.1, forward strand.
ATCGTGAAGGTAATTTTGATTGAGGTTTTATTTAAATAAGGGAGGGTAGAAAGCCTTAATAGAGACACTTGCCTGCCAACGAAACTCAAAGCTTTAGTCAGAGTTATTAATTATAACCAGTTGAATTCAACCAGGAAAAATAAACAAGAAGTGCAAGATAAATACAGATTCGATAACAGAATACTCAAATTGGTTGCTTCGCTTATCTCTATAAAAGCAATTCTAATAAAAGCAATCCCGCCACATGCCTGCCCTGTGTTCCACAACTGCTCAATCTGTACATTTATTTACAATAATGACTAATAATTTGCTCAAGAGTAAATTGCTTCTACATTTCTACTATGAATATTTTACAGGTTTTGTGATTTCTCAAAGGAAAGAAAGCATGAATATTAAGGAGTTTCATTTTCATAGCTTTCCTCCCTTCTCACTCCTCCCTTCCTCTTTCGCCATCTTCAAGTCTCCCTTCATAATCATATTGGCCTTTCCGGCTAATCAGCTACGGAAACTCAATTATTATTTAGCGATAACATTAATCTTGCTCCATTCTCTGGAGCTTTCAAGTGTTCAGATTCATAAAATAAAGTTTTGTTTTTCTTTCTTCTCCACTTTAAAAATCCCCTCTCGTTATAATACTTTCCTTAAAATAACAACAACAAAGCTTTAATTCAAAATTTATTACATTTGTTAATTATAATTGAAACAAAGTGAAATATTCATTATTTTTTTTTCAAGATTTATGATGATAACAATATTACGTGATACATTATTGTATAGAAGGATGACTTTGTTACTTAAAAGGATTGATTAAATATTCAAGTTCATCCTACATCTTAAGCTGGCGCAGCCGTTTAATCAGCGAGGATCCACGCTCCCCATCATACCTCTGGAGTGATCTACTCTATTATTCATGCCAACTTGTTTGAGGATTTCACAGGATAAAAGGACTTTCCGGTCCCCATTATAAATAAATTGAAACATATCTGCAGATCACACTTATTAGTATTTTACCCCCCAAAAAAATATATTATAAATCCAATTTTATATAGTATCTTAAGGTTGTTTCTTTTCTTATTCTTAAAAACCCCCAAATGATTGAAATATGAAAAATTTTTCATTACTGTTATATTGACTACAACAATATTATCCTCTCAGCAGAAAACATTGAAATAATTTTTTATACTGCGGTACTGTGAAGCAAATCACCTGAAGATTATCCATTGTTAATCTGTGGTTATTGATGTAAGATAGATCGGAGACTAGCCTATAACAATGGAGTCCATGTGGTTGTTATGACATCCATTACTATGTACATATGTCATGTCAATAGAATGCTATGAAGTAAACTAGGACAAGCTGACATTAACATGAAAATTTCCGTATATCTCATATGGCATCTAATGTAAAAAAACTGTTGCATTACCAAACACAAGATCAAGGTGAACTTGACATAGGTGAGTTCCCACGACATATGAATCATTCGAAACAAAGGAATAAAGGTTACTTGAATAATACCCAGAAGAAATAAGACTAAATTAAAAGATTTGCTTAAATACAAAGTAAAAAACCGCAATATATTGTAATATGAAATAAGCGTAACAGATTCAATGTTGACTAAAAAAATACACTTCAAATGACATGCAAACATTAAGAACAAAAACTGTAATATGTATATTAGAAAAAACAAATTTTGACATACATTTACATGACAAAAAAATGAAAATAATATTTGATAACTTATTTCATAACAAATTTTACAAGAAAACGGATAATAAAACATGAGAACGTTATTATATACCACAGAAAGTAATAATCCTTATAATATAAAAATTTACCTTTTTTCATTTAAATTATACCTTATTTCATATATATTCAAAATTAAAGTTTATCAGGACTCGGTCATTTTTTCAGGTTCAAATTAAACTCCCATTACCAACGTTTGGTTTTTATTTAAAACATTTTTCGTAGGCAGAAGTATACAATTTTAAAACAGAAAAACTAAGTATTACATTAAAGATTATTTTATAAAGAAAAATAGTTTGTGGATATTAATAACAACTGTCTAGTTTGAATGAACACAAAACACTTGTTATAATTCAGTTATAATGCTCCAATATATTAAAATATTAATTTTTTTTTCTTATGTTATATTTCAGATTGATTTTGTTTTACAATTTATTTGCCAAAAATGGTAAAATTTTATTAAAAATAGTTCATTACAAATTGTTTTAAAAAGATAATTGCATTCAGACTTCATTTAATAAAATGGAATTATTTCTTAGTTACATTTTCACCTACAGTGTCTAAATTTTGTTTGAACCATGATAATGTCAGATAACCAAGAGTAACCAAGAGAGCTGGTTCAGAGACGGATGGTTTCCCTTTCCTATCTGTCGTGATCATTTTTTCATTGTTGAAATAAATCTATATTCTTAAAATAAACTGTGACATATAGAAATAAACGTAACAAAAGACTCACTTTTGTCGTCCTAACCACTGCGATTACGGTCGAAATATTGAAAAGTGATTCCTTTGTTATGTTTTTTCTATGTGGCACAGTTTATTTTAAGTGTCATCAGTTCTTCTGTATTGCATTTTGATTATATACATACACACACACACACACACACACACATATATATATATATATATATATAATATTATTAAAGAAGAAACTCCGCCTATATTGTTATGATAGGATTTCCATATAATTTAATTTCTTAAATTTTTACTAAGTTATACATCGTAATATTTATAATTTGATTAATTCATTAAAAATTTAATCATTTATAAACTGAAATATTTACAGAAACAATTCTACTTGACCTCTTTTAACTAAAATGTGTTTTTTTTTGTTGAAAATACAAGTTTTTTTTCCTTATATACGTAATTGTAAATAGTAATGCTTACAGAAACTCCTCTTCTTGACTTGTTTCAACCAAAATAATTTTAGTCATTTTCACTTTGCAATCGCATTGCATTCCTTCGTGTGGTTTGAAGTTAATTTTAATACTATTCATGAATTTCTTGATTTATAATGACTCTTTTGCCGTGAGTAGAGCGCACATTTGTTCTAGAATCGGCTCAACCTTTGTTATGTTCTTCTGACCCAGTTTAATAGACATTCCTCTTACACATATCCCTAAAACAATGATATTCGCATGTATACAATATGGAAATGTCTCAACACCTTCCAGCCAAGATTAAGTGTCAGAACATTCCATGAAGAACGCAACCTGGATTTATTCCTTTCATTTAATTCATGTAGGAAGCTTAATTACATTTTCACTACATTTTCCTCTTTTCAAGACATTTGGCTTCAATTGTTCCCTCCGTTAGCAAAATTTAATTAAATCCAGTTGAACTTTCATTTAGATTATTGATTTAAAGAAAGACGAATGCTTTTACTGGAATAGGACTCCTGACTCTGTTATTGTTAAGAACAGGGTGAATGGGAGTTCTTATTATACACTTAATCACCTGCCCTAATATACCCAAGTGCATTAATCAAAATCCAACCCTTCCTACCTTAACGGGCTCTTACAAATAAAACTCCATTATTTACATTTGCAAAGACACCCCATTTCAACCCTATTTTCATTTTAATAGTTTTTCTTTTGGACCCGTCATTTTATCCTGACTGCATTCAACCTTCAAAGTCAAAATATCATTTTTCATTCAATAACGCTCTCTTATAAACGTATTTGATTTCAGAAATACATTCTAATAAAAAAATATTTTATTAAATTTGGAGTGGCCTATACTCAACTTTACTATAAGTAAACTTAATATAAAACTTCTTGGCTATATAATATAATGTATCATTTAAGCATAATATAATCGTCTAAATGGGAGATGTTTATTAGTCTTTCATTCCTGAGGTAGTACAGATAGTAGTTAATCCACTTATCAATATATAAGCCTTTTTTGTATGTCACAGAAATAATGGATATACAATCACTTGTATAACTACAGCAGTAATAACATTATGAAAAGCCAAAGTGAAAATTTGCTTATACGAAATAATTTCCTACATCAGAGCATGGATTTTGCTCCAATAGCCCGTGGATCTCATACATAGAACATCTGACCTCCTTCTACATTAAACACTTAAGACAAATTTTCCCATTTAGAACTTGAAAGTATTTTTAGTATTTTAAAAACATTTCCAAGTTTTTGTCTGAAATGGCAAAAACATGTAAGAAATAATGCCGTATTGAGATAATTTTTAATTTAAGGTGTAGGATAATTTCATTTATTATTTTTAAAAGAATTTTTTTTAATTCTGAACAATGTTCTACATTTTTGATCTTTTATCAAATTATTATACTGGGAATTTCATGGCATGCTAAAGTTTATTAAAAACTCACTTTTCTTTCTCTTTGTCAAAAATCATAAAAAACCAATTTGTAAGAAAACTATTTTATGAAATGTTAACTATCCTTTTTTATGTGAAGAATTCATTAGCAGAGAAATATTTGTTTCTTTGGAAAACAATATAAACCTTTCCTTACATGTAATAGAAACAAACTTCTCGGCGAAGAGGGGATTCAGAAAGAGTTTTGAAGACTGGAACTAATAAATTGACTTAGTGAAAATGCTGAAAAGGGAGTGGCTACGCCTTTGTCAGGTCCAGAGGGAAAGTATCTTCAAGGGATCCAACAGGAATCAAATTCAATCCTATTAGACTTTTGTGAATAACTTTTAAATAAACTGTAGTAAAATGTACCTATACAGCATGCAAAGAAAGCTAAATTTATTCAATGTAGCAGCATTAAGCATTGTTAATTTTTTTTAAAAAGTTAAAATGATATTAAAGAAATTCTAAACTAAAATATAATCAAACTAAACATCTTAAACACTATATAATTTCAGATAATTGAATAAATAATACTAAATTACCATTTTATTACCAGATATTTGTATATATTCTAATTTTAATATTATTTTTCTGATGAATATAGACTGAATATCAATTTAATAAACGGTTGGTGCACCATAAAGCAAAAATGAAACAACATGTTGAACATTATCACATTTGGGAAAAATTATGAGAAGCTCCTACAACTACTTATTCACGATTGAAAAGTGCTGTAAAATGTGATCCCAACTCGTTCTTTTTTTACAAACCATTAGTACGTATTAACATTTTATTAACATTTCTTCCCAAGTTATCTAAATTTGACAATTTTAGGACCAAATATACAGAAATAAAATTAAAAATATAAAACCAGCATAAGTCCCCCATTGATATCACCACGCATGTGGATGTGTCTAACTACATATTTACAGTTTATCCATCTATCCTCTTTCTGATCAGATGTGTTAGTAGTTGCACTGTTGGTCGTTTACCTTCGTTTTGTCATAGTCCTTCTGAATCCTTCCCTCTTCTCTTCTTCCAGATTACGGTTCAACTGACAATTTGAGACTGTAAGTATGTAAACCTAACGACCAACGACTAACGAATATATCCGCGCACTATAGTGCACGTCGTAACTAGCAGTTCCAGACCAGAGGCCTTCTACTGCTTGCTTACTGTGCTACTATAACTTGGAATGTCAGTAATTCATGTCAGAATGTAAACCTATTGGGTGTGTTCATTCAGTTTTTTTTTAAAATTTTTATTGCCCACTTTGAATCGATTTTAATTATTCTGTTATTATTTTAAAAACAATTTCAAAAATATTAGTATATATATATATATAATTGAAATAAATTAGGATTAATTATGTTAATTGTAAAATTAATGTACATTAAAGTTATGTCATACTACTCTGAGACATGAATATTTTAAAAAAAAATTTAATATATTTTTCATGTAATGAATCACAAATATCTAACAAAAAAGAAATATTGATTAATTTGATATGTAAGTACCACAATGTAATGGGTATGAAAACAAGGTCAGCAGAGAACATGAGTGAAATTGAATCATTAATGGCTGAAGCATAACATTTGAAGTTAATAACACGAACCCGTTGGTTTACCGGACCCGTGATTTAGGTCGGAACTAAGCGAGAAATCAATGCGGGATTGCACCAATCTAGGAGGCCACACGAAGAAGAGTGTCATTATGTACGATTCGGACTAGTAGTTCATACCGCAGCCAGTGGCCACACCAAGCAAACCTTTCTACTGGATTCAGGTCAGACGTCTCTAATCCAAACTGAGATCGTTTATTTACTTAATCGTCCAAATGTTTAAACTTTCGAAATCATTTAGAGCATAACTATGGTTTAAAAACCTCTGAAAGAGGAGGTTTAGGAAATGCTATTTCTTATAAAATAGGAAAAAAATATAATATAATTATTATACACATATATTCAAAGTTCTAAAGTGAAGGTATCAAAAAAAATTAACGTAATATATGCGTTTAAATAACAAAGACCACACAGGAGAATAATTAATATTAATATATATATATATATATATATATATAACAATTTATATATAATATATAATATAAAAAGATTTCACATAAACACGTGAAATAACAATCAATGATCAAACCACAATAAGAAATGGGAAAACAAGACTTGACTTGTTGATAGTCTTGTTTTCCCATCAATAATATATAATATATATATAATTAATATTTTAGACTATAGGTCATCATCAAGAGGAGACTGCAGAGATGAGAAGTCCAGTCCTTATTCTGACCTCTCCTGATGAAAGACTATAAAAATATTGAAACCATCAAATGACTTAAATAGTCCAGTTTAAATTTAAATATTTAAAAATTTGATACAGTGATAATTGTATTTACTGATGACTACAGTCTGAATACATAAATAACTTTGCATAATTGAAAACCTTCGTTTAAAAAATTGATTTTCAGTTTCATTTAACTAAGTTATTATCACAATGTATAATTCTTTAAACAAATTTAAAATTATTTGAACACAATTTTGGCTACTAACTCATGTAAGAGTTATACTGACACTATAATCTTGATATATTTTCCTTCTGTTACGAAAGTTTAGCTAAAAGTTTTAGAGCCCAGAGGGATGTATAAACTTAAAAACATGGGGGTTTGCTGCTCCCTTGTTAGTTGTAAAATGGATAACAGGAATGAAACGTCAACTGTCTTCATTACAGTGGCCTACCAACAGTAGAATGCTTAATTCCTACAATAATTTTCTATCTGCTATTACTTTAATTAACAAATCATAGTAAAATACACTTTTTTTTTTGAAAAATTAACTCCATAGATTTAATAGACTTTAATGAATATATTAGTAATAATATTAATATTTTTTAATGCTTTAATAACATCTATGATGTGTATTTTTTCACCCTTGTAAATTAGTGGATCACATATATCAGAAAACTGCAGGCAATGAAACGTGAATAAATAAAAAAAGTTGTATTTAATAGTGAATTTTCAAATAAACTCTAATATGAGTTGATGAAGAACTAACTTTGTGATAATATAAAACATGCCATTTATTATCAATTCCTTAAAAAAATTTGTGTATTATAGACTGGTCTATGTATTAATTGTGGTCTTACTTTCGATAATAAGTTGAAAGTATTAAATAAACCTAATATATATTAACAATGAACAGGATTACTGAGTACTAATAAATATAAATAATAAGACTTTTTCCAAATAAGTGACAACTTCATAATTCAATTTATTCTGAACCTCTGAATATTTGACTAATAGGAGATTGGGTGTTTTATTTACAATTTCAATTAACAAAAAACTAATGGTTTTAATAAGAACAAACCAATCAACAGATTTACAAGTTATTTAGAATAATGGTTCTGATAATATTAAATAATATGTTGAAGGACCCCTACTATCACTTCCATAGGCTACTTAGGATTTTTGATATTTTTTAACGCACTTAAAATTGAATTGAAAATTAATTTTTTGTTTCACTGTAGACTATCTGGCAATGGTGAAAAATATCAATAATATTTTTTATATTATAATATACAGGGTGTCCATAAAGTCTCATTGCACTTTGAAAAATGTATTATAAAAGCAGTTCGTAAGATATCTTAACCAGAATTGTTTTATTTTAATTAGTGTTATATGAAAGTGTTATATGAAAGACACTATTTAATATTATTGTATATGATTTAATAAACACTTGTTAAAATAAAACAAACTTAGATAAGATATCTTATAAACTGCTTTTGTAATAATTGTTTTTCAAATTGTAAAGAGACTTTATGGACACCCTGTATATTATATAATAATACATTATATATATTATATAATAATATATAATGTAATACATAATATATTATATAGTATATATTATATTATAGATAATAATAATGATTATCTATAATATCAATTATTGTTAATGGTAAAAATATCAACTTTAAGAAGTTATATATGTCCTTAACATCGCATACATTTGATTTACACGGAAAATGGAGATTCAAAATGAGTATTTCTTTAAATAAGGCCCAAGAATACCTTATTCACGGATTTTATAGGTAAACAAATAGTATAGTACATTGTACAAGATTCTGTTGTACATAACATACGTTTTTACATCCATCATTGCTATCATCATTTGTTATCTTTCTCTCAGTTAGCAGAGAAAACCAGTTATCCTCAAATTGTATAACAAGAAAATTTTGAAGGAACATTTTTTTTAATCTATTTTTTTTTTAAAATTAGGTAAATTTAGGAAAAGTCATTTTTTATAAAATAAAAAAATATAAAGTAATTATATATATATATATATAAAGTCAGTTGGGTTTTTGACTCTGACGGAGACTGCTTGTTACGGTTGAAAGATCTTAGTTGAAAGATATTAGATTCAATAATACATCGACCGTTTGATAGAATAGGTGTGATCTCTAATCGGGGTTTGGTCAATTTTCCAGGATAAAAAATTAAATTCTTGTTGCCTAATATATATATATATTATTAGGGTTAAAAGATCTTTAAAAGATCTTACGGTTGAAAGATCTTAGTCTTGTTTTCCCATTTCTTATTGTGGTTTGATCATTAATTGTATATATATATATATAAGATTTTACATAAACACGTGAAATAACAACCTCTTGATCTCTTGTTACTGTATAACTAGTTTAAGCACACAAATAACTAAAGCTGCCACAGTTCAAGTTTATTTGAAGTCATTCATATTTTAATGGAAGTTTTAGAAACCTGACATTTATGAAACATATTTAAATACAATTGATATTAGAACGCAATATCAAGCAATATTATGATCGTTCTTACCAACATTAATCCAAGTCTACGTTTGAGTATCGTGTCACTTATCTTCATATCTGGATTATGAAAGTATATTTCTGTAACACTTCTAGTAATATTTTTACCCAACTGTTAATCAATTTAGCCCATTTAGTATGTGGTATGTTATAATCATCCATGAATTTTGATATCATGCCATTTCTGGCATGTACCATTCATAACAAGTTTTAGAAGACGAGTTATAAAATGTTTAAATCAAGTTTCAACGCTAACATATATTTTAATTTCAATAAAATAATTTTTTGTTTGCTTTTAATATTTCTGGTGAAATAGCGCTAAACAGGCAACAAAAGGATTCTTGCAGTCATGAATGGAGGCTGTTGACTCCTGCCTTTGGAATGCACTTCAAGAGATACTCTCATAGGCATTATTGTGAATTAATGTTAACATTAATGTTCCAGCTAAATTGCGCTTTTAGAATGCCAAGTTGTTATTTATTACTTAATTTTATGCGATTTATACCATCAAGTTGCATTTCAAGGTCTCACATTATGCACTTTCTTTCCTAACTAACATTCTTCTGATTTCGTGACGTTGCAATCGCTCTATCAATCAAACGAGTTTTGAGCATGGCAAACCTTTTAACTTTTAAACATAATATCAACAGGTTGCAGTATGTAGTTTTTCTATATTTTATACTATAAACTAAAGAAAATGAAACACTAGTTTATTCGATCCGACTTATACAGCAGTGGTCGGCAACCTTTTTATCGCCCAGGACCGATAAATGTTCAACCATCTTCTCGTAGCCCCGAGGGAGGGGCAAAGCTAGTATTAGGCATAGCAAAGGTTCATTTGAAACATATGAGATATTTGAATATATGAAACAAAAAATCTTAATTTATACAACACTTAACCTACACATTCCTTCAAAATAACCCTCTGGTATAAAAAAAATAATAATAATACTCAAAAGAAAAATTGCCATATTCAAGCACTAAAAATACAATAATCAGAAACAAAGAATAAAATTTAGGAACAAAAAAATTAATGGCAACATCAGTTCGACTTTGTGCTGGCGTCCTTGTAGCAAGATGTCATCTGGGGTTTATTTGGGAGTGTGATACCTGAAAGGTATTAGTTATATCCAGTTTAGTTTGCTGTTTAGTTTCGTCACTGACAATGCAGAAAACTCCTTCTTTACAGAGTTGTGGCGGATGGCAAAAGTGTTGTAGCTAATGTTGTACCTGTGGTGACCAGTGTTAAACTAACGTGTAATGATCTTAGGCAACAGTGGTCACGTCTAAACGTGTTCTGAAGAGGTATTGTTTTAATACGACGATGTTTCTTAAAATATAACATATATTACTGTCACAGAGTTATAACATAGATACAAAAATGCACAAAAAACAAAATCGTACAGATAGTGTACACTTGTAAAGAACATTAGAATTTTTCAATTTGCTATCTACTTGTGGTATCTATGCATATGAAAAAACGTATTTATTCATTTTTCATTTCATATGTTTACCATGGTCCAGTGACAATGTCCCACGTATTGGTACTGTTTCATTGCTGACACCCATTATAGAATTTCAACACACATTAATTGCTACTTATCTAATATATAATATTTAAAAATATAATTTTATGAAAAATATCTTAAATCATTTACACTCAAGTTAGCTGTAGGTGAATGTATTATCAATCCCATTTGCAGTGAATTTAATTTCATTATTTATTTTAATTGCCCTGCAACCATTTTGTCAATTATATCGGAAAGAAATCATACATACAGAAGTTTAAACACGTTGTGTTAACCAATACAAAAGGTTATTAACACTAATTGAAATGTATTCTCAATCACGCGACTAAATTACATGAAAGGGATAATAATATATGTCATGATAAATTAAATCCAATATAAGTTTTATAGAAATTATACATTGCTCCCTATTGATTTTACATTTGTTAAACATTTTACTCAAAATAATGGAATAATCACGTTTTCTCTGTGTTTAATTAACATCAAAACTAAAGTAAACATTTTTTAAGTTTAGAGTTTTAATAAAGAATAGAGACTAATATCCAAGAACTGACAATAGCTGAAGCCTAATAACTAATATTTGTAGCATCATTACCTCTTCCAATAATCCAAAATTCATGAAACAATAATTATGCAATAACATATTTTTTAAAATTGAAATATATATTTCAAAATTCAAAAATGATCTGAAGATAACAAAATTAGTATCAATTTTGATATAAAACACACTAAGTAGTATTTTTCTTCATTCAGCTCAAAACAAATAGATCAATCACCAAAAAGTGTAAAAGTTAATATCATAATTTTTAATATCATAATATACCATAAATATAATAATAGTTTTATATTATAGTAATTATAATTATTAGTTATCATAATGTAATTATAATAGTATGAGTGCACAATAAAATCTGCACTTATACCAGTTTAATTCTTAACAGATATTGAGTCGATCCATATCCTAAATCCATATAAACCTAGTTTACAAATCCAAATCAGATCAAAATAATGCAATTAGTCTGCTTGTAGTAACTTGAGAGTGGATTACATAAAGTTTTTGTCTTATAGCTCATTAAATTATGAAATATAATTTACTTACATGAATCCAGGTGAGCTTCTAAGAAAATAGTGTAGTAAAAAATATTACATTGGTATAATTATAAAAAGTTCAATAAAATTTATAAATTGCTATTACTGTAATTTAGAATTTGCTCTCGTTATGAACATAGAAATGTGCTTATATGCTACATATAAATGGTCATTACTAGTATTTTAATATTATAAACATATGCTGAAGGAAATCAATATTCCGGTTAATATACATAATCAGTCATAAATGGCATTTGATGCACTGTAAATAGACCCAAAATTTTTTAAAATATTTCGACAACCAGATGTCTTCATCGTCTGATTATCACGTTATTTTGTTTTCCGTTGTCTGTAAGCATTTGTTTTCGTCTGTTTCCATCGTCTACGGATAGATGTTTTAACGTTGTGTGGTGTTATAAAAGTAGAAAGGTTATGGAGGTACAGCCCAGTACCTCAATAATACCTCAATTCAAATGTGAATAGATTTCACATCTCGATTGAATTTAGCTTTACTCAGTTAATTATTGTAGTGTACTTCTGATTCAACATGTTTGAGACCGAGTAATCTGCGTCCTTTCTGAGGGATGAAGTGTTCAAATTTCCCATTTTTCACATAAAAAATTTGAAATATGACTAAGATTAGAAACTCAAATCTTCGGTGTTCCCTTTAAGTTCAATTCCCGAAATTAACTCAGAAATGCTAACTAGTGGCAGATTATCAGAACAATCTATATGGAGTACTACAAATGGGTAGTTTCTCCACTCTTATATTCAATCTTACTTATGTACCATATATCAAAATTACTTGTTACCCCTCTAAGGGTAGTTGTAATTAAAAAAAAAAAAGATATAGTTATAAATAAAAACTTATTTTAACTTTGTTTTACATTCCACTAGTGACTATAAGTAACAAGTACTTTGCAAGGTACAATATAAAATTGTATAATGTACAATAAATGTAATAATTGTTAATGTAAAATAAAATGTACAATATTATAAGATCGTTCCATTCTTTTTAATATTTTTTCAACCATTATGTACGAAAAATGTCACTATGATCGCTGAAACTCTGTGCCATTTTGGATGTACTCCCACTAACGTTGGTATAAATTAGAGAAAATATCTTCTATTTTTAATAAATTTGGCCCACCTCCCACCCTTATGGAAGCTTATGGAATATACAACGGGTATTGTGTGGCTTATTGTTTATTTCACATCAATTTATACTATAAGTAAGCGAAATTATCAGGTGTGCCAGCAGCACATAGTATCAGCCAACACAATTTTTTTTTAACTCAATCAAGTGTATCAAAGTCAAACGAGAACCAGTGTATTCAATATGACTATAAACTTTACGTCATTCATGGTTATATAGTTTCACTGAGTTTCAGTTTTTCATTTTGTTCATAACCAATATAGTTCAAAATATAACCAATTAGTTATACTACTAACATCTATGGATTGTTAGACGTTGTTTTGATTTAGTTATTTACCAGGAATCGCTCTCTCACTGTGTGCATTTGCAAAGTTCGTCGATAGCAACAAGTGGTGAAAAAGCACTGTAGGCTTGGATCTGGTACTCACACTCGAGAGGGCTTTGGATCTGGGGACAGCGAAAATATTCAAGCAGAGTAGATGAGTAACGGCCACACGAGTACTGGAGTATTCTCAACACTCTTCGCTTTAGCTTTGTTTATAGATACATATTATTATGCTAGGCTACCAGTCGCAACTGCCTGTCACAAGACAGGTTCACAATTGACAGCAAACACCAAATAACTATAGACACAGAACCTGATAAAAAAAACAACGGAGATGCAAATATTTTTCCTCTATTACAGCCGTCCCCATTCTAAATGACTCATATTTTATGTTACTTAACTGTTAAATTTACATCTGTGATTTGTTCTCACCTTCTTACTGATAAAAACCCAGAGATATGACTTAATAGTAACATTTGGAAAAATATGGCCGCAAGACTAACGAGTAGTCAAAAGAATTTCTTCACAGATCGATTGGAAAGAAGGAGTTAGGTGTTAATCGAGTGTAAAGTGTCTGCAGAGAGATCACGTCTTGTGCTTCCTGTGGGTTCTAGTTGAATAGACGGGGTGGAATGGCAGCGAAGCGGAACAGGCAAAAACCACATCCTACTTCGGCCAACCGAAAACACAAAACCCCTTTTTATACTTTAATAGGGAAGAATGGACCTGCTCATGACTTTTGTCTATAAATACCAACATTTCTTGGTTTGCTTTTTATTTTTTTGTATTTCTCTTTTTTTTTTGACTTGTTAGCATTGTCATATTAATAAATTATTTTAAAGGTAAATAGTATAATTTATAAAGTTTTTTCTAATATGAATCATTGTCTTAATATTGAAACTAAATCCAATAAAATTGCTATTACGTAAAATTGCCGAACTTTAGGGAATAGAAAAAGTTAAACAATTAATAAAAGGAATCAGAAGTTTTCTCCTTAATGGAATGAAAAAATGTGTATAATCTTAATTATTTTAATGGTTAATATATACATGAAAGTATTCGGATATGCACGTGATTGTGTGAACATATATGTGTATATGTCCATACGTGGGTGTATGAATGTATACACTAACATGTAATACACATGTAATACACAAACTCAAATCCCCCTGAGGGCCCCATGAGAGCCCTCCTGCTTTTACAGCTACTCTAAGGTCCCCACTATGATGATAAAAAGTGGGCCTAAGCAAAAATATAATAGCAGTTTTTTTTTTATAAATCCTATTCAATCGAACAAAAAGAGTATAATAAAAACAAATAACATTTACTATTTTAGATAATTCATTTATCGTATAGAGCCTGTAAATAATAACTGCGATCACAGTAGCAGACAGTTTTGGTTTTGATTACTTATCTGACAGCATCAGATATGCTAAAATCAATAACGTCATTAATATGCTTCAATTTACTAGCAGAAAACAAGCAAATTTTCATCAATGAGCCGTAATCTTAGTGCAAAATTGTCAACCATCTAAGAACCATCTCACAGTAGCTTATGAATGATATTTGTAGAATTCTGGAATCCTTACTTCTGCATATTTTAGCTTCAGAATAGTAACATACTGTAGTTACACCAACTCCATTTGCAATTCCTCTCCAACATTGTCAATTTCTGTAGCATATGGCTTTGAAAATAGTTGACATTGTGGCTCCAGACAGCCTTTAAAAAGGAAATGAACTTGCTGAAGTAAGTTACGCAAAAATATACATCTGTATATTTTTTGAGGCATTTGAGTTTAACATTTTTTAATGAATTCAGAGTTATGAAATGAATCAAATTTTCTTTACTCATTTGCTTAATCCAGTGACATAAAAAAAATGCCTTTTTTACTAACTAAAATAAGTTAGCAAAACGTGTAAACGCAAAAAGTATCATTTTAGTAAATTTAGTCAGTAAAAATTCCACTTTTCGCGAACTGCGTATTTGTGAACTCTGCTCTACAGAAAAACACTTTTTATTAGTGTCAAAATTTTAAATATTATATGACATCTTTATGGCTAAGGTGAATGCAAAAATGATTAAATAAGAAATATTCTACAGTCCACAAAAGTTTTTTTTTCAGTTTTATATTAGTTACTCGTACCTTCTTGTGGTTCCATTTATACTAATGAAAATAAGATTTAAAATATTTTAGAAATACATAATAAAAAATATTTTACTAAATGATGAAAATAAATAAAATAAATTTATTGATGTAAAAAGATTTGTTAATTATATTGTAATCGTTTTAGCTTTGAAGATTACAAATAAATTTATGAAACCTCGACAATAATGTAGAGTGTTCTAATATGTTTTATCCCAAAAAAAAAACTACAAACTACTTAATATAATGTTTATGAATACAGTGGTTAATAATCGACCGTTAGTTTAAAGAAATATCAAAAATTGCATCATTATATCTCAAAACATAGGGTGGTCATGTGGGAAATACTTGTTTCACAAAAAGGGATTTAAAAAATATCTCGATTCGATTTTTACCATAATATAATTTAGTTATAGAAATGTAAATATGAATATAATTTAAAATTACAATTTTTTAATAGTCCTCAGTATTTAATGATTTTTTTTAGCATAAGTCTGAGTTAAATACCAGCATTAACCAGAAAAAAATGGAAATTTTATATTTTCCATGTATAATTAATTAAGCAGTGTAATCTTCTTTAAAGTATTGTTAATCTCTATATCTCCAATTTAAAGCAGAAATAAGGAAAGGAATGACTATTATGAATGGAAGGGTGGTTGTTGTTAATAAGGGAGGATGACGCAGGTGATTCATGACGGGTGCCAGTGAAGGGTGACCACACACGGATGGGGTTGCATTATCTGTACAGGCAAGCCTAAGTCCAGCCTATTAAGCACGCCCTGCATAATTCACGACTGACGCTAATGTTTTATTAGTCCTTTTCACATATAATAGGCAGATTCATTTTAGGGAACAAAGTATACAAACAAGTGGATTAGAGAGGACGTGTTAGGGCAAGGTACAATCTATGGATCAATATTTTTGTCGTCCCTCTGGGGAGATGGAATCTGGATAGTCTAGCCAGTTGGAATCACTCTCTTCTCCCCCATGACCAACCATGATAATTGGAAATTCTCTCTCTTCTCCATCAACTTCCACTTGATGTAACCATCTCACTCCTGTCCCAAAACACCATCATACATACCTATACATCTATAAAGCATTCTAAAGTTTTCAATTTATAAATTTCACGTTATGAAATACTTATCTACGTTCTTTTTACACATTGCATACAAATATTGATTATTTCAGTGAGAAAGGTCTTTTATCCGTTAAACGTTGAAAAATAGTTTTTACACAATTTTTTTTGTCTGTATTTTACCTTAATTTTTAGTCTGAGTTTACCTTGTTTTCTTCGGTCACGAGGTTTTATGAGTTGGTTGCGTATGTAAAGCGCTCACTTTTTTGAAAACATCACTCGATCACTCGGTTTAGTCTTGCCAGTTTGACAACATTTGATTGTTCTCCACTTTTATCATCACTTGATTACGAACTGTTGTCCAAAATATTGATCTAAGTCAGTTCTTTGTTTTACTCTGTACTCTGTGTATTTTCATTTTCCAAAATCTTATTACAAATACAAACTTTGCAGAAAGAACACATAAAAGAACTGATACATCAGGAGTAAAAGTGGTACACATGGTCCAATTTGAATTTGACTGTTTTCTAATTGCCAAGTATACCACTTCTTATCACTTTATCACTTACCTCTTTTACTTCGAAACAAAGATATAAGTTGTGTCACTCTTTCTGTTTTTCTCCTGTGTAATTGACATGTTTCCTCATTTTGCATTAATTTGTTTATATATATAGATATATATGCATAAAATGTATTTATGAGGTCTATAAATGTTCGTTTTTTCCTTGATTATGTCGCAAATAATAAACGATATCTTGCTATAAACATAGTTAGTAAATAACCTACCAGGAATGATATATCCCTTCTCTAAAGCTCTGAAGGTACCATGTATCGGGAATCTCATTGATAATTTGAAAAAAATATTCACTAAACTAAAACCGTGACAATGGATATCAGTCTGAATTTTGGCCGTCTGCGATCACAGTCAACTATGATGATTCATATACAGACTCAGTAAAGTTTAAACCAAGTTGAGATAAAAGCTTTATATTCAGTTCTGTTTAGTCGATATAAGCAATTTCAAAAAGTACAGGAGACATATAGTATGGTCGAAAGGCCCAGACACATGATAATATATCAAAACAGGTTATACAGGAGAGTTGGGGTTAAGAAAATAAATGAAAAAAAAAATTTTTCAAGGGTGAAAAATATTTGAAATTTTCAAAAATCTACATTTTTCCATTTTCCTCAAAAAAATGGATATCGTTTCTGAATGATCTGGGAAACGATATTCCTCTGATTGGGAGTTCTTTTGGTAAGTAATAACAAGATATTGATATTAAAACTATAAATACCGTCTTACCTCGTACACTGCTGCTGAAGCTCTCCGACCGGTTTCGGGTGTCACCCATCTTCAACAAGAAATAGTGAAGATGGGTGACATCAAAAACCGGTCTGAGAGCTTCAGCACCAGTGTACGAGGTAAGGCAGTATATTATATGTTTAATATTAATAATACTAACCTCTGTGGTAATGACGAAATGCATGAATTTAATAACAAGATACATAACCCATGCGATTCTTCCTTAATAGCAGTACCAATTCTACGGATAAAAGGAAAAAAGATGGTAATGGAAAATAATGATTTTATTTAAAAAATAGATAGTAGACCTATTCTTCCTTAGTCCAGACTGGTGAGGTATTTCAGCAGTTTAACACAGACTTATATAAAGTAGGTGAATAGCATTGTCCTGAAAAATTTCCTTTGATGCTCTTAAAGTGAAAAGTATGGTCATTTAAATGATCGCAAAATTGATGAATACAAATACAAATAGACGGAATGCATCACCCTCTTAAAATGAGGAGGATGGCAACTACTACAAGAGTGTAATGGTAATACTTACAAGATCACCAGGCACTGGTGTGCATTGGTTGGTTTTAAGTGAACAAAAGTGTGGAACTGATAGCTGTCCAACAGAAAATTAGAGCCATGAAAAGAAATGAGACAGTTTGAAACATTATAAAAAAAAAGTGATAAAGGAAATTATTCTTAAAAATCATCAAACTTATAATAATATACTGCATGCAGCAAACAAAAAAAGTTTAATAAACCTGATGAAATTAAACCATAAAATAGAGGATGAAGATAAACTTAAGAGAAAAAAATTACACACGAAAAAGGGTATTAAAGAAAAAAGACTAATGATTGTCAAACATATTTGGTAAATTGTTTGTGTTTTTTGATGTGTCTGCTCGCTCTTGTGTTCGTATCAGATTTTTTTACGTAGTCTACAGATACGTGTTCTATTATAAAAGTGTTCAGATATAACCAAGATATTCATTTTAGTGACTAGTACTTAGACGATTTAATAGCGCATGAAATTATGAGTAAAATGTTGAATTTACACAAAGTATTATAGTTGTTGGTAGCAATTTAAGAAGAATGTAATATATTACCTCGTAAATTTTGTTCGCCTCTCGACCGATTACCGATATTCTAGAATGCACTGAAGATTTATCTATAACCTCTCAGTAGACTCCGAAAGACGACAAGATCTGTACACAGCGAGTGTAGAAGAAAATTTACGACGCAATATGTTACATTATGCTTTTATTCTTTATACTAACTTAAACCTAAATCCCGAATTATTAGATAAAAAAAATCAAACTAGTGCCTGGAATTAGTGTATTGCAATAAAATAGTACTTTTTTTTAGGAGTTATTTATAACTTAGATTAAAATTCATAGTCATACTAATATGTTAAATCTCTCTAATATACATTGATAATTTTGATCACTGATAATTAATTTCTAATCTAATCTACACTGATCATTACTTTCAACTTTTATTTCAGTAGTATTTGGTTTAATAAATTCTAAATTTAAAAAATATATATTTTGTAATATTTTTAAATTATAAGTATCTAATGTCTTCACATAAACATGATTTATTATCACATTAAGTTTGTGTAAAATAAAACATGAACATTAACGTGCATATGGGGAGAATATGTTTGTAATTTTAAAGTATGCGTGCATTCATACTTATAGGCGAAAGCTCAGTTGACCGTTTGGATTACGCAGGGGGCACCAAGTACAAGCACTAATCAAATGGGATCAACATCACGCATCAAAGCCTGCCCTATGCTAAGCCATTCCATCTAAGACGATGATCAGCTCTTTGACGATTATACTGGTCAGCGCGTCACCAAATGACTGAACAACCATGAGTCAGCGTCGGCTAGAATAAAACAAGGAGAGTTTGCAAAATTATCAGCATTGTTTTAGCAGAGAATTAGCTAAAAATTAGTAGTTTTGTTATAAATAACAAAAGAAAGGTATCTTTCTGATGATTCAATACTACTAAATAAACAATGGATTTCTTAAACACTGTGATCAATATACATCAGACACAAAAAAGACTCTTTTTGTCAGAACATGCAAATGTATCAAAATTTTGTGGTCGATTTTTTTTAATATCTCTATAGTTTGCTATTATTTGTATTATTATTTGTATTATTGTGCGGATCAGAGTCCTTACAGGCCTGCACTTCGGCCAAATTCTTCTGTTGTACTAGACTTTTTAAAATAATAAAAGTTAATAATATAACTTTTTCTTACTATCTGCTCAAAAACCATCACTACTGCACCTGAAAATCATACTTGTGATGCATTCAGTATCTTGATATGTTGTCAAAAGCATTACATAGATTAAGCATTGAGGGCTTCGGGGAAGTTCAAAAACAGTTACCTGCAGCGAAGGAAGCTCTCCTCCTTTACTTGCAGATCTCCCCCCCCCCTCCTTTGATTTTGAGTTACTCGTAGCTATATAGCTACGGAGCCACTCAGCAGTATTCTTATTTAAGCAGGCTACCTGGATACATTCCATCCTGTAAATGAGATTGCTAAAGTTAGGTTTAGCTCCCTCTTAAACATCAGCGATGGATTTTAATATACGGGATTGGGTGGCATACGTCTGTTAGTTTTGTATCAAGATAATTATTAGGAACTATACCAATTTTTATATTCTCTAGTACTTGTTTGAAGAAAGTTTTCATAGGACCTACCTCTGCAGAATGTCCCATCGTTCTCCATTGTACCTCCGTCTCTTCATCTCTGGTTATAGACGCTCAGAACTTTCTACCTTCGCTTCCAATTGAAACAAGTGGCTTTCTTTCACCTTTCTTTCCAGTGATTCAACAGCAGTTAGCCTCTAGATTTGAACAAGTATACCAAGTTGAAGTTGTGAACAGGAATATTCGTTGAATTTGATCAGTAATTATCTTATATTTTCGAACAGTCAATTATAATTAGTGGGCAGGCTGCCTACACTGCCTTACAGTTTTAGGATTACATAGGATTCTTAAGATTTCGGTCGTCCCTCTCCAAAGAGGGCAATGCTTGTTATCCCGGGACCAGGGCTTAATTAATTAAGCCCGCCGTTAATTAACCAGATTAACCAGTCGTTAATCGCACTCCATTTATTTTAATAGAAACAACTTATTTTAAGAGTTTCGTTTCAAACTCCCGACCAATGGTCTTACTGAACCTGCTCAGCTACAGGTGATGTCGGTGGTATTTTTTGCCCCTGGTTCAAAGAAGCTGTGGATATAAAGCCAATACAACTATTGGTAGAGCTGCATGGCCCCGATTGGGGCGTAACAATCAATTATAATACTATTCTTGTTATACTTAATATTGTTATTAATATTATATACAACATTTATTTAGAAAATAAATAATTTTTTTATTAGTCACTTGAATAAAAATTTTCTGGACATTAGTCCTTTCCTGCGCTTTCACCCTTTTAAAATACCACTCTTCCCTCTCACTCTTCTCAACTCCTCACCAGATGCTTTCTGCATCTAGTGTTCAGTTGGGTTTTTGACTCTTACGAAGACCGCTTGTTACGGTTGAAAGATCTTAGTCTTGTTTTCCCATTTCTTATTGTGGTTTGATCATTGATTGTTATTTCACGTGTTTATGTGAAATCTTTTTACCTGTATCATTAAAAACATATTACTGTGGTACCACGGTTTTCGACCTCCTCACTATTCGAACGATTCGTTTTTCTACCAAAAAATTCGAGCTAAAAATGCTTCCGAATTTGAACAGATTTCGGTGTTCGAACACTCGGGCTGGGAACCGAAAATAGCCGAGTGGAGCCGAAACGTACGCAGCGTCACCCTCTATGCCATCACACCGCTGTTCAAAAGGTATGGAAATGATAAAAAATGGTTTATATTTCTTATTTTTTATGTTTATTCTATATTATGTAGACATTTAGGTCTTTAACATTGTTTAGGTACTCGTTTACTTAATATTTTATGTATTTTTCTTTGAGTAAATCGGATAAAAAAACTTACCATTGTCTCTTATGGAAAAAAATGTTTCAGTTCTCGAACAAATTGGTTTTCGACCAACAAACTCGAATGAATTATGGTCGATAACTGAGGTACCACTGTAATATTACAAATAAACGTCAAATTATAACAAATATTACAAATATCAAATGTATTCGACTTAAATCCGAAACTACTTACCTTTATTCGCAACCCTTAAAATCATTTTCAAAGTGCAACTATTCTAATGTTGATTGTTTGTTATTCTGCATAGGGTAACAAATGTTTACGTTTAGGATATAATTAGGATGTATAGGATATCTATTATTACGTTTTATTAAACGATATAATAGATAAAATATAAGAGTTTATTGGCAAATTAATTTATAACAAATAATAATTTAGCAAACCATTAATGGATGTTTAATGCAGTTTTTTTAAAAGTTTAATTATTTGAAACAATATTATATCACTCTTGTACCAAGGATGTTGTGGTTATTGATATTTTTTTTTAAATTGTAATATCCTCGAAGCAATATACAAACAGAAACATCAAAATCTGATTTGTAGTCGACTTTCAGTTACATCACCGGTTTAATATATTGGGGTTGGAGGCAGTGTTGCGAGAAATAACGGAAATTATTATATTATTATGAGAGAAGGGTACGGAATCCTGGGATCAAACAGTGGCTCTTTCCTCATTGGCAGAGCCCCTACAAAGCCAGCTAAAAGTTCCTTGTGTAAATGAATTTCCTACTTACTCCGCCCTTTCAGACTACCCTTGCATTTTTCCACATACCCTAATTCCGTTTTAAACCCTTTTGGAGAAAATGGTTTAAACATAAATAACATAGCCAAGTAACTGTTTCGATTAGGGCTGCCTTTCTTTTTTGAAATTTAATTTCCATAACAAATATTTTGTTTCGCAGAAGTATTTTCATTCAACAAAATGCATTTATTCTAAATTTGCCTCATTATAATTATATTGTAAATTGTGAATTGTTTTCATGTAATAATTTCAAATCCTTTCCTCAATAAAAAACAATATTTATGTGTTTACTCTTTTGTTAATGGTCATTGTCAAATAAAATTGGAATATTTTTTTCCAATGTCCCTTGAGCATTCACTCAATACCATCATTGGGTAAAATATATTACGTCCAAAGATAAATCAAAACCTTTGCTTTAACTTATAAAGAAAACAGATATAAAATCCCAATTAATAAAGTGTATTTTATTCAAACTCAAAATAAAATGATATGGCATTAAAAAATGTACATGTAGAATTAACAAAAATCGAAACTAATAGCAATTTTTGTATATAACATAAATGTTGAATACTAGACTTTATTTCTACAACAATTTTTAACCGTTCTTCGAAAAAATTCATGTTGGGTATCAACCATACCCTGACCACTTAGCATTCTTTGAATACTTGTCAATCTTAAGTAGTTTTATTGCTTTTAGTTTAAAAAAAAATTAATTCTATGCTGAATTATACTTAGTTTCATGCAGTTTTTCATTATAGATACTACGTTCCCCGTTAGTACTGAAGGTCGTAGGCCTTAATCATAGGGTTTACTAGAGATACATTACGTAGAATAGTCACAATTTTATAAAAATCAATACATTTATTAAATCATTAGTTGTGCAATCCGTAATTGTGTGGTATTTACTCATTCTGAGGTAAAATGGATAAACCAACAAAAGTCTCCACACAAATGAAGTTTTATTCAATGCGTTTCGAACACTTTGTGTTCATCATCAGGAAGACACTATAATACAAATTATATCTAATTAGTTACAAAAATTAGAATGAAATAATAAAATTCAATTAAGAGAATTCAAGACATACCCAACGATGTGGACCAACCCGTCAGTACCACATCCTTGGGTATGTCTTGAATTCTCTTAATTGAATTTTATTATTTCATTCTAATTTTTGTAACTAATTAGATATAATTTGTATTATAGTGTCTTCCTAATGATGAACACAAAGTGTCCGAAACGCGTTGAATAAAACTTCATTTGTGTGGAGACTTTTGTTGGTTTATCCATTTTACCTCAGAATACATTTATTACATATTTCTGTAAAATTCTTAAAATGTTATACACAGACACGTTCAATAACTATTAAATTTTTTATGTAAATTTTTTTAATATTTACTAAAATATAATTTATTATATAAAATTATTTTATTGCCCACCTCAAATTTGCTATTCTGAAGAAAAAACTGTCCATGCCTATTTGGGATTGCTTAAAATAAGTAAACTATTAGATTTAAAGAAAAAGAGAGAGATAAGAAATGAAAGAAAATATGAAAGGCAATAGGTAGTGGAAATCTGTTACTGGAGTGGACCAGGTGAGCGGAAAGGCCCATTCTCTCAGGCAGAGCCGGAATGGCCCTAGGACTTTCCCTTATCTGCCTCTACCAAATAACCCACGCCCTTTTTTTTTCCTCCGCTCTCATAAGCACAGTAATCACTTTACTTCTCACCTAATTGACACCAACTTAATATCTCAAAAGAACATACTAACAATCACTTTGTTAACTTTAATACTGATAATACTACTAAAAGGAAATAAAATAAGACTTGTCAGCAATAAATAAAATAATATCATTATATAATAAAATGTAAAGTAAATAATATTTCTTCTAAATAAAGGAGAAAATAGCAACATATTCAACATAATGGAATATGTAATTTGTGCATGTTTTAATTATCCACATTTTTGAAAGAAAATGATATGGTATTTAATAATATTCATTTAGGATTAACAAAACTCCAAACAAATGACATTTTTGAATATAACATAAACGTGACTTTATTTCTATAACAATTTTTAACAGTTCTTTGTAAAAAACCTTGCTGGGTACTAACCATTGCCTGACACTTAACATTCTTTGAATCCTTGTCAATCTAAACTAGTTTTATTGTTTTTAGTTTTAAAAAAACTTATTTCTACGCTGAATTACACTTAGTTTCATGCATTATTCCATTACTGATACTATATTTTCCTTTGTTCTGTTCAGTTGTGTAAAATGTCATTCCTCTGATGGAAGTGGTTAAAAGTCAGGCCGTTCGTGCCTGTGGTCATCTGGCGCTTCTATAGTTGTTAGTTAGATGCAAATCAAAAGTCTGCCATACATTCTGTTATTGGATAGCACAAAACATTAAATAATCATAAAACAAAATCTAATAATAATCATCCATCATTGTTGCCATTAGTAATTAAAAAAAAATATCGGGCAGTTTTGAAAGTCACATCATGAAATTGAGAATTTAATGTGCATACTATTAAAAAATGGAATATACATATATATACACAGTATATATATATATATATATATATAGTGTGTGTGTGTGTATATATATATATACATAAAATAAATTCAAAACAAAGGAAACACACAGAGAGACACAGACATAACTCACATCGATATTTCGACTATCGTCGTCATCAGGAGGTGTGAAGAGCGAAGAGCGAAGAGTCCCGCAGGAAGACGGTCTCCGAGTTCAGTCGCTGCCCTGTCTTCCTGCGGGACTCTTCGCTCTTCGCTCTTCACACCTCCTGATGTCGATGATGGTCGATCAGTATCGAATATCGATGTGAGTTATGTCTGTGTCTTTCTGTGTGTTTCCTTCGTTTTGAATTTAATTTATTTAAAAAAGTCCGCTGGACTGTTTCTTTTAATTGTGTATACACACACACACACACACACACACACACACATATATATATATATATATATATATATATATATATATATATATATGTAGAAAAATCACAGTAAATAAACACGTGATGCAATCAATGAAGTTTAAACAATAATGGAAAAAGAAAACTATAGAAAAGATACTTTGAAGCCTTTCAATTTATGTCATTAGAGAGCAAACAAAGTAAAAACTGAGAAGATAACATAAAAGTCATGAAGGAAATTCAAAGGCCGCAGAGCATTTTTTCTGTTGGTTTCCTTATTCCATTGTAGTTTATAATTCATATATATATGTATTTATTCCATTTAATCCCCTCTTCTAGTCAGCTCCTGATGATGAACAGCAGTTCAAAATATTGAATTTATATTTTACCAGTTTATCTTTTTTCTGTGTCGTCATCATCATATAATGGATTGAAAATTCATATCCAAAAATGACCTCATACGTGACTCTGTAATATACTTTCGTTTAGATTAAGTGTTCGAGGAACAAAAGTATTATTGTAAATCTTCCAACGTATTGACGCTTTGAAACGTTCTATTTTCACAAATTATAAGTTTATGACTTAATAGTATACATTTTAACTGTGAACTCGGAATAAAAATATATAATGTTAAAAGCGTAACATTGGAGATAATTTTTTTTTATAAAATTGGAAGTAATTGATGATAAAGGTTTTTAATTCTTTTTAAAAAAAAGATCTAGCATGAAAAGGTAACACCTAAATCAATTTAAAAATGGTATTTGATCAAAATATTATCATTGACTAAATTAATTTTAAAAGATCGGCAAATTTGAAGGAGTTTTATGAATGATACTTTCTAGTTTAATAAAAATAAAAGATTTGTATATGTAGGGATATTAAAAGAGCTTTTATAAGCTTAATTATATAGCTCTATTGACGAAGTGATGAATCTCAATGATAAGAATATTTCCTAATAAATATAAAGGATGGGAAGGAAAAGGCAATATTTGTCGGAATGCGAGGACCTGGGGAGAGGAGGTAGGCCCTAAAGGACGTGAAGGGTGCTTGTTAAAAGTTGCAGTCGAGTTGCTCTTAATCGATAGCCGGCCACCCATTACCCAAATCACGACGGAGGCACGCAATTACCTCTGCTATCAGTGGGCACAAGCCGTCCCATTATCCAACATCAGTGACATTGCATTTTTGTCTCGTGAAACTTGAATCCCCCCACCACTACACAAAACTTTCTCCTAATACACAAACTTCGACTATTAATAATTCTCTCTTCCCACTCATTGTTATCTTTTACAGGGAGATTACGATTTTCATTCTCAGTATTAATAATAAACTTTCCCCCTCATAAGTCCTTTTTGAGAAGTCATTTCTAATGCTCGGAGATTTTTTTTTATCTCCAAATTATTACGGAACTTAATGATCTAAAGCAATCAACCTTTTACAATCATACGAATTGAAATAAAATGTAGAAAACTTTAGTTTTTGACAATTTATTAATGTACTTTAGTTTTTTATTTACTTGTATCCACTATATTTAATGAATTAAAGTCTATATTTAACTTTACTAATTAAATCTTGAAATAGAAAACTGTCGTTCATAAATTACCTTTTAAGATATTAATGTATATTGTGGTACGACAGAATAACAAAAAAGTTAATTTGACCGGCTCTAAAGACTTTATTGAACAAGGTTAACGTAAGTTAAAGTATTGTAAGGTTATGAAATATTCAAAGTGAGATAATACCTAATCAGAGATTTTTTGTTTGTTAAATCACCGGACTTGTGGTATAAGGATAGAAGAAGTTCCATCTCATGTTCTAATATTACACAAAAAAAGTTAATTAGTTATATTAACGGTGCTAACATACGTTTTTACAGACTGGATTCTGTTAAAAAATTTCTAAGTCAATGTAAGTAAATTTAACGATTACAGCACATAATTTATGATTCAAAGTAGAGATTTCAATTTTTATTGCTTGATTGCCGTTTTCGGTTATTAAAATTTCTTCAACTCTTTTTCGTCAATTTCGAATTATTTGTTGATTTATTGGATAAAATTTCGTTTATAGTTAAAAAAAATATTTCCGAAATAAAAAAATTAACCATAACGGTCATTTTTCTCCATCTAATGACAATAAAAATATATCAAGCTTATCCTCTTAACACATGGTATTTTTCACTATAATTTCATTACGATTGTTGAACGGTGTGACTTCTTTTGCGTCTATAAATTTTTAAAATCAATCATAAGTCAAAATTTTACATTTTTTTAGTAAAACTGACCTTTTCGGTTACTGACAAATGTTGAAGTGTTTTCTTGTTAATATAATATCAGTTCTGTAAAAACACCAAAGTTTCAACATTCTAGAGTTAGTTGTTTGAAAGGAAAAAGAATGTCTACAAAGACATTTTGGTCAAAAAAGTAACTTTCACATTAAGCAATATTTGTCTCAAAACAATTTGGCATATCTACATTACAAGTCTTGATTTAGTGAAAAGTATGAATGATACATCAAACCGTTTGACCTTTAACTCAAAGTTTTTCAGCACAACTACCCAACCATCTACCCGCAAACACATAGATATCAATAAAAAAAATGCCAAAAAAAGAGCTCAAATAACATTTGGAACCTTTGATATATAGTTTGAACAATTATTTCAGACTAAACAGTGTTGACAATTAAATACAAATTGGCAGACCTGATTTAGTTTCTCAAAGGCTTCGTGAAGAAAAGTGTCTTAAGCTCAATTCCTTTCTCAAATAAATGTATTGAATTATTTAGAGAATTTTCCCAATGACATTTACACTTATCTGCTTTAACCTTAAAAAATGGCAACACGCTTCAATCACGATGGGTTGTTAGGATTGATGGTCCAAATTTATACATCAATAGAGGATCCTAAACTCTTTTGAAGACGTTAAAATTTTGCTACATTTCTGCTTGGAACACACGTTTCAAATTTATATGAGTGACCCTGTGGTATTTTCTATTAAAATTATAGGTTTACTGATTAATTAATATTCTCTATGAGATAAAACAATATTTTATATCCTGGAGAAATAATGTTTGTCTTAGCATAAAATTGGAGACCTCCATTTAGTATTTGAGTAAATTTGGCTATAAGACATATGTCCAACTAAATACAGCCTGAACAAGATGTAAATCAGTTGTTCCCACTGTTCTCGCGAAAGCTTTGTAACTATTAATAAACAATTAACCTAAAAATGACTATGCTAGGCTGTTATAATAAAACATTTTTATGTAAGCTACTATATATATAAATGCAGACTAATGTTACTGGTCATATCCTACTTGAGATAGTCAAGAGATCATAGGCTCGTGACCAATGTAGGTCCTCAGATTGTCAACTGGATAATTTTAAAGTCCAAGTTAAAACTAAGTTCAAAGTATAACGTGGCGCCATCTAACTAGTTCAGACGTTTATTCGGCGTCTCATGGAAGTGGGGAAAGGATTACGACCTGTATGTGTAGATGCAGGAGGCGGTACTCTACAGCAATCCTACAGACCGTGACTTTCGGGACGTCTCGGCGATTTACCCAGGCCTTTGAAAAAGTCTGGAGTTATATTTCCCAAGCCATTACATTTGTTCAGTCCATAACAAGCTGTCTAGTCTTCTAAAAACCATGCACTCTACCATGTCAGTGGAGAGTAAGCAGGGTTGTCCACCTTGTCTGCTATTTCATGCTGGCGGTAAGCTTACCGGCCAAGACTTTCCGGATTAAAACTAGAGTAACCTCCAGTGTCACCCTTTCTGCGGCTAATGACAAAGTTTTATGATCTTTTCACATCTACTTCTGAAAAAGGATTTGGTATATACTGTATGTTTCTTTATTCCAACAAACACACACTTGTAGTCTTTCACCTTAGAGCTGTTGTAAAGTGTCTACATTTCAGTTTTCACTGGAGTAGCAACCATTTTCGCTGCCCGGGACATTCGTAACATTTGCATCCCCCCCCCCCTCCAAACTAACCGTTATAAAACGTTAACAGTGAAATTCCAGAAAGTCCTCAAAATATTTATTTTCATAGAATTACAATCAAGGATTTAATTTTAGACTGCTCTTATTAGTCCCAGACTTTCATCTTATCACAATACTCGTATACATATACAGTGATCATCAAAGGAAACCAGTTTCAAAACAAAAACGTATAATTCGCATCATAAAACAAATCGCTAAATTAAATTAACTGGCCACCCAGAAAAATATAATGAACTTTCAACTACTTTAAATAACTAGTTTTGAATTTTTTTTTTTTAACATCTTTATTAGCAAATATACAACTACGCATATTCTGCGTAACAGGCATATGTAGTAATAGATTACGCAATAACATCGATGCACATGAGCAAAGAATGGAACCCACTGGTTCAACTTTTCACTTTGCGTTTTGAAAAATTAAAAATAATTTATTTTTTATTTTAAAAAATTTCAGATTTTTTTGTTACGTTTTTATTTTTGTTACGCAGCAATACCCTGTTTTTAAAAAAATAACAATATTGGGAGATTATAAAAAAAATAAAACATATTCTTTATTTTTTAATTTTTTTTAAAATTTTAAGCAAAATATTTCTACAAAATGGAAAGCTGATAATAATTAACCCATTGTTTTTCAGCTTATAGTACAACAATACAGCCTAGAAAAATTAGTACAAAAATAACAGGAATAAATAAATATTCCAGTTTCTTGGAAACTTAAGATTATCAAGAAGTTCTTTTGTTTGGCTTTATGGCAGCTTCACTTGTGTGCACTAAAACTTGCCAAATTAATCTTTATAAAAAAAAAACATAAATTTTTTATCTTCAATAGGCCTTATAACAAATCACGCTCCAATGGCGACTTGCATGTTGGAATACTAAATCATTGATTACAGTTCAACTTGGGGTGGAAATCAACTCGAAGCTTTCGTTCACTCCCTTTTTTTTTTTTTATCAAGGATTAATTTTAGTACTGAGAAAAGTTTGCAATCAGCCGAGGGTTGTTCTGTTTGTACAGAAGGTCCCCTTGCTTGTTCGTCTCTCGTTTCCTTTCGGTAAATAAATCTTGGATAGTAAAAATAAATTGCTTTGCTTTTTCACTCCTGTCACGTTCTATTTGGCATTTGCAAAAAAAAAGAAGATATTTAAATTATTTCGAAATTTATTTTCATCAACAGGTTAAATATCTGTTTCTGCTTTCTAATAGGTTCTGTTTAAATTCATTTATTAATGAAAACTTTATAATAGATTATATTTAATTTTTATTAAATAATATTATTTTTATATACTATACCAGTATTAATAAATGTAAATTTCTTCTATAGTTAAATTCTATGTTTTTATATAATTCAACTATTTTCGAGGCGTTTGAAGAGTAATTTAAATTTAAGCTGATAAAAATTTCTCCTAATTAGGTGAATATTCAGATGTGTCGTTTATATGCGTCACCCACTCCATTTGTCCCAAAAATAAGTTTCTTCATTGTGTTACTTTCATTTACTTGCGTTTTTAATCTCCTATATCAAAAAAATAGTAATAAAGTGAAATTGATACTGAGTCTTCAAACGGCTTCTACATTTTCGAACAAAAGATTCTACTATTGTATTTATGTTGTTGTTTCGGGAAGTATTTAACTGAAATTTTTGGGTTTCAAATGATTATGGTTTAAAACCCAAAAGTATTTGCGTTATGTTTGTGTAATTTATAGTTATAATAGATCCCATCTATGGGGTGAAAAATCCTATTTGGTCGGTATAAAATAACAGGTGTGGTGTGCACATTGTGAAATGTCCATATCACTTTCTTTATAAACAGACTACAAATCCCAAATTTTGACAGATCATGAAAACATCATTTTTAGATTACTACTTGCATTTTTTTAAAATAATTTGTAAAACAGTATATTTGTAAGTTATTATTTTTTTCTAAATAACTTGTATTTTGCCAAAGTTAAAATTTATCTATGCTGTTTTACTAATGCAAAATATAACGCTGTTTAAATTTTCATTTCCTATTTTAAACGATTTAAAAATTTGTTTAACTCAAAACGAGAGATACTGTAGAGATGGACTACTTAAAAATAAAAACAGTACTAAAAAGATTGTAATATAAAAGCATGGGAAAAGTGGAGTAACTGAGAGTCGAGTCGATACACGCAATTATAATCAATACTTGTACAACAAGTATTATTGATAAGAGATTTGGAGTTTTGTGACAACGAGGGTTGAAAACAGTGTGTTATGATGGCTGCATTTGAGATGAGAAGATAGAAAAACGTTTATCTCGAAAACTGAGGACAGAACTCTAAACTTCGGAACCAAGAAATACTTTGCCATATGCTTCTCGCTTCATTAAATTTTTATATTAAAGTAAAACGATTTTATTTTTCTTCTGTTCTGTTTGAACAAGTTATAAAAACTTTGTTATAAATGCATGCTGAAACACATTTTATTAAAAGCCAGACTGTAATATCACTCATATTGTATTTGCTTGATACTTATTTTCGATAAAACAAATTTTCCTGTAGCCTAAAGTAACTTCCACTGTCTTTAGTGGCTGTTGAAACCATTTAAACAACATTAAAGGAATAATTCAAACTTTTTTTTTGCTTTCTTCTAAGTAGTGTTTTGAGCTATTTAAATAAATTTTACCTAACTTCCTTTTTAATATCAAACAACAATATTGATTAGAAATGCTCTCGCAAGCACCTGTTTGATTACTACGTTACATTTTATTCGTAAGTTATAATGGAAGCAATATTTGCCACCATCTTTTACCGTTCAATCTCTTCACCAAGCAGAACATATTTTTCTATTTACGAATTGTGTCAGTAAGAGAAATCATAATATTTCTTTGAAAAAAAAAACGTTTTGTGTTTCAAATCCAATCCACTCAATAAGAATCCTTTCTTATTGTGGTTTGCTCAATGATTGTAATTTCACGTGTTTATGTGAAATCTTTATATATATACATATATATACAGGATAATGTTAAAGTTGTAATACACAGAATAATTTATTTTATTTAGTAATTTTTTGATATAGAGAAATTGTTTGCTACAAAAATAATTTATTTATTAGTTACTGTAAGTTTACTATTTTGTGACTTCACACTGCAACTGTACTTTTGCAGTTAAACAGTATTTTTTTGTTAAACAGTAGAGTTTTTTTTTACTGTATGATAACCTTCATGATGAACATTATATTGAATAATGTATTTTTGAATAGTAATAAATAATAGTATTTGTAATATTACTAAATAGTAAATATATATATATAAATGATCAAACCACTATATATAAGATACTATGGAAAACAAGACTAAGATCTTTCAACAGTAACAAGCGTCTTCGTACAGAGTCAAAAATCCAGATAAATTGAAATAACTTTGGTTATTCGAGGTTTATGTGATAACTTTCTATATAAAATTATATATATTTATGAAATATATAAATGTTAAATATTAGATAGATATATAATTATATTAATATATTTTACTATATGTATAAAACTTAAATAATATATATAACTGTTTTTTGAAATATAAGTTTGAATAAACGATGTATCAAATGGGAGAGTACAAATAACGTATTTTACAATGATATTTATTTAGAAAATTGAAATAGAATAACTGAGAATAAAATTATATTTACATGTTTGTTAGCTAATATTGTTAAATATAAGTAACTGTGTTTTTCGACAACTATTTGATATGTTATAATATGAGAGTAAATATTAACTTTAAACTTTATAAAACATGTTTAAAGCAAACTTTGAAAATAAAATATTTTTATCAATGATAAGTTATTAATTTGTTAAAATAAGTATTTTTTCAAATTTTTATTTTATTTAAATAAATTTATTTTATGTTATCATTTTTTTTACTAAAAATAATAAAATATTCATAAAGATGATGAGTCCATCTACAGTGTAAAACTAAGTTTGAGCTATTTTTTTAAATTTCTTTCTAAAATAGATTCAACTTGATGTCAATTCAGAACTAGCTTGGAAAACACCTGAAGGTTCCTTTCTAATCATGTAGCATTGCTAGAACTGAAGTTTCCTTAATGTTGAGTTCCCCTTTAAAACTGTTTCACTACTGATTACATGAAATTTCTTATTGGATACAAGCAAAATTGGGTAACTTGGAAAACAATTTTGGAGATTATGAAATTAATCAAGAATATATTTTTTTTTTCTCTCTGCAGCTATCATGTCCAAAAGATTTGTTCTTTTACTGGACTAAATATAACGAGGTTTTTGTGGTTTCCTGATACTAAATCTAAATAAAAAAATTTGCTACCAGTATACAAAATAAATCTTTCCCTACAGTTGTTCTTATAGATAGTTCTTCACTTGTCACGCAAAATATGTGTTTATGATTTTTTTTACTATTTAATTAACTTCTATTTATTTAACTCTTTGTCTCTTTTTCTCGTACTTATTGCAGTCTCTTCTAATTGCTGCATTGGGTCGGAGCTCTTCTAAAATAATTACCTATGCTAGTATGCCTCTACCAGGCAGGGCACCCGGTAAGGACAAAAAAATTTTTAAATCTTCAACAACTTAAAGCAAGATGCTACTAATAGAAATCAACTGAAAAGAATAAAAAAGGCCATTATTAGTTCAAAAATCATAAATTTTACAATATTTTGTTGGTCATTCCATATTTATATATACTTCATTTACACAATTACAACTATATGTGTTGTGCAATTTATAGTTATTATCCTGCAACTAAATAATCAAGTTATTACCTCATGGTAAAGAACGATGTAATTTCTCTGCCTAAAAAAAAGACGTAGAATCAAGTTTAGTATGCTGAAATTTATTTGCATATATGCATATGCACATTTTATTTAAATAGTTTAAAAACTTCAAACATTTCATGTCTCATAATGACTGACTGTAAAAAATAAAGAATTACTATCAAATATCTGATTATACAACATTTTTGGCTAATCGTCAAAAAAAAAATTATAAAAATAGTATTTGGCTAATGTAGAAAAATTGCACTTGTAGAACAGGTTGTTATTATCCAAACTTTATTTGACGAACAACGGTTCGAAATATAGAGAATTCAGTAAGTGTCATTTTTATTCCTTTTTTGTGCTTTGTGTAATTTAAAGTTTTATAGTCCATGGGGAACGTTTATTCAATTTAGTTATTCATTATATTAAGAATGAGTATCGAAAACTATATTAAATAATATATAATTAATAATTATATTTTGTAATAGTTCGACTAACTTTTTGGTTAAAATGTGTTTTTGAAGAACCAGTATGTTAGTTTGTGCATGAAATGCTACTTGTTTGTTATCGATTCATGATCACAGATACATGGGCCACATGAAGAGGAAAAGCAGTCGCTGGTCAATGAGAGTGGACCCGAGTCCGACTCCACATATCTGATTTACCGTCCACTCTGTTGAACACTAGTCCCCTAAAGCTTATTTGATAAGTTCGATTATTACCCTGGCTTTAGAATAAGAGAGAAGGGTCGTAAGAGGCAAAAAGTGTTCCCCTGATATTAATGCATCAAGGGGAGGTTGGTGTTCCCAAGTTCACCAAGCAGGCAATAAGGGCCTTCCAAGCCAACCCTTTTGCCAATTTACTGCCCTACAAAAACAGGCATTACTGGTTTACCACTGGAACAACAATTTTGGGTCTGGTCTAATCATCATACCAAATGTTATTACCTACTTGTACTGACCGTGAATAGAAAAAAAAAAAACAAATAACTATAATGGAGTCGTTAGGAGCATATCTTACAATGTTGAAATCATTATTGTCACCATTCAACCAATGCATCCCTTCAGAAAATGATAACCATTCATATTTAAACATTCCCATTGAACGTTAACACTCCATTACTGTAAAATTCACACATTTCTTTATTTAATGTTTACACGCTTGAAATAATTACATTTTTGAAGCTAATCTTCATACGATGTCAACAATAAAGAGTTATAGCACTTTTGCTTTTCACTAATGTATAACCTAAATTATACGTGTTCAATACCCAAGTGTTTACGTTCTATTCACTTATATGATGTACAGATATCTATCTATGCTAGATCTGGACTCTCATTCTTTTTTTACTTTACTATAAGTAAAGTATAGTGATCGTGAAAAAATTCGATCTCGAGATTTTGATGGAATTACATGTTTTGAGGTCCCAGAAGTCGTTTTATGACGTTTTTACGATGATGTCTGTGTGTGGGTGGGTGGGTGGGTGGGTGCGTGTGTTAGCATTGCTTGTTACCACGCTACGGTCCAGAATCTTTGATGGATCAAGTTGATATTTTACACAAAAATGGGCCTCATAGGGAGGAAGATCCCTATTGTTTGGGAAGAATGTTTGGGAAAGTCACTTTTTTTGCCAAAAACCGTTTTTTTTTATTATTTTTGAGTGAAACAACAAATGAGTTCATAGAACTCATTATTTAATTTTTCTAAATAAAAGTAAGCAAAATTGAAATTTTAAGTACTTTTTATAGAAAATTTTTATATAATTTTCAGTAAAAATTTATTTTTTTCAAAAGTGGTTTAAGAGTGTTTTGTAGTAGGATGAAGGTGGTGGAGATATCAATAGCATCTCAATTAAGGATATCACAAAAACATGTTGAGAAATCGGACGACTTTAATTGTAACATTATTGTAACAATTAATGTAACTTAATATATTAATGATAATTAATTTAACTTTTATTTTGTTTAAAATATAAGAAACTTTTTTTATCATTACAGTATTTTAGAGCATCAGATTTAGAATTGAACTAGTAACAAAAAATAAGATAATTCATACTGATAAATAAAATGTTCTCTACAAATGTATTGTTATATACAATAATTAAGAAAAGGTAATTTTTAATAATTATTTGTCATTAATTTGCTGTTTTAAATGTTGCCACTGAAGAACAAAGGAATTAAACATTATCAGACCTTACGATAAAAACAACTGATAGAGAATGTTATAGTTAAATGCGTGTATGACTGACTGGTTAATGTTGAACCATAAACCAATGGACTTTGGGTAGTCAACACAAATTATATTTATCTAATCACATAACTATAGTATGAAACTTGGTTATTCATCTCTCTTAATCATTACAATTTACTATTTAATCATTACTACTACTGTTTATCTCTCTTCGTCTTTGAACGTCCTCCTCACTTAAGAACGTCCATTTTAAGAAAGCTATTTCTTTGGATTGAGCGTATCTCATAACATTCGGTCAAAAAATCAATGTCCACAGTTACACCAGATTTCAATAATTTTATTAATATATATTTTTTTAAGATAGTTGAAAAGAACCCCAAAAAAATGACTTGAAGATACTTGAAAATACCCTATATTTCTCCTAGTCAAGAGTTTTTTTTTATTATTATTTAAACTGTCCCCTTGCGGGTGATAAAATCAGTCGTTTACTGGCTTTTTGTTTGATCGGTGATTCTACAGATTCTATATTAGGAGACCTAAATTTTGCCTAACTCAAGTGAATTTTGAGTAGGGATCTTTAAAGAGTACCTGACATCGTACAGAGTCGGCACCGACGAACTAACGTCCTCTCCGAGAGATGACGTACGCAGATTTATTCACCTTCCACGTGAATGAAGCTAGGGCCAGGTGGGATCAAACCCTGCAGTTAAGAGCTCCTGTTTGATACTGTACCAACTCTATTGTTTATAGTTCAGATCTGTTCATTGTATATTTAAAAAAAAAATAATGCGAAACCAAAAAATGATGAAAATGTAACTAAATGATGTAAGATAATGGAGAATTGTTTGATGGAATGTCTATTGCAGAGAGACTGCAGAAATAATGCCATGGATGGCTACCAACATATATCTTAAAGGGTGAGAATAGTAACACAAAGAAAGAGCAAATATGTGGATGTTATTCGGGAGTAGTTGCAATATAGAGGGTGTCGCTTTGATGGATGGAGGACGCAGCAAGGGCATGCCTGCCGAGGTGTACACCTCTAATGTCCCCCGTGTTTATCATTCGAGTCGTGCCCAGCCCTCGCTTCCAACAACGCCTGGAATCCTTCCTTTACCTTCTTTCCAAACTCACATTCGATTAAATATGTCGACAACAAAAGTGGCGTGTAATCGAATGACTTCTGCCAGGGACCCCATCGAATGCAGCTGTGTCCTGGCGATTTCTATTGCTTTCCCTTCGCCTGTTCATTTCAAACTCCCTGAAACCAGTCGTCAAGCATCCCTTAAACCTTGCTCCTTACTCAAACAAAAATTTAACGGTTTCCTTTTTGTTAAGAAATCCCTCAATTAATAGTTTAAAATAATAACTATTCATTGCTTTTCATAAAAGGTGAAGAACAAGATGTGACTTCCACGACTAATATTATTGTCAATAGTAGACTACCCGTGACCCTTTGTATCACTCAGAAGTTACAGCAGTAGTTATTGAAATAAATTCATTGAACATGATTAACAGGGATAATTTTAACTGTTATTTCTTGTTATTAAGGCACGGAAACAGATATTTATATGGTCCAAGCTTTTCATATAGCATTCTTAACATGATTCATGATATATACACAGTAAGTACATTTAAAGTATATAAAAATCATTTAAAAGTAAAAAAAAAATTAATTTTTGACATAATTGAATAAAACATCAATTGAAGTTATATATACAATCAAATATATTTAAGACAAACGAAATTTCTATATTGAAATATTCACTTTATTTACCCAACATAAAATAACTTTAATGAAAGGACTTTGTCTTTATAATATTACCTTACAACATTTGAATTTTATCTGACAGTTGTGTTCCAAGTTTGTTTCTAAAATTATTAATTTTTAACTTCTAATGTAATAGTTCATTATGTGTTATATTTTGACCCCTTTAATGAGGAATATTATTAAATATTTTAGAAAGTTGAGGCGAGTACGCAATTATGTTATACAACTACAACAAAGCCAATCACCACAAATTTAAAGATGATAATAATTTCAGGTCTCTTTCTCCACGGAAAATGGGTGAACAAACAAATAAAAAAACTCACAAACTTTATATGTATAGATATACCTGTCAGTCACATAATTATGTATCAATTATAATCTTAAAAAAATCGACATGAAGCTTAAATTGAATACGATTTATTTATTTATCGACATTGACATACATGTTAGATACAAACTTATCACAAGAGAGAATTAGAAACTGATTAGTGAAATCCATTTTTTTAACCTAATAAGCTCATTTGTAATAGCACTAAAAAAGAAAAAAACAACGCCAGTATAACAGCTTATAATGATAGGATAGATTCCTTCTCATAAACTTGATATAATTTATATTTATAGTTTAAAAATTTGTAATAACGGGGTAATTTACCAAATAATTCTCTTTACTTAATATTTTATAGCTCTTGTCTCTATATTTAAAAAAAAAATCATTATTCGTAACATTGTCTGCTTTTCCTTCTACGATTCTATCAAAACCCCTTCATTTCCATATTTATAATCCACCTGCAAAAGAAAAACTTTTTATCTAACAAATAATTAACTTCTTTATAATTATTTATTATTTTTTTAAAAAGGTAAATTTTTAATTTCATAATTTATTGCGTCTTTATATCGTATATATCAGTGATTCTCAAACACTTTGACGCTGCACTTTTAAATATGCCGCCTACTTTCAGAGAATTATAAACATTTCCACTATGATTTCCGTAAAACTATTATTGATTGTATGATTTTTTTTATTATTATTTGAGGGTGACTATAGCACTGCGTCTAAAAAAAAAAAAACTATTGTACTTCCCCGCTTCTGTACTAAAGTACCCAACCAGTTAGCTTCAACGCCTCAACACTTTTGCTGCTTCCAGCGGCAATAGTTTCTCTATGGTTTTGTTGAGTGTCCCGAAGCACCTACCTCTGTGCAGCAAAGTTGCTTACAGTCAGTCGGCAGGTATAATGGTGTTTCTTCCTCTTTGCTGAATCTGCATAAACCATCATTGATTATGTCCATTCAGGCTCCCTACGTTTCGGGAGAAAGTGCCTTTTTTTCTTCTTCTGCACTAACTTTCTTTTCAGGTGCACTTGTGGGAGGTTGGCTCCCACTAGTTAGCCCTTTTGGACCGTCTGCGCTTCCGGATGATGGTCTCCGGACTTCCTTCTCCTTACAGGGGAAAATTTCTTTAGCTCTATCGGTGGTATTTTGTCCGCTCTGGAAGAGCACCGCATACCGGAGTAATCCTATTTACTCATGAGTGTCGCCTAGTACCCTTGAGGATCCGTTCATAATACAGTAACCCCTGTATCATCCATCCTTCAGCACGGATCGCATAGCACCTTAGATTGGGTCTGGGATAAAAGGAGGGGATTTAGGGATTAGGAAGGATATGAAATGAAGATGGTCAGGCCCAGTCCCTGATCACCTTCTCCTCCTCATTCGTTTGCCCTTGCATATAGCAGGTTAACAGGGTAGCCTCGTGAAGGCCGAAAGTCGGAGTTGAGTGTTAGAGGCTATTAGTGGCGCTTAATCACTCCATTACTACCCCTTGATTATATGATTAGTAACAAGTTATTTTAATCTTGCAAAATTTAGTTAAATTAATAATATTTTTAATTTGATTATTCCAAATTTCATCAACTGTTTAGAGTCATTCACAATAACAACTATTAAAAAAATCACTCCAATTTTTTAACAAAAGATAATGATCTATGTTAACCTATTAAATTAATTCATAGATATAATAATAATGAATTTCTTGAAACATAGCAATGGCTGTTTATCTAGACATTTATTTAGACTCAAACCATTGGGAAAAAAATAACTAGCAAGAAAATATCAATAAACAAATGGTAGAGACAACTTCTTATACATAAATTCATTGACAATGAAACTGTGAAATAAACATTCCGTATTTCGACATCCTTTATCCTGAAAAAAAATATATTCATGGCTTCAAAGGGAAACAATATATGCACACAAAACTCAGCACAGATCAGCTAGAACCAAGAGGCAACAATTGAAATTAAATAAATAATAAATAAAAAAATTACATTAGCCAAACATTTTTTAATCTAAATATATGACATTTATGAATTTCCTTTGGTTTGCTTTATTCCCTTCTTCCATCTCGTAATAATGGTCGAACTAAGTGCTCATGAGTCAAATCTTCTACAAGGAGATGCTTTCTTTGTTATTTATCTAAGTTTTATTGTGTTTAATTATATTATTAATGGACCATTCCACTAAAACTATTAATATATATAGTTCACTTATATTTCCGTTAATAAGCGGAAAGAAGATACAAACTGGATATAATACGAGTTAAAAATTCTAGAAGAGTAAGACACAGAATAAAGAAAGACAAACTCAAATTTTCGGGCTATTCTCCTTCAGGAGGAAAGAGAAAGGGAACCAAGCACGTTGTTGTCGCAAAGACAAGTAAGTAAGTAGTGTTCCTTTACTCTGTGTGTTATTCTTCTTGAATTTCGAACTCGTATATATATTTACTTTGAGAACAAAGAGAAACATGAATGAAAAAAAAGAAGTCTTTATAAAATAAATTGATAACATAAAAAAAATTAAAAACAATTAACTTAAAAAATTAAAATAATTTTTAGTGATAATTATGTGATTTAAAAAATAAATAAACAATAAGCAAATAAAAAAAATAAAAACAAAAGTTTGGTTTTATTTATATTGTTTATTATTTATTTATTTAATTACTTGTTTTATTATTATTTATTTTTATTCACATATTAAATTACTTAATTATCGCTTAAGTATAATTTGTGAATTTTAATTTGTTAATTATTTTATATTTTATTAAATTATTTATTGTATGTTAAATTAAATTATTTTATAAAGAGTTTTTTTATTATATATGACATTTTTTTATTCTTCAGCATTTGAATTTTTGGATTATGAATTTTTTTATAACTTTTTGCATTCTTTAATCAACTATAGTAAGGAATATTCTTGAAAATATTATACAAGTATAATATGAAAATATCGATGCAAAAGTATTAAGAATACAAAGTATATTAATAGTAAATTTTTTTTTTGTATTATCAAGAGCTTTAAAGAAGTATTAAGGATTTTCTTGTTTTAATCGAAACTTCTCAAAAGTTAGAAGCTATTTTAGATGTAAGTATACAATTTAGTTTTAATAATGAAAATAGAGCCACACTATTTATCATGTGAAGAAGTTTTGATATATAGGCAGAACAATAAAACAATTATCGGATCAAAGTTATTTGTAAGATATTTTTTTAAATGTTGATGTAACATTCATTGGAAAATAATATAAAAAAAAGAAATAGAAGAAGATTTAAAAAGTAGTTGAGAGACGGAGAGGCGGACATTTTAAATGGATCAATTCCTGACTCAGCAGGGGACTAGAGCCAGATGCAGTGGCCATCCTTCTTGGTGTCTAGTTGAACTGGAGAGTGTCAGGCAATGGCAACTTGATTGGGAGCCTCACGCAGCATTCCGAAGCTGCCAGTGTCTGCCGTCTGTAACGGTTTTAAATAGGTACCAGCTAATAACGGCGGGTTTGTTAATCAATACAAGTATGGGTGTGTGTGTGGGTCAGTATGTATGTGCGTGTGTGTTTGTATGTGTGTACTATACATCCTCATGAATCCACTTTGATATTTTATGAACATCTTCTATAACAAAAACATGAAGATTGAAGGTTAATAAAGTTTTGATTATTGGTATTATAATAATTAAACCATTTTTCAATTCTTGCTTTGTTATTTTAAGATTATAAGGTTTTAAAACCATTAAAATTAATATTAATTAATCATAAAATCATTGTTTTCAAAATATTTAATATATTATATAGCATTAATTTAAATAAATATTAATTTAATTAATATAATTAAATTAAAATAATAATTAAAATTACTATTTATAACTTTTCCAACAGAGGACTGTATCAATAAAGGTAATCAAATAGATAAGGCATATATTATCTTAATATAATAACACTGAAATATCTCGCAAATATTCAACTTTTATAA
Organism: Hermatobates lingyangjiaoensis; assembly: GCA_026182355.1. Classification (NCBI taxonomy): domain Eukaryota; kingdom Metazoa; phylum Arthropoda; class Insecta; order Hemiptera; family Hermatobatidae; genus Hermatobates; species Hermatobates lingyangjiaoensis. Next base: position 2,560,354 of record JAPFBL010000253.1, read on the forward strand.
AAGGAAGATTTTTAAAAGCATTTGACTTCGACTGAAAGATGAAGGAAATATTGAAGTGTTTCAGGTTTTATGAAATTAATTCGAATATTTGTTACTTGTTTTAAATTAGAGAGGGGGTTTTAAAGATGATGAAAATATGTTTTGCTTATGGAACCAAATGTCTAGTAGGACAACACAAGTTTTACTTCGAATCAAGAATAAGCTTAATATATAATATATCAATATTCAGTATTCCCTGTTAGAATGAAATATTATGTATTGATAGAGAGAGGGATGAAGAGAGAGAGAGAGATTGGTAGTTATTGGTAGTATCATATTATAAGGTAAAAGAATTTAATTTCAAAAACATGGACAAAAGAGAACAGCTTGAATGTAATCATTCATGAAATAATTGAATAGATGGCGACCAACCCGGAATATGCCCATCCTCCAGAGAAAACCCAGTTTTCATGTAGTGCTTGAGACAAGAGTACTTACCATGCTTTTTTGTACAAATTTTTTTGACTTTATTTATAGAACAGTGAAGTCCACTATTAAAAAAAACTTTACTTTATGAAATAACTAAATTGTCATAAAATTTATAATAATAACAACGTATACAATAATTTTAGATATAATTAACATTTGAAAAACCCAGTCTTTGTTTTTTAATAAATGCAAAACTTTTTTCGAAATAGCGAGATCCTTGATAGCTGAATTGTTCACTTGAAATTGTGTTACTAAAGAACTCGATACTAGTTTAATTTTTTTGTTCATAAATTATTAAAAATAAATGGGAAGGTTAGTCTTTATCTAGGAGTACGATCGGCGTTTCCAATTGGGCGCCGACAATTTCCGCTTTGTTTCGGCTGGCTGACTGGAAAGGCCTGCGAGGAAATTAGCGATGAGGGTAGGGCTCGCAATTCCAGCCCTATCGATTATTGGCTCTCGTCTAGATGCTAATTCGATAATCTTATTGTATGCTGAAAAAAAAAAAAATGGAACGTGTTTGGGCAGTAGAAGAGAAGGAGTTCTAATTTCTAACCAGTCACTAGGTCGGGCTTAGAGCAGTTAAGTCATGATAACAGTGCTTATCGATGGGTTAGTATGGTATGCAACTTTCAGCGCTTTCTCGCATACCTGTCATAAAAGTTATTCTACTGGTACACCGTGTAAGAAAATAAATTTGGACAGATATTAATATTTTTTAATGCTAAAGACTATACCAGAATGTTTCGTTATCCATACTGTTTTCACTCAGTTCATTTTTGTTTTAAGCTGAATTCTTCCGGTTTTTACAATCACACACGGTTACATACCTATACTGCTGAGTCTTTAAGTAGCTCAGTTACACGTAGGTTTTAGATGTTTTCTTCAATTTTAATTTTCTATTCATCTTCAGCATTTCAGCAATTCGGGAGGCAGTGATGCAACATCAAAAATCCCAACAGCCTCTTCATCAGAATTCGTAAAATATCAATCTGTTCACCAAAATAGCAATCATTTACATTTTTTTAAATGTTTACATTGATATGCTATTTTTTTTCTAAAAACTGCAGCTTTTATAAAAAATTGAGAGTTTATTTTGTTTAATATACTGGTATATTGTTTTCACATATCTGTAATGGAGAAAGTTTAAGGTCTAGTACAAGTGAGTCGGAATACATTAAAGAATAGGATAAATAAGAAAAAAAGAAAAACGAAATAAAACAAAATATAATTCTATCTAAAACATAAATATGATCAGGATTCGACTAATCTTTGCAGTTTAAGAACTATTATTTTTCCATGTGGATTTGGTCGTCCCTCTTCGAAGAGAGAAGGTGCCAGTTACTCCTGGACCAGGGCTTGCACATGCAGTTAATTGGTCCCGTCAAGCTATCTTTGTGAGGAGTCGGAGTGCCAATAGTGTGTCATAAAACAGAGATTATAAATCTCTCGTTGGCTAAATGCTACCTGGACTAGAAGTAAGAAGACTCCATGGTCTCTTAGTGGCTAACTGCCACCTGTTTTTGATATATATATATATATATATATACGAGTTCGAGATTAACAAAGAGCAACACACAAAGTAGGGAAACACACTTACAGACTCAAATTTTCGGGTAACCCGTCTTCAGGAGAAAAGAGAATGGGAGACCAAGCACGTTGTAGACGCAACGGCAAGTAACCCTATAATATATATATATATATAAAGATTTCACATAAACACGTGAAACAACAATCAATGATCAAACCACAATAAGAAAATGGGAAAACAAGACTAAGAACTTTCAACCGTAACAAGCGGTCTTCGTCAGAATCAAAAACCCAACTGAAATGTTTTTGACTCTGACGAAGACCGCTTAATACGGTTGAAAGATCTTTGTCTTGTTTTCCCATTTTCTTATTGTGGTTTGATCATTGATATATATATATATATATATATATTCTGTCAGCCGTGGCTGCTCGCAGGAGTACTTCTACCTGATGATGATGTCAGTCAAAATATTGTAGTGAGTGTTGTATGCCTTTATTTATGTTTTTCTCTTTTTGTATTGAGATATTATATTGTATATATATATATATATTATATATATATATATATATATACGCGTTCAAAATTCAAGAAGAGTAACACGCAGAATAAAGAAACACACTTACAAACTCCAATTTTCTAGCAATCCGTCTTCAGGAAAAAAAAAAGGGAGACCAAACACATTGTAGACGCAACGGCAAGTAACCGACCCGGCAACCGCTGATGGTGCACTCCGTACGCGGTGTTAAAGTAATAGAATTAAGAGAAGATAAAGTAAGCAGTACAAGATGAGTAAATATACAAAAAATCAAAGGGAATTGGAGAAAAATTTAAACGAAAGAAAAAATAAAATTAATGTAAGTGTAAATATAGAAAAAGGATAAGTGTAAAAAAATACCGTAAAATATAAAAAAAGAATATATAAATTAAATAAAAAATCATAAGCAATAAAAAATATTATATAATAAGATTTACAACTCAAAGCTGCACTATTACTTTCTAATTCATTAAAAAGCTTTTAATCTATTAAAATTACAATTAAAACATACAACATACAATTTTTACATAAATTTTATATTTTTTTAAGATTCTGTTTATATTTTTCATAGTTATCACAATATTGAAAATGATAAAAATATAAGCTAACAATATAACAATAATATTCTACTTGAATTGTTTGTTTAATTTACTGAAGCGCCATTTAATACCATCATTATTATTCAATTGGACGTTTAGAGATCGTATTGAATCAAGCTTGACAATTTGTGACTATAACAGTAGTTTTAGTTGTCTTCATATTTGTTTTTCGAAGAATTATTTATTAAATAACATAACCAATTTTCTTACAACCGAATTCTTCTTATTTATTTCTATTTTGAGAGTTTTTTTTTTAGTTGTTATAATGTTATAAAGTTTATGCATTTCCCTAGAAAATACGTAAAACTCACTGATTGGTTGTTTAATGTAGTTTAAGGAGTGTGATTGGCAGGTACTTAAGAAACTTTTTGAACACTGTTTAAAATATGCAATCCATAAATAAAATCATGAACAAGTTTACGGCTTTTAAATATATATTTGTCAAATAGCCTTTTCACACAAAGCTTCAAACCTGATATAAATATTCAATTAGAATACTGCAACACGGTATTGAAACTATTATGATTTTCGCAAGGTCAGAAAGTAAAGTCCAGGCTTACCTGCCTGGATTTTAAGTAAATATCTTAGTCTACTTAACCCATTAACACTCTCTAGATTACTTTTATAGCTCTAATATTTATATAAATAAAGTTGAAAGTAAATTTTGAAGAAAAAAGTTGTTCATTCATTCGAGATGACGCGCTGCTGTATATGTTGGCTATTAGTGACCTACTGTATTGTGAGAATAGAACATCGAAAAAAATGTTTTGCAATGTCATTTTTATATTATTTATGTACTAATATAGATATATGGCTTTAATTATATTTAGGGATATGCAGTTAAATATAACATATATTAAATTAATAATTACTTCATATTTTAATCAATAATAAGTTTTCTTATGTTAGTATATATAACATTATAATAAAACCAATATATATATATATTTATTTTTAAATTTGATAAACAATCAATTTTCTCCTTCTAGTAATTTATTGCTGGGATACTAGATAATTATGTAAGATTTTATTTTCTTCTTATAATAAGATTTCATCTCTTCAGTAAATTAAAATAGTTTTAATATAATTAACTTTTTTCTTTCATCTTGATAATTTATCTTCCTTAAAATGATAATGCTAATAAAAAAAATGTACCTTAAGAAGTATGTATTTAAGTCTTAGATTTAATATGAGATTAATGATATTCTTGCAACAATGTAGGTAAAATTACATCCAAGATTTTTCATGTTATTAAAATAAATATATAAGCGTCCATTTTTAGTAAGAAAATTAAACTTCGTTTGCAACATTTCAGCATAAAAAGAATATATAATAGACCAATTTCGTTGCTGTTTTGTGGCCCACAAACATTCCCAGTTTACAGCATAGGCCCTTAAGCAGTCTGGCCACCCAATATTACTGAATATTTTATTACGCCAAACTTCTGGCTTAAGCCATTATATTAAGGTTACTATATTCCTTCAAAACACTGATATTTAAGGCTTGTAAATTTATATTCATTATAATTTGAGAGACTATATTTTTACTCATGGGTGGCTAGATTTCTTTTAACAGGTTTTTTTTTGTAATAAATATGTAAATTTATTATGATTGAAAAAAATATTTAAACTTGATTTATTGATTTATAAAATTGTTAAATATTCAAATAATCGATGGAAAATCAATAAAACTTTTATTTTTAACAATTTATAACATTCTTTATAAAAAAAACTAATTTGTCAGTTTGAAGAGTAGGTATTAATGCCATCTTATGAGTCCCAGAAGTTGTACACAAAACAAACGCTTTCAATTAGTTTCCAAAGCCTATTGAAATAAATAATTAATTGATTAATTAAAAACACGAAATAAATATTTTTGTAGAGGTATATAGAGAAGCAATTTAGGTCAGATTGTAGCAGTCCCTCAAAGGAACAGACGCAGGCTGAACATTGGCCCTTTGTGATTCCAAGCAATGAAGATTGATTGATTCTACTTTGAAAGTCCTAAATTTTGCCTAACTAAAATAAAATAAAATATATTTAGAGTAGGGATGTTTAATGAGTGCCTCACATTGTACAAACTTGGAACCCACAGCTTAAAGTCCTCTCCAAAGGGCGACATGCTTCGATTTATTCTCCTCCCGCGTGAATAAATCAAGAACCAGAGTATTCATTGAACACCAGAACTACCAATATAGGAGGTGAGCACGTAAGCGACTGGGCTACTCTGGTCAACTTTGCAAACTAATCCCGTCTAAGACAGTACATTTAAGAGCAAACTAATAAAATACCTCATTGAGGAGGTGATGTACAAGATCAATCAGTTGTTGATCAGTTATTGATAATAAATGTTTAATAAAGATGTTATTCTTTATATACATATTAGTTTAAAAAAATTTAGAAATGGTTGTATCAGAGAGTTACAATATCAGATAAAGCTAGCTTGGTTGGAGAAAAAATTTTAAACACGTACTTGGAGACAAATATTCTTTCTCTGTATATAATCGATACAGTTATATATAAAAACTATAAAACGAGTCACTCAAAGGTTTCCAATTTCACTTGATTTCACAAAAGCTTCTAGCCCATTGCTAAAATAATATACTATACCACCTGTAGTCTGAATGGTGTATATAGTTTGAATCCGTCGTGTCTGTGTATTGAACAAAGTTTCAAGGTAGAAAACAAAGCTTGCATAATTGACAATTTATGCTAAATATACAAGTACAATGGATATTGTAATTCAATATTGCAATATTACTAGCTCAAACAACCATGTAAAATTAAATTAAGAAATAATAAACATTGAGACTCTCACCTCAAGAGGCACCTTGCAGAGGCAGGTAAATAACTCACATTTTGGTATTTTTATGATACCAAACGACTTACCTTCCTGATTTGTTCCGATATAGCGTCAAATTTCTGTTGGCCGTCATAAGCATGTCTTGAAACAAAAAAAAACATATGAAAAGAAAACAAACAATGTCATATAAATATATAAATATCGTAAAAGGTATCATATAATCATATATACAAACGCCCTATCCGGATCAGTAACTGGAAAATCAACACACTGTAAATCAGGACAAAAATGTAAGGAAAAACACTTAGACACACAATTTTTTTGTCTGTGTTCTTCCAAGAGAAATGAGGAATCATTGTTTATTCTTCGCATTTTGTAGTGGTTTGGAAGGTCATTCTTAGTTGCAATACTGGACATAAATACGTGTTTGGCTAATCTGTTAAATACCCAACTGATTCCAAATGCCTCTCACTGCCAGTGGTCACACTGAGCAGATAAATCCCAACAAGAACCGTTCTCTAAATAATTGCTGTGAAGAGCCTCTGGCGCCACCCACCATACATTCTAATTCAGATCAAATTCCACTGCATTCAAGACGGTACAAAGGACTTTGCAATGCAAAATGTTTTAAAGGGTATGCTAAAACGTGACAGAAAAAACTTCCTTCTGATCAAACTTATGACATTTAAAATATGTTTTCTTGAAATCTTTGTCGAAAACTGAGGTCTAAATTTCGTTCACAGAAAATATTTTGCTCAACTGGCATCTTTACAACCGAAATGTTAGAGATAAATAAAACTATAAACAAAATCTGTATTTAAATCTTTAGTATGGATCATTAAATTATCACAATAAATATAATGTTTTATTACGAACTTATTTTCTTCATAAAAAAGATCATTTACATCTTAACGTAATTCAATTATAGTGTATGATATTATTTATTTACAGAATATATAACAGGGAGGGTGAAAACTGTTTTCCTTATAATGGCATCATTTACTTTAAATAGTCCTTATATTTAGCATTATATATTGTTTAAAGCATATGTTTAAACACCCTTTAAAACAGGATGTCTGTTGTTGTATAATCTACAACTTCTAGAAAATCCAAACTCTTTTACAAGAGTGAACTCCCCATGCCCAAAGGATTCTTAATAGCTAGACGTCATCGACTGGCGTGAATTTCAGATTTAGTACATTTACTAGAACTTATTCGATAAATTTGATTACTATAAAAGATGATTATATTAATATAATAATCAATTATTCAAATGATTTCTCTAAATTAATAAATTATATTCACTTTACCATTTCTATTTGAATTAAACTTGACTTCAATTCATGCAATAAACCTGAATTATGATAGAAAAGCAGGAGTGGCCTGCACTCTACTAACTATAAGTAAACTTAATATCAAACTTTGATCAAACCACAATAAGAAATGGGAAAACAAGACTAAGATCTTTCAACCGTAACAAGCGGTCTTCGTCACAGTCAAAAACCCTGTTATTTCACGTGTTTATGTGAAATCTTTTTATTAATATCAAACTTATTTCTTATTTCGTCTTTCAGTCTTGGAGGTAGTAAAGATTGTGATTGATCCACTAAACAATATATATGGTTATTTTTGTATATGCACTACTAATGCATATAATATCATTCGTATAACTACAGCAGTAATAACATTTTTGAAAAGCGAGAATTCTAACGTAGTGCATTCACTTATTATGTGGTATTTACTTATTGTAGGGTAAAAAGTTAATGAAATGGTCTTCACATATAATAATTTAATGGTATAAACAACGCGTTTCGAAACGCGTAGTGTTCTTCTTCAGTCATTAACTAAAAAATACAATGACACCAGAGAGTTATCTATAGTATACCCATTATTCGCGCGATAATTCTTCTACTTGCCTCAATGAACAAATTCCCAAGTGTACAACTTTTCTTAATTTATTTATTTAAAAAAAAAAGTTCTATTTTCTCCGTATTCCTATAGTTGTTTATATTTTGTTATAGTTCTCTGTGTTATATTTTCAATATATTTCCTAAACTTATTCCTAGAGTAAATGTAAAGGCTCAGCCTAACCTTTAGGAAAAAAATTAACAATGAAATGTACCTGCCTTCTAATATGAAACAGATGTACCCCATACCCTCACCCACGTCCATCCTATTCCCAGTCAGTTGTACAACAGACACTCACCCATAGGGCTGTATTCTCTTCCTTATTTTATGTTATTTTTATTTTTAACTACATTAACTGTATACTATAGATAACTCTCTGGTGTCATTGTATTTTTTACTTAATGCCTGAGCAAAAACACTACGTGTTCGAAACACGTTGTTTATACCATTAAATTGTTATATGTGGAGACCATTTCATTAACTTTTTACCCTACAATACAAAGAGAAATGTAGATTACGTGTTACGAAATAATCTCTTACAGGATAACATGGCTTCTGTTCCAATAACCAGTGATCTCTTACATAGTTTACTTGACCTCCTTCTACATTAAATATTTAAGACAAATTTTCCCATTTAAAACTTGAAAATATTCATATTTTATCTGAAAAATGTCAGAAACATGCAAGAAAAAATATCGTTTTAGGCTAATTTTTAATTTAAGATGTAGGATAATTTCATTTATTAATTTTCCAAAGAATGTTTTCAATTTTGAATTATGTTTTACATTTTTGATTTTATAAAACTATTTTACTGGGAATTTTATGTAGTCGTTCTTTGTATATAGCCGGTGCATGTAGTCCTCAGTCATTAATGAAGCAACAGCGTTAGCATTCTGAACGCATATTTAGTTTATCCATGTCGGGAATAGATATTATAACATTATCATCAACATTAACGGAGAGTGTTTTTCAATCCCTGGAAGATGTTTACTTTTTTTTCCCTGTTAATTCAATTGCCTCAAGCCGTGTTTCTGTAGTTGTCAGTATTGCAATGTAGACAACGTTCTCTATCAAAGTTAATACATCAGAAACCGTTACATGAAAAGCATACTCTAGATCAAGTTTATATCTTCTTGTTCTTTTTTTCTAGAATACCACAACCAATTTCTGTTATGAAACTATGGAATCTTCTCCTTCAATTTCTGATATGTTAATCATCATTAACTCTCTCATCAATCACTTTTTCTAAAAATATTTCTAGAATTAGAGAAGAAATGACATCAATAATCACTGATGATGGCCAAATAAGCCAACGTGAGGCGCAATGCCGAACACTGACGAAGTTGACTTTAAGCAAGATTGGAACTCATGTTTTCTCATAAGCTGTATAAATAATAAACTTTATGATCATTTTACGATATTATTACTAGGCATCCACGAGGCAATCATAATCTCAGCATCCTGATTGACTCGAACTGGGGCGTGACTCCAATAGTGGCGTAGTCATAAACATTATCAATCCCACCCAATTCGAAGTCAATTATCGAGTTGTAAGGGTCAAAAATATGTTGTATAGTTTATAAACCATTTATTCTGCTCATTTGGATGTTAAAATATTGAATAAATGGTTAGATGATCCTGTTACCTATAATGAATTTGTATTATCCATCTGTTAGATTTTGCACATCAATAAAACTTGCTTATCATTATTTATTTATCTCATTAAAAAGATTAGTTTGACAATATTAATATATTATATACTATTATACCATATACTATTGACAATAAATAATTTGAACCGTCTTCAGGAGAGATAAGAGAGGGAAACCAAGCGCACTGGTAAAGACACGGTCGGAGACTCAGTGTTTCTTTGTCTATATTGAACTATATTTGTCCGCTTTGGATCGTATTTCTAACGAAAAAGTATATATATATATATATATATATATATATATATATATACAGAAACTGACTTCGATTTTCTCCTATTGCCGACTTTATTTATTAGTAGGAACATATTGATAAATTTAATAGTAATATTGGCACACTTTCTACCTGTTTTCTTTGGAAATCGATCGAGATTATTGTGTTCAATCACTGTGAGTTTCTTTAGTTATACCAACCATTTTTCTAACTGGCAAGTAATATATTTCATCTCCCATTGACCTTACAATACAAAAAAAATAATGTTTACGGAACACCACGTGTTTCTATGCTGTTAAACAAGTAATCCGTCGTTATTGTGATATAGTTTCATTCAATATCAGTTTATCTTGCTTAATGATCTGATGTACCTCTTCACATATTTCTCTATTCATCGTACCAGTAGTAGTGTATTCAGATAATTTGGTATTTTTGTATATAGAAAGTTATTCCTAAACTTCTCTTTGTCTCAAGTAAATTTCATTTTTTAGAACAAAGATCTAAACAAAAATAAACAATACTAAAAGGATTCTGAACAAAATATCGTATTTTAAATCATAATAAATTACTACTTTTATATGCTTAAAAAAATAATAAGTATTGCTCAATTTCTAAAATTATTAATTTATTTGTATCTTTTTTACTAACATATTTTTCTCTTTGTCAAGGTGAGATTCTTCGAGAATATATTGTGCAGAAGAACTCATGAGAAATAGAAGCAAAATTTAAGCTATTTTTAGATTTCATATATTATTTACATTTTATATACATGCAGAAAAACGTGATGTTTTTCTACTGTATAATTCTATGATATTATTATGATATCATAATTAAAAACGTGATGATGCAACCAATTAAGTCCAAAACCACAAGGAAAAAAAAACAAAGAAATAAATGCTCTGAGTTCTTTCACTTTATGTCATCAGAGATCAAAAAAAGTAAGAAAAAACAAAAAAAGTTGAAAATTTCTGTTACCTTCTTTTTCCTTAGTTTCTACTTAACACTAAGTCTTTTTTTTCCTATTTCATATTGTAGTTTGATCATTGGTATATATATATAGACATAGTTCAATATAGACAAAGAAACAAAAGAACACACTTACATTCTCTAATTTTCGGTTTGAACCGTCTTCAGGACAGATAAGCGAGGGAAACCAAGCGCACTGGTTCAGACACGGTCGGAGACTCAGTGTTTCTTTGTCTATATTGAACTATATTTGTCCGCATTGGATCGTATTTCCAACGAAAAAGTATATATATATATACAGAAACTGACTTCGATATTTCGACATCCGTCGTACTGTTCTTCCTGATGACGACGGATGTCGAAATATCAAAGTGAGTTGCAGTAGTGACTTTCTCTGTTTCTTTCCTACTAGTTAAAGGGGAACACTTGTTTATTGTTCACACCGACCTTTCATTTTATTCAAAGTATATATATATATATATAAAACCATTTCGTAAATTAATAGTAAGCATTCGTCTAAAATAAGTGAATAAAAGGAATTATGAACAACTTTTACATACGCTATCCCCTACCACAAGAAAATCCATCAGAAAACTGGAAAATCTTTCCAAAAAATTAACCAGATTGAAAATAGGCTAGAAATTTGTAAATATATGTATATATATATTGAAAAAAGTATCGACCGTGGAATAGAAACAAAAACTGAAGTTTATCGGGACTCTCATTGCCAACGTTTCGGTCTTTCTGAAAGACCGAAACGTTGGCAATGAGAGTTTAATTTGAACCTGAAGAACCTACCGAGTCCCGATAAACTTTAGTTTTGTATATATATATATAAATCAATGATCAAACCACAATAAGAAATGGGAAAACGATACTAAGATCTTTCAACCGTAACAAGCGGTCTTCGTCAGAGTAAAAACCCAACTGACTTGATTGTTATTTCACGTGTTTATGCGGAATCTTTATATATATATATATATATATTATATATATATATGTATATATATATAGTTCAATATAGACAAAGAAACATAAAAATATCAAAAGAACACACTTGCAGTCTCTAATTTTTGGTTTGAACCGTCTTGAGGAGAGATAAGAGAGGGAAACCAAGCGCACTGGTTCAGAGACGGTTGGAGACTCTAACCGAAAATTAGAGACTGTAAGTGTGTTCTTTTGAATTCTCTATGTTTCTTTGTCTATATTGAACTATATTTGTCCGTTTTGGATCGTATTTCCAGCGAAAAAGTATATATACAATCAAATGTCTTTCATTCACTCGGCATATTTATAAATGTGTTTGGTAAACCCCAAAGTTTTATAGTTTACTAAATAGCCAGAAGATTAGAATCAGTTTAAAAAAGGTCGCAAATGAAGAAATTACTACCACTTTTAATGCAATAAATATAAGCACTGATAGCAATGTTTGCCACAAGATCATGCGTTTAATAGGGTAGAATTGGAATGAATTTAAAATATTTCTGTTATTGTTAGAGAATCCTAGAAAGTTAGAAATGTTGAATGATACATTGGACGGGCGAGGTCAAGAGGAAACATTTATCGAGGTACTAGGGCAGGTGGGGGAGCGCCAAGGAAGGTGGTGTAATTATAAACAGGTTGGAGATGAATGGCTTGATGTCGAAGAGATTTCTTTGTCTCTCCTCAAGTGATATCGTCCATCTGATATCAACTTCCCGTCCTGGGGTGTGAAACGGACGGTTTTTCAATTTCCTTCTGGCTCAAACAGCCAACTCCTTTCCTAACATATCCAAGAAGAAAGAAATCTTGACTCAAACATATTATATGTTAAAAAGCTTAGTTATTTTAACGTTACTTAGTACAATCGATGACCCAAATAACAACTTTAATGTAACAATATTATGCATTAGACATGCAAAAAATTAAAAAAAAAACTATTTCATGTGCAACAGTGCCACAGTACTGGGAGCTGCTTCCAAAACAAATTTAAAATAATCGAAGTTTAATTTTAATTTTAATTTTAGAAATTAATTTATAATTGGTAATATAATTAATAATATTAATATTAATTTATAATTTATTATCATTTCATAATTTTCTTTAATTATTTTGGAAGAGTTCATTGTTTTTTATATAAACCACTTTTTTTTATATATGTAGTTTTAGTTATCATGCTAATACTCAGGTAGCCAGGCCTTGCTTTAAAAAAAAAATAAAAAAATATTTAACTGCCTAAATGTATGGCGCTATCGTATCAAATAAAAGATGAAATTACAGAGAACTTAATTAATTAATTAATTGAGAACTCAATCACATTCATTGCTGGAGAAATCAAGGCCCTATGTTATGATGTGGACATGTTAACCTTTTAACATTGAATATTTGCCTTCACATACAATATATTCGTAATAACCACCGAGGACTAACACACGAATCTTATTCATGGTCATAATAAAACTATAAGTAGATTATTATGAACCATCTTTCCTCCTAAGTTTTTTAGTTCACTCGAGCACTTTTGGGACAATCCATCTTCATAGAGTGGCAACAAGAGGTTGTCATCCTCACTCTATAAAGGTAGAAGTAGAAATTCTTACCCGAGTAAAGTAGAAAATTTGCCAGGTAATATGGTTCATAATAATCAAATTACGCTAAACATACTAATAGAATACATAACTATAACTGTTAAACAATTCCAAGATAGTTTGTTTATTTTTATTTCCACGACACTTCTAATTAAAAATTATATATAAATTTTTGGGAAGTTAATTATTAATTTTATCATATAAGAAGTATCTTTGTTACTATTTTATAGGGAGAAAATGAAAAAAACTTTTAAAGATTAAGTAATAAGAATTTAAATAGTAATGTTGATAACCAACGTGGAACGACTTTTTCCGCTCACTGTAGTGCACGTTGTAATTAGTAGTTCTAGTTCACGGATCTGCACCTGCTGAATTACTGTGCTATGACTATGGGACCAGTGAGAAAATGTCCGTAGCGTTTTATTTAGTTTGTCAGTTTACATTATTTCATGGTTGTTTGGTCTTTTAATTTTATATCATTTATCCGTGAATAAGTTGTCAGTCCAGGAAGGGTTTTAGAAACAAAATCTTCTACGACAGAAGTTATTTGAGAATTCTTATAGACCGGCTCTGTACAAGAGGGTTTGGATTGCTTAGGAATTTTGTGTCCTTGTTCAAAAGAATAAGAAAAAACAAAAAAAAAATGAACTTTTCTATTGCCTTCTTTTTTCATACTTTCCACTTAATACTAAGTATTTTTTCCGATTTCTTACTGTAGTTTGATCATTGATATATATATTTGTAAAAGTTGGAAGCAGTCCTTCATTTAAACATATATTATTAAATAACGCCCCATATTTGGCTTTTATCTGTTTCTTACACAATTTCTCCAGTTTCCGCAATTCCTTCATTGTCTCTTCATTAAAACTGTTTTAATGAAGAGACGAGGAAGGAATTCAGGAAACTGGAGAAATTGTGTAAGAAACAGATAAAAGCCAAATATGGGGTGTTATTTAACTATATATATATATATATATATATAGTTCAATGTACATAAAGAAACATAGAGAAATTAAAAAAACACACTTACAGTCTCTAATTTTCGGTTGAACCGTCTTAAGGAGAGATAAGAGAAGGAAACCAAGCGCACTGGTACAGAGACAGTTGAAGACCATCCATTTTGGATCGTATTTTCATCGAAAAAGTGTATATATATATATCAATACGAGGACTTTTGGGACAACCCATCTTCATAAAGTGACAACAAATACCTGCCTATTAGTAAAGTGGCCAATGGAATCGACTTGAGGTCTGTTTGCATATCAACATTTCTGGCATACCAGGGTGCCGCAGGCATAAGTCACGCATGATGAGAGGTTTGTTACTTCACGTAGCTTCCAACCAGGTTGAAGATCCGTAAGTCATGCTAGCCAAACTTACCACCTTATAAATGGCTTCTTTTACTACTTGTGAAGTATTCTTTGGATTCTTTATATTTTTGGTTTTGTAGAGTATTAACTGACTACTAATCTTACGGTGTAGTAGCCAAAAGGCTTGAAAACGCTGGTCAATCAAAACAGGTTACCAATAAGGACTAGATGGCATTACTTGTCCATTTCTTTACTGACTCTATGTGAACGCTTCTTAATGGGTTGACAAGAAGTTTCCAACCACAGAATCACTAAAAAACTTTGAAGTATCAGAAGTAGCAAATTTACACTTTATGACCACAGTACTGTGTGATCGTGAAAACAATAAACTGGCTATTACTGAAGTGTCGGAAGTAGTCACTTTGTACACACTAAGAGAATATACCAGTCGAATCTGAATTAGATACCTAGTGCGATTTTCAAACCGATAAAATACTGTTAAGTATTTTCCACTTCTACAAATGTTAAATAAAAACAATCGCCTTCTGAACAAGTAATATTCCCCATAAGGTTACAACAAAATTTGATATGGCAGAAGGATGAGTTTTATATGAGATTTACTAAATATTTGCCCGTAAAAGTTTTTATTAGTACTTTTTTTCAATGTGATCAAGTCCATGTAATAATTATTGTCAAAATCTTTATATTTATATATCAGTATCTAATGTCATGTTAGTTTACTTAGGTATACAACATGAAAGGTATTCAGCGCACTATTACCCCCTTTTTTTCTACCCTCCCTTAAAACTATAGCAATACAAAATATAGCAGTTATAAACTATAAAACTATAGCTGTATAAACACCGCTAACACCGACTGGCACGTGTGAAGTGTTAAGCAGGGTTGAACAAGTAGTTAAGTTGATGAGATAAATTCTGTTGTTCGAGTTCTAATTGCTTTCATGGACGACTAGAACGTGTCTAACTTGTTTCTCCATATATAAATCAAATCAAAACACTCTAGAAGATTTTTAAAGGCCACAAAAGGAAAGAATAATAACATGTACTAAATTTAATTTAGGTAAAATTTTATCCGCATTGTCATGAATAATTTATTAAATAAATTATATTTAGTATTTGTGTAGTTTGATTTTAAACTCGTCTGAGTACCCTAATGACAGAGTCAGGGTTGTAGGCATAGACGGGAGCAGAGATGGGAGGCACGTCGGTGTACTTGATGCTGGCGACGACTCCGCCTTCAGGCGCCACTTGCTGCAGGCGAGCCTGAGTGAAGTGGGCCACCTTCGCCTCAGCGCCCAGCTTGGCTCGTCTCGAGTTCTGCCTCTTCTTTGATGAAGCCTTCTTCTGAGCACTCACCTGCTTCGGCGCCTCCTTCACTGGGGCTGCTGCATACTGCACTCTCTGAAGGTTTCCGTCAGGTAGGAGTAAGTAGTATTCTCCCCCCTCCGCAGGTCCAGCTGCATCCTGTCCTGGCTCAGCACCCTCTTCAACTTGGCCAGTGCCCTCAGGGTCTTCGTCTTCGTCCTAGTACGAAAAATACTTATTCAGTAAATTACTAGCCACTCAGAGAAAAATTATTTGAAATGAACTTGTTAAACCAACATAAAAAAAAAAGTTACATTCCACTTTGAAGATACATTAGCTCAATAAATGGTATTATCTTCCCAAATTAATTAATTTTTCATATGAATGTTAACAGCTTTAGCCATCAAAAAATCAATAAGTTTCTAACAATTTGTTTTCCCAGTAATGTTATAATTTAAGTTTTTGGATGTTTTATACATATTTTTGAACTTAACATAAATGTTTAAAAACCATTCACAAAAAGAAAATTAAAAACCAACAAGAAAAACTCATATCTATTGTTTGGAATTCGTTTTACAAACGAAAAAAAAATTTGATGGCATAGATTTTTGATAAGTATATTATATGTAATTATTTTCAGAACAGAGTAACAGTGTCAAATATTTGAATAGCAACAAACATTATTGTTCAGTAAAATTTTCAAAAAAACTTTTTTCCTAATGATTGTTATTTAAACATTTTAATTCTAAAATCTTAATTTTGTTCTAATTTCTTACTGTGGTTCAAAAGATGATTCTTATTCACGGGTTAATTGCGAAACCTTGCTATATATATATATATACGAGTATATTCATTCAAAGATGAATTTTTGCTGAAGCTGGTAGATGTAACACCGAAACATGTCCAATAAAAATTCAAAGAAATATGGTGATTTAATTTTTAAGTTTAAACCAGAAATGAAGAAAAGATTTAGAAATTTGGAAAAATATTGACGAAGTTAAATCAAGTGGAATCAGACATAAGGTTTTTAAATGCATATATATATATATATATATATATACATATATACACTTTTTTGTTGGAAATACGATCCAAAACAGACAAATATAGTTCAATATTTCACTTAAAAAAGTTCACTTAAAAATCGGATAGGGTATCCAAACTGAACATAATACGAGTTCAAAATCGAAGAAGCGTAACACAGAAAGTAAGGAAACACACTTACAAACTCAAATCATCGGATAATCCGTCTTCAGAAAAAAAGAGAAAGGGAGACAAAGCACATTACAGACGCAACGGCAAGTAACCCGTTACTTTAGGCAGGTAAAAGAAATTTTCTATTATATATGATATCCTGATTTTTTGTTATACATTCTTGTTTATTCAAGAGTTACATGTGATATAGGTTCTCACTCTGCCATGAGCCATCCATTACATGGAGTAATCAATCTATATTCATTTCTTCTTGATCACTACAGTAATAACTGCTTGAAATTAGCTCAAGAAAACTACATCAGACCAGAAACACAAAACTAGTCAGACACAAGGCTGTTGTGATGGCTTGCAGCTGCCAACGGCCGCAATATATCAGAACTAGATTGCGCCAAATGGCCTCGCACCTGGCAAGGAAGTGATCATATCCAGAGCTCATTAGAAAATATTAACACCCCACTTTTCACCCATTTCTCGATGACTTAACAACCTTTGATTGATTCGCACATCCTGCAATTTGACGCGCACGACTTAATGTGTGCTTGAAAAAAAGAGCATCTGGCTATATAACGAATAAAAATTGTAACTAACTCATTCTTCTTTAATTAAAAGCAGTTTTGGATGAGTTTTAAAATATATTTTCTCCATGCAACACTGATTTTTATAATAATTTTTTTTTACGGTATGTGTGCTTAAGTTGGCATTGAATATATGAAACAATTTCCATTAACCATCTCCTTCACTCTTTTGTGATATTGAAGACGCGAATGCATAGTTCAACCATGTATCGTCTCCCATTATTACCGGTGAGCAATATGAACATTAGCTTCTATTGCACATGCTGTTACCATCCATGTAACTGTTGACCATGCCCAATGTTGTTTAGCATTAGCAATTTAGTAGAAACCTCTATAGTAATCATTGCTATAGTCACTCGTATTACTATAGCACATTATTACTGAAAACATTAAAAATATTACAAAAAATAATTAATAATTAACCATTTTATATTATAATTATTGAGTTTTTTATTTTCATTTTTTACAATATTTTTGTGATTGGAGAACTCTGTTTAATACATAATAGTTTGCTCAAAGAAGTTACTCTGTCCTCCTTGAGTTTGTCTTTAGTGCAAACTCTCTCTTCTGTAATCATAATTTTTTCTCTATCACAAAAACTTTTAGATTAATGCTACCTCTGGAAGAAAAATAACTTCTTTAAATCTCTATTTGGAAGCAATTCAAAATAAAATTAATTTTAATTCTTTTAAATTGGAATGATAGCAGTTATTTTATAAATAACATAAGTGTAAGTAGTATATAAAATCATTCTTCATAACTTTGATAACTATTCAAAATTAACTAATAAGGCATTTTCGTATGCAAATAATGCAATCCTAGGTCCTTCACAGTTCACTAAAACTATCCTGCAATGTTGGTAACCTTTATAGCATTTCCAGTTCAGTAATGTAAATATCGTGAGTTTTAATTCTTAGTTATCCAGTTTAAACTATTATATCTCATAACAAGGTTTTTATTCCTTTTTTTTTCTCTGATTTAATGTTTTTGCGATATATCATAATTTTTAAATTTTGTTAATTAATAAAGGATTTCTTTAAGATAACAAAACACCATTTGTAACGATGTTTTTGTGAAAGGGTTTTAAATTTATTTTATAAATATATAAAAAAGTTTAGTACTAAGATTAGGCTACTAAATTGTTTTTATTCAAACTGATAAAACATCTAAGAAACCTGGAAGGCAAAAATATGTATTTTCACTTACAAATAAAAAAACAATCTCTTTTATTTTCCAAATAAATTCCTCACCTATAAACGAGAAGAAAATAAAATGAGGTCTGAGGTTTTGGAAAAGAGAATATTGGATATTCTCTTCCAGGAAATTGATGTTAAGCCTCTCCTCGTGACAGGAGGGAACGGAAAATTCGTAACCAACAAACAAGCTATTCTTTCTTCCCTGGGATCAACCCCTGCGATTTCCGGGCAAATGAATCCCCCTCGCAGGATACTTGTATATAAACTTCATATTCACCACTGAAGTTAAATAGCTAAAAACCCCTTTAATATAATTCGTATAAATATCTTTTATTATAAACATAACAATCCCTTTTTTTTTTACCTTTATTGATAGAAGTTAGACATCAAATACATCAGAACATAAATAAGAATATCTATCCCTAACATGTGCATCTATTTGAAAATATAAATAAGAACAATACAGTTTGATTTTCCGAATATTTAATACCAAACCCATAGTTAGATGTAACAAAAATGATATAGATGAAAAGACGTGTGATTTTTTTCGTTGAATGCCATTAAAATTTATGTATTTTGAAAGTAAATTATTGTTGATGATGCAAATATACTATATGAGTGTTCCTAGCTAATACAGAATAGAGTGTCAGTTTGTATAAATACAGTTGTAGTAGTTACAATAAAACCAAACATGTATCCATAATGTCTAGAAATTTTTCTTTGACGTTGCTAAAAATTACTATAGTCACTCGCATTACTATAGCCTATTATTACTGGAAACATTAAAAATATTACAAAAAAAATAATTAATAATTAACCATTTTATATTATAATTATTGAGTTTTCTTATTTTCATTTTTTATAATATTTTTGTGATTGGAGAACTCTGTTTAATCCATAATAGTTTGCTCAAAGAAGTCACTCTGTCCTCCTTGAGTTTGTCTTTTACAAAAAATTTGTTTTTTTCTGTCCTCCTTGAAATACCTTTTACAAAACGATGTCATTGAATGCACCGCAATAACCTGTGCAGACCAACAAGAAATATAAGTAATATTTTTTACTTATAAATAAATGTATTAAAGTTGAAATTTCAATCATTTAAATATCAAATCCATTACTTCAAATAACTTCCGTTTTTTATTTGTGCTTATGTAATTATTAATTATTCGTTTACTTGAAGTTAGATTATATATAGAAATGAAAACACTAAAGAACAACTGCTGCAGAAATAATATCAAAGAAAATAGCTTAAAATAAATGCTAACACTCTTGTCAGGTGGATTAAGCTTGTCAGACACAGATGACGCTATTTGGAAATAGAATAGTAAACTCATTAGCTACTACAGCAAAGTGGGCAGATATCTTCAAAAAGTGGTTAAATAACTTAAACAACTTTCATAACCTAGAATTATTCGATACACAATATTGAATACTCTCTTTGAAAAAAATGAACTTTTTTAAAAAAATTTTTTAAACTATCCAAGTCCTAGTATGTATTAGATAAATATTTTTTAACTGATAACATTAAATATCTTATAAATTTCACGTTAATTTAATTGTGGCAATTTTATTTTATTACAGAAGATCTTTCATTAAATTATTTTTGTTTTGTTTTAATGGGTTAAGAGAGTATTTTGTTGATACAGATTTCTCACCACTGTTAGCTGTAGATATACCATAGACTAATCAAATTTTCTATAACATTAAGGTTTTCCGGTCCTGCTTTGCAGTTTGAAGCAAACGCTAAAGAAACAATATAATATGTTCTTAAAACGGCGTCCATTTCTTTTTGAATAATTTAAAATTTTTAAATGAGCTAAAAACAGAACCAAAATTTTTTTCTGACTCTCAAACAGTACAAAATAATACTTAAAAATCATGGACATTGTTTCCACATGAAAAATTTGGTTAACAAATTTACGGTTTTATGTCACGCAGTTTATCTTCTTCAGGGTATGCTCCCTGATAAAAAAATAAATTTTAGTATAAATAAATAGAAACTAGATTTACATCAGGAGTCATAACTCATTGTAAGTAAATAAATCTGAAGAAGAACTTCTGTGTTCGAAACGCTTTTGTTTTGATAAAAATGCCTTGGGAAGGCATTGTCCATAATTTCTAAGTATGGGTAAAGATCAGGTAGTAATTTATGACTTAACCAAAAAAAATATATATATATATATATAATATGCCTATTTCTTGTTGGCTAAATAAATTATTTCATTTTCCATACGGTCATCTATTTGAAAGACTATATTTATAGAAGAAACTAAGAAAAATGTTAGTGACAGAAAAAAGCTATAACCAGAATTCAGAATGGATTAATTACTTGAGGAGCTTCGGGAGATGCAGGAGGAATGTATCCATTGTCTGGTGACTGAGGTGGAGGTGGACCGTATCCGTTGGGAGGTTGAGCTGGAGGTGGTCCATAGCCATTGGTAGGTGGCTGCTGAGGTGGACCGTATCCGTTGCTTGGAGGAGGAGGAGGTGGGCCGTAGTTACCATTAGCTGCACTCTGGCGCGATGGCAGAGCAAGCTGAGGTCCATTTGGTTTCCAACCCGAAGGAGGGTATGGTGCTTCACTCATGACAACTACCACTACAGTGGCCAACAGAATTCCTAACACCTGCAAACAAAGAACTTAGTAAGTTGATGAATTGAAAGATATAAATATCAAAAACCAATAGGAAAACATTCAAATAATGCATTTCTGAGATATATATTATGACTAGCTTGTTCTAGCTAGTTTGTCGAAAACAAAACCCGTTTCACACGAGTGAACAAAACAGAATTTTAAACTCAAACAGTAATACACAACCTCTGAAGTTATGATGATTCTAGAGTTTTACTGAAAACACAAGTAAGCTATACCCACTTGGTATACTAGATATCATGTTACTCCCAGTGTATCACTAGAACAATTTTTCTATATATACTCTAATACAATGTAAGAGCAAACGGATTAACAGTCTTCAAGTTTCAAGCGATTAGATGAAATCTCGAGAAAACTTTTTGATTAAAAGTTGTGAAACATTAAAGTTTCGAATGAACTGCGCGTTCTCCAATTTTTTTTATAGTCATATCTTGTAAAATACTTCGGATATTTTTAATATTTAGATGAAATTTTGCCCTCAACTCTTACCAATTATAACTTTTACAGATCTAAATTGAGTTACAAACAGAAAATTTTTCTGTATGAAGGTTATCGAGATGCCATTAACGAGAGAATTAGTAGAGGACATCCAAAAAGTACAAAGAAGATGCCGAAAACAAAACTTCTTATTCATTATGATTTTTAATTGTTTATGAACTTATTTGTCGAGATTTTTCTTTACATCAAAACTTGACTGATAAAATCTACAGGAAATCAATCATTATCTTTTCCAATTGGATTTAACAAGCCGTTTCTATTCCTCAAACAGTTGCACAGACAGATACTTCAGTTTTATATTTATATGTTTCGGGAAACAATATTATTTCTTTTTTGTCTTTAATACAATCCATTCACTCATTCTCCGCACAGTGTACCTCAAATAAAGAATCCTCAAATATCATAAAACACAATATTCACTTCAATTTCTACCAGCAATCGTCATCTTTCAGCCATTTTGCATCTTGTAGCTCATTAGGAGTTACCTAATTGGGATTGCAACATTTTAAATTATATTCAGATATTTCAATTAAGTGATTCAGTAAAAAAACTTATTTGTACTTACAAACGACATTACTTGTTTCTTATTGAACATAATTATATTCATGACCTATAAACTTAACTAACTTTATATAGCATAGCTTCATTTAAAGTTACGTAATTTAAATAAGGAAAAACTCAATCATCTCGTCTTCAAAAAAAATTTCAAAAAAATAATTATTCAATTTTTTGCTATCTTCATAAAATTATTTAAGTAATTTATACTTTTATAGGATTTAAAACAAAAATTTGGGATTGAAATTATCATTAATGTAAACTATTTTTCATTCAGTATTGTTTAATGTTGTTTAATATACAATTTTTATTCACAAAATCTATTCTCTCGAAACACATGTGCTCTTTTGAGCACATGATTATTGGAAAACTCGATATCAAGCATATTTTGTTATTCTTCAATAAACTGTAAAGGAAAAATTATAAAATAGAATTTTCCTTTTCTTCTTATTATTATTCTTATTCCTTAACAAAAAGTTAAGTATTTTTACAAAAAAGTTTTCAACACAAAAAAAGTTTACTAGTGGTAAATATATGTACAATTGGTGAATGGATAACCCATGTTTTTAGAAAATTAGAATAATATTGAGATTAATAACACTAAATATATTTTTACTAAAATCATTTTTGTTTAATGGTATCTAACGTAAATTAAGCTGTGGTGAGCATCATATACTTTAGTAATTGATTAAACCAGATTCTTTGATGCTCAAAAACCACATGTTTAAAGTCAAATATTCAGAACACATCTTCAAGAAGAACTGCACTTTATTATATTTTTTTAAAAAAAATGTATAAAAATAACATTAATTTTTCATAAATCGAAATTATATAATAAACAAAATTGAATATAGAAACTTATATTCTATATTCATAGTGGTTAAAGTAGTGGGTTAAAGAATGTTTAAACCTAAGAGGTTAAAGACAAACCTAAATTTGTGTAAATCTAGTGCGGACTATAGCCAGAGTAAAATGAAATGTTTTAATTGAGCCGTTTATTTTGAAAGTGGCCTAATTCCATTTTCCAAAAAAATTTAGCTAGCTATTTAAATAATTACATTTTTACGTTATCTTTACCTTTTGCAGCAAATTGTACAAAATTTATTTAAAATTACTAAGTTTTTTTATAACAAAAATTAGTTGATAAATAAAATGACAATATTTTTAAATTTTGTAAAACGCAAAACCCTTAAATATCTCGATTTTAACATAAATGGAATTAGGCCACTTTCAAAATAAGCGGCTCAATTGTCAGAAGTTTGGGCATTATGTTAAGGGTTGCCTAATTAAGAATGAGTGATGGAGAAAATCAAATGACCATATGGGAGCTAGCGCCATTATAAAGGACAAAGATCCTAAACAAAACTGTGTGGATACCGAAGAGAGAGGTAGAACTATTACTTATGACTAGCTTTCTAAGTGTATCAAAGGGTATATGTTAATACTTCGAGATGGGGATAGAATAAAGATCATTCAAGGATGTAGCGGAGAAACGAGTGAAAATAAAAGAATGCCACGTGTAACCGGTAAGTTTAGAGAAAATGAAGTGCAGGTGCTCAGGGATACAGGGTGTAAATTAATTTATCTGATTAATTCTTGTAAGAAACATTGTTATTTTCATCGTACAGATTTTCTTAACAGAATATTACTCTAAGAACATATTTTTTTTACATATTTGCAATTAAGGCATTTCATTAATAACATGAGTAATACAAAGAAACATAAATTATGGATTGACTTTTTTATATTGTAAAAGAACAAAATAAAACATTAATGATGTTTATTTTTTGTAGTAAATAAATTGAATACAATGAAACTCATTACTTTATTTTAGTCAGAGTTAAAATATTGTTGAAATTCAAGTAAATTAAACAAGTTGTTTATTCCCCATGAAAATATTACTGCAGTAAGCTGCGAATAAAGAGGGAGTTATACATTTTTAGCTAAAGTGGTTTATGGTTTCTTCGGATGAAGCTCCTCTATATTTTCCATTAGGAATATTCCAGTGCTCATTGAAGGTAATGAAAAAACGACACTAAATTTACAACCATTATTCTGCCTTAATCTGAATCGTAAATTTTCTAGCTTTTATCCCTCAATTTAAATAAAACAATTTATTATTGTATTATACCTTTTCTTAAAAACACATCTTTTTTTTTATTTTAAATTCAGATTGAATTGTTAATTTAATCTAATAAAAGTTTAATTGATTAAAAAAAATTCCAATTTTTGTATGATTTTACAAATTTGTAAGAAAAATAAATTGTTCCCAGATTATTTTCCAACTTCATGCATATTCAGAAGGAATTTCCTCCCCTTCCACTTATTCGTAGGAAGTTTCAAGTTGATAAAGTTTTAGTTAGCATTGAATATATACTTTTATAATCTTAAGTAAATAAGTTATCGCGGAAAAGCTACTCAATTTATTTTCATATTTTTTTTTATAAATTTAGGATGAAACAGTAAAGCTTTCAATTAATTTCGTGATTCTTTATAATGAAAAATTCAATGATCCTTTATTACATTATTGTTAACAAATTTTTCATAAAAGTTGTATTTCTTAATTTGTTAAGTAATTTTCTCGAATTTCATGTATAAAATTAAATCTAAATACTTTTGTTTTTATAAACGATTCTTAATCTAAGAAATATTGACTCTTAATATTTATTAGAATTAATAACAACACTGTTGAAACCTCCCTGAGTCAGTCGTTAACATAGTTTCTTTATGAAGTTTGTATATTCAGATGTGTTTTGTTAATATGAGTCATTATGGTTATTTATAGTAATAATTAATAAACATACATTTATATAACCTTTAAAAATTATAAGAATCATAATAAAATTTAATAATCATAAGTAAATATTTCTAAATAAAACTAAATAAGTTTTTAATATGTAGTTCTATCATTTAAATTTAATATTAATAGATCTATTATTTAAATTTCAAGCATTATAATTTGTACTATCTGTCAATATGGAAATGAAATTCCGTTTTCTATAAAGTTTTCAATCAACAGGGAGAAATTTATTCTTGTTGAATGAATACGTGAAGAATACTTGGTAAGAAAGGCTCACCTTCATGTTGACTGCTGACAGAGGAACTGACTAGTGAAGACGAAGAGCCCCGGGGGCCTTATATGTAAGTAACGACAAGAGAGTCTCCTTGGGCGATGGTCGAGTATTGCGAGACCGCTCGCATTGGTACCCAGCGGTGGCGACGTCCCAATAAACGAAACGTGTCACCTTCTCGCCCTCCTGAATACGAAGCCTTCATATTTCTTTGATCGATACTTATTGGGGTCATCTGACTCATCCAGTCAGTGGATAGATGAAGGGCTTATGATGAAACTCACCATCTCAAATAAATAAGGCAATCATTGACTAATTAAAGTTGTCAATATCTATAATTACCATAAAGTTCTAATCCAAATAAAAAGAAACATATTTTCTGTCATCATAGCTTTTTGCTCTTTTGATTGATTCGTTAAGTGGTAGTTCTAATTTTAAAGTAATTTTTTAGCGTTCTAAGAACTGTTTTACACCTCTACAATTCTTTCTTTAGTTATTCTATTGTTTTATTACAATCAAAGCGTTTTAGCTATCTCACATTATTGACTGTATTAGTATTTGACGGAGTGCTTTTTAGTATATATTGGCTTGTATGGTAGTATATCTTGCCTAGGTGACCAGGTCATACGGGTATCAATGTGATCATTGCCAAATTTTCCCTGATAACTAAATAGGAGTTTGTTCAGACAATGTCGTTACAAATAATTATTATTATAAAAACTATTATTATAAAAACAAGATTCTATCTTCTTGCCCACCTTCAGATTATTATTAAATAAATAAAACATCGGTACTATATCTTTATTTAAAAACTTGATTCATACAATTGACTAGATGTCCTTTACTAAAAATTGTACTAAGTCTGCAATACACCACTTCCTATCAAAATTTCGATTAAGACGGAAGGTCAACAAAAAAAAGTCGAACTGTTCGACAAAAAAAGCAATTCTTTTACATCATATTACTTCACGTTGTCAATAATAAAACATATATATTTCTATAGGTATTATTCAGATAAGTCGTAGATGAAATATTTTAATTGATAAACTCAGTCAGATGGTTTAGTGAAGGCACTAATAAATTATGTATATAATTTCATATATAATATATATTTTAATAAAATGATTTTTTTATTATTATTTCTTACCCATTGTTATTCTTCTTAAGCTATTTCTAACACTTTTTTTAAATTAAATAAAATTTTAATTTAAGTCAAAAATAAAATTCAGGAACGTTAAAAGAAATAAATTCGTCTAAAACTGGAGCATTTACTAACGATTTATATACTTAGAGTAAAGTAAGAATCATTAAAAGTATTATTCGTTAAAAACATCTGTTTTATTTATTTGTGAATGCCAAAATTTCATTTTATAGTAGACGTTTCTTCACAGTCAATCTGATTTTGACACCTTAAGTTATTAAATAAAGACAGCAATTTGTTAAAAATAAATTTTTCTAAAAAAAAAAGATTTTTGAATAAAATATAAAAGTTTTATTTATTATTGAACTTTTTAGTCACATATTTAGACAGTTAAAACATATATTGTTTAAAATTATATTTTTTGAAAATTCAACTTCATGTCAACACAAGAAGTTTACTTATATATAAAAATGTCAATTTTAAACATAAATAAGAATTAGAAAAGAGAGATTAAATTATTTTTCTTTTGTAATTTTCACAATAACACCTTTACTCTATGGAGTAACATTTGTGTTATCTAATTGGGATTCGGTCACTTTTCTAGGTTCAAAAATCAAACTCTCATTGGTAACGAGAGTTTAATTTTTGAACCTAAAACATTTTAAATTTAAACGAACATTTAATATTAGTTAATTAAAACTAGTTGACAAATAGCTTTTGAAAATACAATAAATCATTTTTATGGATATATTTTTCTGAACTTTAAGAAAAATTATTTAAAAAAAATAGTGAATATTTAGTTATTTTACGAATGCCATATGGTGGAAAGTTAAGTAATGTGAAAGTTAAATATTTAAAGAATAAATTAAAAAGTGGTTTGTATTGGGTAGAGACAAGACATAATAATGTTGGTATGAAGACGTTGTGAAATTAGGCTTTGGATGGCTCATTAGAAAGTATAGGCCTTCAGAAGCTCGTGGAGCGTGTGATTACTCGTCTAGAAACGTGTACCAATTAAAGTGACAAAACTTCCTACTTGAAGGGATTAGATTTCACGGTGGCGGCAAAATTAGGGCAACTCTTCATCCTTTCAAGTTCATAAATCAGGTTAAATTTGAATATATTATTGTTAATTTTCAATGGTTTTCAAAGTAAATTTGACATCATCAGATTCTAGCTAACTAATTTCTTGTCCTTTTTATTATTTATACGCACCTATTGAAGTCTTAGACTCATTAATGGAAGTAGAAACGCATATGTAATTGAACCATATTCTGCTATTGTGGAGCCATTTAGAAGAAACTCAGTACATATATGTTACTATAATCTATATATATAAAAATGTCTGTTTGTTTGTACTCGATAGATTGAAAAACCATACATCCAATCGCCGTGAAAATTTAGGAAATTATTAGATATATCCCCAGGAAGGTTTATGTAAAGTTTTTTAAAAATAAGAGTTGTGGTTCAGGTAATATCCTAAAAATATTAAAATAGATAAGGTTTGCTGTATAACCTGTTTGTTTACATTTTGACTTTAATTGGTAATGGCCGCAGATAGGTTATTCTTTATGAATAAGCAACTTATAATATTTTCACATTTTTGTTCAATTGGAAATAACCAGGTACCAGAAATGTTATTGTTTTCAGATTGATATTAAAGACAATTATTGTAATTTTATATGGGTTTCTTATTACGTACCGTTGGCGGTACGAAGTACGCAGGGTCAGCTAGTTAAACATAAAAAGCAGGTAATAACTATTTTTTACTTTAACTAAGAAAAGATGAAAACGTCTTTTCACTTACATTGATATTGGTGTGGTAACAACTCTTACAGTCGCTATCTCCTTTAACAACTAGAAAGGGTTATAATGTTTAAAAATAAAAATAAATTATCAATTATTATTCTGACTATTTTCCATGGCACGAATAATAAAGTGACAGCATAATTAATATTGCTCCTTTACTATACTTTACTTTACAATAAATAAAGTAGAGAAATCATGAAAAATCTGGAGTACTCTACATTCAAATTTCTTATCACAATATACTTTGTGAGCGTGAGTGTTTATTATTCGATACTGGAAAGCACGATAATTTTAATTTTCTAAAGCTCAGAAGATGTCATTGTCACATAGCTGATATTTTTGCAGTTTTGTATTATTTAATTATTTCTATGACTTAAGTATTTAAGTTTTGTTTGTCTGTGTAATTTATAAAAAAAAAGGTTGAACTCATAAAGTCTAAACGTGTTACTTTTGGGTTCACTTTCATTACAATCCGTCAATCGGTATGATGGCTTACGTGTTCACAAGGTTTAAAGATCAATCGTGACAAAAGAAATTGCACATTTAAAAGCAAAAAATACTTTTCTAGTTGTTTTAAAAATCTGTTTTTTCAGTTATATCTTCTATCAGTTTCATAGTAACTAAAGTTTCAACTCTCTAGATTTAGCACTTTAGGAGAAAAAAATGTCTGAAATCTCATTTAAGCCAGAAAGTGACTTTTTCATGATACAATTTTGCTCAAATATAATAGGCATATTTGCACTGTAAGTCCTAGTTTTCGGTTAAATATGAAGTTGAACTACCAAACTGTGTAGCCTATAGCGTGTCCACAACCTTTTTGATACACACCCACCCACATATATACCCATCTACATACATGTAGATATCATCAAAATCGTCATAAAAGGACTTTAGGGACCTTAAAACATGTGAACCAGTCAAAATCGCGAAATCAATTTTTTTCATGATTAACATACTTTATTTAAGTCTTAAATTAATTATCTTAAGTATAGTTTGAATTTACTTTAGAACATAATACTTGTTAGATCTATTTTTAAAACTCTGTATAATTTCTTAATAATACCTAATAATATGTTATTAAGACATAGTACAATTCATTGATGGATTCGACTCATGAGACATCTGCTCTATAGAAGGCCTTATTATAAAAACAACCTTTAATGAACTCATTTAAAAAGTTTCGAGGAAAACCTCTTACTGCTAAGTTGGGTGTGCATGGATTACACTTTATTCCTGTCATTAGAAACTGAACGCCTTCTCCAAAGACACTCTTCACTCACTGACCAAACAACCCTAACCTTTTCCTAGTAAACAACATCTGTTTCATTTTATATTTACAACTTCATTCAATTGAATTGAAATAACTCAATTAAAACGAAAGCATTAAAGAATTGAACTTAGTAATACATTTATTACATTTAACTGATAATCCATGTAACGTCTTTTCAAATTCTGGCAATCTCATCTCCTTGATGGATATCGACGTCAGGCACGCTCTGCCTCCATTGATATCAAGCCGAAGTACCCTCATCTGAACTGTTACCAACCCTCTCATGTAAAGAAAAGCGTCCCTAGTACTCTATCCATACACCTTCATCTAATTTGTAGTGATATTAAAGATCCTAGATACCAAAATAACTAATTAAAGAAAATATGTTTCTTCGCTTAAGTTTAGTAATAGAGTTATAATACCACATGATGCACATCGTAGTTCTATACTGGATTCAATACCACTTTCATCCTCAATTTATTCTTAAGGGAGGTTAAAAAATCTAAGCAAGCCGTCCCTTTGAGAGGGTGTTAAGCTGTCAGCTCCTAGCCCCTACGATGTCACGTATCACGGACTCGTCAAGAAGCCTTACTCTAAATTCATTTCAGTTAGACAAAATTTAGATCTCGCAATGCAGAAGGTTCATTGTGTGGTAGCAAAAAAACAAATGTTGGGTATAAGGACTTACTGCTGCAACTTAACCTAGCCTAACTTCTATCACAAAGTGTGCAATGTAGCCAAATTATATACAAGGTACCTGATGTGTTTAGCAAAAATCAAGTCCTAGATTCCAGAATATAAAAATACGCTTTTACCACTGCGGTCCATTCAGGCGAAAGCCCAGCCAACCCTGATATGTAGCCTTCATGTCAGTAGTACATCAATATTTATATACTTACAAATGTTTTTGATATTTTTTTCAAGATGACGACTTTGTTAATTAACAGTTAATAATTATAGACCAGAAAGCTATATATTAGGTGGGTATATATTTTTGCGGTTTTTTTCAATAAATTTTAAAAACAATTAGTAACATTTTAAGAAAAATAAAATAAGTTTTTGTTTATGTTTTTATATATTCAAATAATCCTCTGTTTCAGAATACGTATCGAAAACTATCTCAATATTTGTCTACCATTTCGTGAAAGGTTATGGTTGAGTGCAGCACAATCATATCCAAGATTTATGGAACGTCGCTTTTTCAAATCTATCGCAGACAAAGGTTGGGACCTGCCCCTTCATCCGCCATATTCCCCCACAGAGGCACTTATAGACTATCACGTTAATCATTCAATAAAAAATTGACTTAGAAACAAAATCTACGACAGTTTTGATGACTTAGTAACCGCCATCGAAGAGTGGATTGCCTCTAAGAACAGCAATTTCTTCAGCCGTGGAATCGACAGGCTGATTACGAAGGAAATAGGAAGCGGTAATTGAATTAGATGATGAACATGTTTCAGAATAAAAATGTTTTAAAATGTTTTTTACCATTTATTGTTGTTGTTTTTGTTTAATAAAATTTATTGAAAAAGCTACAATAATAATGCACCCACCTAAGATGTAACACCTATATTATAAAATATATCATAAATGATGTAGTTATTTTAGGTAGAGCTGAATTCAAACCATGAGTAATCGCAAATTACATTTTATTACTATTGTGAAACGTGTTCCACTTTTGACCTAACTCGTATCACTCGATATTCTGGGATAAGAAGTGAAAGCGATATGAATCAAGCAGCGATTCTCCTTTGATAAACTGTAATTTCGTTGCCCACTGTTCCACCTCGACTGGACCATAATTTAGGACAACACGGGTTGTTAGCAGCTACTTCTTCCATCAGATTATTAACCTCTATATGTAATTATTATCCAAAATTCCGACATCAGAGCCTGTTTCTGGACCCATATTTCGCAATACTGCTCTGAAAAAGTTGAAACGCTATTATTACTCACTGTAAAAAATAAATCCCCTTTTCTGGCTAGTGTTTTTATAAAAATATAAATTATTGTTGTACCTTTAGAATTTTATTGACACCATTTTACAACAAACAAACACATTAATAGTTTCAAATGATTTTTTCTCATCTTGGTATAAGGTATACTTACTTATATTCTTCATCATAAGTATAACTGATTTATTAATACTTTTAAATATGAACAAAGAAAAACAATAGAAATAAATCCTCTGAGACCTTTCACTTTATGTTATCACATAACAAACAAAGCAAAAACCTTTAAATTTGTATTATAACATTTATTTCTATTGTTTTACTTTTTCCTTGTGGTTTAAACTTCATTGATTCCATTAGGTGTTCATTGACATTCTTCTGCACTTTTAAGAATATGTTTCTAAAGTATAAATAGACATAGTTTATTTAAGTATGTATATAAAAAATTCAGAAACAAGAAGGTATGAAAAGCAACCACAAAACTTTGAAATTATTATGATATCCAATTTTTGGAAATAATAATATAAAAAAAAAATAGATTATTCACCAAATCACGTCATACAAATAATTGAATATATATGAGGTAAATAAAAATAAGTAAATAAATTTATATAATCCATAATTTTTAATAATACAATAACCAAATATTCATAGTTACAGAATATTGATTATATTTATTAAATAATATGAATGGACAAATATAATGGAAAAAAATAAATTTACGATTGAGGTTTTAGCTTAGGAATAGTCTGACTATAATATATTATATATATATATATATTATATATATATATATAATAAAATTTAGTGCAGCAATGAAAACATCGAGCAAAAAATGTGAAACGATTACTTATATAGATTTATTCTAGTAACTCAAAAAACAAATTGAAAATTTTTTAAAACCCCTAAAACCCAAAATTTACTGAAATAAATTATATACTTGGGTTCAATTTAAGGTCTGTATATATGAAATAAAAAACCACCTGAACAATTGGCACAGTAGACAAAGTGAACAGTATTTAAGTTTTGTATTCTTGCTGTATACATCTCATAGTATTTTATTTCAATATAACTTGTTAATGTCTTTAAATATTATTGATTTTATGCAGAATGATGTCTTGTTAGATTTAGATATACTGAAGTGAAGAAGACATTCTAATCGGGATATTACGTTGATGAAGCCTGTTCCATCAACAAAGCTAACCTTCTAATGAGAGTCTTTCTATTCTTCTTCAGATTCCAATTCTGATTCTTTCAGCGATCAGGAAGCTCTTTGGACAACCATGAATACTTTCTTCGTTTTCAATGCTCCTTAAAAAACAAAACAATTTTTTTTTCTTAATGCTACATCCCCCCGCTTTCATGAATCTCCTTTAAACACCCCCCCCCCCCCCAAAAAAAAAAAAAAAACTGTTTCAAATAAAAACCAGCTCTCTATTTTTAGATATTTATTTTTAAAGTTAAAACAATATATTATTTATAAATTTAATATTATGTGTTTTGCAGCCCAGTAAAATAGATATAAAAAATTTACATATGAATTTTAAATTTCATTATGTCACTGGTAAATTGATGGTGTTTAATGCTTCGTTCAACAAACCCACCCATTATATATAACCTAAGAAGTATAAATGCATATTAGATTCTATTAGAAGAAAAATAAGAAAACATTAGAGAAAACATAAGCTGTTCTCTGTTAATTAGTTAAAAACCTAATTATAAGAGAACTTAGATGAACTAATTTTTAAACTAAAAACTCCAAATAAAAACAAAGGTTTTAGGAGACTGGAAAAATTTCTGCTGAACTTTACAATATAAAAGTCACAGAAAAAGATAAAATACTCACATACTAAATTTAATATTTCAAACTGTTGTTCGTTGAAGTAGTTCGTTGAATTAGAAGAGAGGACGACGTGAGAGAGATCTCCCCATGGCGAAGGGTGGAATGCGAGTCATACCTTGTTTATTACTGCTTAAAGGAATTTTTTATTTTTAACACAGTTTTTTTTTATTTTTAATTAATTTCAGTTTTTCTCCTCAGTGGACATTATCACTTAATTGAAATTAGTTTTGGTAGTGGCTAGATCACCCTCAGACAACTTGCACCTTAAGTATTATTTTTGCTTCTAGAAATTCACTTAAATGCTTTTTTAATTAAAAATTAAAAATTTAGAAAAACACTGTGAATTTTAAAATGTGATCAGAAAATGAAGAAGTACCAAAGGTACGCCATATCATGGAGATTAATCTTCAGTAAATAAATAAAAATATTTTAAAGTTTTGTGTAGTGACTTGTAGGAATGTATTGATTCATGATTTTTGATATGGCGCCAGAACTTTTTCACCAATTAATTTACATTGCGATTAATTATTTGTAGAGTTACTTATTTCTACTCTTGTTACTTCGTATATATATTATATCCATCATTTTTAACGACGGATAGAAATGTCATTAAAATTAAATAACAATACAAAATTAGTATTTATTTTGTATTAATTCTCAAATGGAATTTTTGTAAAACAATCTTACATATATAATATTATAATATTTTTGTTAAATTAATGTTTTTTTAAATTTGCTACTATAATGAAGGTATTTGCCGATGTAGTTTGTTTGTAATTTTTTACAATAGCGGCTATAGAACTGAAAACAGAAGTTTTTGTAGATAAAATGTAAGTAAGAAACATTCTAAAACCTAATAGCTTTCAGAACTGCAATGTAGCAATAAATATTAGAAAACTCTTAACGTGAGATTTTAGTGTCAGTTTGAACAAAAAATATATGACATATTTTAAAAAGAATTTATTCAACCAGAAATCATATAAAGAAGACTAATTTAAATAAAGACATAAAGCACTGTTTAAAAAAGAGGTTGATGTATCATTAATGTCCTGTTAAGAACAATGTAGATGAAAATGATTGGGCACATTTGAAGAGGACTTATAATTTCAACAAGCTGAGAAATTCCGTTGCCGAGGGAGGGTTTATGTGACACTGTCTGGATGGAAGGTTGATGCTATCTAGCTTGTAATGGGCCCTAATCAGTTTCAACGCGGTCTAATTATCAATCCGAGTCCTTGTTCTTGCCCTCTAGTCTCATTTCAATTGCAAATTTCCCTTACCTCCTACATCCAATATGTTTATGGCTATCGTGCTTCCTTTCTATGGCGCCACCTACTGACTCTGCCACCAGGCAAGGGTAATCCTATCTTAAAACCAGTTAGCTTAGATTCACGACATCTCAACAACTATTTGTGAAACAAAAGTATTCATTTACATAAAAACAAAAAAAAAATATTCCTTTTAGGTGACAGAAAAAACACCCTGGGTATTTTCAGGTTGGTAATAATAAATCATATTCAAGCTTAAAATATTTCTTGAAGATATTGAAATTCTCGAACAAAGTGTTCTAGTAAACAAGTGATCAGCATACTATCAATGGCATGTTTCCAGACGTTTCATTTCATTTTTTTTTTACAGCTTAGCAAACTTTATGTCTAAACTTTCCCACCTCTGAAGCATCTGATAAATCTCTGACATATTCCTAGTTAATGGCTAATTTTAGAATGAAATATTTATTTTGTATTTTTTTATTAATTTATATAAACTGTATAAAATCTTAACGTAGATGGTGTATTATTTTTTTTAATAAATTTATCTCATTGAATCTACTGCAAAAAAATATAATTTTAAACAGAGCAACATTAAACAAATACAATATCTTATGTTTCTCAGTTATTTCTTAAAATAGAGTCATCATAAAGATGGTCGAATAACAAGGTGAAGATAGCGTAAAAACGAAGCAATTTGGCCAGTATAAAAAAAGCTTGTATAAAAATATATATTATATGTTTGGAAATCACTCTCCTTCATTTAGTCACTCAATACGTCAACGTTTTTCTCTTAGTCTTCAAATATACTTCTGAAAATAAAAAACTGTTTGAAATAGAGTATAGTATCTTTTTCTTTAACCATATGTATGTTAACATTCAATCTATTTAAAACAAATTTAGGTATTGGAAAAAATAAGTTATTCACTTTAATATAAGGACAAATTAAAAAAAATAAAGGTGGCCGCCACTCAACTTTACTACAATAAAACATATGTAAAAGAGTATTACCAAGTAAAATTATGAAGGAAGTTCATAAAGTTTCTTGAAAATTGAGTTTTGGTATTATTTTAATGTGAGAATTCGTATAGACATAATATCAAACTCTGCTAAAGATAGTCAAACTCATAGTTCTTTAACGTACTTTAAAATTGTGTTTAGATAGGGAAATTTCACTTCATTCAAAATTTAGATTTAGTAGTTTAGCAGAAAAAAAAAGTTGCTTGAAATCATATATTGGTTAAAAATGTTAGTTTTTTTGTTATTCATTATTGCGTAAATTTGAGCCTATCTGTACTATAGGCCCAATATTTTTTAACAAAATATTGATTTAAACTATCAAACTGTGTTGATCGTAGTATACCCTCAAACTTTTGGATACACACCCAAACATACAAACACATACAGACTTGAAACCTCAATATGTCTGTAAACACACAAAAATCTCTTCCATGCCCAAATTCTGAAGCAGATTTATATATCCTCGGATAAAAAGCTTCTCCTAGACTTAACCTTATTATTTCTTTTTATTATTAAAAATAATTCTGTAATTTCAGTTTTTCTAATTTTCATATTTTTTAAACTTTTTTATATTATAAAAATTATTTTGTTTTAATTAATTTATATTTTACATTATTTTTATTACGAGGAATGCATATTTATTATTTTCCCTTGTCTCCATTCCTTCTGTGAGATGGCTACACTGAGAGTGCTTACGATTAGGTAGGGCCTCAGTCGTGGCATCACTTCTGAGCGCCTCATCTAACCTCTCTGATGACAATCGTTGTCTAAACATCAGATTGAGATTTTTGTGCTATTCATTAAGCTCTTGCTTTCTGTATTTTTACTTTATTTTTCATTTTTTTTCTTCTTCATCACTGCTATTTCCCTGGTATCCCATAGGCTAGAATAATAACTACTGTTATCAAGTACTTTTTCCCTATTTTTTATTCTTCCTCTTGTTTTTACATCTTTTATCAGCCTTGTTTAACTCAAAACCCAAAAACTCACCATCTCAAGTTCATATTTATAGTTTCTTGTAATTAAATATTATGCTTAGTAATAAAGGCTATTGAATAGTACTCAGTTCTTCAATAAAATATTGCAATTAAGATTAGATTCGTTCATAAATCTGTCATTCTAATAGAAACTTTGACAGCTTACATGAACCATAAATTTATTCTGAACCAATTTCAACCCAAAACACTGTCTCCATTATAGTGTTTTCTAATGTGTACTGTTTTAAATGAAATTCAAATTTCTATAGATTGTCAAATTTATTAAACTGAAAGCATCTATAGGAATGACTAAAATATATTAATAATTGTATTAGTTTGTATATAGTCCAAAATATTACAATTTCATAAGATATTTATCATGCCAACAAAATGTGTACTATGAAATTTATCAAACATTGTAGGAATAAGCATATTATATAGATTTTTTTAAAGATGATCTGCAAAAATATTATGCAAAAATATCAGTTAAATAAAATCTACCAGACCTTTATAAATATGGTGTTAAAAAAAATGGTGTTTGTGAAGTGATAACTGCAATGTCGAGGCACTTGAATCGGGGTATAAACTTCTGTTTGAAACAGGAATGCCAGATGTTAGATAAATTGCATCTTTGAGCCTTTGACTATCACGTTTGACAACATTCCTGAATAGTGAATAAGATTAGTGGGCGATTTTGATATTTTAAATTTCATTCTTTTCTGAAATAAAGATTTTAAAACTTAATAATTTGAATATTTTTTACAATAGCCTGCACCTGCTTTGTCAGACAATTAGATACATTTATTTGTGCTTATTAACACATCTTGACTAGATATTCTTTTTATCATTTAGTAATATTTCTGTTTTAGTAGTATTAAGTGGGATACAATTAAGTCTACCGTTGTAGAGACGTTTCGAAACAAACAAGAAACCACTGCCCTGGTGTATTTCTTTACTACACTTTACACCACCTACATTCCAAATAACTATAAACTTCATTCTCTACCTTCCCAAAACCCACTGTATCTTACAGGTGATACGGGGGTCAGGTTAGCTCAGTGGTTACGTGCTCGCCTCTGAACTGATAGGCCCGGGGTCCGATCCCCACCTGGCCCTCGATTTATTCATGCGGGAGGTGAATAAATCTGAGCACGTCGTCCCTCGGAGAAGGACGTTAAACTGTCGGTCCCGAGCCTGTACGATGCCAGGTACTCGTTAAAGATCCCTACTCTAAATACACTTGAGTTAGGCAAAATTTAAGACTCCCAGTGTAGAATCAGTCTTCACTGTGTGGTATCACAAAGGGCCAATGCTCGGCCTAAGTGTGCTCCCTTGTGGGACTGCCACTGCAACCTAACCTAACCTACAGGTGATACTAAATTTTAGGTTTAAACCTAACCATTAAAAGTAAGGTTACTTCCTTCGTGCCTCAGTTGAAGCCCATATTTAGCTCTCAGTGAACGCAATACAGTTTAGCTAACATGTAACACTATCAATAATATTGTTGCAATTTTATCATGAAATCTTCACATTGCATTTATACATCTCTGTTATTTGGTATATTTGTATCCCTCACATCTTTATTATTTTTACTCTATATTTTACTTGCTTAGAGGTTTTATCTCTTCTTTTACAACCATTCATTTTATTACTGTTTTTATTTTTAAATTATTTTTGCCTCACTTTATAGCTTTGTAACTTGTTCATTTTTTTTTATCAGTTACATTTATAAGTTTCTCTATTTCATATTTTCTGTTTCCACCCTTATTTTTTGCCATTGAGAATTGTGCTTCTTTTTTCTTTCCCCACGTTTCAACTGGGACTCTCCATAGCTGCACTTTTTTCTTCCAACCCTTTCTATATACAGTCACTTAGTTTGCTTATATTTACTCTACTGATGGCTCATGACACCAAAAACACGATACCATAAGTGTTAATCTTCCCTTGTTTTGTGAAACTTTATTTATATTTTATATTATATCTTATATTTACATATAATTTTACTCTGAATATTATACACTAAAGAAAGACATATATTCAGTTCAAAGAAAGACAAAACCAAAATAATATTCTAATAAATCTGCTGCCTATATAACTATAACAGGTAATTTACCTGATAAATAAGGCTAACGGAGAATCTAATTTACATTTTAATAAGATGGAAAATGTATAGGACGTTATTATTTGCAAACAATATGCAATAGAGGCATTGTTCCTGGAATGACTGCAATGTCATTGTCCGATATACTGTGTGCTTCAACAGATTTCGATCATAATTTATTCTAGATATTTACGATATTTCAGAAATAGAAGATCTATATAAGGCTTACTACACATTGCTGAAACTTTGTTAAAGATTTTAGCAGAAATATGATTAAAAAAATGAAATAATAAATAATATTTATTAATACAAATATTCTTAAATAATATATTAATATTCGTATGGAAAATGATATGCTCAGACTGGTGCAGTAATGTTCAATTCCCACTCATTCTCTCTAAGGTAATATATCACGCCCATATTCTCATCTCAACTATTCTTAATGTCAAATTAAAGTTGAACTATTAAACATTTTTAGAAATTAAAATGTATAGATTCGTTTATAAATATATATAATGATATTCAAATAGTCTGACTGAGTAGCAAACACCGAATATAAAAAATTACACTTTCTTTGAGAAATCATTCATACATATTAGTTAGTGCTTGTTTGTGTACTTATATATATATATATATATATATATATATATATATATATAATATAATATATATATATATATATATATATATTATAAAATTGGAAATATAATCACAACTGGACACAATAGGAGTTCAAAATCGAAGAAGAGTAACATAGAGAGTAAAGAAATACACTTACAAAATGAAATATTCTCCTGAATACGGATTGCCCAAAAACTTGAGTGTTATTCTTCTTCGACTTTGAATTAGTGTATATATGTATATATAATATCAATTAATAAATAATATATAAATATGAAAGAAAAAGTTTGGGCTATTTGATTTTTTTATTCCCCAATAATAAAAACTCAGAAGAGTATGCAGGATTCTAGTGAAACTCTTTAAAAAAAGTAACTAAGCATGAAATTGGCATAAAATTTTTAAAAATATATATATAACAATATTTCATATAAACACGTGGAATAATAATCAATGATCAAACCACAATATGAAATGGGGAAAAAAGACAAAGATCTTTCAACCATAACAAGCGGTCTTTGTTAGAGTCAAAAACCCAACTGGGTTATATATATATATATATATATATAT
Organism: Hermatobates lingyangjiaoensis; assembly: GCA_026182355.1. NCBI lineage: Eukaryota > Metazoa > Arthropoda > Insecta > Hemiptera > Hermatobatidae > Hermatobates > Hermatobates lingyangjiaoensis. The sequence goes on from JAPFBL010000253.1 coordinate 2,600,623, forward strand.
ATTTCATAGTAAACACATGGAATAAATATCGCCTAAGCTAAAGTATGTAAACAGAAATTGACTAAGATCATTCAACAAAAAAAACTAAGTGCAAAAAACATCAACATATTTGAATAGGCTTCAAGTGATCAGCTGGGCATAGTTATGTTGCATAGGAGCCACATATGTGGAGTGATCCGTCGGGTTCATACTCTAAGTCAGAGTGATGTATTCTTTCTGATTTGGCTTGAAAACAAAGCATTTGGCCTGATATTCTCGTCTTCATTGGATTGTTACGTACATATAATGTTCCTATAATTTGCAATCTGTTGTAATCATTTTGATAGTAGTATATTAAGGTAAATGGTACAATACCCGTCAAATAGTTAAGTCTAAGTATAATTTCATTTCATCGTTCCATTTTAATTGATATCCTATCAGCAATCTTTCTCTCATTATTTCTGGTGTTTCTGTTTACCACTTAAAATGTAGCCAGTATGTGTTCTCTATTTTGGTTTAGCAACTTCAATTTTAAGCCTTCTTATTAATAATCACAGGGTATTGGTTGGTCCAAACCACAGTAAAAAATCAGAAAAGTGGCTAAGATCTTAAAACCAGAAAAAGTTATCTCGTTCAGAGTTCACCGGATATTGATACTATTACAGATTTTTATTTCACCTGTTTATTGTAAAATCTTGTTTTATCTATAATATATATGAATTCAATTTCTTGAAACTTATTCAATTCTGTGTGTATGTGTGAGTGTTTGTGTGCCTCTTGTTTAATTATTTTATGATATTTTAACTTTTACTATTTTCCTGCTTAGTGTTTAATGATTTCAAACTTCTTTCCTCATTACTTCAGAAAAGTTGTACAGGAGTTCATCAAGTTTAACTCCATTTTCTTTCCTACTTTTATTAACTCTTAAGGTTATCCATAAATAGGACATACATTCTTGTGGTATGTTTTCATGAGCATTCACCATCGTCAAACGAAATCGTCAATTTTTGTTTAGCCGAAGTAACACTACAACAGAGAAATTAAGGGTTACACTTTAGAAGAATTTCCTTCTGTGGTAACTGACAAACTAGATTGAGCAGGTTCGTGCAGTATAAACTAAGTTTTCATTTCATATGATATATCAATTATTTCGTGTAGCTTAATATATATATATATATATTATATATATATATATATATATATATATATATATACTTTAACACAGAGAAAAGAACACAGAAAGACACTACAGAACTCACTTCGATATTTCGACATCCGTCGTCATCGGGAAGAAGTGCAAAGTACTCGCGTTGAGAAGCAAACTGCTACTCCATATATGTAATTACTCCATATATATGTAATCCAAAAAAATATGGAAGTAGTATATACTGTATTATACCTGACATTTTAAGCTTATTAGAAATCTTATTCCGAAAAGGGTTAATTTGATAATGCTAGAAATTGAAATCATTTATTAATTTTATACTTGACTTTTTATTCTCTCAGAAAAATAACATGAATATGATAAAATATCTTTATAAATAAAATAATGATTTTGTCTGTACATTGCTTAGAACTGACTCATTTCAAGTTTTCTTTACGTTTCATACATTGGAGAAACCGAATCCACCCTTAGAAAAATTTCTGTCGGTTTGTCGGTTTGTCGGTTTGTCGGTTTGTCGGTTTGTCGGTTTGTCGGTTTGTCGGTTTGTCGCAAAACTTTGTCACAGGTAAACTCAGCTACCATAAGACATATAAAGCTGAAACTTTTACAGTGGATTTGTGTAGGTCTAACTTAAAATATAGGCTATGAATTGATTGGAAATTCAACGTAGAAGTGAAGTTATGGACGTTTAACGCAAAAATGTTTGTCACAAGTAAACTCAGCCACCATAAGACATAGCGAGCTGAAACATTGACACTGGATTTGTGTGTGCCTAACTTAAAATATGGGCTCTAAATAGATTATTAATTCAGTACAGAAGCGAAGTTATGGGGCTTTTAGCTGTATTTTCCTAACTTCACAGACAAGTTTGTTTTGAAAATACACAGGTGTGGCAAGTAGGTATTGTTAGTTGATTTTAATTTCAATTGAGCATATGAATATATTGCGTATTTGACATCATTGAAATGGTGTTTCACAGAGTTAAGGATGTACTATCTATTGAGAATAAATGTTTTGTAAACGAGCAATTCTCAACTCTTAATATGAACAGGGAGGAAAAATCAACAAACAAGTTCTTACTCTATATGAAGCCGAGGAAAGAACTTACAAGTCAGTAAAGAGATTGGATTAGTGACGAAGAAGCAGTTCATTATCTAATTGAATTTCTTGACTCTGAATTTATTTCTCCTGGACTGCCTGCTCATGAGTAAAAACTTAAAGTAGAGCACCAATCATGCTACAATTTAGTAGCAGTAACAAATTTCATGTTACGAAACATGAGTGCCCCAAAACTGTGCAACGGGACACGACTCTGAGTTCGTGCTCTACACAGATATGCCATAGAGGCGGACATAATGACTGGATGTGGTATTGGGGAGTCTGTGTGTATACTTCACATACCATTGATTCCGAGCCACTGTCTGTTTACGTTGAAATGATTGCAAAGTCGGGTCAGAGTCTATTTCGCAATGACGTTAACTAAGTCGCAAAGGGAGACTTCATCTAACGCAGGAATACAAGGTAGCAAAACCAAGTTTTTCTCACATGGTCAAATGTAGTTTACATGCTCAACGGTCAGAGGTTTCAACTCTTTCTTCTACCATGAACCTGAAGGACAGACAGCTAATGTAGTGTATAAGCTGGAGGCATTTGTTTAACACTGTAGTAATAATGGTATTTTCTACTATTCTATAATTTCTAATGACATTTTGAAATACCAAAAATGACGGAACTTCTGATTCCTCCCTGGTATAGCCGAAAGGCAATAGGCACACGGCAATAAACCAAAACAGGAACTTCTGATTCCGTCAAAGACGGGTACGTTTGCTATGTATTATATATAACTGTCAACTTTTTTTAATTCAATATTTGCTTAATAAATACACTGGTAATAATGTAAGGTATGGGACCAGAGTAGCCCAGTGGCTTGCGTGATCGCCGATGACAGTAGTGCAAATGTATTATAAATAAATGTAACAAACAAATATTTTTTTGAATTTAAAATGTGGATAATATAAAAGATGGTAATAAAGTAAAGGGATCTAGCCAGGGTTGCCAGTAGCTTGCTTGCTCGCCGATGACAGTAGTGCAAATGTATTATAAATAAACACAACAAAAATATTTTTTTTTAATTTAATATTTGCGTAATATAAACACTGGTAATAAAGTAAGGTATGGAACCAGAGTAGCCCAGTGGCTTGCGTGCTAGCTTTTGACTGGGAGCACGTTAATTAGAACTAACTCATTTCAAGTTTTCTTTACGTTTCATACTTCAGAGTAGCCACATGTACCCTTAGAACAATTTCTGTCTGTCGGTTTGTCCACAAAATATTGCTACCATAAGACATATAAAGCTGAAACATTGATTGTAGATTTGTGTATGTCTAACTTAAAATCTAATCTTTGTATACAGAGGCTTTTTTTTAGCACTGTACTAATAATGGTATTTTCTACTATTCTATAACTTCTAATTGTAGTATTAGTATAATACTATAATTGATATTTTGGAATACCAAGTATAATAGAATTTTTGATTCCGTCAAAGACGGGTACGTTTGCTAGTATTATATAAAATAAAGAGTAGAAGCTTGTTTTACCCTACACCTTTTGCAGGAGTTGTTTAGAACTGGTTTTAGTTGTTTTCTTGTGTGGTTTACTCATCGTCTTGATCTTTAATTCAGTTTATATCTCTGACAGGCTTTCTTAAATTCTATGCAAATTCTTAATCTTGTTTGAAAATATTTCTGATTTGCAAATAGACTAAGACAGTAGAGTATTGCGCTGAGGAATTGAAAAAGAAGAAGTGGTTCGCGGAATGCATGCGGTGGAGTGCAAGTTGCTTTTTTTTTTTTCTTTTTTCAGAAAGGAATGTGATTGGAAGTTAGAATTCTCAGACAATTGACAACAAGAGCATCAAGTGTCAGCAAAGGACTTCCAAACTTTATATGCATTCAAATACCATTGTTATTTACTAGAGGAAAAAGGAAAAAAAAATCACAACCTTAAACTGCAATGTATGACATAAACATGTCCTGATCCTTCCTATACGATGTATAGGAGTCAGAGACAAGGGTCTAATTGGGTCTAATAGAACCTCTCCCTGTTTACTCCTTCAGAGGAATACCATTCTTCCCAACAACACATTTGTTTTCATTATACTCAGTCACTAAACATTTCTTCTTTTTTGACTCAGAATTACCATAATCTTCAGGCTAGACACCTTTAACACCAACCTCTCTCTTCTTCGTTTGAATCTATTTCTTTGTGCCTCCAATATTTTTTTCAAACAAGTTTCTCCTAAACCGGAACATTCATTTAATAAATTATCTTATACTCAAACCCTTATATCAGCTTACACTTCATTATATCTTCACAATTATCAAATCTGAATTTCAAAATTGGAACTTTCACTCATTAGACTAATATATAACAAACATAAACCACATACAATGCAGGCATGTGGCATCTTCATGAATTTGAGACCCCACATTTCTTTACCCTTTAGATAAATTTCATTTCGTCAGCCTTTTTTCTTGTTGATTTAAATTAATAAATCCAAAATATCTTTGTCTATTTTCTAAGTCAAAAAGAAAACTTTTTAACAAGACATCTTTTTAACTTCTAGCTGTCTAAACTCCTAAACTATTGTATTCAACACAAAACCATCATTCTCTGACAATCACCCAAAAGGCTGTGCAAAATGTATATGTGTTAAAAATTTCTACAAATAGAGAAATAAATGATAAACTCACATCTTTTGTATAAGTCTTAGACAGTGTAGTTATTTTATTCGTGTATAACAATCCATTTCAAATCGTTCAATTTCGTAATTAGTGTATATACTAGATTTTAACTGGTCTTAGTAATGAACACATATGGAGTTAAAATTAACCTGCCAATCAAAGTATGAATTTCAAAAATGACACTGATAAATGTTTACTATGACTTATGAGCCTTAAACTGTTGTTTGAAAAAGTAATTTTCAAATTAAAAATGACTATCAACCATATAAATTAATTACTCGATTACAGTGGTTTAAGGTAGGGGCAGGGAATAATTAACTAATTCCTTCATTAGTAAACTCAAGATCAGTAATAGATACATTAGTAAAAAAGGGAACTTACATCAAAACTAATCAATCTAAATAGTCCCTTAATATCAACGCTTTTTAATTTACTAATTAATTCTATATAATTTTTAATATAGTGCCTACAGGTTTACCGATAAGTTGGGTTTCAAAACACCAACTACTTGAATAAAGCATGTGAAGCCAACAAACTAAGCTCATAATATATCGTATGGGAAAATTATTCTTATGCGTTAATAACAACCGTACATTTTGACAATGAAGGGGATTTAAATAGAAATTTACTAATTTCCAAACAAATAATAGAAATTTAGAAAAGTTTTCCAAATATTTTTGTTTTTATCAAAAGAACCAATGAGTTCTCTTCAAAATATTAGACCATAACTTAAAATACATATTTACATCTTTTAACATGTTTTCAATTTTTTCTAGGTTACCTTTTTTATTTAAAATCACCGTCACTTTTGATTAATTAGCTTTTAAATTTTTATAATATTATCCTTTTTCATCTTAGAAAAAGAGTCAATGAAACGTTTAAGTACACTACAATTTTTTTTCATACAATTTTAATAAAACAATCCTTCTAAAATTACCAATATCTATATTTTTAAATTTATCCGCTTTATATAAATCATTAGCCACCTGAACTTAATCTATATTTCTGGTCTTAGGAACAAAAGGTATCCCGTATACTAATCCTGCTAATGTGCTATTATTGGTAATTAAAATATACTACTAATTTTTTTATTGGTAATTATGTTTCAAAAACTTCTGGTAATTTATGTGTGATTTTTTTACTGTGCAAAAAAACAACATCCCTTCCTCAGATAACCACATTCATAATCAAGCATTATTTTTTTCTGATAGGGAGGTAAGGGGGTAAACTGATAATATGATATTTACATCGAATGGAATCATGGAAATGGAAAATGGAAATGGAATTTGAGTTTGTGTGTGTGTGTTTCAACCTCTCTGTGTTAGTCTTCTTCGATTTTGAGCTCGTATATATATATATATATATATATATAGTGGTTGGTCTCCAACAGTCGCTTCACAAGTTCGCTTGGTGCCCCTATCTCAACTATCCTGATGACGTTTCAACCGAAAATTAGAGACAGTAAGTGTGTTTTTCCCTGAGTTCTGTGCATGTGATTCACCGTGAAACGTTACATATATATATATTGATACGTTTCATTCGTATCATTGATACGAAGAAGCATTAAACACCACATGCTATTGGTTGACTATACTAGACAGCCCAACCAGTCACCCGGCCTCTCATGGCTATCAGCCGATTGGTCATCACCATTCACAGGGGCATCGAATTGCTTCTTCGTATCAATGTCTCCGAAGAAATCAAGAAGAATATATATATATACTTTTACCAGCTTTTATAATATATATATATATATATATATATATATATATATATAAAGATTTTACATAAACACGTGAAATAACAATCAATGATCAAACCACAATAAGAAATGGGAAAATAAGACTAAGATCTTTCAACCGTAACAAGCGGTCTTCGTCAGAGTCAAAAACCCAACCTAAAAACCCCAAAAAACCCAGGGTTTTTGACTCTGACGAAGACCGCTTGTTACGGTTGAAAGATCATAGTCTTGTTTTCCATTTCTTATTGTGGTTTGATTATATATATATATATATATATATATATATATATATATATGATTCGATGCGATGTTGACCAATGGGAGTAGAGTTACAGGTCCAAGCGTAAGGTCCCAGTTGCCCGCTGCTCAGCAAAAAGCCTTTGCGTTCTGCCAATAGGTATAGAGGTTGCACAGTCCCTCTGTGTTAAATGATGTTTGGCAGAAAACATTAGCCTCACTTTACAGTGAACTCCTGTTCCCTTTCTATTTTTGATTTTTGTGGTGGTTGGGTGTTGTTGTTGTTTACTATTTTCTGTTACGGATATTGCTGGATATTTAAATGATACTCTCGGTTGTTTACTGCGAAAAGCCGCCTTCATCTTCATGCCAACAGGGGTAGAGGTTGCACAGTCCCTCTTGATTATTAAGAGATGTTGACACTGGAATCCAACTTCTTCTCGTAGAAACATCTTCAAGTTGTAGGTTTTGTATATTGTTCTCTTCGGTTTCTTATGTTCATGTTTTTTCTTCAGTTGAATGTTATTGCTGCTATTGATGGGTGGCTGGTAGGTGATGAAAAGTTCTGCACTGTTGACCTGGTGGTGGTATTTGCGACATGTTTCAACCATTCTCTGGTTATCTTCAGGCAAGGAAATGGCCCAGACGTTGGTCCTTATATACAGTTTTCTATGGGTTGTCCGGGGAAAGGAATATGATTCGATGCGATGTTCAATATATTCGATTGCAATAACATTCAACTGAAGAAAAAACATGAACATAAGAAACCGAAGAGAACAATATACAAAACCTACAACTTGAAGATGTTTCTACGAGAAGAAGTTGGATTCCAGTGTCAACATCTCTTAATAATCAAGAGGGACTGTGCAACCTCTACCCCTGTTGGCATGAAGATGAAGGCGGCTTTTCGCAGTAAACAACCGAGAGTATCATTTAAATATCCAGCAATATCCGTAACAGAAAATAGTAAACAACAACAACACCCAACCACCACAAAAATCAAAAATAGAAAGGGAACAGGAGTTCACTGTAAAGTGAGGCTAATGTTTTCTGCCAAACATCATTTAACACAGAGGGACTGTGGAACCTCTATACCTATTGGCAGAACGCAAAGGCTTTTTGCTGAGCAGCGGGCAACTGGGACCTTACGCTTGGACCTGTAACTCTACTCCCATTGGTCAACATCGCATCGAATCATATTCCTTTCCCCGGACAACCCATAGAAAACTATATATATATTATATATATATATATATATATATATATATATATATATATATATATATACTAAATTAGAGAAATAACACACATAAAAGAGATCAGAACTCACTTTTATATTTTAACTCTTCCTGATCATGTTGAAATGTGTGAGTAACTCCAAAGACAAGCGAGGAATCATTTGGCTTCAAGAAAAATGGAGTTTATTTAGAAATGTACACATAAATGAAACAGAATTCTTTCGATCCACATTTATTCTCGGACATTAAAATACTAATTGTTTCTGTTATTGTTATCGAATACATGCTGTTATTTGATTAGGGAAGACATAAGTCCAAACCACTGATTAAATTTTTTTACGTATTAAATTGCAATCTTTTCTAAAAATCAGAGACCAAAAAAAAGTAAATTGCTTTTTATAGCAAAAAATAAATAAGAGAATTAGTTAGTTGGTGGTGTTTTTGAAAGAGGGAATGTGTAAATCACTCAGAGAGGACATAGGCTTAAGTCGAGCACTTGATCACGGCACAGCCGCATTGCGACGAGTTGGCCAGCCTGATACAGTCTCCCTCTCTCCTCCCTGCCCGCTAATATATTTCAACCTACCGTCCCAGTTTTATTCATGAGTAACATGCAATACTTCTACAATAACCATCATAGCACACCATATCATTCATATTTTAAAGATAAAATGAATCAGTCTTTAAACGAAACAATTCAAAACAAATAAAAAAAATAATGACATCCAAATAAGTTTAAATAAAGGATAAGCAACGCAAATTTACTAACAAAGAATGAAAATTTATATTGGTTCTAAGATATAAGTATTAGAAGGAGTCTTTTTACTTAAAAATATCGTCTTTATAATCGGATGAAATCGAATATGGAAAGATCAGTTTAGAGATAAGTGCAAGAACATTACGGCAGAAAGAAATCAAAATCATACTCGTACGTTCAACTGTATCTATTTCATACTAGTAGTCCTAGTAAGGCCAAAAGATATCATAGGTAAACAATTATAGCCCCCTTTGAACTTCCAAATCAGAACAATGGATAGTTACCCAAGAGTAGATGGTTACTTATGGACCAATAAAATGAGATATTTAAGAAAGGGTTAGGTTAGGTTAGTTTAGGTTGCAGTGGCAGTCCCACAAGGGAACACACTTAGGCCGAGCATTGGCCCTTTGTGATACCACACAATGAAGATTGATTCTACAGTGGGAGTCCTAAATTTTGCCTAACTCAAGTGTTTTTAGAGTAGGGATCTTTAACGAGTTCCTGACATTGTACAGGCTCGGGACCGACAGTTTAACGTCCTTCTCCGAGGGACGACGTGCTCAGATTTATTCACCTCCCGCGTGAATAAATCGAGGGCCAGGTGGGGATCGAACCCCAGTCCTATCAGTTCAGAGGCGAGTATTTTAACCATTGATCAAGCCTGACCCCCCTAAGAAAGAGTTAACATACAATTTAAAAGGAGTCAGAATCAAAACATAACTATTAAAGACAAGCTTTATCTAGCCTTTTAAAAGATATCATCTCAAGCTAACTTGAAGGTTCAGCTGCATTTACGAAATGAGGATTGACCGCTGCCAGAGGTTATAATGTTGAGATCATCATGAAGCAGACCTGCGAATGATGATAGAGAACATGAAAAGACTGCTTTAAGAGTTTACATCGAGAAGAGAGTAGACTGACAACAGACTAAAAATTAATGATATAGCCATTATTTTTACAGCATTAATTTCAAATGCCAATCCTGTTTTTAAACCAGAATAAATAAATCCATAATGCATTTTATTAATGTTTGAAAACTAAATAAAATATTGATAATTTTAATAGTGTAAAAAAATAAACCATTTTAAAATATTACATTATTATGAAGGACTAATGAACGCATTATACCAGATGTTTTAATATTCTAACGTTTCAATATCAAGTTTAAGATTAATTTTTTAATATTCTAACTACCAGCCTGCTATTGATTAATATATATCAGATTATGAAATTAGAAATATCAATAATGACATATTGGCGTATAAAAATTATGATATAGACACATTTATTTTATAATAATTATCAATCTGTTAATTAAAAATTATTATCCGCGAATTTGGTATGCGTTTGCTTAGAGCAAGATAGTTGTTGTAGACAACTAGTTTTTTCGTGTTAGTCTTTCTGGTAAATTTATAGTAATTTGTTTTTCTCTTTATTATACTTTTGCCTTTCATAGAAGAATCAATATGCTTCTATGGCTCCATGTTTGACACAGGACTTCTGGGCTAGTTGCTAATATTAGTTTGTTTTCCGGATGACTGTCACGACATATTGTGGACTTTCTTTGATGGCAACAAATGCTGTCAAATTTATTGATTTGTATGTGTACGTTTGTAGTCTCTGATTACTGAATACGAAACTGTCAACAAATTTGACTCTATGTACTTATTTGTGCCGATGGTTTACCTCTTACACAGTTTAGAAATATATCAGAACTAGTTATTAGCAAAAATATTGCCAATAATTGCAAAAGCAACTGGTGCAATAACACCAGAGCGAGAAACATGAGAGTGCAGAATAACTATTAAATATGCCAGCAAGTTTAATTCTATAAAGCAAGTTGCTGTAGTTGTTCTTATTATATCAAAATATAATCCGTTTGAACAATAACGATTTATAAATTGACTAACTTAGATAACAACAGGCCAATCACATTGATTTATTAGATTTCAGCTTTTTATTTCTTTATAAGATGACAGTCATTTCTAAATAAAAGCTAATAAAAGAAGAAATGGGAGGAAGTGTTGATTATTAGATCAGTGGCAGTACGTGAGAAAGATTGCGGCTTCCTCTGCGTGCTAAGTGGAGAGGTTGTTACATCACCAGAACAATAAGGGGAGAGAGTTTAATTTAAGGGTTGGACAAGTGACCAGACGAACTGTCAGGGGTGTGATAAGGTTAGTGATGGGCGATGTGAGATACAAATTGTCAGAGAAGATTTAACAACAAGAGAGGACGAGGGACTGATGGATGAACGAGACGCTGCTAATAAGGCGTCAAGGGTGTTTGGTTTACAGAGGGTGGAATCAACCCCTAGACAAATATAGACTGTCAAGGGGAGTTGGGTAAACAGGGTCTAATTAGACGTCACCAGATAAGTCCTTTTCACTCTCGAAAAAAACATGGTATTAAACAAAAACCGGAATGATGAGAAATTATTAAATTTCCTTCCAATTAATTTAGCATTTGTTGGTTTTTATCAGAGTTTTATAATAATTCATAGCAAATAGTCATTTATCCATTCCAGGAAAACAACAACAAATTTAAATAAGTTTATTGCAAAGTATTAGTAAAAAATTAATTATAATACCTCTGAAAAAACTTTTGAATACATAATTATAGACTAACAATAGCATCATGTGTCATACTCGTAAATCATCCTAATCCCCCGAGAGATTTTGGATCAGTCCATGTATGTTTGTCTTTTACATCCTGAAATCTACTTCATGGATAGATTTTGACCAGGATGAAGACTCTAATGATGTTACTAATCAAAACATCATATTTTGATATTAATATTTTCTATAAGAGTTTGTTTAATTAAATTAAATTCAACCATACATATGTGTTTAATACTTTGTTGAAAACTTTTGTTTTCATTGAATAACAATACATAAAGAGTTAACTCTGTAAGCACGATAAAAGTTAAAATTAAAGTTAATTTTCCATAACTAATCTATACTACTTCACACAATGAGTCAAAATTAACTCTTATTATCATAGCATACAGTATTTATTGGATATTCAATACAAAATTTCCAGGTATTTAATCTGTATTTATGTGAGAGAAGAGTTGGGGTTTTAGTCTTTCATCATCACAGGGTCATATATTCCTTTTTTCATAGTATTTCTGATAACAAGTATAATATCTATTTGTATCTTTAATTTCAATATAATGAGTGGCTTTTACAAATTAAAACAATAAAAAAACTTCGAAAGAAGAGATGTTTTGAATCCATTCCCATCTTTAAATTAGTAAAGGTATCAAAAAAGTACGAAAGTAACATACTTTTGTATGGTAATAATAATCAACACTTCCTCCCATTTCTTCTTTTATTAGCTTTTATTTAGAAATGACTGTCATCTTATAAAGAAATAAAAAGCTCAAATCTAATAAATCAATTTGTGATTGGCCTGTTGTTATCTAAGTTAGTTAATTTTCAAATCGTTATTGTTCAAACGGATTATATTTTGATATAATAAGAACAACTAAAGCAACTTGCTTTATAGAATTAAACTTGCTGGCATATTTAATAGTTATTCTGCACTCTCATGTTTCTCGCTCTGGTGTTATTGCACTAGTTGCTTTTGCAATTATTGGCAATATTTTTGCTAATAACTAGTTCTGATATATTTCTAAACTGTGTAAGAGGTAAACCATTGGCACAAATAAGTACAGTACATAGAGTGGAATTTGTTGACAGTTTCGTATTCAGTAATCAGAGACTACAAACGTACACATAATAATCAATCCATGTGACAGCATTTGTTGCCATCAAAATTACGATTATGGACCCTGACGTGAAGGCAGGATCCAAAAAACTTGTAATCTGCACATAAAATAGATATACTAATAGACTGCATATTTATAATACTCACTTTAAGGTAAAGTTAGATCGCACACTAATTGTGCGATTATAATAGCTTAATGCCATTTTTATTCCACTCCTTAAAGTAATATTATTGTAATTAAATATCTGTTAGCAACCTGGAATACTAAAGGAAATGGTACTGCTGTTAAAAGATCCGTCATGCTGTCAACTTGGGAAGACACTGTCCGCAGTGATGGATTACCACAAGAAATGGACATCTTAATAGAAGCAAGCAAACTTCATTCCTAGTTGTAGAAAAATCCGCTGTTTTTGTAGCCATATAGTACTTTTTACAACTTGAATGACTACAAAACACAACTTCCCATTTAAGTATTAATTTTTATTGGATAAATGATAATTACTTGGTAGGAGCAATAAGGAAAAAAACATCTTGTTGCATGATTTTTTTATAACTTTGATGACGGAATGATGGAACAAACAAACAGATAAAAATATTACCTTGTTTCTTACTCTGTTCAAGATGAAATAAAAATCCTTAGTGGATATTCCTGTAAAAAATGTCTCTTGCAATGATTTTCCATTATATATATATATATATATATATATACAATTAAAAGAAACGGTCCAGCGGACTTTTTTACAATAAAATAAAAAACGAAGGAAACACACAGAAAGACACAGACATAACTCACATCGATATTTCGACAATCGTCGTCATCAGGAGGTGCGAAGAGCGAAGAGCGAAGAGTCCCGCAGGAAGACAGGGCGGTACTCAAATGTACCTGCTGGGACTCTTCGCTCTTCGCTCTTCGCACCTCCTGATGACGACGATTGTCGAAATATCGATGTGAGTTATGTCTGTGTCTTTCTGTGTGTTTCCTTCGTTTTTTATTTTATTGTATATATATATATATATATATATATATATCCAAACAACAAAAATAAACAAAAACTCGAATAAAAGAAATTATTAAATTTCCTTCCAATTAATTTAGGATTTGTTGGTTTTTATGAGAGCATAATAACAATATTATATCAGATCAATATATCAGAGTTTATATATATATATATATATACACGAGATTTCACATAAATACTTGAAATAACAATCAATGATGAAAATACAATACGAAATGGGAAAAAAGGACTAAGATCTTTCAACTCTAACAAGCTTCGTCAGATGACCGTTTGTAACGGTTGAAAGATTTTAGTCTTTTTTTTTCCCATTTCATATTGTGGTTTGATCATATATATATATATGAATATATATATATACTAAAAATAACAAACGGTCCACAAGGACTATAAAACTTTAAATTACACAAAGCACGACACAGAAAAAAGAATAAAAAGAACACTTACAGAATTCAATATTTTGAACTGTTGTTCGTCATCAGGAGTAGACTGGAAGAGAGGACGAAGTGAGAGAGATCTCCCCACGTCGAAGAACGGAGCGCGATATATATATATATATATATATATAACAAGATTTTACAATAAACACGTGAAATATAAATCAACGTCTAAACCACAGTAAAAAAATCAGAAATATTACTGAGATCATTCAACTAAAACAAGCTAACTTCATCAGAGTGACACTCGTACTAAAATAAGTTTTTCAGGTAGTCTCAATTTTAGGCAGTTATGATTTAATATCTAGGACAGGTATTGATAATCGTAGAAAGTAAGAGAGTCAAAAAAAAAAGTTGAAGAAAAAGAAGATATCTTCAAGGGCGTAAAATGCAATGAATGGGAACAAAGGACTGGGCAAGGCACTCAGGGTAAACGAAGGAGTTGAGGAAGAAATAAGTAAAAGTTATCTGCTAGCTGCTACCCGTCTTAGACAAATCCATTCCTTTAGTTAACACTGAGTCTAACTTGGATAAACCATTACTAATGTTTATATTGTTTGATCTATTACATTTAATCAAACAGGAATGGAGTATATTTCTTAACAACATCGTTCCTTAGTACCTAACGATTTTAGCATCTGATCAATTTATGTCATGATTATCATTATTTATATTCAAGAATAAATTTGCATATGCTATTTTGTCCACCTCTAATTACGTTGTATTGGTGTCGTTTGGAGCGTATTTTTAATAATTTACCAGTCTGACCTATGTATATTTTATGACAACATTTGCATGGAATTTTATACATACCACTATACTCCAGTTCCCTGGAGAGTTTATAATTAAGAAAATACCTACGTTGTTACCAAATGGTAACGGTTTTTCCGTTATTTTTTTTTTCAATTTTCGTTTAAGCGTTTCAAATTGTAACAACATAGGTAATTTGTTATTTAAAAAATAATTCGAAGCTCTCCCACTTTTTGAGGAAAATACTTCGCCATTACTGGAACCCAGCATGTATTAATCATTCTGGTACCTCAGTTATGTCACTTGTTATAAAAAAAGCTCTTCCACTTTTTGAGGAAAATACTTCGCCATTACTGGAACCCAGCATGTATTAATCATTCTGGTACCTCAGTTATGTCACTTGTTATAAAAAAAGCTCTTCCACTTTTTGAGGAAAATACTTCGCCATTACTGGAACCCAGCATGTATTAATCATTCTGGTACCTCAGTTATGTCACTTGTTATAAAAAAAGCTCTTCCACTTTTTGAGGAAAATACTTCGCCATTACTGGAACCCAGCATGTATTAATCATTCTGGTACCTCAGTTATGTCACTTGTTATAAAAAAAGCTCTTCCACTTTTTGAGGAAAATACTTCGCATTACTGGAACCCAGCATGTATTAATCATTCTGGTACCTCAGTTATGTCACTTGTTATAAAAAAAGCTCTTCCACTTTTTGAGGAAAATACTTCGCCATTACTGGAACCCAGCATGTATTAATCATTCTGGTACCTCAGTTATGTCACTTGTTATAAAAAAAGCTCTTCCACTTTTTGAGGAAAATACTTCGCCACTACTGGAACCCAGCATGTATTAATCATTCTGGTACCTCAGTTATGTCACTTGTTTTCCTTTCTGTGTGAAAGAAAACACAAGGTCTTAATAATAAAAGACTACTTGTATAATAATATGATGCTTACTAATATCTGTGGTTCTGACAATATGAATGCACAAGTATATAGGACATGCAAGTCATCTGGCTTGGTGTCAAGCATTGGTATGGTATTATAGGATTGTTCCTCATTACCATTAAAAGTACTAATATAATGTAATTGTTATTAGTAACCATTACTATCCAAATAACATAATTAGCTAGAAGGTGTAATACATTATATGAAATCTTCTATAACCTCAATTTCCAACCTCACTCAATCTAATTCACGTCTTCTGACAAATTACTGATAGAATAAAACTGAAACTATCTAAATTGCGAATATAGATTTGATATTTTTAAGTTTCATAATGAAAAAACTATAAGAAAATTTGGTAACGGCTTCAAAAAATTGTTATTTTGACTGAGAGTGGTATGTTATTATTTGAAATAAATTTCTTCCTGAATGAGTTTAAACTATTTTTTGCACTCCGTACTTTGTCCTCCAAATGTCTTTTAACATACCATTAATAATCCTTTCACAACTTTCATTTCTTTTCTTCTAATTTTCATCTCATACATCCAATTTTTCCTCCCATTGAAAATATCGAAGTATTAAACTTCAACATAATTACTTATAATACAATAAGATAATACAGGTACAATATTGATACAATAATCATAGGTATCACGGTTAATTAATGTGATAAAAAAGAAAACCAAAAACGGAACTGATTGTACATTGATATATTCCTGAACAATACAAGATCCTAAGCTTTTGAGATTTTTTTAAACCAAAACTTCATTAATGAAATGCAAAGGAAAATTAGACTTTTTCCATTGAAATTAGATATATTTGGATACCTCTATGGCACAAATGAACAAACAGACATAGTTTTTATATAGTTATGCATACTATTTTATCTAATTATGTTGCTTCATTTTCATGACATTTAGTAATTTGATAAATACTGTCCACAAAACAATCAAGTTAGAAAATTAGAAAAGAACAATACAAACCAAAAAAGTAGTTACATTCCTAAAATGGACTTCATAAAATAATTTATATAAATTTCTAAGAACAAGATAGCTACATATATCTTTGACATTATTTTGTGTTAAACTTCCTAGTTTCAATACTATCGTAATGAACTGCTTATTCATATAGATAATAAGGCGTAATAATGCTATTGAAACAATTTTTTGATTTTTGTTTACCACTGAGGAGGACTTATCCGTCAACTGAAACCAGAACTAAATTATATTAAATCCTAGAACTAAATCCTAGATTTGTTCATTCACAGCTCCCTATGTGGCTAAGAAAGTACAAAAGGCCATGGTAAGTCACTGAGCAGTAGGTTTGCCTGAGAATCTTCATTCATGACAGATTATTGACTCTGTTGCTGTAAAACTGCATAAACCATCCTACTTCCTCTAGAAACTCAAAGGTGAAGACGGTTTTAAACAGTCAGCTCATAACCTGTTACTTTGATATGAGCAGCAAATTAGCTATCAAGCCCAATGGGACCTCAAAAAAAAGTAATAGATTCTTTGTCAACACTGACTTTCAAATATCATAACTGCTGTTGAGTTTTATCCAATATTAAATTACTCATTAAAAAATACTGGAATTTTACAATTGCTTCCTGTATTTTTTCAGGATTTTCATGTTCATCTGTGATGATACATGATCAACTATGTCTATGAGATTAATTTGCCTTGCTAAGACATTCGCACAAAGTATGTACCTGATCCTACTATACATATCCACTTTTTTTGGAAAGTAAATATACATGTACACTATAAACTACTTAGTAAAACTTCAGTATTTATAGGTATTTAAAACTTTCGGTACTTATATGAAATCCAGTTGTTTCAAGCCGTTCTTTACCATTAAAAATGTTGTTAAAAATGAAACCTAATTTTAATTGGGACATTTTGCAATAAATGTTTAGTTACTAAATCTTTGGCCACGTTTCAAAACAGGAGCATAAAATACCTCAAGGTTCTTTTCAAAAAGAGTGAGAGAAAGACGCAGAGTATTGTAGAAGAGAGGATTGTGTCTAGAAAGTGCTTCATCCACAATAGCAAAAAACACAGCATAGACAATTGAAAAACAATGTACAATGAATTAAAAGGATTTTTTTAAACAGGTAAAACGGTATTCTGTTAAGTGTAGTACATACATACTGTTAAGACATCACAGACAACTCACAGAGAATTCATGACTGGATCTGAACTTCGCCCTTATAGCAGCCTTTTACATCTTTCAAGTACTTCATACCACTACTGAATCTCTTAGTAGTATGAATGACCAGGCTGTATCAGTTTATTCCATAAATTTATTTCTCATTATTACTCAGTACAAATTCATAGTAATATAATAAAACTAAGAATTAACCCACTCAAATAAAAGGATTGAGTTTCAAGTTTTAAGAAACGGAACACAGTCCTGAGAAGTCCACTATACAAAATGCTTAAGAAAGGTCTAGCAGTTCAAATAAAAAAAAAATTAATTTAGTGAAAATTTTAAAACAAAGTTGCTTTATACAATATGGGACAATATACTCGTATCTATGTCAATAACTATCAGCTTCCCAATTATAGTATTTTGAAATATTTATTATTAAACATTGATGATATAATTATCACAACTTATTTTATTTTCTGTTTATTTATTTATTTCATTTCAGATAAAAAAAATACTTTATCCTAAATAAATGGCATTATGGCTAAAATAATTATATCAATATAATATTAAAATATAAATAAAACCAAATAAAGATAATAGATTCAAAAACTACATTATGTGAATGAGATCATAAATAAAAAATGTACTAAACATGTTTCTAGCATTATTGTTATTCAAGTGTTACTTATCACCTAGTTATTCTAGTAGAAGACAGGAATACAGTTTTTCTAATGCTAATGGCATTGAAGAGATTTTATTCTTCTAACTCAAGTTATCAACTTGGTGTGAACTCTCTTTTTTTTTTTTCTTTTTTATTGTCAAAGAACAGCATGCTCCACCTGAAGGCACCACATGCATCAAAATCTTTAATGTTACACAATAATTTCCATTATGTTATGTAAATATAGCTTAAAATTAATAATAATTAACAATGGTGTGAACTGTTTAGTTCAAATTGAGATAAAAGAAGAAAAAAGATAACACCTGTAATCACATTGCCTAAAACAAAAGATCTGGAAGTATTTAATGTTTACGGGTCAAAAAAAAAAAAAAAAAAGAAATTTTATTTAAACCTGAAGCGTGGTGTGTTTTAAATAACCTGCTATTTAACGATCTATTTGAAAATTTCCAATAAACATCAACCATACCATACATTAGTTAAGATGATCCATTCTTTAACCTCATGTAATGATAAACTACTTGAAGTAAACAGCATTTATTTCACGAAAAGGTTATTAATTTCATTCAAAGATAATAATCAATAGTAAAGACGATCTATTTCAGAACCTCAAGCAAATATTCTCTGTTCGAGTAATAATTTCAAAACTGTAAAACAGACCAAGAATAATATGGATGAGAGCAGTAATATGGACTAGTAAGAGATGTAAAATGTACTCAAAATTTCAAAAAAGAACTACTAAATAATAAATTCAACAATGAAGTTTTTATAAACAATAATTAGAAAAAAAATACAACATAATAAAGAACTATACAACTATATTAAACAGTCTTTTGCTAAGAATGTAGAAGAGAAGAATTGTGTGTTAGAATAAAAATTATAAACTGATTGTAAAAAAGAAAACAGTAGATAAATTATTAAATAGACAGAGAGCCTTTGAAACATGCATGTCGATAAAATCAACAACACATAAATAATTAATGTTTAAAAGAACCTAGTAGATTCACTTATTTTGCAGAAGTTTGAGAATAATAAAAGACAATTTAATAAAAATAATTAAAACATTTGGATTGTATCAGTGATACTAATAGAAGTGGAATTGCAGCAGTATTAGTCAGTTGGGTTTTTGACTCTGACGAAGACCGCTTGTTACGGCTGAAAGATCTTAGTCTTGTTTTCCCATTTCTTATTGTGGTTTGATCATTGAGTGTAAATTTATATTGAGAAAGTTGTTGTCTTCTGTTATAAGTTCTAGCCTGGGATGACTATATGGAATATATATAGCTTCTAATAATTTTTTTTTTAAGTCGTTTCATTACCTTTTAAGTTGGTTACAACTAAGATTGGAAATAACAAGCTGAATAGTCCGCAGACATCTCAGGTTCAGAACCACTTCTCTAGTTTTGGTTCTTGGGATCCATAAATAAACTTTTCTTTTTTTCTTCGCTAATTAAATCATTCGGATTTAGAAGAAATAATTGATATCATCGTTATCTCTGATCTTGAGGATCATTAGTTGAGGAGAATTATTTTAGCGTTATTTCTCTAAAGAAGTGCTATTTAACTGACGCAAATAACAAACTCATTTACGAGAGATAATTACTTATATCTAGCTACAAAAATAAATAAGTGTGGAAATAAAAATAACTTCAATTCTTTATCATTTATTACAAAAGAATACTGTTAGTAAATGCTAACCTTGGCTTATGAGATCTAAAACTTCTCAGGTTTTAAATTAAAAACTTTTTATTTTACTCATTCATCCAATATATCAACTAAATTTTTATTCTTATTTTATTACTAGTTTTGCTTAGATTAAGTATTATTGCTCAATTATAAACAAATAAAAAAAAAAAATTTTTGAACCAAGGTTAAGCTCGTGACATGTATGTTATTAGTCGGCCATCTCTGGTCAGGAGATGGATGGGTCCCTAAGCATGAGGAACAAAAAGAAGACGTAGGATGTAAGACAGCCTGTGTTCCCATAAAATTTATTACTCAGGCATGAGAAATATATTTATACCCTGCTATTTTTGCTGTCTGATATTGACTCTATATTACTGCACTCTCTACTGTTCATTGATTACAGGCATTAGGTTTGCCATGCTCACAAATACTAAGTTCTTCTGTTGGATTGCTCAACTCTAGTACCTACTACTTTCACTCCCTTTTACTAAGAGAACATTCAATATTATCTGTACTTTTTTTTATTTCACAGTAAAGTACAGTAATCCTAGAAAACATCGTTTTTAAAATATCAAGTTTTGCTATTTTTACAATAAAGTTTCTAGGTACAGAAGGACTATATTTAATGTTAAGTGAGTCACTCCATTAACATTTACGTAATAGATAGTAGATATGTTTATTTACATAAACGTCGAGTATGCAAAATTACAATCATTTGTATTCTATTAAATTAGAGGAATTACATTCTTAGCTATTTGATTCATGGTATATGTATAAAAAATTAAATTAATATGATATATCGAGAAAATTATTCACGAGTTTTAGTATGATGATGTGGATTTATGGGAAATGACAAGGTTTGTTGGGCATTTGAATGATTTACACATTAAGTTGGAAGCCCCAGGCTTGTCCAGTTTGATATCTGGCCATCGCTACTATCGAATCAAAGTTATAGCTGTGCTACAGGAGTTTGTGAAACTGACAGCGTTGCCCAATCAAGTTACACCTCGCTCTATTTGGGACAAGAGTTGGAGTGCATTCTGCTGTTGCTGCCACTGGCAGCCTCCCATCTTGCTCCCTCTCAGACAAACTTCTCTGTCTTCCCTGTCACTCGGCTTCTTCTGTTATTACTAGTAGCAGCTGATAATATCAATTCACACCTGCTCTTCTGATTTTACCTTAAACATAATTTTATATCATCTACATGAAAAATAATGTTTCTTCTTTCACCAACCAAATCAATCATAATAGTCACTTTTATTTTTTTTTTATTTATTTAAAGTAAAACAATATAAAAAAAATCGGTTTTCAAATTATACGATTTAAATTCTCCTACGGCATATTTCTTGAAGTATGGCATATTCCTTGTATGCCATATGAATGTGTAGGGGTTTGTGGATGTCTACCTAAACTTTTGTAAACAGAAGTTGTACGATTCTATGAAGTGAGTACTTAATGAGATTTTCTCCAAATTTTTATATCTTCGTTGTACTAGTACTGTTATTCTAGTTTGTTCAGCTTTCTTGTTTTTTTTTTAGTAAAATGTTTTCTCACATTATTTTTGCTTTTTTTTCTGATATTCCTAAATGTTCCTTGTATTTTAAAGTTAATACATCTTGTTTGATTATATCCTGATATTTTATTTGTTATTGTTTCATTTAAACTCTTATATTTAGATAGTTACAATAACTTAAAAAGCTAAATGAAATGAGAAGAATGTTATTCTACAGTTTTTTACAATTATGTAATGAAGGGTTTTTTATTATAATGTTAAAATGCGTTCATTTAACATGTTCACATTAAAATTAAAGCCAACAAATTTTAAAATTGTTTCTAATGTAAAACAATGTGTAAAAACAAAAAATAAGTTAATTGAACAAAAAGTTTTCTCTTTTTCCTTGATAGGATTTGTGGAAACTTTTGTATAAATTTTTAATAGTTTTAAAAATGAAAAAGTAACTGTGGGGCTATTAGATTGAAAAGAAATTTACTTCAAGATTTCACTTGGGAAATTACGCAAAGTTTATACCAGTAAATTAATGATTTTGTAGTGATGGGGGTGCTGAAGTAGAGTGGATTTTAAACTTTGAATTAGTGTCTAGTGAGACCCCTCTCACATGAAATCAGATTATTCAATCCAAAGGAGTTTTCTTACTTCTAACGTTAACATTTGAATTCACTCCTGCTCTTTTATTGTTTCACATTAAGAAAAAAAAGAGCAAACTTGCAGAATTGAATAATTTCTTACAATATTTGTACAAAATGATTACAAATTTCTAGATACTTATATATGACATACAATTTCTTTATAAAAAATGTCTTTATAACAATGCACATATTTATTTTTTATAGATACTTTCATTTTCTTACAATGTCAAATGTAGAGACACAAAAGTATAGCATTATAATACAAAATTTTTAAATTCATTTTTCAAAGAAATGCACATTTTCAAGTTCCTTATGTTTAATAATGACATAGTTTTTCCAAATTCATCTTTAATATTACATATTTCTATATCTGTACGTGTATGTATATGAATGTGAGTATGTGTTCGTGTGCGTGTGTGTATGTCTACAAAAGCAGGTTAAGGGGTCTTTGCCTCTTAGCTAGGACGAACCGAGGCAACCGCACTGGGTTCTGCGTTTGTGGCAGTAGCAACCTGTTCACTGGTTAACCTGTCATACCGTCGGCAGATTTTATTTGTAAATAAAACTGAAACATCTAAGCTCTTTTTATTTCTAATACTTGCACAATATAATCAATAACCATTATACATAATAATTTGTGAGTGGTTGGTTGCCCCGGGCCTCGCACCTCCCTAGGGACGGTGTTATATAGAAGTGTATGATTGAACACTCGCAGGACCTTAACTCTAATGTAATGTCACTCTCTCACTACCTTCTAAAAGAAATGTACTCTTAAGTGTATAGTCTTTTCATCTTTCCTTTACAGTCATATACTCAAAGCCAGCTATTTCAATTACTGAACCAATAACTGATAATGCGGGGCATTTTACTTGGCTTATCTAGTTACAATGTCCTGTAATAAAGAATCAAAAAGGAAGATTGTTTGTTGATATCACACGCACTTCGACTGGTAACGGACCGCATCACCCCCTCCTCTCGAGGGTGAGGGGTGCTCCAAATTTCAAAAGCACTGTACTAAAAGAATAATAATCAAGAAATAAATACCAGTAACGTTACTTTTAATAAAATAAATATCCCAAGCCTTACATAAGCAATAAATATTGTTATTTATAAGTATATAATTAAAGAGATTTAAGACTGGAGTAAGGAATGATAAGAGGCTGTTTGATTTAGGTGGCGACTGCAGCCGTGATGAGGCCGAGTGCCTCGTCTCCCGACGGCTCATGCTCAGATCCTAATTAACAGCCGCCTGCGACACTCCCCCTCCATTAGCCTAGTCCAATTTCCTAATTTCCATCCTCTTCATTATGTAATTTCCGGACAGCAAAAATTAGACTACAACAAACATTATTAATTAAGTTTTATATAAGGATCCTGTGTTATGCTTACAAACTTAATTTTTGTTTTGGTATCTTCATTTTAAATACTGGTATAAAATATACCAATACTAATATTGGTATCGAACAAATACTTAAAAGCCATATATATATATATATATATATATATATATATATATATATATACTTTTTTTCGTTGGAAATACGATCCAAAACGGACAAATATAGTTCAATATAAACAAAGAAACATAGAGAAATCAGAAGAACACACTTACAGTCTCTAATTTTCGGTTTGAACCGTCTTCAGGAGAGGTTCAAATTCTCTCCTGAAGACGGTTCAAACCGAAAATTAGAGACTGTAAGTGTGTTCTTCTGATTTCTCTATGTTTCTTTGTTTATATTGAACTATATATATATATATATATATATATATATATATATATATATATATATTGAGTTAAGTGTCGTCCCCTCCGTCAATTCACTTCTTCTCCTGAGGACGACCGCCATTACGGTCAAAATTTGAAAAGTGAGTCTTTGTTATGTTTCAATCTATGTGCCACAGTTTATTTTAAGTGTTATCTGTCCTGCCGTACCGTCTTTCGTTTATCTTGGTATATATATATATATATATATATATATATATATATATATTTAGTGTATATTGGCAGCAGATTCTCTTGTAAACATATTTTATTAAAGTAGACGGCAGCTTCCGCATTTACGACTTTTTTGCTCGTATATATATATTTCACTCAAAATTCGAAAAAACGATCGAATGATCGAATGATCGAACTTACAACTCAAGTTGAGTTTGTAAGTGTGTCTGTTTCTCTTTGTGTTGCTTTTCTTCGTTTTTGATCTGATTTGCGTCCAGTTTAGATCGTTTTTTCGAATTTTGAGTTTGTAAGGGTGTCTCTTTTTCTGTGTGTTGCTTTCTTCGTTTTTGAGCTTATATATATATATATATATATATATATATATATATATATATATATATATATATAAGCTCAAAAACGAAGAAAGCAACACACAGAAAAAGAGATATATATATATATATATATATATATTGGCTCTATAACAGTTTAAATCTTTTTAAATTAATGATATAAGAATAATTATTAACAATGTATATCAAAATTATATTTTTTTCAAATCTTTTATATGACAATTTCAACTCATATACTGAAATAAGTGTAATTAATAACAGATAAATGCTCAATTGAAATAATAGCTTCAATTATTTTATTTTACATTTTGAGTTACTAAAATTCACTAAGTAGAATGCGAGTGTTTCACTACAATGTTATTCATAGTATAAAAGGACAATAATAACCAGGAAAAATAACATCAAAAATAAAATAATTTGATATTACAGGTTTGATTGAAGAAATTTGAGTTTAGGCTATCAGTGAACAGTCACATTCACTGCAACTGTGTAATTTTGAAACAAGTGAATAAAGCTTTGTCGATAGTATTCAGCCAAATACCAATGGAATAAGATACTTTGCAATGTATCTAATCAATAACCAAGTCCAACAAACTATGATTTTAATTAGATAAAAAAATAAAATCATAAAAACAACTTCATAATTTTTTACAAACAGAAAAATATTATGGAAATGATACTTTCACAGGACTTCAAACGTAATTCAAACTTATGAAAATTTGTTAACTTTTAAGTTTGGGAGAAAGATAGTGTTCATACATAAGATTCAGGCTTATACTGCTATATGAAGAACTAGTCAGCCGATACCAAGGTTAAGGAAGCAGATTACTATTTCACAAATTGCACTAGATATACCATTATATTTACTAAAAATATTTAAAACAAAAAACATCAAGCTGTCTGACAGAAACACTCCTGCTTTGAATGTGCCTAAGACAGTTTGACAAGGAATACTCGTATATCTGACAAGTGCATTAAGTATTTTACAAAAATGTTCCTTAAAAATTTTTTAAGGAGCTTTTAAAAACTACATTGTTAATAAAGATTATGTAGTTGAACTTGAAATAATGTACAGTCCCACCTGCTATGTCATCATGTAATACCTCAATTCCGGAGCACGTAATATTCGAATGCGCTTTATAGGGAAGGCAAATATTAGCCTTTCTCAAAAAACGTTTACTTAAAAGTAACAACTAATCAACAGAATACTCATTGTCGATATCAGACAAATTCATTAAACATTTCACAGTTATTCAGATAATAAGTCAAGTTTACCTGCAACTATATACAAAGAATACTATAAATAAGGGTTAAAAATCTATAATTTAAAAAAACACTATTCCTTTTTCTGTTCTATACATGTCTTGCCCTTTATTTATGTTTTATTATTAATTTATAATTATTTTATTAGGGTATTATCACTTTTATACCTATATTTAATTTCTTTTCGTCGTTATTAATATTATTATTAATAAACCAGTTCATAAAAGATATTTCATATATTGAATTTGGTTTTACTAATTTAATGAAAAAAGTTTTGTAATGTAATACTGCTGTCAGATTAAGAAAATTCCTGCAAACAAAAAGTAAATTAAAAGAAATTACGAGTAATAAAGATAGAAATATTAGAGATAAAATTGTAGGTTTTTGAAGGAATACTTTTCAAAAACCTTCAGAACATAAAAGTATTTATTACTTTTGTAGTTTTTCAGTATGTTTTAAAGCGGTATTTTCTCATAGTAAAAGTAAAAGTCCTACCTAAATATGTTATATGAATAATTGCGTTTATAAAAGAGTGATTTTTGTAAGTAGTCGTAACAACGACAACAGCTATTAATGTCATTTATAATGCTATAAATACAAAATGCCGCACACACAAACTACCAGGAATTAAGAAAACACAAACTACCAAGAAAACATAGACTACCAGGAGTCAAGAAAACACAAACTATCAGAAGTGAAGAAAACACAAACTACCAGGAGTCAAGAAAACACAAACTACCATGAGTTAAGAAAACATAGACTACCAGGAGTCAAGAAAACACAAACTACCAGGAGTGATGAAAACACAAACTACCATGAGTTAAGAAACCATAGACTACCAGGAGTCAAGAAAACAGAAACTATCTAACTATCAGAAGTGAAGAAAACACAGACTGCCTGGAGTTAAGAAAACACAAACTACCAGGAGTCAAGAAAATCATATGATTGGAGGCAAGTGGCCTATCCCCGGAATACCTTACATGTAATTAGTCTCTCAAGCATTGAAAGTACCACTTAATTAATGTTCACATAGTTAGCAGTATAGATAATAAACATATATGTAATATGGTATGTTGAATAAACAGTCTGATCATCCGAAACAACTAAGACTTCCTGCTGTTATGTAAATTAGCAGCTATTCCATCTATTAAAATAGATCACAAACAATGACCTTACCATGAAATTTAATATCTGAAAGTACATTTTGGCACTAATTTTGACTAAATTATCAAAGGAAACCCAACCCTCATTACTAACTAAATGTCCAAGAAGTATGTATTTAGCATCAGGCAAAAATCAGGATTGATCAACAATTATCAGTTACACTTTTTTCTATCTGAGTTTTATCCTTTAGACTGTTGCGGTTGAGAAACTTATGTATTTATAAAATACATTTAATGAAGAGATTTTTTTTAGCAGATATGTTACATTTGAGAACTATATCTGCGTCAGGTGTTGAAAATTAGGAGAACACTGTTACAACTTAAAAACGTATATGTTAATTAATTACTAAGTTAAATTTACTCACAAGCTTGCTAGCCAACGCTCAGGTCTGGTTGTTAGGTTGTTTATTGGTTTCTTAACCAGTTGAGGTAAACTACACTGAGGATGAGGAGCTCTCAGTAATAGTCTGGGCAGAGTAGCTGAAGTGCGTTCTGCATCCATGATCTCGTAACCACATAACTGTCCAGGTAGAATAGCAGGACACGCTGGTGACCAAAATATCTAGATGACTTGGTTCAGTCTAAATATTATTATAGTTTACAAATGGGTGTGACAGAGAAGAGGAGGGTAGATATACTCTTTTAAACAAAGCGAGCGCATGTATAATAAATTTTAAATGTATTAAAAAAAAAAAAAGAAGAAGATGAATATTGGCTATAATAAGGGATCAGATGTAGTCTAATGGTAGCGTGTTTACCGTTGGTACTGAAGATTGGATCTTCAATCTAATCATGGATCTAAACTTTCCCTATGGGAGATGACAAATATTGTACAATATTATTTAAAAGGCCAGTAACTTGTTAAAGGCCTTTACAGCAATAAACTTGACTAAGGTGATCAACTTAGAGGTCTCGATGTATACCAAACACAGTCATGTACTAAACCTAAACAAAAATTGTCGGCTAATAACAAATGGGCATCGTTTCTCACTACTAGTATTACAAGTTTGGGCACTGGAGACGGCTACGTGTATGTGTAATGAAAGTTACAGCATTAATCTTTTTTTATGACACCTTGTCTTTGTCAGCCACACATTCTACTAATCAAAAGTGATTGCTTATACATATTTTAATACCATTTCTCTATAAATGAGAATCCCTTAATAAACTGATTTACGTCAAAAACACTGTGGACTTTGCGTGTCACAGCTTTATCTTTTGAACACCAAAAAAAAAAAAAAGAAAACATAGGTTCATAGTGGTAGGATCACAACTCAATTTTTTTACTCGACTTTCAATCTATTTGTTGTGAAATTCATCAATAAATATTAAGCACTCAAGGAATTTGAAATTCCACCATCTTGCTGAGAACAACAGTCACCATAATAAACTAATTATGTAATCTTTTAATAATATTAAAATATTAGAATGTAGTGATTGCAATCCAACCAATAATGCGATATTGTTTTATTTTTGCATTCATTTGTGCAATATTGTTTGTAAACTCAATGTAACCGTCAAATGTGCATGAATGACATTAGGTTCACTATGCTTAAAATGGTAACGATGAACGTCGTCTATGAGGTTCTGTTATCATCCAAATAATAGGTATAAATGCTTTTATTTTAAACTTTTGTTTATTCCTTAAATTATTAGTTAAAATAAATTAATATCATTAAAAAGTCAATTTTCTGATAAAGTTAATAACAAAATTATTCAAATGACACAAGGTCAAGTAATAAATCGAAATATACATTTTTATAACCAGAACTATATACAAACACCAAAATAAGTAGTTAATAACTTCTCATAAAATAAATTACAAGTATTTTATTTCAACAACATAAAAATGTAAATAATCTAGTTTTATCACCCTATGGAATAATTGACTTTAGATAAACGGTTCATTTTAATTGAGACAGGGTTGCATGCAACTTCAAAATGTCCATTATTCAAAAGATACTATCAACAACCTGAACTGTGAATCAGATAAAAACGGTTTATCTTACAGTGATGCGTTAATGTTTGTTATTACGTCCTTGTAATTATCCTCCATTAAAATTAATATTATTTATTTTTAAGGACATTCTGTTTTTTTTTACAAAGAGATTTTCAACTTATTATTAAATTACTTACGGCATTTTGTCACTTAAAATCAAATACAATAAAGTTTTAGGCCTCTTTCCCTGTGGTTGCTTCTTTACGAACTCTACAAATAACTTGGGGATGTAACTTCGTCACTTTGAAACTATAGGTTCCTTAGATATTACTTACTTAAGTTACTTATCTGTAGATACACAAGTAAATTTCAGTTTGGATTTCTCAACTTAATAAAACATTGTTTTAGTTTACCCACTGACAAACATAATATAAATCATTAGTTTTGATCATGAGTTGTTTTCACTTGACCAACCCGTCAGTACCACTTCCTTGGTGTTTTCCTGATGATGAACACAAAGTGTTCGAAACGCGTTGAATAAAACTTCATTTGTGTGGAGACTTTTGTTGGTTTATCCATTTTACCTCAGAATGAACATAATATAGTTGATGACATAGATTCATTCAATTAACTGTTAAATTCTTTACTGAAGGTTAAAGAAATCAGTTTAATCTATATAAAGGGATTGTTTTTGTTATATTCTGACTGCAGTATAACTTCTATCGAATCTTGTTTTGCTTAATACTTAATTCCACTTCTTGAGTATTCTGCTACAACATAATAATTATATATTCTGTTCATCCATTTCATGATTCTAATATTTCATACAAATAACTTTATTAGGAGTTAATAGTTTATTTTTTGAAAAGTTCTAAATATATAGTTTCTAGCGCAATTTTTTTTAGTATGGGTAGTATCAAATAAGTATAATATTTTTTATTACATTCTTTTTCATTTGTAAAAATAAAAACAATAACAATGTGTATGATCAAAATAATATATAATACATAAGTAATACGTTAAAAATAAAAACAGCAAAAAATTTAGCAAAAATAATATACCTAACATAAATAGTACACTAGAAATGAAAACAATAACACTCCTAAGGGATCTAATTTATGTGCATGTATGTAGATTCCAAACTCATACAATAAACACTATTACTACCTACCTACCTACTATCTACTCTACAATCAAGAAAATCTCCTAAAAATCAACGAATAAAATAGAAAAACGCAAGACTCCTTTTTTTTAATGTTTACTGATATCTGTAGACTTTAATACTAACTCTCGAGAGAACCACCAGATATAAAGCTTATAATACTTTAGATAGAGCTATAAAATTCACTTACAGTTATCAATGAGCGTAGAAGATAGCTTTCTTCAACGATTCAATGTTATTTTTTGAATTTTCCAATCAATGGGATAGAAGTGATGGTTTCCCACACAGAGAAAATGATTAGTCTCTTACTATTTTATATTCCTAAATTTTTGTCTTATAAGTGTTCCGTAAAAGTGTAAGAGTACACTTAATCGTATTTTTTCACATATCTTTTCATATCATTTCTTAATTATAATGATAATGAAAATGTATTGAAAAACAACAAATAAATTGTTTTATGTGAGTTCTGTAGTTACACATAAAGTTTTATTATTATAAGTTAAAATTTCTAAACTTTAAAATGTGTGCCGTCTTATAAACTTTATAAACTTGGTTTACTCAAAGTTTCTCTGTTCTTTGACCATCTGATCTGCTCATCACATGTGGTAAATGTAGTGATGTTATTATGTTTAAATGACAAATATAATCCTAAAAAGAATTATAATCTTCCTTCGGTAAAACAAACTTTATTATTCCTGTTCCAAAGAAAAAGAAATCACTTACATAAACGTTACCTCATGCTAAACTACTTATACAGAGACATCCTTCAGAACATCCTAGTAATAAACATGAGTAACTACAAATGAACAGCCTCAACAAAGTAGTAAATATACATGGACTACTTTCAAAGCTAACAGGAAGTCAAAAAACATCATTAAAGAATTTAGGGGAGCGAATTCTTTTACCATTAACTTATCTTAACTCCCTCAAAAATGTATGCATAAAAACAGATATTTCAACATTTCTAAGATGGCAGAATAAAACTGAACTTTAGGGGAGCGAATTCTGGTACCATTAACTTATCTTAACTCCCTCAAAAATGTAAGGATAAAAACAGATATTTCAACATTTCTAAGATGGCAGAATAAAACTGAACTTTAGGGGAGCGAATTCTTGTACAATTAACTTATCTTAACTCCCTCAAAAATGTATGCATAAAAACAGATTTTCAACATTTCTAAGATGGCAAATAAAACTGAACAGAAGCAAGTGCATTGGTGTTTTTCCTGTCTAAACTAAAGAGAACTTTTTATGAATTATATTAATAAGAATATCTATGAAGGGCAGTTTACGATTAACTTCTTCCAATGTAAGTTTTTTTGTTGGGACTAGTAAATTGAGTTCTGTTTGAATGGAAACATCATTAATGGATTTGTAACAAAGGCATATTATGTCATTCATATATCAAAACTGATATATGAATATATCAGATATATATCAGAATATATATACAATTAAAAGAAACGGTCCAGCGGACTTATTTAAAATAAAATAAATTCAAAACGAAGGAAACACACAGAAAGACACAGACATAACTCACATCGATATTTCGACCATCGTCGTCATCAGGAGGTGCGAAGAGCGAAGAGTCTCGCTGGAAGACAGGGCGGGACTCTTCGCTCTTCACACCTCCTGATGACGACGATGGTCGAAATATCGATGTGAGTTATGTCTGTGTCTTTCTGTGAATTTCCTTCGTTTTGAATTTATTTTATTTCAGAATATATATATGAATATGAATATATCAATATGAATATATTAATATATCAATATATGAATATATCTGATATATATAAAACTGATATGAACTTGACTAAGCAGAATTAAACTTAACATTTTAGTTAAGAAAAATTCTATACATTCATTTTATTTTGAGTTTATGGTAAAATTTCAAGTACCTTATTTAAAATAAATAGATTGAATATTAAATTAAAGAGTTTAACAATTACAAAAGAACATAGATTATTAATTTTGATGTTATCATACAAATGTTAGCTTTCTTTCAGGAGAAACTGCTTAGTTATTCTTTCTCCCTAAATACCACAACTATAATCCAGTTAATGAAATTACGTGCGATTGTCATTTTTAATTGAAAAAAAATATTTAAAAACATAAGTTTCGACATACCATGGTAATTGCTTATCACTTTTCTGAATAATTTATAACTATAAATTTCTAAAAAAAAAAAAAAAAGAAAAAGAAATAACTAACTAAAACGTTAAGATCAATTATATACAAAGTTATCAAGTTAGACGGTTCGAATAACTGACGATGATATTTACCTCTGTAAAAAAAGGTCGAAGTCATTGGTAAATAAACTAATAAAATTTTAGGTTAACATTCTTTAATAATTAATACAAGCTATTTCCATTATATTAATGTAAGAGTTTATAAAAACGCTGAAGCTGTAAAATGATAAATCAATAGTGTTCTTACTGCTATTGTACTAACAATTTAAAGGAATTATTAATAACTGTTGTACCATACTATATCGTTTACATATATATTATACAACCTCATATCTTACTAATTGTATAAATAATGAAATTCTAATTTAAATAGCATGATACATATTTTCTGAGTATATCGTTGATGTAAATAAATTATAACTACTATTTTAGAAGATGACAATATTAGTTAAATGTCCTTCCCTTTTAAGGTATTACTGATGTTAGATAAATTGAACAGCTTTTTTAAGGCTATTATTAAGAGATTTAATAGCCTTTTCATTAACAAAGCTTCATAGGATTTAATTACCTTAATACAGATTACACCGTGAAGTAAAATTTATTTCTAAAAAAAAATTCCAAATAATAGAGTAAAATAGCAAAGGTTTATTTCAAGAAGAGCTAAGTTATTGATGTTGAAATGTGTAGACATGCGCTAGAAGGGGATTTAGTTTCCTCTGTTGAAAGTAACGTTATTGAACAAGACGAAACACTCAGGTTAGAGTAAAAGGTAATTTTTGTGAATCAGTTTACAATGGGCGGACACACGACTTGGGTGAAACGTGATGGGATTCCCTAACCCCTCAGGTCACTACTGTCTTATTAGGCACCCTTGAGGTAACACCATAACCAGCAGAAGTCCCCTTCTTCATCGCAGCCTCACCACTCATAGGGGTGAATATACCCCTCCCAAGAGACCCACACTACCCAAGTCACTTCACCCATCTCAAGTCACTCATAAAACTTCTGCAATTTCACAACTACTATTTTTTTCAAATAAACAGTTAAAATTATATTCTAGTGAGAACTCGATGCAGGCTGTTCAGCTAGTTTTTGATAAATCCCGCCTTAGGTGATTTGCCTAATTAAGCATCCTAAGTTAGAAGCAAATAAGGACGAGTTTGATTCCATCCTCATTGAACGGTACAAGAAACATGTGTTATCTGTAGTTAACAACACGTAGATAGATGCAGATCTAGGAGTATTCACTTACCACCAACACTAGAATTATGTTCCGCTTGTATTACAGACCGACACAAATACAGAGTAGTAGTCGGTCTGTGATTATGACAAAACCGGCTGGAAAGAGATCTTTCCTTTTTAAAATGATTCAATATTAGCTAACGATTGGCAATGCCTATATATGATTGGTTGATAAGATCTTTTAGAGTAGTTGAAAGAGAGTTATAAAATTGTGGGTCTGCTGTAAATATTGTTGTTGCAACAACTCAGTAATTCTACTCTTAGTAGAGTAATTCTTAACTAATCGTTAGTTCTTTCATTACCAGAAATACCAAAATACCAGTCACCCTTCCGGACAAACAGTCCAGCCACTTGTAATAAACTCTTAGTTTGATATACCATAGAGTGTAATTAATCCGTCGGGCTTCTATAGGTCACTTACAGAGCAATGAAACACGCGACATCACAAACTGCTATACCTTTAGTTTAGGCGGCTGGAAATTTTCTGTATTAACTATACCAAACCAAAATAATCAAATTGATTGGAATAACTTCCTAATACAGTTCTACAAAATAATACTTCAGTTCCTCAAAAAACTAGGCTAGCTCAGTGGTTACGTGCTGACCTCTGAACTGAAAGAACTGGGGTTCAATCCTCACCTGGCCCTCGATTTATTCACACGGGAGGTGAATAAATCTGAGCACATCGTCCCTCAGAGAAGGACATTAAACCGTCGGTCCCGAGCCTGTACAATGTCAGGTACTCGTTAAAGATACCTACTCTAAATACATTTGAGTTAGGCAAAATTTAGGACTCCCACTGTAGAATCAATCTTCATTGTGTGGTATCACAAAGGGCCAATGCTTGGCCTACGTGTGTTCCCTTGTGGGACTGCCACTGCAACCTAACCTAAGTACATATCAAATCTCAGCTAAATTATATTCATGCTGCTTTGATTTTATTTTGCATGTAAGCACTTTGTTACTCCATTAATTTAATGTTAATTATTATTATTATTATTGACAGGGATGTATATGTGCAGCAATAGCATGTGCATTTTATACCTACAAATTGATACATATACATAAAGCTATCTCAGTCACTTTTATGTACAGAGTGATTGGAAGTAATTTCACGTGAATTCAAATTAAAGTTGCATATAAAACATAAAAGGTGTTGGAAAAGCAACATTGTTTTGTATATGAATAATTATAATATAACATTATAATAACAAATATGAAATACATACGAGTATGTCGACTCATTATGTAACTTATACATATATAATGAAAACCTCATTTTTGTTTTCAGAGATTTTTTTTTCCAAAACTTCTTGCTGCTAATTGCATAGATAAATTTAATAGACAGAATATGAATGCCATTCATTAATTTCAAAGCCAGAAGAAAGTTATTTAAAGCGGGTGGCAGCTGTTGTTTATGAAAAAGAATTTCAGAAATAGGTCAAGTCTGTTTTAATGAGAGACCCCGGGCAAAGCTGGAAAGAACTTTTACACAGCCGAATAAAAATTGCTTTGACAAGCAGAAATTGTTCCTAACCAACCACAGCTTGTAAAAGATTTGAAAAACACAACTTGATGAAAAACTTATCAACTTTGCACAATAATACTCTATTTTATTATAAATTATTAATATAATAGAAAATAATACATTTACTTTTCAAATGTTTGTCTTTTATGTTATATAGTTGCGAAAATTCATAGTAACACCAAGTACAGGAACTTTCCTAATATTTTTTTTATTATTTCATGTGCTCCTATGAATAATGTAACATAGGAAAAGTATACAGGTGAACAACAAGAAAGACTCACTTAAATGTAATCAAGCAATCTTGGTTTGCCTATCAAGTTATGAATTTCTCCATTGAACTGAGCTTGTTAGTGATGGCTTACTGACCCGTTCATTTATACGATATATAATATATATATATATATATACACCAGATCAAAATTGAAGAAGAGTAACACACAAAGTAAAGAAACACACTTTAAACACACTTACAAGCTCAAATTTTAGGGCAATTTGATTTCAAAAAAGAGAAGGAAGACAAAGCACATTATAGAGGCAACGGCAATTAACCGACTCGGCAATCCATATATATATATATATATATATATATATTACATGATTTCATGCAAATACGTGAAATAACAATCAATAATCATACGGCAAAAAGAAAAGGGAAAAAAGACTAAGACCTTTCAACCGTAGAGTCAAGAACTCTCCTTGTGTTTCAGTTGAGTTTTTGACTCTGACGAAACCGCTTGTTACAGCTGAAAGATCTTAGTCTCTTTTTCCCATTTCTTCTTGTGGTTGATCATATTCATATATATATATTATATATAGGAAATGACCCGAAAAGACTATTTAGATCACTAAGAGAACATACTCAGAAAAACATTACAGGAACTCAGTTTTGACCAATAATGATCTTCAAAATAGAGAGAGTGAGAAAGAGAGAAAGAGAGAAATATGATCTACTCAAAACTCATATAGGAATATATTTCATTTTTCAAATAGCCTGTTTCTCTCTTACATAGCTGGTTGAGATTTTCGTACTTACTAGCACTCTATAGTAGTCAAGCTTCAGTTTTACTCCATAGATGTTTCAATGTTGTTTTAATGGCATTTACAAGGAAAGATAGCCGATGGATGGAATTAAGTACTTGACAGATTAACTCCAGTTTAAAAGTTACGAGGAAATACTGCAGATGCCTTCTCCAAAAATACAGTAGTTTTTAAGAACCTGAAGTGAGCTCTGGTACACCAACCAAAACTTAAGGTTTTGGCTATAATGGTAAAATTGTTTAATAAAAATGTTATTTACCAAACAATATCACTAAGTAATGATCATTGGACAAGACGAGAATATTATTTGACAGAACACAGAGATCACTTATATTCTTTCCTTAGAATACACCAACGACTCCAGATATGATGCACCCATTAGAATAGTAGGTGCGTTTGATGGAATGTCAGATAGTAAATCTTGTTTTCAAAATTTTATCAAGCTTAAATCACGATTTTTATATAAAAAAAAAACAAGAAGAGTTAAAAATGTAATTTTATTTTAACATAAATTTAAATTTTAAACAAGGCATCCGATTACTATTCAAATATTTATTTAATAAAAATGAATTTAATTTATTCAATAATAATGAATATAATTTAATATGCAAAATTTTTACTCATTAAAGTTAACTTGGATATGCTAAGAATAATTTATAAAAAAATAAAGATAATCGTTTAAATTTTTAGAAAAAAAATACGGTTGATTTATTTATTAATCAGTGCTGTGAGATTGATACACTAAAATCCATTAAGGATTTGCATTTCGATATTATTATGCATATCAAGTAAGTTCCAGAGGAACACGGATGGTTAATTAATAAGCCCTTCCTACCGCCACAATCATATATATATGCAAAACACCTCTATAAATATTACTTGCTTCAGATATAATAAAGTCATTAATAATCAATTAGTAGATATATCGTTAATTAATGCTAACAGAATTTCACAGTCATTGATTTCGGTCTAATTGAAGCAACAATCTGCAACCTACAAACCTTTAGTGGCTTTTATATGTGGCAGAATTTATTTAATGCAAACTAACTTCTACAGTACTCAATTACAAATAATGAGTTATATTTCTGCCATTTTTTAATTTAGGTTAAAAAACTGCATTAGGTTATTAAATTTAGAGATTAAAGTAAACTTATATTAACAAATAATTTTAAAATTAACCGATTAAAAAGAAAAAACATTGGCGTAAGGGGTTGAAACATATTCAGAATAGACCAGACCTCGAAAAAAATAGACAAAATAATGCATTGGTATATATAAACAAAATATATAATGAACATTGTAGGGTAAAAAGCTAATGAAATGGTCTCCACATATAAACATTTAATCGTATAAACAAAGCGTTTCGAACACTTAGTGTTCTTTTTCAGGAATTAACTAAAAAATACAATATCATCCGAGAGTTATCTATAGTACAAAGTAAATATAGTACAAAATAAAAATAATATAAAATAAAATAAGGAAGAGAGTACGAACCTACGGGTGAGTGTCTGTGGTACAATAGATAAACTTTTATATGTGGAGACCATTTCATTAGCTTTTTACCCTACAACAAGTAAATACTACATAATAACTGATTGCACTAAGTGAGAATATGTAATGAACCTCTTAACCAGAGTAGAAAATTTATAAATAGAACCAAGATCTTGGACACAAGCAACTAGTTTTCGTCAGAGTCATACAATGCATGTCTCATACATTATGTTATACGATATATATATATATATATATTGATAAAAGTATCGACAGTGGAATAGAAACAAAACTAAGATTTATCAGGACTCGGTCAGTTCTTCAGATTCAAATTAAACTCTCATTGCCAACGTTTCGGTCTTTCTTTAAAACCTTTTTCATAGGCAGAAGTATAAATTTTGAAACAGAAAAACTATTACATTACAAATTATTTTTTTCAAAGAAAAATAGTATGTGGGTTTTCATTCAGTCATGTGTCACGTGTTCATTCAGACATTTAGTTGTTGTTAAAACCCACATATTATTTTTCTTTGTAAAATAATTTGTAATGTAATACTTAGTTTTTCTGTTTCAAAATTTATACTTCTGCCTATGAAAAAGGTTTTAAATAAACACCGAAACGTTTGCAATGAGAGTTCAATTTGAACCTGAAGAACTGACCGAGTCCCGATAAACCTTAGTTTTGTATATATATATATATATATATACATATATATATATATATATATATATATATATATATATAACCAATTAAATAAAGCAACTTTACGAACTAAATGAGCTAAATTTACGGAAAGAACACAGATAAATGAGTTCACAAAAACTCACTACTATATGTCGACTGCCTCACCATCTGGTAGGAACATGTGGATCAATATTTTTGACTGTAGTCTATAAGTTAATTTTAACTTTTTTTGTTTATATATAACATACTTATTTAAATATATAACAAGATTTTTAATATCCATGTGAAATAAAAATCAATTTCTAAACGACAGTAAGAAATTAAAAAATGAAACTAATATTTTTTAAAAAAACAACTAATCTTTTTCAGAGTTACATTTGAAATTAAGAGTTGAAATATATATTTGTATGTACAGTTATTTTCCTGAGCAATTGTTGATTTTGTTTTAACATTAGCTAAAAATATAGAGGATATAACTTGCTGGAAAAAAGCATTGTTAAAATATGATGTATGTAATTTGGAAAAACACACGAACGAAAGAGAAAAAGTTGAAAATAATGGGAATTATTTGTCTGTGCGGATTTACTTAGTTGGCTGACAAAGAGTTTTTGTCTTGGCTGACAGGAATAGAACGTGACCGAATGTAAAGGGAAAACATTGGCTGCGCGTATGTAGTGGTCGTATCCACCTATAATGGGAAATTCATAAATACAGGTCCCTGAATCACTCCCGCTTTTGAACACCGCCGCATCTCTTCTCCAGATAATAAACGCTTCGTCTTCTTCAATAGAGCTAGTCTCCTACTTTATTTTTACTGCCTTTTTTCACCCGATTTTTTTTTTAAAGTTATTTATTTTCTTCATATGTGACTAGTTTTAAAGTTAGACTAGTATTTAAGCACTTTTGTAAAGATATGTTTTACCAGCTGCAAACTAAATGTCTAGAATATTTATGTTTTATTTTCAAGAGCCCGTTGCATTAGATTTGAACTTTTAGCTTTTATAGTTCATGTTGTGAAAGTTGAAATATTCAAGGATTGGTTGATATCAAGAAGTTTGGTTCAAGAATCAAATGTCTTGAAATGTCAGTACCTAAGTCATCTTCATTTCGGGCAATATTCCTCTTTTGGTTCTTAACTCCATCCTGCATATCGTCCCAACACCAAGTAACATACACCATTGCAATTTATATCATGTTAATTTAACCTTGTAGTAGTAATTAGATGTTATATATATTATTTATTTATAAATTTTACGTTGAGAATGGTTGTTAAATAACCGAAACTAGTCTGTTCTTACTTTTTTCCTATAGTGTAGTGATAAGTAAAACATAAAGAATGATTTACAATCGCAAATCGTTTGGAGAGCTTATTTTTACTCTTCTCTGCCAGTGTAAATCGTTAATAAGAAGGTTAGAGAAAGTATCTAGAAAATACGAAAGGATTAAAATAGGCAAGCAATTTAACGAAACATGTTTGAAAGAAGGCCTGCTCCCCAAGTATTCAAATATATATATATAAATATATATAAAATAATTAAATGAAACGGTCCAACGAACTTTTAAATAAAAACCAATTAAAAAAAGATAACACACAGATAGACACAGGAATAAGTCACTTCTATATTTCGACCATCGTCGTCATCAGGAGGCGAAGAGTCCCGCAGGAAGGCAGACATTTTGCCGCTCTGTCGCTGCTCTGCCTTCCTGCGGGACTCTTCGCCTCCTGATGACGACGATGGTCGAAATATAGAAGTGAGTTATTCCTGTGTTTATCTGTGAGCTATCTTTTTTTAATTGGTTATATATATATCTATATATATATATATATATATATATATATATATATATATATATATATATATATATATATATATGCAGAGTCACCGCCCTGCCTTCCTGCTGGACCCTTCGCTCTTCACACCTCCTGATGACGACGATGGTCGAAATATCGATGTGAGTTATCTCTGTGTCTTTCTATGTGTTTCCTTCGTTTTGAATTTATTATATATATATATATATATGTAATGTAGAATTGTAATTGACAATCTGGTGTTATAAATTGAAAAGAGCCTGAATATATAGTTAAATATATATACAAATAATCTATAAAAGATATTGATAATTTTTTTTTGTCATTTATTAAAATAATAAATGTATTATATTGGGAGTTCAAATAACGTCGCATATTACTAAAAAAGATTCTCTAGTCACATGGAATCTACAAAATAAGAAGTTATTTATTTTTGATTTAGCAAAATATGACGATTTACAACTTTATTGGAAAGGGAAAAAGTAAATTGAAGGGAGAAGGGAATATATTAGGGATGAATCACTTGGCTCATATGAAGAACGTGACTGGCTCACTTATATATATATAAATTTAGTCTTGTTTACCCTGTCGTTGTTAATAGAGTCGACGGGGATATTGCTGCCATTTGTCATCCTAGACCTGCTTGCGATATGCCCTGACAGCGACTCTCGACCCCCGAGCCAATTCACCTTTCCCTACGGCTCTTTATTGCAAACGCTACTCCTTCATGACGTGACTTATCAACTACATGTGTCTAATCAAAATTGTATTAAACTTGGGTTTAACCCTGTCTAGAATATAATAACGGTTGAAATATGAAGATATGAGGATTAAAAGCGTTTAGCTTAAGCAATGTCTCATTATAAATAAAATCATATACAGAATAACGTAGAGGGATTTCATTAGGTATCATTAAATTGAAGACTGTTTATCTTTAGTAGTGAATCCACATATATAGGTTAAATAAGGTATATCTAAAGAATTTAAGATTATGTGCAGGACTGGGGAGCTAAGTCAGGTTAAGCTCCGGCTCCCAAGCTTATGTTTGATTTCTTCTCCAACGCATCTCTTCTTTAGTTCTGACCCTCCTCTTATAAATATCTTTTTTTTATTTTTATATCTCTCAAATATTTTATTACACACTAAAATTTGTATGGACATAAACACATCGGCTTTGGAATGACTCAACTATATACCCAAGTAGTCCGTTTCATCTATTCGCAGGAAACTATACTCACACTTAATTCTGCCGTAATCAGTGACTTCACTGGCATTAGGTATAAACAAGTCCTGATAAGATATTTGATATGGTTAGATGGACCATTGCAATTATAGATCGTACCTTGCCACTATGAGCCTGGTGGGAAAAAGGAAGAAAAGATTCTCAAAAAGTTCATCCAATCTCTGCAGTTAAATTTGACAGAACCAAGTAATTAAAAAATGTTATGATTTTGAAAGATGTAAGCAGGAAAAAAATGGTAACAAGAGAAAACGGTTTGCTTTAAGATATCTGAGAGGTAAAATACTATTATTTTTTCTCCAAAATGAGAGAGACGTCTGCTTTTGAATTTAAAGAAGAATGATTATTAAGAAACTCGGATGCATAAGGGTAAACAAGTGTCTTGGACATTCTTGATTGTCTTCTATGTGCAAGCGTACCAGAATGGTATGCTGTCTTTACTAATCAATTACTCATATACACAGGGCACGACCATCAGAAGGACGGGAAATATTCTTTCGTTTAATTCCAACATGTAATTCATGACCCACTCAAAGAGCCAATCGGATCTTGTTCAGGAGAAAAACACCAAACATTATTTTAAAATGCAGAGTCCAACTTCTCAAAGAAATCATCCGATTGACCTAGCCAACTTAGAAACGTAGATTTGATTTCCTTAACTTGCTTTCTTTTTATCTATAAATATAAATAAATACTAATATAACTTCAGATTGTGGCAACAACCGCAATCTGAATTTGATATTTTGATTAATAATCAAATACAAATCGATTTCCATTTAGAATTTTTCTACAGACTTTTTCTGAAGCTATTGTCGTTTAACTGTGTTACTGATATCAAGGATTTAATTTAAAATGGATTCAATTATAAGTTTCTAATTCCCAGAAATATTATTATTTAAAGGCGGAAGGTAAAATTCTAACCTAAAATTTCATCTTTCCTAGCAACATC
Organism: Hermatobates lingyangjiaoensis; assembly: GCA_026182355.1. Taxonomy (NCBI): domain Eukaryota; kingdom Metazoa; phylum Arthropoda; class Insecta; order Hemiptera; family Hermatobatidae; genus Hermatobates; species Hermatobates lingyangjiaoensis. Next base: position 2,643,019 of record JAPFBL010000253.1, read on the forward strand.
ATTAACTTGAAAAATAGTTTTGTATATCTGCAGTCGCAGTCAATGTAACCATGTAATGTACCATCTAATTCAAACTTTTAAGGCATTTTAACTACTTAACACAACATATTTGAAAATAGAATCAACTAACGGTCAAAGGAATTACAAGGAACAGGCTGTGACGGAAGTACACATCCTGCCGACTAAGATACTTGGAAGTCCTCCACTCTTGTTGACTTCAAGTTATCAAGCAAGCAAATAATGCTATTCAGAATTACTCTGAATATCATCAGAATTAATAATCATCAGAATTACTGTTCTGATTCCTACTCATATTGACAATGGCAGATACCTCTGATTTCCAAAGCACAATATCTACTAAAGCGACAATGGCTTCAGTAATAGCCAATTGGTAATAACTAATCTGTTACATGCATCGGTACCTTTAGTTGACTTTACTTGCAATAGTAAATACCTTTTCCATTTTCAATATCATTTAGGAGCCATCTTAATTTGTCTAAAACCTTTCCAACCTGCTCTAATCATAAATAATAAAAGAAAAAAACTTACAAATTAACGAATACAAGAGTACAACTTAATATTTAGACTATGCTCCTATATGTGACCTCTAGTCTATCACATTTATATTATACGACTCTAGCAACCACAAAATTATAATTTTAGTTTGTTAAATTTTAATTTATTTAAGTTCAATCAGAAAATATTCAAAAAAGTACCTGAAAGAAATACAATACAGTATTGATACAATAATATATAAGGAATAGCGGAAACAATCATTATAATTATATATTAAAGGATAAAAAACGCAGGCAAAACCTAGGCTAAGCTTTCGGACTAAAGTTTTTCATCAGAGAGAAAGAAAGAGTAAAGAGAATATATAATATAATTGTACCAAAGAGTTTGGTGCTTGAAGTCAAATTTAAATATGTCTCTATATTCTAATCATATAATTAAAAAAATTCGTGGATCCTCGTGAGTCATATGACGAATTTTTATTACAATATGATGTTTACTTCTGTGGTACTAAAAATATTCATGTATTTATCAATTACTCATCTTAATAATTTCTCAGAAATGTTATCATAGAATTATGTAAGCACTGATGTTAGGTAATTGATTTAATGAACCAATGAATTTCATAGTTTATTGAACATTTCCTAATGTTTGTGGATATGATTTAAAAAACGTCAATAAATTGTGCAGTGTTAATAAAATAAACTGCAAAATATAGGGGATTGTGTTTTACAATGGAAGTGTGTTTGTTCGTATTTGTGTTAATAAATGTTGAAGAGAACAAATTTTTGCGGTGTTCCTACTTGAATCCCGACCAGGGATCAGTTTGAATCGTGTCCCGCATGAGTTGAGCTGAGACCCAAGCAGAATACAAAGCAACTCCCATAAGGAGAGGGACTGGTTCAAGGTCTTCTCTGCTCGGAGAACTCTACCCTCCAAAACAGCCTCCTTGCTTTGAATTACTTAAGTAACATTGCTCAACAATCAAACTCAACAACAAAGTTCTGTCAACATTTATTGATTTTTATCTTTTAATAGCTCGATGAAATCATCTATTGTTGACAGTCTCCTTAAGATATCTTATCAGTCTGAACTGAAAAATGAAGGACATTCTTTTTTTTAGTCCAACTTAAACTTTGATACTTATCTCTTCAAATCTTTGTTGGATTTTAGTCCACAAAAATATTATAAAAGTGGGTTGAATGGAACCTTCCACTGACGATATCTTCTTTTTTTTTATTTTTGAACAGGTCATCCCAATTTCTGCCTGTTACTACTGACAGATATATTTCAAGAACAACAGGGATTGTGCAAAAATATTTTGTTTTATAAAAAGTTTGATATGTCAAAACTTTTGAACGATTTTAAAATTTGCAAGTATCCCCCACCCCACCCCAATGTATTCCGATTGTATAATATTGTAGAAAACATTCTGTGTAAAATCAATGACTTACTATTATATATTAAATATATGTAAATAGATAGAATAATTATTATTCGAAAAATAGAAAAGTAAATAGACGAAGTTCGATCTCTAGGAAAAGACGGAAATAGTTCACAATTTGTGCAAACTACGGCATTAAAATAATGTGCATCTTTAACTTTATTACATCGAAACTATGACGGTTTGTTAAGAATATAGAAGGAATATCCAATCAATATAAACAAGGTAAAAGCATCTATGCAAGAAAAAAAAGAAAAATATACAAACATTACATATAACTCATTTATAAAAAGCTTTCACATAAACACGTGAAATAACAATCAATGATTAAACCACAATAAGAAATGGGAAAACAAGACTAAGATCTTTCAACCGTAACAAGCGGTCTTCGTCAGAGTCAAAATCCCAACTGATGTGCGTTTTTGACTCTGACGAAGACCGCTTGTTACGGTTGAAAAATCTTAGTCTTGTTTTCCCATTTCTTATTGTGGTGTGATCATAACTCATTTATATGCCATTTAAAATATAACTTTTGAGATTTCTGTTTTTGCAACAATTAATGGAATGTTAGTTGTTATTTTTTGAGAATACTCATTAAGAATTTAACTCTAGGTATGACAGTAAACATTCTATGAAAAATACATGGTTGAGTTTTGTTAATGTCCTCGTGTTAACAAACTGTAAGACTCAGGAAAATTTGCTGCACATCAGAATGCTCTTTTTTCTTAAAGATAATAAAATATGTTTGAATCGTTAAGCAATGACTCATTCCCCACTTAGAGTTCTCGCCACTGTACACTAATGGGTAATTCCCTATCAGTTAAAAATCCCTGTAGAAATTAACGCATACTCACAGAAAGAATTTCCCTTGAGAAACCCTTTCTAGAAGTGTATGTACTAAATAGGAAATTTAAACTAATTGTAATTATATTATTAACAGTTTTAAATATACTTATTCCAGGGATATTCTGACTAAAATATTATAAAGTAAAATGAATAAACAAACAAATGTCTCCAAACAAATGAAGTTTTATTCAATAACAGCAACGCGTTTCGAACACTTTGTGTTCATCATCAGGAAGACACCATGAATGTGGTGCTGTAGGGTTGGTACAGTGAAAACAACTCTGAACTGGACCAACCCTTCAGCACAACATCCTTGGTGTCTTCCTGATGATGAACATAAAGTGTTCGAAACGCGTTGTTGCTGTTGTTGAATAAAACTTCATTTGTGTGGAGACTTTTGTCTGTTTATCCATTTTACCTCACAATGAGTAAATACCACACAATTAAAAATTTTGTATACACTAATACACTAATGATTTTCTACAAGTGTATGTACTATATCAAAAATGGAAACTAATTGTAATTATATTACTAAATTTTAATAATATACTTATTCAAAGGATATTCTGGCTAAAATATTATAAAGTAGAAACTAAGTTATTAATATATCCGATGTTACCTACTGCGTTGTGTAACATGCTCGGATAATAGTCGATCGTATTAAGTGTTTTATTAAACAATCACGTGGGATGGTGTTTTAGTAAGACACAGTGCATCATACACTAACAGAGAGTTACATAGGATAGCAGCCCTTGAAGATGGATGAACGAGACCCAGGTCAACCACATCTATATACGTATCAAGATTACTTATTATCTCTTCGGAGAGCCTTTTATCATATATGGATGTTTTACTACAGAACCAGTGTTTTTTTTTTTTTGAACCCCCACTCGTTTAGTGAATGACGCCTTTTAGTATGTACAAAGAGTGAAATTGTGGCACGTTTTTGATTCAGTTCTCATTTATAAAGCATGGGCCACATTACCACATTATAAACACGTAGAGCCATCCACCCAAGAGCTAACCTCGCCCGACAGCCCCTACCTTAGTGATCTAACGGAAACCAATATATTCAACATGGCTATTTCCATACAATGCTATACGAATTTACGTATTTGTAATTAATTTAAAATAAATAAGATTAAAATAACAGCATTTAATGATTAAAGCACACGTTCTTTAACTAAAAAATGAAATCAACATCAATCAGTAAAGTTGTTAGTATATTTTTGCATAAAGTACCAATATTTAATATTTTATAAAATTTAAAATAATTAAAAATAATTAGAATAAAATAATAATATAATAATTAGTTAATTGTGAATGAACATATATGATCTCATACCTATTTATTAAAAGTTATTTAATAAATAAATTAAATAATGACCAAATATTTTAGTTCTGAACTTTTTATTCAAACCACATTTTAGCTGACTGATTATTATAAACTTATAAATTCCTTCAAAAGAGCCTTGAAGGATAAAGAATGTTTGTACTACACTACGAATAAGCACTGCATGTTAACAGCCTTTCAAGGCACTAGCAGAACAGGATAAAAACGAGTTCATACTCTAAGCTCTAGGTGTTATTTTAAACGACATGATAATTTGTAAATTTCAACTTAGCAGTTTGTATAAGATAAAAGATCATTATAGCAAAGAAATGATATATCTATGTAACCAACTAGGCAAAAAAAAGTAAAAGAGTTCATTACATAATCAAGATCTCAAAAAAAAAAAAAGAAGAAAAATCTACGTATTGAAAAATTCAACTTCTGTTAGAATATATATCAGATGTTAGATTGCAATTTTATAGAATATCATTAACTTTCGAATATAGGTTTGCCAAAAAAAAACTAGTTACGAATCCAATTTATAAAATAATTTTATTGAATTTTTAATATTATATGTTTCTATATAAATCTGAGGACCTCAGGAAACACCACCATTTTATTGGTAACAGTAGTTGTACAGCATTTGCTTAAGCTTATTGCCAAGTACAGGACCCTTATTCCAATTCTTTAAGCCTTCTTTGAGGCAGAGGATTTGTATTTCAAATCTTTAAGCATTGAGTTAGGCAAAGGTTTTGTATTACAAGACATTAATCAATGTGTGAGACACAAGAGTGTTATTTCAATTTTTTCGTGATTTCGTCAGATTTAAGAGTCATATTCCAATTATTTATGTTGCGATTTAGGTATGTTGAATCCAATATGCATCATAAGAGCATTTAAAGCATAATTTCTGGCATTCATATGGTCAGATTTTTTAAAATCTCTTATCTGCACTGTCACAATGTAACTGTCCATCATGTATGTTAAATGTTATATACCTTCTGTCGACCAGTAACAGGAATTTGCAACTGACTTATGAATGACTTACGAATAAGCTTCTTAAGATCAAATTAGATAATAAATTATTTTTTTTACTTTTAAAAATCAAATTAAAATTAATGAAATAATTACAAAATAATTATTCTTCATCTGAACATTTGCGATGTTTGAAATCTGTGGTTGTGTTATTTTATTCTCAGAATTATAATTAAAGAGAATATTAGTGAAAACATGTTATTGTGGTGTTGGTATTCTTTATAACAGAAATAAATTCAATATTTCACTTTATATATACATATTATATGGTATTTAATAAACTCGTACGAATTGCCATGAATACCTTTATTAATTTACAATTAGTTAATAATAATAAAAGCATTTTATATCAAGAGTACATGGAAAACTTGAATTAATGTTACACTTGATAATTTCATTTGACTGAATAACAAAATAATAATAACAAATAATTCTTGAGTGATAATAATAATAGTAATTATTTGAGAGTAATCAAATTAATCAAATTTAAATAGATACCAATGATCGAAGTGATCATGACGTACAATAGAGATTAATTGAAACATGACTACCATGAGTTAAAAGCTTTAAGGGTTTGAATGTTGATATTAAAATGCATATTTCCTCCAAATAGTAAAATTCAAGAAGTCAGTTAATATTTATAAATATTATAATTTTACAATTAATAACTGAACAAATTAAGCAATTTCAGACATTAATTATAAGTACATAATCTGCCATGCCTTGTACGCTATACGGCTTATCATATGGAACCGATTATGAACCTCATCAATATTTAAAACAATATTTTTTTGGTAGATGTACCAGACCTGAAACTGGTAAATCATGCCTGTATTCTGCGTATAAAAAAACCTTTTGAAACGCCTATAACTGTTAATGGGTTGAATGATTCAGAAGAATTGAATTATAAATAGTTAGCTACTTTTAAAAATTGTGCATCAATATGTGAGAATCATTATGATATTTTATAATATCATCATGTATAAAATATGTGAATTTAGCTAATGCTATTTGTTTAGACGGAACCGAGAATTTTTAATATCATTAAAGCCATACTACTAGCTACTCTGATCTCATCATGAATGCCCTTCATAAGGTAAGATGGTGATGTGTCAACTTATAAAGTGTCTGCCTTTCACATACCTAAAAAAAAAAGTGGAGAAAAAGAATATACGGGAGTGAGCAGAGTGGAGCCCACGTAAAGTCCGGGTGTCGATAGTCTGTCTTTAAGGTAGCCCAAAAGAAATAAGTCCAGGGGAGTGGAGATTATGGAGCCCACGTAAATTCCGGGTGTCGATAGTCTGTCTTTAAGGTAGTCCAAAAGAAATAAGTCTAGGGGAGTGGAGATTATGGAGCCCACGTAAAGTCTGGGTGTCGATAGTCTGTCTTTAAGGTAGCCCAAAAGAAATAAGTCCAGGGGATTGGAGATTATGGAGCCCACGTAAAGTCCGGGTGTTGACCCTAAAGTAGTCTTCTACTTTACTAATCACACTTCCTTGAAAGTTCACTTTGTAATCTCTGAAGTTGGTAGGGTGTAAGACCGCTGTACTTCTTACAAGAACCAAAACCCACTCATAAGCTAAATGTTGATGTCTTGTACCAGCCTAACGAAAATTGGTGTCCTTTTTCCTAGTATACTCCTTCCACTTTCTTTTCTTTTTTAAGAAACTTTACAGGCACCAAACAAAATCTGTAACTCTTTATATAAAGACTATTTATGATCGAAATAGTGTAGTAAACCCTTAAATATATTTCTTATGCAGAACATTGTACCAACATCTTTAAACATCTTTAAGAAATAGAAGTATTAATAACATTATTATTATGTCATTAACTTTAGGGATACTTTAATATATTACATTACTCTGTTTATAATAATTAGATACAAAATTGTAAATGTAAAACATATACTTAGTTATATGGTTGCGATTTTCTTGTAGCAGAGTAATTCACTCCTTGTAATATATACGATTTTAAAGTATCAAATGAACTTGCATAAATAATTATAATAATATACGTTGTATTTTTTAATTGCCTTTCTCTTAATCGGGTCACTCCTTATTCTGATGATATCAAATCTGATAATTGATATCAAAGTAGAGTCAATTGAGTTCTATTTTTTATTTTAATGAGTTTTTCATTGTGAAGTTAGATTTATTATCTTATTAGGAGGTTTCATTTATGACATGTATTTGTTTACTTACATACTTATCTATTTATTTTCTTTACTTATATTTGTATACGTACTTAAGATATGTATATTAGTGTAATATATTGTACACCCTATGTTGAACTGAGGTAATTCTGTCACTGACTATTGTTTTAATGCAAAAGTACCTATTGTGATCTATTTGGTCATGCATTTTGTAGCAATATGGACCACACCCAGGTTTCTTGTCAAAACTGTGTCCTCGTTGAAATAAAGGCTGAAACCCTATTATATGAACGTCTATCTGTCTTATTTAAAGTGCTTATAAAGATATGTATTTGACAAGAAACTGTGCATGGTATTGTTACGCAATACCTATCCTACTTTTTCTATCCTACTTTGTTTGATTGTCTATCCTACTTTTTCTATCCTACTTTGTTTGATTCTCTATCCTACTTTGTTTGATTGTCTATCCTACTTTTTCTATTCTACTTTGTTTGATTGTCTATCCTACTTTTTCTATCCTACTTTGTTTGATTGTCTATCCTACTTTGTTTGATTGTCTATCCTACTTTTTCTATCCTACTTTGTTTGATTGTCTATCCTACTTTTTCTATTCTACTTTGTTTGATTGTCTATCCTACTTTTTCTATCCTACTTTGTTTGATTGTCTATCCTACTTTTTCGATAACATTTAATTTTTGAATTAAATCTCCTATCTGTCATATTTTCTTGGAACTACACAAATTTCACTTAGTTGTCTTATTTTCATCACAGTAGTACTTTGGTATATGGACTCCATTGCACTCGTTAAGTTCAATGTCATTATTATTTTGATCATTTATTCGTAATTTGAGCAATTGTGTTGTTTTCCTGTGTTCACTTGGTTTCTACGTATGTTCTACAGATGTTTCCAATACAACAAACTCTTAATTCAATAATTCAAACTCTGAAGGATCCTTGTTTGGGTGGTTTAATACATGTGTTAACTGCGTTCTTTCACAATCATGTTTTAATATATTTCCTTTCTCTTCAGAGTTTCAACTGCCTATCCTTTAGGGCAGGGGTTCCCAAAGGGGGTGAAATTCACCCACAGGGGTGAATTTTGGATCTTCAGGAGGTGAATTGTGACCACAGTAGGTTTACAGAGTGAGAAAGCTATTATAGGTTTTGACCTCTTAATTATAATTTTAAAAAAAATTGATGTAATTAATATTTAATATATCCATCAATAATTATAATTAGCATTTTATTTGTAAAATTCTCTTATAATCATAATCACTGTAAAGTTATAAAAGTGTATATACTACCTTGGGAAGAATAGGGGGTGGGGGGAATGGCATTGTGGGAAATGGCGAGGGGGTGAATGGGCTAAACAAGGCTGGGAACCCCTGCTTTAGGGATTGATTATAATCAAAAAAGAAACTATTATATAAAAACAAAAATATTTTAAGACTAATATGTTAGACATAATTATAAATTTTTATTCAGTTTACGTAAAGAAAAGGCAACTGAATAATAGTCGAATAAATTATGGCTTTTCTATACCTTTAAATTCAAAATAATGGCAAGTACCTTGAACAATCGTTCATCATTCTTTTTCTAATCAGATAATTTCTCATTGATTGAAACAAAAATCTTACTTGAAGTGTGTTTACAACACTCTTGTATTTTATTACTAAAGATACCAAAGTGAATAAAAATTAAAAATTTGTGCATTAGATATTCATTTATAATGTTCAACCAGAAATATTACACTTTGATTTGACTTTTGTGCATTTAATTTCATATGTATTAAGAGATTTTGAGAGAAATGGATACTCAATTTAGGGCGTGAGATATACAAGAAGATCGTATATAATATTAAATTTCGATTATTCAGATGTAAATTGTGATTTGGAAGGTGCTATTTGAATAAAGAGTCAATAAAGAGGAAGAAGTTATATTAAATTTGGATAAGGAGGGCTGAGGATTTAATAAAGGGATGTTTGTTTTGAATGAAGACTGAAGTTGGGTGAATACTTGGAAGGGTTGGGAAGGGCCATGTGAGCAGCGCTCCTGATGCCGTCCCTCCCCTACACAGATCAAAAGCCCTTAACCCTAATGACTTCAACAACTTTTCCTTTATTTCACTTCCTTCTCTCCACCTCTCCTTCCCATTACCGAATCAGACTTACTCCGTCCACATCCATCAAGTCGTTCAATATCTTCTCCTAAAAGCATTCCCCTGTTTATAAGCCATATTCGCATTAAACTAAGAATGTCTTTATCACACCTTCATTTATTTCTACTTTAACATATCCATTTCAAACTTCCCCTGATTTTTTACACACCAAAAAAACACCCTCTTCTGCAGTCAAAAGCTTATTATCCTAACAATCCATTATCATTCCTTTCCCTCAGTCAAACGAAATATTATTTTTGATGGCCTTAAATATATTCTTAAATAATTTATTTTCAAATAGTATACTAAAAGAATTAGAACTATATATTATTAGTATTAATTTTCAAAAAGAAAAAAATAAATGTTGAAGCTTAATATTTGGCCTAGAACATATACATAAATCTCTAAAATAAAGCTCAACGTCTATATATATATATCTCTTAAATATAGATGTGTTCTCTTATTGGGGTTCGGTCAATTATAAATTAAATTTAAAATTTAAATTTAAGATTAGAGAACACACCTATTCTATCAAACGGTCGACATATTATTGAATCTGTTATATATATTACATATATATACACTTTTTCGATAAAAATACGATCCGAAATGAACATATACAGTTCAATGTACATAAAAAAACATAGAAAAATAAAAACACACACTTACAGTCTCTAATTTTCGGTTGAACCATCTTCAGGAGAGAAAAGGGAGGGAAAGCAAGCGCACTGGTACAGAGACGGTTGGAGTAGAAGAAGACCTTTCTGCCTCTTTGTAACATTATATTTATATCCTTGTGTTAAATTTTAACCATATTAATTACAAACAATGATATGAAAAATTTTCAAGGAATAGAGTGAATGTGATTTTGAATTTATGAAATTTTCTTAAGACATCCATCAAGGTGGAGGCAGAAGTACTCTTTAATATTTCACATATACCCTAAATTAATGAAATTTTAACTTTATATATATTACTGAATGTAAAATACATTTCCCAAATAATCCTAATTTATTAATGCCTGGCTATGAAAACTATGTAGCTCAGAAATCTATTTAAAACTTTCTGTGCATTCATTTTTCAGAAATTTAAGTAAATTATGTTCAAATTATTTAAGGAAGACTATGGATGTGGTACTGAATTTGTAAATACCCTTTTAAATGATATTGATTGGGGAGGAGTGTTCCTCTATAAGGTTAAATATTTATGCAATTTCAATTAAATTTAAACTGTATAATAAGATACTAAATTATGTCATACATTTTTCATGGAATCGAATGAAATAGATGTTTTATGAATAAATGAATAATTGAATTCGATAGTATATTAAATATTATCATTTTTACTAAACTCTGCTTGTGGGTACTCTTTTCAATAAATTAGAATACCACTATAAAGACTATTTCTAAAATATATCAAGCAGGATTACTTCTACTTACAATAAATAAATATAAAAACATAACTAAATATAATGTTGATATGTCTATTCCATTTGAATATTATGCACTCCATTAACTTTTTCAAAGTATCTTGTTGATCAAGAGTTGAATCCAACGGTTTGATAAATGAAACGTAGCTATGCAAGCCCCGACATTACATATTAAATAACAGGTATGACAGCTTTTAGAAAATGTAAAAAAAAAACAAGGGAGCAAAAACCTGAAACCTATGAATCGCTTAATACTGTCGATGCTGTAACTATTTCATATCAATTAACATGTTGTTTTTGTTTAACTATTTATAATATATTTTCAAAATGTATTATATTTGTTACATCTCTATTAAAATTATATAGGAAACATTGCATTTTTCAATTGATAAGCTATCATCTATCCTGAAGGAACCAAAACTTTCATGTGTTCCATAAACAATGGTTCCTTATATAAATAAATGATGGAGCTATTGTACTCAAAAAGCTTGCATGGTTTGTGTAATATGAAGCCCTTAAATAATTCCCAGCAGCTATGCGGCGACCTTATTGCCCCCCTCCCCTCCCGTTTTATAAGCCACCCTAAGACTTGAGAAAGAACTTTGCAACTTAATCCGACGGTTTGTATAGCTCTCAAGGGAAAACAAACCCTGCATGGCTCTTAAAAGTTTTGTCTCACTTGGATCTCCTGTTTCCTTCGGATAATTGTCTTACTTCACGTGTAAATACTTCCCTTCTCACACTCTTTGCTGATTCTTCTAAAAACAAACTCTCCCCCTTTTAAACCTGAAAAAAATTACTTTCCTAACGCACTCACACAGCTCTTTACACCAAACTTGATCATAACTCTTAAATTTATGTTAATAACTTTTACATAACTTATTTTAAAAGGTTTTTAAAAATTTTCTTTTTAATTTTTATTATTACTTTATAATAATACAGCAAGATATAAGACATTAGTAAAAAAAAAAAGTGTTTTGAATACTGATTCTTAGATCTCTATTTCTGGCAAATTTAAGAACAAAAAAAAACATAAAAGAAATTATAATAGCTCAATTCTTTATAGTAACAACTTCATAGTAATTTATAAAGGATAATTTTTCAAAGTCCAATTTTCAAGTTCAATAAAGAAATTCACATTCAAAGGTGATTCAAAACTACAAAAAGCTCGCTCCTTTTAAGGCAGATACGAGTATAAAAACCTTACACACAAGTCCGTTGAGCTTTATGCCATCAGTTTAATCCAGAAAACAATATCTTGTCTGATTATTCCATGATATCAAATTTAAAAAAGTTTTATATCCAAAATTTTATGGGTACCCTATAGGAAATACTATTTTATGCATCATGTTCATAATTTACCAAAGATTGGACCCCATAGTAATGTACCACATTGTTTTTGGGCAATATTCCATCATAGAAAAGACATTTTTTGGATCATTTGTTCATTTTTGACAACTTTTTTTTTCAAGCTATCTCATCTAGAGCGTATAAGCTTTGGAAATGTTATGAAATTAACAGTAGTAATAACTGAAAAAAACCTGATATTTTTAAAATATCAAAAAAAAGTACTATTTACAATAAAATAAATAAATTTTTGAGCTATTATTGATTCCGACAGCTTGAAATCAATATAAATTGTACCCAAAACTAGAACATTATGAGGGCATGGAATCAATACTTTTATATTGAAATTGAAAATTACATAGATGAAAAGTAGAGTTATCGTCCATTTTATGATTTCACCTTTTTTTTTAAATTAAAAATTGAAACAATCAAAATTTTTCATTAAAAAACCAGTAACAAAAAAATAATAAGTACAAACAAATTTCCATTAATTTTTATTGTTGGAACTGGTAATGTAACTATAAAAGCTGAAAACACAATTTGGAGTAATTAACAACCTGCTGTACTTGTTCCATTGTTTATATTGACATAGTTTTTATATTAGAATCATGTTAAGAGAGTTGTTATATATATGGTTATAGAAGAAGTTTGAGGATTTCAGTTTAAGATTTGTGGAAAATTGTAATTCATAAAACTATAAAAGCAATCAGAAATGTATCATATATGTAGTATTCATTTTACAATAATTAAAATGTCGTGACAATGAAAAAATTCGATTTCAGCATTAAGACAGATACACATTGTTAAAGGTCTTCAAGGGCCTTTTGACTGTTTTTTATCACGTCTACATGTATAGTTAGTTGAATGAGCACCAAAAAGTTTATTAGCACGCTTCATTGCTATATTTTTGAGTTTGATAGGTCAAATTCATTTGTGTAATTCAGATTACACAAAAGATGGCAACAATTATATTGTATATTAGTAACATTAAAAGTTTTTGGTGAATAAGTATCTTCATAAGAGATAACCTATATATCGTAATAGCAAATTAGCAGAATCAGCTCAAAAAATTATGGTTCACAAAATAAAATTCTTAAGTCATATAGGATTAACTCTGAGCTGCCACATTAAAGTTCTCTCGTTACTATAAATGTTAACCAAGAAAACGCAAAAAAGGTTGGGGTTTGTGCATAGTCCTAGTGTTATTTGAAGAGGTATCTTTGAACTTCATTCGGAGCCATCGTAATGTGTCTGGTTTAAGAGTATTGCAGGTTCGGGAAGTTTCAATGACTCATAGATGGCACAGAAAATCTTCTACTCACTTTAGCTTCCTATGTATACCTCGTTTGATCACTGTATGTTTTACACCTCTATAATTGGTAGGATGTTACCCAAGACATAGTATCCGTTGAGCCGGTATCGTCTACCACTAATCTTGTAAGTTAGAAAATTTTGGAGTTTTCTTTCAATATTTCCAAATTTACCATACTGTAGTTGAACTCTCTCAGAGTGATAACATTCATTATTGCCTTTCTTTATATTTAGTATTAATCTCTCAAGCTCCTTGCCTCTTAGTTGTATAGGCAGCTTGTTATGAAAGTAGCGTATGACTCTTCCTAGTAGCTTGTTTTTCCCCAAATGAAACATTCCGTTTGCTTCCATGAGATAAACCACATCTTTTCTACAATTCAAAGCATTTTTTTTAAAGTTATTAGATACTTTGTACTTTTTCATAAAAATTCAGCATAAAAACTTACAAGTTTTTGCATTTTGTAATAGTTGCATTTTGCAAAAAAAATGTACAAGTTTTCAGAAAGAGTTTTACTGAATACGGCATAGTGTCCAATATGACTTTTTGGTGATGGCCTTTCATCCTTTTTTGTAGAATTCTCAGGTTTATTCGAGAGGGAGAGGGACATGAAAATGGAGACGGACTTTGACTATCCAGGTGTCAAATAAATCATTGATAGACCAAGAATGAAGCGCTAGGCAAAACAGTTGATCAGTTCTCTGCGCGGGAGAAGTTTTTGCTCCTGCTGTTAGATGTTTGAGGGCAGTAAAACCACTTCCTCATATATGTTTTAACCACAGTATAAGGTATGTAGGCAGGGTTACAGGTATAGGCATATTAAACCCTGTGGTTGAGTGGTAAAATTTAATTTTTCGAATGAAATATTAATTTGCTTAATGAATTCTGGATTCTGCCATGTGAGCAACACATGGTCAAATAATAGTGAATATATTCAACCTGAGTTGAATTTTCTGGGCCTCGGAGACTGTTCACTACTTTCCTCAGCTACCTGTTAGCAATAAGTAATAAGTTTGGACAACAAGCGTTTCTCCTGCCAAGCAAGCAGCAATTTGGGAAGACTGATAATATGTTTTGTGCAACGTATTTCAGTCTGAAAGCAGTTGTGATTTGTAATAAATATGTATTGGGTCTTTAAACTATTTTATTCAATTTTATAGAAATGTATTAATTAGTTTGGTTAGCGCGGTCACACTCTTTGAGTATAAAACAATATTTGTATTTTATAAAAGTAATAGCGGTTGTGACACGCTGCTGTTAAAGTTATGACTTTTCTGGAGAATAATTATTATAAAAACAGACTTCACTGTTTTATATTGTATTTTTCTGTGACAATTTATCAAACTTATAAATTGAGGTTGTATTGCGATTTTTGGAGAGAATGAAAGACACTGCATAATTGGCACTTCTCCTCATAATTTGGAGTGGGTTACTCATAATAAGTGTGCTCTTCTCTTCCTAGTCATCTTCAATTTTAATTATATACCTGTGATTCTAAAAGTTCAAACAATTACATTTTATTATTAATTGTGTTAAATAACGAAGAAGATCATAAGAATAACTGCTAACAGATTCCAAAATAGGTTGATGAACGAATGAAACATAAAATGTTTCAGCTCTTATTGTAAATTAATTGTCAAATTTTACAAGTGTAATTTTTAAAACAAGTTAATGTCAACTTTAGGTTCAAGATAACCTATCAAACTATGTCTTATGATATTTGCTATAAATCTACATCACTGAGGTTATTCATAAAATTATTGATATATGACTAAAATATTTATTATTATTCATTTTCATACTTTGAGTTCATGCATCTTTTTTATTAATTATTTATTTATATATTTAATTTCCTCTCTATTGTTTATGACCTTATTTTTGGAAAATTCCAAATATGAAGCGGCATAAATACATCAAAAAAAGAAGAATTTTGAAAACGATTTAATCAGTAAAGGCCTTTCTCTGTTTGACATAGATGTCTTTGATCGCAGTTCTTGCCTTTAGAGAAGAGTCATTGTGATATATCAGAGGCTTTAATAGGAAGTATGTTTCAGTTTCGCTTCAGGATAATAGAGATAACCAACATTTTTAACATAGGTTGAATGTTAAAAAGTGGAAGACTAAATCACTGTTGGTTGATCTGGTTTTTGCTAGGTGGACATCGCACTTTGCGTTTGGCTATAAAATGAAGTGTTAACTCCTCACCGGTTGTGAAACTATTGAAACTAACCGAGATCATTAGGTGGCAATGATTGAATCGGAAAGAAACATCATCATGTGTTGCTCAAATATTGCTGTGTTCTTAAGTTTATGTACAACTGTTAACTACGAAGAGCATAACTGCTAACCGATTCCGAAATATGTTGATGAACGCGTAAAACATAAAATGTTTCAGCTCTTATTTTAAATTAATTGTCAAATGTTTACAAGTGTAATTTTTAAATAAAGTTTATGTCAACTTTAGGTTATCTTGTTAGGAATGTTGTTTGAAAATTCTCAATTTGATTTTAAGACCAAGACTTTGCTCGCTGATTGAAACAGAAGTTAGCTGGAAGAGAAGTATTGTGCAAGGCAGCCCCACTTTGTGGAAAAAGTAATAAAGTATTCAACGTGTTTCTCCTTAAATCTTCGTAAAGGAGTTGGCGGGAATTGATTTCGTTTGTAAAGAGTGTTTGGGAGATTGTGCAGCCAGCGAGGGTGAGGAGGGGGTAAGGAAAGCACTTTGCAGTTGTCAACTCAGTAGGGGCACGAAATGAAAGCTACTTAAAATCGTGTAGATGTTGAAAAGCTGCCACAGCGAATTCCTTTCCTTTCCTACTATTTCTCAAACACAATCAGCCTCGACTTGAAACAGGCTCCAAACCTCTCTACCGTCTTCTCTAAGTCCCTTTGAGCGACTTTCTTATCAAGTCAATCTTCAAATCTTGCAACCACATACCTTATTCAATACCGCGTCTTTACTTTTACTAACCTTCATGTTCTGTTAATTTTATAAAGAAATTAATTAAATAAATGTAAAACTTACTATTGAATCTCACATACTTTGATAAATTTCTAAGTGTTAATTAATATTTTCCTATGACGTTTATATTTGCCTAAAATTAACCATAGTCTTAAAGAAAACAAACAAACTGTATTCCATACAAATATTAACTGGATTTTACTTTAAACAGTTACACTTATTACGAGTTGTAATGTTCCAAAAAATGTAGAAAAAATTAGCAATGCATGTACCTGCAAAAATTGAAATGTATCATTTTCAACGATAATATTCTTACAAATCTAAAGAATTATCTATTGAAATACAAGCATTAAAAGATAATAGAACAAGCACAGCGAACTTGAATTAAACAAGTATAAAGATAGTAATATCAGGCAATATTACATGGTATGTTGATTGATGGGGCCATCTAACCATTAACTGCAATAACTCATGCCGGCATAGTCATGAAGACCTTAGTTAAGCTCTAATAACTGATATCCTCCATAAAGCATGTACACTGGACTCGAGAAGCTAGTGCTGTTGTCTATATAAAATAACTTCATTACCTCTTAACATGAAAATAAAGTGTTCATAATTGTTCTATGATTGTAGTATTACTATTTATCATTATTTAAGTGAAGAATACTGATTTATTTACATAAAACTATTATCTCTCGTTATTAAATATACCCGAATAAATATTCAATAAGTAATAGAAAAGGCTTAACGTTTCATACGATAAACAAACTTCACACATTTGATTTGAAGGACACAAAAACTGTATATACAGAAAAACCAGTGATTAAGAAGACTATTTCAAATGCTCTCCATTAAGAATAATGGAGGTATGCAGGTTTTGAAGTTCTTGTCGACCCTTTTGAAATGAATTAAATCCATTTTCAACAATCATTGTGTTTATATAGATGCTACATAAACTATTAATCTTTAGAGATATTTGTTCCCCAAGAGCTGAGCACTTTAGTTTGATTATTTGGCATGTAAATAAAATATATTGTTTTTTATTCTAACCTTTGGGTCAATGGTTAGAATAAACATTAATTCCATGTCAATATAAATATTGTTTTATTACATTTACTTTCCATTATTTTTATTAAAAACGTGCATATGGATTTTTTGTATTAAACAGGAAAACTGGCCATATCATTCTATTAATAGAATGAATTTAGCCTATCTCCTCAAAATATGCTACTCTTTGGTATAATTTCATTACAACCGAATGGTATGACTTCTGTCACGTCCACAAACTTCTAGAAACAATCATAGGTTAAACATTTATTACTATCAATGATCAAACCACAATAAGAAAATGGGAAAACAAGTCTAAGATCTTTTTTAGGGTTGAAAGATCTTAGTCTTGTTTTCCCATTTTCTTATTGTGGTTTGATCATTGATTGTTATTTCATGTGTTTATGTGAAATCTTTTTATTTATTACTGTATAACAAAAACTATTATTAAAAAATTTTTGAAATGTTTATAGTTAATGCTTCATAATCACAAAATTTGAACAATTTTAAGTTAGGAGTTGAGGAGAAATAAAATGTTTAAAAACACATTTTGCCCAAGGAAGTGTGTTCTTCCATCACTTAATATTTCCCAAGAACGATAGGGTGTATCTACAATATAAGTACCATTTTTGTGTGAAATATGAATTCAATCCACCAAACGGTGTGAACTAGTAGCGTCCCCTCAAACTTTTTGAACCCCCCCCCCCCCCCCCTACATACACAAACCATCAATAAAACGTCAAAAAAGGACTTTGTAGACCTCAAAACATGTAAACTTGTCAAAATCTTGAGATCGAATGATTTTTGTTATAATTATAGTGAAGTAATATATTTACAAATCCAGAAATAATTGAGATATGATTTAAGAATATAAAAATATCAATAGAATGAAACATTAGACAATACATTTTTCTAGTCCCCTTTATAATATATTAGTTATATGAAACACTTTTTATCAAAATCAACTTGTTTTTTGTATCACATTAATGTGCGTTTCATAACTTTTATATTATCAAGATAATGTTATCAAGATAACATGTTCATGTTATAAAAGTATTTTGATATAACTGTTTTCAAATTTTAATGAAAATGATATTATAGAGTATAAAACTGAACAACAATATTCATAAAATACCTATTTTCATGATAGGATTCATTTTTATTTTTTGCAAAAAGGGATTTTGATATTTTAAGAAAATTGAATCGTGATAAGAATGGTTCTCTGATATCATTTAGATTGGAAAGGGTTTTTGATAAGATAGGCTATCTGACAAGTAAGACAGCTAATAAATCACAGGACTCACTTTGTAGGGAAATATTTTAATCGAATTCAGAAGTTGAATACTGTTTCCCATCGGTTTAAAGGTTTTATCGGAAAACATATCTGGCTAAGGAGAACTATTTATCAAGTCGGAAGGAATATTTATATTCATGAAGAGGGAGTGAGAGAAGCAAGTATATGGCCCTCTCTATGCATAGCCCCGGCCCCTGGGAGATCTAGGGAGGGTAATATGATTTGTCAAGACTCAGGCTCCGCAGTCATGAATTTTTAAACAAACTCCCCTGAAGCGGATATTCTCAGGTCCTTCACTCTGTTACTTTCTTCCTGCAAACAAATTTCAGCCACCCACAAGTGTTCAACCATTCTAAAAACCAACCTACATTTCAACCTTAACATCTCTATCTCAAAATAGAACAAATAAAAGTATATTTATGCAAAATATAACCTTAATAAATTACTAATTCCACAAATACTCACTGAATTTTAGATTCACTTGCACTCTAGTAAAATGATTAATAAACGATATTGTTGCAGCCGAATTTAATAATTCACAAAATGCAATGCAATATTGAAACATTTGAGCCAAAAATATCAGATACCCTTACATTTTTCTTTACTACAAGTAAAGTATAAATTCGATCATGGGAAATTTCCAACTTAAGATTTTTGACTGATTTACATGCTTTAAGGTTCCAGAAGCCCTTTTTCAACGTTTTTTTTTTTAATAAGTCTGTGGGTAGATGGGTGTGTATCCAAATGTTTTTGAGCAAGCTGCAATGTTTTATAATTCCAGAAAACCAATAATAGGCAAAACGTCGGATAATAAATATTTATACAGTTTATAAATAAAAATATAAGACTAATAAATATTATAATAATTATTTATAGAATAAAAGGTTAATACATCATTAACACATTAATGATTGTGTAAATATTTTAAATAAGTCAAACTGCGGTAATCAGTTATATAAAAATGGTCATGAACCAGATTATATCAAAAATCTGATTCATTTAATAAGAACCGGACATGCAAGATAAAGATTAAATATAGTAGGGAAACTCAAAATGTATAAGTATAAAAAGAGAGATAATTTAATAAATGAATAGATTAATCATCTACGGCATATACTGTTTAAGCAATTTAATAAATGAATAGATTAATCATCTACGGCATATACTGTTTAAGCAAACAACAAAAATAAATGAATGACTGGATGTAGTTGAAAAAGGTAATATAAATTATAAAAGAATAAAATTTAGTAAATGAAGTAAATCTAAAATAAATAATCAGAAATTTGTGGATATAATGGCATTACTTGTTTAATAGGTATTTATTACCAAGAGTATTGGAAATATCAGTCTCTCTTAAAGATACACAATACGATTGACTAGGTAAGACGAACTTTTATAATAATTTATGACTTTCAGCTCAGTTTTAGGCGAGTGTACTGCAGAAATGGCTATTCTATCACGTGCTGAGGGATTGTTTCAAAGAAGTACAATATCAATAAAGTACAGTAACTTCATTCCTTGTATCAAAACTGAAAGAGCCTAGAACATCATTAAAAGCGGTCATGATTGAACAACTATCATGAATATTGTAACCCTGCCAGCCATGTACGGCAATTCTCTAAAAAACTAACTTTTTTTGCTAGCGCTTTTAAATATCCTGTAGAGAATAAACAGAACATGCTACTAACAAGAGCTGTTATAGAGGAAGTCACAGTTATTTTACAATATTTATGAAAAATGTGTAAAATAACACATTTTTATGTATACATACATACTTTATAATAACACATACATACAAAATGTATGAAAACTATAAATTCTGAATGATCTATAAATAATAGAAAAGTAAGGGATGATTAATTTACAGGTAAGTGAAATAGTAATATTGAACCTAAAATTTTGTTCAACAGAAATAAAGTGATTCAAGTACTCGGACACCATCAAAGATATGTCTCAGTGGATCACTATCACACGTCTTTGAATTCCTAATTAAAAAATACTTAGAGTATTCACACATTTTCTGCACGCCAGTTACTTATGAAAATAACGTCACAATGATATATAAACCCACTGTATTTACTTAGTAATATATTGATGATTCTACCAATTTATGATGATGTATGTAACATTTCATCAAGTAAAAACCTTTTCTTCTCGTATCATATGAAAATTGTACATTTTTTCTTCTTACCCTATCCATTCTCCACACTCATTTTTATACCTTTTTTAATTTTAAGAAAAAGAATTAGAAGTAAAGAATATGAGGCAACTTAATGACTAGCTAATTAGTTTTACTGAACTTAGAGCCACTTTTGCAGTTGCAGAGTGACTTAAGTATCAAAAAAATCATAATTCATTTGACTGGCCAACCTATATATTAATCAGCTCAGGATGAATTATAGGCCGATGTTATTTTTTTAATGTAATAATACCTCGGTGATCGACGTATTGAGCACTCCTGCGCTAGAAACTTCTACTGAGAGAAAAAAATCAGTCAGTTTCATTCCAAATTCGCGCTAATTTCTCTAATTTATAGATAATATATTTAAAATGTTATAAATACTAAAGTCAGTGTCAATTGCTAGCTCGCACTACTCTTTTTCTATCTTTATGATGGTTTAAATCAAAATTAAATTTTAAGTATGTTTTTCTATGTTATGAAAACTCTTATATTTTGCAGCCTTATTTGTATTGTGTTTTTATTCTTGTGTTTTTGCTGCTCGATTGTTTATATACGTCGTTTTACTTAAATCAAAACGACAGCTCTTTTACACTTGATGTGTTCGACACAAGTACTCACTCAATCGGTAGTATTACAGTTATTTTTCTGAATTAATCATGCAAATAACTAAAATTGGTTACGGTAAATGAAACCCAATGTTATTATATGCATATATTAGGAAGTCAGTCGTGGTTTTTCTTATTTACTGTCGCCTGTCAATGGTCAATCAGTATACCAATGTCCCAATCCTATCAACTGTTGTCAGGCCATTCAAATACTCTCTGTCAATCTGTTATTTCAACTTTTTTGTTGTTTTTCTATACATATTTTTGCATCATAAAAACCTTTTTCCCTGCCTTAATGGATTTTTTTGTGATGAGAAATGCGGAAAAAAGTCATTTTGTCATCAGACTAAGCAGAAAATATTAGTTCATTTCTTTTTAACTTATTTATGGAGATTATAACGTGTTAAGAGCTATATTAAATTAAACTTTTAAAGTCAAAACGATACAATTATTTCAAATTTCTGTTTTATTTATTTAGCCAAAAATATTTCATAATAAACTTGCTGTAGATTTAATTTTTTTTCAGTATTTATGCTTATTTCAGTAATAAGTAACACAGGCATATAAGATTAGTCATCTAATAGAGATTGTAAATTTCTTTTTTATCTTTAACATATCTTCAAGCATATTTTTTTAAATTGAGAAGTAGAACAAGTTGTTAATTGTGCGATAGCTGAAGAATTTTTTTGATGACTTTCAGGAGCAAAAATCATTTCCTTCCCCAACATTGATTGCCATATTAATAATGGAAACAACAGTACTTTTGCCATATTAATAATGGAAACAACAGTACTTTTGCCATATTAATAATGGAAACAACAGTACTTTTGCCATTTAATAATGGAAACAACAGTACTTTTGCCATATTAATAATGGAAACAACAGTACTTTTGCCATATTAATAATGAAAACAACAGTACTTTTGCCATATTAATAATGAAAACAACAGTACTTTTGCCATATTAATAATGAAAACAACAGTACTTTTGCCATATTAATAATGAAAACAACAGTACTTTTGCCATATTAATAATGGAAACAACAGTACTTTTGCCATATTAATAATGAAAACAACAGTACTTTTGCCATATTAATAATGAAAACAACAGTACTTTTGCCATATTAATAATGAAAACAACAGTACTTTTGCCATATTAATAATGGAAACAACAGTACTTTTGCCATATTAATAGTGAAAACAACGGTACTTTTGTCATATTAATAATGAAAACAACAGTACTTACCCTTAGAGTTAACTCTCTTTTAAGATCAGTCCCTACTACATTTAATGGATGTTCATTACTACAATTCCGAGATCTGAAAGGGTTGACTCTCGTTATCAACAACTGTAGGGATTTTATTTTGAACTATAATTTATTTAAGGTTTTATCATGATATATACTGCATGGTTGAGATAACATTATATATACTGGCAATTGTTGCCAGTTCTGAAATTGCATTACTAAATACTCCTATATTTGCTAAACAGTTCTTCAGCCAAAATGTTCTCAATAATTTTTGGAAATACCATGACTCACCAATGCTTTCATTCTGCGAAGCCGTTGACCAGGCTCCATAGTGTCTCATTACAGTCCGGTCATGTCTGTTCTCACTCTCCTTAAATAAACTTCAACAACCTATCATTTTTTAATTACATTTATAAAGTTAATTACTTTTATAACATCTCAAATATTTTCAACACAATTTTGGTTTTTCTCTGGGATTCTACATAATTAAATATAGTTTTTTTTTTATTTTCAGTTCCTGCAATATAAAGCTGTGTTTCTATTTACAAAATCCACAATTCTGTCTTTTCTGGTCAGATAGAGACCAATTTAACTCATTTTTTCCTTTGTTTGCTAGATTTACAGCACTGTTGCCTTCACTGTCCTCGTAAATATTCTATGGTCATTAAAAACACTAAACTTAGTCCAGAATTGCCTAATAGATTGGTCATAAATCCACTTGTTTCCAGAATCCTAAATGAAGTGCCTTCATAATGCTCCTCAACCTCTTTACATCGAAGATCATTTTCTTTCACCCACTAGTTTCTGACTTTACTATCTTCTAGTAAATTGCATTTTAACCTACGAGTATGTTACATAAAATTCCAATAATTTGATCTAATATCTCAACATAATCAGACGTCAACATACAGGAGTGTTACGGTGAATGATACCTTCTGACCAAAGATTCTGATAGCTAAATTATTCTAATTATAACCAAACCTATATCTTTTTTTCACAATAGTTTAATATTACATTTTATTTTATAACTGATCATAGTTTTAAATTTTATCATGGTAAGTAAGTGTGTATAACCCCTCCTTAATGTCATTGAACATAATTTATTATAATACTTAATATATTGTTTAAATATTATATTTAAACAATAATTTTAAGCATTACAGTTAAATTGTAACAAATTTTTATTCAACTACTTCAAAACACATAAGTACAAACAAACACATATACACATGCACATATCTGTTCTGCAGTAAACTACACAGAAGTGAAATATTGCATGTTTCGGATTTCCTGTCTAATATATCAATTTATCAAATATATCAATTATCAAATACAAATTTTGTCACAATATATCAAGTGAAAAAAGGAAGTATTTCCACCAATACTAAATATGGATTCTACTATGTAAAGGATTACCTGCCTCAATGCATCATTTTTAATACCAGTTGAGGAATATTATTCGAGGAACATTAACTGAACTAGAGCTCATGGTGCTGATAATTATAGTAATATAAAACTCATGATATAATATACATTAAGAAAACTAATAAACTAATAATATTGAAGAACAATGAGTAAAAAAAACACAGATTTTCCAAATTCCAAAAGATTTTGTGAATTGTAGGGTAAAAAGCTAATAAAATGGTCTCCACATATAAAATTTAATAGTATAAACAACGCGTTTCGAACACGTAGTGTTTTTCCTCAGGCATTAACTAAGGGTGTTTATACTAAGGATTTAAGGTTTAATAGTTTAACTAAGGTTTATATAATTAAATTTTTATATGTGTAGACCATTTCATTAGCTTTTTACCCTACAATGAGTATATACCACTTAATAACTGGTTGCAGTACTTTAGATTTTGTGAATTTATAAATAAAACATCAGTGGTTTATCGCTTTCAACAAGATTCTAAAACACCTTCAAGTCTAAATAGTCTTTGATTTGACCCAACTCTCAGTGACTTTAGTACTCTTTTCTCTCAAGTGTCCTCTGTCTGTGAATCAACCATTAAATTAATCTTCGGACTCCTAATTCTTTTGACTAACTTGTATAGTTATGTGTTACAAAAAATGGTTATTTGCAATAAAAAGAACAACTTTTAGCTTCATTATTATATTAGCTTCACAGATGAACTATTACAGAAGCTTGTGGCCAGTTAAGGTATTCTACTTTATGAATAGAAGGTTGGCTATGTGTTACCTGGTCCATCATTAAATAATTTGGTTGTTTCACTTGATTTTATAATGTTTCGTCACTGTTTTTTATAATATATCATACTTATAAATATTTCTGTTTGATTTGTTCTAAAAGGTGTAATTTAATCCTTTAAATCGATAAAAATATTTCACATAAACACGTGAAACAACAATCAATGATCAAACCACAATATGAAATGGGAAAACAAGACTAAGATCTTTCAACCGTAACAAGCGGTCTTCGTCAGAGTCAAAAACCCAACTGATATGTCACTCACGAGAATATCAGTTGGGTTTTTGACTCTGACAAAGACCGCTTATTACGGTTGAAAGATCTTAGTCTTGTTTTCCATTTCATATTGTGGTTTGATCATTAATCCTTTACATATAATCAATATACTTATTAACATTTGTTTAACTGTAGGACTGACTGGTGCCAGTTGACCTTAGGGCACAAGGGCGATACTTTCAGCATTCTCCGTTAGAATATACTGCCACAACTGCTAAAGGTACATTTTAGCACATTCTCATCATTGTAATTTTGAAAAGAAGCCTCTATTAATGAACTACAAGGAATTTTCAATTTTTTTATAAGTTGACTAAATATTTCCTTTTTAATATTAAAACAAATTTCTGATTGCAACAAATAATATCCCTAAAGCTAAGGTTTTTAGAAATGCCTTTTTCCATAATTAATTCATTTATACAAATCGAAATGGTGGGATACAGTTATGAGGCCCAGGGCTCTTCACATGGGTGTCTCAACCCCCAGGTAGGTCGCGATAGGGCACAATAGGGGTCACTAGATGCTTCAAATACATTAGAAAGGTATTGATATGTAAACATTTTAAACAGGAGAATGTCCATTTCACGTGATTTCAGTTAATTGTTATGTTATACTTATTTTAGGTATAAAAAAATTTCACATAAACACGTGAAATAACAATCAATGATCAAAGCACAATAAGAAATGGGAAAACAAGACTAAGATCTTTCAACCGTAACAAGCGGTCTTCGTCAGAGTCAAAACCCAACTGATCCAATTTCTTATTGTGGTTTGATCATTTATTTTAGGTATGTAATGATTACTGAGAACAGCCATCACCAAAATCAAACAAGATTTCTTGATCTCTTGTGCGAGAATATGCAAAAACATCCATCTCATTAAAGGAAATGTCATTTATTTCTTTTTTTATCTATTTAATTTCTGTAGAAATAAATGTTATTAAATTTTTATTTTAGATCCTCGGGGTCACAAAGAATTTAGGAAATGCAATGTGGGTCACAATGAAAAAATTTTGAAGAGCACTGGTGTAGGCCATTTCTCTTGGGGCAAGAATAGTCGATTGGCCAGCATGCTCATATTGATCACGAAGCCTTAACTTCTCAGAACGTTTATAACATCACTCGATCTTTAAATATTATAAAAGAAAGTTGTGTAAAATCGTCATCATATTGGTTTGGTTATATTGCAAGCCCATTTGTAAAATTGCTTTACAAAACTGGAGTGCTTAAGAAGAAATAATACAGCTTCTGTTTTAGTAGTGAAGATAAAAAATAAATTGGAATAATCATTCAAAAAAAGAGAATTTTATAATCAAACTTTTAAGCAGTTACTGCATTGAAAATGATGAATTTGTTTGTTGGTCAAGCCTCCATGTTTGCATGTTCCAGATTCAAGAGAAAACTGTACTCATCTTATAAATGAAGTTCAGTCATCATTCTGAACTCTACTTTCATCACGTGTTTCTAATACGTGATACGTGATATGACGTGTTTCACCTGGGTCTAATTTACTTGTGCAAAAGTACGATGTCTAACTAATGTTTCCACGGTTATCTACTTGGTTCTTATGAACAGCTTCTATCACACTTCTGTTGTTTCCACATACTGCGAAATTGATGGCATCACGCTTCTGTTCCGTCCACAAACTGTAGGCATTAGTGACAATCACTAATTGAATGTTTGTAGTTCTTTTAGGATGTACTTTAATTCAAAAATAAGTCTTCCACTTCTATCAGCAACACACATTATATTAATGGCTGGAAAGATTTTTCTAATGATAATAATGATAATTGTCTCCTTAACCATGGTTATCTGGCATATTATCATGACGTATGAACCTTATCATGCACCTAAATCAAATCCCCACTCAAGTACCACCAATCCTTGAACAGCTAAATTAACAGTCATTCAAATGTTTCTAACATATCTACTTCCTAACAGCTTTGATGTGTAAGCATATTCAAAAATCAAAAAAATGATGAATATTTCAGAATACTTAAAGACTAAAGGACTGGATCCAGGTATAGCCTACATTCTTAATATCATTTGTTTTATCTGTTAAATATGTTTTCCTTCACATAACAATATTGCATTTGATAAATCTTACATATACTGTCTTACTTCATTTAAATATAATAACTATATTTAAGTTAGGTTATAATGAAGTATACATAAGGCAGAAATTTAAGTTTTTAAGGTTTCAGAATCATGTAATCTATCCTTTATAATTCACATTTCATTTAAATTGTATAATAAATTAGGAAGTTTTGTCAATTTTAAACTTTATTTTACTGAAGTTAGTACAGCGCATAACCAAACGTGAATTTTTAATTTAATAAAGTGGTTAGGTTTACTCACGTATAGACACTTGAAAATCAAAATCACAATAGCCACGTTTTAACTAAAAGACTCAAATAAAGGTAGTACGATTAGTACTCAAGGTTTAATGTTCGAATCTTAATAAAGCTCTATGTTTCAAATAGAATCTTGATTACGTTATCCCTTCAAGGGAAGCATCAGTCGTAAAGCTTTACGACAACTAAATTTGAGTATTCCAAATGCATACCAATAAATATTCATAAAACGATTATATTACAAGCGAAATGACATTTCTGCCTTTAAAACCCTTGGCTTCAGGTAATGCATTCCTAACGGTGCTGAATCACTTGGATTCCATCAATAAAGTCTTTGACTAATGTACATAACTAAGTTTATTTAAATAAATAGATATTCCATACAGTAATAATATGTCATCATGGATATTTGAATTAAGAAATATCATCAATATTCTGCCCAAAAAATCTGTGACATTAATTATACAAAACTGAGAGCCCATATTTTTGCACGCGTTGTCCAATGTTCGAAGTCAGAATGGTATACATACCTTAATGAATGTTTTCTTCTAGGCGGACAGTACTCAAGATGGACAAAGGTAATGTTGTAGATTTCAATAAATCTACAACATTAGTAGTATTTTCTACAAACAAACTTATAAAAATATTCTAGCAAAGTTTAAAGTAATGTATAGATTTTAACAATTATGGAAACATTAAAATATTTTTCTTTTCTTGGTATCGTGTGAAAACAATAGTATATTCAAATGAGTCTAAATCATTAGAAAGATAATGGTAAAATAACTGTGTTTCAGACATTATTACAAATTAATCTCTTCAACTTCATAGTCATTATAACCTTTTATATATATGCCTTCTGTATTAGCCTTTATTATAATATGTAATGGCATTTTAATATATTGCTCATATTTCTAATAACGAACTATATGAAAGAACTTAAAAAATCAGAAACTATTTCAAATTCTTCTCAGCAGGAAAGTGAACTCGAATCCATATAACCTTAAAATTGACATATTATTTATGTCATACAAGCGAAAGTATTTAAATTAACAGTAATAGTTATTTTTAACGCGTAATCTACTTGGCTAAAAATAATAATCAAAATAAATATTAGAAATGCCTTAAGTGTATTATTTAGTCCTTATAAACTAAATAATATATGTGTGTGTGTGTAATCTGTGCTAATTTGTAGGTCGACCCTACACTCATTGTATGTGTACAATGAGTACACATACACACATATGGTAAAATTCTCTATCCATATAGACTTTCTTTAGTTATTTTAAAACTAGATTAGAAAAAAAATGAAATACTTTTTTTTTTTAAATATCAAAACTTGAAAATTTATAAAAGTTGAGTTGATCATAAGTTATCTACATATTCAAAAAGTAAAGTCTAAGCAGAGTAATTCTCCTTAAATCCAATTATAAGTGTGATTTTGAATGTAAAGTGTGGATGAATGTATTTCAGGTAAATGTGCGAGAAACAGAATTTTTGAAAATTTCGAGTGGCCAACACTCAACTTTAATCTAAGTAAACAGAATGTTGACTTTCACATTGGTTTACGTTCTATTTTAATGAGACAATCATATAGACATATTAAAAAACTCTGTAGTATAGTATTTTCAAACTCATAGATAATCACATCATTGACTTCATTTGTTTTAATGTGGCTGTATCTAGTTAATGAATCATAACAAAATTGGGATCGTTGTTTCAGATTAATATGAAGTTAGTAGTACCATATTTAGTGCAATATTGTTCCTCAAATATTGTAAATTCATGAAATGGTCAATATTCAATGTAAAATTTTAGGCTTCATGAATTACCTAAAAAACTGGCTAAAAATTAGCAGCTGTTTTGCCAAAAAGAATGAAACAGTTCCTTTCCATAATTCAATATTACCCAAAACCAATGAGGTTCTTAAACAGACCAGGAACTCTTATGTATGATATTAAGGTATAGTAAAAGGTGACACATCGAGATTGTTACAACACTTACAACAACGAAGTTAGAAAACCAAGCATCACATGCTAGAAAATATCTTAAAATATATGGTTGATTGTCTTTGT
Organism: Hermatobates lingyangjiaoensis; assembly: GCA_026182355.1. Taxonomy (NCBI): domain Eukaryota; kingdom Metazoa; phylum Arthropoda; class Insecta; order Hemiptera; family Hermatobatidae; genus Hermatobates; species Hermatobates lingyangjiaoensis. Next base: position 2,672,835 of record JAPFBL010000253.1, read on the forward strand.
TTTTATAGCTATAATAGTTATAATTTTCTTTCATATCATATTAACTCATTTCTTTGTAAACAACTCTTCATAACAAAAACAGTAAGCGTCATTATTGCAAAGTGAGTTTTTGTTTGTAAGCACACACACACATACTCTCACACACACATACACGCAACACACACACACACACACACACACACACACACACACACACATACTCACACATACTCACACACACGCGCGCACATGCACACGCACGCACACACGCACACGCACGCACGCACGCGCGCTCACGCACGCACGCACGCACGCGCGCACACACACACACACACACACACACACACACACACACACACATACATAAATACATCATCGAAAAGACTTCAAATATAGACTTTCATGACCTCAAAATTTGTGAATTTCTCAAAACATTGAGATCAAAATTTCTAATGGTCACTATATTCTACTTATAATAAAGTAAATAGTAAATTGTTCTGTTAAATAATTAGAAACAAGTGTTTTTTTCTGGGTTTTAATTCTGGTTAATATATATTTCACAAATTCAATATTGGTTGCTGACTGTGGATCTCAATACAGGGTTAACTGTAGTACCAGTTTAACAGTTGAAACAAATATGGTTTTATTTCTTTGGTAAAACTTCATTAGTAAGTTCCTATTTAAACAGAAATTGACGTTCGAAATAAATAAATCCTACAAAAGAAATTCATTGTCACCTAATATTAATAACAAAGGATATTTTTTTTTAAACTGTAAATATATAATGCACATTTTATTTAATACAAAATAAAAACAGTGACCAATGTAGGACAGATTTTTGATACGGGAGAAGGAATCAAAATGTGGGTTTCATCCATAATGTGGACTAGAGCCCACCTGAAGTAGAGGCAAACCCTAATATGTAAGTCTTTTAAAAGCTAATTTCGCTAAATCAAAAACTGAATATGACGCACTTTGAAGTGCTTTACAAACATTGCACTCCTTGCAAAACTATCTGACAACCACCATCAACTTATTATTCAACCTTATGCTTTGAACTTCCCTTTTAAAGTAGCGCACTTGCGACAGAAGTAACTGCTAACCACTACTTTAGAAAAGGCAAAAGAAGATCAAGCAAGTTGAAAATTTACAAATTACTTTTCTGAAAATATTAGTTAATAATTTCGATTAATAATGAAATATTTGGTTAAAAACCACAGGTTTGTCAATACCGAACTTGGAAATTACAATTCTTCTTTCCGAGTAAAATACAATTTGTATTACTATTTACCAGAGTGTTTGTGTTACAGGATGACGGTCAAAAATATTACTAACAATATACTATAATTTTCTAATTCTTAATATGAAATATTGAAACAAAATATGTTATAATAATTAAAACAATAGAAATATCTATTTTTAAATTCTAACGTATTTAAAGGGGTAAACAGCATGCAAATATACGACAGGTCATTTATAATTCTTAATAATTTTCAAAGGTTACGTACTATGAAATGTTTTAAAATTTTATTAAATTAAGGTTGGCAAAATTTATAAATATTCTACTATCACACGATATGTTAATCTTAATTATACGGATTTTCTCATTATTTTCATTTTTGAGTTCATTTATGTTCATTTTTTAATATATCATTAAATGTGAACCTGTCCAACAATGAAGTGTTGAAAGATGAATGAACTTTCCGATAATGTAATATTTTAATTCTGTAATTCTAAGAAACCACTTAGACGAAAGAAGGATGATTTGATATAAGGAAAGAATTATATTTATATAAAAGTTAATGATGGTGTGTATAGTTGTTCCCTATAGAATAAATTTTCACGTTGCTTATAAAAGTTACAAGTGATTTCATAAGTTAAATTTTCCAGGAATAATTTTGGAACTAGCAACAAATTCTTCGTGCTCTCTCAGAGAACTGTCGGTAGCAAAAGCCGTTTTTTTTTTTTAATTTCTCGATAAAACTTACCAATTGTTTCCATTGTCACATTCACCTTTCAGTAATTGCAGGTTCTATTTTTTAATTGCATTAATTGTGTTTAAATATTTTATACATAGCGCCTCTGGGAGAGGACGGAAAACCATCAAATTTATCATGTACAAATGTGTATAACCATTTGTATATTACTATACGAATACTTATCTGTTTACAAATCTAAATGACACTGCGTTTGAGTAAAAACATCAGTCCTGCGTCTGTACGACAGTATTCAGGTATTAAAAATCCTTTGTCTCAATATCTTTAAATAAGGTAAACTGCAAGACTCAAAATTAGAATAAATCCTGGTAAATTCAACTCATTCATGCTAATATTGGTGCAAAATAATAAATGAACCATACTCTCCCTAAAATGCAGAGCCAACCATTGTACTGGTCGGAAAACAAACAAATTAGACGATTTTATTTGTTGAAACCTTGTACGTATTTTTTAAAATTTGATTAACGATAAAGTGAATATCTTGGTTCAAAAATATAAAATAGATAACAAAACTCTCATTATGCATAAAGAAAACTTCTATGTTAATTTAAGTGTTGAGCTATGAGATTGTAATCTCTTTTTCCTTCCAAAATTTATTCTCAGATGCGTATATTCTGTTAAATTTTAACTTATATTATTTGTGATTTTATTATCTTTTCCATTAACTCAAGCAATGAAGGAAATTTAAATTGCATTTTAACATGTAAAATACTTTTAGAAAATTGTATTATTATATTTTCCTGGTAAAGTCGGTTTACCAGCTAGTTAAATATAAGTAGAGATATTTCAGCAAAAAATAACAAAGGTTATTAAATTGAATACATATTATTATGAGGGTATTGTGTTCAATGTTTAAGCTAGAAGCTGTACGATGGGTTCTGTGAAGCAACACCCAAAGCTAATGACGTGAAGGCGTTACGATTATGTCGTCTACAGAGATGACAAGCCTCGTGAGGGTCGGCAGCGCTTCACTGACACCTGACACCGGTTCGATCGTGCCGAGAGAAGCCCTTTGTAGTGACGCAGTTCTAGTTCATTACACTCACTTATTCAAGAGGAATCACAATAACTTTATAATAATAATAATAATTCTGAGGAATAATTAAAATGTTATAAAAAATGCCTACATTTCTCTTACTATTAAATAATATCTCTATATAAACAAACTACAAACCAATAGTCAGAGGCAAATTTAATATACCTGTTTCCAATAGATAACTGAAGTTTAGTTAAATTAGGGGGAAGTTACAGCTTGGATAGGTGACACTAAATGCGTTGGTGTCTCTAATTAATGTTGCCCACCCATAGATCTCAAATGGTGCTTAAATAAAAATGTAGCAAGCAAAAGTATGCATTGCTATCCATATTTTAAATGGCATGATTTAAAAAATGGAATTACGATAGCCCTACTAACGGCATTACAAATATTGTTTCAACAAAACCATTCATACACGTTTCAATCGAAATCGTATCAACATTTCACCTTTGCTTATACAATATTGTGTAATCAATCTACACAATGCGAAAACAGTGCTTGTTTTTTCAATCTGCTTCCATAAGATGATCAGCAACTAGACAATCTGTCCTCCAGTACAACGTACGAAATAAATCAATGATACTATTTACAATGGCAGTCTCTTGGATAACTGTTTTTTTTTTCAAAAAGTAATCTACCCTAAGAATAATATAGCAGGGAATTACTTTACTATAATTTAAATAAACTCATTATTAATTTCTTTGATTGTTTAAATACCATTTCTAAAATCAGCTAAGCAAAACTCTCAATTATTTTTCCAAATAAGTTTAATAAAACAAGATTCACTATCATTTTTACGAAATAATTCACAATAATAATATTTTTTAAATATACCATAATACTAATAATTAAATATAAATCTTAACCATTAACAAGAAAAGAAAACAACAGATTTATGATAAAGTAGACGGAATACTAAACTAATTCATGTAAACATAACAGTAGATATAACAAGTGCCTATATGAAATACGTAATTTTTTTTTTAACTTTATAAAAATGTTGTTTATTTACTAATTTCTCTATCATCTCTACAAATTTACCACAATTATTGTTATAATAACGGAGGAAAATTAAGTGTGATCCATTTTTCGTGAATGAGGCCCTGGGAGAAATATTTGTAGCTAGGAATTGTAGGTTAGAAATTAAACCAAGTCTGCCAATTATTCACGTTCAGCTTGGCTTTTCTGAAGGGGTCTATGACTCAACAGTTATAGGCAACTACAATCTGGCTGGATGAGTAAGGGGTTATTCTTCTTAGTAAGAACTACTTCAGTGAAAAGGGTGGCTAAGAGTACTGATGATTACCCATTTACTTGATACATTGCTTGAGAACATGAAACAGGAGAGAGGTGTTTGCATTGTGAGGTCGACTCGGCGTTGTTTTATATTCTTCAATGAGTTCTGTATAATTTTTTTTTATAAAGTGCAGTTGGTCGACATGTATATACTCGTACATTTTAGTATATGCAATGTGTGTGTGCGTGTGTGTGTGTGAGCGTGTGTGTATGTAGTGTGCCATTATCACATTAAAGCATATTATGACACCAATTTAACAAATTTGTCTTTTCTGCAAAAATTTATTGAATCTCATTATCGTAAATATAAGTGAAGTTTATGTAGTCCATATTTTACATAACCATGCATATGAATTAACATATAATAACATTAATTAGGGGGAATTTAAACTATAATGGGTTTTCTATAGTTGTTTATGTGTTCCATTTTCATTATTTTTTTTTTATTTACTCAGTATACATATTTTTATAAATACCATAAGATAACTGTTTTGAAGAGTAATTGATGTGTAAACTGGCATCCATGATAATATTTAATTAATTTGTTGATAATTACGATAATTTGCTTAACTAATGAATGAGAATATATGCAAATTAATGTGGGTGAGTGGTTACGACTGAATAAGTGGATGCTGCTCCAAATATCGTCAGAGTAATGAATTTAAAAATATTCCGGCATTACAACCCTGTGTGGCTGCAATCTAGAGTCCGCTAATCATTTTCTGATTTACTATATCCCAAAGCTAAACTCAATTCAATTTAATAATCGTTTAATAGTATGAAAGCTGTGTGCAATCTCACCCCCATTTCCTCGCTTGTTTAATCAAAGTGGTAAAGTTTTGTAAATACGCTTCAATGGCATGATTATGACAACAATAAATAAAAAATGCAATTGTTATTATCATAATCAATTGTGTATTTACCAAACATCTTCGTTTTTGTTACTTAAATTATATTTGGCTATACTCATTACCACAAGTTTTACTATATTTGATTTAGAAAACCAAGGAAACATTTGGTGCAAATATTGTATTATTTTAGCAAATAAAATAATGGTATATAAATGTCTTTATTCAAAATATAAATGAGATTTGTGTACACCTAAATTATATATAGTAGTAGTTTGCTTCTCAACGCGAGTACTTCGCACTTCTTCCCGATGACGACGGATGTCGAAATATCGAAGTGAGTTCTGTAGTGTCTTTCTGTGTTCTTTTCTATGTGTTAAAGTGTTTATTGTCCACACGGACCTTTCATTTTATTCGAAGTAAATTATATATATATATATATATAACACAATTAAAAGAAACGGTCGAGCGGACTTTTTTAAAATAAAATAAATTCAAAACAAAGGAAACACACAGAAAGACACAGACATAACTCACATCGATATTTCGACCATCGTCGTCATCAGGAGGTGTGAAGAGCGAAGAGCGAAGAGTCCCGCAGGAAGACAGGGCGGTACTCAGAAGAGTATCTTCGCTCTTCGCTCTTCGCTCTTCGCTCTTCACACCTCCTGATGACGACGATGGTCGAAATATCGATGTGAGTTATGTCTGTGTCTTTCTGTGTGTTTCCTTTGTTTTGAATTTATTTTATTTTATATATATATTATATATATATATAATATATATATATATATGGAATTAAAGTATGCAGCAGCTTCTGCATTAACGACCTTTTTGCTGATGGCCTCGATTTTTCTAACTATCTTCCGGTGATGCTGAGGCAACTTCCATATATGCTGGGCCAGAGACATTGAGAAAACCAATATCAAACAACTTTAATGGATCACAAAAACACTGGGTTGAAACAAGCTTTCGACCACACATTGGTCATCTTCGGGTTACACTACTATTTAATTAATGAATGTTAATATAATTAACTGAAAAGTAATTTTTAAAATTAAATATAACAATTTTAACAAATATAAAACAAACGATACAGCGGGTGAGAGGAAAACAAAGAGCAAGAAACAAAACATTTGTCTTCAAGAAGATTTGCTGCCCATTTATACTAATATATATATATATATATATATATATATATATATATATATATATATAAATGAGTCGTTATCAGCCTTTGGAGCGATTCACTTCTTTTCCTAAAGACGAGGATATCGAAATATAGTAGTGAGTTCAGTGATTTCCTTTCTATGTGTTCTTTTTTTAAATTCTAGTTTATATATATATATATATATATATATAAGCCAATTTACATAATTTAAATTATGAGAAACAATATATTTCATAATTTTTAAAGAAAGCAATTGGTTTATAGAATATCTGAGGCGTATATCATTTGAAAGGAAAAATCTTTTCTGTTTTTTTTTTAATATCAATCCTTAATTAATTTTTTTGTGTTATGGAAAACCCTCTGCCTTATATTATTAATTGGATGACAAAAACAATGCTACCATTTCTCTTTGCTAACCGAACAAGTGAATAAATTACAGTCTTTGTTTTAAATAGAAAACTGGAAATGGCAATCGCATATATACACACTCAGTATGAATAACTTAACAAAGGTTAAAACAGAAACGAGTTAACGAGATTTGCGGAAATAATATTATTATACGTTTTGTGAGCAGAGAAATGTGCGGTTTGGTAAGATATCTAACATACAGGGTTGAAAAGGGACGCCACGCCGTCTTCATTAGATCCTGCTTGCTTTGTTAATTATATGTTACAAAAATATTCTTGTATAATTCAAATTTACTTTCTCAATTGTATTATTAAAGCATAATTAAATTATTCTGTATGAGGAATTAAAAAAATAACTTCCTAAATAATTATTATAGTTCGCTATTAATAATGAGATGGATTGAATAAAATAATATAAGAATTGAAGTAATTTAATTCAGGAGTATTTTTATCAATGAAATGACTTGTACTTTTGATAGTAGAGAGATAGAAAAAGCGTAGCAGCCGACCCACCACAGTCTGTAGTTTATTGTCTCCCAAATGATCTAAAGCCATTCGTCGTTTAATGCCCGTTTCCGCAGGCCAAGTCACATCCAAGATACCTAACAGTTCCCATAAAGTATTTTATGACACAGTGCTGAAGGTCAAGGTCTGCAACTACTTCTTGTTACTATGCAAAAAGAAAAGCACCGAATAAAAGGATATTGACAATTAACAAGCTAGCTCATTCCTGATTGTATTTAGTCATCTTTTGATTTTAAGAAGGATCACACAGTCCTCCTAACCAAAAGTTGAGACTATTGCCTCAGTAAAACCATGATCCCCTGTAGGCAATAGATCATTTCTGTAGGAACTGACCTATAAAACTTGTACTTGGGTTCTCAAAGAATAGAGCAGAGACATTTAAGCATTTAAGCACACTTCATTTGATTTCCAATTCCCACACTTACAAGGTTTCATCTTTACTGCTGTTCAACAGGCGAAAAGTATGGTTAATTTATTATTTGGCTGCTATTTTTACTTTAATATAAGTAAAGTATAATGAAAAAATTGAAAAGTGAAAAAATTCGATCTGGAGATTTTGACCGAATCACTTAAAGAAAGCAATTGGTTAATAGAATATCTGAGGCGTATATCATTTGAAAGGAAAAATCTTTTCTTTTTTTTTTAATATCAATCCTTAATTAATTTTTTTGTGTTATGGAAAACCCTCTGCCTTATATTAAGGTCCTCAAAGTCGTTTTATAACGTTTTGTAGCGGTTCAGACCAAATATATGTTGATGGCTTCATATTTCTTTGCGTTGAAACCTATTGTGCATCGTTTCCAACATCAAATTTGAGCTAATTTTAACTATAATTTGTAATATGCTGTCTTTTTTAGTCAATATAATGTTTATTAAGTTAATGTTTTAATAGAGAAACACATAAACACTTCGGTAAGTGTCCAGCGAATATGCATAGATGAATAAGTGCTGTGATTGAAAGATGAAGTGTGTCATGCTAAAAGTAAGCGGGAAGCCACAGAGTTGATTCCCGATATGAATATTGTAATGACTCCAGCTGTGATATTCGTTCATGCCAAGAAATCTACTTCAGAAAAGAAAGCATTATACCAACTTTGTTGGAATTCTACCAAACTCCCTACGTTTTGTTTACTGTCCATCATTATGGATAAACAAGTTTGATGCATGTCTATATACCCAATCACGGGGCCAACCAAATGACTGTCCGTTTTTAGTTACAAGTTCAGAAAGAAAAATAGAATCAATTTGTATCAAAATAAATCCGTAGTTCTGATAAACCAACAAAATAACTCAAACAAGAGCAAATTTTAAAGGATTTTTTTAAAAAAATTAAGTTGAATTATAAAGAGATGCAAATTGCTACAAATTATTAATTACTGCAACTTTATTTACGTTGTATAAATTGTAAATAAATAACTGAATTACCCAGGGGTCACTCTCCGTGTGATTGTGATGCTTCCAAGGCAGGTGTCATGGCACCCATAAACGTCACATTAGTTCTAGTTGTGCTGCAAATCCAATACCCCAAAAATTATAATATTAACAATAGAAATTTATATAAGAAAATGTATAATATAATTTTTAGTAAGATCATATTATAAAATGGTAATTTTATAAATTTATTACTAAAAATATAATTTCATTGATGTGTATTGTTATTAATGAAATAATATATAATTATATTTTAAATAATGTTTATATACCATAAGTATGGATATTATGTTCCTTACATTGCGTTATATTTTATTCATACATGGTTTTTGAAGGAATATTTACATGAAAGGTAATTTAAAACTGTGTATGCATCAGATAATTTGTATGAAGCAGTGCATATTATTAAAACATTTAGATTGCTATTAAAAACGGATAAAGTCATTACAGTTAGAGAGAAGAAATTTACTTGTAAACAAAAGTCTTTCGTTTAGAGAGAATTATTATTATTTCAATTATTTAATTTTATTTGTCGGATTCGTCTAATACAAAATGCCCTGATAAATAGCTTGAAAGATCCTTCATTTATAAGAAAACTGTCATCTTTCAGTGCCGGGAAATAATGGGGAAAGAGAGGAAATTTTAATGGGTTTAGTTATTTGTCTTGCTAGGCATTATGGGTCCAGTTCGCCGACTTTCTCAGTTTCTTTTTCACTTTAAATGAAACACCCTATTCTCTGCCTCGTCAGTTCCTGTTTGTCCCTCCGTCACTCTCTCTCTCTCTCTCTCTCTCTCTCTCTCACTCACTTTCTATCTTCTCATTGGGAATCCACTGAACTTCAACCCTTTTTTTTTTTCATTACAGCCACATTTCGGTAGATGAAAAAAAAATCTGATATGCCATTTGATTTTGTTTTGAAAAGGGTATTCCTTTGAGAAATAATTGTTTTCAACCACATTCATGATTCTATAATTCAATGATTTTTAAACATGGACTTGTATTCTGACACAGCAAGCACATAAAATTTACAACTCTTTGTTTGAATAAACAAAAAACAATTTTTTTGTATTTATAATTGATGTTTGAAATGAAGTAACAATTGATACCATTAATAGACTCGACCTCTGTAACAGTGTTAGAGTATGCAGTAATTTTTTCATATTTAAAAAGCTTTTCACTATTTCCTTTATAGTGGGAAAGTTCAACATTAGAGGAATAGTGTCTTTTTCAAATTAGTTGTTTTGACATGGAGCACCGTTCCTCGATTTTCAAATAATATAAATCCTTTCACTTTTGTCTCTCTGTTACTTATAGGTTTTGAAGTTGTTCTATTACAAATGCAAACTTATTACAATGATGTACATTGTAATTAAAGCAAACAAAAATGTCAATAAAATGTAGGAACTAAAAAACAAAAATATTGTATGGTCTGTTGTAATAATTAAATTACTGCTATTATTATATGATCAATAGAAATCTGTGAGTCATTATAGTGTGCTCACTCACTATCAGAATAGTCGAACAGGAATGGCACTCAGGAAAGTAACATTCACAAGCAAGCTGTTTGGTTACCCCGATGATCTGGTTCAAGTTAAATTTCCTGGCTCCACTCATGCTGTCAGCAGGATTAATATTCCAGATATGTGTTTTCAAAACAACGTCAATTGATATAATTTTCAGTATGATTATTCCAGTATTAATTATTACGTATGCATATTACAAACTTTATGGATAGATAGCTTTGTTTACTATAGTGACCATTATCAGATGTTGATTAGGAACTATAGTATAGGCAAGAAAATGATTTCATAGCTAGGTTAATTCTAGAGCATGTGAAAATATTCCAATAAATTCCCTCCAAGTAGGGCTACTACTTAGGAAGAAAAAAAAAACTAGGTTAATTAAGTTATGTTTATAATTTACAAAGCATTATTCTGTTATATTTTTAAGATTTATAATTTTTAATTTTCAATTTAAAATTAAAATTTTTAAAGCTATCAAATATATAAATTGACTTTTGTCTTGATTTCTTTTCATTACTGATAATAAAGTAATAACGCTGTACGTAATACCATTTTTACTGGTTTATACATATTCAATAAAGCCACTTTAAAGAATCGATTAAGGTAAATGTATTTGAATGTTCGTGCTGTGCCACTAGTTCTGAATGTAACAGCCGGGTGACAAGAGTTGCGTGCTACTCGGGGGTCTTTTGTCCTCTGATAATGAACGAGTGGTACTACCAGGGACCAGTAAGTACTCCCTCTTTATTATCATTCTTTTCACCTTATATGTATAATTACATTTTTTGCCTATTTCAGTTCTTAGTCTTTTCCTGGTTACTTCTTAGCCTTCATATTTCAGTATTCAATTCATTAAGTACAAAGGATAACAACATACAGAGCAAGGCAAAAATTTAATTGTGTATGCATTAATGGAGGTCTTCTACCTAAATATATATATTGTTAAAAGTAGCAGCAGCTTCTGCTCTCACGATTTTTGAGCTGGTGGCTTCGATCTTGTAGGCGATTTTCCGATCTTGACGCTAGAGTTTCCACATTAATTGTCCAAGTGACATCAATTATGTTTCTAACTGACAATGGAAAATGATATCAATGGATAAAATTCATAATTTACACAAAAACACATGTGAAATCACCGGGTGCAATAAGGGCCACTGACCTTACCTGCAGCTGAGCAGGTTCAGTAGGACCTCGGTCCGGAGTTTGATCCGAAACTCTTAAAATAAGTCGGTACTACGGGTGGCGGGGGCCCCTGGAAGAGCTCTCTCCAGCCCGCCCTTGAGGTCGGACTCATAGTGGTTGTGGTTCTCACCCAGGTTGGGTAGACCTTCGGGTCGCTGTGTGAGGAGCAGTATCTTCTTGGGAGGATGCCAACTTAGCATCCGGGGGAGCTAGACCCCAGCCTTTACCAGTAGATACGGACCACGATCTCAGCTAAGGGCTGGAACACTGGTAGTTGCTTTGTCTTTTTGGCTCTAACGGAACTCAGGGTGGGTGTGAATGGGACCCCCTTCGAGCATTATATCTAACGTAGAGCAAGACAAGATCTCCTCTTACCAAGTCCGTACCCGCCATGTGGCGTTAGCCAACAAGGGATTTTAATCCCTTATGTTTTTTTACCTCATTAATCCAGGAGCACCCACAATGGGGCCCAGAAGGGTCAAAATCATTGCAACCCCTGATCCCGGGGTAACGGGTACTTTCCCTCTTGTAGGGGGTCGACTGAATCCTCAAGGATCCTGTGGTAGACCTAAAACTGTAGACCTTTGTAGGGGGTCGGCCAGTCAATTTACACAAAAATGGTTCCTAAAATGTGTGCTATTATTTTGAGGTAATTTTTCATCATGAGAAAGTCCTTTTTTTCTTTGCCAAATTGTTACAGACATTTGTTCCCCTAAATTACTATTTCTTGAGTTTTGAAACTTTAAAATTATTATAAACTAATAATAACATTAACTGACAAAAATTATAGAATTTTTTTAATATCAGTTTTGCAATTAATTATAAACTTTTGACTTCTGATTGATTCTGAAAATCTGTGGGCGTGATACAGTCAGACCGTTTGACAGATCATGTTGAAATAACAGCCTAAAATAACCATCGAGTTATCAAACACTTTTTATTAAATTTACCTGGAGGGGCATTGACGTTATGAAATATTTTAGGGTTTCAAATAATGTTCTTTTTTTTAACACTAAATGGTGATTTATAGAATAATGATTTTTTTGGAAGAAAATCAAGGTAAAATTAGTAATCCATAAAAACATTTTCAAAAAATTGAAAATAAAAAATGGTATTGGGCTAGTATAACTCTCGTAAACTGTAGAAACCTTGTTTCATATACAAGTTATTAAAAAGATTTCACATAAACACGTGAAACAACAATCAATGATCAAACCACAATAAGAAATGGGAAAACAAGACTTGAGTTTAGTCTTGTTTTCCCATTTCTTATTGTGGTTTGATCATACAAGTTATTCTATTGAGTTTCCCTCTAGTGTTCTGAATTTTAATAAAGATGATTCCTATGGTGTTTATTTTCGTAACCAGTAATATTTCTATGATATCAATTACTACATATATATATATATGTATGACCAATCAAAATCGAAAATGATATGATATGTAGCAAAAAATCATATTATTTCAAAAAGTGCAGATAACTCATACAATAATATTTATTTACAGTAGAAAATATACAATGTCCAGAAAACGTTGAAAGCAGAAACTTTTATTTGTTTAAAGCTCAGGACAGTCTGATAAATTTATGTTTGCCCGTCATTTGTGATTGATGGACGGCTCTTGTTTAAATCTATCTATATTTTACTCAAGTGACTTCCCTGTTTTAAACTTCACCAGTACCCATTTTGTAAGTATTTGTAATGCCAATATCTGTTCATTAATTATTACATTATAACTAATTTTGACGGGATTATTCAGAACAACAACAAAAAAACCTGTTGTTTTTCTTTTTGTAACAGGAAAATAAAACCATCTTCATTATACTATTGAAATCTATAAGTGTTGAAAATGAACTATTAAGTTGGAAAATTATAATTAACTGTCTAATCAATGTTATACTTAAACTTTTATTAATTTATTAACATTAGTTTTAAGCCTAAGATAGTAAAGAGTAGGAAAAAAGAAAAGTTTTGGAAATTTCCATAGGGGTAAAAAAATGTGAGGACTTTCTAACACCAATTTGAAGGACATGCACTTTCAAATATCCCCACTCGCAGAACTTTTAAGCAAAGGTAATCTGAAATGTTAGAATGGAGACCATGTACCTCTTCTGCATAGCATCAGGTATAATTGTAACTGCCATATATTTCTGCGGGTTGATCAAAACAATATACGTCTCGCTAAACTGTCAAATATATTCAGTTAAGGGGAAAAACCTAACTGTTTCAATCGTAACATTCAATGGGCACATTCAATGGGTACAACGTTGTCGTCGTAGACAATGGCATGTCTACGACATGTCTACGTCAATGGCATTACATTGACTAGCTAAGGGCTCACAGAATTTCGTTATTTACAGGCTTAGGATGTACTCTCTTGTAATATAATGCCAGACCAGTCTTAGAATTAAAGTCTCGCGCTGCCACTAAGGCCACCGGATACTTAGACTAGCCAAGAGCCAACAGAAGTTCGTTATTTACAGGCTTAGGATGTACTCTCCTGTAATATAATGCCAAACCAGTCTTAGAATTAAAGTCTCGCGCTACCACTAAGGCCACCGGATACTTAGACTAGCCAAGAGCCAACAGAAGTTCGTTATTTACAAGCTTAGGATGTACTCTCCTGTAATATAATGCCAGACTAGACTTAGAATTAAAGTCTCGCGCTGCCACTAAGGCCATCGGAGCATCCGGCAGGATCACCAGTGATAAGTATAAGCTGACTATCTAAGCACCTGTCGAATCACTCTGAGAGACAGCCACTTGTAGAAACTAATTGATATCTCATTCAATGAAAAACATAAATATGATTCGTTACAAATGACTGGATTTCCAAGTCGTCCTAACAGCAACACCTCTCTATAAGGACCCAGAAATATTAATCACAAGACCCTCCACCACGGTAGTAATAGCCTTCTACTGTTAGTCTGTGAGTTGATACAGTACTTTTACTTACCAACCCTCAGTACTAGAACAAAGAAATAACCACTTTCATGGCAATCATGGTGTCAAACCACCACTTACAAGAAAACTTCTTCATCAAATGAAGAGCGGACATTGAGTCTTTGAAAGGGTGTAGTCAGAAAGCACTAAAACTGTAGTGACTTAACTATCTCAATGTTACTCACTAATATAGCCTCACTTTGGAATTTGGTACATTAAGATTTCCTTTTACATCATCCCCAGTAATATTACATATACAATAAAAAATAATGTCATTTCTGGTTTCTACACACCAATTGGTACTTATATAATCAAACAACATACCCTACCACACATCAATACACAATAAGAACAAAGCAAAAGACAAAGAACTCACCCTGAAATTCGCAAAATAAATCTGCAAAATATAAAAATCCATTATGCTTGAATTCGATTATGTATATGATTACTTTTCTTTACTTATTTTAGCAAAATAGTAATTAGCATTTTTCATAGATAGTACTCTCAGTAAAGTTTTAATTTGCATTCCTCAACTATTGCTAATGAGACATGTCAGTGAGTATTATGTAATTCAAGTTAAGCATGTCTGAAGTCGTTTGACATGTAATTAAGTTGGATGCTCTTTACACTACTAGACTTGTTGGCAACCCTTACTTCAATCAATTCTCTTGATATTCACTCTTAAACAGATAATACGCAACAGCAGGGCATTTAGTCTAAATAATAATTATAATCAAAGATTTTGAAAATTAACTTTAAAGTTCTTACTATAGAATTATTATTGCAGCTAAACTTAACCATGTGAAGTACTATTTTGCATACCCATTATTGTATCTACAGGGATGTCAACATTTAAAAACGAAACCTATAATTTTGCTGATAACATAGCAGGTGAATTTTTTAAACAAATTTTGATGAATGATATCTTTTCTAATTACGTAATTAGTTTCTTATTTGCCTCATTAAAATTCATACTATTCTTAAAATAACAATAATGCTTGCAAAAACTAATAATCTACCAAGATGATGGACAAAACAAAAAAATTTGCTTGGTTTTAGCAGTAAAACCAAAATATTTTAATTTATTTATTGCAAAAAAAAAAAGAATAAGATTCATTATATGAATTACCTCATATACAAGAATTCTATTTCGACTGATATATGAGCCGTTTATTTTGAAAGTGGCCTAATTCCATTTTCCAAAAAAATTTAGCTAGCTATTTAAATAATTACATTTTTACGTTATCTTTACCTTTTGCAGCAAATTGTACAAAATTTATTTAAAATTACTAAGAATTTTTATAACAAAAATTAGTTGATAAATAAAATGACAATATTTTTAAATTTTGTAAAACGCAAACCCTTAAATATCTCGATTTTAACATAAATGGAATTAGGCCACTTTCAAAATAAGCGGCTCATATGTATTTATTTGATCTTGAAAATGTATCTGTGGAATCATAATAATATTATGGTATTAATATTAAAACTATAATATACCGTCTTACCTCGTACACTGCTGCTGAAGCTCTCGGCCCGGTTTCAGGTATCACCCATCCTCAACAAGAAAGAAGGTTATATCTCCATTCTTGTTGAAGATGGATGACACCCGAAACCGGGCCGAGAGCTTCAGCAGCAGTGTACGAGGTAAGACGGTATACTATAGTTTTAATATTAATAATACTAACCTCTGTGGTAATGACGAAATGCATGAATATTATCTTAGTTTAATTTTATGCAAATTTGTTGCACTGAAAGCTATATTAAACTAAATTAAAGTTTTATTAAACTTTATTAAAAGTTCTATTAAAAACTAAAAAGTGGAGTCATGTAACTGATAACTAACTCCTATATCTGTCCAGTTTTTCAATAAATAATAAAATATGAATGGTAATATCAACTTTGGAAAATAATAGAATCAATTGGGACAACAATGAACACTGGAAGAGGAAATCGAGAAACGAATGTGATCTTAAACCGCCTACGTATAGGTCACACACGAGGTAAACATAAGTTACCTGTTATCCAAAGAACAATAACCCTCTTGCCCAAAATGTAGAGATGTGTTGATGGTGGTCCATTTAATTGAAGAATGCCGACAATAAGCAGAAGTAAAGATGTCTGCGGGCATACCGTCAAAATTGATAATAGCACTAGCCCCTGATATAAATATTCCAGTGAAGTTACATTATTCCTAAATGAAATACACCTATACATCGAAATATGAGGTAGTAGAGAATCAAACAAAACGAGACGGTGTCTATGCACTAGTAGACGATGCACTTCAACTGTAAATAAAAAGAAAAAGAAAATGATTTAGAAAATTCTAATAGAATTATCTTTATATTTAAATTAACTTTTAATTCCAATTCCTTGCATTCAATCTAAAATGAAAATGATCATTTTGAAGTATAACTTTAAACTTGTATAACCGTATCCAAATATGACAGGCTTATAAGTTATACTGATAAATAATTAAAATGGTTTCAGCCAATTATGAGCATGTTATATATTCATAATTTTCTCTTTTATTAAATAGTATTTCTTTAGGCTCTTATGTGTTTTGGGAATGGATGTTGAATAATTTTATGAGGATTCGTGAAGCTCTATTTAGGGCGATAGAGAGGGTGACACCATATGGGTTTGGTCTGGGCTTGTTACTTATTAAACACTGCTTAGTGGCTTGGCAACATATGATGAAAGCTTCATATCATTTCTCCCAAACATGACTTATTCTCCATCAATAATGCTCCCACTCTAATTAGGGATTCCTGTAGGTAACACTGCGTTCATATTTCCCTGCTAGCTTAACTAGGTAGTCTTTATCCTCATTTCATTATTGAAAGTTTGCACTTTGATAGAAACGTAGTATTAATCACATTTATGATTCTGTCATTTTTCAAGATTGAAACAAAATTGTACAAAATGAACATTATCATTTTGGTATTTCAGTTTTCTTGATAGTATTTTTGCCCAAAATTTATTTCATGTCGTTCCAGCAACCACTCCTTTTTTGCCAAACATTTCATAACAGAGAATTGAATTATTCTTCATGACTACAGACAAGACTAAAATTTACACTATTAAAGGATTACTTCAACAACATATAAACAATTTATTTATACATTCAAATTGTTAGTATCACAAAAGTTAATAAACATTATATTATAAAAATCCGTCATACCTAAATCTGTGTATCTTCAAATACGACAGATAATTGTGGAAGGATCCACAATAAATAGCTATAAATTACCTATTCAACAAGTACTGTTAACATATGTATAAATATCCTATTTGCTACAACTAATAGTAATAATTGGAAATTTAGGCATATATTGGTACCAATTGAGGAATTTAAATCGCTCACAGAATAAATTTTCGTTGGAGCATATTTGAAATCACAATAGATAATACCACTTATAACAGATTAAAGTAATAATTGTACCTATGTTTAATAGTTTTGTAAACAAATTAAATTTGAGAGAGAATGCTCAAAGTTTGAATTTTTTTCATTATTTAAGTACAAAATAATTCGAACTTTTTTTGCTTATGAGTTATATAGATAGAGGTGCTCAATACGTCGATCGCGATTTAGGCATGTCGATTGCGTAGCCAATTGATGGAATTAGAAAATACGCATCACAACTTGTATGTAGTTTTGTATGTCATGTGTGAGTTTATCTCTTGTAAGATTCTTATGACACAATAAAAGCTACAATAACAGCTGTATTATTATTTTATTCCAATAGGTTTAATATTATTATTAGGTACATTTTCAATGTATTGTTTTATTAGTTATATGGTAATACAAATTAAATTTGAGAGCTTATTTTGTTGCAATATGGCTGATGCAGTAATGCAGTAAAAAATTCATTACCTTTATGTACGAATAGATCATTTGAACTTGGTCATTTTATAGGTAGCTCTCACAGTGAAAAAGTGTGAGCAACCCTGTTATACTCAGATGGACTTGAACCAATAAATTAACTCATTAATTGAAGCTGTTAATAAAAGGTTTATTAAAGTACATATTTCAAAAACATAATGTTCTTTTTCAGACTGCATGAAGCTTTTGCTTCTTCCATCTCAACAATAAATGTAACTTGAATAAGAACACTATGTGTTCGAAATAATCTTTTTTTTTTTATAAAGCTTCTTACCTAGAGGTTAAAAGATAACACAACTCTTAAAATAATTAAATTGATTAATAATTAGTTTGTTAATACGTTTACATTATAAGTAAGAATAATATAGCATTGATGAGTTATGGCTATAGTGAACTGTGATGGCTGACTATAGGGAAGTAGATATTCATTGGGTTGTTTTAATCAGACGGAGTGCATGAGAGAGTATTTGAAAACTTGGCTGAGAGGACAGTGCGCTACAGTAAAGTGGGACTGAGTAAAGTCAAATAAAAATTCAGGCAAAGCCGAGTTCCGGCAGGCAACTGAATATCAATGCCCCCCCAATTCTCACTTCAATTGAGCAGAATTTACCTATTCCGTCTGGGCCAGATTCCCTCATTCTCTGCCCTATCTGCATTACAACACTCAACTCCCAGCACCCAAATGGCCTTCCATTCTATTTTTATCAAAATTACATAAAATATTTAAATTTATACTTTTTTTAAATGCAATTATAGAGAAAAAAATTAATAATTTTTAATTTTATTTAAAAAATATTAATTATTATTTAAATATATGATTATAAAGTTTGTAATAAATGTCAATAAAAAATCATCAATAGAAACATGTTTTATAAAATTATATTTTATATTTTCGACAATATTTAAAAGATATTTCAATATCTTTGAGCAATTTCAATTTGCCTAGAAGGTATTTTATAAAGGAAACAATTTTATATGACAAAAGATGCATAACTATACCTCAAACATTAAAGTTTGTCAAACTAAATGTTTTCATTATTTGTTGACACATACAAAGTAGGTATGTTATATTAGTTTAAAATTTTATAAATTAAAATCATGCGTCATCTCACATCAAATTTTATTCACGAATACAACACGTCACAAACATATCAATTTATTTTTTAATCTGTAAAAAATGTTTAGGCAATATATTGATATTTTGGCTTAAAATTAAAGACAATTTGTTAAACAGACATTTAGTCATTAATTAATAGCGCAAAAACCTTAGTTAATTAGTAGAGATTTATAATTGTTTACTATTAATTTTATCCATTATAATAGGTATCTACTGTGTATATACGTACTAGGTACGTTCCTCACTAAAACTTATTTACAATTGCCAAATTCTATTGTATCTTCTGATCACATAATTCATTGACGAAGAAAGAAACATCCTATAAGAATTGAAATTTCTCTTAATGCACTATGACGAGACAATGCTGGCCTCTTCATCTAGCACAGTGTTTCCCAAAGTGGGCGGTACCGCCCCCCTGGGGGCAGTGCTTTGATATGGCGGTTGGGGGGGGGGGGGGGGGGGGGTAATGCAAAAAGGAGAGGGATTCTATTTCGATAAATTGAAAATGTTCATGCAATATAATTTCTAAATTTAAGTGAAAACATGACATGTATACTTCTAAGAAACAGTTTCTTAAAATTATTTGTTTTGATAATTCATTTTTTATGTTAAAAGTATATTCTCACCTAAGTTTCTTTTATTGTGTATCATTGTGCATAATATGCTATGAAACAATACATCTATTGGATTCTAAATAAATATTCCATTAGTAATTATTTTAATTTAATTATTAAAATGTTACTCATTTGGTTATTTAGTCTAGGAATCTGATTATTATTCAAGGGTGTTGAGTTTTAGGTTTATGGACCCAAGGGGGCGGTCACTCGAAAAAGTTTGGGAAACACTGATCTAGCAGGTATTAGCTATTTTGGGAAGGCAATTTGTACATGTTTGTCTAAATCTAAATTATATAAAGGTATTATAATTAGCGAACATTTTAAAAATCAATTTTCAAATTATATTATATATTTTTTCCGTCAAGTTTAATAGCCACATTTAATTTTGTTTGAATTACAAAGGAAGTCAAATTGGAAATGATCACACATTGTAAAACCTCTAGCTAAGTGACTGTTTTTAAATGATTTTGTTCCGTATTTATAATGTCTAAAAATGAAAAAGGAGAAATGTTGTTGATTTCTTCATTAACGATGTTTCCTCATTGACAGAATAATCGAGAGGCGTTATAAAGCACTAATTATGACAGAATAATCTAACTTAGCATCTGAGTATATAGAACAGAGAGGTAAGTCCATCGAGAAACTTGAACTATCGCATTCAATTATAAAGTTAGATCCCATTTCGAGAGACCCATTATCAAGTTGCAATGATAACTTCTAACTTGGTGTCGGCCACATAAACAAGCCTTTATCACTATTTCCTTCAAGTTTTAAACATATTTTCCCAGTGATTTAACTATGGAGAACATACACGTACTCTTTTCAGTGCAATGGATTCTAAAGTGCATTTTTTGTTCATTCTCAAATGTCAACCCTTTAAACTTTTACTCCTACAAAGACCTTGTTTGTTTGCTACCAACCTCAAGCCGTGAAAAATGTTTAGGGAATATATTGATATTTTTGCTTAGAATTAAAGACAATTTGTTTAACAGACATTTAGTCATTAATTAATAGCGCAAAAAACCTCAGTCAGTAATTTAATGAGTCGAGATTTATAATTGTTTACTATTCATTTTATCCATTATAATAGGTATGTACTGTGCATTAGGTACGTTCCTCACTAATACATTATAGTATTTCGTATTGAATGCTATTCCAGGTGTAGAAAGTTCAGCATAGTGGTCACTAGGCAGACCCCCATTATTAACTCAAAATTATTTTTTCTCAGTTTGGTCATGATCCAGAGGTCTAAACATAGAACT
Organism: Hermatobates lingyangjiaoensis; assembly: GCA_026182355.1. Classification (NCBI taxonomy): domain Eukaryota; kingdom Metazoa; phylum Arthropoda; class Insecta; order Hemiptera; family Hermatobatidae; genus Hermatobates; species Hermatobates lingyangjiaoensis. The sequence continues at coordinate 2,694,055 of JAPFBL010000253.1, forward strand.
AAAAAATATATATACGTACTTATATATTAATTGTTTTACTGAGTACAATCATGAGTGTAGACCACTTCAGATTTATTACATTTCAGTGTCCTGAAAAATGCTAAACAGAAAACACGTGTTCCTAATTAAATATATATATACTAGAATACGTTGGCAGCAGGTCTTTTCTTAAACATATGTGGTTGAAATTTGCAGCAGCTTCTGCACTCACCAGCTTTGCGCTGTGGCCTCCATCCTTCGGGCGATCCTTCTTTCCTCTGACTGCAGTTGCCATAACATCTGTCCTAGAGACATCGTTGATATTCAAACTATTTTCCGAGCTTTCGACCATAGAAACGTTGGTCATCATCATGTATGTATATACTTATATATACATAGAGAAATTAAAAACACACAGAGTCTCGAATTTTCGGTTTGAACCGTCTGGATAAGAGAGTGAAACCAAACGCAGAAGTACACAGACTTTTTTGTTTTCTCATTTAATAAAGCAAGTGAAAAATGTTATTCTTGTCGTGAGATGGTAAAGGAGCTTGAGGCAAGGTATTTGTCTTACTAATGTAGTCTCTTTCAAGAAGAGTGATCATGAATGAAGGAATCATTCATTGAGGGCTTTGTCCATTGCATAGATCGCTGAGGTAGTCGAACGGTGGAGAGGGATTAGGTCCCCCATCAAGAAGCTGTAGCATCCTTTGTGCAATATATTGATATTTATTATGAATAAGAATAGTAATGATAATTATAAAAATATTTGAACAATAAAAAATCAGGAAAAAATTGATATTTAAAATGTTTGCTAATTATAATACCTTTATAAAATTTAGATTTAGACAAATATGTACAAATTTCCTCCCCAAAATAGCTCAATTTGTAAGTAAAATAGCTTTAGTTATTATTATAATTACTATATAAAAATAATAAAAAACTGTAACAACAACAAATTAGTATAGCTGCGATGAATACTAAGAAAAAGACCAATGATCTCTTCTTTTATAAATCATTAGTTGTGCAATCTGTAATTGTGTGGTATTTACTCATTCTGAAGTCAAATGGATAACCAAACAAAAGTCTCCACACAAATGAAGACATTTAATAATAAATAATAATTTTAATAAATGAATGACTGTTATAAATGTCATTCGGAGTTAGCAAGAGCCAAGGAAGAAATTTGACATTGGTCGGCTGCCTTTGAGAGACCATCGAATTCTCTGACATTGCCTCTGGATGCAGGCTCATGCTTTACCTTCAGCGAGTTTAACATCACTGTTCCACTAAGAAAGTAAAATATAGACTTTGGATGTAAAATCCGCTCAGTAGTGTTACTAATTCATAAAATGGGTGGCAAATGACAAATGAGTCCATTTTGCACTATCAGAGCAGTGTGTGAGTGTTGAAAACAGTAGTAAAATAAGTAATTCTACAACCTTTTAATTATTTTAAAATACAATGAGTTATTATTTACACAATTGGTATATCTTTTTTTAGTTTGGCAATAATAATTATATCTAAAAGAAGGCAAGTAAACTGATTACTGTCTGTACGGAAGAGGTAGTTAAGGTTGAAATAAGATGCCTCTCAATCTTTAAAGAGTTTTATGGCAGCATATAAAAAAAGACTTGCACAAGATTTATGTGCACATTGTCGATGAAGTCATCAATATTAACGACTTTTCATTCGGAGTGTTTTGGTTCTAGTTATGGCGAAAATGAGTTTAATGTTGTTTATTATTTATTGATTCTATCTTGATCTCTCTAATAGAAATCGTAGCATACTAATCTGTTTTTATACGAGACAAAATTTATAATCACCCAAAGAAAATTACCCATATGTAATATAAATACTTAAAGACAGGTCTATGAAATGTTTTACACTAATTTAGAAAGGTTTAACTATTGTTTGTTGGTTAAGAACGGTCTTTTTCTATTACTATCTGCTTGGCTCTATAAACTTTATATTTACGATGCTCTAAATTTTTGCCATAAGAAGCACTGATGGCATGAGTGGTTAATGGGGAAAGGATGTGACATTATTCAAGGCAATAAAGTTGAACATCATTATATCTAAAACAAGCCAACCCCTTTTGCTATAACAAGACCTTCATTATTTCTGTTACAATACTCGTATGGGACCAGCTTGGAATAATAATTTACCTTAAACGTAAATATTACCTATCTCCTTCAAGAAATTTTTTGTTCCGGTCATTAATAATTTTATTGATATTGGATTGTGATTTAATCAATAAACCTAAGTTTGATTTAAGTAATTGTTTGATAATAATGTTAAGGAATCTGCATTAATAAAACTTATTTTACTATCCTGTATATCCTGAACCTTTACTGTTGTTTTTTACTGAAATCGTCCCGTAACCCTTCATCAACCAATAAGTTAATTGCTCGTTATTTCATTTTATTTCCATCAGGTCAAATAGCCTATTTACAAAACAATTGAAATAAAGTAAAAAAAAATTATGTTGAAAAATAACTATACAGCTAAATATAATCAATCATTCACCAAAACTAACTATTAACCAATCCCACAAATTATTGAACAAACTTCAAATTGAATAAATAACGAAATGATTAGCATAAAGGTGGGGTAGAAATAAGAAAATAGTAAATTGCAATTAGTTATTAAGAAAATGATCGAATGCAATACATTTCATTAATGATTCTATTGAACTTATCATGGACAAAATGAACATCCACTATACTCTAATATTTTAGAATTTGAAATAGTAGGTTATTATGCGTTAAATATCTATCGTTATTGAATCTGATGGACCATGAGTGATACTGACATCACAATCTGAACACGATTAATAATTGATAAGGCAGAATACTGTGTCTCTGAGAGGTAAGTCTCAAAGTGTCAAGAAATTATGTACTCCAATTTTAAATATTCACAAATTTTTTTAAGATCGTGAGGGCTCTCATTCCAGAAATAAAGATTACAAATACAATTTTTAGATAATTTTTTTAATTGATAAATTATCTTAATTCTTCCCAAAATAATTTATTTTTAAAAATTTGTTAATCTGAATATATATTGCTGTCAATTTTTTACTCCTTACGCCGTTTATATCTTTTACTGATTTAGACGTGATATGATCTGAAAAATCACCTATACTTAACGGCTTGTAAATTGAAAACAGCACTAAAACTGTGAATTGTTGTTGAGAAAGAAGCGTACTTACGCTGTTAGAATCACCACAGATATATTACAGGAATAAAAACATACATTTTGAAGTTACCTGGTTCACGCTCTTTTAGAGGATATAAAGTTATCTAAGTCTAAAACTCTATAAAAGTTTAATAACAAACAGGCAGACAAACTTAACAACTTTTTTGTAACAGATATGTAGACATTGTTGGATGGGTTGCCAGATGCTTTTCGGCAAAATTAGCAATCAAAGTAATAACAAATAGGCTTAAAAATTTTTTTTCTGTATAAATATGCATTTAAAATTTGTGCTAATTGCACTAAAGAAGTATTAGACTTGATGGATTTTCATTTTTGACATGTTTGGCACTCTTTTCATGCATCAGTAAATTATGCTTCTTAAAACTAGAAATAGAACAGTTACACACCTTAGAAAACACTAAAAATACAATATGAATTGGTCAAACAGTTTGCACTCACAGTCTCAGAATATTTGAAGCAACCAGCTGCAGTTTAGGATAAGGTCAACGCCGCTGGCCCGGTGTATTGCACGTTTCAACAGAGCCACCCGTGTTCAGGACTGAAGATATTACAAAGACAAAGAAGATGTAATTTTTAGTAGTACTGTAAAAAGATTAATTAAGTACAGTTTTATTTTCTATAATATTTACATACGTAATGTTAAATTCATCAAGTGAGTGAATTAGCCATAATTAAGCAAAAGACAGGTGGCTAACTTCCGGGAAATAGTTTTAGCCTCATAGCTAGAAAATTAGTCACTTTGGCTAAAATTAACCGCAAAAGGCAACCCTGATTGTAGATTAGGTTTGATTCAGCTGCTTTTAAAGGGATAAGAGACCAGTATAATCCAACGAAACAGAAAAGTATGATTGTGAACCAGTTAAAATATCTTAAATATTAAGAAATATCTTAATAAGGGGATGATAAACCCCTTCAATAGCATTGCTTGAATAGTCATAATGAAGATTCAAGACCACCGATGCAACTGTTGTGATGATATTGCTATGTTTTGTTATTCAACTGAGTTACATTTGAACTAACAAAAACCAGGATTTTAGTTAACAGATCTTAGTTCATTTCTAAATTTCTTACTGTTGGTTTAGACGGTGTATTTTATTTCATACAGTTATTGTAAAAATATTGTTACTAAGATTTCACATATACATGTGAAATAACAAACCTATCTGAGTTGGGTTTTTGTCAGTTAGTTAGTTGGGTTTTTGACTCTGACGAAGGCCGCTTGTTACGGTTGAGAGATCTTGGTCTTTTTTCCCCATTTCACCAACAATATTTTGGTTTGATCATGAAATATTGTTACATATTTCATTTCAAAAATAGATCGTACGATTGGACTATAGACAATTTAACATGAAGAAAAACATAAATAACTTGTATTTTTGAGATTTTGGACTCGTATATATGCAATAACTTGCTAAATGTACACGTTCTCTGATATGAGCACTACTTAGAAGTCAAAAACAAAAAAATAAATAAATACAATTTATAAAATTATAGCCCGTCATATCTTCAACATTCACACACACACACAGACACAAAAACACATACACAAACACAAACGGACATGCACACAATTCACTCTCTCTCTTCTCCTGAGTCTGTTCCTCCTTCTCATTCTCCATCTTTCTCTCATTCTCTCTTTATTTATTTATCTATCATTTACGATTAATGTACCATGTGGGTTCTGAATCTCTCTACATATATTCAGTTCATATAGACACAAGCTTAAAGACACTCAAATTCAATGCATAAACAAATGCCCATATCATTGTCTGTACTATGTAATTCTAAAGTAATTAAATGGTGGAGTGTGTACCGTACGTTTTCAGCACCGGGTTTCAAAGTTCTCCAATAATTCAGTAAGTTGAATAATTTATGACGGTTGAAGCTCGAAGAGATATAAGGAGGGATATTGGACGTGTGATTGATGATCCATATTTTATAAGGGTCTGTTTATCGAATAGTGAGGATTTCAAAAGGAAAGAAATTTTGATTAGGGGCTATAAATTTCAGATTGGATGGGATATTGAAGATGGCAGTAATAGTTAATTAAGTATTTTTTTGAATTTATCGCAAACACTCAAAATTTTCTTATTTCACTACACATAAGATATGGTATTCTGGAAATAAATAAATCTAATTTTATAGCGGCCTTATTTTAGGTTAGATATTTTTTTTTATATTTTGAATAGAGGTGACTTCATAGAGAAGTGTGAATGTTATAAATGATGAGAATATGACTAACTGCTTCACCTTTTCAATTCATATATGTGTCTAGCGTTTATGCTAAGTCCAACCTAGGTTTTCTATTACTTAATATATTCTAGAAAAAGTAAAACCATTCAGAAGTGTTTCAAAGAATGAATGGATCAGAATAGCATGTAACAGATATATTGACTGACACACGAATTTGATTTCAAGAATTGACGACCAGCAGGTAATGGTTAGCCACCTTTTATTAAATATATATATATATATATACGATATATATATATATATATTTTATTTTTTGTCGAGGGCTTCAAACAATACAACACCTTTAAGCCGACGTTTCGTCTATATTTGTAGACATCTTTAGAGATACATCAATATAAAATTTTATTACAGTAACATGAAATGTGTTTATAAGTTACATAATGTATATTAATTAAATAATGTAATTTATAAACATCTTTTCATGTTATTGTAATTAAATTCTGTATTAATGTAGCCTTAGATGTGTCAACAAATATAGACAAAACATCGGCTTAAAGGTGTTGGGTTGTTTGAAGCTAGACTAAACCTCGATAAAAAAGAAATATAATGTTCAATATATGTGGTGACATAAGAAAACATATATATATATATATATATATATATATATATATATATACACTTTAACACATAGAAAAGAACACAGAAAGACACTACAGAACTCACTTCGATATTTTGACATCCGTCGTCATCGGGAAGAAGTGCGAAGTACTCGCGTTGAGAAGCAAACTGCTACTGTTTGTATATTATATATATAGACAGTTTGATTGGGACTGGAGGAAACTGACCGCATCCCGATTTATCATTTTTATGTTACATATCTGTCCCACGGTCGACGATTCATAACTGTTGAGTTGGGTTTTTGACTCTGATGAAGACCGCTTGTTACGGTTGAAAGATCTTAGTCTTGTTTTTCCCCATTTCTTATTCTGGTTTGATCATTGATTGTTATTTCACGCGTTTATGTGAAATTTATTTATATATATATAAGTATTTCCTTTTTATGATTGATTTATCAATTTTAATTTCTCTTTTATACTTTCTCTACCCTGTAATTCTGGTTTTCAATCTTCGATTGAGAGAAGCACTGATAACAACTAGAGTCAAAATATAGAACTAATAAGTGTCAGTCATTTCTATGTATTTCTTTGTGTCAATGGATTGTTCTAGTGGATCATTTTGAGTTAAAACAAAATAACAACATGTGAAAGATCTTAAACAACTCACCTACATAGCTCGACCATCGTAATTGGAAAAGAAATAGACTAATTACAGTATGTTTGGTCATACAGTATGGCCAATACTGCTAGACCAGTACCTGTACTACCAAGACAGAGGGGAAAATCCAATAAGCGGAAAACAATACAGAATATATGTGGAAACAAAAATAGAAAATATATGGAAAACTTAGAATAGAAAGTTATAAGAGTAATGAAATTAAAAATAATTATCGAGTCAATAAATAAAAGTTATATACATTTATATATAAAATGTATAATATATATATTAAGCGCATCACTCACTTGGTCATAGCGTTGCACAGGTGACGTTGAATATTATCCACAATTGCATTAACAAATTAAAACATATTAATCCATGCAGTTGTAAACTATAGAAATGGTCATATAATAAATAAATGTAGATAAATAAATATGAAATAAATAAATATCTTATAAATAAACGACAACAAAAATATCATAATTGAACAATAATTAAGAGAACACTCCTTCGGATATATGTTTAAATATATTTATACTATTAAATAATCTAATCACAATTCAACTATTGTCTCCACAGGTACCTAGCAGCACTACAATATTGGTGGTAGTGTTTCTCTACTACTTGGGGACAGTCTTCTATTATATACTCTATGATCAAAAGAGCTCTACTTGTTGGACAGTTTTTTTCCTCTCGGGACATTACTGGGGTAGTTAATAATAGATTATTTTATTTTACTATTCTCTTGGAATTGAGTAGCATATATCATACAAGATAACCATATTATGTTCTCCTCATATTCTATTTTTGAGAATAGTATTAACTGCACAGTTGTAATTAAATTTGAGCTTTATGCCAATACTTAAAAAAAAAAAAGAATTTATAAAAGGAGTTTAAACTAAGTTGTGATTGTACGTGACGGCGTGTTTGTCATGTTGACGACTTGCTGTGAGTTACAGGCCGGCAGAGGCTTGTTCTGTGTGACCTGACCTCGGAAGGCTATCTGTGTGAGATGGAGGAACAAGATGTACAGGGGCTACACGGTCTCTCCTCGTGTTGGCGTCAGATAACATCTCCACCGTGACGCATGTCACATTCCAACTCAAGTCCCCTGACTTCCTCACCCAAGTCTGCTACACTACCTCCACTTATCTTTACACTCGTACAAATTTATATCTTTACTACTTTTTCTGAAAATAGTTTATCTTTGAATTATATATCCCATGGTATAAATTATTTTCAACATTACAAATTCTCTTCAATTTCAAGGGTGTTCTTCCTGTAATAGATACCAGGGAGGTCTGTTCTGAAGCCAACTGTATTTTTTGTCTTATAATAAGAGAGCCATTGTCCACAAGTGCTACTCCCACTCAGAACACTAAACTCCTCATTGTTCATCTTTTCTGAGTTTATTCTACATCGGGAAACAAAACAGTCCCTTACTAAAAATTATAAGCACGAAAATCTGCACTAATATTTCTTAAAATTCATCAATTAATGGTACTTTAATTAAACTCAACTTCTTTAAGGTTGCTTTATTATATCAATAGAAGCATATTCTGTAAGTACAATATCTTTTTTATAAAAATTACAAAGCGCATTAATTGATTTCAGAATTCGACCATTGGCAGGAGCAAATTGAATGTTACTCTATCTTATGTTGCCATAGGAAGACAATATTCTACATTTCGTTGGGTCGATTATTAACTTCTTATTCAGATTTATCCACAAGGTCACTGCTGCAATAGCAGGATCAGTAGGACTGTTGGTCCGAAGTACCACTTGAGTACTCTTAATATACTATCGGTACCACGGGTACGAAGCTCCAAGCCCATGTGTGATTTTCATAATTTACTTCTTCCGGTTTCTTTTTGCTTCACTAGTCTTCATTTCAGAACATCACTCATGCTTCATCATACGGACGGACTCGTAATAGCTGCGGTTCCTAACTCAGGTAGAGTAGAGACCTACTGGCACAGTCTACTATCTCGCTATGTGAGAACCAGTTACATTCTCAGGCACTTGCCTGCATAGCGACAAAGAGGAGCTAGTCCTCCGACCCCTTCTAGTGGGTAACGAGCACAGATTGGAAAGTACTCCTGAAACAATGATCTACAATGTATGATATCTTCAGTATCAAAGTATTGTCTTCAGATAATGGAATACGGAATACAAGTCAGTTACATATTTGACTAAACTCTTTGGCTATCTGGTGATTAAATGTTTATCATCATTGGTAATGTTACTATTCGATGACAATTAACAAACACTTTTAGCGTTCTCTAAATTTATATTTTTTTTACTCTTGGATTGATTTTCATAAATCGTCTTTCGCTTAAAACAATATAAAAGAAACGGATCTTCATTTATTTTTGTTATTTTAGAAAAAACATGTTTGTAATATATAAAAATCTAAATTTTAGTTTTACAATGTATCCAGAATAAGTATATTACAACCAATATCAGTTTACTTTTATAGAGCATTTTAATGTAAAATAAACAATGCTATAATAATTGTGAAACAAACGACTCTGAGAGTATCAAAGACGGGAAGATCTCAAGTCAGACTGATTACGTGCTTTCGCTAGGGTGAATTTATCACTTGGGTGAAAGATATAATGGTGGCAGAGAATGCACCCCTAGGCAATGCAAGAAGGGCCTCTACCAGACTTGGTCAGATGAATAATTCTTATAATTATAATAATATCACTGTTCTAGATTTCTTTTAACTATACGCATAACTATGATCTTATGCAAACCTAACATTAAATCTACATATTTTAAAACATAAACAAGAAATTTTATCCACTAAAAAATTAAGTAACCACAATGAATATTTTGGAAAATTTTTAGGACAGGATAATGGGAGCCGTTAGAAGTAAGCGAGTCAATACTATTCTATAGAAGGCCTAAACAGGGCTAACACAGTCCACTTGATTGGAGGCTTGCCCCATAACAAACCACCCTCTCTGACAAAATGGATTTTTCATCCAGTGCCCTTTTGAAATAAAAGAAATAACACCCCACGTTGTTTAATTCAATTTACATTCAAACTGTCTGAACACTGCCTCACAACATACACAAAATCTCATTTCTCTTGTATTCTGTTCCAATTTTTTTTTTCTTTTCATGAATCGATCGATGAAATAAAATACCAAATCTGTAAATTATCATTCATATAAAGAATTATGTTCACCTATGCTAACCTAAATTAATATAGTTTATTCCTACCTATTTGAAGAAATATCTAATCCAAGGAAATAATACTATTTCTCCTGATAATATTTAATATTCAAAAAAAGACTTTATAAGGAGTACTTCAAACAAAATCAACATTAAATTAGTCACGAAAGAGAAAGTATTTTATGGCAAAATGTAAAATAAAAAGAACTAGATTTTATATTAGAAGGTAATAACTTAGGTGAAAATATTAAAAACAAACAACATAGAGAATATTTTATCAAAAGTTGACCAGTTTCCTATGATCAAAGTAGACTCTCAATGGCTACTTTCTGATTTATTTAAAACTTTTTTTTCATTGAATTGCAAGAAAATAAATATCTAAGAAACCAGACTACAATCAATAATTAAAAATAAATCAAATGATAGAAATTAAAACATATGAAATATGGCAAATGCAAATGCTCTCTACAAAAACTAGAAGGACTTATAGGAAAATGACATTAAGAAATAAATACCATTAATTATTAAATTATAGGTTAAAAATATTTATTTTTTGGAATGAAAATTTTAAATCCAACTGTCCAGCTGGCACAAACACGCCCTAGTGTATTTCATTTAAAAATTAAACGCAAAATTTAAATTATAATTTTAAAAATTTTAATAATTTTAAACAAACAAATTTACAATAATTATAATACTAGTATAATTGTAAAACAAAAATAATAGTCAGTATATAAATATTATTAAAATTATTATTTACTTATTTTTATTACTTTTATTATTTAAAATATAATAATATCACTTGTTATTATTATTATTATTGACTCTACGTCTACAATTAAGTGGTCCGGTGAGAGCCCAGTTAACACTTGCCAATAGTGGTAACAGGTATAGGGACTTTTCGCTGTCACCATTGGTTAATGTCGTATCACCACCTTTTAGTACAGAATTCAATGTTCATCCAATAACTCTACGAGTATACCGAGCTTTATTCAATTTTCGTATTTGCTTAGAAAACCTCGGCTTCTGATTCATGCTCTCCATGTTTTTCACAAATGTACATGCAAGGAATTTTAGATACTGAAAGAGGAAACCCAAGTGATGTGACCCTGTTCTTTAGAAAGCAGCTTACATCCTAAGTAATTACCATCGTAAGTAAGTTACTTCTAGCAAAGAAGAATACGAAGTCATATACAAATAATGAGCTGCTGATTTCGAATGGGAGACGCTGATGCCGTTGATAACTATAAGGAAGAGGAAGAGGGTTGAACTTAGCCTGACCCTTGCAGTATACCATGCTCTTGCATTCTAAGTTTTGAAAAAAAAACTGGTTCAACTCTTACTCGTGATATCCAATCTTTAAGACAATTGTTTATAAAACTAAACATGTTTCCTTTGATACCCCTTAAATTTTCTTTATAATGCTATAGTTTCTTGTTGTATCAAAGACCCTTTAGTATTCAAAGGAAACTGCTTACGAATGTTCTTTTATTAAAAAAAAAAAATTGTAAATGATCTTTTCTGGGAAGTCAAATGATGTTAACTTTAGTATCTTCATCTAAATCCTGCTCAGTGTTTTATGACAAGGTTATGTCTCCAGGAATTAAACAAGTTTGTTATTGACCATTCAGAGAGGCAGGTGCTTCGGGACACTCAACAAATCACAGAAAAACCTTTTACCGCTGGAACCAACAAAACTTCTGAGCTTCTTGGAGGCGTTGAAGCTAACTGCTGGGGTACTTTAGTACAGAAGACGGGAAGTACAATAGTTTTTTTTTAAGACGCAGTGCTATAATCATCCTCAAATAATAAAAATAAATAATATTGACCATTCATTCCAGCAACTTAGTTAGACAGCAATTCAGCGACGCTGATTGGTAACTGCCTGGCAAACATTCATTGCAAACGTGTATGGTACCGTAATTGTTCCATCCTTGATGAATTAAATTCCATATTTCCTTTCAGAGCCTTCCTTTTATAAGTTTCAATTTCAATTTAAATTAATTGTGGTTCAACAACAATAATAGATGTATGCAGGGATTTTTCTGGATTACTCATTTCTGGGTCTTCTCAAGGGCTCAGGCACCTCTCTAATTTTTAATCAACCATATACACAGAGCTTACTAAAGGATTATGTTTTTGAAAGATTGCTCTCGCTTTCTTTCTGCCAAATAAACATTTATTACTACTTTCATAATCATAATTTATAATTAATTTCTATCTTTAGTAAATGAAAATTATTGAAATTAAATTTTAATTTATTAGTGGCATTTTATTGATGAAAGTCTGTACAGCAATAATTCATTGACTAGTTAAATACACAAGTGTTATTGAATAACGAGACTAATAGTTCTACAGAAGTGCTCGTCTGCCAAACACCAACAAACCTTGACTTTAGAATATAGTGTCTCTCGCTTCTGTAACAAACCAGTACAGCCGCAGCCTTCATTTGCAGTTGTATTCATTTTTTCACTAGATAATATCCATTAAATCAATAGAGTAACGAAGTATTATTCATATCACAATTTTTATCGCTTACACGTGTTTTTCAGTAGCTTAATCGTATTCAAAATAACTGAGAACATGTTCAAAATGATTCACACCCGAGTCACACGTCTATGACAAAACAGGATTTTTTACTAAGGATTTCAAAAAAGGATTTGAAATTTCAAAAGGACTTTTGAAAACAGGATGTTTTTTTTTTAAATCAAAAACATCAGTAATTTGATTCAATCTGATCGTCAGTTAAATGTTTGTGCAAGTGGAACAGTGAGAATTCATAAAAAAATCAATTACCGTTAGTCAATTTTCATGTTTGAACAACAAAAATCTCAAAAAAAAATATTTGCTCTGACATTCTGAATGTCATTACTCAAACTAATGGAAAATGATAAACATGTATCTAGTGAACTTCTGGAAAGAATAAGGAAATGACTACTTCAATCTAGGAAGGACAAGTTGTGGGTCATCCACCAAGACAATGAGCAACTCATTCCTAATTATCTGTCAGGAGATTTCTAACCAGATCGATATACAATCCCAGCGTTAGACCATTTTCTTTAGTTGCCAGTTCTAGCGCCTTGCGACTTTTATCTTACCTGAATTCAAGGAACAAGATTTCGCCTTGTTGAAGATGTTAAAAAAAGAGCTAAGCATCTTAAAGTAGCTGACAAAAAATTTCCTGCACTACATCGAGTAATGGAACATTCGCATGAACAGTTTTAAAGTGGTCTAAATTGAAGCTGATAAATAAATATGAATGGAATCAAAGTAAAATGTTTTACAGTGTCAGTCTCGTTATTTATTAACCACTCCTCGATTAGTTGCATGAAATATTTGAACTTATTATTCATAGAGAATAACTTTTTTTTAATATAATAGAAAAAGTTTAACATAACATGTTTTTATTTGTTTCATTTTAATTACTATACTTTTTTTACTAATTTAACTAATACTAATTTACTAATTTTTTACTAATTAAAAGATTAAGTATAAGATCAGATAGATATTTCAAATATTTATATTACCATTACTTTAATTCATTTACATAATTTTATTTACTTTAATTAAAACAAGTTATTTTAGTCATGAAATAATTTGATGATTAATAATAATGAATTAGTAATAATACATTCCGTCATACCTCGTAAAGTCTCTGTAAAGCTCGACCGGTTTCGGGTCCGCCTGGATCCCATCTTCAAGAGCACCTAACTGACTGTGAGTGTTGTTTTCCTATAACCTACCTATATATAGTATTTACATTGTGTAATCAGTGTTGTGTGTGTAGGTAATTTTTTTTTTTTTTTCTATTTCTTTAATTGTTATGTTTTTTTCTTTTATTGCTTATTTCATTATCTATTTCTAGTTCCTTGTGTCGTCTTTTAAATGTTATTAGTGGTTTTGTTAAAATGTCGGGTTGGTGGTTTGTTTGTTCATTGATTATATTGTCTGTCATTTTATGTTTATATGACAGACAATATAATCAATGAACAAACAAACCACCAAACCGACATTTTAACAAAACCACTAATAACATTTAAAAGAGGACACAAGGAACTAGAAATAGATAATGAAATAAGCAATAAAAGAAAAAAATATAACAATTAAAGAAATAGAAAAAAAAAAAAAATTACCTACACACACAACACTGATTACACAATGTAAATACTATATATAGGTAGGTTATAGGAAAACAACACTCACAGTCAGTTAGGTGCTCTTGAAGATGGGATCCAGGCGGACCCGAAACCGGTCGAGCTTTACAGAGACTTTACGAGGTATGACGGAATGTATTATTACTAATTCTAATATTACTAACCTCAGTGGAACTAACCCATTAACTATATTTAATAATAATGAGCATTTTATTTTTTTAATTATGATTTAATAATACTCCCCCTTTTTGAATGTGGTTTGTGTATAATTAGTTGTCGTCAAATGGCACTCTCGGTTTTAGAGAACAGAGATTTTCTTTAAGCTGAAGAAGTTGTTCTCCCAAAGACGATCTTTCAAGCAGCTGGCTGAAAACAAAGTCCCCCCACCTCCACACCAAAACTCTGTATTTGAATAGACAACAAGAACCGCTCCGATAAGGGTCAACTTTTAATTCCAATAGTATTTTTTTTTCTTTTGCAGAGTTAATTGAAAATGTTTGGTTGTCTCGAGATAAGGAGTACGAAGTTACTTGCAAGCAACTAGCTGAGCCCTTTGAAGATTCCCCCAGCATTCGCTCCCTCTTAGGAAAGAAACGAGACCCTTTAGTCTCATTAAACAACCTTCTCAGGAGATAAGGTCCCCTCAACTCACAAAGCTAGTCCTTGTTCTCTCTAAATTATTGCTAGCATTAACAATTAATTAAACCTAATCAGACTATTCTACACAAAATTATTTATCTGAAAGTCATTCACCTTCTTTTTATCTTGTTTTATTCAACCTAAATTGCTTCTTTTCCCCTAATAACGACTTTCAATAATTTGACATTTATACAATAGACCTCAATTCAATATCTTCATAAAATAGTATTGATTATAAATTGATTCACTATTGAGAGCTATTATAACCAAAACAAAAAATCAGTGTTACCGACTACCAATTGGCGTTATCAACTGCTATTCAGTGTGACCAACTACTAATGAATTAAATTGTAAAAGTTCATAGTATTAAAATCATTATTTTTAAACAAGATTGAATAAGAAACATTATTTTTCAATATTTCTGATATACTTAATACATTCAAAACTTCCAAGTTCGGTGGAAGTCAAAGAAAGTGACCTTCTCATCATGAATAATTGCTCCCAAACAATAGGGCTCATCTACACTATGAGGCCCATATTTGTATAAAATATCAATTTGATCCATCAAAGATTGTAAACCGTGGCGTGGCCACAAACTTTGCATACACTCTCACCCACCGAACTACCCACCACACACACCCAGACGTCATCGAAAGAACTTTATAAAATGACTTCTCGGACCTCAAAACATGTAATTCCGTCAAAATTTCCAGATCAATTTTTTTCGCGATCACTATACTTTTCTTATAGTAAAGTAAAAAGTGCTTTATCAATATATATTTTTATAAAACTAAATTTAACTATTTTATTTGCCAAGTAATCTATTTGTTTCCAATGACTACACCTGTAGTCTTTCACCTTTAGTGTTGTTCTGTGAGTAGAAAATGTGACTTACTGTTTTTTTATTATTTTAATAAAATATTATATGCAAGTAACGTTGTTTAATTAGTCTAGTCAACATTTTTGACCAGTTTATTTACCATAAATAATGTAAATTTCATTTTCTTATTCAATAAATTCTTACTTTTGCCTATTAAAAATGTTTTAAAATAAAACCGTAATATCGGCAATAAGAGTTTGAATTTGAACCTAGAAAATTGACCGAACCCGATAGCATAATACACTTATTATGTTGATTGATACACTTATTATTTGATATAATATCAAATAATTTATATAAAATTGAATTTGTGATATAAATATTCTATTAACATTTCATATAACCTTATGATTGATAGAAACCAGATGCACAGGGACTATCTGATACTCTGAATAAGAATTTGTCCAAAATGTCTTTGTAGATGAATTCCTTAAATTTATTAATTCATTTATAATCAATAAAATTTAATGAAATAGTCAACTAGTTACTTGGTAATTTAATTATTAGTGATAGAAAATCCACTTGCAGGGTTATTCTCAAAGAGGTTCTAACGGTCTAATAATGGCAAGAACCTGCTGATAGTAAATTTCTCAAGGGTAGATTCAGCATAGCAGACTTTCATTCGATTAGCAGATTCCGTGGAAGTTTCAACAGTTTTGCATAGTACATGCCTTTTAAATATTTAAAGTTAATTCATCTATTATAAACCATCATTAGAACTATATCTAATATAACTTGAGGATTTTAATCATAAAAAATCGCAGGTCGTTGTATTGAGGAAAAAATTTTTATTAAAGACTCAGAAATAAATTTGCAAATGGCTGTTGTATAGACCTTTTATTTCTTTCCCTGTTAGTTTTTTTAACATCTAGACATAATATTTAAAAGCTGATTGATTTAGATAATATATCATCATAACATATTCAGAATTATTGCATTATTACTTTTATTTACTATCACTAAATCTGAAAGTGACTTATTTAAAATGAGAAGTAAAATATGTTGAATTTCATGTTAAAGACTATAAAGATAGTTGTGATTTCAATTATTTTTATAACTTTTAAAGTGCCCGACATAACGTATTGCTACTTTACATTGTAAGAATGTCTGAATATTTCTTTCCTTTCCGTTAACCTCTTAAGAAACTTTTTTACACTAAGCTATTGTGTAGCTTAGGAAAAAATAAACAAGTTTCAATATTATGATTCTATGTACTCCAAGATATTCCGAAGTTTTCAAAAAAAATATCAAATCATTCTGCTTCTTTACATTTTAAACCCAATTACACTACATACATCACATATTACATATAAACATCCTTGACCAATGAAACGATGAAAAATTGGTTACTTTCCTCCATTCTATTCAAACATGTTTTATTATTTATTTTTCTTGTTATTTCTGATACTTCAACTCTTACAATTATCAAAACTGAAAGTTCAAATTGTATCAAAATATATTTTAATGGAATTATTGGTTTATTTTACTTTGCTTGTTAGAGGTGTGCAACATATCCCATTATATTGCAAAGAGTATACAAACAGTGTACGAGTACAAACGTACGAGTAAACAATGTACGAGTGTACTCGTATACTCATTAAAAAAATAAATCTTGGAAATGATGCTTGCATGAATTAATGGGTATACTATATATAATATATATATATATATATATATATATATATATGTATATATATATTATAACTTTTATTCTAGCCGCTTGTTTCTTGTTCTTTATTGACCTTTGACCTTCTCTTTATATTAACCTGTACTAATCCTTTTAATCTATTAATATCAATGACTAAGCATGAGTAGTCGATTTTAATTTAACATGTCACTTGGCCAACTCCTTTTCCAGTTGAACCCTGTTAGCAGGAGGTTAGTTCGTAGGATCGAATCTCTCAGATTAAGATCGTGAATGCCGAGACTGCGGTTAATTTTAATGATACCTGTTTAAAAGAGGATCTGCTGCCTATTTATACCAATATATATATATATAATAAATTCTAAACAAAGGAAACACACAGAAAGACACAGACATAACTCACATCGATATTTCGATGTGATTTCGATTTTCCTGCGGGACTCTTCGCTCTTCACACCTCCTGATGACTACGATCGTCGAAATATCGATGTGAGTTATGTCTGTGTCTTTCTGTGTGTTTCCTTCGTTTTGAATTTATTTTATTTAAAAAAGTCCGCTGAACCGTTTCTTTTAATTATATATATATATATATATATATTATGACCGGTGTTTGTTAAATGAATTTGTTTTCACCTTAAACGATTTTTCTATATATTGTTCAGTATATAGTTTGTTATAACAAGTTTTAAGGGTCCAAGTCCAAGGGTGGACTCTTTTCTTCCCAAGTAGACTTTTGCTACTCGTACATCCTGACCGGCAATGGGTATGGATGACTCCAATAAAAATCTGTCTTCCTTCTTTCGTACCATTCATATATTGCTTATGAAATATCAAGTAATGTTTTTTTATATTAAATTCCTTAAAAATAAAATGTAATTGCAAGCACACAAAACATTCTAAATCAACACGGAAAACTATACTCAGTGTTAAAACTATACTTTCTATTGTGTTAAGAAATTAGTATATATACTCTATCTCAAAATGAGTATAATCTTGATAATAAAACTCCTTAGAAAATCAAGTCACACAATTTTACAATTAAGTGAATAGATTATTCACTGTTTAGTATATTTAGTGAAACGGTTACTCAAGTTTCAGGATTTATTTTAATGTATGTATGTGAATTGTCTTTTCGATAAAATAGTTAAATGTAATCTTAATTTTGCATTTGTGGTTGTTTATGTATTTTAAGCACTCCTTAACTCTCATCCCGTTGTAAGGGTTAGGTGTATATATTTTTATTTAATATATAACTTGATATTTATATATTAAATATTAATTTAATCTCAGGGATGATTGAGGCGTTACTGAAGTGCTTAAGCTTGTCAAATAGTGCTGTGACTGTAAATTTAAAACCTAAGATAAAGTAAACTAGTTGACTGGTTGATTCGCTCCAAATTTCTCAGTCAATATGTGAGAAGGAGTACATATTTTCCATTGGCTGCCCTGGTGAGTGGCACATGGTGGTTTAGATTGTTTAATGCTCTACCAGTAGGTATGCGTAAGTTTTGTAAGGACCGACCTGGAAAAATGGTACTCAGGTTCTACAAACCCTCTATTCGGAGTAACGGACAATTAAAAGAAGATCAATAACTTATTTTCACAAGGAATTTCTCATAAAATAAAGACTGTGGGTCGGTTGTAGACTTATTTAACTAAAGTTATTTTTATAAACGTATTCCTTCCGGTAGATTATGGTTGCTATGGAATATTTTTTTTATTCTATTACACATAGTCACAACAAAGTAAATATAAATTACAAGTGAAAATGAAAAAAAGATACAGTTACACATAGAAGCTAGAGGGAAGAAATAATCCAGCAATTATACTTCCTGGTGTGAAAAATAAGTTATAAAAGTTAGAAATAATTTACAAGTCAGTAGAATAATTCACACCAATAAGTCTTTTGGCCACTTTCCTTTCAGACGTCTTTAGGGATTTCAAGGAATATTTGTTAAGGAGATGTTCAGGACTAATGGATTATTATTGTTAAAAAGATTTTTGTGGGAGGCTTTATAGCGAGATATTGCCACTTGATGAACTGTTGAAACCTTGAGGTCTGAATAGATTCTTTGATTTGGTATATAGAAAGGACAATATAGAATTTTTCTAAGAATTTTTAAATTCTTTTTCTAAGGCATAATCATAGATTTGTATAGTAATAGTTTATTGATAGTTCTTAATTTTGAACGATTATCAAGTAAGTAAAATAAAAGTTTACAGCGTCTTTTTAGTTCTGTTCTTTTCACTTTGGTATGGGGAGTACATTATTTATTGAAGAAAATCTTCACGACTCTAATAAGCTAGATAACCGTAATCATTATTTATTGTTTTTTATTATCATATTTACTAAATCCCTTTTAAGATATAAATTTTGCTTAACAATAAAATAGAAAATCAATACCTTGCTGTAAATTTTAACCAATAACATAAGAAAATTCCCCTACTGAATGTCCTTTGTGGTAAATCAAGGGATGTTTGTTTTTTGTTAACTCTCCCCAATACTTGGCACGGGGTGCGAAGCGTAGATCGCTCCCTCGCTATTTGCTTGCCGCAAGCTAATTACTCTTTATGTCGGGGGGACGTCTGAACGCAACACCCACCTTTAAGTAAATATCCTTCCCTCCTAAGGCTGTTTCAACTTTATTGTTTTCCCTCCAAATGTTAATAACTTTTTTTTTATTATCTTTTAGCAATAGTGAAAGAAAAATAAATAACTAAATTATAGAAGATAATAATTTATCAATTATAATTGCATATATATTAGTTAAACTAAAATAAGTATATAATACACATAAAAAAATTTATAATTTATGTTATAGAACAATAAATTATATAAATATATTAATTATTATAAATTTTTTTGCTTCTCCTTTCAATTTGTGTTCAAACTTAGCAACATTCAAACATTTAAATTAAAAGCAATTTTATCAAGTTTATCGATTCAAACTTCACATTTATAACCCTCAAAAATATAAGCCACTTTATCTATGCAATTGTTTGCTAAAGGCAGATGAAATGAAACAGCAAATATGTGGAGATAAAACAAGTGACAGATTTACCCCATTCTTTATATCTCGTGAACATCGTATATCGACTTAACTGTACCAGGTGTGTTAACATGGTTTTCCAAGTTTTGATCACATATAAGATGTGACATCTGAAACTGTTTAAAATTGTAAATAAATATTAAAACTTATCATATTTAAGTGATTAAAGTTAATATTTGTATCTATATAAGTGTTTCATTTAATATTTTCAAAATATAACACTTATGTTCCATTTACGATATTTTAACAGTTTAGTAGGGAACAAGGTAGCCTAGCTGCTGGAAGATTGCCTCTGGATTGGTAGATCCAGGTTTCAATACCCATTCTCTGACCCCCTTTATTCATACGGGAAGTGAAAAGAACTCAGCTTAACGTCCCTAGGAGAAGACGTTAAACGGTCGGTCTTAAGACTGTACGATGTCAGGTACAATCTCTTTTCTAAAATAGAGATCTTTAATAACTGAAATAGAATTCAGTAAGGCAAAATTTAAGAGTTCCAATGTAGAATGTTCATTGTGTGGAATTATAAAAGGCTATTGTTCTTCCTATGTGAGTTCTCTTGTGAGACTACCAATGCTAATCTACCATCTGAGAAGGATAAGAAAGATCAAGTGTGCAACAACAATTACTTAATCCCTTTATTATATTGAAATGTTTCATATTGATGGAGTAATAATAAGATAAGTGTCATGTTAAATAGAGTAAGGTACTAACATAACTGAATAAATCTCATGTTATTCCACAAATTCAATGTTGATTGCATGACTAAGTTAAGGGCAATTGAAAGGGAACTGTTTTCAAAACTAAAATCATTTGAAGGAAATAACACAATCTACTGTCAAAACACATATTATGGACAACAATAGGCTAAAAGTCGAGGGAATTGAAATGACATGTCGGTGGGCTATCGTCTCGACCATTATCTACTGATAAATTTAAAATTATATCCTCCATCTCTTTTTCCTTAATTAAAATATGTTTTTGAAAGTATGACAGTACATTCATCGCTAAATCTGTTTGGTGGTCTGTAGTTAGTTCTTCGCGATCATTTTTAAATATTTATTTTCAAAAGTAAGCGTGTTGTTAAAATGGATGCCTATAGGAGAATTAGATTGCTGTCCAAGCTTGGTATTCAAAGCATCAAAGGATTTGTCGTCAAAGGGACATACCGGAGAGGACTTGAAACACGACTCCTGCCACATTGTTGACTGGTGCCTTGAATAGCACTAGCCTTCTACCCTTACTGCGCCAAATTCCACAAATAGTCACTTCACCAGTCACTCACTAATGTTTGCAACATTATTTCACTAAATTATTATTATCACTCAAATCTATATTGCCCTACACAAGAGCCAAGAGAGCAAGACCTGGAAAGTCCGCAGCTCTGGACATCTAAATATTAAGGATAAGTAGACAAATGTAACTATAACTGCAAGCTTTGAAATATTCAAAACCTCAAATTACAATTAATGAAACTGCATTCTTAAAAAGAAAAATCACTTTACCAGCCACTATGTGTATTTACTATATTTTATGAAGATCGATCCTCGCTACGTACGTAATTGTTTACTCATATTAAAAATTAACCATAATTTGCAGAAACTTGCTTCTTGTAAATTTTTTCTGACTTCCTGAATAACGTTTTCATTATTGCATCTAAACTAGAAAACATACTTGCTATGATTTAACTCTTTCCTAGAGTCATCCTCAAAACCAGAATGATTCTCAAATGTATTAACTTCTATATAAGCAAAGTAGAATCATTTAGTAGGATTGATATTGTTGGTTCTTAGTTGGGGTTGCGTGATCTAAAGGTCGATGATACGAGTACTCTTCAGACTAGCTGTGCTAATCCTGTTTCAAATCTGTGATGAGCTCTTCCTTTATTATTTCCTGCTAAAATAATTCCTTTGGTTAATTTGTTCTTATGCATTTGTTTCATGTGCTTCTTGGCAGCTTGGTCACTCAACCCTAGTTATAAACAAACAATATTAATCCTCCAAAATTATTCTACTTTGCCCATATTAAAGGTAAGAACTTTTTAGACTCATTCTCGTGCCGAAGATGGCTCTAGCAAAGAGTTGAAACATGTTGGAAGATAATTGCCATTATATGACAATGAAATGCCGTATAAGTTTTAAGTTTTTAGAAAGACAGATAAACATAACAAGAAGCAAGTTTCTGCACATTATGGTTTTATTTCTAAGACGAAATTTTAATACGCAATATACGCTTACAGGAAGGACTGCTATATATATTATATAAGTGTATATTGGCAGCAGATTTGTTGTAAACATATTTTATTAAAGTAGACGGCAGCTTCCGCATTTACGACTTTTTTGCTCGTTTTCTCTAGTTTTCTTACTAGTTTTTTCTGGTAGGGAGTGATTTTCATGGAGGAGTTGTCCCAGAGACATCAAAGAAATAATCTTTAGCTTAATCAATAATATTCAATATTATTTTTTTTTTAATATATAAAATATAAATAAATATATATATATAATATATTTATAATTATATATAATAAGGTTATATTTTTATATATATATAGATATAAATAATAAAATATATTATATATATATATTATAATATATATCAATGATCAAACCACAATAAGAAATGGGAAAACAAGACTAAGATCTTTCAACCGTAACAAGCGGTCTTCGTCAGAGTCAAAAACCCAACATGATTGTTGTTTCACGTGTTTATGTGAAATCTTTATAATATATATATATATATATATATATATATATATATAATTACAGATCAAAATTGAAGGTAGATAGCACACAAAATAAAGAAACACACTTACAAACTCAAATTTTCGGGCAATCCGTCTTCAGGAGAAAAGAGAAAGGGAGATCAAGCACGTTGTAGACGCAACGGCTAGTAACTAGTAAGTTAATTTAAACTTGTCCTATGTTTATTATAAACATAGTAAATATACTATTAAATTATACTATTATAAACTTGGACATTTCTTTAAAGTAAAAGACTCAAATTCAAAGTAACGAACACTTACGTTTCTCCTTAAAAAGGTAAAATGCTATATATAAATTAAAATTTAATTCCAAATAAACATTATCTATAATTATTTTACTTAAACTTATGCAATAATTAACAGAATCTTGCATTATTTCTTTATAATAACATTTGAAAGTATAATTTGAACTCGAGTTGTCTTTGAATTGAATATTTTTTTTTAGTATTAGTGAAAAATGGTTTTATCGTTTGTTTGGTTGAACAGCTTTAACAGAATTTTTTACGAGTGTGGTGTGCTATAAATTTCATTTGATCGCTTTCAATTGTAATGTATTATTTGTTAATTTCTGGCAATGGGATTAATACCGGTTATGGTATGGCCTATCAGATACAGCGTTTTCTAGTTGCTTTCTGATTTGATATTTCTGTAGTCGGGGGCCATGGAATAGTGGCAGAAGGGGGGGTGCTCAATTTTTCCCCATAATTAAAGCACACTCCCTAGGCCATATTTAATACCCGACGTCCACCGTCATTATTTTTCCACCACTCTCTCTCTCTGTCCCACCACCCTCTCTGAATTCTTCTAACAAGGGGGTTATATTTAATGGCAAAAAGAGAGAGGTCCCAGAGCCAAGGTAGAAAAAGTCAGGAATCCTTTTCAAGGGATTACCCGACAGGGTCCATTTTTCAACCACCCCCCCCCCCTCCCATTTCTCCGAGAGAGCTTCTCGTGCCTCCAACTAAATGAAGTCCTTCAGTGCCACAGATTTTTTTTTGTTTTTTTTTTGTTTTTGTTTTTACTTCCTTACCATTTTAACGATCAATTTAACCTCAGCTTTAATCGAAGTTGATCTGTGCCCCTCGGCACTCTAGAAATGGTTTTCAACTTTTTAATTTTGCAAGATGAGACCTCGCCCTTCATTCCATCTATCAGAATGATTCACCCCATTCATAGTAAATGGTTTTCTTTGAAGGAGACATTTTGTTTGAATGGTTACAGATTTCATCTGAAAAATCGTTCCCACCTTTTCTTTTAAATATATTCTTATTTTCAGTTTTTAAAATTGAACAAAACACTTTGACTTTCTTCAGTTGATAAAAACTTTTAAAATATTGCAAGTATAAATATAACGTTACCTAAATATGTATTTACGGCTATGGTATATTTCAGCAGGACAACTTACATAAAAACAATCACCAACTTATTTATATTAATAAAAATTCAATTTCTCTATTCTGATTGATTTCCATTTTTGAAGTCTGTGCATGCTCAAGGGTGGGCGGGTTTTAGGTGGGTGGTGGGCTGTATCTAAAAGAATGTGGGTAAGCTACAGGTCACACCGTCTGATGCATCAATTCATATTTTATAAACAAAGGAGACCTATGGTGTAAATGTAGATTATTGTTTATGGACAACATTGCATGATAGAAAAGTTACCTTTTATCCAAACTGTGTTTTTTGGCAATTTTTTTTTTTAAGATTGCAAACATTCGGAATATCATTATGCTTTTAAATTCTGAACATTATTCGAGGTATACAACTTCAAAATGTATAATAAATAAAACTCATTTAGCCATTAAGCAACTTACTCTCTAGTTTTGAAATTATGGTGTAATTATGATATTAGCACTCACAATAAGGTATAAAAATTTCAAAATGTTTCAATGCTCAAAGGAATGTTTTGAAATAAAATGTAAACATTTTACTTATTATGAATTTTGAAAGTTTTGGTACTATGCACTATGCAAGTCATACATTAACAAAAATCGTAATTAAATTATATCCAAAAATACAATTTTTTGTGAGAACGATGACTGCTTTACAACTGTAAGCACTGAAAAAACTGTTTTTATCCTATCACTGCACTATTGTTTTACTATATATATATATAGTTCAATATAGACAAAGAAACATAGAGAAATCAAAAGAACACACTTACAGTCTCTAATTTTCGGTTTGAACCTTCTTCAGGAGAGATAAGAGAGGGAAACCAAGCGCACTGGTTCAGAGACGGTTGGAGACCCCAACCCAACGTTGGAGACGGTTGGGTCTCCAACCGTCTCTGAACCAGTGTGCTTGGTTTCCCTCTCTTATCTCTCCTGAAGACGGTTCAAACCAAAAATTAGAGACTGTAAGTGTGTTTTTTTGATTTCTCTATGTTTCTTTGTCTATATTGAACTATATTTGTCCGTTTTGGATCGTATTTCCAACGAAAAAGTGTATATATATATACGAATAAGTATACGAAGCCATGAAAATCAAGAAACATAACCCATTAATTAATCGTCAACACACCGGGATTTCACGCACTGCAGCTTCTAGGTGACCAACCACCAGATATTCGCCAAGCCAACAGGCAGTCACCGGCCAGTACAGACCAGCAACATCTAATATATATATATGTAAAAGAAATTTATTTATATTTCACATAAAGTAAGTGGTAAACACTATTACCGGTAATCCAAAAATTATTTTTTTTTTTAATTTTAAATAATAATTATTATGGAGTTAAAGTTCAGTTTAGACATAGATAAATAGACATAGACATAGATAAATTAGGAACACATGCTTACAGTCTTCAATATACAATATTATTTCTGGAACCTCAATACAGTCTGACATTTTTCGCAACAATGGAATATAACGAAAGGATTAAGATTGCTGAGCAATTAAACATCACTTCTTTCCCTATGTTTTTATTAAATAATTCCAACTCTGAATTCAAATAAGAAAATTCACAGTATTTTAAAAATAATAGAAGATCAGTTTATATTGACTTGCATATCAGTTGTAAAAATTAGACAGTTACGTTCCAAAAAAATAAAAATATTTTGAAATTTTATTAAAACCTACGTTTTAAAGTTTACAATCTTTTTTTTTTTAAACCTGCGTTTTCAAATTTCTACAATGTTTTTGTTTTCAAGCATTGTGATTTATTAATAATTTGAGATTTATTTAACCATGCGTGGAGCCATATTACTTGAGAAACCATCAGGACATGGTTATCAGAAGCAGTCATACAGTCAAGTAGTAACCATGTTCAATTTTCCTTAACTTCCATATTATAATGAGATCCGGAGTTTTCAACCTTCTTATGGCCGTTAGCAGGTGAAATACGTAGCATCTAATGCAAGAAAATGGTGTAAAAGAAATTTGGTTTTATCTCATTTATTAAGAGTGGAACGAAAAGACTGGATATGGTTCATAAAGTTTGAAAATAAAGTTCTATTTTTTTGACACTTGTTCGAGATGTATAGTAGTAATGGTACATAAGTGTGTTCAAGCAGCCTACTCTTATTCATTTATTTGATAAAGTGAGCCGTAATGGAGTTACTTGGACTTTATAAGAAGACTAGCGATAGTGTCATTATACAACGAGAAGAGCATTTGGGGTGGCAGGCTGACTCCGAAGCCTGGAGAGGCTTATACTTGATATACCGTCACGCTGCACCCCCGAGATGGATGCCTAATCCTACAAAAACTCCCTTCTGCTGTTAGCGTTAATTCCCCCATAAATCTATGACTTAAGGCAATCGAAATATCCCGCTATCATTTTACCTTTTTTACCAGGCGCTATTTAGTTTTCTAAATAACTTTCTTGTTATTTTTCCTTTACCCTTATGCATATAACAACAAAACTTTCGCTAAATTCATTAATGATGCACTGCTCAATTTTAATTTCAAGATTTTCAATATTTAACAAAAATCTGTTACATTCAGCCAAAGACGAAGCAAAAAAAAAACCATATTTGAAAAATATGGAAAGTTTCTACATACACAAGGTATTATTAACAAGTCCATGATTTTGAAAGGGTTTGGTAATTGAATCATTGTTTATATAAAGAATTCATCTACTATTTCTGATTATCAGTAAATAGTACACAGTAACTAACAGTGCACTTAGAGAAAACAAACAAAATATAACATTATAACAGCTCAGTAGGTTTGTTGCGATCGAAGATGGACAACGTCCGAAAGCCATGATGGACAACGTCCAACTCCATGATCATCTTACGTGGTATGACGGTTTTACCTATTTCTAATATAAATCATACTAACTTCAGTGGTATTGACAATATGCACGTATTTAACATTTTATATGTTTGCTACAAACAGTCAATTGATAGTACAAATTTACAATAAAGAAGAGAGTGCACAAATCGTAAATCAGATGTGACAACAAAATAAAGAAAACAAAACCGGTCAAAATTTGAAAAAAACGCAGATGTGATTTAATAATATAAAAACTGAACCACAGAAGACTGTACTCTGTGTAACTTTTCTATAACAATCCCTGAATTTTCACATTTTGACAGACTGATTTCATGAATTCCTTGGAAAAGTGTTTCACGCATGTTCTGTCAAGCTAAGAAGAGATAGTTTAAAATATACGTATAAGTATAAATAATTACATATTTAACAAGTAACTGAAATTAACGAAATTTATAACAAATCAAGTTTCTACCATAAACATAAAACAAAACTTGTAAGACTGACAAACAAACGAGTTACCATTACATCAAATTTCCAGATAATGTTGGAGAATATAAAACATCGTATTATTTTCATTAAGTGTTTTGATCACACTAATTAATTAAATGTCTATAAGATAATTTACTTTCATCTGTTATTATACCAAGGTCTTCTAAGGTATTGTTAAAGAATCACATACAGTCATATCTCTTCATACGGGTTTCGTAAGATGAGTTTTTCGTAAGGTGCATCGTAATTACATGTAATACCTAATGCGTTCCAAGTTCCCAATACCAATCCCAAAATACACTTGATAAATTAAAATAACCAGTATATGTAACAAACTAAATAATATTGTAATAAGCAAAGTGATAAATTATAAAGTTATATAATAACGCTAATAATACGTAATAATAAATAAAGTCATTTACCTTTGGATTTGAGCCACTGGGAGGGTGTATGGTGGCGGGGTGCATGGCGAGGGTGTATGGTGACGTAGATGTATGGTGGCGTGGTTTTAGAGGAAGAGTTTCCTAACGTTTCCTAACTGCAAAATGTACACATATGCACTGTATAAACACACGCGCACTATTTACTTTAAACTTTAGCTAAAATTACGAATTGAAAAAGAAATTATCTTTTAATTTTTTATAGCCTTTATCATTGTTTTAACTTTTTAGAACGTGAACTTGAATAAGCACGAAAAATACTTTTGTTCGTAAATTCTTTCGACTGAAGTGGCATTGACTCTGATGACATGCTTTCAAAAAACCAATAGTTGTTGCCTCCTTGTCAGTGGGAAATAGTTAGGTAGAAGAGATAAGTTCCTCCTTTTCGAGAAAATACTGGAGGCCAAGGCGATAACAATTAGAGAGAGTCACTCTCAGATAAGATAAAGCAAAACTATCGGTGTTACGAAAAATCCCGAGATCTTGGGAAAAATCTGAGAAAAAACCTATCTGACCTTGATTAAAAGCTGACTTAAAAAGCTTTTTAAATTTTGGTTAATATGTTATTTAACCAATTTAACATATTTCCAGCTACACCATATTTGATAAGTTTGTTATAGAGAAGTTTTCAGCTAATTGTGTCGTACATCCCTTTCAAGTCTATTAAATTGGCCAGAGTAGATATTTTTCTATGGTACCCCTCTTTCATGTGCTGGGAGAACTTGTTTATTTAGTCTGTGGTGGATTTGTGCTTCTTAAAACCGGCTTGTTCATGATGGATGACTTTAATGGAGTCAAGGAAAGATAAAAGTCGATGGTTTACCATCCTTTCCGTTATTTTACACAGGAATGAAGTCAGACTAATCGTCTTGTAGCTCTTAACGTCTTCTGGGTTTTTCTCTTCCTTTAGGATGGGGATTATTCTGCTTTTTTCCGGTTTGCTAGTAAACCCAGGTTCCAAGTTTCATTTATGGCTTCCAACAGAGTGATGAGTACTTGGTTACCGAGATGTTTCACGAATTCTGAAAAATGTTATCTATGCCACAACTCTTGCCACATTTGATTTCTGAGAGAGCCCTCTTTAATTCAGAGAGGTTAAAATTGGAATTGAAAAACTGGTCGTTGATGATGGCTTGGAGGGCAGGCAGGAGGTTGCAATTTACGACGGTGTTTAAATTGCTTGCAATCTGGTCTGGAAGAGAAATTCTTGCAGAAAAGGTTGGTTATTGCTAAAGGTCGATAACTGTATTTGGTGCATGTTTCATGGAGTGTACTTTGAAGTTTTTGCTTTCATTGTTGAGTCCTGATATGAATCTATGGGCTTTAATTTCGTCCTTTTTAAAGTCTATATTTGCAATGAACTTCCTAAACGTGTTTCTTTTGCTACTTACAATTTCTCGCCAGAGCATAGCTTCTGACTTCCTTAGTTCTGCGCAGTCGTCAAGTCTTTGTGATCGTTCTACTTTTTCCTCGCTGCATTGCGCTTCCCTTCAGCGCGGTCAGTGATTCACTCAAGAAATGGTAATATCGTTTAACTTGTCCTCCTGAGAAGTGCAGTTCTGCGGCTTTGATGATAGGGGAAGATATGTTCTTGATAGTTCTGTCTAGATTTCCGTTAATAAGTTCTTCTGTGAGCCTCAAATTCGTTTTCTCTGAAAAAGAAGTTCAGATAGCTTTTTAAAGTCCCATCTAGTAAGTTTCATTCTTTGCTGGACACTACCTTTAACATTAACAGCTAGGAAGATGGCTCTGTGTCCACAACCAGAAGGGTCATCCAAAAGGTTGTGAGCACATCTGACAATGAGACTTGCATGCGGAAGGATAATTCCGGCTTTCCCCGGTGGCCAGCAAAAGAGAGGAAAGTGTGCTCTGTATCTATAAGGGTTAAAGGTGAACTGTCCAGGAAGTTTTCAACAGTGCGGCCCATTGCGGTGTTCTGTTATAGCTCCAGCGTGTGGAAGGTGCATTGAAGTCCCCTATCACTATTGTGTGATAGGGGACTTCACAAGCCATATATCAACTTGTGTAGCTTCTATCTTGTCGTCTTCATCCATTTCATGTAGCATTTTAAATTTAGAAGGCAAGTCGTTAATCATTTCTATTATCATACCTGAAGCCCCTTGTCGGTTTCTTTTTAGTAAATGTATAGAGTAGTTGTCACATTGGTAACACTGCATTACCTCTGTAGCATCTCCTGCTTCCACGATGATAAATATGTCCTTAAATAACATGTGCTTCAGCTCGCTAAACTTGGAACTGTTTAGTCCGCCTTCGTTCCAAAATAAGATATTAAAACTACTCTTCTGCCTGATGAGGGCGTCGTTTGCCAGCTCTGAGGAGAGCCGTTTGTGGGCCACTGAGAAGGATCATTACGTTTTGGTCTCGTTTGCAGCACAGTATTTGACGAAGACGTGTAGCTCATTTTGCATCACCCAGGGTACACCACAAGGAGGCGAGCTACGTTATACCCCATAGAGAGAGTTACTGTTCTTCTTTCACCAATATTAATTCATATGCATTAAGCAAACATCAATTTGTAGAATACTTTCAATAAAAAATATAAGAAAATTTTATACTTTAAGAACTGCGAGCTGAAATCATTGATATGATCTATTGAAGTAAAAAAATGATATGCATTTGTGTTTATTTCAACTTAGAGTTAATTTATTTGATTTTTTTTATCAATTTATTGGAGTTCAATCTAAGTTTATCGTAAACAGGCTCTAAATGAACCATTCCAAAACAAATCTATTCTTTCTAAACTTGATTAAAAAAAAATAGGGAAAAGAATTATAAATTGGTAAAGTTTAGCACTGGTTTTTGATTTCAGTTGCATGTTTCTACAGTCAATCACTTCAAAGTTGGAAATAGGAAAGAAGAAAGCTAAATGAAACTAAAGTGAAAAAGAAATGTCTTCAGTGTTTAGTTAAAAGTATATGAAAAAAAAAAAAGGTTAAGACTGTGGATTTTGGGTTTGGAATTGGGGTTGAGTAATTGGCTAAGTTTGAGGACAAGTTGATGTTGGGAACACGGCTGCTTGGTGGACTCATTACCACTTTCCCCCCGTGCAATCTTACTTATGCAAACCACTACTAAATCAATTTGCATAGAGATTTGGACATCCCCGACCAGGCCCCAATTTGCATATTATTTATTGTGAAAGGAAGCATCATTATTTATTCCCTCTACAAAGATTTCTCAAAAATAATTTTACTTCAATTCTATTCAGGAAAATCTATACGTGTATTTAAACATACGAATATGATTGAAGTTCTATGAATAGAAAAAAAATAGATGTCATTACGATCATCAATGCTCGACGAAAGGGAGGCCTCGTTTTCTACAGCCGTTTTTTTTTTGCTCAATAAGTTTGAATGAGACATTCAATAATTTCAAAAAAAATAGTATTTAATAAATATTAGAATTATACCGTGAATATTTTAATTGAATAAAATGTTTGAGTTTCTTGACTTTTGTATTATTAGATTCTTGTTTATTCCACAATAATCAATATCTATGAAATGAAGTTGCCATTTTAATTCTCAAAAAAACTCAATGCACAACATGAAAGCTCTAGTTCTCCTGTTGTTTAGTATGTAATACAGCCTAACAGTGTGACGGTAGTTTAATAATTACTTATAATTCTTAAAAATTAGAACTAGTAAATAATATCTTCTCCAATAACTTTTCCATGAGTAGAGGTTATAACAGTTATAAAAATTAAATCTTCTTACATATTATATTAACTCGTTAAAAATCTTAAAATTCTTTTATCAACATTTAAATTGCAATTAATTTTGACTTATATAAAATTTCTAAGTCAATGTAAAAAATCTTAGAAGTATTACCTCTTTTGTTGTATACGAATGTTTAGTATTGTTTAATGGCTTACTAATTTGAAGTTCATTAATTAACAAAATTTCATTTCTATAGTTAGCAGTTTAAAGTAAAAGAAACATTTTTTGAAATCTTAAAATGTCGGTAAATCCTCTTTTTTATCTAGATATTTCGAACAAGTGGTATTCAGCTAAACCCCTTAATGTGTTAATTTGGAGTATGATTTCATTTTGATTCATCAAATATTGTGACATGTATGTATTCCACATGTTCCATATCTTCTGTCAAACGATGTGTTTTGTATCATGCGCACAGGTTATCCCAATCAGTTACAAATACAGTTTCCAATTTATCAAATTTTTGGTGAAATATGAATTGGATCCATCAAAGGAGTTTTCTGTGCCCAAAAGTGTTTGTATATATACCCAAACAAAGGAAATTATTGAGAAAACGTTGGAAATGCATTTTAGGGACATGAAATCCGTCAAAAACTCAAAATACAGATTGCTTGATTGGCATACTCTACTTACAGTAAAGTTAAAAATCTCTTGTTTGTTGAATTGAATATCGGTAATAGCTTTTTGATTTATTTTTTTTGGGGGGGGGGGGGGGGTGTTAAGGAGGTGAAATGCATTTACGCACTTAGTGCTGGGCGTCCAGATAAACCAGACTACCAACAGGATATAGGTTTCAATTGAAGATAAGTAATTTTAATGATAATTGTTGACATCTAAATATCAACCCAAAAAATTTCAATGACAAGAATGTGGCAACAATTCTTGTCTAAGGCAACAAGAATAACTGTTTTTGTATCTTCTCCGAGGAACGACGTTACAGATTTTTCACGACCAACGTTAAAAAATTGAGACCAGAGTGAGAATTGAACCAAGGATCTACCAATTAAGACGAGGACGTTTACCAGTGGACTACACTGGCCTCTATATCAATACTTGTGGATATTACTAATATTTATCGCAGTTCTGGGAAATTAATTAACGCTTATTTAATTGATAACCATCTAGGCAGTCGTTCAGCTAAATATTTAAATTATATCTCAGTGGTACCATTTTTTTTTCAAATCTATAATAAGATTAAATTTATCGAAGATTAACAAAATCAAATATCCAGTGAATTAGAGTGTATGTATAATATATAAATAATTATAACAACATTTATTTTTATATAATAATTAATTATAATAAGAATATACATTGTATTCCTGATTTCATTATAAAAAAATCATTATCAAAGGAATACTTGTCTCAAATTCTTTAAAAGGAAAAACATTTTTAGTAACGGTAGCATTCTTTTGCTACTGATGAAGCCTTTGTTGTCATACATCACCAAAAATTAATATATATACATCTACTTATTCTTCACAATTAAAGCCTACAATGAATTTTTTTTACATATTTTTTTTATAAATTAAAATTTTTGGACATTGTTATTAATGTTTCAATTGTTATCAATTCCAGTCGGTTTTTTTCTTTAATATTTCATTTCAATTGTTTAATTTTTACAATCTGATTTAATTTTAGATTTGAATTTAAAAAATATTTAGTTCAAATGTGTTTCAGGTTCAAGTTTGAAGAGGTACATCTCATATAAAGGGTTATTGATTAGTTCTCAGTTTTTCCTAGTCTTGATTTATTGGATAAAAAAAACTCATGTCTAAATAAAATATATGTCTTTTTCATATTTTATATAACCTCAGAATATTATTTGCAAGTCAAATATATCAATGTAAGAACTAGTTTGAATTCTTCAGGTGTAATCAGTATAAATCAGTTTCAAGGGTTGAAGTTACCCTCCACCCCTCGCAACCTCGGTAATCCGAAATTGGTTTCAAATCACTCCCTTTTCGCAGGATCTTAGAAGCACATTTCTTAAAGAATCTTATATTACTCTCTCCTGTAAAATGATATAATATAGTTCCTCAGTATTATTTCGTATATTCAGACATGATGTACCAAAGCATATAATCCAGGTAGATTTTTGCCTTACTTATTTGAAAACTGGTTGCTATAAACAAGATTTTGTTAAACGAATACTCATCTGTAATTCTTTAAAAAACAAACCGTGAGTTTAAAACCGCACTTATTATACACTGATTAGGGTTTCACTGTTAAAACAATGTTCTTTTGTTGATTTGTTGCTTTTAATATTCACTATATTCATGAAAGATACTCTAGCGTCATAAAATAAAACAGTTAATACCAGAGCAATTAGAAAGTTGAGTTGACCAGGATTAAGGAAAGGCTTGACGATATTTACGAAAAACGATTACCATTTTTTTATCTATTACTTAAGTAACATCACATATGACTTACTTTACAGCTATATACAATGCATTGTCTTTCTAGACTCTTATATATACTTTCATTTTTTTTTTTTTAGTATTATATTAATTTTTGTGGGGTCAGAATTCTTTTCACATTCGTCTTCTCAATATCTATTATATATTAATAGCTACTCGGTTATTTAGTTGCAAATGCACAAAATATAAACGATATAAAATAATAACATATTACACTGCTAGTTTCTAAATCTAAAGACAAAGCTCCTACTATAAAAATAAATCATTTGTCAGAATTTAGTCAAACACTTGGTCTCTGTTTTTATTGTAAAAGAATATTATATATATATATATTATATATATATATATATATATATATATATATATATAGATGA
The DNA here is from genome assembly GCA_026182355.1 of Hermatobates lingyangjiaoensis. Classification (NCBI taxonomy): domain Eukaryota; kingdom Metazoa; phylum Arthropoda; class Insecta; order Hemiptera; family Hermatobatidae; genus Hermatobates; species Hermatobates lingyangjiaoensis. The sequence goes on from JAPFBL010000253.1 coordinate 2,728,705, forward strand.
AACGATTCTTCGAACTGAATAAACTAGAATTTAAAAAGAACACATAGAAAGGAAATCACTGAACTCACTACTATATTTCGATGTCCTCGTCTTCAGGAAAAGAAGTGAATCGCTCCAAAGGCTGATAACGACTCAGCGTTAACTCGAGTCGTTATCAGCATTTGGAGCGATTCACTTCTTTTCCTGAAGACGAGGACATCGAAATATAGTAGTGAGTTCAGTGATTTCCTTTCTATGTGTTCTTTAAATCTTTTATAATATATATATATATATATATATATATATATATATAAACTTTTAATATTAATTTTAATTTTTTTTGAGTCGTTATCAGCCTTTGGAGCGATTCACTTCTTTTCCTGAAGACGAGGACATCGAAATATAGTAGTGAGTTCAGTGGTTTCCTTTCTTTGTGTTCTTTTTTAAATTCTAGTTTATATATATATATATATATATATATATATATATATATATATATAATATATAGTGTAATTAGGTAGCAGACCTTCATTCCAGAGCAATACCCTAGGAAAATTACAATCAAAGCACAACATTGATAGTGTAAAACCCAGTGAAACCTGCAAAATATATGTTTATTATGTAGTTTTATCTTTTGTATTGTAAATCGGAAGCTGATTTATAGTAAGTAGGATATAATTTTTTTTATTTTCGTTAGTAACTTTTGTTCAATTATTTTATCTTTCCTTACCCTGATGATGGTCAATGATGACTGAAACGTAGGATTTACATTTTTAAATATATGATAACTAAATATTACATGGAATTTACAAGGGAATCATTTGGTGATTTATTACACTTAGTAGAAAATGAATGGAAGTGTGAGATAAGAAAACTTGAGAAGCTAAATCGAAAAATCATCCATAGAGAAATCGGCAAGAAATTTAATTATATATATATATATATATATATATATATAATATATTATATATATATATATATATATATGTCTTGTTAAATTGTATGCCTATTTCTAATTTCACAACTTTTCTACTGAATCTTTCGATTTCTCTAATACACTTTCTTCATTTTTGTGGTACAAGATAGATTAGTTGACCAGAGTTTTTATTTACATAGTCCAACATGTTTGTATTGGTCAACTAATCTATCTTTTACCACAAAAATGGATAAAGTATTAGAGAAATCGAAAGATTCAGTAGAAAAGTTGTGAAATTAAAAATAGGCATACAATTTAACAAGACATGCATAAACGAAGGTCTGCTCCCGAAATATACGAATATATATATGATCAAACCACAATAAGAAATGGGAAAACAAGACTAAGATCTTTCAACCGTAACAAGCGGTCTTCGTCAGAGTCAAAAACCCAACTCTGACGAAGACCTTGCTACGGTTGAAAGATCTTAGTCTTGTGTTCCCATTTTCTTATTGTGGTTTGATCAATGATTGTTATTTCATGTGTTTATGTGAAATCTTTATATATATATATATATATAATTTGTTAACTGTAGTTTCAATTGTTTTTAAAAAATTTAAATGTTTTTTTGTAACACCGAAACATGTCCAATAATACATTAAAAAGTTATGGTGATTTCATTTTTATGTTGAACTCGGAATTAAAAACAAAATTTTGTAATTTTGAAAAATATAAGACGAAATTGAACAAAGTGGAAACAGACATCAAGTTTTAAAAGCATATATATATATATATATATATATATATATATATATCATTTTCAACTGTTAATGTAAAATAACTGATTGTATAATTAGTAAATTGTCAGCCTAGAGGGGAGTGTTATTGAATTCTCTTTGATTGTCCTAAAGGATTAACTTAATCGTAAAGCTGTCAGCATGGCGGAAATTTCACCCCTATGGAAGCCAACCAGGACCTTCTTTCTTCTTGTGTTATCCCTGGATGGTAGTAGTCCTTTAGAGCACAAGGGTTATTAACGTTAATTATTCATCAAGAAAGGGTAGACTAATCCCTTTTAATTCCTTGCTTTGATGTCCAAGAGGATCAAAGGTTTGAAGAACAAACCTGCAAAACAAACGCCTTCCAGAGAGTAAAAATTAACAAAATACTGACTTCTTACCGATTCCCTCAAAATAGCTTAACCAAAGCAAGAAATACGTTCCTTCCCAACTAGTTAAAAACAATTTTTATTCAGCAACTTTTAAATAGATAATTACATTTATTAAGTATTTTACTTTGTACTTTATTAGACAAACATTAGATATTAATTTATTTTGTCTTCTTTATTAATTACAAAACAATATAATAAAGAATATAAACCTTACAATTTTGAGCCTTAAAAGATATAATTTTGAATCTTAAACATATCGTAATCGCAGGGAATTTCATGAAATCAATATCTGAGCCTACTTTATATAATTTATATTATAAATTTTTCGTTAATGTAAATTACTCAGCACGATAAAAATGTGTATAATATTAAAAAATTGTTTTATTATTTTGTAAAAAAATTATGACATTTATCATTATTCTCTAAAAATGTAATTAATGTATGTAATACAATATGGGGCATGCTGCAATGAACAAAAAATAAAAAAAAAATATTTTTTTTAAATGGAAGGAGTATATTGGTGTTTTTAAAAGTAATTAGTTATTTCCGAAAGAGTTTTTACTTTGTAAAAGAGTAACAGTTCCTTTGTGTATTAGCAAGTATCTTTATGTAATAGTAATATTATCAGTAACTACGTGAAGCTAATAATAGTGGTTAGACTTTTGATTTATAGCAACAGTATTGAAGAAGAAATGGTATTACATTCCTGAAGTAAAATCAGTATTACTTGTAAAAGTATATTATTGTACACCTTTGTGTAAAAGTAACAATATCGGTAACTATGCGAAACAGTAGTTGGGCTGTATTACAGTAGTTTTATAATACAGAAACAGTATTGGTACATTTGTGAAGCAAAAGCAGTAACAATCTGAAAATGTGCTGTGATTGTATTTTTGTACTACGCCATTATTATTTGTATATTTGTGCAGCAATGCCAGTAATCATTTAAAAGATTAATAGTATTTTATTATAATATAGCAGTAACACTAACCCTTTGTGTGAACGTATCAGTGTAAGAGTCTTAGTAAAGGGAGAAGTGTAACATATATTTAAAAAAAGGAAGTAGCATTTTGATAACTGAGATAGATAAATCGGTAACTAAATGTGATGTTATTTTGAAGTATTATTAACTTGTAGCTATCACAGTGCCAGTTTGTGATAGTTGAAATCTTTATAACTTTATAGTTGAAATCTTTATAAGAGCAGTACAGCAGATACGATACAGAATCTTGATATGTACGATATTCAGCAAAGTGTTTATATTAGCAGGCTGTAATCTTACAATGATGAATTATTAACTATTAGGTTTAGAACTATTACTGTTTTAGACCAAGAGTAGTATTATCTACTACTAGGAGAAGCACTAACAAATCAGTTACCACCCCTAATAGTAACACCACCACAGTCATTAGCTGAACGATGAGTTAGAACTATTACTGTTTTAGACCAAGAGTAGTATTATCCATTACTAGGAGAAGCACTAACAAATCAGTTACCACCCTAATAGTAACACCACCACAGACATTAGCTGAACGATGAGTTAGAACTATTACTGTTTTAGACCAAGAGTAGTATTATCCATTACTAGGAGAAGCACTAACAAATCAGTTACCACCCTAATAGTAACACCACCACAGTCATTAGCTGAACGATGAGTTAGAACTATTACTGTTTTAGACCAAGAGTAGTATTATCCATTACTAGGAGAAGCACTAACAAATCAGTTACCACCCTAATAGTAACACCACCACAGTCATTAGCTGAACGATGAGTTAGAACTATTACTGTTTTAGACCAAGAGTAGTATTATCCATTACTAGGAGAAGCACTAACAAATCAGTTACCACCCTAATAGTAACACCACCACAGTCATTAGCTGAACGATGAGTTAGAACTATTACTGTTTTAGACCAAGAGTAGTATTATCCATTACTAGGAGAAGCACTAACAAATCAGTTACCACCCTAATAGTAACACCACCACAGTCATTAGCTGAACGATGAGTTAGAACTATTACTGTTTTAGACCAAGAGTAGTATTATCCATTACTAGGAGAAGCACTAACAAATCAGTTACCACCCTAATAGTAACACCACCACAGTCATTAGCTGAACGATGAGTTAGAACTATTACTGTTTTAGACCAAGAGTAGTATTATCCATTACTAGGAGAAGCACTAACAAATCAGTTACCACCCTAATAGTAACACCACCACAGTCATTAGCTGAACGAAGAGTTAGAACTATTACTGTTTTAGACCAAGAGTAGTATTATCCATTACTAGGAGAAGCACTAACAAATCAGTTACCACCCTAATAGTAACACCACCACAGTCATTAGCTGAACGATGAGTTAGAACTATTACTGTTTTAGACCAAGAGTAGTATTATCCATTACAAGAAAAAACAAATAGTTACCATAATAGAAAAACCACTAAAATAGTTAAACTATTAGTTTAACCAAAAGTATTACCTTAAAAAAAAAAAAAAAAAAAAAAAAAAAAAAAAAAAAAAAAAAAAAAAAAAAAAAAAAAAAAAAAAAAAAAAAAAAAAAAAAAAAAAAAAAAAAAAAAAAAAAAAAAAAAAAAAAAAAAAAAAAAAAAAAAAAAAAAAAAAAAAAAAAAAAAAAAAAAAAAAAAAAAAAAAAAAAAAAAAAAAAAAAAAAAAAAAAAAAAAAAAAAAAAAAAAAAAAAAAAAAAAAAAAAAAAAAAAAAAAAAAAAAAAAAAAAAAAAAAAAAAAAAAAAAAAAAAAAAAAAAAAAAAAAAAAAAAAAAAAAAAAAAAAAAAAAAAAAAAAAAAAAAAAAAAAAAAAAAAAAAAAAAAAAAAAAAAAAAAAAAAAAAAAAAAAAAAAAAAAAAAAAAAAAAAAAAAAAAAAAAAAAAAAAAAAAAAAAAAAAAAAAAAAAAAAAAAAAAAAAAAAAAAAAAAAAAAAAAAAAAAAAAAAAAAAAAAAAAAAAAAAAAAAAAAAAAAAAAAAAAAAAAAAAAAAAAAAAAAAAAAAAAAAAAAAAAAAAAAAAAAAAAAAAAAAAAAAAAAAAAAAAAAAAAAAAAACGATGAGTTAGAACTATTACTGTTTTAGACCAAGAGTAGTATTATCCATTACTAGGAGAAGCACTAACAAATCAGTTACCACCCTAATAGTAACACCACCACAGTCATTAGCTGAACGATGAGTTAGAACTATTACTGTTTTAGACCAAGAGTAGTATTATCCATTACTAGGAGAAGCACTAACAAATCAGTTACCACCCTAATAGTAACACCACCACAGTCATTAGCTGAACGATGAGTTAGAACTATTACTGTTTTAGACCAAGAGTAGTATTATCCATTACTAGGAGAAGCACTAACAAATCAGTTACCACCCTAATAGTAACACCACCACAGTCATTAGCTGAACGATGAGTTAGAACTATTACTGTTTTAGACCAAGAGTAGTATTATCCATTATAGGAGAAGCACTAACAAATCAGTTACCACCCTAATAGTAACACCACCACAGTCATTAGCTGAACGATGAGTTAGAACTATTACTGTTTTAGACCAAGAGTAGTATTATCCATTACTAGGAGAAGCACTAACAAATCAGTTACCACCCTAATAGTAACACCACCACAGTCATTAGCTGAACGATGAGTTAGAACTATTACTGTTTTAGACCAAGAGTAGTATTATCCATTACTAGGAGAAGCACTAACAAATCAGTTACCACCCTAATAGTAACACCACCACAGTCATTAGCTGAACGATGAGTTAGAACTATTACTGTTTTAGACCAAGAGTAGTATTATCCATTACTAGGAGAAGCACTAACAAATCAGTTACCACCCTAATAGTAACACCACCACAGTCATTAGCTGAACGATGAGTTAGAACTATTACTGTTTTAGACCAAGAGTAGTATTATCCATTACTAGGAGAAGCACTAACAAATCAGTTACCACCCTAATAGTAACACCACCACAGTCATTAGCTGAACGATGAGTTAGAACTATTACTGTTTTAGACCAAGAGTAGTATTATCCATTACTAGGAGAAGCACTAACAAATCAGTTACCACCCTAATAGTAACACCACCACAGTCATTAGCTGAACGATGAGTTAGAACTATTACTGTTTTAGACCAAGAGTAGTATTATCCATTACTAGGAGAAGCACTAACAAATCAGTTACCACCCTAATAGTAACACCACCACAGTCATTAGCTGAACGATGAGTTAGAACTATTACTGTTTTAGACCAAGAGTAGTATTATCCATTACTAGGAGAAGCACTAACAAATCAGTTACCACCCTAATAGTAACACACCACAGTCATTAGCTGAACGATGAGTTAGAACTATTACTGTTTTAGACCAAGAGTAGTATTATCCATTACTAGGAGAAGCACTAACAAATCAGTTACCACCCTAATAGTAACACCACCACAGTCATTAGCTGAACGATGAGTTAGAACTATTACTGTTTTAGACCAAGAGTAGTATTATCCATTACTAGGAGAAGCACTAACAAATCAGTTACCACCCTAATAGTAACACCACCACAGTCATTAGCTGAACGATGAGTTAGAACTATTACTGTTTTAGACCAAGAGTAGTATTATCCATTACTAGGAGAAGCACTAACAAATCAGTTACCACCCTAATAGTAACACCACCACAGTCATTAGCTGAACGATGAGTTAGAACTATTACTGTTTTAGACCAAGAGTAGTATTATCCATTACTAGGAGAAGCACTAACAAATCAGTTACCACCCTAATAGTAACACCACCACAGTCATTAGCTGAACGATGAGTTAGAACTATTACTGTTTTAGACCAAGAGTAGTATTATCCATTACTAGGAGAAGCACTAACAAATCAGTTACCACCCTAATAGTAACACCACCACAGTCATTAGCTGAACGATGAGTTAGAACTATTACCAAGGATATTACCTATACCAAGAGTAGTATTATCCATTACTAGGAGAAGCACTAACAAATCAGTTACCACCCTAATATAACACCACCACAGTCATTAGCTGAACGATGAGTTAGAACTATTACTGTTTTAGACCAGAGTATATTATCCATTACTAGGAAAGCACTAACAAATCAGTTACCCCCAAAGTAACACCACCACAGTCATTAGGAACGAGAGTTAGAACTATTACTGTTTAGACCAAGAGTAATTATCCATTCTAGGAAAGCACTAACAAATCAGTTACCACCCTAATAGTAACACCACCACAGTCATTAGCTGAACGATGATTAGAACTATTACTGTTTTAGACCAAAGTAGTATTATCCATTACTAGAGAAGCACTAACAAATCAGTTACCACCCAATAGTAACACCACCACAGTCATTAGCTGAACGATAGTTAGAACTATTACTGTTTAACAAGAGTAGTATTATCCATTACTAGGAGAAGCACTAACAAATCAGTTACCACCCTATAACACCACCACAGTCATTAGCTGAACGATGTTAGAACTATTACGTTTTACCAAGAGTAGTATTATCCATTACAGGAGAACACTAACAAATCAGTTACCACCCATATACACCACCACAGTCATTAGCTGAACGAGAGTTAAACTATTACTGTTTTAGACCAAGAGTAGTATTATCCATTCTAGAGAAGCACTAACAAATCAGTTACCACCCTAATAGTAACACCACCACAGTCATTAGCTGAACGATGAGTTAGAACTATTACTGTTTTAGACCAAGAGTAGTATTATCCATTACTAGGAGAAGCACTAACAAATCAGTTACCACCCTAATAGTAACACCACCACAGTCATTAGCTGAACGATGAGTTAGAACTATTACTGTTTTAGACCAAGAGTAGTATTATCCATTACTAGGAGAAGCACTAACAAATCAGTTACCACCCTAATAGTAACACCACCACAGTCATTAGCTGAACGATGAGTTAGAACTATTACTGTTTTAGACCAAGAGTAGTATTATCCATTACTAGGAGAAGCACTAACAAATCAGTTACCACCCTAATAGTAACACCACCACAGTCATTAGCTGAACGATGAGTTAGAACTATTACTGTTTTAGACCAAGAGTAGTATTATCCATTACTAGGAGAAGCACTAACAAATCAGTTACCACCCTAATAGTAACACCACCACAGTCATTAGCTGAACGATGAGTTAGAACTATTACTGTTTTAGACCAAGAGTAGTATTATCCATTACTAGGAGAAGCACTAACAAATCAGTTACCACCCTAATAGTAACACCACCACAGTCATTAGCTGAACGATGAGTTAGAACTATTACTGTTTTAGACCAAGAGTAGTATTATCCATTACAAGAGAAGCACTAACAAATCAGTTACCACCCTAATAGTAACACCACCACAGTCATTAGCTGAACGATGAGTTAGAACTATTACTGTTTTAGACCAAGAGTAGTATTATCCATTACTAGGAGAAGCACTAACAAATCAGTTACCACCCTAATAGTAACACCACCACAGTCATTAGCTGAACGATGAGTTAGAACTATTACTGTTTTAGACCAAGAGTAGTATTATCCATTACTAGGAGAAGCACTAACAAATCAGTTACCACCCTAATAGTAACACCACCACAGTCATTAGCTGAACGATGAGTTAGAACTATTACTGTTTTAGACCAAGAGTAGTATTATCCATTACTAGGAGAAGCACTAACAAATCAGTTACCACCCTAATAGTAACACCACCACAGTCATTAGCTGAACGATGAGTTAGAACTATTACTGTTTTAGACCAAGAGTAGTATTATCCATTACTAGGAGAAGCACTAACAAATCAGTTACCACCCTAATAGTAACACCACCACAGTCATTAGCTGAACGATGAGTTAGAACTATTACTGTTTTAGACCAAGAGTAGTATTATCCATTACTAGGAGAAGCACTAACAAATCAGTTACCACCCTAATAGTAACACCACCACAGTCATTAGCTGAACGATGAGTTAGAACTATTACTGTTTTAGACCAAGAGTAGTATTATCCATTACTAGGAGAAGCACTAACAAATCAGTTACCACCCTAATAGTAACACCACCACAGTCATTAGCTGAACGATGAGTTAGAACTATTACTGTTTTAGACCAAGAGTAGTATTATCCATTACTAGGAGAAGCACTAACAAATCAGTTACCACCCTAATAGTAACACCACCACAGTCATTAGCTGAACGATGAGTTAGAACTATTACTGTTTTAGACCAAGAGTAGTATTATCCATTACTAGGAGAAGCACTAACAAATCAGTTACCACCCTTATAGAAACACCACCAGTCATTAGCTGTACCATGATTAGCTATATTCTTAATTCACTAAGTTCGTGATCATCAGCCACTCACCCCCTCCCCCTCTCACGCTTTTCTCAAGTCATGCAGTCAGCCGCTCATTTCTACCAAGCATGCGCTAAACAAGCGTCAAAAGTAGAAGTGCTATCTAACAAATTGTCCTTATTTTCAAGGTTTCTCTGATCCCATCAAAATCACAGTTATCTTTTACTTTTACTGGCAGACGATTCCCTGTTGAATTATCCTTTACAACAAAAATTAATAAAACACAAAGTCAAACATTCACTGATTGTATATTGCTCCGCATTTGAATATTTGTATGCATTCATAGTCAAACCTTTAACATCATCACATTCGGATAACTGACTTTTAGCAGATGTTCACTGATTGTATATTGCTCCGCATTTGAATATTTCTATGCATTCATAGTCAAACCTTTAAAATCATCACATTCAGATAACTGACTTTTAGCAGATGTTCAACAACCACTGATTGGTTATATAGCATAATAATTAACTATCTATTCAACTAAAAGTATTAGTAACTTAGTAGATAAGTAAAATTAACTAAACGCAAAAGTAGCTTGTTTTGACATATGAATATCAGTAACTATCCCAAACCATTATCTTATATAACAGTAACTCAGCTTGGCATAGCAGCAAAATATCAGTAATCACTAATAACATTGTAAAATAATATATAGTGATGAGCATACTACCGATGAGAGCACTGTTATCCATAAAGTTTTGTTGTTGTCTAGTGGATGAGATAAGCAGATACGTAATTTTATTTCACCTATTATTTTAATGTTATATTACATCAATTTTAACTATTAAATTGTTTCAATAAAATCCTCATGTTGTCGAAACCAGAAATTGTATTATACAGTTTGTAACTAATATTATGTAAAAAGTTCAACGGTCTCAGAAGTAAAGCAGATCAGCAATTAAGAATATCAATTAACAGACTCAACACAGATTAATAACTAGTAGCGAAAACTTGATAAAAATCAGTAGAAATAAGTCATATTGATGCAAATTACTTAAATCAAGGATTTGAGATGTACAAATCAGTTTACAATAAATTGCCCTAGAGTAAAGCAATATCAATGTAGGACATTAATTGATTCAATAGCAACAGTGTAAAACTTTGCTAAAGTAACTTGATATAATATATCTGTCTTTTCTTACAGTAGCTGTGTTCGTAACGGAGTATAAATATAGCATTTTAAATGACATAATTTATAATTTAAAAATAATTTAATGTAACAGTATTAGTAACTCATAATAATAATAAATAATCTTGATCCATAAATTATTTTATTCCTCACAATCAATAGAACCAGATATTTGTCAGAACTGTTTTGTTCTTTATTGTCTTATATGTGAATACTACTGATTGGTAATGGAACATATATAAATTATAATTTTAGCGAGTGTATTTTAAGCTGCATATAAAACTATAGTTAAGCATTTGGTATTTTGATATAAAAATTACATTTTTGTCAAAATATCAAGATATTAGACTTTTAGAAATGGTAATGATATACATAATTCATATGGAATGATGTATCCTATATTTTATCTCAAAACATTTTTTTTTAAAGAGCATATATATAAAAGGGCATTTAACATCTAAAAATACATTATTTTAAAGACATGCTGAGCTGAGTTTTTACCTGGAGTTAAAGTGTTTTCTAACTATTTGAATATAAGTTTGTGCCGTTGTGAGTTAGTAGGAGGTGTTGTTCGCAGTCCCCTCCACAAGACACAGTATCGATCTCACTCAAACTTGTAGGCTCTCCGCTCAGCATACCTCTTCCGTCTTCATCCCACTAAATATAATATTAATGGCCCTTGCGTGAGACTACCCTCTCGTCAATCACAACATGCCAAAGGTTTCTTAATCTACCTGTTGGACAAACAGTTGGCTAAACCTATTGACCTTCTTGCCAATTATATCATTATTCTCCTCAATTCACTTGAAATATGATTCTTTCACATATTGCATTAATCATAGGTTTAAAAGCAATAATACTGAACTTTCATTCTCTACTGCATTAATCCCATGGGAGACTCAATCAAGTCAAATAATCTATTCACATATTTACATATACATCAGTATATGTAAATACATATAATACATAACTATATAAAACTACAATTAAAACTTGTAAATTGGAACAAAGATATATTGACTAGTAAAAGAAAGGAACTATTTTCTTTATCCCACTTTAAAATGGTATCCTTTTCTTATTTCTCTCTCACACTCACTCTCTCTCTCTCTCTCTCTCCCTTCTCTCTCTCTCTCTCTCTCTTCTCTCTCTCTCTCTCTCTCTCCTTCTTTCTCTCTCTCTCTCTCTCCTTCTTTCTCTCTCTCTCTCTCTCTCTCTCTCTCTCTTCTCTCCTTCTTTCTCTCTCTCACTCTTTCTCTCTCTTTCTCTCTCACTCTCTCTCTCTCTCTCTCTCTCCTCTCTCTCCTCTCTCTCTCTCTCCCTCTTTCTCTCTCTCTCTCTTCTCTTTTTTCTTTCTATCTATCTATTTGTCTCCCTATTTTTCTCTGTCAAGATCTTCACATGTAAAGATATCAGCGTCGTGGTTGTCTTCCCTGTACCATTATCAATCAATCGGTCCTAAGCACAATAAGTTTCTTACAGTATGGTTACAATATAACAAGTAATTTATATGTACAATATATTTACATAAAGTATTATTTACCTTTTTAGTCTTGGAGATTTAGTCTTATTTTCTAAACTAAAGTCGATTTTGGAAAATAAATAAATAATACTGTAAATTACTAGTATATCTAGGCGAGGTAACATAATATTTAATAATACACCGTGGTTTTATAACTCAAGCGACTGTGCAGTCGAAATGAAAAAGTGAGTTTTTCTTATCTCTCTATGTGTTTTCTTTATATATATATACACAATTAAAAGAAACGGTCCAGCGGACTTTTTTAAATAAAATAAATTCAAAACGAAGGAAACACACAGAAAGACACAGACATAACACACATCTTCGCTCTTTACACCTCCTGATGACGACGATGGTCGAAATATCGATGTGAGTTATGTCTGTCTTTCTGTGTATTTCCTTCGTTTTGAATTTATTTTATATATATATATATATATATATATATATATATATATATAATAACAAATTCAATAATATATCAACCGTTGGATAGAATAGGTGTATAATAAAATCGGGATTCGGTCAATTTTCCAGGACCAAAATCAAACTCTCAATGCCGACGTTTCGGTTTTATTATTATAAACCGAATTATTTTATTATAAAACCGAAACGTCGGCATTGAGAGTTTGATTTTGATCCTGGAAAATTGACCGAATCCCGATTTTATTATACACCTATATATATATATATATATATATATATATATATTATATATATATATATAATGTACTCTTCTTGATTATACCTTATCATGTTAATAAACAATAACTTCATAAACATTAAACAACTTTAAATATTTCAATATTTTATAATATTCATAAAATTTCCATTCTATAATTTGATGAGATCATATGAATTACTTACGACAACCATCAATGCGTGTAAACATTATATTGAAATAAGGCACGATAACACATTCTAATCTGTGCCAGATAGAGCACAGGGGAATATTCAGAGCTGGGCTGAATATATTGCTTCTAACATGTCCCATAAGTCATCTACATGTTGGATCAATGTTTGAAGCAGAAATGTGTATAAATAAATACCTGAGTAAACATAATCAGTTCTTTGTACTAAAGTAATTGACAGTACCATTCAGATGGTGTGATAAAAAATTTAGTCATATTCCTAAGAATATAAACAATTTAGATTTTGACAATACAACTCCTAAATAAATAATGTATTTATTTGTTTAGGTTGTTTTGTATTTAGGTTGTTTTGACAACACAACTCCTAAATAATGTTTTCTTTGATTTAATCTTCATGGTAACTTCAAGAAAATACGTGACAAAATTTCGGTGGGGTGAAATTATAGCATGTATGCCACATCAATCGTTGAGGTGGGGATTAATTCAAAGGATACTCAAAGTTTTAATAAATTATCCTTAATTTAAATTGAATTAAAAAGTTCCTGTCGATTTTTTTTTTCATATTATGTCTTGTTAATCACCCTATTTATTACAAAGTCACATATTTAAAGTTACAAATTATAGAACAAAGTTTGTTCTATATATATATATATATATATAAAGATTTCACATAAACACGTGAAACAACAATCAATGATCAAACCACAATAAGAAAATGGGAAAACAAGACTAAGATCTTTCAACCGTAACAAGCGGTCTTCGTCAGAGTCAAAAACGAAACTGACTATATATATATATATAATATATATATATATACTATATATGTAACTTTGTACTATATATACTATATAGTACTATATGTACTATATAGTACATATATAAACTATACATATTTAGTATTAAAGTTACAAATTTATTTTATAGTGCAAATAAATTATATATGTACTATGTATTTGATTTGGAATAACAACAGACAACCAAATGATTTAACGGTTTTTGTTGTAATAAATCATTATTGTAATAACAATCAAAAGCATTATAAGAATGGAAGAAAATCTAGAATTCAGTAGAAAAAATAAAAATATATGATAACAGATTTTGTAAGTTAAAATGATAAACAAATGTTATCTTTGGAAACAGTAAATGAATAGTTCAACTCGTAAATTATTTTAACAATACACTCCAGGCTGGTGTTTATATATATATAATAAGAGCTAGGTTAGGCTACAGGGGCCGTCTAAACAGGTACCTAAAACAATGTATTTAGAATAGGAATCTTCAACGAGTACCTAACATCGTACAGGCTCGAGACCAACTGCTTAACATCCATCCTATCTGAGGGATGACGTGTTCAGATTTTTTTCTCTTCCTTTGAGAATAAATGGAGGGCCAGAGTGGGTATTGAACTCCAAATCTACCAGTCTGGAGAAGAACACTTAAGCGACTAAACTACCCTGTCACCTATTTATATATAATGCGTTTATAAATGTGTTTTCAATGTTTATTGTGTTGTGGTATATTTTGTTTGACTGGACTACTTCTTTGTGTTGTATTTTTTACCTTTACCAGTTTTAGATTTACAATTACATGTCATTTAAAATGATTCAGTTGTGTACCATATTATATTCTCATTTACTCAAAATGTAAGGCCGCAAATCCAAGTTAAATATCAAACAAACATTTTTCTTCAAATTATTTACTTCTATAGATTTAGGAATAATTACATGCCAGTGAAATATGCAGTTCATTGATCACTACTGTTTTAGCTAAGTTAAGATTGTCTTCTATTAGATATTTATTTGATTTCTTTTCAGCACCATTTATCAGTACCGTTACTTTCATTCTGATAAATTCATATTCTTATTTAATTAATTAGAATTATTATTTACTTAAAAGGTACATTAAAAGATGGGTTTGTAGCAGGTTTTGTTGGTTCTTCAGACCGGTTGTTCAAAGATCAGTTACCTAAGGACTTAATTTTTTTTTTATATCCAAATGATATTACAATTATTTACAGATAACTAATATCAGTTTAAGAAGAAGCTTTAGAATACTTGAAGTTGGGAGCAAAGGTTTGCTCAGCACGTTAAGCACGTTGCTCAGTGGCTTACGTGCTTACTTCTGGACTGGTAGATACTCTGGCCCACTTCACTTTGGGCCTCGATTTATTCACGCGGGAGGGGAAAAAAATCTAACCACGGCATCTCTCGAAGAGGACGTTACTTAGTCGGTCTCGAGACTCTACAATATCAGTTACTAGTTAAACATCACTACTCTAAATAACTACAGTTGAGTTAGGCAGAATTGGGAATCCCGATTGTAGAATATTCATTGACCATTGACCAAGGGCAAATTTTTGACCTGTGGATGTTCTCTCGTGGGACAGTCACAGCAACCAAACCTAACTTTACTTAATGCTTGAAGTCATGTGAAATGTTTAACTTATCTATTTAATCGTTTAAACTGTTTTACTAGGAAAACTCCTTACATACAGTAACAAACATTATTGTTTTGACGTAGCCTATCACACCATATTGTTATTAGTAATTTTTAGTGAGAGTTACCATCATAGAGTAAAAACAGACGTCCGATTTAAAAATAAAGTCAACAAAAACTTATCTGGTGATAAATTTTTGCCATAAAACATTATATTGATTCTGTTATACATTTAGAAGTTTTTCTCTGTTTCTTGTTTTTCATTATATTTAGACTCAAACGTCATTTGATTGTATCAGAAAACCATTCCATATATCTGAATTCCAGTTTAACAGTTGAATTCAATTGATATTTGAGTATTTCAATTTTAAATTAACTAAGTTTTTGTTCTTAAAAAGAAAACTCTATTTTAAAAAATACGAACATAGTAACTGCAACCATGCAAAAATACAATGTTGATACTTTATCCATTATAGGTCAGAAGCCACAGAAAACACGAATGAAACACTAGTTCACAATATAATAAATTAATTACTCTCAACAAAGTTATTTGTTTTTTTTTTCTAAGAAACTCAGTCACATTTCGTAGTCTTTTCTTAAAATCGATGACAATATTCACCATATTTGAGTACTTTAAGTAAATAACATTTAAACAAAACTAAATATTGTGCAATGCTTATAAGTCCCATTCGTTCTTCTGCTACCTTGACAAATTTTTACTGTATCGCCTGATAATTGAGCCGTTTATTTTGAAAGTGGCCTAATTCCATTTTCCAAAAAAATTTAGCTAGCTATTTAAATAATTACATTTTTACGTTATCTTTACCTTTTGCAGCAAATTGTACAAAATTTATTTAAAATTACTAAGAATTTTTATAACAAAAATTAGTTGATAAATAAAATGACAATATTTTTAAATTTTGTAAAACGCAAACCCTTAAATATCTCGATTTTAACATAAATGGAATTAGGCCACTTTCAAAATAAGCGGCTCAATTGTATAGTTTCATGGTAGTTAAAATTTCCAAACAAAGAACAGCTGAAATAGTAATAGTAATAATAAATATTGACTACTTTATTTTACTATGTTTTTGGTTAAGAATAAGGTGGATTGATATCTCGACCTATGAACTTGAAATTGTTTTGAAATTCAAGGTATCATTAAAGTTCATTTTCAAAAACCCAATTATTCGTTTAATTTCAAAGATAATACAAGATATCCTTCCAATATTAGCATGCTATTCCAGGATATTTGAGCTAACATATTTAATTTGTTAAGCACCATAATCCAGTATGAATTTAAAATATAGCACAGAATAGTATGTTCCATGTGAGTTTAGAGTAAACGGGATGCAGGTAGAACATAGACTAAAGGAATTACTGAAAAATACCAGAAATTTCTAGCCAAAATTGGTATTAATAGAAATAATAATATTGTTCTGTAGTTGTTGATAAAATTATTATTATAGATGTGGCAATATTTTTGATAAGAGAGTCACATATTTATAAGGTAGGCAATAATTTGAATGAGTCAATCGTTATACAGACAAAAGCTAGGCCACGTGAGTTGTCTAATAAGCTCTGGTTAAATGGATTGGGAACGCCTTCCGTCGGCTTGCAGTCACTTTGACACCATTTCTCTTAATACTTGGTCTAACGACGTCGCTCAACACGCCCACTGCACTTGTATTTATTCATTTCGAAACATGACGATTTCAATTCACGTGCATTGCGGCATATTCAATGCCAACTTAGTACAACTACATCATCAAAATAGGATCAACAATTTACAAATCATCAAAATCGTTGAAATTATTTCAAAGTAATAATAGGCTGCTGTTAGTCTCACCTATACAGTCGGTGGTTATCCATTATCCATTGAGTGGAGCTCTTGGACGACCTTGAGTACTCGTTATCTCTGACCACAGTCATCATCAGTCAGATGATTAGTATGAGTATTTAGAGCTCTTCTAACAAAACTACTCTGAACTTTCTAGTATAAGTCAAGATCGCAGGTGATCTCCTGGTACTTTGCATGACTTGTCGGAGATTGATATACCCGTATGCTTCTGACACAAAGACTGTTGAGCTCGTTGAGAAGAGTCTAGCCATTCTGGGTCAGGAACCACAGCAAACACGAGTCCAATACCAGTAGACCATATAATAAATATATTACTCTTGATAAAGTCAGTTTTTCCTGAGGAACTCAGTTACCTTTTCTATTCTTATCAAAAAGTGGTAGCAATTATTCAGTATATTTGAGTCTAACAAAGTGACATTCAAATGAAACAAATGAAAACGAATGAAGTAGAGTATTTAATACAAGAAAATCTAGAGTCGTGTACACTCAACTTCACATTAACTACATCTTATCAAAAACCATAAAAAAACAATTTAATTAACTCTTTTCTTTTTAATGTTGAAACTATATTTTACGGGAATTAGAAGGAAAAACATTTAGAAGGTACGTTTTGAATGAATGATTCTGATTTAAATATTATAATAGTAAAAATATAAGTTAATAATTAATACTAAAGTTAGCATTAATTTAAATCATAGGGTTTAACAAACGAATTGCTAATCACAATACGGAAAAAGAAATTTTCACTAATACCTGTTTTTTTAACACTAATAATATAAATTTACAACAACGATGGAAAGATATTATTGATCAAATCACTAAATATAAATATACAAATATGAAGGAGTAAAACACGAGTTATTGAAGCTAATTATATAATTTGATTTGATCATCATTTGTGAGAAACATCTAAAATAAAATGATTTCAAAAAAATATAAATAATTTTACCATTTGAATGTGTTATTGATTTTTATTTATAATATCATAACATATGAATTAAGTTAATTATTTTAATTGGTTTTTGAATACTACATTATTCAATACTATAAACATTATGATATTGAGCTCTGAATTTTTTTAAGAATAATACGGAGCTATCAAAGAAAGTAGCTGCAGTTAACTTTCTTTTTTTTTTTTTGTTGTTGTATCATAGATCACAATTGTTTGTTTAACCCGAAAGGATCAAAAAAAGAAATTAACGTAAAATAGTCCAATCATCCATATATTGACACATACCTTTTTAGTGTTACTTTATAATTTTCAATAATCTAATGTTCATACAATTTTCAACATAAGCTATTCAAACAAAATAAAATTGCTAAGTCTCTAGAATCGGCCAGAAAATTGAGAAAAAGTGATTTTTTTTTCAGATGATGGTTATCATTAAAGGAAATGATGTACCGTTTTACAACATGATCACTCTATAAATTTCATAATACATCCTATGATGTAATGTCATAGCATACATCCTATTCTAATTCTTGAAACAATGCCGATGTCTAGTAATCCTGGAAACTCTGCTGTCCAGTATTACACCTAATTATAAGCTGCAGTATGTGACTGTTCAATATAATATGAAATTAAAGTTCAATATGCAGTAACTGAAAAAATTATTTTCAAATAAATGAACTTACTTCATTAAAAAAAAATGTCCCATTACTAAAATATCCTTTATTACAAATTAACACTGCTCAGTATAAATCACAATAAATATCTATAATTATGGTAGCTAACTAACCAATTAAATTTTAGAATATTGGTGTAATTAAGTTTACACTTTTTTGCTGTCGAATCAATGTAAAGATCATGAATGTGATTTTTTCGTTAATTGATTTAGAATGCTTTCAGTTTGAACACATTCAATTTCCAGCTAGACAGTGATTGATTAAACAATGTTTTAGGCGTTTCGTTTGAAACAAATTTATTTAGGATTGGAACACTGTTGTGAAGTTGTTTTCGATTGTTAAATACCGTCTAGCTTTAGAGAATAATAATAATAATAGGTCGATGAAAACACCACATCACTTGGTCTAACAAATAGAATTTACTAACAAAAATGAAACAATAGTTAATATTTTTACAATTGATTCAAAATATTTGTTAATGTACTTATCATTTACTTAAACAATTATATTTTTTTATCATAATTTGTTATCGTAATTGTAATTTTTGAACAATATAAATGAACTCTTAAGTTTACAAAAAACCGACTTTTCTGTAAATTTAATTAAATCATTAGTCGTGCAATCCGTAATTGTGTGGTATTTACTCATTCTGAGGTAAAATGGATAAACCAACAAAAGTCTCCACACAAATGAAGTTTTATTCAACGCGTTTCGAACACTTTGTGTTCATCATCATGAAGACACTATAATACAAATTATATCTAATATAATTTGATTAGATATAATTTGTATTATAGTGTCTTCCTTATGATGAACACAAAGTGTTCGAAACGCGTTGAATAAAACTTCATTTGTGTGGAGACTTTTGTTGGTTTATCCATTTTACCTCAGAATAAATTTAGTTACTAATTCTTCAAATTGAAATTATTAACTATTTTTAGAGCACTGAAAATATTTGTTCCGGTTTAATAAGCAAATAGGATGTAGAGTAGGTCATCATTGCCCTTGTTATCGCTAGACACGCTTGTCCTTGTAGTTCATTAAGGTTAATTGATGTACCTTTTTCATTTATCTTATTCTACCATACAAGAAATTCAGATGATGGCATTTTTTATCATATATGTGATACTGATTTTTTAACATGTGAAACTGTAGATTTAAGGCTTAGATCATATATAATAAGAAATATCTGTTACAATAACATTGCTTTTATAGCTTTAGCCAGTTTAGTGTATGACTCCTTCTGCTATGTTTCCATTTAATGAGACTCCAACGATCTTGTACAAATCTGAGACTTTTAACATAAAGTCTCAGTAGTCATGTATAGATAAGCTTAAGGCACGTTGATAGAGAAAACTATATAATCTGTCTATAGATTATAATACGTTCAGGTGTACAGGGATTAGAAGTGAGATGCACTAAAATGAATCCGTTAAAATAATCAACAAAACGGCCCAAAAAAGATTTATAAATATTTGTGAAGACCTAAACTGTTATAAATTGATCCTAATCTCTTATGTTTCTAAAGTATTCCTCGGAGAGTTGCCACAAGTCACTGATATTCCAGCTTAAAGTTTCTTAACGTGATGAACGCTTCAAATTGTTTCTAACAATTAAAAAATTATGAGCGATTATGAAAAGAAGCATAATTTTCTTAAAAAGCATAAATATTAATTCTCCTCTGATTGAATAATACATGAAATCACTGAGTTTAATAAACAAACGGGAGACTTTTATAAATCAGTGATTTTATGTTATTTCTCAGGTTCATTAGGTTTACCATAGTTTTCTTAGTTGCAGGTCTTGAGAATTTCACAACTTTGAAACTGTAAACCATACATTGAGACACTTTCCTCTCATCTCCCAATAAACAAATGAATTCATATTGTACATATTGATTGAACCTCTTTCATCGTCTTTTTCAACTTCGATTGAGACATCTTCAATTTCTTGATTGGGAGAAAAAAAGAAGCTATTTCTTAGAAATGGGCTGCTATGAAAGATGTAAAACCTCGTCAAGTCTTACTTGACATCTTTTTTTTTTTTTTTTCATGATGAGAAACCACTTTCACCCAACGAATGACTTTTTTAAACAACCATGATACTTAAGTAAGAAATAACGGTTGGAAATTTCACAGGGTTTATGATTAGCTAGTTAAATTTTAAATATACTATATTGAGCAGAGTTTTGTCAAGACGAGCCAGGCTCTGTGGGTGACCGAAGATTACTGATGTTATCGGCAGACTGGCCACTGATGGCCGCTTGAATTATTAAGGGCGGAAGCATACCTTGACCCAGTTGGCAGCAGTCCAGATAGCGGCTTCTCCACATTAATTAGGGCCACCTCCCTCCAGCCTGTTAATACAAGGTCTGCCATAAATAAGCCAGCCCTATCTGACGGCCCCTTGTCCTCCTAATGTTCAGATGCATCACTTCTCATAATAACCAGGAAAAACTCCCTTTATTCAAAACCTTATCAGCTTCAAGGCTAACTGCCCTCATTAATTATAGCTCTCTGACAAAAGCAACCAACAAAAACAAATGAACAAATGAGTTGTCATGAAAATTACCACTGGCTTCAGTAAATGAAAACAAAAATTAATCTTGCCCTCAATCGTGATTTTTACCTTTTGCAGTGAATTCTTATTATATGTCTAACATTTTAACAAAAAAAAATAAAAAAATTTATTCTTTCACCAAATACTCCTCATTAAACAGGTCAATTTAATTATTTTCGTTTAACATTGCACTTTACAAAATAACAATTTCTATAAAAATTCTATATAATAATGTTAAAAGTCAATAAGATAAAATTAGTTTACTGTAACCAGTCTCTTGGTTAGATTCTCAGATCATCTGGAGATTTTCAGGTATATTATTTAAGATTTACCTGAAACTAATGTTTGTAGTATAAATTAGATTGAACTATCAAAGAATCACCATCAGAGGGCAGCCTACAGATAGCGACAGGACTGTTTGGTCACCCACGAGACTTTCGACCTGTTTTGACAAAACTCTCTTTAAATATTTATAATTTATCCAGAGATGATGATTGAATGAAGCTGAAGGATGGTTATGTATTCTGTGAAGTTTGATGAAAAGCAGATAATGACTACAAAAGGATGCAGAGAACTGTGTAATTCTCCTCGGACTTCTCCTCCCTTGCGAGAGGGTTGGTGGATGAAGTCGGTTATTCTGATTCTAATTCTCCAGACCACCACAAGGGGTGAAGACAATTGATATCGCCTACTATCAACATTCTTATCATACCATTCAGTGTGATTGAAAACTTCTGACTTTAGATTCCATGTCATTTATTACTTTCATGGACACAAATATATGCCTATCCGTTTGTTATCACTATTTTTTCTCTAATCTATTCTACAATTTTCCTATTTTCTTCCTTCTTCATCATTTTATTGTAAAATCCAACAAAATTAGTGCACATATACACGAATTTGAAAATGTTTATCTTCCACCGAGACTGTTAATTAAATAAACACTTTTCTTTTATTTAAAACACCAGTATTCAGGTTTTAAAATGTTTGTCTTGTAAATTGTCTGCTCTTAATTTCAAGTTATCAAAAATTGTTGGAATTATACCATAAGATATAATTGTATTAGATAATAAAAAATAAAAACTAGTTCATTGTCTTTGTATTTAGTTTTTTTTTTCTCATTGTTTATTATCTAATACACTTTTTTTATTATTTAACTATTTTACTATTCATTTTTAATTATGTTATTTAATATTAATATTCTTATTTGTATTCTAAATATTATTTCATTTTATTATATTTTTATTAAAGCCTAATCCTTAACTTTTATTTATGTATCATTTCCTCTGTTCATCCTCTATTTTTCTTTTATTTATTTTAATTCATATTCTCTATTTATAAATTAAATATATTTTATTTTAAATTGATTGTTGTCTACCTTGTTCTTTGTGACTGGGCGCATATGCGGTAACATTGTTGTTCTCGAACCGTCTCTGTACCAGTACGCTTGGTTTTCCTCTCTTATCTCTCCTGAAAACTATCAAAAATTAGAGACTGTAAGCGTGTGTTTATGATTTCTATATATTCTTTTATCTACACTGATATATATATATATATATATATATATATATATATATATATATATATAAATCTTGATGACCGTGAAATAAAAACAGAACCGAATTTAACAAGACTCGCTCAGTTCTTCAGGTTCAAATTTACGTTTTACAAGCCCTGATATTATCCGTTGATGTACTTACGCATAAACAAAAATTACAATAAAGATCGACTCTGTTTGCGTTCTCGGCGTTATACCTGAGGAATAACTTCTACTACTTATAACCATTTTTTTTTCTGCTTAAGTTGACTCAACTAGCCTCACTGTCAACATTTCAAGAATTTTTTTAGTAATTAATACCATATTTTACACAAAAATAAAGACAAACTCTCTATTTCAATATTTTCAACAGCTAAAATCGCCGAGCACGCAGTCATTTTAACCTCGTTAACATCTTCTGTCCTCTCACATAAACACAAAACATTCTTTATAGTCAAAACTGTGAAAATATAATTATGACGAGTGTACAAACATATCAACACAAAATTTTGAAATTAAAGTGTACAGAGCACATGTAATTCAAAAACTGTCCTTACTTTTGGAACACACCTCATATGTTTAGTTGATAAATATTTGTATTAGTTCTTATATTACCTCTGTTTTGTAGACCTATTAAAAAAGGTTTTAAATAAAACCAGAATGTTAGCATTCAAAGTTTTATTTGTACCGGAAGAATTTACCAGTCCTAATAAATTTGATTATATATTTGTATACACATATTTGCAGAGATCAAGCAATGCTTTATCAGAGACTGTACAATTAAAAAAATTACTACGAAGTAAATGGAGAAAAGAATTCTAGGAACTTTGTTGTCAAAAAATTAAAAAAAAAAAAAAAAAAGAATGGATACAGAAAGTAGAAATAAAACAAAGAGGGCAAGAAGTAATAACAGAGGAAAAGAGAACCTTCTATCCTGGGAATACTACGAGAGATTTAGAAAAGAAAATCCATTTAAACCTTTATACCATCTTTTAACAGTATGTACCATACTATAAACATGCAACTTTAAAATTCCACCATTTCTCTATTAAAACTAAAATATGTCCAAAACAATCAATGATAATTCATGTCTTTACTGTACCAAGATGAACTTCTATGGATTAAGATTTAGATGAAGCTAAAAAGACTTTTCAGTATGTTCATTTTATAGCTATGTTACCTGAAAACTACATGTTTGTAGACTAACATTCAGATTGAAATATCAAAGAATCCCATCAAGGCATATAGTTATAGAACAGGACTAATTTGTCATCATCGAGACTTTCGACCTGTTTTGACTAAACTCTTTTAAATAATTTAAAATTTATCAGAAATGTGATTGAATCAAGGATCTAACATTGGACAGATCGTCAATTCTATAAGAATAGATATCCAAACAACATGTTCATTCTTTTAGCTTACAAAGATGAATTTTATGATAAAGATTTATTAATGAAATGTATACAAGATTACTTGTATGTTCACTTTTTAGACGTATGTTAAAGATAATTTTCAAACCTACTTCAAATTCAAAAAAGTAATATCACGAAAAGGAATTTTCATATTAATGGATAAATTTAATATTTTTTATGAAATGTATACAAGGATTAACATTGACAGACGTAGAGAGAGATAGATTCCAAACTCTTAATTCAGTAACAAAAAAATTTTTGGATAAATTTATTATGAAATGGATACAAGGATTAACATGGACAGACGTAAAGACAGAGATAGATTCCAAACTCTTAATTCAGTAACAAAAAAAAATTTGGATAAATTTATTATGAAATGGATACAAGGATTAACATGGACAGACGTAGAGAGATAGATTCTAAACTCTTAATTCAGTAACGAAAAAAAATTTTGGATAAATTTATTATGAAATGGATACAAGGATTAACATGGACAGACGTAGAGAGAGAGATTCTAAACTCTTAATTCAGTAACGAAAAAAAATTTTTGGATAAATTTATTATGAAATGGATACAAGGATTAACATGGACAGACGTAGAGAGAGATAGATTCTAAACTCTTAATTCAGTAACAAAAAAAATTTTTGGATAAATTTATTATGAAATGGATACAAGGATTTACATGGACAGACGTAAAGACAGAGATAGATTCCAAACTCTTAATTCAGTAACTAAAAAAAGTTTTGTATCTAGTTATTAACAAAGGCATTAGTGAGAAGGGTCAACATTAAATCACACTAACAAACTGTCATTCATTAAATGACATGTTTTAAAGTTTCTTAATAGAATGAACTTATTTAATGTCTTGAGTCCAAAATGGACCAACTAAGAGACTTAATATACGGGTATATCACTTGAAAGTATATAACAATCAAACTTAATGTGGTGACTGCCGGAGGTGCGTGGCCCCCGCAGCTTGCAGCTTTGTTGGAGGAGGGCCTAGTCGGTGCCTTCGGGGAAGTGGTTAACAAATATTTTAATTTACTGGGTTGATTATGATAGCCTGTATTATCTGTGTGCTCTGTTGTCATTGTGGTTATTTTGTTGTTGTTTAAGCTGTATTTGCATAGCATGATGGAGATTGTTGTGTAGCATGAAGATTTTGATGCGTGTGGTGCCTTCGGGTGGAGCATGCTGTTTTCTGACAAAAAAAAAAAAAAAAAAAAAAAATCAAACTTAATAGTGCTAACAGTCGTACTGGTGAGAAAAATAATATCTGTGTTTCAATAGGTCCATGCATGTAAATAAAATAGAAAACTTAGGCATAATAAAAAAAAATCAATTTTATAGTACTGATACATTTTAAAATGGATTTCAATCTTTTATTTAAAAATCTACTAATTTTTTCTAAGAGTTACTATTGACGGGTTCATAGAACTAACTAAGTAGTTCTTTTTTTATTAATATTATATTAATATATTAATGTTCTTGAATTTATCGGATTTATTGAATTCAATATTATAATGGTCTTACAATTTTTCATTAGTTAAAAAAATGTTCTTTCACATTTAGTATCGTATAATTTTTCTTTCAGTAAAATTATAAGAAACACTATAAAAATAGGTACTAAGTTCCTGTAAATCTCCTTCTTCTCAATTCACAGAATGCATAAGTTTTATTTAGTTATATATATGAAATTAAACAGTTCACGAGGTAGCACTTTAAATTAGAAATAAAAACATATAGATAAAGAACTGAAATAACTTTCCTTGCCATCTATCTTTATCAAGAATAAAATGGATGGCTAGGTAGCCTGTTACCTACTGATAAACAAATAGTCCACTTGACGAATCAGAATGTCTACATAACGGATAAACACTAAAAAAATTAATAATTGTAGTAATAAAATAAAGAAAATTTAAAACATAAAGATTAAGATAAACCTCCAACGATAATTATTGAGTCCTGGTGCTGATCAGGCAATAAGACGATACATAAGTGCTTCTTTTGAGCCTTAAGGTAATATAAGTTTTAAGGATGGCAATAAAATAGAAGTTTAAACACAGAAATATCTATTACAAGCAAGACTGAAAGAGTTTTCGTGGATAGAAATAGATAGAGTGCTTCACTGGAAAGGTGGAAGCTTTATGGCAATTCATACCATGGCTAAATAATCGAATTCATGCATTTCACCATTACCATAGAGGTTAGTTGAAATCTAGGCAGCATTGGGAAACTAGGTAGGTTATATAAACAGATAGGTAGAATTCATTAGATTAGTCGTGTTGAAGATGGGTGACACCCGAAACCGGTTCGACAGCTACGGCAGTAATGTACGAGGTGAGACAGTAGATTATATGTTTAATATTAATAAATAATTGAAGCCAAACATTGTGTTATGAAGCATTGATTACAATCTAATCGGCAACGAAAGGTTCAGGAGGTATGAACATGAAAAGGGTAGACATTTTTATTGAAAAGGGAAGAGAAGAAAGAGCTGTCTTTAATAATAAGAAAAGTTTGGTTGTTACGACCAAATGTTCAAATTGTTCTACTTCTTTAACAGGATTAGTTTACTTCAGACAGGTATAGGAAAAGATGTTGAGAGTTGTTGGTAAGAAATTGAAGGGGTTCATTAAAGATAGTCGATGTGGAAAAAGAAGAAAGTAGAATGGGAAATTTTCTTTGATTATGCTTTGCTTTTATTTTGCCTTAATATCTCTTCTCCTTTTGTTCCTCGCTTGACGATAACACGCTGATTGGCCTAACAGCAATTCTCAGTTAATGATCATTAGTTGGTGACAAATATCAGAACATATAAAACAAGTTACATCATTCCTCTCTCTGTGTTTTCTAAGTATTTTACTCTGTAATTTAACATTATATATATATATTTCCGAGTTAAATTTAAGAAAAACCGGTTCAATTAGAATTTACAAAACATACTCTTTAACAAGGATATAATTACGATTAGAGCACCAATCAAATAGAGTACATGTAATTTAGCAGGGTTGAATTGTTTCCACCCCACTCTCATATGATGTCTTTCTTTAAGGGGATGATTATGAAAGCTTTTAAGGTCTGTAATGAGAAGTTTCGGACAATAAAATTAAAATTTAGTATCCTGAACCTTCACTGAAAATATAAAAAAAAAAACAGTTTAAAAGGTACCTGAAGAATAAAACACAAGAGAAAGAACCTTTCATTCTTGCTGAACTACTTGTCCTTCCTTTTAGGCGTGCTCTCGTTGACATTCTAAGTCTGCTAAATCTCCTTTAGAATTGCTACTGTATTCAAAATTGGTGAAAATATAAAGAGTTTCTTTATAAATATTCGAAGAGTAGTGATGGTGGATGCGTAAATTTTATTCCCTGCTATGAGTGCCGGCTTAAGTATTATGGATAAACAGGTATAGGGCTGGACATACTTACGGAAGAAGTTATATGCAACAATAGGTTGCATATAAAACTCTATTCGAGTTTTTATTAATTGTAAAATAATATACAACAAATTTATATATCGTTGTGTTTTTAAATGTCATTATTAAGTTTTGTTACTTTCAAAGATGAGTTGACAAAAATCACGTCTCCATAAAGTTGTTTTAGAGTTTTAGCAGCAGTTAGAGTATGTGAAACAAATAACACGAATTGTATAGTTCTTATAAGAAAGAACAAACATTTCAATCTAATGAACTTGAATGGACTTATGTTTAAGTTTATTTATTAATAACCATGCTTTGTCACGTTAAAAAAATATCTACTTATATGCTTTTCATTAACAGAAAAGAATTATATTTAACTGTTAAAAGATTGTAAGAAAATTAAATTCAGGACTTATTATAAATTAAGTTTTATTAATTCCTTGAAAAATCGATTCATTGGATGCGTGAATGTATAAATATAGAAGTTGCAAGATGGATAGCTGTGAGCATTGTGAAAATACTTGGGAATTGAGTTTTAACTGATTGTTTAAGTTTTAAAGTAGTAATTTTGATTTAAAAAGAAAAAGTTAAAATAAAGATGAGAAGTTAAAAATTTAAAAGATAAAAAAATATAGGATAGTAAATTGCGTTTGTGATAGTTATATTAATATGCTCAACTGTATTTTAAGTTCAATAAGCGATTTGCTCGGTGAAGAATTAAGACTGCTGTTTGTTAACTCAACATATTCCCATTTGAATATGCCCGACTGATTGTTTTATCTCAAAATAAATTAGAGTAGTGTTTATTAAATGAATTGAATGATTATATACTATCTTCTACATAAATAAGAAAAGTCTAATATTTAAAAGTAAATTCGTATTTTCTGCTCATAACATTTATAAGCTATAATGTTTATACCATTGAGAGAACAGTGAAAAGCGTATAAGTATATACGACTAACAATAACTGATAATTGGTCCCCATAACACTTTGTAGACCGCTATCAACCTTTGAGATGACATCCATAAACTCTAATCGTGTTCTTGAGTTTCAACTGGTAATTAGTTTTGCTTTTGAAAAGGGAACCATATGTGAGGGTAAGCAACCCTTCTGCACCGAATTGGGGGTGATTCCAATACCCCGTCTGCTTCATCCAACCCAGTCATGGGTAACTTGTTTTCAAATGACCCCATCTTTATAATGAAAAAAAATATCAAGTAAAGGCTTAAATGTTATTACATGAGTTTTTAAATTAAACAAATATACCGGTATAAGAATATAGAATATGCAACATTACGTAATTATAAGAAAAACTAATGCTCACTGAAACTTTCATTTTCGATGTGCTTAAAAAACAGACACATTTAGAAATAATTATTATTTAATTTTTATTTGGAAATAATCTTTTGGTTAGTTGACATCAGCTTCTATTAATATGGGAAGGCTACAGCTTCTCAATAATTTTTTTATTAGATTTTTATATTGATGTTGATGTGCTGTATTATTATCTTTGTTGTAAATTATAATAAATATTAAGTAAATTTAAGCATCCTTTTAAAATTTTTACAGTCTTTTTCAAACTATTTTTAAAGAAAAAATTAATCATATTAATGTCCGATTTTTAAGCCACTTCAGTCTATTTCAGTAGATCAGTTGGCAAAATCATTTAGAATCGTGAGCTTGACTCCCATAACTATTATTTTGTCATGTAGTCCAAATTTTGTATTTTTGATATGTAGATTGCCATTTAAGTGGATTACATCTCTTGATTTCTATGTAATATGGCCGTAAGCGGTATGGGTGCTGTTACACTGCTGGATGCTAGTCACGGAGAGGAGATCCCTACACAGATCCTCACAATCCCTACGACTAAACATAAAGTGCTAAAATTATCATCTCAGACAACTTGACAAGCAGAATTATTAGGGTACTTACGGTTCAGCGAGAGGTCTAGATTAGCTCAGTGGTTAACGTATGTGCCTCTGGGCTGGTAGTCCGGGATTCGATCCCCACCTGGTCTTCGATTTATTCACGCGGGAGATGAATAAATCTGAGTACGTTGTCCGTCGGAAAAGACATTAAACCGTTGGTCCCGGAGCCTGTATAATGTCAGGTACTCGTTAAAGATCCCTACTCGAAATAAACTTAAGTTAGGCAAAATTTAGGACTCCTAATGTAGAATCACCAAACAAACAGAAAGCCGGTAAACGGCTGATGTTATCACCCACTGGGGATCGGCAATATATAAAAATAAATAATACGGTTTAGCGTACTATCAGAATGCAATTAAATACGACTCGGCACTAAGGAAAAAGCAAGGTTTAGGGTCTTTCTGGATGAAAAGCAGGTATACCTTCCCTGAAGTTTCTTTGGTGAACACTTATACCACTACAAGTAGACATGATCAGTAAAAACTGATTGCTCTAAACAACTGGTAATTAGGTTTCTTAAACAATGTCCTTCTACCAGATCCGGAATAACGGATATTTATGGACAAGCAAGAAGAGTGCACATTGGGTAGTCCTAGTAAACCACCTTTAGTATAACCGTTAGGATCAGTTAAATACTATTCTCTTTTGTAGGGTAAAAAGCTAATGAAATTGTCTCCACATATAAAAATTTAATGGTATAAACAACGCGTTTCGAACACGTAGTGTTCTTCCTCAGTTAACTCACCCTTAACTTAACTAATTAAATACATGCATATTGTTAGTGCCACAAAGGTTAGTAAATAGGATATTATTATCAACCGTCATACCTCGTCTATCGCTGGTGAAGTCACCCGACCGGTTTCGCACTGGCTGCATCATCAATGGAACTAATGTAACCATCCAAAATCACGGATATAAATTTAATTAAAAAGTTAATACATGAGGAAGAACACTACGTGTTCGAAACGCGTTGCTTATACCATTAAATTGTTATATGTGGAGACCATTTCATTAGCTTTTTAAACTACAATGAGTAAATACACATAATAACTGATTGCACTACGTTAGAACTATTCTCTTTTCAGCTGGTGTTTATAACTATACTAAACAATGGAACAATGACAAAAAATACAAATCATACTTAAAATAATTTGTTATTTTTAATATGTCCTACTGATTTTATCTTAAAAACCTTCCATACTCTTTGAATTTTAGTGTTTTTTTCATGCCAGTTGCGACTTACTGAAAGAATGACGTTAAGGAGAAAACAAAGAGCTAAAGACTTACCAGGATACAACCCAAAGGTATCTCAACTGTTAAGGAAATAAAAGCAATAATCCATTATGAACGATTAGTTTTTAATTCTGCTGCCACAGTTCTTAATTCTTTTTGCACAATTCCTTGAAATTCCTAAAATGTTTCAGGTGGATGACGCCAAATAACTGTAACTGCAAGAACACTGCTTCTTATTATTACATCTATTTACCAGAAAAAAAGGAAGGTTTAACTATAAGTATCAAAACTTTAACTAATTACCTGCTTTTATATAAGCATAACAATAAATTTGTTTATAATAATAAGTAGATTCGGTATAATAACTACAAGTTCATAATATACTAACAAAAGAGGTAAGTTGAACAAAACTGAATAGAACACTGCTGTAACAAAAGGCAAGTAAACAATGTCCTGGAGAGGCTAATAATTTGAAAGCACTGACCCTACCTGGGCTGCTCTAACTAGGACTTGGCAAACACCACTGTCACTGGGAGTCGTTTGCAAAACTACCCCTCAACTTCCAACTCGTTATGAGTATCATTTCATTGTTAGCGACTAGGTCATTTTACTGGTCACAACAACTTTGAAGCTTACAAATAATTCCTACTGCACAACTTAATTCGATTCATTTTACATTTAATCAATTTGTTCGCTTGACTACGAACTTGGAACTAAAACTTAATATATTTTGATCGGGAATTGTTTTAAACAAACATAAACTTTGACTGAACCATAATCAGAAAAAGTAAAGATCTTTACAGTATATCATTTTGAGTGTCTTCCAAAAAAAAATCTTTTAACAGTCTTAAATCAATAGGTACAAACAATAATAAAAGTTTTTAATAAATGTCACTTATTGAGTAACTTATTTAGAACATACTGAGTCCTAACTTACCTATGTTCTTTTAGTCCCAAAGTTGACTGGTCCAAACCAGTAACACTAACACAGCGCAATATAATTACATTATTAAGGCTTCATATTAAGGTATTAAATGCAGTTTATAACCAAATAATACTTTACCGCAGTTTATATAGGCAATAAAATTGTAGCTATCTGGGATATGAAACGATATTTAACGTAGCACAGGCCCTGCGAAGGATATCTAAGGTTTAAAGACATACTATTTCTAACATCGAAGTCCCGACCACATCCTTCATATATGCAGTTTGTAAAATTACCAGTGAGACATACTATGCTAAATGTTCATACTTCATAGCAGTTGTTGTGAACTATAATATTCACAGTGCACTTCAAATAATAATTACATTTTGCAACAGATATCAATTTTTAAACAAAAATGACAAATCTGATTCAATATAATCTATTTTAAATCATTTTTTTCAAATTTTACAACTTTTCAACTGAGTCTCTCAATTTTTGTAATATACTTTTTCCATGTTTGTGGTACAAGATAGAAAGTAAAATTAAAACTAGGCATACAATTTAACAATACATGCATGAACGAAAGTCTGCTTCCTAAATATACGAAATATATATATATCAATGTTCAAAGCACAAAATAAAAAGGGAAAAAGACTAAGATCTTTCAACCATTACAAACGGTTTTCGTCAGAGTCAAAAACTCAACGAGTAAAAAAACCAACCACTCAAAAACTGAGTTGGGTTTTTGACTCTGACGAAGACGGTTTGTTACAGTTGAAAGATCCTTGTCTATTTTCCCTTTTCATTTTGTGGTTTGATCATTGATTGTTATTTCACGTGTTTATGTGAAATCTTCTATTTATATATTTATATACAATGATCAAACCACAATAAGAAAATGGGAAAGCAAAACTAAGATCTTACAACCGTAACAAGAGGTCTTCGTCAGAGTCAAAAACCCAACTGCACACTAGATGCAGAAAACATCTGGTGAGGAGTTGAGAAGAGTGGGAGGGAAGAGTGGTATTTTAAAAGGGTGAAAGCGCAGGAAAGGACTAATGTCCAGAAAGAGATGTTTGGGGAAACAAAGGA
This sequence comes from Hermatobates lingyangjiaoensis, assembly GCA_026182355.1. Taxonomy (NCBI): domain Eukaryota; kingdom Metazoa; phylum Arthropoda; class Insecta; order Hemiptera; family Hermatobatidae; genus Hermatobates; species Hermatobates lingyangjiaoensis. The sequence continues at coordinate 2,761,672 of JAPFBL010000253.1, forward strand.
GTACAGTAAGAAAAAGTATTAAACTATCCGCTAGCTGTCAACCCTCTTTGAAGAGGCTATTGCCCTCGTGACAAAAGTATCAAGTTTGAAGAGACCGTTTCTTATTGTGGTTTGATCATTGATTGTTATTTCACGTGTTTATGTGAAATCTTTTTATATTTATATACAAAACTAAAGTTTATCGGAACTCGGTCAGCTCTTCAGGTTCATGAACCTGAAGAACAGACTGAGTCCCAGTAAACTATAGTTTGTTTCTATTCCACGGTCGATACTTTTATCAATATTTATATTCATATATATATATATATATAACTTATATAAGTTCATTATATAGATTTAGTACCCATATTTAGAAAAATAACGTTATATAGTATAATACATCATTACTAGTAATCAAAAAAACTAATACTTAATGGTATTGTTGCTCATCACATAATTTTACTTATTGCAGAATATAGTTTTGTTCAACAAACTATAAGATCTTATCCGATGGAAATGTTTTCAGCCAAGACGAAACAGTTCTCAAGTAAATGAGAAACTATTAAAACAGATCGACATTCATTGTGAGGTCCTTCATCTCTACTGAGATGGTAGGAGTATGTGAGTATGTTATACCCTTAATCTATATTATTTTCCCTTCTTGAGTATTTTTTGGTGTTCCACATTACTTTTTTTATACTAATTATTATTCTCCATTCTGAGTTTTTCATTCCACTCATTGTTTCAGTCCTCCTAACAGCTTTTCGTATATCTTCCTGACACGATTCGTATATCATCGTGTATTAAAGCTAAGCAACAGATGTTTGCAAACTGCAGGTCATTTTCTACCATCAAATGGCTTAGCATCCATGCTAGGGTAAGTTTGTTTTCTCCAGTAATGGTTTCCAAAATTTCTAATACCAGAGAGTCCCTACAATGTTTTTCTAGAGCTCTCAGTGCATACATGTAATCCTATTGATTTAGACAATAATTTTTTTATTATGATTACTATACATAAGCAAAGAATACCACCATATTAATGTAAAAAACGTCAAGTAATGTGATAAACATTCCAGGTTAATCTCCTTGAAGAAATAGGGCTGTTTTAGTTGGTACTCCAGCCCAGGACAACGTGTGTGGTTTTCACATCCTTACCAAAAAAGCAATTATTGTTGTTATTTCCTGCCTCTAATTCAAATAATAAATCATTCATTTTTATTCTTATCATAAAGTTAAATTTTACTTGGCACATCTGAGGACTACAAACCCAGAAGTGCAAAAACGGAAACCGATACCCTTTAATATTCACTTCAACCAGATCTAGTCAAAGAAAAGCTATGAACATATATACAATATTTTCTCTCGTTCACCAAACATGTTTCAATGCGGTGTTTAAATTTAAATTTAAATTTCTATCCATCCATTTCTATCCATAAAAATTTAAGTTTAAATTTAAATTTCTATCCATCAGTATAAAATTCAGAATTTAGGTTTAGTATTAGCTTAATTAACAAAGAATTTTTGGTTAAGTGTTGTTTTTTGTTGCTACTTTTATTTAAAATCCTTTCAAGTAATTTTTTCTTAATTTCCAATCTTTCATTTATGCATATGATAAACAAACTGGATTAATTATGAAGTATGCCATATTAATGTTTATATATGTACCGATATTTTACAATAAGCACGTGTAAATGAAAATCAATATCAAAACCACAATAAGAAATGGGAACTTAGATATGGGGGTAAGATCTTTTGACCAATAAACTAGTCCTTATTATTTGATGACAATTAATTTCGGATTCACATGATGAGTTATTGGTTCAAACTTGACCCAATTATTTTATAACATAAACATAAACATAAGCAAAATGTGTGTTTATATTTGTCATTTGTGATTTGACCAAGTTGGTACATATTTTCCAATAAGTATGAATAAATTTTATAAAATGATATTACATCGTAAAGAAAATTAAATATAACTATCAGATTTCAATCTTAAAATTAATTAAATAGAAATTAATAATTCAACGGCATTATTACAAGTTTTAATTTAACTTTATGAATACATTTGAAATTCTTGAGGAAACTGATTTAATTCATTCGTTTCATTTAATCACCGGAGACTTTTTATAATAAGAAAAACAGTTTTCTTAGGTAACTTATGACTTCAATATTAAAACTTGAAGGTTGATAAAGAACTCAATAAAAAAAAAGTTAATGAAAGAAATGATTTGAAATGTCAAGAATGTAAATAAGATTAGACTTTTCATTTTGGTATTGCGGGAGGGAGGCGGGGTGGGACCATTTGTTTTTCCTTATTCCTAGTTCAATCTGTTTGTTGCCAAGGGAGGAGGAGAGATAAATTGAGGTAGAGGCGGAGTGTCACCGATCACACGCTGCCTGCTCTACGCCCTATTGACCCCGACCAACCTACACCCAACCTGCCCCGTCAAACATCACCCTGCTGCCCTCACAAATTATGATTTATCTATCCTTCAGGCAGGACGGAATAACGGGAGTACAGAGGGATATAGTCAATAAAGCTATCAAGAATGAATACACAGTGCAGAAAGAAACGAATTAAAAACTATCCACTCTCATTCCTCTTTCATCAAATCACTGCACACATAATTACATTTGACTCAAACAGTGAATTTCCTGTTCAGTTTTATCCGAAACCTTGAAATTCATCCCCAACCAACCTAGTCTCAGAGAGTGGTTTCAAACACATAAACCTATTACAAAGTTAATTCCCTATATTGTTAACTTCTAGCTTGCAACTAATTTCTTGTGTCTCAAACAGTGTTCTCACATATTCAGATGTATCAGCAACCTTGCAGTTTAATAGCATTCAATCATGCTGCCCTCAGAGTGTGGTTGCAAACTCATCCAACACCTTCAAAGTCAACGCACTCTATTGCGGACATGCAGTTGAAATCATCATGTAACTAATGACGTGCGTTTCAAACAGTCAAATGTTTTACAGGTGTGTCAGTAGCTTTGGGGTTTAATAGCATTCAACCATACTACCCTAGAAGAGTAGTTGCGAAGTCATCTACCGCACCCCAAAGTTAACGCGCTCTGTCGCTGACTGTTACCATGTAACTAACACTACATATGTCCCAAAGAGCTTCCCACATATGCACATGTATCAGAAACTGTGGAGTTCAATATCATTGAACCCATCTGCCATATCCATCTAACCCAAAGTCAACACGTTCTATCACTGACTTTTCAATCAAATCAATATGTAACTAATGACATGTGTCTCAAACAGTGTTCTCACTTCTTTAGATGTAACCTTCAGGTTGGTTTCAACCCCTCCCAAACCCCACCCCCCACCCTGGTCCTAGTGCAGCATTCACTGGCAAATATATTAATTTTAAATGAAGACGTTTCTACTTAAAGAAGTCGGGAACAATCTTCTGCCTCCCTGTACGACAGTTCATACTCAATTCAGTCATGCTAAAAGAGTTTTGTTACATAAGTTTTATTTATTTTCCTTCTGAATTTAGCAGCCTGAGTTAGTAATTTTCTTTGGGACAATTATTGAGATATGTAAAGATTTTTGTCCAAAGATTAATAAAACTCTTTGAATAAAATCATTCTTAGAACTTTCAGATTCAGCTGAATCAATTCTTCACGGTTTATTCAATGTTTCAATGTAATTTCAACGTAAAACAATATATTTAATAATTTATTTAATACAATATATTTAATAATAACATAATTTTATTATTTATTATTATTAACGATGGCAACAGTGATTTTTTATAGTTTTTAATTATAAACGGCTTATCCATGTCATGGCTTTAAGAAAGTTGGGAGTGCCTCTGCATTAGTGAAAAGCAGAGAGTCTCCATGTATTTGCAGATATAGTGAAGCAACTGTTGATCGAACGTCAAACTTGAATATTAATATATGTCAGAAGTGAGATGGTAAATAAGTTAGACGAAGGGCTTGGAAGTTGGAAGTTGTGGAATGGAAGTTGGACGAGTCCATGTAAATATTGGCAGAGGTGTTGTAGTGTAGCGTAGACGAGCAAACATCTTGCAGACTTAGCCGGAATTAAGTTACTTGGGAGACAAGGGCAGACTCACACAGCGAAAATCTTACCATTCACTTCCCTAGTTTCACCAAATTACTAATGGGATTTCCTTGTAAGGGAGACCTGAGATTTACTCTCTTCGAGTCATTCATCTATCTCACACATATGTTTATCTTATGAGAAAAATCTCCTCTTCATGTGAATTTCCTCGAGTGATTTGGCTAACTTCAATAATTTTTTTTATCTTTATAGAAAAGTCTTCTATATCATTTCCTAAAAGAAACAACGGTAAATAAAACGAGTAAATAAATAATAAAGTAAAATTCAATTTTTGTTCATCCATTTAATTAATACTAGCGATTCTAATAAGCTAACGTTTTCTATCTATTCTAGACACTATTTAAACCCATTGAATCATTACAAACTTAAAATTACAAAATCAAATTGTTTATAATCTCAAAAGTTTGAAAAGTTTCAAGAAAGGTTTTGTTATTATTATTATTTGAGGGTGACTATAGCACGGAGTTTTAAAAACTATTGTACTTCCCCCCTTCTGGACTAAAGTACCACAACAGTTACCTTCAACGCCTCAAAGAAGCTCAACACTTTGGCTGGGTCCAATGGTAAAAGTTTTTCTATGGTTTTGTTGAGTGCCCCGAAGCATCTACCTCTGTAAAGCAACAGAAGCAACTCCTGTGAGGCCTGACAATCAGCCAGCAGGTGCAACGGTTTTCTTCCTCTTCTTTGGAGAATCTGCACAAACCATCATTGATAATAACGATTCAGGCTCCCTAAGTTTCAGACGAAAGTAACTTCCTTTCTCCTTCTTCGGGACAATCTTATTCGGTTCCTTAGGTGCACTTGTGGGGAGGTTGGCTCCCACTAGTTAGCGTTTTTGGACCTTCTGCATTGCCGGAGGATGGTCTCCGGAAAGAAAGGTTTTAAACAAGAAGGTTATCAAAACATCGAATTTTTCTATAACATGCAAACCTTTTCATATAAGTGTATAATAAAGACTGCATTTCATGCCATAAGTAGTCTGTTCTCTAGTTTGCTAAAAAAACATATTAACAATACTGGTTGAAGTATTAATTTAATACTCTAACTGTTGAGCTCTTGTCTAAATTTGTAACATCTCTGTATGAAAGTATATTCACTGCACGAATTCCTTTTATGCTTTTTTCTTAAATATATTGAGGGTACATGTTTGACCCACACGACGTTTCCTTTCACATTTAGCACAATGGAAAGGTTATCTCTTTAAGCGGCTTATCCGCAAATACAAATCTAATATTGACTGTTGCTTTGCATTGATATATGTCCAAATTGTTGGTACTTATAACATCTCATCGGTGCTAGTATATATTGTCTTAAGTTTAAAAAGTGCTATGCTACCGATATTCTGTTGAGTAGAGTAGTAAGTCCAAATGTAAGAATAAAATAGGGGTTTGAGTGATCTTGTCTCGTATTCTCCTTCTTACTACCCTAATCTCAGTCACTCATTGGAATGCTAATTCTTTTTTTAATACCACTTGCTACTGTTTATAAGATCTGGTCAGTAAATGATTCTACGGAAATAATTTATTCAACCATATGGTGCAATATTAACTGGGTTGCCACACAAATAACTGGCTTTTAATAACCTGATTGCTTGATTATCGTCTAGAACTTTGACAGTAAGTGATCCAAAAGCAGTTTTATTGAGGGAGGAAAGCTCTCCTGTAATATTTATTAAGTTCCAATGAATTCTAAAAGAGGACACCTTTTCAAAGCTTTGCCCATCTTTCATAGACACAGTGAGGTATCTAGGGACTGGTGCTAGGTATGAAGTGCCCTATGATTTCCTCTGCATTTCCTTTTCATACCTGGCCCTGATGTTCCTGGGTGGCCCCAGAAGTGTTTCCTAGATTGATCTGGAGAACCTCAACCAGGCACCTGATGGCACTAGTGATCAGCCTAGATTATGCACCCGCTGAGAAAATTTATCCTCAGTACCCTCCCACTTGAGCAGAGCCAGAGAAGGTCAAAGTGCGGAGGTACCAGTAAAGTGGAAAGTCCTTCGTGTGTTATTCAGGGTGTTTTTGCTTGTGGTAGGTGAGCTCGGGGCCCCGGGATTCGCTACACCCCGTCAGCTGCACACATCAGCTGCCCCTGGGGGGTACATATAGTTAAATATAAATCTGGAGTGTTACACACTCAACTTTGCCATAAAAAAACATATTATCAAGCTGGCTGACGATCAAATTAATTACTTGATTTATTTCAAAATTATTATGGTATAAACAAAAAAATTTCTAAGTCATGATTTTAAGGTATGGTCGAAAAGGCCTATTATATCAAAACAGGTTACAGTATAAACCTATAAGTGAAATCAATACAGTCTGTTTTGCAATCATAACAAAATTATAAAAGAATGCACAATAAAATGTTCAAAACGCATTGTTTTTTGTCTATATTTTCAAGTTATGCGTAAATACCGCACCGCAGAGTAACTAACTATCTGACAGATCTGAACTGATTTGCCAACAGCAAAGGAAGAATTCTTGTAAAATTATACATTCAACTTGACAAAGGTTTCAACCGTTATACCCTTCAAAGAAAGGTTTCTTGAAAATTTCAAGAAACATTTGTTTGCAATAGTAAATCATTATTAATCAACTAAGACAAAAATGTATGTGTATTTAACTCAATATTTAATGAAGTTCATTTAATTACGAAGAGTTGTTTTCTTATTTGAATAAACAAGAGTTTTCTGTTCTCTTGTTTATTTGCAATTTATAATGTGCACTTTAGTTACTACATTAAATTTTATATTCAAGTTTTAAGCCTGTTATTTTAGAGTGAATTCTTTTTGTTTTCTTTTAATTATTTATGTATCAAATAATAATATATCGGTCGGTTGGATTATTGCAGAAAATTAAATATTCTTTTTTAAAAAAAAATTTGAAGAAATCCTTAATAAAAATTCAGGTTGTGTTCAGTTTAATAATTTAAATAAACAAAGAACTGTATAATTGTGAATAGAAATGATGAAATCAGACGTGTGGAGTTGATTATATGTTGGACGGGTAGAAAGATTCAAAAAGTCAGGCTGAACTAGTGTTGGGCATGTGGTTTTGCAAATTGGCTGAGATTTACATTTTTATGTAGTTATCTTGGTCGAGAAAGAGGTTATTCGGTGCCCAGTTCTCTCTAAGCTACCGCCTCGGATCCTGATTAACGAGCGTCGTCAAAAAAATGTAATGAAGTTTTATTTTATTAGGGGAGGTGGGCGAAAAGGGAGTTTGGTAGAGGGTAAGATCTACTCTGAAAGTGGAAGGGGAGGCTTGAGCCAAATTGGGGGTAATTTATGTGTCCCATTTGGGGATGGGAGGAAGGTTGATGCATGGTTACAGGGATAGCAGGCAATATCCCCTCCACGTCTCCTAACTCCAGTCCTCCTCCTACATATTCACCCCTAACCCAGTTTGTTCTAACTGTTTGAACAGTGATTAATTTACGAGTCCCAAGTAATTAGTCCCTGCTATTCTCGCTCAGCATTTTTGAAATATTCCAGTTTTGTTTCGATCAGAAAGAGCAAGCAACATATGACAAAAAGAACAATTATCATGCAAAAACTTATTCTCATCATTGGAGGCTGGTGCAATCCTGTTTTCAATAAATTTTATCCAATTTATTGTAGAATCAATACAGTGAGTCCGTACGTTCTTAAACTTGCGGATGTTATAGTCCTTAACTTAATACATATTAGCAAAAAAAAGAGAAGATACAAATATCCACGTATGAAACTTCACTTCACAGTAGTACTGGCCATTGCACACAAGTTGGATACGAAAAATTGCACATAATAGGAAAACACTGTCACTTAGAGATATTAATTATTTATTTCATCTAAATTAGCTTAAAGGGAAGAAGAGGACTTGGTTTATGATGTCGTGAGAACCGTCAGCTGATAAGTCGTCGTACTACAGCAATACAACACAGATGTAATTGCTGCTTTAGAACTATCTTTGGTAGAGTAAACAAAACAAACATGCTTGATACTGTATTTTAATTTCGATGAGTCCTTACTCCATTTAGCAAGTGTACAGTGGTACCCCGCCTTACGACATTAATCCGTTCCGGAGTTGGGATCGTAAAGCGAAATCGTCGCATAGCGGGGCATAGTAACTTGTAAACCGCAGTTAAACACCTTAGAATTTCACATACATGTACATACTATAAAAATGTTTCAAAAACATTGAATAAAATTACAGTACAGTACCTGTAGTACATAGTACAGTACTGTACAGTATATTACAGTACTGTACTACAGTACAGTACTGTACTGAATAGGACTACAGTCTACTACAGTACATACAGTACTGTACCTACTGTACGTATCAAAAATGTGTAATGTATGATTAGTGTAACATGTAATGTACAGTACAGCAGCGTACACGTACTGCATGCATAAAAAAATTATGATTGAAAATACTTTACTGTTCAGTACATATTAATAATGTAAAGGGAAAATTAAATTTTATTTACCTTTGGAGTGACATGACTTGAACTGGTACGTATTGGGTGGAGGCAGACGAGGGAGGTGACGGCAGATATAAAAACGAATGAATGCTAATTAGGGTACACTATTAACACTTAACCTACGTCCACTGTATTTAATCGATTAAACACTAAATTGAATTAAAAAGGAACCATCTCAGTTCTATTTTTAGAATTGGTCACCACGCGGCGAGAAAGAGGGAGATCGTAAGACGGGGAGAGTGTCGAAAACAGGGGACGAAAAAACATCGTAAGCCACATCGTATTCCAAAAAAAACCGTATTCCAGGGTCGCCGTAAACCGGGGTACCACTGTATATGCTAATAACAACCAAGATCCAATATTTGTTTCTGAAACACCCAAACCCTTTTTGTGTTTTGTCTTTTTCAACACATCATTGAGAAGCGCAATTCAGTTGAAATAGTTTTTAAAACTAGATATCGTTTCAAAAACATAAAAGCAAAAACCCTTTTAAGAAGCGCATAGCTTACTAATGATAGCTTATTTAAAGTGCTCCAGGAAATAAAATGAAACAAGAAAAACAGGAAGTGACACAAGATATCTGAACTTTGGGTATTGAATATATTTTTAGTCAAAGATTTCTCTACAAAACTACTCATTTAGCTAGACATTGTTTTAAAGGGGTCATTGAACTGTAGCATGAACTTCCATGATGGGACCCTAAATCTGAAGGTCAATCGAAACAATTTCGCTAATAGGCAGCAAGATTAAGTTGGTAAGTTTAACAACAGAAACAACCATACTTTACTAATCTAATATTGTTTTTAAAATCAACAAACATGTCATAACTCATTCAATCAACAATATTTCATATACTACACATGTTGGTTAGATTGATTTATATTCATGATATTATTTTTATGATTAATTAATTAATCTATTTATTTAATATTGGTTTTTTTGACAATGAAGATAAACAAGTCATAAGTGCAGGAGAAATCTATAGTTATTCATTTTAGGGATGTACACGTGCCTATGTTATATTATTATAAGCACTATTCCTATAACAAAATGTTGATATAGTTATGTTATCATTGAAGTAAAAAATTTTAATATTTTCTAATTACTATAAGATAAAGGGTATAAGATTATCTATTTTAATAATATGTAGACAATCGAAAACTGTTCAAAATCCTAAATAAATAAATAAATTCTTTTGAGAAAACACAGAAAACAACAATAAGAACTTTCTACTGGCTTACGGTATTCGTCATCATCAAGTTGAAAAGTAAGTAGATTGGAAAGCAGATCAGTTCTTACTGGCTTGTCATCTACACGGCCTACTCCTCCTTGATTATGATGGTTGTCAAAAGTGAGTTTCTTTCTCTTTTTCTGTGCATTTCTTCTCCATGAATTTACTATTATGGCATTTAACACTAAAATACTTTTTTGTTTTTTTTTTCTTTCCTACATTTATTGAAAATGACTAGAAGATCAAAAATAGAGATTGTGTCTATGGGTTGAGATCCGTCTTTCACTCCGGCCCGCTTACTAAATTTTTGAAGCCAAAGTGATCCGGGAGCTAAAAAGTTTGCCCATCCCTGTTCTAGAGTGTGAAACAAAACCTCACGAAGTATTGATATGGCAGACTAAGAACATCTCTCATCGTAAGTGCATTGTCTCTTCTGTATAACCGGAAGGTTACCATTACCGGAAATTCATGTTTAACTTTCATTTATCTACCATAATATACATAAGTTATCTTATTGCTATTATTATCATCCTGTTATGAGTTAAGTAATTGCAGTTGTAAAAAATTTTTTTTTGAAAAAAATAACAACCCTTAGAATTCAATTAAACTGTTACAAATAAAAACAGGGATCTCATCCACAACAAGTAAGCTTTATATAAGCTACAGACCATCAAATGTGGATTACCAAACTCCAAATGTAATACCTGAGAACTACGAGTATTTTAACGTCCTTGCCTAAAAACCAAAAACAAAATGTTTATTTTTGAAAAAATTAAAATATTTCAAAAGCCATAACGTTTGAATATATTTTTTTTATCATATATCAAATTGATGTCATGTCATATATTAGAATCAATCAATGAGTTTGGTGATATCATTGATTGATTATTGATAAGTTTAATGTATTTACTCGTAGAAAACTTGAGTGTTGGCCGCTCTTGATTTTCTTTTGCATTTTATTAAATAGTTATCGTCTCATATACAATATTTTGTATACTTCAACATTTCAATATTTTTTTGTTGATTTCAAGTTTTTTATTGAAGTGCTCGTATTTTAGATGGATTATTAAATACTCAAATGTAAAGTTGATCGACTTGGAATACTCAATGATAGCAATGTTTTTTTAAATAAGAAAAGGAAGTGAGATTTTGTTTAATGAATAATTTAAAGTTTATTGCCGTTGCCATCAAATAGAATGTGATCAAACGGTTGAATGGATTCAGCCAATAAATAAGTGATACTGAGCTTTGAAGGGCTGGATGTCAACATCGATTTGCTTAGCTCGTTGTCCGGATGGTAACAGAGTTCTCTATGTGGCAAACACAAACACGATTCCCTTCAAACAGCCAACAATTAAGTTAAACAGTTCCCTTCCCCCGAGACATCGACAATTTTCCCGTGATAATAACACGTTTACTAGAACATGGCAAACTAACATGAATTCAATCAAACTCTCCAGCAAGTCAGTTAGCATTGTCAATAAATGGAATGAGTCAATAGTCAAGTTTTCGTTTTCCTTAATTGATATATTTATAATAATACATTTGTAAAGTTAAGTTTTTGTGTAAAAATTCCATAGTACGTATTCCATGTGTAACAATCACTGTGGTACATTTTATTACTCAGAATTTTTTTTATCAATGAATAGCTAACTAGAGTATAATAAAATTTTTGCAAAAAAAGTAAATTTAAGCTATAAATTTATAAAAAAAAAGAAATGATTAAATGTCAATTACGACAAGGCTATAAAAACTGAAAATAGGCCTTAAGTAATGGATCAAATGCTATACTTGTCGGATTTCATTATATTGACTTACGGTTTTCTTTTAACTGAATCTAGTGAAATAATATTACTTTTTAGAGGTTTAATGAAAAAGTTTGACATATTTAATGAGTTAACTATATTTTAAAAGACTAAAAATCTTAAATGTAACAAATCAACGCCAATGAAGGTTAGGTTAGGTTGCACTGGTAGTCACACAAATAATCTCTTACAGCAGAACATTTCTCATGATCTCTTAGCTATGAAACAGTCAAACTTTTTCATTAAACCTCTAAACAGTAATGTTATTTCACTCGATTCACTTCTTATTTCAGTTAAAAAAACCCTAAGTCAATATAATAAAATCCAACAAGTATAGCATTTGATACATTATTCAAGGCCTATTTTCAGTTTTTATAGCTTTGCCGTAATTGGCATTTAATCATATTTTTTTTTATAAATTAATAACTTCAGTTCAATTTTTTGGCAAAAATTGTATTATACTCTAGTTAGCTATTCAGTGATAAAAAAAATTCTGAGTCATAAAATGTACCATTGTACCATAAAAAGCCATAAACTTTTAAAATTGCACTGATCATCCTCACATAATGTGCTAGTGTAAGGTATAGTTTCATTTTGATCTAACAAAAGGTTAGGTTTGGTTTGTAGCTTCCTCACAAAATTCCTGTTTCAATCATAAGTTAAAAGTTTTATATTGTATTCTTAAAATCTTTTCAGTTGTCTTAAAAATTGTTGAGGATTACCACTTATTGTTTCTGTCATTTCCATGACAATGCCAAATTATCAAGACTCTACAATTAGCAATTTAGGAGGAACAAATGTGGAAAAAAATATTTTAGCCAAACGAGTAAATTTCTCATAATGCAATATTGTATTTTAAATGCATTAAAAAATGGAAAACATGAAAAAGTTAAATATTTAAATAATAATTTAATATCGCATTTTATTAAAGACGTTATTATATTCAATATTAGCTGATCTGCCCTGCTTTACCCGGGAAACATTTAATTCCAACTCTATAATAAATTACATATAACGAAAACAAATTTAAATTTTCTATAATTCCGTAACACTTAACTTTTTTCAGATAAACAAATTAATACAGAATTTAAATTATAGATAACGTAAAAAAGATATAATCTAACACTGATTATAAATTGCACACGTTGTCTAATACAATTGGTAGTTGATACCTAGATTAGATTAAACAAATAATAAAAAGAATATTTTTTGCCGAACAATACATTAATAAATGTTGAAAGAAGTCTTAGCTCATTAAATGTGATATGTCGTATCTGTTAAATATAATGACACGAATTTTAAACCCACAAATCGTTTAAATTAGGAGCCAGTTAGTTGAAGAGGGTAAGCCATATCACGTTATATTTCATTCAATAATTTCAATTTGAAGACTTCACACAGTTTTAAATGTTTAATTAAAATTATATCAGTAAACAAAATTGTCTCTTAAAAGTTTGAATAACAATATTTTGATGAAATATTGTTTATTTGTGAAGAAGCATTGTATTTAAAAGTGTCAATTGGGTTCTAAATACTAATAATAATAAATAATAATGTAAAATTCTAAATATATTTTTAATTATGTAATGTTAAAAGTTATTATGTTAAGAACTGTATTTATACACAGAAATACATACAGTGATTAAGTTTTATATATGTACATTTTGATTTGAAATTTTTTCATCCATTTTTTATGCTGTATATATTCCCTTATAAGTTTTACTGATTTTAGTTAGACATTCATAAACGTCTTCTAGTTAGATATCATCGATATATATAATAACTTATCATTTTGCCTATATGGAGTAGGGCTGGATGATACTAATTACTAATAATTGAATATTCTAAACAAATGAATTAATCAATCAGGAATAAATAAAGAAGCCTTACATCCATTAAACTTAAACAATACTTTAACTATTCTTTTAAGATTAGAATTAATGGTTCAAATACTATCATTATTATTCGTAATACTATCATGCATACTTAAAGTTAATAAGTTATTATTTAGCGCATAACTTTCTTTAATGCTTAAAGCAAGTTAAACCAATTAGATATGAAAAGTTAATTGTAAAATATTGATAATAACTAAAGCTTTGTTAAAGTTAATAAGAAACCCATATAAAATTACAATAATTGTCTTTAATATCAATCTGAAAACAATAATAAAATTTCTGGTACCTGGTTATTTTCAATTGAACCAAGCATGTGGAAATATTGTAAGTCGGTTATTCATAACGAATAACCTACCTGCGACCGCCATTACCAATTAAAGTCGAAATTTAAACAAGCAGGTTATACAGCAAACCTTATCTATTATAATATTTTTGGGATATTACCTGAACCACAACTCACATTTTTAAAAAAACTGTACATAAACCTTCCCAGGGATATATACCTAATAATTTCCTAAATTTTCACAGCGATTGGATGTATGGTTTTTGAATCTATCGAGTAAAAATACACAGACATACATTCACTTTTATATATATAGAAAGAACTAAAGTTACTCCTGAAGCGTGATTTTTTTTTTAATTATTAAATACTATTTATCATTTACAGAGAAGGTTTCGTGTGTACGTTGGAGAATTCCAACTTAAATATCTGAAAAGGAGGATTAGTTTCTCATCGAACTTCAATAGATTTTAAGTTACTGTTGGTTAATTATATAAATTGTTAACTAGTTGAAAATTAATTATTTTATAATTTAAATGTCAATCAACAACATATGATTGCTTAATTATTAGATTATAAATCATAGGTAGAGGGAAGAAATATTTAAGCATTCCGCCTGAAAAAAAAACTTAAGAAGTTAGGCACATCAAAACCAATCAATTTATATCTAACAAAGTAATTTCCTAATTTAATCATCTTGTTTTCTTTTGAATACCTGAAACTTTTCTTATTTATGCACTCAAAACCCTAACTAACAATGTGGACAGGACACATTACACTTAACCAACCGAAATTACAATTGACTTTATAGGAAATTCTTTTTAAGAGTATTAATCAACTCTGCATACATAAGTCAATAAAAGGATTTCATTTTAATTGAGACTGATTTTTTAGAATAGCTTTTATTTTTTTTATTTTACTTTTTCAGTAGGATTAGAACTTAATTTAGAAAAAAAAACTTTTATTCCTCAATCTTGTTTCAATTTTTTTTTGTAATTATCAGCTCTATTGTATGTTTGAACGAGTCAATAAAATGATAAGGGAAGACAACTGACTCTATTTTTTTTAAAAAAAAAAGTTGGAAATCATAGCATTGTAATATATAAATAACAAAATATTGTGATTAACTAGCACACAACCACCAAAACGATTATTTAGTTATTACCTCCATCATTTAGCAATAAGACTGAAGTAGTATAATAAGCAATAATGTAAGCAAGTAAATTCATAGAAATATTCGCAAACCGTAATTTTTGGCTTACCAGAAAAAAATCATAACCCTCTTCCCAATTTCACACCTCCTGGACATCCTAGTCCTATCTAATTACTAATTAAATAATTCTATTAATATCACTCTGTCTATATAATAAAGTCTACTACCACCATGCACTTTTATTCCTTTGGCAAAACAGTATAGATATTTTTTAAGCAAAACATTTTTTGAGAAATTTTTTTAAAAAATGTCGTATTTTTTTTGAGCAAAAGACAAATACAAAAATAGATATCTCGGTTTACAACCAAGATTTAATTGAAATAATTTCTGTACCTATAGTTTATACAGGTAACAATATAGAATTATTTTTTTTTCATTATTTCCAAGTTATTCTGCACCCAAAATTAAAAATCTGTTCAAACTGAATTGAGTAATGTAGTAAGGAATAAGACAAAAAAATATGTCAAATGATAAATTTCATGATTATCTTTCTTGTTATTTAGTTCAACACTACCAGCTCAAGGGTATTCGATAGCTCCATATCGGTAGTAATGGTTGTAAGCACGATTATAAAATCCATTGCCATGGAATACTCAATTTTTAATAATGAGTTTTTAATCTATTTTGACATGTATACCGACAGGGTACATAAACCCAACTACCTAACAGTCCAGGCACTAACAACAGACTTTCTGTAAATGGACAATTCTTCTCAGATCAGAAAATAACTAAAATAGCCCGAGATATGAAAAGTTCTGGATATTAAGGATTTACAATGAACGTTTAAATTAATGATATAAGCATTATCACATTTTGTATGAACTTTAAATATGTCTAAATGCTTACTTGAAACAAAAAGCCATCAGCCATTTTTTTAATTATATATCTTAGAACTTTTCAGCTATTAGTTAGAAAAATAATATTTTACTAATTATTGAAATAACATAATATTGCTATGTTTAAGATTTTTTAGTGTCGCCACCTATGAATTAAAACAAAACATTGGGAATAAACCTAAATAATTCTAAAATGTATCATTAATAGTTGTAAAACTCAAAGTATATGACCTGATGATGTATTATATAATTTCAATGTTATATTTTGACGTGAAAACTTATAATTGAGTTCAAATGTATTCATCCTCTATGCTCCTTGAACTTTAAATATATATAACGGTCATCTGTGAACTAATTCCTGCTCAAAAACACATGGTCAAGAAACTGGAACAGATTAGGTACAAAGTCATGAAAGACTGAGCCCTCTCTAACATCTTCGAAAAAAGATATGCTTCTATTAGATATATATATACATGAGTTCAAAATTCAAGAAGAGTAACACACAGAGTAAGGAAACACACTTACTCTGTGTATTGTATATATATATAAGAAAATTACATGAGCCTTAGCAAAACATACCATTTATTTAAATCAAACGTTCGACTTTGAAAATTCAGATATAATGCACATGGAAACAGGACCAGTAAAAAGAATAATAAAAGAAATCATCCGTACACACAAAACTCTAAATACTTGCAACTCTAGATCTGATATAGAAAAGTTCACACAAATTTATGGTAATATTCTTTCACAGTCACATATTATAATAACATTAATTAGGTCAAAAGATTATAAAATAACTTTACTTTAGTTCTGCAACCTCCAAACGATACTCGCTGACTGTAAAAATTATAGTAAAATTCCGTAGACTTGAGTTGTTTTTGTAAAAACATATAGTTAGAATAAAAATCATGAAAAATAGGTATAGAATACATATTCACTCCAAGGTAATCTGAAACAGTTGATCTATACATTAAAGAATATTAATGGGAATAGACATATACTCATTTTGTTTGTAATCAAATATTTTTAAGTTGTTACTGTTAACATAGTAGTCCAAAATGAATTTGTTGTTGTTGTTGAAAATATTATAGCCTTATTATGTTTTGTAACCCTGATGAACATGTATAAATACATCAAAATGTTGGTGGAATAAGGAGAATTTCAATACCAAGTCCTAGCCCTCAAAAAACATATCAAATACAGTGTTGAATATTTAGACCTATTGTGACATGTGATATCCAGTAATAATCCATCCAACATTTATGCATTGTATAAATAACAACAAACTGAAATTCAACTTTCTAAAAGTAATAACTGAAACAAATCAAATTTTAAATTAATAAGCAACTTTTATTAACAAATATTTTGAATGAAACACTCTTCACTTTATTCCATTAGTAATTTTCTATTTATTACCTTTCTTCTTATTTCTTTAAATCACCGCCGTTGGCCACTTCGAATGTTCTCTTGAATGGTTGATAGCCAGAGATATAAGGGAAATAATAATAGTTCACAACATTTATTTACAATTAGTAGTGAAATTGTCATTACATACTTCTACTAAAATACAACTCAACAAAACTTTATATATTATTAATTTGGATATTTACATCATGTTATAAAATTAATAATAGTGATATAGTTTTAAATATATAAATACAAAACAAATTATTATTGACAATAAAGAATTAATCAATTATTTAATGATTCTAAGTCGTAATAAAATTTAAAATATTTATTTCATTTCCAAGAAGTTTTATTTTAACAGTACTCTAAAAGAATAGTGTTTTAGTTTGTGTAGTGTTTAGACTGAAAGTAGGAAAATATCGAAGGGGAATTCATAATAAATAAAAAATTATTTATCACAATTTTTTTTCCTTTAGTTGATGCTAATGAATTTAAAATGTATTAATACAGTAATAAATCCGTATGAAATATGAAATTCATATGAAGACTGTAAATAAGAGTAACATCAGAATCCTTGGTATAGCAGAATAAGTATAGAATTAGGGAACTGTTTTAATACTTGAAGTAATAAAGATTTATTTTTAAATATCTTATTATAGAAAACAAAGAAACAATTTCAACCATATGATTTTACAAAAATATTCATTTATACATAGGAGTTTATTCTTTTAATTTCAAGAAAATTAGCTTACAGAATCATTTTTATACAATTATTATTTAACATTATAAATCAATCAAAGATAAAAACGTAACCGTTCATAAAATGTATGATTAAGGTATTTTAATATACATTAAACACCTAAGGAATCTATTTAAAATAACATAAATCTTGGAATTTCAAGGTAATTGAGTTTATTCTTTTTAAATTGTGTTATGAAACTGAAACACTTTAACCATAAAGTAGGACTCAGTAGTCGATTCAAATATGATTCGAATCATTTACTATTCTTATGCTAAATATATGTATTCATTACTGAAGATCATAATTGTATTTACGTATATTATATCGTATCATATGCACAAGTTATTAGTTTAATAACTTGTTTTGGTAGTATTATCAATTAAAATAATGACAATGTATACAATAAATTATCCCTTACAATATTCTAGCACTCCTTGGTAATATTGTCATAGTTAAGATTGTCAGAATGTATTGAAAATGGTGAATAAATTTAAAAAAAAAAGGAAGCAATTTCAGTTGTACCTAGTTAGCTATTCATTAAAGCTCATTTATCTGATAATAAACATATAGCTCACTTGTTTAATAACTAAAAATTCTAGAGTTTGTTTAATAACTTTTACATCAAATCGATATTTTGTAGCTCTTCAAGAAATGAAATAAATATGAGAGGGTAGAAATACAAAACAAAGATTGAATTTTTAAATAACTTGTAAATAAAAATAATTATTTGAGGTTTATATTTATATTGTGTAATAATAAAAATCACTGAATTTATTTTTCTTAAATTTCAAAGGTTTAAACATCTAAAATTGCATCTTGTATAGGGAAAACAATTAGGTTTTTCAATTATTAATAAGTCCTTGTGCTAATTTACGATGTTGTATGTAGTTTGTATGCAGTAGTACAAAATTGTAATTATTTGTTTTATTTACCTTTATTCTATGTCTAATGAATAAATTAAATGTGTAATTATAATGTTTTATAACAATAATCTTTATTAAAATGTTCAGTATGTTAGAATTTACTTTAACATGTTCAGGATCATAGTTCTCTTGCATGTAGTAGAGTGTATTTCTATATCAGAGTCTATGTAGTTTTATATCAGAGGTCACTATTTCTTTGCTACTATAAGAAGTAAATCGTATGTATATAGCAACAGTACATATAGTCAAATTTATCTGTCACGAGAATCATTCGTCTTGTCTTATAATGATTTATAACAATCAAAGTAAAAACAAAAACCAATAATGTACACTTGTTGTAATATTATACTAATATGTTATTCTCTCTAAGGTTACATTAGCCCCTCATTCACACTTTCTCCTCTTCTGTAACTCTATTCCGTATTAATGATTTGTATATATCTCAAGTAGTATTGTTCTTATATTTTAATTTTGGTATTATTATCAATTAAAGTAATAACAATGTATAAAATAAATTATTCCTTACAATATTCTAACACTCCTTGGTAATATTGTCATAGATAAGATTCTCAGAATGTATTGAAGATGGTGAATAAATTTAAAAAAAAAAGAAGTGATTTCAGTCCTCCCTAGTTAGCTATTCATTAAAGCTCATTCATCTGATAAATTAAAAACGGAAATCTTTTGTGCATTAAGGTAAAATTAAAATTTAGTCAAACCAAGAAGTGTTAACAATTATTATTTAAAGTCAAATGCTTAAAAATTGATAATATAAAAATAATTATAAAACAAAAAAAAACATTAACTTTAATCACTCATTCTTCTTTTATTCTGATGAATAAAAGACACATAATCTCATTATTCTTTGAAGAAGAAGTAACTCAATCACAACATGCTAATGTTTTTTTTACATTTCTAATAAATAATAAAACAGACATTGTTTACTTTTAAAAAGATGACCATAACAAATTTGATTGATATCTTTCAAATATTGATACGACAAATTCGTTTTTTTGTGAAGCACACATCATTTCATATTTTTAACTTGCGTAAATTACCATAATCTTCTGTTGTATATTTCATTCATGTGGATCTACTCCAGTTTGTAAGAATTCCTTGATCAATATGTATGTTTTCTCAGGAAGCAAACTAAAAAAAATATTAAATAAATTCAATATAATTTTGAATATACTATTACTCAAATATTCATTAAAAATATACCTGTTCAGTAAAATAATTTTAATAACAGATTCATTAAAAAATAAAAATAATGGGCTAAACAATATGCGGTTAATTGTTAAAGGTGAAAATATTTCATCTCATTTACTAAAACTATGGACAGAACCTGCACAAACAATTAATGTTTAAACTTTACAAAAATAAGTTTTGTCAACTGCAATGAGAAATTCTAATGAAATGTTGGTTGTTTTTTTACCAGTATGCATGAAAGGTTCAGAGTCCATTCATACTCGTACAATCATATATCTCCCAAATGGTTTACCAAAGAAAGGGTGGTCGATCAATCAACGAGGAAAGTAAAAGTTGAACTTACAAAACGCTAAAAGAAGACTACTCGTGACTTTTTATATTTGACAACTGCTTCTTTATTTCTGAAGGTGGCATACTACTAAAATAATTAAGAAAGAAAACTTATGATTTTGTTGAGTTTCCGAGATTCAAATTTAAATAAATGTATCCAAAAATGTTTCATATAAAAAAGTAACTTTACAATCAAAGATAACGGTACAATTATAAAGAAAATTGATCATTCCCATAAAAAAAAATTTCATAGTAAAAACCTCAGTTTTTTGAGTATGTATTATACATATCTTTTAAGCATATATATGTATATAAATTTCAATATAGACAGAAAAACATACAGAATTTAAAAACACACACATACAATCTCCAACTTTCGGCCGAAACCGTCCTCAGGAGAAACGATTATATATGCTAGTAAGTCAATTCTGTAAGTTCTCATACTTTTTGTCTAGAATATTTACGTTCGCAATATTTTATATGTAATAATGTTGCACCTTATGATATATACGATTGTTGACTATGTGATTTCTTATATTTTCTTTTTTATTGAGACCTATGAAAATTGATTTAAATAAAACCGAAACGTCTGCTTTCAGTTCTATATTACACACACACACACACACACTCATATATATATATATATTAGTATAGGTTGGCAGCAAATCTTCTTGGAGGCATATTTTGTTGAAATGTACCGCAGCTTCGGCATTAACAAATTAGTTTAGTTTGAAAGTCGTTATTGCCGAAGCTGCGGTACATTTCAACAAAATATATATATATATATTTTGTAAACAGAAAAACGATACAAAAGGACAACAAACGTTGTACGGTAAATCTCAAACACAGAACAAAGGAACAAACACATTTACTGTCTCTAATTTTAGGTTGAACTGTCAATTTTCGGTTGTTCCTCTGTTCTGTGTTTGTGATTTACCGTGAAACGTATATATATATATATATAAACTAGAATTTTCAAAAGAACACACAGAAAAGAAATCACTGAACTCACTACTATATTTCGATGTCCTCGTCGTCAAGATATATATATATATATATATATATATATATATATACGAGTTCGAGATTAACAAAGAGCAACACACAAAGTAGGGAAACACACTTACAGACTCAAATTTTCGGGTAATCCGTCGGATTACCTGAAAATTTGAGTCTGTAAGTGTGTTTCCCTACTTTGTGTGTTGCTCTTTGTTAATCTCGAACTCGTATTGTGTCCAGTTTGGATCGTATTTCGTTTTATCAGTGAATATATATATATATATATATATATATATATTTAAATATATTATATATATATATATATATATATGTTTATATAACAAGATTTCATATAAACACGTGAAATAACAATCAATGATCAAACCACAAAATGAAAGATCTTAGTCTTTTTTCCCTTTTTATATATATAATATTATATTATATACTTATAGTATACTAATATATATATATATATATATATATATATATATACTTATATATAATACTATATAATATATTATTATATTATAAAATATATTAGGTTTGATATAACATATGTTATAACAAACAACATTTATGTATTTAAATGTATATCGTTTTGATTAATTAAAATGTTTTATATACAGAATATAATAATTATAATGATGTAGTCTGAGATTTAACCTTAATGTTTTAGAAAAAGATAACAGGTATGAGGGAACTGTCAACTCTCGGATGTCTTGCCTTACTCCTCGTACGATTTGCTCTGCCACGTCATCTGCAGTCAGCAATTTCATAGCCTCAGGAAATCTATAAACAAATATTCATTTATCAGAAATCATTTTTAGTAACAATTCTAAATTGAAAAGTATTGTATATAACTTCTGTTTTAATTGAATAGGTTATACAATTCAAAAATAAGATAAGGAATTCAAAATAACAGCTTAATTTAAACATTTTGAACTTTTATAAACTATTCATATAGTTTCTATTTTTTTTATATAAATTAGTTATGACAAAACTAGTTCTCAAAATAATCATTCCATGAAATGAATTGTTCAGTTTAAGGATTAACTTAACAGATTAACAGGTTAGTGTTATACTCATACATTCGCAAAATTCGTCTTTAATGTGAAGACCAATGAATATGGATTATATAAAATGGATGAAATTTGATGATAATCATAAAAATAAGCATCACCATTTTTTTTAACTCTATTTTTATTCAATTTTATTTTTTATTCTATTTGTCGACATTTTTATTTAAACACTTGTCATGACTTGCTTAGGCTTTTATATACCGGAAATAATAGTCTGCGGTCAGTGTATATAACCAGTCCTTTTTCACCTCATCTCTTTGGAAAAGCACTTGCTACTGAGAAATTCCTTAGTTAGTAGAAGAGTTGGAATTCGCAGAGTGTCAAGGCTGTACGCAGATGTTCAATCTGCTCCCATTTAAAAGATCTGATAAGACTTTTTGCATAATGGTAAAATTGGATCTGGCGTTGTAAAGCAGCAACAAAACTGTATGCATTAAAAGGCCTCGTGCTTATTCTGCATAGCACATGGAAGTACTTTAAGCACAGTGAGAAGGTACATTAATTGTTTTCCTTTTTATATAAACTCAACAAGACTGAACGTCTATCTCAAAACAAGGTTGTTATAACCTGCTTAGGGGATCAGGCTAGCTCAGTGGTTACGTGCTCGCCTCTGAACTGATAGGACCGGGGTTCGATCCCCACCTGGCCCTCGATTTATTCACGCGGGAAGTGAATAAATCTGAGCACGTCATCCCTTGGAGAAGGACGTTAAACTGTCGGTCCCGAGCCTGTACGATGTCAGGTACTCGTTAAAGATCCCTACTCTAAATACACTTGAGTTAGGCAAAATTTAGGACTCCCACTGTAGAATCAACTTCCTTCATTGTGTGGTATCACAAAGTGCCAATGCATGGCCTAAGTGTGTTCCCTTGTGGACTGCCACTGCAACCTAACCTAACCTATAACCTGCTTGTCCTTGACTTTGACAGGTGATTCCAAGCGACGCCATTTTCTCGACTGATATTTAAAACCCTGATGTAATGTCAGAAGCCCACTCACTTCTCATCCCTTGTGACAATATTGTCTAAAAGTTTATCATCTTCCTTCTGAACAGTACAAAAAGTCAAGACACAATCTATACTTTCCATTTATGTTCTTCGGTAAGCAACCTGGGAATCCAACATGAACACAATTTGTAAATTAGTAGAAAAAGAAAATGTTCTATTCACATTCTGAAATTGTAATGATAAAGTTGAACATTTGAATCTCCGGACCTGATAAATCTTTTTGTCCTCAGCATTAACTAAATCTTCCGGATCATTTACCACCTTTCTAATCGTGGTTTATCAAAGACATCTTCCATCCTTGAAAGCTCTCATCGCATTCATCTGGCGCACTTCATTTATCTGCCGATGATTTTCGGCATCGAAAACGTTCCTTTCTAGCAAAAACCCAATTACTGTACATATCTCTCAGTCAGTGGGCTGATCAATCGTTTTAAAAAATTTTGAATGGAGACTAAAGAACACACTGTGATATACCTATGCAAATCTCGACGTTTAATGTTAAAAGCATACCAAAAGGCATGCATGCGTACGACAATGTTTTCATAACATCCCATGAACAATAACGATCCGTACTTTACTCTCCAAATAATCTAGTATTTTCTTCACTTTTAATGAATTTTAAATTAGATGGTAGTAACCTTATTAGCCTATACAACATTATCTTAATAATTTACCATTCCTATGTGGTACAAACAGTATTTTTATTGTACATTATTATTACAGTAGTACTACTTAATCTGTTAATGTAAATAAATTTAAATAATAATTTATTTTTCAAATTAATTGAAACATGGATCGGTATTAAATATAATTATATTAATATAATTTTTATTAAAGTGTTGTTAACCATAAAAATATTACCTTGACTTTGGTTTCTTTACTAATCCTGTTTCAACCATATATGGAAAAACAGTTGTTAACTTTATCTGGTTCTTTGGATTCGTAGTCCTTAATTCATCAGAAAGAGCTTCCATGAGACCTGCGATTAATTTTTACTAATGAATACAAATTAAACATAATCACAACATTTATTTTTAGTTCTCTATCTTATTAATATCTAAATCTAAATCAATAATAAAATTTAGAAATAGTACAAGCAGAGAAAAATAAAAAAAATACTATTGCAGGGTCATAAAACAGCAGCTTGTTTTCTAGTATTTTTAAGCTTTCATTTAGCTTAAAAATACTTAATGATACTTAAATGTATCATTAAGCTACATTTCGCTGTTTACTTCAAAATCGTGTATTATTTGTTTTATTCTATTAGTTATGTTTGACTGTTTAGTCTAATCGGACTGTTACCTAAGTTACCAGATACTCAAAAGGAAACTACAGCGGAATATTACAAACATGTAATTACTTAAAAGAAGCTGCACTTTTTAACCCCCTAGAATATAACTAAAAAAATTCTGAATATATTTTTCGTTTATTCTATCTGTAATCTCAAAGGTAATGCAAAAATTTTAAAACTCGAGAATTAACAGTTTAGGGGAAAAAAATGTTTTATAAAAACTGGTTTTTGGCAAAAAAAAGTGACTTTCCCGTGGTGCATAATTCTTCCCAAACAATAGGGATCATTTACACTATGGGGCCCAATTTTGTATAAAATATCAACTTGATCCATCGAAGATTCTGGACATGGTAACAAGCAATGCTAACACACTCTCCCACCCACCCACATATACACAGAAATCATCAAAAAAACATCATAAAACGAGTTTTGGGACCTCAAAACATATAATTCCGTCAAAATCTCGAGATCGAATTTTTTCACGATCATATGTCGATATCACGATAATGTGGTCATTGGAATAAGAGATAATTCCATGTTACAATGTAACCATTTAATTTTTCTTGGTTTACTCATTCTTCATATAATTTTAATACAAATATACATTAAGCCTCATTATATTCAGTTCATCATACTTCCTAGTAAAATCACGGCAGCAAAACTAAAGAGTCAGTTGGGGTAGTAATGAAGTGATTAAGCGCCTCTAATAGCCTCTAGAAGCGCAGAGGGTCCAAAAGCGCTAACTAGTGGAGCCAACCTCTCATAAGTGTGCCTAAGGACCCGAAGAAGACCCTCCCGATGAAGAAGAAAGGAAGTACTTTCTCCCGAAACATAGGGAGCCCGAATGGGCACTATCACTAACAGTTTGTGCAGATTCTGGAAAGAAGAGGAAGAAATACAGTTGCACCTGCTGACTGACTGTAAGGTAACTTTGCTGCACAGAGGTAGGTGCTTTGGGACACTCAACAAAACCACAGAAAAAGTTTTACCGCTGGAACCAGCAAAAGTGCTAAGCTTTTTGGAGGCGTTGAAGCTAACTGCTGGGGTACTTTATTACAGAAGAGGGGAAGTACAATAGTTTATTTTTTAAGACGCAGTGCTATAGTTACCATCAAATAATAATAATAAAGAGTCAGTTCAAAAGTGTAATACCTCTTACAGCAAACTTAGAAGAGCAGTAAGGCACCAAATTCGATATCGCTTGAAGACCACACATCGAGCTAACAGCCACAATGTGACCATGGTTGAATTTCTTCATGTTAGGCAAGAAAGCCTCGATCATCTGAAACATTAACGCAGTCGTTAAAATACCCGTCTTTAACAACTTTACAATAAAAAGAAAATTTTAAAAAATTCGTTTAATTCTAAGGTAGTTCTAAGGTAGTCAGTAAAGTGACAGGTAAGACCTTTTCGTCAATATCATTCTTTCTGTATTTTAAAACATATTTGTTGCATTTGATTCATCATGACAAATATAATAAAATAATCCCAAAGAAAGTGCCAGAAATCTATAATTGTATCTGCATCATACAGTCATTAAGGAATTTCATTACATGTGAAAACAAAAATGCATTGTTTGCATTTCTATGTAAACAATGGTTTGTTTGCATAGAACCGCTGGTTCCAGCGGTCATTTAATTTCTTGACGTTACAAATGTGAAAGAAATATAAGTTGTTACCATCAGTGTGAAAATATATATTACTTTCATTAATGTATTTATATGGCTTGATAAAAAGAAAAATATTTTGGGAAGTGGTCGACTAAATAAAACGCTTGGGGACTCCTGCTCTAAAATAATTCTATGCGGTGTTGGCATTCACTAATTAATTGTTGGTACTACTTGTTTACTGATAGTTATATATACTATTATAATATATTATATTATCAGTTAACTGTTCTTTTTTTTTTATTAGTTCAACCATTCAAAGGCAACAAGTAATCGTGATCTGTAAAACGGATTATTATCACTGAGTCTATAAATCCATACATTAAATTGAATACTATTTGTCTTTTTTTTATCGAGGTTTGGTCTGTCTTAATTAATACAACACCTTTAAGCCGACATTTCATCTTTATTTGTAGACATCTTTAGGGCTATATCAATACAGAATTTAATTACAATAACATGAAAAGTAATTATATTACATTATTTCATTAATATACATAATTACTTTGGTATTTTTCTATTGTAAGGAAGCAACTACATAAAAGTAGTGAATATGTCTACAAATATAGACGAAACGTCGGCTTATTATATTATACAACGAAACAAAGGTGTTGTATTATTGAAGCTAGACTAAACCTCGATGAAAAAGAAAAATAGTGTTAAATATGTATGGTCGAGATAAGGAAAACATTCAAACAAATTTAATATAAATCCAAAAATAATTCGTGAATTTATTAAAGCGTTTTTGAGTTTGTAATATAATGAAGTAATGTATGAGAAGTGAAATTTAAATCACGGTAATAACCAGAATTTTAATTTAGGACATTTGATCTTTTCTTTTTGAAAAATGAAAAATCATAGCGTTTTTTCTTTGAAGAGCAAGACCTTTGTAACTCGAAGGTAATGATATCACGTGTACGAATCTCTCCTTACATCTCTCTAGTTCTCCGGTTACCATTGTCTCTAAATAAGATGGAATAAAGACTCGCAATCCAAGACTGCATAAAAAGTGCGACCTTCGGTGGTTAATTATGCAATTTTGTCCTCCATGTGCTCTTATGTAACACTAAATTATTTTAACAATTAAAATTGTTTATGCATAGTAGATATAATGAAAGAAAAATATCTGGAAAACGCTATATTTAGCTTTTAATGAATTTTTTTACTGTTTGCCTAACTTTTATACGTTCAGTTGTTGTACCAAATGTCTTCGAACATGAAGTTATTTATTAAATAAGATTTTTTTTTACTCTGATGAGTGCATATATATTTTACCCAAAAAAAAAAACAAATTACTTTTATAACAGCATCAAATATAGTTAAAATTAGAAAAAATAAGCTAAGGTTAAAGGTTAAATAGAACTCACGGTCTCTGAGGTTGGGCAATTGCCACACCGTCTAACCTACTGAGGCCTCCAATATTTATATTTAGGTAATTTGAGCACTTGATCTCTGTCGTACCGCTTTCATTTATAATTCTGTGATGTGCTATAAAGGTTTAAACTCGAAATGTTATAAATCACTTGAAAACTCTCAAAAATCACATGATAGAGTCAAACTTGAAAAATGAAAAAACGTATATTGAAATAGAATTAAACAATTGTCGACCAGCTGTATATTACTTAGTGTATAAGAACATTAATGCTTGTCTGATACCATTGATTTTTACTATCTAGAATAGTTACGAAAAAATTATGGGTACTAAATCTGAAAAAGAAAGTACATGGAGACCTAGGATTCATATGGTTCCCACTTATTCAGGTAGACTTTCTGACTGAAGTCCAAGAACTATCTGATACGTCCATATCGTGTCAGTAAACAACAGATTGGAGATTCTGGTAAAAGAAGTCTTTCAGTTAAGTGAGAGGGTTAAAAATGCTGACTGAACTACTGTTGAATCAGTGGAATCCTTGTGGGTCCAAGGCACTATCGAACACCCATTAATATGACTTAATGTTACGGAAACAGATCATGCATTCGAACCTAAGCTTGCATGTAGTGGTGCTTTGTTTCAAACCCAAAGTTGAGTAGATTTTTCAGCAAAGTGAGGTTTGCTGATTATTCCAATTCCCGAAGTCTCTATGGAGAAAGATACTCCTTCTCCTTTTGTTGCCTGTTTTGATCTATTGTCGTGTACCTGGATTATCAAATCATACCACGAAATATAGCAGAGCAGGTCGATGTTTTTAACGTGGTGCCCTTTAGCCATTCGGCGTGACACCAGCATCACACAAAGGAGGGACCGCCAGTACGCCGCCGAATGCCCGAGGTGGACCTCGCGGAGGCGGGCATCCACGACTGACATCACACAAATTATAACTAAGCAAACATTTGATCAAATTAAACATTTAAAAAAAAATAATAAAAAATAAATAAAAAAAATAATAAAATAAAAAAAAATAAATATATAAATAAAAAAAAATACCTTTTGTTGCCATGACAACACGGAGAGAATGCTGTTCTTTCTACCAGCAAGTATAGATCAGTTAATGGAGGTCATTCCAGACTGATACTCAGGTTCTCTGAGCTTTGAAACTAGTGTAATGAAGACTTACTGCCAGCCAAGGGCAAATATTCATAAGGTAGTTTGAAGTGGACTGTAGTGGGTTGGAAACTATAGAACAGTAAAGATGTTACTTACATTTTTTATTTTGTTTTAGAGAAAAACTCAATACGGAAGGCTCGGTGGCTTAGAGGATCACTGTTCACGGAGGCGTGGAATCAAATACTTCAACGATAGCTGTTTGATTGTGTATGACTGATTAGTCAAGAAAGAGTTAATAACTATATATGTTGATACGCTCATTAAATAAAATCAGTGTGCACCAGGAAGCACTAAATGAACCACAGCATTGGTGCATTCTTTCGCTTGTAGCCATGTTTGCCAGCCTCGTATAATACATTGTTAGTCGCGGTGTGCAATTGTGCAGTAAGAAGGAAGTCTAATGAGGTCACACCTCCATAACGACTACAGTAAGTGAAATCATTAATCGCAATGACCTCCAAAATAGATAACAATCATTCGGTTCCCACCATTGCACATGCATATCTGATATGACAACAAAGTTGGAGGTCTAGTTTCCAACTACTAACTATTCTTCGGAATGATAAATTCATTTAACAGTTAAAAGCAACTAACATTTACCATCAGTGTATTACAGACTATCAATGAAATTTATTCTTAAAATTCACTCAACTTGCAACTGTATATTATTTATTCAAATGTTTTGTTTCTACCAACTTACACCAATTTGGACTCTAACATTTGAAATACTATAACTGTTAAGTTATTTAAAGTTAAACTTAGACTTATTATCGTTGGCATATTAATTATACATACTATAATATAAGTATTAGTATTATTTTTTTATTTAGTACAAGCAAAAGGCCCGGTATTACCTTCGTATTTCCCTATATAAACTTACCTCACTTTTTGTAGGGTAAAAATCTAATGAAATGGTCTCCACATATAAAACTTTTAATGATATAAACAACGCGTTTCGAACACGTAGTGTTCTTCTTCAGGCATTAACTAAAAAAATACAAAGACACCAGAGAGTTATCTATAGTACAAAGTAAATAAGTACAAAAATTAATATAAAATGAAATAAGGCAGAAAGTACGAACCTAAAGGTGAGGGCCTCTGAATAAGACTGACTGGAAATGGAAAGGACATGGGTGGGGGTATATAGGGTACATCTGTTTCTTATTAGAGCAGGTAGAGTTTTCTCTAAAGTTAGGCTGAGCCTTTACATTTTCTTTTAGACTAAGTGTAGGAAACATATTGAAAAAATAACACACAGAGCTATAACGAAATATAAACCAAATATATGTATAAGGAGGAAGTAGAACTTTTTTTTTTTTTTTTTTTTTAATATTATTATTATTTATATAAAAATAATAATAATATTAAAAAAAAAAAAAAAAAAAAAAAGTTCTACTTCCTCCTTATACATATATTTGGTTTATATTTCGTTATAGCTCTGTGTGTTATTTTTTCAATATGTTTCCTACACTTAGTCTAAAAGAAAATGTAAAGGCTCAGCCTAACTTTAGAGAAAACTCTACCTGCTCTAATAAGAAACAGATGTACCCTATATACCCCCACCCATGTCCTTTCCATTTCCAGTCAGTCTTATTCAGAGGCCCTCACCTTTAGGTTCGTACTTTCTGCCTTATTTTATTTTATATTAATTTTTGTACTTATTTACTTTGTACTATAGATAACTCTCTGGTGTCTTTGTATTTTTTTAGTTAATGCCTGAAGAAGAACACTACGTGTTCGAAACGCGTTGTTTATATCATTAAAAGTTTTATATGTGGAGACCATTTCATTAGATTTTTACCCTACAATGAGTAAATACCACATAATAACAGATTGCACTACATTAGAATTACCTCACTTTCTTTCTCTCTCTATCTTCCATTTTAATCCAACAATATTTCTAAGTGAAATGATCTATTTAATATGTATTAACTTATTATATACCCTCTCCCTCTTAATTTCTCTCTCTTTTGACTTCCGAGAAAGGTGAATATATTAAATATCCTTGCTTTGAACCACAATTTGGTCTTTATTACATTTTTTCATGGAGTCTTCTGGCATCCTTTGCGTTTTCTTAGAAATAAAAGAGAGCTTAAACATGGAAATAACATTTTATACATTTCATAATTTTATATATTATGCTTGGTTATAATAAGAAATATTTGTTGTTAGTTTTTTAATATATATTATTCAAATGTCATCAAAGTAGAGATCAATTTCAATTTTCATGGGGTCCTTTTTCTGACACCTTGTGCCTCTAAGGGTCCTCCGCCTACGTTGATATGATCGAGTAACTGTCCGCTATAACACCTTCAGTTAGGGTTCAGGAATCTGCACGCCATTTCCGAACCATTCTGTCAGCGGTTAGGGATTAAGTGAGGTGGGGGGTACTCTCACAGACGGATCTACTATTTTGCATATTTTTGTAAAATTTTGAAGCACTCCTTCATTTAAACATACTTCGTTGAATAATTTACCATATTTTGCTGAAGTCATTTTTTTCATAAGAATTTCTAATGAAAAAATTACTTCAGCAAAATATGGTCAATTATTCAAAGAAATATTTTACATATGGAGATTAGTATAAGTGAGTCATAAATATTGATTGTTTTTGAAAATATATGACTTTTTAGATAACATTCTTTCTAGTAAGAATATATAAAGCTTTTCTTGGCAATTATTAAAACCATTAACAATTTTAACACAATAAATTAACAGTTTTTCTTGCCAAAAGAAAAGTTTACATTAATATTTAATTTCATTTCTATTATTGTGCAATTACTATTTGGTATTATCCAGTTTATGAAAATAAAGGGGGAAGTCACCAAATACGAAAGTTTTAGTTATTAACTAAGATGTTTATAACCTTTGAGTTTTTTTTTTGAAAATTTTTCGACCGAAGTTTAGAGAATCATTTCATGACGCCAATTGTTCAAAAGGCCGTTTGAGTGTCCCTTGGAGTAGTGTTGAGTAGATTGGAATCAAAGATGTCAAGGACTGGGTATGCCAACTAGATCTTGTCATTGATTTGTTTGTGTATACTCATTTACCTAGAAATTTTTTCTATTAATTTCCTATGATTTATTTCATTTATTCGAGGGTACGTAATACAATTTTTTTCTTTTGTTCACAGTACTCTCTATCAGACTGTTAATTAAAAGATGAAATCAGTTTACCCAGAAATGAGCGAGAACATTGACTCCGAAGATGTTGGTGATCTCGTGATGGGACAGTTGGTCGACAGGGCGACAGGGCATGATGCCAGCGTTGTTCACGACGATGGACACCCTTCCAACCTCACTCTCAACCTTCTTAGCCATCTCAAGAACTTGCTCTCTGCAGGAGACATCGCATCTGAAATCATAATCTATGCTAATTATTAATTATATACAATCTAGTAGTAGTTTTCACTCCCTTTGACAAGTTTATAACTTACTTTCCTCCTGATTTTAATAGGCCTGGAGATGAGGTTGATAGCTTGTTTGTACGTTATTTTGTTGCTAGTGTTTTCATTTTTTACTGTTTTGTTTTTCGTCATCTAACAAAAATTTTTCGTTCTTATATAGTGAACATCACCCATATAGTTATTTGTTACCTTTGTAACGGCAGATGATTTAGAACTTAACACCAGCTAAGGCCGTTAGAATACTAGAGCAAACAAGCATAAATAACGTGAAAACAGAAGCTGCTGTGTATTTTAATGATATATATATATATATATATATATACACTTTTTCGATGAAAATACGATCCGATGTGGACAAATACAGTTCAATGTACATAAAGAAACATAGGGAAATTAAAAACACACACTTACAGTCTCTATTTTTGGTTGAACCGTCTTCAGGAGAGATAAGAGAGGGAAAACAAGCGCACTGGTACAGAGACGGTTGGGTCTCCAAGAAGACGGTTCAACCAAAAATTAGAGACTGTAAGTGTGTGTTTTTAATTTCTCTATGTTTCTTAATGTACACTGATATATATATATATAATATATATATATATATATATATATGTTTTGTTGAAAAATATGCTATTTCTCAGTTTTACTATTTTTCTGCTTAACTTTTTGCAACATGTTTCGGTGAGCATTCACCATCATCAGCAACTGATTTTGTTGAATTAAACTAACACTTAAATATATATATATATATATATATATATATATATATAACAATATATATTCCCGCAGGAAGACAGGGCGGAAGACAGTACCGCCCTGTCTTCCTGCGGGACTCTTCGCTCTTCGCACCTCCTGATGACGACGATGGTCGAAATATCGATGTGAGTTATGTCTGTGTCTTTCTGTGTGTTTCCTTCATTTTGAATTAATTTTATTTTAAAAAAGTCCGCTGGACCGTTTCTTTTAATTGTATATATATAATATATATATATAAGAAGTTAAGTTAAGAAGATAAGTTTTTGCACAACACACTTAATAGTCAAGAATAATTTACTGCAAAAACCACTCTTGCAAAAGACCAATGTGGTATACCAATACAATTGTACCATAGGAAACTGTGAGTTCCTTAAATCATGCTACATTGGTTCTACAGCAACAACATTATCCAGGAGATTAACAATGCACCTGACTGCAGGTGCCCCGAAAGAACATACGCAGAGCACCCATAGCCTCAAGCTAACCAGGGAAGAATTGAATAAAAGTATCACATTACTTAATCAAGAAAATGACCTGAGAAGGCTACACATTCTGGAAGCGCTGTGCATAAGAGAAAAGAAGCCGAACCTGAACAACCAGACCACGAGCTTCTCAAGAATATTAAAACTGCATGCAGGAACGTAGGATAATATTAAGTTCAATCCCTGATTATTTTCAAATTCGTTAGTACTTTTAATTAATAGCAACCCTGAGGACCGTTATAACCTGTATAACCTCCCACTCAATTCATGTAGATATTTCTTATTCTGTTAGGATGTTAATAATTGTGTTAATAATTTAGATAGTTCTTATTTTTGTATTTGAGTTCTGTTATGAATTGTTATTAGTGCCTGAAGATGGTCAGAGCTGACCGAAACGTCGTATGTAATTTGTATGTAAGGTTAATTTGTTTGTTATAGTTAAAACTTGTTAGTTAATAAAATGGAAGTCAAGAATATATATATATATATATATATATATATATATATATATATATATATATAATCACAAAAAAAAACACAAAAGAGAACAGAAATACTCACAATGTTATATCGACAAAAATTAAATGGCAAATTTAATGGAATTCCAGAAAACTGAACAAATTATATGAAATATTGTATTTAGCTTTTTAACGATAAAATAGGCACATATAATCTTTGAAATATTAGATGTTATAAAAAAGATATATATTTCAGTCTTCTTTTCTTGTCGCTGTTTACTGAAAACTACAAATCAAAACACAAAGTTCAAAAAAATACAAGTGACCTTTGAAGGTTTACACTAGACTACAACACGTTAAATTGTAAAATTATTGATTTTTTTTTTAAAATGTATCTTTTGCAAATACTATAAAAGAACTGAAATTCATTTGAAATGCAAACTAAATTAATAAGTTGCCGTATTAATATTATTATCATCATTATTATTATGTAAAAATAATATCATAAAAGTTTATTTTAAGAAAGGAATCACATTTGTAATGGATATACGTATATTTTTTTAATGGTTAAATATTTCTGTTTTGAAAAAGAAAAAATAGTGTCGGGTTTTTGCCAAAAGGATAATTCATGGCTTTTTTATTCAGTACAGTACATGGTCAGGATAAAGATTGGACTCAGTTTTGGTTTGTATATTCATCCAATGACTACAAACGCTTTAATTGAATGACCGGTCTACATCGCTAGAATGATTTTGAAACTACAATAGCATACTTTCTTTTCAAACTTTTGTTATTCTAATTTCAATATAACAATTTACATTGCCAGATTAGTATCGTAGATGAAAGATTGGTATAGCATGATAAAATCATGAAATTTTGTAATGAAATAAGTTGAAAAATACAGTTGAATGAGTTAGCCTTAAATTGGGAAAATTTTACTTAACAATGATATGTATAATAATAAAACATGCATTTACATATATTTTTGATATTACCTAAATAATAAAAGAATACCTTTTTGTAGAAACAAAAAAAACAGAAAATGAATTAAATCATACAATTTTGGCAATAAGAAAAATTTATTTCCTTTTTTTCTTACTTTACTAAAAGTGAAGTATATTGGTAATGAAAAAAATTTAATCTCGAGATTTTGATGAATTTACTTGTTTTGATGTCCCCAAGTCTATTATTGACGATTTTTTGATGGTGTGTGTGTGTGTGAGTGTGTGTGTGTGTGTGTGTGTGTGTGTGTGCGTGCGTTTGTGTTGGTGTTGGATATGTAACCAAAAGTTTATGGTCATGTGTAAATGTACTCTGTTGTTTTTGGGAAATATCACATTATGTAAAATCACATTTAGTAAAATCATATTTTCACCAAAATGTGTTTTCTACATTTATGAGTGTTTTTCGTACAGTTCGTAAGAACTCTTTTGAACAGTTTGTTAGCAAGCATTAGAGAGAAAGTGGAATAAAGATGGTAGGAGGTGAATTGGTTCTTTCGCATGCTGCTATTACTCTTCTCTGACATCAACTGTCTCTGGACTGCTCTTCATTATCTTAATAGCCAACATAAGACAGGCACAAGATGATGTTTAATATACATCCTTTTCAATTCTAATGAATCTCTCCACATGAACACAAGCATTAACATGATGAATGTTTATTCCAGTAAAAAAAACTAAAACAATGAGGAAACTTTGTAAGGTTGTTAGTACTTAAAAGGTGCCACTTAATGAACTGCTTTGTTATAACACGATAAAGAATTCAACAGAAATCTAGAATGGCATACACTCAACTTTACTATAAGTAATTGCAATATTTCCCCAATATCACCACTCCTATTGCTCCTCACCAAGGACATTCTTCTCCTTAATGTCATCCACTTGAGTGAGAAAGGTATGATATCATATTCTTGTGTCATTATTCAGTAGTAGCAAACTGATAGGTAAGACATTTTCATTAATATTATTCTTGTGCATTTTAAAAGATACTTGTTGTATTTGAGACGTTATCCCAAATATAATATAGCAATCCCAGACATCTATAAATTGCCATAAATCCATAAATCTATAATTGTATCTACATTGCACAGTCATTCAGAAATATCATTATATTTGGGAAATGATTTTGAAACTGCAATTACATACTCTTTTTCAAACTGTTGTTATACTAATTTCAATATAACAATAATTTCATTGCCAGATTTGGATCATAGATGAAAGGTTGGTATAGCACGACAAAATCAGCACTCCTATTGCTATAGGTAAAACATTTTCATTAATATTATACTTGTGCATTTTAAAAGATACTTGTTGTATTTGAGACATTATGCCAAATATAATATAACAATCCCAGACATCTATAATTTGCCATAAATCCATAAATATAGCACGACCATATATCCATATATCCATATATATCCATATACAGCACGACAAAATCAAAATCATGAAATTTCGTAATTAATTTCTTTTATTGGATTTCTGTGCAGGTCATCTAATTTCTTGACTTTTTTTTCTGTTCTTTAAACCGACACCCTAGCGGATGATAACGTCGGCCGTTTACTGGCTTTTTGTTCGATCGGTTATTCTACAGATTCTACATTGGGGGTCCTAAATTTTTGCATAACTCAGGTACATTTCGAGTAAGGATCTGTAACGAGTAGCTGACATCGTACAGGCTCAGGACCGACGGCTTAACGTCCTCTCCGAGACATGATGTACTCAGATTTATTCACCTCCCGCGTGAATAAATCGAGGACAGGTGGGGATCGAACCCCGTACTACCAGCCCAGAGTACGTTAACCACTGAGCTAACCTGGCCCCTTCTTGATGTTACTTAAGTGAAAAAAAATAAGTTGTCATAAATGTAAAATTAAAGGTTGCTTAATTATGTTTTTATATCGGTCGATAAGAAGAAACATATTTTTTTTTTTTGGGAAGGGGTTGACTCGTTGAATGTTTGGAGACCCCTGTACAATGTTCCCTCTAATTTTTCGTAGTATGTGTGCGCAGAAATTTTGGTGTGTGCGCACTTTTTTGGAAATGACTAATATTTGTCCAAAAACCCATGAATAAATTTTGGCGTTCTAACCGGGTAATAGTGGGCTTATTAAGAAAATTTTGGTTATTCAATAAGTTGTTCTATAAATTGTAAATGCTTTAGTGAAGGCTATATGTTATCAGTAGATAACAATGAACATTCATCACATCGAAATACGTCTGTGCGCAGTAAATCTATGCGTGTGCGCTACCTCTGAAAGCTGTGTGCGCGCGCACACGCGCACAGCCTAGAGGGAACACTGCCCCTGTATTATAAGGGGCTACTGAGACCCATCGACCTCTTGCAGCGCTGCCGTACCTGACCTAACTAGCCTCTCTTTTCCTTCTTAATATCACTTTGGATTTCAATTTCTTTATTCAACTTGAAAAACCTTCCATGCAGGTGGTTATTTGTAATCACTTCAACACCCCCTGTAAAATATATATTTAGACTAAATATTTTTTGCAATCGCATTGTATTATCCATTCTAAAGTTATCAGATATAATAGATATTTATAATAATTACATCCATTCTTTGTTATTAATACCAACCTATTTGTTACTAAAATAATATTTTTCTTTGTAGTTTTTTTTATAAAAGAAAAATCTATCATCATACTTGTATAATAAGTTCACTGATGGTCCTCATAAAGTAAGATAATGAATAAAAAGTTTTGAAATATATCACTGGTGTTTAGTTTTTAAATTTAAAGTAACGCAAACACGATTTTAAGTTAATTTTTTTTACCACTTTGTAGTTCAGCTATACTTTTTAATTAACCATTAGGCTAAATAACACTGGAGTACGTTCATATACTAAAAACTCCATGTAAATTTTATTAGTTTTGGCAATTTAAGCTGTTGAGTCATCATTGTTATTCAAATATGTTTTAGTTAACATGTTGGGACGTAGGATAAATTATTCAACAGTTTTCCGTTTTCTAAAATTTACCGCTTTTTTTATATTGCTATTAGTGTGAGCGATGTGTTGTTAGGTGCTTGAATGGCGTAAGAGAGAGGTGCTAATCACATCAGGCTCTATTGACTCCTTAAAAAATACACACCCTTTTCGCTTTCTCAATCTCAGACCTTTTCTTTTAGGTCATACACAAAAGGTCAAACCATCAAAGACTTGGGAAAATAGCTAATCTCACTTCCGCATTGAAATTAAGTACCTTTTTATATCACTATAATTTACTTATTAATAACAACAGAGATTTAGATGTTTTTTTTAATGTATCCACTATAATTTAATCATTTAACAACATTAAATAACATAAACATTTACAGTCTAAAAATGTAAAAATCCTTTTTATGTATGCTCCTTTGCGCAATGGAAGTGCCAAAATCACATCCAATTTAAAGGGATATGTGGGTTTTAATTAATTTCTTGCAAATTTTCTCGCTCAAGCTTTTTCCTATCAAATTTTTTCGGCTAAAAAAGTGTTTATATAGAAGTCACGTTTTCTACACATTTTCGTTCACTTTAATGTGCTTGTACTCCCTGTTGTATGTTATAAACAAACTAATCAGGTATTTCAACCATACCTCAACGAGTTTTAAATGGAAGAGTTTACAGGTCCTGCCCTGACTAAAACTGTAAAACTGTATAGATGATAAAATATTTAAAAACGGATAGCACTATATTCAGGTATAAATATTTTATTTTCACCACATTTATTGGGATTTTTGTGACGTCATCTAAACGCATTTAATCTTGAAAAATAGTAAGATTTGTAAGAAAATTTTAGACATTCATATATACATATAAACTAAATTCACAGAATAGAGATCACGAAAAATAACTACTAATAAAATACAGTTTATAATCATTTAAAAGAAAAATTTATACATTACGAAATATTGAGAGAAAATAACAGCTAATATTTAGTAATAAAACCTTAATAATATTGTATCAATATTAATCCCTTTTTTGTTGTGGTATCACACTGAACGTTTTTGGCTAGTTTATTTTTAATTTTTATGTCAATTTAACTATTTTATAAAAGTTACTAAACTTAGACACCATGGCAGGATAACTAATTTCATTGTTTTCAATCATATGGGCACATTCTATCCATTTATTGTGAAACTACATTGACTGTAATTGTAGGTTCAATTGATATATATAAATACGCAGAGAAAGAGACACACTTACAAACTCAAATTTTCGGTTACCGGGAAGGTTTCCTGCCGTTGTATTTGCCATTCTCTTTTCTCCTGAAGACGGATCATCAGGATCATTTGAGTTTGTAAGTGTGTCTCTTTCTCTGTGTATTGCTTTCCTTCGTTTTTGAACTGATTTGCCTCCAGTTTGGATCGTTTTTCGAATTTTAAGTGATATTTATATACATATGTATATAGCAATCAATAACAAATGACAATTGAATAACAATCAATGATCAAAGTCCCCCCCCCCCCCCCCATTTCATATTATGGTTTCATCATTGATATATATATATATAATTCACTGATAAAACGAAATACGATCCAAACTGGACACAATACGAGTTCGAGATTAACAAAGAGCAACACACAAAATAGGGAAACACACTTACAGACTCAAATTTTCGGGTAATCCGTCTTCAGGAGAAAAGAGAATGGGAGACCAAGCACGTTGTAGACGCAACGGCAAGTAACCAACCACTTGTTGGTTACTTGCCGTTGCGTCTACAACGTGCTTGGTCTCCCATTCTCTTTTCTCCTGAAGACGGATTACCCGAAAATTTGAGTCTGTAAGTGTGTTTCCCTATTTTGTGTGTTGCTCTTTGTTAATCTCGAACTCGTATATATATATATGATATATATATATTAAATTATATATATATATATATAAATTTAATACATACATTTTAATTTACTTCTGCCCGACTACGACCAATGTCGAAATATCGTAGTGAGTCTTTAGTGTGTGTTTTTATCTGTTTTTCTCTTTGCTTTACATAATTAAATTATATATAATATATATATATATATATATATATTTGTTGGTAAGGTGGCTGCACTGCGTGTCATTGTATCGTCGTTTACATCGGCCAGTGGAAGCATTTACGTCTCCGTTCCTTCATTCTTTCTCCTTTTATTTTCTTTCTTTCTTCTCTCCTGAAGACAGCAAGATGCCGAAATTATCGAGATTCGTGAGTGTTAGTTCTTTTTCTTGTGTTCTCTAGCTGTAACTTTAATTATATATATATATATATATATATATATATATATATATATATATACTTCATTAAATATCTTGCCAACATTAAGTATGTTTCCTACATACCTTTTCAAGGTTTCGAATGCTACTTTTCCATCTTTGGAAAGTATTTGAAACCTTGAAAAGGTATGTAGGAAACATACTAAACTTAATGTTGGCAAGATATTTAATGAAGTATGTTTAAAAGAAGGTCTGCTCCCAAAGTATACCAATATATATATATATATATTAAAACCATTAATGTATAAAACTTTTGATACTATTTTCATTTATTATTTTAGTTTAATCATTTATACATATATATTTTTATAAATACAATGTACATAAAACTGGGTAGTTCAAAATGATCATTAATCAAATAGCATCAAACTATTACTTAGATAGAATTACCCAAGAGGTCATTCTTAATGTCAAAAATAATCTATAGGTGTTAGCAAAGGTATATCTCATCACAGATCTTTCACTTTCTAATGTTGTGTCTCTATCAAATGAATATTGTTAATTTAAAGATATTATGTTTAAAAAAAAACAAGGATAATCATTTATAGGTATAACGATGTTTTAAAGAAATTAATTTTAATTAATTGATTATTTTGTGTTTTTTATTAGTACAAGAAATAGTTTTGTAGTCAGTTAAGTAGTATGTACATGATGATAACTGTAGGCTAATCAGTACAAACCCAGTTTTATTATTAAATAAACGTATCCCAAACAGATATCGTTCTTCTTTAGATTTCTCTACTTATAATTAGAAGGTAGAGTTGAGAATTATACGGTAGGTACTTTCTATTTTTACCTAATAACTACAAGCAGATAAAAATAAAAGGATGGCTAGACCTATATAATTTGGTCAATTCTACTAAGAAACTTAGGCTATTTGAATTTGTTACCTCCTCTAAGGAGGTAGCAACCATTACCCAACTCCTAACATTTGAGGTGAAGATTGAGAGGTCTAGAAGGAGCGCTGGACCTCCCCAATGCCACAGATGTCAGCGTGTGGGCCACACGCAGGCATACTGCAACATTCACCCCAAATGTGTAAAATGCTCAGAAGCGCATTATTACAAAGAATGTAAAAAGGCAGAGGATGCGCCGCCCTCTTGCTCTAACTGTATGGGGCAGCACCCTGCTAACTATAGGGGCTGCGCATACATTAAGGCGCAAAACAAGTCCAGAAAACCTAAGAACTCCTTAGTACAAAAGGGAGTATCTTACAAACAGGCTCTCGGCACCTCCAGCCAGCCTGTCTCTGGCACTTCACCAGCAGGTCAAGACAAGAACGATTTCTTGACGGTCATAAAGGCCTTACAAGACAACGAGCTACTGTCTCGCTTAAGTGCGGCAGTGCGATTGTCCAAGGAGATAGATACAATCTCCTTGAAGGACCATGCTACTATTGCCCTACTATCATGAACAGACACAATAGAAGATTAAAAGTCCTCATATGGAATGCCAATGGCATTCGAGCAAAGGTTAACGAGCTATCAGAGTTTCTCGCTCGTTACTCCATCGATATAGTGCTGCTCAGTGAAACTCACTTAGCACCACAACACAAGTTCAGTCTGACTGGTTACTCAATCAGCAGAACTGATAGAAAGTCCTATCCTCGAACAGCACAGACGAGTCATGGAGGAACTCTTATAGCAGTCAGGTCGGACATATCCTATACAACACTTCCGGCTAACCTGGAGGTTAGTTTGGAGAACACAACCATACAGGTCCAGCTCAATGGGAAACCGTTAAGGCTGGTGTCGGTGTATAACACGCCGAACACTATTATACCCCACAAAACTATTAAAGGTTTTATGGGGACATCCACTCCTACAATCATGGGAGGGGACTTTAACACACAACACACGATGTGGAACTGCTCGAGGGATAGGAAGATGGGAAAAGCTCTTCTAAAGGCTTGTGATAGGCTTGGCCTAAACATCTACTATCCAGCAGTCCCTACTTACATCACAGCCAGGACTGCTAGTACTATAGACTTAGCCATAGCCAACTCTAATGCTCCCGCTGTGAGGCTGGAAACGATCCAGGAGCTCTCCTCGGATCATTACCCAGTTCTTATGGAGTTGACTGGCTCTATAGTTAAATGTCCCTCAACCAAACCTGTCGTCACAGACTGGGTGCGGTTCAAAAGGACTCTTAGTCAGTTGTCCTACCCAACAGAGGTCACAACACGGGCAGAAATAGACAGTGAAGTTCAAAACCTCACTGATTCTATTCACGAGGCCCTTAAAAAATCGCGAGCGGCTCGAAGTAACACAGGGTGGGCAAGACCACAGAACAAACAAATCAACGAACTTATTTCATATAGAAATAAAGTTCGAAAAC
Source organism: Hermatobates lingyangjiaoensis (assembly GCA_026182355.1). Classification (NCBI taxonomy): domain Eukaryota; kingdom Metazoa; phylum Arthropoda; class Insecta; order Hemiptera; family Hermatobatidae; genus Hermatobates; species Hermatobates lingyangjiaoensis. Next base: position 2,804,368 of record JAPFBL010000253.1, read on the forward strand.
TTTGGAACAAGTATAAACTACCATCACTCAAGACTGTAGTGAATAAGCTTAATAAGCAAATTCGCTACAGGCTACAAGTTATTAGAGAGGAGACTCTAAACAAAAAACTCGAAAGTATAGACAACACCCCAGAAGCATGGCAGTTTCTGCGGAGGTTGAGAGGGAGTAAACGAACGACCGTTGCCCTCAAACACAAAGATCGCCTCTGCATTAATCCACAAGAAATTGCAGAGACTTTCGCCGAGACTTTAGGCGAATTATACAAAGAGGATGGCCCTAAACTCTCTCCTTGTATACCTCCTCCGGAGGAGTTTATCTCTATCAATATGGAAGAATTAAAGGCCATATTGAAAGGGCTCCCGAGACGCAAAGCGCCGGGTGCGGATGACGTAAACAATTACGTTCTGAAGCAGCTCCCTGACCCGACACTGAAATGGTTAACCTCCATATTTAATGCCTGCATTAAAATAGGTTACTTTCCGTCAGCCTGGAAACAGGCCAGGATAATCCTTATCCCAAAACCGGGTAAGGATCCAACTCTACCATCCAACTACAGGCCTATAAGTCTTCTTAGCTCAATAAGCAAAGTATTTGAAAAGGCCTTACTTAAACACGTATCCGAGTTTCTACAGTTTACAGACATCCAGTTTGGATACAAAAAGGGACACGGGTGCGTTCAATTACTACGACGCACCCTCAAATTCTTACACTACGCTAAGCAAAGAAAGCTTAGAACATACACCCTAGCCATCGACCTTAACAAGGCCTTTGACTGCGTTTGGCACGAAGGCATTATTAAGAAACTAGGAGACGCCGGTCTACCTCAATGGTTCCAGAGGATCGTTCACTCTTATCTAACTGAACGATCCTTTAGAGTCAAGACCAGAGACACTTTATCCTCTGAGTACAAGATTGGGAGGGGGGTTCCCCAGGGCTCCTGTCTGGGGCCTATCCTTTTCAACTTCTACTTGCAGGACTTTCCCAAGTGGAATAAAAATAACAGAAACATTCAGACACTAGAGGGTATCTATGCAGACGACATTCTGGTATCATGCCGGTCGTACTTTATCGATACTCCTCTAAAACAATTTCAAAAACACGTTGACAGGATGGTTCAGTGGACCAAGGAATGGAGGATGGAAATTAATCCATCCAAATGTACCTTCACTGTCAACATGCGCAAGAGGCTCGGATATACACCTACACTGCGCATACACAACCAGAACATTCCCACTACAAAAACATTCAGGTACCTTGGTGTCAACATCGACTCTAAAACTACACTAAGGGATCATGTCGCGAGCACTCTTGGCAAGGCTTATGGGGCCAGGAGTGTCATTTATCACCTCATAAAACCTGGCTCTGGACTGTCCCTCAGAACCAGAGTCAATTTATATAAGGCTCTGTTGAGGCCAATACTCACCTACGGGGTCACAGCTTGGGCTGGGCCGACAGGTAAACAAATGAAAAGAATTTATGCGTTTCAGCATAAAACTCTCAGGCTGATTCTGGGTGCACCACGTTATGCACCAAACGAATTCCTTCACAGGGAGGTCGACTTGGAGCGGCTTTCCAAATTTATTCAAAAGCTGGGAAGCCAGGAAGACAGAAAGAACCGTACTTCGAATAACCCTTTAATAGGGCAAATAGATGAACTTCTGCTCCAAGACGTTCCCCAGGAGGAGGACGTCACGAGAAGAAGAGCCAGAAGCACTGCGACCGAAACAGCCAGCGATCCAGCTGTGGGCCCAGTAGAGTGTTAATGATATCAAAAGACGATTACCATAGAATTAATATAAGATAATATTATTATTGTTATCATTAATATTACTATTATAATTATTATTATTATTAATTATTATTATTATTATTAAAAGTATTGCCAAAACAATTAGTTTGTAATTAATATTAGTTTTTATTACTGTTTTATAAAATAATTACCAGTATTATTAATATATCAAGATTATTATCCTTAGTATTAGTATTATTATATTATTACTCTTGCTATTATTATTATTGTTATTATTAGTATTAATGATTAAGATATATGTAGTCCTAAGTAGCTATAAGCTGTCAAATATTTTGCAAAGGGGGAAAAAGCCAGGTGGAGGAGACTTAGTCTCGGCTGTACGGCTACCCCCGTAATGTAACATTTGGGCGGTTAGCCCTTAATAAACGATTTTTCCATTCCATTCCATTCCAGACTGTCTTTAAACTCTTTAAATTATGGGTGTCATCCTACTAACTTCGAGATGTGAACCCCAGTACCTCGGGATTCAGAAGACTTACCTGTAAACGTAAGTTCCCGTATTATAGGTTAGTTATACGACAACTGATTCGTGGCTACTTGCTGGAGGTTAACCACCTGTTACTCTCCAAGAAGCTTGGAAGAACAAACTGATTCTGACAGTGGCAGAAGAATTTCGGACACGATTCCGAATCACACAAGCATATAACCAACTTTTAAGTGAAGCGACCCAAGTATCAAGTTCGGGCACAGATTACCCTGGGGCTATAGTCATTTACAGCATACCTATAGCTTTCAAAGAGCATTCTTTTGATTCACCAAACCCTTCAACAATATACCCGATATCAGAGCTCTACTAATAATCAGTCGTTTAAAGCTTCTCTCTTTAGCCTGGGGGAATACTAATTGTGAGGACACACTCCTGTTATCCATCCTTAAGAACAGAATGGATGTGTCTCTTAAGTTACTTTCAATGATCAGTTCGAGCCTCACGGCCTCTACCAGTACTAGATAGAGCAGCTGTTCCCATGAAACCTGGGAGCAAAGAGTCTACCTTACAATAAGTCTGTGCTTTCAGCCACCGTTAAACCTCAAGAAGAACACTTCGTTTTTTTCACAACAAAGCATTATTTCTTTGAAAATGTTGTTTATAATTTGTAATACGGTCAAGCTACTCTGCATTCCCAGTATATTATAATCACAAGTTTATTCTCATACTGAATGGAAGTCACCATACTTGTAGTGGTAGGCCTTGAATCCGGATTTCGTGAGGTCTTCCACAGTCTCCAAGTTGTTGTTTTCGTCCCTATCCAGGCACACCACGGTAGCTCCTTGTTCAGCAAACCTCCTGGCCATGGCTTTACCGATTCCATGACCACTGCCCGTCACCTGCAAAAAAATGCAAACGCTTAAATCCCACTCACTACCCTATGTTTTATCATATTTTATATTTACTGAAAAACGTAGTTATAAGATGATTATAAATATCAGTACATAAGAGCAGGTTTATATATAATCCTTTTATAAGAAATCATTACTAAAAACACCAATAATAAATTATATAGATCTAAATACCCTTCAATTTAGTCACTATTATCAAATATAATATAAAATATACATATTATTATTATCAAACTTTTATTTTTTACTACTTATAAAATACGAATTATTACAATCAACCGATGTATGATGCTTGTTACAGAGTATAACTTGCAGTGTACTAAACCGATTTAAACAGTGCTTCCCACATAGTGGACGTCTCCCTTATGTTGTGGGTGGGGGGTGAGGTCCGATGATAATTATGCAGCCTCCTCCGGGTAGCCATTAATCATAACTTCTTCAATTTGTCATAAATGAAAACAACAACACTTCAAGAGTTGTTGTTTTGAAGAGTTATAAAAGTTTTTATAATGTATTATATTTATTTTTCATATATTTGTTTCCAAATTAAGATGACCAGTTAATTTAATTTCCTATTTGTATTCTTAATGTTATTTCTCATAATAAAATGTTTCAACGATGTCGAAAATTTGTATTATTTAAATGCTATAGACCTAGATTTAGCTTTTATTTTCTACATAAAGAGGGGATTATAAATACATTACAACAAACAAAAAAAAGCAATGTTTACATTTTATTACTTTATCTATATTTTTTATTAACTGCCATCTATACTTTAATAAACCGACATCCTGAACTCGAAAATATTTGAAACATCCAACTCTGACACTGACTGGTTAAACTTTTAAAATCCTCTCTCTGATTGTTCTTTGGATAAAAATAATTAGATCTCTCACTTCTTTGTAAGTAACAATATTACACCTATAAAAGAAAACAGTCATATTGTGATATATTTAGAAGCTTCTAAATCGATTCAAAATCATTCAATATCGATTAATATCAATAAGTTGGCAGAATTGAATAACTGATTTCAAAAATTTAAAAAAATCTGTTCAATTCAAAGATACTGCTGGCAGTTATTAATTTAATATCGAAGAATGTACAATATGTGATTCTATTTTGTAATAGTTGACTACTGGTAGAAAACTGTCTTCTGTGTTATGATTATCGCATTCTGCTAGGGACGAAGGATTGAAAGAGTTATCACATAGAAAGCTTTACAGCCTCTGATGTCACAACTCTTATTCTTAATAATAGATCACTGAGCCTCTGAAACTTCTAAATAATAATTCAGCAGATATACTACTGATAAAAATGAAAATTAAACGGAAAAGAATGGTCCCTTAAATATATCTACCATAATTAAAATTTAATTGAAAAAATTAAGAATTGATGAAAACATCTGAATATCACTTAAAATCAATATTTATGAGGAAAAAATATGGCAAAATATGTTAATCTACAACATTCTAATCTAATTTCTTGGCCGTGATAGATAAACTATATTATATCCTTAGGACTGAAAATTATATCTTAAAAATTCTTCTGGGAAATAAATTTAATAAGCCGAAACAAATTAAGGAGTTCATTAATTCAAACTAATAAGTTGAAATAAAGATCAAAGAAAAGACAATTGTAATTTTATTATGATTTTCATAAGTTCTGTCTATCATAATCAATGAGAATTAATAGTTTAATAATAATTCAATTAATAGTTTACTTGGATCAGCAGACAGTTAAATAATAATTGTTTCATAATGACAATATTTTAATTAGATATTGAATTAATTGATTAAACATGTTCTGTTTGTTCAGTAAAAATATAATGTTGGAAACATAAATAAAATGTAATTATAAATGTAAAATGTAAGTAAAACCTCATTAAAATTTAAAAAAGTTTATTGCAAAAACATTTGATATAGTATGTTAATGAAATACTTTCTACGAGTATATATCAATGTTTTCAATAATAATATATATTCTCTTTCAGAGATAAATGAGAGAGAATATAATTGTATTCATTTCATTAAACCTGTGATGTAAGAGAGAAAAAAAGAAACAAGTTTATCCTGATACTCTGAAATCATGATGCAGTTGCACTTGCCCTAAATTGAATATCCAAGCAAACTTTCTAATATTTCTCATTAACTTCTCATACGTTCATTCGAAATAAAATCAGTATATCTACTTTTCATTTCAAACCTACTGTAATAAACTTTATAGCTATAAAAAATAATGACAATGGCTTTTTAATGATTTTTAAGATTAACGGTCATATCATTTTTTTACAATTATTTATTCAATCAAAATCATTTGTATTTGTATAAATACGCAAAAATTCTTGAATTGAAAAATTCTCAGCTATTATTTATGATGTAATTGTGTGCAGTTTTATTGGCAATTAGGAATATTATTTGTATTTTTAGTACTGTGTAGTGTATTTTACCTGTGACGAACAGTTGCAATTCTTGGTTATGAACTAGTTACGTTGGTTTTGTTTTGAATAAAGTAAAACCAGAGGGTTTTCTCTGTATTTAACTTGACGATTGAATGCAGGAAAATTTGCATAAAAAACAATAAATATTGTATTTTTTAGATTTCTTATTTTCTTCCCTAAAACTTTTAAGCTGTTATTTCTCTTTGCACTTTAAGTGGTTTTATGTATGTATAAGCTTCTATAGGTGCTATGGAAGTGGATTTTGATAATGACCCTCAGAGATCAAGTTATTTGTAGCGGTACAGCTGTGCTGCCACCTCACTTCCATAGTCCTGAACAAGTTTGATGTGTCTTGTAAATGGGTGGAAGAAAATCTAAGAACGCACTCCACTTAATAGTGGACAACCTTTCATTCTAGTTTGTTTACAAGATTTCTCAGCGCAATTGTTAAGACGTAGTTAACATGATCGGTGATGATCCAGTGTTATGCCCAGATATTTTGATTAATTAGAGATAAAACCTGTAAATCCGTTAAACTTGCTAAATCCGTTCACATTTCTGATAAAAGCTCATTTTTTTTCTTTTACCAACAAATTTTGAAACGTTTATGTCATTATGAATTCATAGCAACTGCAAAACTCATAGCGGGCAATACAGTAGATTTCCCATAAGGCAATAAAGTCCAGAAACTAAGGAGCTCATCTACTCTATAACGGCTATTTTCTGTATAATATTAACACATGGTGCAACTTGTAGCTTTTTCACAAACTTACGATTCTGTACTTATTCACTCATAATACATAATCATACAAACGCACCCACACACAAACACATACACTAATACACACTAATATTGACTGAAATACATCTTGAAATGCCCTAGAAATTTACATAATCTAACGGCTGATTACGTTAGCAACGTCATACAACTTTTTGAGATTTATCCCGAAGATTCAAGAAGACAATAATGACAGTGATGATATTATCACGATTAATACTGAACCAATCCGTTATAATGAACAGGTTAGGTGTGTCTTTGTAGTGTATACAAATAAACAGATTTTTGGTGAAGAGTTATAACAGTTGGGAGATGTTTTCAGTAATAACCAGCTGATAAATTGGTGATTTTGCAGTCTCTGAAGTAGTTGCAGCAGCAGGATGCAGCAAACACTGGTTCTGAATTTCCAAAGTGTGTAAAGATAAAAGGCTGTAGGAGAATCTCATGTTGTTGCTTAACCAGTACTTGTAAGCACATTCCTTTGATTGAAGAGGCTAGACGTATTTGTACTTGGCTAAGTCAATGCTTTTATTGTACGATGTTACTTTTTGTTGGATAAAGGAGCATGTTGCTGCTGAAGGCAATCAAAGCTGACTTTTCTGTAGAATAGGCCACTCAAGTTCAACACTTCTTCCCTTTAATTCTTTACACTCAGGACTTATCTAAAGTAGACACTTCCACAAGATAGCCTTTGTAAAAGGGAAGCTTTATTGGCAGCTACTGCTAAGGGCACTTGGACCGAAACGTTCTCCAAAAAGTAACATTCAGGCTTGCATCAAATTTTAAAACCACCAGGCATTGTGACATCATAGATATAATCCCTCCTACTTAACAAGGTTTGGTATATTGGACTCTTTTCTTTGTGCATGTGACATTGTTTTTGAGAAGGCATGAGATCACGTCCTTTATAATTGCTGCCTATTTGAACAAGAAAGTGATTAAGGAAAACACTTATAACAATAGGATTCACTTGGCCTCCCACTAATCAAGATATGGTGAAAAAGAAACTATTGAGAATTCTTTTAAGTTTATAAATAGTATGTATTTACATATTTTAATAACAATAATTGAATTATTTGAACTTTTGTTGAATTGCTGTAACAACAATTTTATTTATAGTAACTCACATATTAATATTTATTAAAATTGGTTATCTGTCACCACTTTTTAAAAAGTATATAATGTACTGTATATTAAGTTTTACAAGTTTTTATAGTTTTCGTGCCCTTTACAGTAATTAAAGTTTTTAGGTTTCTTTTTATAAAGTTCTGTTTTTTTTGGAAAATTTTTGGCAAAAGTTCATTGTTATTTAATGAACTGTTCAGCTTCATTAAAGCTTCTTCATAGAAGCTTTATACTATGTTATAATATACTATATTATACTATATACTATATAGTATAATGTTATATAATATAGTATATAGTATTATACTTTAATACTTATAGTATTGCAGATACTATAACTATTATAGTATTTGCAATACTTATAATACTTTATAAGTTTTGCAGTGTATATCAGGCTTTTGTTCTGTAGAATCAAAATAGATACTTAATAGATATTTAAAAAAAACTTGTAAAACTTAATATACAGTACATTATATACTTTTTAAAAAGTGGTGACAGATAACCCACAAGTACCTTTAACAACTATTGTCCCAAACTACAATACAAGGTTGTATTATCAAGTCCTAACAAGGTTGGCTAGAAGTGAAAGCGTAGACCATAGTTTACACAAGCAAGATCTAATATAAGAAATAGAATTGCTTTCATTCATTCTTAAATCTAAACAGATTTCCTTTGTGTTTCTAATACCAAATCACTCCGAATATTGACTTGCCTGCATATAAAGAACCACTAGTGACAAAGAGAGTACATTTATTCTCAACAGTCCAGAGAGGTTTTTTTCTCTTTGTGATAAAGAACTCTATGATTACATATAGTCTTCATATAGTCAGTAATTAGGGCTGCGTTGAAGTATGACTGTTATGCACGGTAAGCCATTCAACCATGAAGCCCACCATAGTTAGTGCAGAACAAATAGTCTCACCTTATCATTGCATTTTCTTTATATTCGTGCATCCTAAATATTCAAAATCATCTCTGCTGGTAATCAATTGATTCATTCATGGACATTCACTTCAACTGAAGACCAACAACACCTCAGATCTTAATCCTTTTATATCACGAGTCATACTCAATGCACTAATGGTCCTCAATAAGCCTGAATAATAATTAACAAGAACATATATTTGCATTTAAACACAAGGACTTCACATATAAATTATCTTTAAAATGTTTTTTATAGATAGTATAGTATAGTATAGTATATCTATAGTATATATCTATAGAGTCGTTATCAGCCTTTGGAGCGATTCACTTCTTTTCCTGAAGACGAGGACATCGAAATATAGTAGTGAGTTCAGTGATTTCCTTTCTATGTGTTCTTTTTAAATTCTAGTTTATATATATATATATATATATATATATATATATATATATATATATAGACTTCGACAGTCTAGTCGAAGGTTTTGTCCGGTTAACATTGTTGTTCCTTTAAATAATGTAAATTTCATTTTCTTAGTTAAAAAATTTATGAAAAAGGTTTTAAATAAAACCGAAACGTTGGCAACGAGAGTTTAATTTTTTATCCTGGAAAATTCACGGAACCCCGATTAGAGAACACACCTATTCTATCAAACGGTCAATATATTATTGAATCTGTTATATATATATATATATCGTTAAATAATTGACCAAAATAAATATTTTGCTGAAGTCATTTTTGTTGACAAGTTTTTGAAGGTTTCGAAGTAATTAGTCAATTATTAGATCATAGTAGGTCAGTTATTCAACGAAAATGTTTAAAAGAAGGACTGTTCACAAACATTACAAATATATATATAAATTGATAAAAGTATCGACCGGGGAATAAAAACAAAACTAAAGTTTATCGGGACTTGTTCAGTTCTTCAGGTTCAAATTAAACTCTCATTGCCAAAGTTTCGGTCTTTATTTAAAACCTTTTTCATAGGCAGAAGTATACATTTTGAAACAAAAAAACTAAGTATTACATTACAAATTATTTTATAACGAAAAATAGTATGTGAATTTTAAGAACAACTGTAGTCTGAATGAACACGTGACACTTGTCACGTGACTAGTGTCACGTGTTCATTCAGACTACAGTTGTTCTTAAAATCCACATACTATTTTTCTTTGTGAAATCATTTGTTATGTGATACTTAGTTTTTCTGTTTCAAAATGTATACTTCTGCCTATGAAAAAGGTTTTAAATAAAGACCGAAACGTTGGCAATGAGAGTTTAATTTGAACCTGTAGAACTGACCGAGTCCCGATACATATTTGTAAAAGTTGGGAGCAGTCCTTCTTCAATGCATGCTTTTAAAAACTGGATGTCTGTTTCCACTTGGTTCAATTTCGTCTTATATTTTTTTCCAAATTACGAATTTTTTTTCAAAATTTACGATTTAATTTTTAAGTTGACCTCTGAATTAACGAAACAAATTTCATAATTTGGAAAAATATAAAACAAAATTAAACCAAGTAGAAACAGACATCCAGTTTTTAAAAGCATGTATATATATATATATTAAAAATAATTTTCTCAGTACATATGTTGTACGATATTGAATTACTTCCTTTTTTTTTTCAGAAATACCGGACAATTTTCTGAAAATTTATTTTATGACCCCAATATATGACACCAATTAATTTATTTTATGTTTTATTTGACGGCTGTTATCATTATTTTCAAATAGATGTTGACCAATGATCCATTTTTTGATAAAGGTCTCATTTAATAAATAATAAATTAATAAAGGTTTCATTTATAACAGCAAAATTGGATTTTAATGGATAATATTACGAACTATTAATTTCATGATAGAGGAGGCAGATGCTCGGTAGGAATAAATAAATAAGTTAGGCTGCATTATCTTGTATCATAGACATAACAATTTAGCGAGTTATGAGTTATTAAATACATTGTTATTGGAGTGTTTAACCACAATGCCTTTTAGATCCGTCTTTCATCCCGACAGTTTTGGGATCACGTCCAGCAAGTGACCTAATCACTATTCTGTTGACTCCCAAGGTAAACGTGATCCGATCAAGGACACAAGTATACGAGATATGACGGATGATTAATGCAACAATAGTTTTACCAACATGAAAGGACTCTTTTGCCAGACAAATGGTTGGATCCACAATAAAACAAGTGAAATAATTAAACTGATTATCTTTGAACTTGATACTTCTCTAGAGAGTTTGATATTGCGACTGCACTGTGGCCTCTTTAAAACTAAACCAAAACTCAATTGATAGTCAACGAAGTTGATATTATGTTCACTAATTGTAATGTAGAGTGTAGGCCACTCCATCATGATATAATGATATAATAACATAAGGAGGACACTAAACATAAAAGTTGATGTCTTAGGAGTAACTGGTAGAATGGAAAAGTAGTACTTTTTTGATATACAGTAGTACGCTTAAAGTACTTTTATCAAAATCAATTGAACAGATTTCTATATGAAGAAATAGAAGTATATAGCAAACATTTTATGATCTCACAAACGATGCTTCTTGAAGAGTTATTATACAATTTCGGATACCTGCACTCCCAAATCCATTCAAATATTATCAAAAAAAGTTTTTACAAAATCTCAGAAGCTGTTAAAATGTGTAAATTTGTTAATGTTAAATGCAACCTTTTTTTTTTTGCATCATGACTTACTTAGATTACTTAGATATTGTAAAAGTAAAAATTTCATCAAAAGAGATTGGCAACTTAACAGCTTGAAGGTATCCTTTTACATTAAGAAACAAAAGGAAAAACAGAATCTGATGACTTAAGAATACTAAAGGAAATTACTAGAAATAGAATTAGCTTTTGAAGTGAATGCACTTGAATTCCAATAGCTTTTGTAATTCTAATCTCAACTAATGACCATCTTATTACCCTAACAACTAAGCTAATTCTAGTCTTACGCCAATCCTGTCTTCGCAATTAAATTACTTCACTTAAAGCACTTTCGCAGCCTTGATTTACATTTATAAGTCAGAAGAGATTTAAAAAAGGTTGTGCAAAACAATTGTTAAAATATCAATCGTACAAATTCCTTTCTTTAATGAAAACTTGTTATACTTTACCTAATATCATAGATTTATAAAATTAAACCAATGTGGAACAAGCGTTTAAATTTTTAGAATTTATATATTTAATTAAAAGTTTATATTTAATAATTCTAACAAGATATGCTATTATATTATGTAAGGAGCCTGGGTAGCCCAGTGGCTTACATGCTCGCGTCTGGACTGTTAGATGGGGTTCGATACTCACTCTGTCCTCAGTTTTATTCACGCAGGAGGGGAAATAGGAATTGAAATTAATTCACTGAACATGATTGACAGGTATAATTTTAATTGTTTTTTCTTGTTATTAAAGCACGGAAACAGATTCTTATATGACACAAGCTTTTCATATAGTATTCTTATCATGATTCAAGATATATACACAGTAAGTATATTTAGCAAAATAAAAATCATTTAAAAGTAAAATAAATCATTTATTTTATCATATAAATAAATAAAACATCAAATCAGGTTATATGCACAATGATATATATTTAAAACAAACAAAACTTGTCAATTAAAATATTCAATTTATTTACATAACATAAAATAAAATTAAGGAAAGGAATGTGTTTTTATAATATTACCTCAGAACATTCGTTTTTTATCTGATATTTATGTTCAAGTTTGTTTCTAAAATTTTCTTTTTTATCCTCTAATATATTATTTTATTAGATATTTGTTGTATTTATTTATAAAACATTTGCACTACCGTCATCAGCGAGCACGCAAGCCTTGGGGCTACTCTGGCTCCATGCCTTAATTTTATTAATTTTAAGTGTTTATATTTCGCAAAATTTAAATTTTTTTTACATTTATATGTAATATATTTTCACCACCTATCATCAGCGAGCATGCAAGCGACTGGCTACCCTGGATTAATGCCTTTACTTTATTACCATTGTTTATATTATTCAAATTTTAAATTCAAAAATTTTTTTGTTTATTTATTTTTAATACATTTGTGCTACTGTCATCCGCGAGCAAACAAGCGAGTGTGTTATTACCAGTGTTTATATTACACAAATATTAAATTAAAAAAAAATGGTTACATTTATATATAATACATTTGCAGTATTGTCATAAGCAAGAATGCAAGACACTTGCTACCCTGGCTCTAATTTTGGGAATATAGTGATAATATTCTTTTATTTAACATTATTCAAGTAATAAATAATATATATGTAATTTCAGGTCTCTATCTCCACGGAAAATGGGTGAACAAAGAAACAAACAAACAAACTCACGAACCTTATTAGAGAGATATATCAAGTTACAGTATCATGACATTACACATTTTTTAAGGCTGTAATGTATTGAACCTGTGACCAAAAGTTTGAAAATGTTTGTTTCAGTATTTCCACTAACTGAAATCAGGTCACATCAAATCTTTCTGGTTTCAGGATTCAACTGATTACGTAGATTGAAAAAAATGAGTAACAAGAGCCAAGTAATAAAACTTAAGAGGAAATTTTAATGCTTTGAATTTGAACACTGTATACTGAGGAATTATAAAGCACATAGTTGAAGGAGAAACTAGGGTACAATAAAGCAGGTCAGCCAAACTATTATAAAAATAACTGAACTAATGAGCTAGAGAGTTTGGTATTTTCTGTTCATAATTTCTCGAGAATTCAACCAGAAGTCAACTTTCTTCTAATTAAGGTTAATGTTTCGATAATTGTTTTGTTCATGATTTATTGAATAGATAACATTTCTGCATGTTTTCTGTTGCATCTTTATAGCTGGTTACACTTGGAGAAATTTTATTTTCATCTCGAACGTTCACTCTTACAGACTTTCATTTTCGTTGCCATTCTAGGAGGTGAAAAGTGTGATTCTAATTGATTCTCGTTTACATTTGGAGAAAGTATACTAAACAATGACAACAAGATGTCACAACAAACAGGATTAATAAAAATCAAGGGATAAATCACAGTAAAAAGGTCAAACATTGGATAGAGATCTTTAGATCAAAATAACTTGCGAAGAATCTTGGTCCCATTTCTGAATTTCTTATGTGGTTTATGCCTAGACTATGCAACGGCTATGTTTTTCTATATACTTATAAGTTAATAATTAAAAAACAGTTATTATATTCATTAATAAAAAATAATGTTAAAACATTACTTTTGTAACCATTAAAAAAATCTACATAATTATTATTAAGTCGCGTTAAAGAAGATAAAAATCAATATATAAATAGAACAGGATTTCAAAGGTTTTTGTGTTACAAAGAAAATGTCTTCTTTGTTAGATTTGGGCCATGAGCTATGGGAAACGGGCGAGAAGAAGAGGCTTTATGAATGTTTAGGGTGTAGCTGTGACTTTCAAGGTTCTAGAGGACTACATTACCATTTCAAATGAACCTTTCAATGCATTGAATGCTGAGAAATGCTAATTGATCGCATAAAGCTCACAAGCCATCCCATCTTAAATAAAAAAAAACTTTAGAAATCAGAAGTCAAACGTTAATTCAGTAAGCACAATTTGATATTATGTATTGGTCAATAATCATATAAGGTGAAAACAGTCAATATATCAAAAGGAACTTGTTTATACTGTCATGTAAAGATCTTTCAACCGTAACAAGCGGTCTTCGTCAGAGTCAAAAACCCACCCAGAGTTGGGTTTTTGACTCTGACGAAGACCGCTTGTTACGATTGAAAATCTCACTCTAGTTTTCCCAATTCATATTGTGGTTTGATCATTATATATATATATATATATATATATATATATATATATATATATGATGTAATTTTTTGAGGGTTGAGGTCCAATGATTTTAAACTAGTCCTTTTGCCGACATTTCGACATATATTTATGTCATCTTCAGGGCTTGGAAATCTGTTTATGTTGCTGCATACCTATTTACATTATGGCTACTATTTGTAAATAGGTATGCAGCAACATAAACAGATTTTCAAGCCCTGAAGATGACATAAATATATGTCGAAACGTCGGCAAAAGGACTAGTTTAAAATCATTGGACCTCAACCCTCAAAAAATTACATCATATAAATATTGGGCCAAGAACACAAATCATGATATACTCGTATATATAGCTTCAGCTACTCAAAGGGGCTACCTCTGCCCGATGACGACGACTGTCGAAATATCGTTGTGAGTCTTTTGTGTGTGTCTTTATTTGTTTTTCTCTTTCCTGTGTGAACTATATATATATATATATATATATATATCTGAAAAAAACAATACATAAAGAACGAGAATACTTACTGGATCAATATTTCGAACCAAAGTCTTAAATGCACGTACCTCCTCTTCTTCTGTTCTACTTTCCTCCTTATGACGAACTTCGGTTCAAAATATTGATCCAGTAAGTGTTCTCTTTCTTTATGTGTTGTTTTTTTCGGTTATTTATCTGTCTGGTTTGGTCTGTTTAGTAATTTCATTATATATATATATATATCAATGATCAACCACAATATCAAATGGTAAAACAAGATTAATATCTTTCAGTTGGGTTTTTGACTCTGACGAGAACCGCTTGTTACGGTTGAAAGATCTTAGTCTTGCTTTCCTATTTCGTATTGTGGTTTGATAATTGATTGTTATTTTACGTGTTTATGTGAAATCTTTATATAATATATATATATATATATATATATATATATATATAACTTTAAATTACACAAAGCACGACACAGAAAAGAGAATAAAAAGAACACTTACAGAATTCAATATTTCGAACTGTTGTTCGTCATCAGGAGAGTAGACTAGAAGAGAGGACGAAGTGAGAGAGATCTCCCCACGTCGAAGAACGGAGCGCGAATGATATGTATATATATATATAAAAAGATTTCACATAAACACGTGAAACAACAATCAATGATCAAACCACATTGGAAAGAATTGGAGTCCGCTGGTATTTATAAAATTCCGTGCAAAAATTGCCATAAAATTTATATTGGTCAAACTGGTAAATCATTAAAAACACGTGTAAAACAACACCAATATAACGTAAGTAGACAGGAAAACAGTAGTGCCTTATTCTTGCATATAAAAAATGAAAATCATCATATTGATTGGACAGGAGCTAAATTTATTACCTATGAAAAATCAATGTTGTTAAGAAATATTATTGAATCGTCTCTAATTAAATTTAATAGATCTAATATTATAAACATTAGTAACGGTCTCTTCAAACTTGATACTTTCGTCACGAGGGCAATAGCCTCTTCAAAGAGGGTTGACAGCTAGCGGATAGTTTTTTACTTTTTCTTACTGTACTCCTTTGTTTCCCCAAACATCCCTTTCTGGACATTAGTCCTTTCCTGTGCTTTCACCCTTTTAAAATACCACTCTTCCCTCCCACTCTTCTCAACTCCTCACCAGATGTTTTCTGCATCTAGTGTTCAGTTGGGTTTTTGACTCTGACGAAGACCGCTTGTTACGGTTGAAAGATCTTAGTCTTGTTTTCCCATTTCTTATTGTATATATATATATATATATATATATCTCAAATAGTAATGAATAAAATGAGATAATTACTTCCCAGATAAATATATAATTCATTCATCTTTATAGAAATAAAATAGTAAATTAAATGAATGAGTTTTACCAAAACTATGTCGTTGTAGATGGGTTTTTCATACTGGATGAGGAGATAACTGAAGATAGTCTCGATGAAAGAAAATAATATTCTGACCAGCAGAATAATCACGTCGACCACTAACCATCTGCTACTGGGTACTGCCCTGTAATGAAAAGTCAGAAGAAATAATGTATGATTTATAAAAAATCCCAAAAAAAAGAGTTGAGTATTACTAAATATAAACTTGAAAAATCTGCAAAAATAGATATTCAAAAAAGTGTGACTAGTCGTTTATTATAAGTATTACAGTTATCACTCTTATTAATTTTAAATATAACGTGACTTCTCTGATCTTGTTCGGTAATAATCTACATAATTATTAAAAGTGTTAATAAATTTATGTTTCTATTGTTGGTTAGAATAACAACAATACGATAATTTTTCAGTAACTATGTGCCACTCGAACAAAACACGTCTTTCTCTGATTTTCAAAATTTAAATCTAATGTTCTATTTTTAGATACTTGTATTATCTGTACATATAAAAAATAAAATCCATAAATAAAGAGACAAACTGAAGTAGAAAAAGAAGTTTGTGTTTTAAAAAATGAATCTTTGACTACTAACCAACTAATATTCACCAATCGTCTTAACGATCAACTAGCTTTTTTTTATCAGACGCAAACAAGTTGTTGTTTTGTTTTTTAATACTCTTTTCCACAATTTTTTTTTTTTACTTTCTCACTGTTGCAGAATTGTTACTTGCAAATAAGGAAAGTAATGTCGTATAGAAATAGAAGTAGGTGGGTTATGAATAGAAGTAGGTTTGTTGCGATCGAAGATGGATAACATCCGAAAGCGCTCCAACTCCAGGATCATCTTACGAGGTATGACGGTTTATTAGAAATTTATATTTCTAATATAAATTGTTTAGAAATCATGAAAATATTAGATATGGAGATTTGGACGGATTTATATGTTTTGACGTACCCAAAGTCCTTTTTTGACATTTTATCGATGATATCTGTATATGGGCAGTTGTGTGCCAGTGTATGTGTCTGAACGGTTTTATACAGATTGTAGAATAAACCTTTTGATACATAGGAATCATATTTTCAGAAAAAAAAAGTTCTCTAGTATAGTAAGTTTTACTGTAATTACCATAAAGAGCAAAAGAGCTCTAAAAACTATTCATCTTGGAATAATGGATCATCTGCTGCACATGTCAAATTTGTTTACACTGACTTAGAATTTTTTAAGAGGGTCAGGTGAAGTAGAATTCTTGTGTAAAGAATAATATAAGAAAATTGAGATGTTGTTTTAATGAGTTGATATGATATATGAGGAGAACAATATTCTTAAATTATAAATGTATATATATTATTGAAAATGACACCAAACTTAGCTGATACTTGTTTCTCAATTTGACTAAATAACGCTCTCGTTATTTCATCCACACAATAAAGTACATATCCTATAGTCGACATGTTTCGAATGATCAACATTCATCATCAGAACGTGAATAACTTCTTGGGTGAATTTTCTGGTTTATTATATATGCAAAGTGAAGACAGTAGGGGGTTGTTTTTCTTCAAGTTTAAGATAATCTGGTCGTTAATCCTGTGGGCTGAGTGACCTTTCAGCTTGAGTTACTACCTGCAAGGGTTTTTGCATGCCCTTGATGTGAATTAAAAAGTTTCAAAATTGGGCTACTGTTTTCAACTTGAAATATTTAGGAGTGGCTTCAGTTTTTGAATTAGTATAGCCTCTAAAATTATCATTTTATGGTGGTTATTTTCTTTTTTTATTATTTTATTATTTGTAACTAGCATCTCTCGGGTCAATTTGTTATGTTTATCTTGCATATGTTTTTTAGGTGATCCGGTCATTAAGTGCATGGTGAGCCTTCTTGATAGGAAGGTGGTAGTCAT
Organism: Hermatobates lingyangjiaoensis; assembly: GCA_026182355.1. NCBI lineage: Eukaryota > Metazoa > Arthropoda > Insecta > Hemiptera > Hermatobatidae > Hermatobates > Hermatobates lingyangjiaoensis. Next base: position 2,822,376 of record JAPFBL010000253.1, read on the forward strand.
ACCAATGTACGAGTGTTTTTGAGTTGACTACATTAACTACTAGATTGATCTTCACTTTAAAAAGTTAAATAGTTTAATTGATTCAAATGCATATTCATAATGAGGTAAGTAACTAGCATGACTCTCCCTCTAAGTAAAGCTGTGTAGAACAGCTAATCTATATAATGATTCTGTTTGTTTAACAACTGTATTGTGCAAGCTTTGAAACAAAAGCAGCTGTGGTAAGCAAACATGTCAATATTTCCCTTATAGATAGCAAGATCGTTAAAAAGAATAAACTAATAAAACCATTAAGTAAGAAAAATCTAGTGGATGGTAATAAATACATTTTTGAGAATACCATTAATATAGCCTTGATAAAATATAAAAAAATAAGTTGACTAAATTTGACCATTTGACCATAAAGCACACTCAACACTTATTGAATAGTTCAAGATATAAATAATATGAACAATTAGTTAACATGATTGAATCAATCAAACTTTACACACAGCTGATTAATGCGGCTACTTAAACAAGGTTTTACTACAAAAACGACGTATTATATATTATTAATAATATATAATTATAATTTATATATTATTATTATTATTATTATTATTATTATTATTATTATTATTATTATTATTATTATTATTATTATAAGTGTCTATAATAATATATAAATAAACTTGTTATTATTATAAGTTTATTTATAATAATAAACTTATTATAATCTTCTTCAGTTTATCTGCTTATAATAAGGAATTAGAAAGTAGAACATAAAACCTGGAAACCACAGTTTAAAAAATGGAATTCATTTATTATATATGTTGTAACTGAATCGCAGAAATTTAAATAATAACATTTTTGTACGTTACTTGAAAGTATGATTAAAACCAAAAAATCGGCTACTACTATATATCTTATTAAATTGTATGTCAACCTTCACAATATCACATTCAAAAAATAATTCAATTTTATGTTGTCATCAAAGGTATATAAATTTTACAGTTGTTATAATTAATAAAATAAATGTCAAAAAAAATATTTTCTAGAGAAATGTGAGAAATCAGAATTTATTATAAACATTATTTACATGTTCAGTATGATGCTGACCCTGAAAGGCAATTCATATGTAGAACACTCTCTGTCGTTTAAATGTCAGTTATAATTCAAAACTACAACAATCTTAAAATTAATTTGTAAAATTATGAAATAAATTTCTACGAAAACACAATAAAGAGATTTTTTAGATTAAAGGTAGCTACCAAAATGTTAATATAGTTGCCGAGCCTATTGTTCTATCTCTGACGTAAAAATAACTTAAATATATAATTTAGTGATAACTTCTTTCATATCTTGCGTGCATTCATACACAAAGACTAAACACAAACACAGACACACACACACACACACACACACACACACACACACACACACACACACACACCACACAAGCACACACACACATATATATATATATATATATATATTATCAAACCACAAAATGAAATGGGAAAAAAAGACTAAGATCTTTCAACCGTAACAAGCGGTCTTCGTCAGAGTCAAAAACCAGCAGTTGAGTTTTCGACTCTGACGAAGACAGCTTGTTAGGGTTGAAAGAACTTAACCTTTTTTCCCCTATTTCACATTGCGGTTTAATCATTGATTGTTATTTTATGTGTTAATTGTGAAGTCTTGTTTTATATATACAATTATATAAAATGAATATATATATATATATATAATATAAAACTAAAGATTATCAGGACTCGGTCAGTTTTTCAGGTTCGAATTAACTCTCATTTCCAACGTTTCGGTTTTTATTTAAAACCTTTTTCATAGCCAGAAGAATAAAATTATTTGAAACAGATAATTTGTAATGTAATACTTAGTTTTTCTGTTACAAAAAATTTAATACTTCTGCCTATGAAAAAGGTTTTAAATTAAAACAGAAACGTTGGAAATGAGAGTTTAACTTGAAACTGAAGAACTGACCGAGTCCTGATAAAGTTTAGTTTTGTTCCTATTTCACGGTCGATACTTTTATCAATATATATATATATATATTAGTGAAGGTTGATAGCAATCATTCTTGCAACCATGTTTCTAAAAATTGTATGCCAGTTTCATGCTTGATTACGTTTTTAGAGAGTTTCTCTAATATTTCTTGTTTCTCTAAATCTAGAAATTGGCATAAAATTTTTAGAAACATGTATATATATCAATGATTAAACCACAATATGAAAATGGGAAAACAAGACTAAGATCTTTCAACCGTAACAAGCGGTCTTCGTCAGAGTCAAAAACTGAACTCTGACGAAGACCTCTTGTTACGGTCGAAAGATCTTAGTCTTGTTTTTTCATTTTTATATTGTAGTTTGATCATTGATTGTTGTTTCACGTGTTTATGTGAAATCTTTTATATATATATATATATATATATATATATATATATATATATATATATATAAGTACAACAGAATAAAAGAGAAAAATATACAGACCTATTATATTTTCGAAACCTATTATATTTGACTCAATTGTACCCGAACAGTGTATTTGACATTGACAAACTTGACGTCGACATTTTGTCCCGAACATAATGCCTTCTTTCTCTATAATTTATATTATAAGTAAATGGAGAAAAAACAAAGTTTCTTCCTTTGCATGAATGAAATACTACAAATATGTCGTAAAATACAAAGCTCCCTGCTATATATAACGAAATTAACACTCCATTCTGTAGTTAAAATAGAAACAAGCAGACTAAAACTGGAGCTTTTATAGCATTGAATTTATTAAGCTCTAGCTCTTCCTGTTTTTAATAAAACTTACTCAGCTGTTTCAGCATCCATCGTCACTAGGAGAAGTCTTCTGGTGGAATAGAATAGGAAATAGTGACAGATAGCAAGCTACTGACGTACCGAGACACAAAGTAATAGCTGCGAACTCACAACATTCTGTTCTGCAATAGTGCCACCTTGCACACCAGAGCAAAAAAATAACTAACAAGTTAAAAAACAGAAAAAAAATGTACAAACTCACAGGGTTTTTATTACCTTATTATAAATAGTAAATAATAATAATACCTCAGTTTAATAAGGGTAAAGAAGAAGTTTAAAAATAATTGACTGTATATATTTTAATTTTTAATAATTAGTTTTTAATTTACAGACTAGTATATCCATCGTAATGTTTTTGAATTGTACGATATTACTGCATTTTATCAGAAATAAAACTATTTATAAAAATTAAGCAAATGAATAAGAACCAATTTAATTCATATTAAATATAAAAGGTTTTACAACAGTGAATGATTAAAGCATGAAATTAAAAAAAAGAATAATTTTCAACAATTACTATTAATTTATTGACATTTCTTGATATCATAAACAAAATTAAGATCAATCAAAGAAAAAAATAATCAGATTAAAAGCACTAAAAAATAATTATTATGGTCAGTCAGAATGCCTGCATCGCTGACAAGGAAATTCTAATATATAAAAAAATAGCAAAAACCAATTTCTTTAAAGATTTTGAAGACGTACGTCAAAAAAAAATATTTTAAATGAACATGCAAATGAAATTTTTTAATCAATCATGAGTTCTCGTTTTCTCTAAAGTCTGTTCTGATTAAAATATTTTAATGTGAATATTTATTTTATTACTTGTAACATTTGCAAAGTTAGACTTAGACACGTCTATGTGTCTTAAGAAAGTTTTAAATAAAAAACTAAAATGACCTCATTTCAGAAAGTAAATCTAAAATTCTGACGAGTTTGAATTTATTTAGGGTCATATTTACTATATAAATATATATAACAGATTCAATAATATATCGACCGTTTGATAGAATAGGTGTGTTCTCTAATCGGGGTTCGGGCAATTTTCCAGGATAAAAAATCAAACTCTCGTTGCCAACGTTTCGGTTTTATTTAGAACCTTTTTCATATATATATATATATATATATATATATATATATTTGGGTTTATATAAGAAGAAATATGGGTTTTTATGAGGATATAAGAAGAGTGTATGGAGAAGATGCCTATGAAAAAGGTTTTAAATAAAACCGAAACGTTGGCAACCAGAGTTTGATTTTTTATCCTGGAAAATTGACCGAACCCCGATTAGAGAACACTATATATATAAATTTCTAACATAAAAAGAAAGCATAATCCAAAATCTTTGACAAATGGTATTATTTAAAGGGCTATTGGTAGTTAGTAGAATGTTTTTCTACTTTAATGTTTTAACATCTCATTAAAATTATATATTTTATCGTGATCGTTATATTTCATGAATTACAGAACTTATATTGTATATTATATAAAATTATGCATTAAATAAATTGCACATTTTAATAAACATTTTAAATATCTATGAGTGCATTTAATTTATATTTAAATATTTGTTTTTGTAATAGTGATAATGGTCGATGTGAGCTTGTTTAAGCATTAATAACAATATGTATAAGTAATAACCAATAAGAATAGTTATGTTTCCTAATTGGTAGTTACTAATAGAACATAATAAGTTGGTGTGAAAAAATAGAATATGTCTGATCAGTAAAAAAATCAATAAATTAAAAGTAAATTGTAGGGTAAAAAACAATTTTTTTACCTTACAATGAGTAAATACTGCATAATAAGTGATTGCACTACGTTAAAATAAAAAGTAAATCCTAACCTGCAATTTTAATCTACGTTCTTATGATAAAAAGCCTGAATTAAAGAAACAAAGAGTCTACTTGAAGCAATTAGTTTGAAAATTAATATAAATTTAAATGTAAAGAGAAAAAGAAGTGGCTTGGAAATCGTGTAATAAGTGCATAGTTCTCAGTTGGGTGATTTGGTAGGAGGATATGCACGAAATCACAGCAGGTTGTCTGAGGTCGTTACTCTTGACTTCAGCTTTCTCCTCCACCCCCGTCACGGGAAAGTGTAGTCTATTTACTACACTCTCCTAGCACTCATGCAAATACAGTCTGGGTCAAACTCGTCGTAACCTAGAACTCTCACAGATTGCTAACTCTCCTTCATATTACCTTAATTCAATAAATAAATAATATGATGACTGAAAGTCGTTGCATTTATTCAATATTTCTCAAAGAGACGACACAGAGGTTTTTTTCTGACCAAAAAAAAAAACATGCATAGAGTTTTAATCAAAGTTTAAAACGTTCGCTTTAATTTTAGTTGAAGTGTGAAATCCCCCTACACTTGAAAGTGGAGCTCTGTTCTTTAAGTCATCTCCAAGGCCCACTTTCAGTTACATGGTTTCCCTAAATGAATGATGTAACAGTTTCACACCAATCTTTCATCTAGTAGCTGATACCTTTTGGCTATAGGTATTATTAATATGAGACCATTTTCATGTTCAAAAAAGTGGGTATTTTCAATTAAAATACTGGAAGCACGACACTCTCAAAAGAATCCGAAGTAGGGTACGACTAGAGTTGTGTGTGTGTATAAATTTTATATATATATATAACAAGATTTCACAACAAAAACGTGAAACAACAATATATATATAATATATAAGAATCAATGATCAATGATATGTAATATATCAATCAATAATCAAACCACAAATGAAACTCAGTTGGGTTTTTGACTCTGACGAAGACCGCTTGTTACAGTTGAAAGATCGTAGACCTTTTTTCCCCATTTCATATTGTGGTTTGATCATTGAGATATATATATATATGTGAAACTAATCCCGATTAGATAACACACCTATTCTATCAATGGTCAATATATTGAATCTGTTATATATATATATATATATATATAGGTGTGTTTTCTAATCGGGGTTCGGTCAATTTTCCAGGATAAAAAATCAAACTCTCGTTGCCAACGTTTCGGTTTTATTTAAAACCTTTTTCATAGGCAGAAGTAAGAATTTTTTAACTAAGCAGTCTAGTCGAAGGTTTTGTCCGGCTAACATTGTTGTTCCTTTAAATAATGTAAATTTCATTTTCTTAGTTAAAAAATTCTTACTTCTGCCTATGAAAAAGGTTTTAAATAAAACCGAAACGTTGGCAACGAGAGTTTGATTTTTTATCCTGGAAAATTGACCGAACCCCGATTAGAAAACACACCTATTCTATCAAACGGTCGATATATTATTGAATCTGTTAGATATATATATATATATATATATATATATCAATGATCAAACCACAATAAGAAATGGGAAAACAAGACTAAGATATTTCAACCGTACAAGCGGTCTTCGTCAGAGTCAAAAGCCCAACTGAGTTTTTGTTTTCTTAGTCTTGTTTTCCCATTTCTTATTGTGGTTTGATCATTGATATATATATATATATATCAATGATATATATGATATATATAACAATAACAATATATATAACAATGATATATATATATATATATATATATATATATATATATATATGAGTAGCTTCAGCTACTCAAAGGGACTACTTCTACCCGATGACGACGACTGTCGAAATATAGTTGTGAGTCTTTTGTGTGTGTCTTTATTTGTTTTTTCTCTTTCATGTGTTAACTATATATATATATATATATACAAAACTAAAGTTTATCGCGACTCGGACATTTCTTCAGGTTTAAATTAGACTCTCATTGCCAACGTTTCGGTTTTTATTTAAAACTTTTTCATAGGCAGAAGTATAAATTTTGAAACAGAAAAACTAAATATTACATTACAAATTATTTTAATTACAAATTATAATTTACATTAATAATTTGTAATGTAATACTTAGTTTTTCTGTTCAAAATTTATACTTCTGCCTATGAAAAAGGTTTTAAATAAAAACCGAAACCTTGGCAATGAGAGTTTAATTAAAATCTGAAGAACGACCGAGTCCCGATAAACATTAGCTTTGTTTCTATTCACGGTCGATACTTTTATCAATATATAATATATATATATATATATATATATATATATATATATATATATATATATATATTATCAACGATCAATGTGTGTGTTTATTATAGAAGACTACATTTATATCCAAAAAATCTACACTAAATCTATATCAACTATCATTTTTTTTAATATGCATCAATATTTATTAAAATGGCAAAATAAATATAAAATATGCAAAAGATTATACAGGAGTAAAGTTTTTTTTGTATTTTGACATTAAATAGTTAGTGATGACTAAAAATCTTTTCTAAAAGCTGAAGGTAGAAACTAACAGTACTCCAGTTCATTGTTTTCTAAATATCTACAAGAATATCTCTTTATTCACATAGTTGTGATAGAAGTTTTCTATTTTTTGAAGTAGCTTGAGGTCATAAACCTAAGTTCATGTAATGTAATGAGGACTAACAAGAAGATTACCTATTTCTATATAATTATTTTTTTTTATTAAAAAAACTATGATGTTAAATTCAATTTTGATTATTTTTAATACGAAATAAACTGTTAACAATTAATCTTTTAAAAAGATATCAGTCATTCATTCTTTTTAACAAACAAATCCCAGATAATATTCTTTTTTATTGATTCGTTTGTTGCAAATATAAATTATATATTATTTGATATATTTAATCTTCAATATTTTCAATAGGATTAATTTTATTATAAATAAATATTTTACCTTATAATAAAAATGCCAAAGATGAATTTCTAATGAAATGAAATATTAAAAAGTACATATTACATATATGCATATACAGTGTCACGTTTTCATTCAAACAAGACAGTTGTTGTTGAAATCCACAGAATGTTTTCTTTGTAAAATAATCTCTAATGTAACAGAATTTTTCTGTTTCAAAATTTTATACTCCTGCCCATGAAAAAGGTTTTAAATAAAAAATGAAACGTTGGCAATGAGAATTTAATTTGAAGAAGCATTAAAAGAGTCAGAAGCATCTTGATTTCTTATTTATTGTTTGAAATGCCTAAATTAAGTAGGTCATCCTCATTTCTTCTGTTGATAACAAGCCTCTGAGAAACAGTCTACGGGAAATATTAGTAGCTGAACGAGAAATTGAAAGGTAATTAGAGGTAATAAAAAATGAAAACATAAATGGAGAAGATGCTAATTTTATATATGTCTATATTAACTGTAAAAAGAGTACGTTTAAAAATCTACATTTTTCGGATCTGCACGTATAATTTCGAAAATGTTCATGTTCTTCTAACCGATGTCGATAGATTTAATTCAAACCTATGCGGAAACGACTCAATGAATGGATCACATCTTCAATATTGATGTCTTCACGAATGTTATAATGGAGGTAACAACACAGACGAATCAGCACGCATTGTAGAACAGAGCCGTAATAATTCTGACGCCCATGCATCAATTTACGAGGCCAAATCATATAGGAGAGCTCATTGACAACGGCATGTCGACAGTAAGACACGGGCATTGTTTAAAAAGAAAAAATGTAGGTAACAGAAGCATTTAATCTTTTTCCTGAAGGATAAAAAACGAGGAGTTATATAATACTATTGTAAGCCGAGAGCTGGTTTGAGGGTAACTCTTGACCTAGAGAACAAACTGTGACCAACCGACCAGTCAAACATCCAGAGGGCCTTGACCTCGTCCCAAGGGTTAAAGACCCATGAGACGTCGTCAACCAGTTTTGAATGTCTTGACTTTCTCTTAACTTCTCAAAACTTGGCCAGTAACTTAAAATCAGCAATAAGCATGATTAAACTATTTTTCCTTAAATAAAAGAGACTATATTTTTTTAAAAAATTAACTTCAACGTTACAACGAAATAAGAGCTAAATATAAAAGGGCATGGCATGTAAATGAGTCACTGTGATTACCTTGACTTAAATTGTAACAGGTGTCCAAATTGTTAAAGAACCAGAAAAGTCCTAACTGGAAAAGACGCAATGCTCTTGGTCATCACCTGTTGCTCTACAGAGCAACAACGAGAAATGTGAACATATCCATCATAAAGCTATAAAGGAATTCAGGCCAAACTCTTACCGCATGTACACAGGAAATACATTCACCGCTAATCGCATTTTTTCTAATTTTTGAAAATTTACCCTAATAAAATTAACACAATATAATAATTAATATGCCATAGATTGATTAAAATTAACGCAAAATTTAATAATAGAACATTTTATTTTGTTTTGTTTGTTTTAATCGTTAAAGCCTTTTACTCTCAGAGTTATCCTAACGGATTATTTTAGTGACTAGTAGTTACCTTTTCGGGTTTATTTCAAAATCGAAGTTTGTTATAGCTGAGATCTTTAAGGAGTTCCAGACACTCCACAGCATGACTGACAGCTTTAGTCTGAACTTCAGTTTTAGTTGGTACTGAAACACACATCTTCAGTACCAACGGTAAGCACCCTACAGTTTGAATACATGTGACTAAATCATTTCTTGAGAATGTTTTCTTAAATATTAATAATATGTTTTATTCTAAGGATTATTATTTTAAAAATGTTGGGTACGAATGAAATTTTATTACAATTTAAATATTTGCATTGTAAGTCTTTTTTTGCTATTGCTAGTTACGTATATTTGTAGATATGGCAAAAGAATCTGAACAAACTCAAACTATTTCTTGCGCAGAACATGAGCTCATTACTAACTGCCGTCATGTTCTGATTTTATGTGTGCTCTGGGCATGATGTTGAATGCTTTAAGTTTCCACATAGCTTTTTGATTATGGCATTGGTCAATCAAAGTGTCATTAATGGCGCAATATCTTCCAACCACGAAGTGCAGGCTCTGTAACTAATGTTAGAAAGCAAAATCAGAAAAAGCTTTATTACAAAAACCACGATTTTTGTGAAACTCAAAATAGTTATTTCTTTTTTCTTGCAAAAAAAAAGTCTGCAGTTCCTTTTACCAAATCATTTTATTTAGCATCAGTTAACATTCCTGTCAATTTCCGGGAAAAACATTCAAACTAATATTAAAGAATAAGTTAGAAATCATGAAATACCAGTTTAGTTTAGATTAAACTTTCTTGATTAAAAATTAAAAACTTCAAAAACAACAAACTGTAAGGCTTAAAACACCACATCTCTTTAAATAGCAATAAAAAAAATCTCTCTAATTTATTAACAGGAACCCATTTTATGCCAAATATCACAGTTTTACAATGCCATGAGTCATTGGACCTTTCCTAGGCTTACCTGGAATCTTGATTTGAAATAATGTTAACAAAGTAGGTAATATTTTAATGAATAAATTTCTTAAAGAAATGAAGTATAGATAAACTTTTAAAATTATAAATAATATTATAAATTACTCATGGATTGAACAGAAGTTACAATGATAATGTAAGAATAATCAATATTATTACTGAATATTATCGACTCCTCCTTAATCAAATTTAACTAATCCTATACCATAAACATTAGTAAACGCTTATTCAAATTACACTTTGCACTCCGAGAGCAATAATCCAGTCTTATTTTAATTTGTGCATATTTTTTTCCTGAACTACTTTGTAAACACTTATTTTTTTTTCCTTAATTTTTACATTCTTTAAAATACCGGTCTTTCTTTCCTCTTCTCGCATAATGTGAAATTAATATTACTTCTATTGGTCACTAATTTAAGTACAAATAGATAGACATAGCTTTTAAGGGTGTTAGAAAAATGTCCTCTAATGAACAACAGAAACCTGTTTAATGCCAAATGTCATGGTTTTACTATATCTTGAATCCGACGGCACTCCGTAGGCCTGCTCGAAATTTTGATTTTAATACAGTTTTTTTCTAATGGTAATAACATAAGTAATTTATTAATTCATAACTCTCCTAGGGAAGTGGATTATACTGATTCTTATAAAATTTCATGTAAATATTGCCATGAAATATAGATAAATCAGATTGGTAAATCATTAAACAACGTGTAAACAACACCCATACAACGTATTAATCTTGCATATTAGAGTCATTATATAAATTAGACAGAAGCTAAAATAATCAATGATCAATGTTGTTAAAAAATATTATCAAGTCGTCTTTAATTAAATTAATAGATTAAATACTATAAAATTAGTAATGGCTTATTCAAGTCAGACTCAGTGTTGACGAGAGCAACGGCTTTGTTTACCCTGACTTGTCTTGCCCAGCATTTGTTCCCTTTTCTTGCACTTTTTTCCCTTTAAAACACTTTTCTTGCATTCCTCTCTTCTCAATATCACTACAGATGTTTTATTTCACCACTTGATTTTGTACCAGTGAGACTCTGCCGAAGACCACTTATTTTGGTAGGAAGATCTTAGTCACATTTTTAAATTTCTTACTGTGGATAATGATTTTTAATTCACATGTTTACTGTGTAATCTTGAATAATATATATATATATATATATATATATATATATATATATATATATGATCAAACCACAAAATGAATAGGGAAAAAAGGCAGTTGGGTTCTTGACTCTGACGAAGACCGTTCGTTACGGTTGAAAGTCTGTTTTCCTTTTTTATTTTGTGGTTTGATCATTGCTTGTTATTTTACGTGTTATGTGAAATCTTGTTATATATATATATATATATTTTTTATATTTTTTGTTTGGTTCATTTAGCTCTCTGATGATGTTGTAACGAAAGTCGTTAGAGCATTGTAATTAATATATATTTGTTTATTGTGGTGTTTAATTCATATATTATATCAAGAGTTATTGTTGATTATTAATTTATATATATATATATATATATATATATATATATATACTTAAAATAAACTGTGACACATAGACAGAAACATAACAAAGACTCACTTTTCAATATTTTGACCGTAATGGCGGTCGTCCTCAGGAGAAGGACAGTCAACTCAGACAGACAGTCTGAATACGATCGAAATATTTAAATGTGAGTCTTTGTTATGTCTCTGTTTATGTGTCACAGTTTATTTTAAGTGTAATCTGTCCTGCCGGACCGTTTCCGTTTATCATGGTATATATAAATGATCAAACCACAATAAGAAAATGGGAAAACAAGACTAAGATCTTCAACCGTAACAAGCGGTCTTCGTCAGAGTAAAAAACCCAACTATATATATATATATATATATATATATATATATATATATATATATATATATATATATATATTTGTACATCAGAAATCGGTCAGTTTTCAAAATTCAAATTTAACTTTCACAGCCGACGTTTTGGTTTCATTTACAACTTTTTCAATAGTCCTACTATATAATTATATATGAAATCATATAACAATCAACAACTATACATATAGCAAAAGATGCACAGTTGAAACGGATAGGCTGTTACGAATGTATATATTTGGGAGTAAAAAGTTAGAAAACCTAAACAAGTATAGAATTCAATGAACTTTATGAATTGTAAATAATATTTACTAGACAATATTTCATTGTCTAGAGCATTTACGTTTGTCACATTCTAGATGCTGTAACTCTGCATCATTTTATAGATTTACTACTGGCAATTGTCATATGATTTTCTTTTTGTTTTTTAGCCCTGTGAAATTTGTTTTAAATAAAATCGAAACGTCGGCTTTCTAGTTTTATTTGGACCTGAACGTACTGATTTTTTCATTATTAATATTAATGTTTGTATGAACTTTACGCATATGTAAGAAAATATTTTTTTTTTTAAATATATGTATACATCATGTTTTTACTCTTTATTCTCGTAGACACTGCTTCTACTTTAAGGATTTCATGTACCTTTATTTTGAGCAGTTATAATGATTTAGTTCGGAAATATTAACGATTTTAATTTTTTTTTTTTACTTAAAAATGATTTGAATTTTACATGATTTTTGTTTTATGAATATTTCTTTATATAGTTGTTATGTTGTTATTAATACCTTTAAGACATTTGCACCATATATAGATTAAAGATAATTACATGCAAAGAGAGAAATTAATATTTTTCAGTCGTTAGATACTTAAGTACCTTATAATGGTGGCAGGTTTTTCGCTGCGCTCCTGAAGCGAGTCGGTGATGAGTTTCTTCACCACGGTCAACATGTTGACTTTAAGGCGGTCGCACGCTTACTGCATTTCTAGCTTTCTTTCCCGACCCCCTTCTCTTAGGAAAGCAGTTTCGCCAACGACCATGCTCTCCTTAATACTATCTTCCGTTTGACCCGGAAAATGCCAAATAAACAGATGTCATTTACATATGCAACATAATCACATGTGAACAAATTAGCGCCTTATTCTATAAATAGTGAGAATCATGATATATATTGGGCAGAAGCTAATTACGTTTGAAAGATCGGTGTTAGTGAGAAATATTATTCAGTCAACTTTCATTAAATTTAATCAATTAAATACTACAGACATTAGTAATGGTTTATACAAGTTAGACTCAGTGCTAACGAAAGCAATAGCTTTGTCTACAGTGGTTAACATCTAGCAGATAACTTTTGCTTACATTTCATGTGTTCCATCATCAAGTCTTCCCTGTTCCTCATTGACATTGACATTGCCCACATCCATAAATCTCAAAATTAGAGATCATAGAGATTACTATATCATACTAGAGATCATAGAGATTACTATATCATACTAGAGATCATAGAGATTACTATATCATACTAGAGATCATAGAGATTACTATATCATACTAGAGATCATAGAGATTACTATATCATACTAGAGATCATAGAGATTACTATATCATACTAGAGATCTTAGAGATTACTATTACTGGAGATCATAGAGATTACTATATCATACTAGAGATCATAGAGATTACTATATCATACTAGAGATCATAGATTACTATGAAGGCAATGCTTTCATGACTATATATTCCATATGAAGGGTTTGTGAAAATAAATAAAAAACTGATATTACATAATCAGATTAAAATATTTAAAAACGAATAACTTTAAAGGAAATCTGAGAACACATAATCAATTAAAAACTCAATTTTTCACTACTTTTATTCAAAAATTTGTATTTTGTTGCCACATTTTGTGATATAAAAATTTTAAAATATGAAAAAGTGTAAAACTTGCATTTGTCATTTGATTATGCTGAAATTGACGTATAAGTTACATATACATTTGTTTCGGCTTAGCACCATTGGTGAAATTAAGATCTTCAGGTTGCAATATAAAATAATAGTTATTATATTAAATTTTACTGACCTTTATGAAGTTGCATACTAAATTACTATATTATATTATAGTAATTTAATACTACTATATTACTTACTATATAGTAAGTAATGCTATTAATACAAGTTTACTATAATTATTATTATTATTATAATTTTATAGGCAGAAATGCTACTCAAAACACATGTAACTCTACAATTAAAGATATCACCGTAATATTAATAGGAAAAATAAATGGTGTAAAGAATTCTGATTTCACGATGTCAAAGAACTAACTATGATAACAAATCTTCTTCGATAATGACAGGGATTAAAAATTACAGAGACACAGTGTAATTAATTATTTAATGACTAACTACAGATAATCTGCATGGAACTGTGCAGCCCTATCTTCATGTATATTGGAAAACTTTTTCCTAACCATTTCTGGGTTATTTACCAGAAAGCAACTTTACCGTTTGACTCTCCACTTCGTTTTTATAGCTCGTAAGAAGCATTCGAAAGAGAAACACAACACAAAACTCACGAGAGGGGCCTTTGTTGAAGGAACATCTAGACTACAAGGCTACAACAGTGATGTTAGCAGACATTTATTTTGGAATTATTTATTATTAAAGACAATCACCCTACTTAAAATAAATCATTTACTGATTTTAACATTATATCTAGTTGTAAGAATTTTAATATAGTTGTTCGTTGACTTAGGAATTTAATTCCTTCCAAGATCGACTTCGTATACCAACAGGTCGTATGCGAGACTAATTTTTCCATAAAATACATAATAATTTGATCAATCTGTTCCACAGTCCGAAAACCTATGATCAATCCTGTAATTACTGATTATAAATAACAATTACACATACATATAAAAGAAATCAATTAAATTAGACAGAAATAAAACAAATAAATTATAATAAAGCTTAAAACATGAACTTACCTTAGAGACTAGCGGATTAAAGTAGGAAGATAAAGACGGAGGTGTGGAGGTAGAGGAGGATACAATGGCGTGGAGAGTACTGTAACTTACACTCTAATTTACACTACGTAACTAAGCTAATTTAGATTTTTTAAAGGTATTTAGAGTGGACAACGATTATACTGAAACAAATTAAAGAAATTGAGGCATTATCATTCAAACAAAAAGTCTATCACTGTTTTACTATTTATTTATATAGTATCCTAAGAAACCAAAATGGTTATTTCAACAAAACTAGAAAAGTAATCAGACCAGAAAAACAATCCCCGGGATATAGTGTTGTGTAACTCGGAAGGTAGCAACGCGTTATTAGTTTAGATACAATACTCGTAACAAATGACTGTCATGTCAGTCACAATAAAAGTATTTCAAATTTTGAAAGTAGATTTTGATAAATTGGTAATTTCTTCACAATGCAGAGTAAGTTCTTTCTCATACAAGTTGTAGTTCTTCTTTATATTTACATAAAAATAAATGAAACCGTATACACATTGGTTTTGGTGTTATAAAATCATCCATATCACTTCAAGTTTTATTTACATTAGTAACTAACTCATTTATTTAATATTATTATTATTATTAGATATTATTAGTAGATGAAGTCATCAAACCGGTTTCTCAAAGTCTGCATCATTGAGAGTCGATTCGATGATGCAGCCTATCATCGTAGCCGGTCAGATTCTAAAAGTTGCGAGGTACGTCAGAAGTATTCACAAATAGGCAGGTGACCAATGAGGACACGAAAATCCCCGAACCACCCCAACCACATCCATCATAGAGGAGGCTGTTGTTAAAATAGAAAGCCAAACCCTTAGACCTACAACTTTTCACGACTCAAGAAGACCAAACAACCGAATACCGAATAAAAGAGTACAGACATTTACTTACTGACTCCACAAACACAGCAGTATTAAAATTCAGCACTAGTAGGTCCGTGACTTGGAAAGACTATTTACAACGCGCACAACAGTGGCCAGAAAGAATCGTTGGTCGTTGGTTGGTCGGAAGTTTATAAAAATAATATGATTACTAACCACTGTAGTACTAATAATATGCATTATTTATTTAAATTTCGAAAAAATACAACCCATGTGAATAGAAAGTGGTTCCACTAGGAGTCCAGTTCAATGTTTCTTAACCGTTCGTTTTTAGAAAATTTTACTGATCTCTGAATTTGTTTATTTTATTTTTTAGTTTCACAACTTTCAAATTCATTGTTACATTTTTATAAAATGGTAATAGTCATTTATATATGTATCAGAAAACTGAACACTTCTTCTCTGTTCAGAATACAGAACAAAAATCAATAAAAAGGTACAAATTTTGACTCGAATCATAGACATTACTGTATTTTTAACAGAAAGTGGTTCTTTTCACTTGTTTCCAAGTTTCTTTCTGTAAGATTGGCAACTCCAATAATGAAAACATTTTGGATTTAATTATGTTACTTTCTTACAGGGAACCAGTTCTCACAGAGCATGTTCTTAAGAGTCACAGAAACAAAGGCGAAAGACAGCAAGTGTATCTCACCTCTCCAATGAGTCTTAAAATGAGTTTGTAAGAAAATGGTCAGATTTAGTTAAACAGCACATTTTAACAAAAAGACAATTTGTGAAATATTACACGATAACTGTGGATTCAACTTGACACTCACCTTACGTTAAGGAGACAACCTTTCTGTTACGAGACCTAGTCCGGTGTGAATCTTGGTTTTGAAACAATAGAAAGATTTCTCAATTTTGTAGATTGCACTGAGAAAATGGAATCCGAAATTGAGCAACTGGCAATGTGTTCGTGCTATATTAAGTCCTAAGCTCATTTTAATCGAATTTTCAGTCCATTTTCTTCTTCTTTTTCATAACTTTTAGTTCATTAATGCCATTTTGTTTTCCTCTTTCAACACAATTTTCTTTTGTTTTCATTATAACTTGTAAACCTCGATTTTCAACTTCTTGCCGTTATATATGATATATGAACTATATATGAAGTATAAACTACAAAAGAAAAAAGAAAACAACAGAAATAAATGCTAAGAGAGCAAACAAAGTAAAAACTTTAATTATGGTTTCTTTTATGTTCGCTTCTCAGTTTTTACTTTGTTTGCTCTCTGAACTGTTGTGAAAAGTTCAGTTGTCACGTATTTATTCAGACTACAGTTGTTGTTAAAATCCACATACTCTTTTTCTTTGTGAAATAATTTATAATGTAATACTTAGTTTTTCTCTTTCAAAATTTATACTTCTGCCTATGAAAAAGGTTTTAAATAAAGACCGAAACGTTGGCAATGAGAGTTTAATTTGAACCTGAAGAACTGATCGAGCCCCGATAAACCTTAGTTTTGTTTCTATTCCACAGTCGATACTATATATATATATATATATATATATATATATATATATATATATATATATATATATAATTAAAGTTACAGCTAGAGAACACAAGAAAAAGGACGAACACTCACGAATCTCGATAATTTCGACGTCTTACCGTCTTCAGGAGAGTAGAAAGAAAGAAAATAAAAGGAGAAAGAATGAAGGAACGGAGACGTAAATGCGTCCACTGGCCGATGTAAACTGGCGCGATACAATGACACGCAGTGCAGCTACCTTACCAACGTGGCGGTTATAATATATATATATATATATATACTTAATAAACGGAAAACTGGACACGTTTCTTTATATATATATATATATATATATATATATATTTATATATATCATATATATATATATAATATATAAAGATTTCACATAAACACGTGAAACAACAATCAATGATCAAACCACAATAAGAAATGGGAAAACAAGACTAAGATCTTAGTCTTGTTTTCCCATTTCTTATTGTGGTTTGATCATTGATATATATATATATATATATATATATATAAAGAGGACTTCGTACACGGGTCCCTTAATGTGCCGTGCCAGGTGTAATGGATAGAAGTCTGCTTGGACTACAGTCTTCCATTAAGGCACCTATTGGTCTTTCACTGTTGTTTTTATATAAATCATTTATTGTACCTTCATGGTGGTACGAAGATCTCAACTGATTTGTAATTTCTTTTATATTTTTTCTTTATATCCAGATTTACCAGCTTTATTTTGCCTGTTCTTTTTTTTACTCTAGTCTCTTGTTTTTCTGTATAAATTTGAAAAAAAAAAGAATAAAAAATGTATATATATATATATATGATTCGATGCGATGTTGACCAATGGGAGTAGAGTTACAGGTCCAAGCGTAAGGTCCCAGTTGCCCGCTGCTCAGCAAAAAGCCTTTGCGTTCTGCCAATAGGTATAGAGGTTGCACAGTCCCTCTGTGTTAAATGATGTTTGGCAGAAAACATTAGCCTCACTTTACAGTGAACTCCTGTTCCCTTTCTATTTTTGATTTTTGTGGTGGTTGGGTGTTGTTGTTGTTTACTATTTTCTGTTACGGATATTGCTGGATATTTAAATGATACTCTCGGTTGTTTACTGCGAAAAGCCGCCTTCATCTTCATGCCAACAGGGGTAGAGGTTGCACAGTCCCTCTTGATTATTAAGAGATGTTGACACTGGAATCCAACTTCTTCTCGTAGAAACATCTTCAAGTTGTAGGTTTTGTATATTGTTCTCTTCGGTTTCTTATGTTCATGTTTTTTCTTCAGTTGAATGTTATTGCTGCTATTGATGGGTGGCTGGTAGGTGATGAAAAGTTCTGCACTGTTGACCTGGTGGTGGTATTTGCGACATGTTTCAACCATTCTCTGGTTATCTTCAGGCAAGGAAATGGCCCAGACGTTGGTCCTTATATACAGTTTTCTATGGGTTGTCCGGGGAAAGGAATATGATTCGATGCGATGTTGACCAATGGGAGTAGAGTTACAGGTCCAAGCGTAAGGTCCCAGTTGCCCGCTGCTCAGCAAAAAGCCTTTGCGTTCTGCCAATAGGTATAGAGGTTGCACAGTCCCTCTGTGTTAAATGATGTTTGGCAGAAAACATTAGCCTCACTTTACAGTGAACTCCTGTTCCCTTTCTATTTTTGATTTTTGTGGTGGTTGGGTGTTGTTGTTGTTTACTATTTTCTGTTACGGATATTGCTGGATATTTAATTTATTGCTGAGCAGCGGGCAACTGGGACCTTACGCTTGGACCTGTAACTCTACTCCCATTGGTCAACATCGCATCGAATCATATTCCTTTCCCCGGACAACCCATAGAAAATATATATATATATATATATATGTTACTAGCCATTGCGACTACAACGTGCTTGGTCTCCCTTTCTCTTTTCTTCTGAAGACGGATTGCCCGAAAATTTGAGTTTGTAAGTGTGTTTCTTTACTTTGTGTGCTACCTGCCCTCAATTTTTAAATGTTATTGTGTCCAGTTTTCCGTTTATTAAGTATATATATATATTATAACCGCAATATAGGCCAACATTTCGGAAGACCTGTACATACGACTCGTAGTACGACTACAGTGAATGGGTTAAATACATGAAAGGAAACATAACTGATCCTGACTATGGTTTGACCGTTTAGTCTGAATATTCAAGTCCTCCAATTTTACCTTTATTAGGACATCGAGATTCGACTTCCAATCAGCTTTAAAAAGTTATAGAATTAAAGTGTATCGACTAAATCTGTTGTCAATATGTGACATTACAGGTAAATAACTGTTTTCATTTATTCATGTACCTCAGCCTTTCGGCTACATCATGATAAAGCAGAATAGGTTGATGCACGCTTTTAACTTGGAGCTCTTTCGCCACGTCATAAAAAAAAAACAACAATTTCTCACGAATGAGATAAAACGAGACAGTCCTCTTAAAATACCCAAGTTGTACCTCGTGGAGGAGGGATTTCACGACCTACAACAACAAAAGCTATAAAACATATGCCTGGTAGTCTCCAGGAGACTGATGGTTACTTGATGAAAGAAATCATAAAGAATTACAGGAGAAAACATAAGGGAAACAATAAGAGTAACTGTTAGTACTGAGTTGAGATATAGCGAAGAATAGGTATAGAATTGGAGTCAGAGATCACAAACAAATGTATAGTGAGAAGGAAAGAGAAGCATCTAGACGATAACGGCATCACGATAGGCCAGGCAAACCTAAGTCCACCACAACCAACCTCGCCCGAAGAAATAGTAAGCCTGATAAGCAATAA
Source organism: Hermatobates lingyangjiaoensis (assembly GCA_026182355.1). Classification (NCBI taxonomy): domain Eukaryota; kingdom Metazoa; phylum Arthropoda; class Insecta; order Hemiptera; family Hermatobatidae; genus Hermatobates; species Hermatobates lingyangjiaoensis. The sequence continues at coordinate 2,842,554 of JAPFBL010000253.1, forward strand.
GATAAGTTGCTGGATATACGCGAAAAGAGTCTTAATAAAGACAGTGCATGCCTGAAGAAGAAAAGAGGAGTTGGGGATCTAGCCCCTGATGTGCGCGACAAAGCGGACTTTCCACTCGCGAACACCAGCCCAATATCGAGAACCCAAAGATAGCAGCTAAAGCCGCTGTTGTGCCACCATAGTGAAAGTGACCAAGAAGAGCGGACTGCCACCCAAACTAGCGCTCGAACTAGCAGACCTTTCACGAATGCCGGCCCAGGCTAGCATCCCGCTCAGGTTGTGCCTTTCTTAGTTCACGCCATAAGGGACCAACCACCCAGGCGTGTTAAGCCCCCCCACCACGACAAGGTGAAGGCACATCGGGGGGGTTACTATTAAATACTATAAATCCACGCATTATAAATATTTGGACCAAGTATAACTTCCGCTTGGTTGAACTATATATGTTGGTTATATTTGGTCAATCTTTATTATCTTTGGTTAGACTTTGCTACATCGAAACATTTTATTTCTTATAAATTAGATTTACAAACGTCATCTGATACTAAATTGATTTTTGAAACTTTTTATATAAATTATATACAAACCAGTCTGACAAATTGAATGTGTTTTTTATTCAAAGAACATCTTCAGTGAGTAAAACAACGTTTATTAATATTTTACCTAAATTGATTATAAACACGTGTGTTATAGGTTATCAAAATAGGTATTGTGGCTAGTAATATTATAGAAGTTTTATATCATCGTAGGTTTGGTTTGTATCCCGTCATTTTATTTAAACCATCTGCTACTTGTGTATTATTGGTAGATTAAATTACATTAATTCCCGTATGAAAGCTAATTTTTAATCTTTTTAGAATAAAATTTATTTTAGATTAAAATAAAAACAAACTGTCACCAAACTCAAAACATTTTATATTTTAAATGCTATGAAGATGATAAGAGTTCTTAATTGAGAGTTTCTTGGGAAACATAGTTCTTTATTGATAAGATCTGAATGAAGAATATGCTCAGGCAAAAGCTTACTATAGAACACCAGCATCTGCATGAGTTTGCTCACTGGTGATTCGACAACTTGCAACATTCAATTTTTACTGCTGAGTGTCTTGTGATAAATGTTTATATTCTGCAAGTGAGATCCAAAACCTTAACTAGTTAAATCAGTTATCATAACTTTGGTTAGTACTGTTCCTTGGAGAAGCAATTTTACAACCATTGCTCCCATGCAAATTAATCTATATGCTCAAATAAAACTCTCTTACTCGTTGAGCTATCGGTATAGTCATTTTTGGTATAATGAATACCAGAATTACTACTAGTAGCTCTAGATCCACTGATATCATATGCACCTCAGACATCTCGTCGTGTTTTTGAATTACCGTAGTGGTCATTCTATTAGGTTTTAAACATTCCTGGCCACTGTCCAAATGTTGAACAACTCATTCATTCTTTCTTCAGTTTGTTGCATAGGTTCAGTTACTTACTGTCTGAAGTCGACGTACCTTTTCTTTGCAACCTCTTAAGACTTCTCCTTTCCGCTTGATTCCTGAACTTAAATACGTACGTGGCCTTAGTTAATCTGTCTGACGTCCTTTCGTTTCATGTCTGCAAATTAGTATAGACTATTCTTCCTTTAATGGTTTCAAAACTGTAATTTACACCATGTTCCTTTAGCTCCACTTGCTGAATGCCAATAATAACTTGTAAATACAGTCGATTCCAGTTAATTGGGACACATCGGAGCCGAGGCGTTTTGTCCCAATTAAACGAATTTCACTTTTGTTTTTGGAAATTCATTTGATTGGTTTTAGGAACAATGCCATTAAGCATTGGAAGGGGGGGGGGGGGGGGTGTGTTTGTTTTGCCACTGCACTGGCTCGGATGGAAAAGATAGCAAATGTGAACATGAGGTAGCTGCGGATTTTTAAAACACGGGTATCGGATTCAGAAAGAAGCCGTCTTTCTGGCTTTCCCGGGATTTAGTAGGGGGTGGTGTTTGTTTTGCCGCTGCACCAAATCGGTTAAACTGGAACTCAGTTAAAACATACTCGGTTAATGAGGACTTTACTGTACTAAAATCTTAAATTTACTGTCCCAATTAAGCGGAATGTTGTCCCAATTAAACATACAAATTTACAATTGTAGTTCATAGTTTGGTTTCCGTTCTTTGAGATTTGTCCCAATTAAGCGGAATCCACTGTAATAAAATCTAAACTAAATTATTTAATAGCAACTCTATCAGCATTTTTATACTCTGCACTAGTTACTTGTTCACACAATAATCCATGGTTTCATGCTAGAACATCATCAATATACGACTCCAAATCATACCTACCAGGCCAATAAATACGACTCATCCCACTACAGATAGAATAAACATAATGCTTCAAATTAAAAGTTTATTAGATATTGAAAGTTCCATACCTTTGTAGTTGTGTCGTTCTGTTTCCACACACACTGAAATTTGTAACAAATCACCGAATTTACCGATCAATCACTGATCATAAAAACATGAAACAACTTATAAAATTTTCCGACTTAAGTAAACAAATATTAAGATCGAGAATAGCTGATGCCCATTTGTTATCAAGAATTCCGGTCATATAAATCAATTGAGCAAAAAAACAGTATCATACATAATACTGTAATCTGTAAGGAAATTTTGTTTAAAATCTTTAAAAATGAAAGATTATATTGTTGCATTGTATTGAGTGTATAAATATATATTCGATTGTATTTGAAAAATAAATAATTAAGAGCATCATTAGTAATTAGCCAATTGTATTACCAATAATATTTAAGAAATCTGTATATACAAAATACAAAGTTTGTCTGTCTTGTCTGCTAAAGAAATAAAACTGCAGACATTAAATACAAAGAAACGTATGAACCTTATATAACTTTTTTCGGGAGAACTAACCACTGTATTTTGATTTTGATCAAGGTCTAAATCATTAGAGGCCGTTTTATCATTGCATTCCTTTTTTGGTATCTACCACCCATAACCAAAACGTGGGACACAATCTATCTTCTGGGCAACGCCGGGTAGACCAGTTAGTGTTTTATAAAAATGTAGGGGCCATTTATTAATCTGTATCAATCGATGTGACACAAAATGTAAAAAAAAAAACAAAATTGCTTAATGCTATGAGTATCAAAAACTAATTCCATGAAAATAGACAAGTAAATTTGCTACAGTCTATTGTCCAAATTGTTTTCATTTTTTTTCTTTATAATTGTGATTAAAAAATTCGGTTGACATTTGAAAAAGTTTAGTAACCCCTAGTTTAGGGCTACTAAAAGATTGTCAAAACATATTCAGAAAGATGTTTTACAAATGTTTTTAATTTTCATTCAATAAATGCTCCTCATAGCAACAACTAGCTTTGTTGTTTTTTTACCTAACAAACTTTCAAGGCGGTATGAAAATACAATTTACACGAAATCGGTTTCGTGTCAGTACTATACTCCCACCCTAAATTCAAGAAAAATACTAGTTCAAACAATATAATCAGTTTGAAAAGAAGCAGTATTGAACTAAACCTAGTTTATTAATGAGAGAACAAACATAAAATGAGAAAAATGTCACAAAATATAAAGAAATTAAAAACTACATTAAAACAGGGAGTTATTTTTCAATCCTGTGCCTGGAGTTATTATACAAACAAAATAAAAAAAAATGCAAACAGGTTATTAACAGTTTTTTTTTTATTTCTATAGGCCAATTCACATTTCGATCAAAAAATACATTATAACAACAAAATATCATAAAACAGATTTCTCAATACATCAATGGTGGTCAAATTTAGATATATTAATTTGTAAAAAAAAAATAATTTTGGAAAGTTTCAACGATATGAAATACAAAAAGAAAATTTCTTTAAAAAAAAATTTTCTCAATGCGATTCCTAATAAATACATAAAACATAAACTCTTCTAAAAGTTTACTTAATATGTTTTCTTTCAGTAAGATTTTTTAAAAATTTGCGACTTTTTTGAAATATTTTGAACTATTTATATTAAGCACAACGTTACAATAATGTTTGTTTGTTAATAACATCTAGGTGTAACACTGTTATTGTAATAGTGTAAGCCTCAAATACCTCTTCTATTATATCTATAATGTTTTGTTTCCAATCCAAATCAATCATAGATCATCAGGAGTCAATACCTGATGATGGATACATTTTGAACCAAAATTTCATTGCCATGTAAAATGAAATAGTGTAATAATAAACACATAATTTAATAATCTCACCTTAAACATTTGGCTGTACCAAAATAATATTTCATTGAGGATTAGTATAATATTCAAGATCACTAGAATATTAATATCTCTTACAAACTTAATATTTGAAAGCACATTATTATTTTTTTTTATTTATTTACCTTAGTACTAAGTATTACTTAAGAGCATCACAAATAAAAAACAGATTATATATAATACATTTCATGTTTATTCTATAATAGGTATATTATATATAATATATTTTATTTGGAATGCTTAAAAAATTACCAACAAGTATTTAAGATTGAAGCACTGGCTTAATTAAAATGACAAAAGTGTGATATTTAAATACCTAAAAATGTTTACCAATAATTCAGAAGTAAATAAATTTTCTCCACAAATATTGATAAACAAAATTTAATTGAAACATATGTTTTAATACTTAATGCATAAGTTTTAAACAACTCACTCAAAGCTTCTAAAACAATGTTTACAAATCAATGAACTAGAAAATATTTAATAATTTTTACATATTCTTATTATATTGATCATGTTGTGCAAAGTTCGAGGTAGAATGTTGTGAATATAGAAAAAAAGACATAATTTTTCTATGACTATAATGTATTTAACTTTTCCTTTTAAGTTACATTATATTAAAAATTTAAATTGAACCTTATATTAAAATTTAACATTTTTTTTTTGGACTTAAAAAACAAAAAAAATAATTTTTAGCAACTTATCTTAAGTCATGAGAAAGTTATAAGATATGTTAACTTTAAACAATAAAGGATTCTCTAATATTAGATAATGTGCATATAATGAACTACAATGTGATGCAAAACATAACTACATTTGGAGATTTTAGTAATGTTATGACAATATAATCACACAAGTAATTAATTACACCTAACACAAAGTTAATTTGAAATAAAAGACACATTAAAATTCTTAAGAAATATTAAATAATCTGCTATACTCAAATGATCTTGTAATATCAACATACAGCGCAAACAGAAATAATTAACCCATTAGGATGAGTTGGTAACGAGACTCAGTAATGAAAAAAAATATGTCATATTTTATATTTGCGTCTAGAAAGCGTTCTATTTCTACATTGTATTGTACCTATGAATAAAATTTATTTAAGAAAAACTAAATAATTAAACCGAAGAAAAGATGGTTTGATATTTCATAAATCAAAACAATATAACTTAGTTTTTATTGTGTACAATATGAAATGAATGGCTTATTGGGAACAATCATTGTTCTGAGTTTCCAGAAAATAAATACATCTAATGCATACGTCCATCCTTAAGCTATATTTGAAAACTTAAATAGAAACTAGAAAGAGGTCAGTGAAAGTCCCAATCGGTCTCTGACAGAATGCTTCTATTTGAGACTTTTGTGACAGCATTTCTTAACCAAAATTCACATTCTGTTTACTAACTGATTTTTCTTCGAGTGTAAAATCATTTAAAGTATGTTTTACTCAGTTTTAATAAAGATTAGAAACTTTTAGCGCTAGCAACTCTTTTTAATAATCATGAACATACACATAATTCACATCATGTTTGTTTAAATAAACTCCGTAATAATTGCCGCCTTAAAAACATTATAACAATTATTCTCAAATTATAAAACCTTTGAAACATGCAATTATCAAATTTCATTTCGTTAACGCATATTAGGACTGTTTTACTCTGAATTATGTGATATTTTGTTTGTAGTAATTTCTTTTCTATAAAAAGGTAAAAACTATTTTCCTACCTGTGCATATTATTAGGTACAGCAGAAGCCAATTATGAATTTTAGAACAAGCAACTTCTAAGACATAATATCCAAAGTAACGTTTCCAATTCCCCTTTTCATCCTCAGAGGATAATACTGCTTTTTAATTAATTTAAGGTTCTTTGTTATAAATGATACCTTTTTTTACTAATTACTTATAACAAGTTATCCGATTTCCAAATATAACTATTTAGAATTAAAACCAAAATCAAGCATGCTTTACTAACCGATCTATTTTTTTGATAATCAGCACACTGTTTCAGCATTACCATACTGGCGAATACCAGTATAGAGGAATATTACCAAAAATCATGTATTGTTTTGCTATCCATGAAGAAAAATCCAATTCAAGCAAAAAAAAAAAACTTTAGGCAAATATGTTTTTTTATAAAATTTACTACCAAAGAATATTAATTTTATTCTTTATTTTCATATTTTAATAATGAAACCAACGTACTGACACATTAGTTATCAACAAATTATCATGATGTTTTTTTTATTTTTGTGTTCGTTGTTAATATTAAATATTTATAAATATTTGAAAATTATTGTTAAATTTTTGCACAAAAAAAGTTTTATATAGTTTTGAAGAGGTAGATATCCACATCGGGTTTATCTACTCCTAAGGGTTATATAGGTTTTGCAAGATAAATTCAAAAGATTTGGAATTTTTTTTTATCAAGCACAAAATATATATTTCATTGAGAAAAAAACGTGAAATGCAAATTAATTATACCATATCAAATATTTTACTATAAAAAGCTATAATATTACATATTTACTTCAATTAATTAGCTGTTCATTTATTATTCCCTTTTTTGTAAAAAACGAAAATTAGTTTTGTTAGAAAACCAATGTTTTCTATAATAACTACTTTGAATCTTCATAGTTATAGACAGTAATTTCAACAGTTCTAGTTTTTTTTTTATGAAATTGTTTACAGAAATCGTAATTCTTGAAAATAAGTAAGAATGTCTTTTAAAAATATTCGCCATGCTGTTATTTAATTTTCATTTGGAGTTTTTTTTTAAATAAAATATTTATTCAGGTGCATTCGATTTCCAGCTTGTAAGTTTAACTTGCAAGGCCTAAATCTTTTACACTTAATAAACACTTTTTTTTTGACTAATGGGAACAGCAACACCTAAGACTTTCAGTAAATAATGTTTACTTCCCCCATTTCTTTCACATATTTATTTTATACTTCTCCAATTATTATAAACTTTATATCTCGATTTTATGAGGAAAGATAGCATTAAAATGTTTCTTTTAAACAATCCAGTAACCAAATTCAACATACGAGTATTCCAATTTTTAAGAAAATCATTCATTTTATGAATACATCAATAAAATCAAATACTTTGGTTTGTTTAAAAACTAAATTATTATTCTTAAACATTATCAAATCAATATTTGTTTTCGAATTAGTTAATATAATATTTTTAACAGACTTTTACTCAAAAGAACCTACCTGTTCCAAGCTTAATTTGTGCTCTACAAAAAAGTTAGGTAAGCATTCATTAAACAAATTTAACTTAATCATTACCAATTTTCCATTTCATATTTTATTCAAAAAGTGATAAAATAACATCAAATCAATGTTACTGTAACTATATCAACATTTCTACCTAAATAGTAATTTCTAAATTTAATAAAGATATCAGAATGGTTTAAAACTGAAAAAGAAAAAATTATTGGTTGTTTCCCAATGGAATTGTCTGTAATGGCTATACTTTAAAATTAAAACCATATGATTTTGAAACAAAGTAATAGAATTTATATAAAACAAAATAAATTTAAATTTTGTAATATCTCTTGAATAAACCTCGTTAAAAACAGTTTAAAATTACATTTGGCGATTTCATTCAGATACACAAGACCTCTTCAGTAACGGCAATTATTTAATTTGTGTTTGTTTGTGGGTGTTTCAAATATAAGTAGCATTTCACCATTGATATACGTAGTGTTACAAAATAGTTCCAATATATTAAACCTTTAATCATTTCAAAACAAAAACACTGGAATGCATTTAATTACTTTTTAAGCAGCGCGGCTTTAAAAAGTAAAATAAAATGGAATGGATTAGTTTATTTCAGTAGAACATAACAAATAAACCCATAATTAAAATACCTTAAACAATATTTTTCAAAATTTAACATTATTCTTAAAACATCAATCGAAATTCGTTTTTTTTTTTAATTAAATAAGTAGTTTTAATTAATTGACATGTATCAATAATCACTAGATTTATGTAACCCTACACCAAATTATAATAAAGGTACAAGTAGAAGAGAGAATATGATATGTATGTGAACATATTATTGTTAAATTTAAAAATATATTTGTACATTTTCTATTCACAGTACTTAACAAAAATTTAAAATGGCGTGATTGTACATATTTTAAGATACAAAAAATGTAAAGTTATTTGGAGAATAAACTGTTAACAATTTTGACACTTTCTTACCCATTGGGTAAAATACTACAACATCGACTACAGGAATATTTAATACCCACATTTCGAAAATACACCAATTAAAATGTCATCTAATATTGCCAATTACAGAATTGGCATCCAGAAGATATGTTAAGGAGAATAGAGACGATCTCTTTTATCTCTTCGAGATACACATTTCATAAATAAGTTTTCTATTAAGCCAAACACTGTATTGGGAGGAAGCGACGCATCCAGCTTATAATGGATTCCTGTGACAAAATAAAAACAAGAATGTTGTTTTAATTGTAATTGTAAATAATTTTGTAATTATAAAAACTTGAGACATAATTCTCAGAAGAATACTGAGACTTCAGTGTCTCCATAATTAAAAGGCACGATAAATAGATTTCTTTTCAGCAAATTTACACTTTGATTGTATACGGTAAATTCTAACAAAAAAGTAGTAATTTAAATAAACCATTTAGTACATGTACATATAGATAAAAAAGATTTCACATAAACACGTGAAATAACAATCAATGATCAAACCACAATAAGAAAATGGGAAAACAAGACTAAGATCTTTCAACCGTAACAAGCGGTCTTCATCAGAGTCAAAAACCCAACTGTTGGGTTTTCGACTTTGACGAAGACCGCTTGTTACGGTTGAAAGATCTTAGTCTTGTTTTCCCATTTTCTTATTGTGGTTTGATCATTGTACATATAGATATATACATATAATACATATACTTATAATAACTAAACAAAATAAACATACAATAAATATTCAGACAGGTAGCAGCGAGAGAGAGCTCAAATTATACGTCTCTGCTAACACCAGGTGACTGTAAACCGACCCCCCCCCCCCCCCCCCATGCACTAACCCAGGGGTGGGGAACCTTTCTTGGAGTAACGGTCATTTTAGCACCGTCCACTTCCCCAAAAGGCCACCAAGAATAGATAAGCAAATTCTTATATAATAGTTATATTGTAAAATACTTGATCTATCATTATATTACTAGATCAGTACATTTAAATCTGTTTTGCAACTTTCAAAAGATTCAGTAGTCTCCTTACTGCCCTCGTTTATTACATTTGTTAACCCAGGAAAATTATTTTCCATAAGCTTAGACTTTTCAAGCAATGAGTAATGAATAGTCTTCCTAAATGCCAGAATTTTTTTGTCTTTATTACCATAATTGTAATTCTTTATATTTTGAAACATTTTTCTCAACAAACTGTAGAAGGCCGCATTTCACGGTTCAAAAGGCCACATGCGGCCTTAAGGCCGCGGGTTCCCCACGCCTGCACTAACCACTTCAATTCAACCAGCAGCTCTTGAACAACAGGAGTGAGAGCTACGTTACAACGATTACTGCAGTGTCTTAACACCATCACTAAATACATTAATTTGTTTTTATAATTACCATGAGGATGACTGGAAGCCAGTCGAAACATGTCGGATCCACCCTAATCAATATTCTCACACGTTCAGATGAAGAAAAGAAGAAATTATTTAGAAAGCTTGAAAAACTTGTGAAAAAAATGACTTCAGCAAAATATAGTCAATTATTTAACAAAATATATAATACACAATAATGTAATACATTTGTTTTTATAAAAATAATACAGAAACAAGCATATAATGACATTATTTCTGAAAGACGGCTTAGAGAACTTAAGTTAATATGTAAGCAATATTAAGGTCTTAAATTTTATCATCTTTATTAAAATCAAATTTGTCATGTATAGTTTCATATCTATCAAGAATTGATTTATAACATGTGGTAAAAACTAAACATGGATACCAGTATCAGGCCTCATTGTCTCATTTCCGTCACTACAATCCAAAATTCATTTTAAACAAAAAAAAATCCTCATATTTAACAATACACGAGGGACATTCAAAATAGATACAAAACCTTGTAGAAATTAAACAATTGTGCTCTTTTAGAATTTAGACTGGTATCACTGCGATGAATTGAAAACATTATTTGCTGGAAGATAAGCATTATTTTGTTTAAAACTAATTGCATCACATTTAACGATAGCATGTACACTTGAAGTTTCCATATTAGTTTAACAACGTTCAGTGATTCTTTTTTCCCTATATGAATGTGAGAAACTGGTTAAACTATTTTTCACCATCATTGGAAACGTTTCACCATACTATAAAAATAATTAATACAAACACGTTTTTAAGTGAGTAGAATAATTAAAAAACTGTTGAACAACGAACAAAGCCCTAGCAGCCAGCCAGCTGAAGTGTAAAATCCTTCGGTAGAAATTTGCATTTATTATTCAAAATTGCTAGAAATTCTTCGAAATACCGATGAATTATAGTCAAACATACAGCAAACCAGCTGCAATAAGTGTTTGTATAGTTTATACTGCTATCAGTAACAAACTCATTATTGTAAAATAAGTAAAAGATAGGCCCCGAAAGAGTTAACGCAATAAAATAAAGAAACAAGACTCAAAATATATACAGATCAAGAAAGCTATGAAAGGAAAAGCGACCATTTGCTAAACAAGAGTACAAAATGCGATGAAACTGCAATTGCTATTTAGAATCAAAGTCCACAACACAAAACATGGAATGGAAGCACACTAGCTCACTAGTCCGAAGAAAATTCATAACACAAGCATCTGCGGAAATCATAACTAAATGAGAATAAATGTAAGCAACTAATAGCACTAATTCTAAATATTCTTCCTGGGGTAACAGTAGTGAAATAAATATCCCACTAACCTTACTAATCAAACTATCACGTTTGATAACGCAAGTTTTAAATTATCATTGGAACTCTTGTAACTGCGAGCATACTAACTGCTAAACCGAGTATTCCTTATCACTCAATAAGGAGAGGTAAATCTCCATACACGATTAAATATAGACTTTAACATGTATACCAAATCAAATTTAAACATATACAAAAGTCAATTATCTCTTTCATTCTATTGTGTTTTGCAATTTCAAAACTGTCAAAAGTAAAATTAATAAAGATATCATGAAAAAAATTAGAGCTAAAGAACCTGAAAATAAAGGAAACCGTAAAATTTGAAACAAAACTATTAACAGAATACTATATAATAGCAAACAAAATTCCAATGAGTTTTAAGAGGTTCATCATAAAACAAACCGATTTTATCGGAAGAATATAGTCATAATGAGAGGATTTATCAGAATTATACGATACTAGTGTTCATAAATGGAGATCCAGTTGGCAAAGGAGTTCATCCTGAACTGAATGAAAGTTATTCAAATCATATTAATTTTTTGTTTAATTAAAGATAAATACAAATATAATGGGATAGAACATGGGGATAAACAAAAAAAAATATTCTGAAGCAAATATTTGTTCATATCCTACAGTATCCCCGCAATATATTAAAAGCCCTGCGCTATCTGAACTCCAGGTTATGCTTCTTGTTTTAATCAACAATATTAAAAACTTTAACAGTCAAGTTAAGGTGAACATGAAATCTAAGTGTCATAGAAATACCTTGTTTTTGATAGTAATCAATAAGAGGAGTAGTCATTTTATGATACGTGTCTAATCGCTTCTTCAGCGCGTCCACATTATCATCTGATCGCTTTATCAAAGGTTCTCCAGTCACCTGAAAAAGGAAAGCCAATGCTGCATCATAATACCTTGTAAATCAACTTGCTCCTACAAGTTTAAAAGGAATTTGAAACTTATCATTAATAACTACGTCATATATGTCATTAGTTTTATAAAAAAATGTTTCATCTTAGAGGTTATAAACAAGGGAATTGGGATTTTTTTAATTTAAACTTAATGAAAAAATTTAAATTCTACTCGTATACCTATATATAAATATTTTTTATTTATAGGAACAATAAATGGTAGTCGAGAGTTGGCATGAGTTACAGGGAAGAGATTTATATTTCTGATTAGTCATTGATCTAAATTTGTTTAGGAAGGAAAAGATTTATGCAATGTACAAATGCTATTATAAAACGATTATTTCATTATAATCAAGGTTTTTGCAATAAATTATAAATAATCTTTTTTTAGCATGATAACAAATACATAATATTGTAGGGTAAAAAGCTAATGAAATGGTCTCCAAGTATAAAAATTTAATCGTATACACAACGCATTTCGAACACCTAGTGTTCTTCCTCAGGCATTAACTAAAGGTGAGTGTCTATGATACAACAGTACCACAGTATAAACGCGTTGAATGAAATGGTCTCCACATACAAAAATTTAATCGTATAAACAACGCGTTTCGAACACGTAGTGTTCTTCCTCAGGCATTAACTAAAGGTGAGTGTCTATGATACAACAGTACCACAGTATAAACGCGTTGAATGAAATGGTCTCCACATACAAAAATTTAATCGTATAAACAACGCGTTTCAATACGTAGTGTTCTTCCTCAGGCATTAACTAAAGGTGAGTGTCTGTGGTACAATAGTACCACAGTATAAACGCGTTGTTTATACGATCAAATGTTTATATGTAGAGACCATTTGATAGCTTTTTACCCTACAATGAGTAAATACCTCATAATAACTGATTGCACTGATTAGCGACCATTTGCTAAACAAGAGTTCAACATGCAATGAAACTTGCAATTGCTATTTAGAATTAAAGTCCATAACATAAAACATGGAATGGAAGCACACTAGCTCACTAGTCCGAAGAAAATTCATAACGCAAGTATCAGTGGAAATCATAACTAAATGAGAATAAATGTAAGCAGCTATTAGCACTAATTCTAAATATTCTTCCTGGGATAATAGTAGTGAAATAAATATCCCACTAACCTTACTAATAAAACTAACACGTTTGATAACGCAAGTTTTAAATTATCATTGGAACTCTTGTAACTGGGAGCATACTAACTGCTAAACCGAATATTCCTTAGCACTCAATAAGGAGAGGTAAAACTCCATACACGATGAAATATGGACATTCACATGTATACCAAATCAAATTTAAACTTATACAAAAATCAATTATCTCTTTAATTCTACTGTGTTAGAATTAGACGGTTAGAATTAGAAATAAATAATACAATGATTTATGGATGTTGTGAATTATAAAAGAAAAAGAACACCACTAATCTATTAATTAAGGTGGTACTGACATCATCCTTCATTGGCCTCTTGGGAGGGTTGAATTCTTCATGGTAGCTCCTACCACTAGCTGGATGGATCAGCCTCCCAGTAATTCGTCTAACTAATAAACTATCGGCAATATTAAATTCTACAACTGCGTCCAGATTTGACCTCCTTTTCTCTAACATTGTATCCAACTAAAACAGTATTCTTTTTTAGTTATATTTATATATCATTTAATGCAATATAAAAATAACTTAAAGTCAAATACGAAGAGCTTGGTAGCTAGGTATGTTAATTAAAACGATAACTCTATACAGGAAAATCGATTTGAGGGAATAGAAAGTAGAGGGTTTTGTTATTTAAATCAGGCACATATTGTGCACCTTCTATTAATGAATCCTGTCATAGGCGCAGTATCAGTAACACTTCCCAGTTTTCTAGCCTTTTGATATCTCCTTATTTCCATACAAACATTGATATATATATATATATATATATATATAAAGATTTCACATAAACACGTGAAATAACAATCAATGATCAAACAGGTTAATTTGTTATTATATTTTATGTTTGTTTCATTTAGCTCTCTGATGATGTTGTAACGAAAGGCCTTAGAGCATTTTAATTAATATATATTTGTTTATTGTGGTATTTAATTCATATATATATATATAAAACAGTTCAAAATTGTGGATAGGTAGCACACAAGGTGCAAACACTTACAAACTCAAATTTCCGGGCAATCCGTATATATATATATATATATATATATATATATATATATACTCTCTACATTATCATAAAGAACGCACAGAAATGAAACAGAAACTCACTACTCAAAGTGTTTCTTCAAGACCTCCTTCGTGGTCTGCCTGCGGAGCGACTCTTCCTGATAACGAGGCTATCGAAATATAGTAGTGAGTTTCTGTTTCATTTCTGTGTGTTCTTTCAGTCAATGTAGAGTATTTAGTTCGTGGAATCGTTTCATTTAATTAGTTATATATATAGATATAGATATATAAATGATCAAACCACAAAATTAAGTGGGGAAAAAAAGAATAAGACTTTTCAACTACCACAAGCGGTCTTCGTCAGAGTTAAAAACTCAACTGAAACACAAGATGTAGAAACATCATGGTCAGGGGTTCAAAGAAGTGGGAGGGAAGGGTGGTAATTTAAAAGGGGTGAAAAGTGACTGAGAGGATAATAGTCCAGACAGGGATGTTAGGATAAACAACGGAGTACAGAAAGAAAAAGTAAATAACTACGACTCTTCCCTCCCACTCCTTTGAATCCCAAACCATGATGTTTCTGCATCTTTATGTCAGTTGGGCTGCTGACTCTCACAAAAACCGCTTGTTGTGGTTGAAAGATCTCAAGTTTTTTTTTTCTTGTTATATTGTGGTTTGATCATTGACTACTTCACATGTTTGTGTGAAATCTTGATATATATATATATATATACGAGTTCACAATTCAAGAAGAGTAACACACAGAGTAAGGAAACACACTTACAGACTCAAATTTTCGGGTAGTCCGTCTTCAGGAGAAAAGAGAAAGGGAGACCAAGCACGTTGTAGACGCAACGGCAAGTAACCCATGCTTACACTAGTAACCCAAGTAACCCTTGCCGTTGCGTCTACAACGTGCTTCGTCTCCCTTTCTCTTTTCTCCTGAAGACAGATTACCCGAAAATTTGAGTCTGTAAGTGTGTTTCCTTACTCTGTGTGTTACTCTTCTTGAATTTTGAAGTCGTATTGTGTCCAGTTTGGATCACGTTTCGTTTAATTAAGTGAAGATATGTATATATATATATATATATATATATATATGACTATATATATATATGCATATATACTATATGCATATATATATATATATATATGCAGGACCTTCACCACCTCCATACACACAAAACTACCAATGCCCAACAATATCTACACTTCAATAGTTGTCACCATCCCACACAAAAAAGTCCCTACCTCGTTCCCTCTCCATCCGCATACACCGTATTTGCAGTGACCTCTATCAACGACAGTGTCATATCGACAAACTTAGGGAGAAATTCGTCCAGCGGGCTACTCTCCAGGTTTGTTGATAAACGCTTAATACCTGCCACCAATCAATATCTTCTAGGACTGCCGCTGAACCCAACAGTTCTCCTTCCTCGTAACTACTTTCTTTCCTGGGGTCCATAGGATCGGGAATATCATCAAGGACATTTTTCCTCTCCTGTCCTCTTCCCCCTCCACCTCCTCCGTCTTCCGAAAACCCCCTCGCCTGTCCTTCAGAAAGCCTCCCAATTTAGGAAACCTGTTTTCCCACAGATCCTTGAAACTCCTGGATTGGGGTGGTGCGTGCTGGTATGGAGAAATGCGGCCGTCGCCTCTGCCTACTGTCCTTTAGTTAACCCTTCACCTTTCTTCTCCTCACCAACCAACTCTTTCCGCGTCCACCTAACACCTCCTGCTCATCCAGGAATTGCGTCTACCGACTGAACTGTAGACAATGTGGAGCATTCTACATTGGTATGACTTCTACCAAGCTCAATGAGCGTTTGAACAACCATAGAGCTTCGGTCGGTCAGCGCAAACGCTTCCTGTAGCTATCCATGCCAACAGCCATAACCTTTTTTTAATGACTGCTTTTCTGTTCAAATCATTAAGCTAGTGACCACTGATGACCGTAGTTTGACATTAAGAGCGTCTGAGGAGGCCCACATATGGTTATTGGGGGCCCGATCAGATCCCGGTTTAAATCAGAAGCGTTAACTTTTATTTGTTTTTCCTTTTATTTTTAACTTATATATTCATATTCATATTATATATTTTTTTTATTATTTTATTATTATATATTTTTTTCCTTTTTTTATATATATATTTTTTATTTTATTTATTTTTTTTTATTATTTCCTTTTTTATAATTTTTAATTTATAATTTTTATTTTATAATTTTATCTATTGTTTTTGCTTTCTCCGTTCTCCGACGTTTAGTGCCTAGCTCCTTTTTTACGCTAGTGCTGCTCTCTTCGGTTGACTCTTTATTTCTTCATTCGCGCTCCGTTCTTCGACGTGGGGAGATCTCTCTCACTTCGTCCTCTCTACTAGTCTACTCTCCTGATGACGAACAACAGTTCGAAATATTGAATTCTGTAAGTTTTCTTTGTATTCTCTTTTCTGTGTCGTGCTTTGTGTAATTTAAATTTTTATATATATATATATGTATATATATATATATATATATATATATGTAGCCGACGTTTCATCCATATTTGTAGACATCTTCAGGGCTACATCAATAACATGAATTTAATTACAATAACATGAAAAAATGTTTATAAGTTACTGCATTATTTAATTAATATACATAATTACCTTAGTATTTCGCTATTGCAGGGAAATAACTACATAACCATTATATTCAAATCAGCCATAGTGCGGCTCCCTGCGATAGTTTTACGAACATTCTATACTAGACTTCATAAGTCGAAAGAAATTTAAAAAAAAAAATCAGGAATTCACATCAAAAAAGAAACTAAAAACTACAGACATATTTTTTAATTACTAATTCATAGAATATATATTTTACTTAGGTTATCAGTATCCATTTTATTTGTTACGGATCTAAAGGATCTACCCTGAAGATATCTACAAATACAGACGAAACGAAAGGTGTTGTATCCGAGATGCTGTAGGACAAATCTCAGGAATACATCCGTAAAACACTGTATGCTAGTTGTTAATAACGGACACAAGGATATTACACTAGTTAATACAAAGTCTACTTTAAAGAAACCATCAATAATGTTTATAGCATATGATCTGTCAAGTTTAATTAAGAAGCACTAAGTAATATTTTTTAACAACTTCGATCTTTCGATGGATCAGTCCCATTTAAATCATGATTCTCATTATTTATATCCAAAAATAAGGCACTACTTTTCACCTCAAATTACATTTGATTGATGTTGTTTGACATGCAATTTTAATGATTTATCAGTCTGAACTATGAATATCTTATGACATTTGATACGTAATATTATATATACCACTTCAATCAAGATCTCTAGGAGAGTTTTTATTTAACAAACTACCTAAGTTATTACCATTTAAAAAAAAACTATAATGAAATCAAGGTTATCAGTAAACCTGGGAAATGGATGACTCATGCCATTGTAAAACTGCTACGATAGAATTACGGTTTTTTTTTCATTGGAAAATGTTTTTTTAACGCCCTTTAAAGCTTTTTGAATGAGCAATAAAAATAATGTGTTAATTTCATCATTAAAGAATTCAGACCAAACTCTTAACACCTTAAAAACATATCTCTAAAAACAGACATGTTAACTATTCTGGGCAGAATAAAAATTGACATAAAAAATATGGTGAGTTTCCGTACACAGAAAAAGATAATAACACTTTAAGCAATCTATGGATAAGGAATCTAAGTAGAGAAACTTCCAACTGGCTCTTTCTTCTTTTGTGAATTGGGTAGTCGAGACTTATAAATTTAGTTTTGTTTGTATGGCACTTTTATTCATAGTTTTTGAGGCAGATGCAGGAGGAGAGTACATATATTCAAACATTTTTTTACTAGGATAAGTAGGATAACCATTTTCCAGTTTCAAATGAACTTTGAAAGGAGACATTTGGGTTTTTATTAAATACATTTTTCATCCACAAGAGAATTAAATTATAAAATGGAAAATTAATAACTATTACTATAAAGGTTTAAAATTAATAAGTTAAGAAATGGCATTTTAACCCAACTGTCAAGTATTAATAATTCCCCACTTCTCTCTATAAAATTTTTTTTAAAAGAAACTGAGTTTTGAGGGGTAAATTTGAAACTGGAAAACTGGATTCCTGATAAAAGAATTAATTATGCAGTAATACACAATTATATGTACTCGACAAAAGAAATCATCACAAAATAAAGAAATAAAAAAAAAAAGCTCCATATAATTTCCAGACAGCTCATTCGATTTTGTGGTACTTCAGAGTATGAACTACAGTATTAAATTCTAACACGATACCAAAATCTTTTGAACAAAGAGTTTTAAAACTCCATATTATTGTCTACACTTTGATTTTTATTTCACGTGCTTATTCTGATAACAATGCATATCTACTGGGGTTTGATACAGTTCACGTATACAATGTGTGCTATTCCCCAGTACAAGTAATACCTCGCAAGAACTGACTGTACTTAGTTCTATTCCCCAATATGAATAGTCACACAGAAACTGATTGCACAACTACAGAACCATAAAATATGTAAAAGTGGTTATAGAATGAGATCCAATGAGCAAAAAAAATAAATCACAGAGAGGAAAACACAAAAACTCACTACGATATTTCGACATCCTGGTAACTATGGTGACATTTTCTCCTATCCCTATTCTCACTGGGATTATATATTTTACAGGGTTTCCCAACGAACACCCGAATAAAAACCAATGTATATTCATATTATGAAATTTAGAAATGGGACTAAGATCTTTCTACTATGCAACAGTTCTCAACCAAGATAAATGAATGGGGTGTATGAAGAAGAAGAACATGTGGTATAGAGTTCAGAGGTGTACATATCTTAAAAGCAATAAATGTTAAGAAAAATAAATTAACCAGGGCAGAGTTATTAAAGGAAGTCAGGAGCAAATGAGTAAAGTACATCTGGCAGTAAATGTATCCTCTAGATAAGGCTACCGCAATCATTAATGTTTAGTCTAATTTGAATAAACCATTACTACTAATATATATATATACATGCTTTGTTAAACACGACAGAGTAGTTTCTGTCTATGAGCTTCTTCTCGAGAACTTCGATTCTGTTTTTCGGCAAATCGAAGTTCTCGAGAAGAAGCTCATAGACAGAAACTACTCTGTCGTGTTTAACAAAGCATGTATATCCGAAGGACTGCTACCAAAGTACACTAATATATATATATATTTGTCAAGTCAAATTTAATGAGAGATAGTTAATATTTTATAACAATAACGATCTTTCATGCATAACTGTTGTAGCTTCTGTCCCATGATATACATAGTGTTTTCATAATTTCTAGGTAAATATGATATTAGATCCATGTACTGCCGATTCAGAATGATTATATTGTTCAGGAAGCAATTTTCATGACCTACTAGTAAAACCAGTGTTTACTTTATAATAATATTAAGTAAACACACAATTGATAAATATTATAAGAAGAATTTTATTTGGAGTCCCATATTTTTTCGGAGAAAATACAGAATTATTTTTAATAAAAAAACCCACACCATACCCTATTAAAATATATTCTACTATATGTGTCTTTATAAAAAATTCACAAGTAATATATTCTAAATGGTATCACTGGTGAAACGTATTTCTGAAAATGCTTATTAATATAAATCTTGGGAGGCACACTGTATTTCTGATATTTGGCTTTTAACGGAGAAGTACTTGTTAATAGTTTACCAATACTACTTTCAAAAGCACAGAGATTATTACAATCAAATAGTTTTTCTAATTTTTAAGTTTCAACATATCTCCTTCTTTTATTAAATTGTCATTCAAATTCATACTTATTTGTCTCTGAACCTCATAGTCAATACCACTTAAATACATCTATTCACCTGACCTTCAAAATGTTAAAATGAATCATTTTTTATTTTAAACCTTTGTCATACTTTAAAGAGTATTTGTGCCCTGTAGAACTATTTCAGACATTCCTTAACAACGCTTTTCTAAAGAAGCATTGTTTTTTTTCTTTTAAATTTCAGATTCTATATTACTTGAGCACCCATACTGTGTAAAGAAGAAAACAGGGAAGGACTTCTATTGTTGGCATCATGAATAGTCTAAAAATTTTCTAAATTTTGTTGATGTTTATATTACTAAATTTAAAAGAATATAACCCACAATCTTGAAACCCAGGATATTTTTTTGGTTGATCCTTTGAACACCGAATCTTAGCCAGCAGTACTCTCACTGTTGCTTACATGTCATTTGATATTCCCTTACTCTATGCCTGTTTTGAGGTCAATATACTGATTGTGACACATTGCCTGGTTGAGAAGAGTTGAATACAAGTAAAAGTATATAAGTTCTATTCTAATCGGCAACAAAATTCGGATACATAATGGATGCATGGAACACGTTCGTGCATAAGAAATAACATAAATAGGTACTGCAATAACACAATTGTTCACGCAAGATAGAAAATATTTGTAATCTATTCAAAGAATGTTATATCACAGTTCTAACCATTTTGTGGTTGACCAATTGCTCAGGAATATTATCAGAAATTTTGCTTGTAATTATTTAAAATTTGTAGAAAATCCCCGGTGGAACTAATAGTACAAGAGTTTAGCTTAAACCATTACATCACTCATCTCATCACATCATTTGTGCTTATCATGCAGATTACTTTTCTCCTTTTTTTAAAGTACTTTGTCTCCCTTATGGCAAGAAAAAATGATGTTTCATCACTATAGAAAACTTGGGATGGATATTTTTGATATCAAAGTTTGTTTGAAGTTAAAAGTCCTTCATTTCAATAAATCACATTGTCAGTATAATATATATCAGCCCAACTGTTATACTACTCCCAGATTTAGTGAGATTCTCAAGTACTGTTTCTGTATGTACAGGATGCCTTATAATGGCACTTTGGCACCATTACTGCCTGTACTGTCATCATTACAGAGTTTCTTCTAAATTAATTGTTCAAATCTAATTGCAATAGACAGTCATTAATAAATTACACTAAAATAATTAAAACGGTGATTTAATGGAATATTCCTTAATAATTTGGATACTTGTAAGTTCTGTTATACCTTCTGTGCCTGCACAACTGTTCTAGGGAAACCATCTAGAAGAAAGCCATTTTCACATTCAGGTTTATCGAGTTGATTATTAATCATATTAACCACCAGGTCATCACTCACTAGGGCACCTATAACAAAAAATAATAAAATATTCAATTTAAAAAAAAATGTAATTTTGAAAATAATAACTATACTTATAATGTAGTCACTTTCTAACTTAATCTCAGCAATACCACACTTATTGAAAACCATAAAAAACTAGGACTATTTCTAATTTCTGAACTACTTAAACATAATAGAACCAGTCAAACCTAGGATGACTCACTAAAATAGATGTTCTATTTAAAAAGAGACAACTTTAGAAAAGCCATGTCCCAGAATACATAGGAGTACAAATATCAACGTCATAATATGGACATATCCTCATATAAAATCAACACAATACATAAGATAGAGACACTGCAAATAGAAGAAACAAATTAGAAAAGAAAATGCTGGCGGAGTTTAATAATTATACTCTCTACATTCCTATTATTTTATGAATGGACCTTTAATACATTTTCTGAACTCTTTATTTTCTAATAATCTAATACTGAAAAAGAGAATGAACCTTCATCCATTTGCTTCTTAATATCTTTGCCAAGTTTTGACCCTGAAGATATTTCAGCGCGCAACATATCACCAGTTGAAAGATGGCAAAGGCAAAATTCATCTTTCAAACGTACAGCCTGAAAATAATGCGTTCTAGTCAGAAACAATTCAACTACTTATGAAACAATTAAATTATAAAAAAAAATTACTAACTTGAGTTCCTTTACCGGATCCAGGAGGTCCCAATAAAACTGCTCTAACACTAGGAGGATTGAAACCGACATCTACTTTTTCTTTTAACTGGGCAAGAGGTGGCATGTTTTATAGTTAGTCACTGCTTTCGACTGATTGACACAGAGAACCAACGTGTGTGTTGGAAAGAACTGCGGAAAGGTCAACTCTATAACCTGTCGAGAACCTACCCGTAGCTGCAGCTGATTTATAAGTATATTTTGTCCATTAGTTAAAGTTTTCTAGTTGTGAAATAATGTCTGCGGTGTTAAAGGCTCTTTGCAGGAATCATTTGTTTAATTTGTCCAATGCTAACAGACTGTTATTAAATAATGGAGGATCATTATATTATGCCAAGTAAGTATCTTCTCCATCAATTTTCCTGAAAATGCATGACCGAAATACTTCATTTTTTATTTAGTTCCCAGAGGAATGCTGGTGGCAAATGGTATCCAGATGCCGAATACTTTAAAGAACAAGGAGGAGTCGTGATGTATCCTGATGAAATCCATTCGAAATGGAAAATTGAAAGGTGGAATTCCGATGATCCAGTTGTAGAGAAAAATGTTAGAAATCTGACCCTTAACTTTGGTCCTCAGCATCCAGCTGCCCATGGTGTGTTGAGACTTGTGCTTGAACTTGACGGAGAGGTAATTTGAAAAAAATAGAATTTTTTTCAATAGAACAATTTCACTTGAATTTAATTGCTCATTTACGAATATATGTTCTTCCGTTTACAATGTAAACTTCAAAATATTTGTAGGTAATAAATTATATGTAGAAGAATAATTTGATCGCAGGTTGTTGTTCGAGCTGATCCTCACATTGGACTGTTACACAGAGGCACTGAGAAGCTAATCGAGTATAAAACATATACCCAAGCACTTCCATACTTCGACAGACTTGACTACGTTTCTATGATGTGTAATGAACAATGTTACTCACTGGCTGTAGAAAAGCTGCTCAATATTGATGTACCCTTGAGAGCCAAATACATCAGAGGTATGCATCCACTACATTCACATTTGAAAGCATGTTTATTATTTTTATAAATTTTATTATTAATCCATAGCATTACGCTTATTTTTTTACTTCGAATTCATGTTCAATGTCAATTATTTAGTCTGGTAGTTATTACACTACCAGATAGAAAATGAAAAGAATGGCTTTGTACTAAATCGCATCAAAGATAAGAAATGGTGGATGCATCAGTTACTTTGAAAATCAACAAAAGAGGACCTAACCAGAATTCATATTTAAAAGGAGTTTAACTATCCTTGAAATTAACATATTACCGATCCTATCCTTATTACTTGTTAATTTTCATATTAAATAAGTTTAATCCTGTAAATACAACGTTTATTCAGTTTGTTCTACAAACAGTAATATGAGCAGGTTTTATTTCCGTTTTTTTCTTTTGCATTTGTATCCTTACCTTCATTTGACAAGTCGCCACAGATTTTATTTATTACTCAGCCTGTCTATAGTCGCTTATTTGAAGAAATATGGGCTTCAAATTCATTGAGATGTATTCTGATAATGTTTTTAACCCAACTGTAGGTATTTTTAATTTAGATTTCTGAACTTCTCTTAAATTATAGTGTTTTTCAATGAGGTGCTTCTAGCGTGTAGTTATTGGCTATTCATAGCATAATAAGGAATCTCTTAGTTATTCCATTTTTTTTTTTATTTATAAATGAGAGTATCAAAACACAGAGAAAAATAAATTTACTCAGAAATAAAGTACCCTTGTTGCATGTGTAGCAGTATCTTGTGAACTGTGAGATTATGAAATCTCAAAGTGATTCATGAGGTCATGAATACTTCATTCATGATCTCATGTCATGATTGTTATTTGTAGACTTCCAAAATTATCTTTTCAGTAAACCAAGTTATAATTATGTTATTTAGTTTAATTTATTACAGGCTTTAGGGAAATTCAATGATGCTGGATTAAGTTGAGGATATTTCTGGTTACTTTAGGTCGTTATTCGTATATAAAGTGAAAAATCTTAGTGGAAACGTTGGGGTAGAATAAATCAAATCAGTTATAGTTTTATACTGATGAATGTCTTTTACACGAGGTATTATTAAATTTCACAGTTCTTTTTTCTGAGATCACCAGAATACTGAACCATATTATGGCTGTTGGAACTCACGCATTGGATATTGGAGCAATGACGCCATTCTTTTGGCTATTCGAAGAAAGAGAAAAAATGATGGAATTTTATGAGCGTGTTTCGGGAGCTAGAATGCATGCTGCCTACGTTAGACCTGGAGGAGTATCACAGGTATGAAAACTGTAAAATTATTCTTAGCCGTTAAGTTATTAACGGGTTCTTTTTTTTTTCTGTTGATTCGTTTTGAAAAAATAATTAAATTTGTACATTGCTAAGTTAATAGAACAAATTAAAATTTAAATAACAGAAATACTTTTTTTTTTTTTAGTTACAGATATTATCTCATGTTTACCAATTATAAAAAAATGATGTATGTTTTACACTTATTTGGTATTTTTTTATTGATGTCAGTAAAATAATATTTCATATATTGAATTATGACTAATTGTAGGATCTCCCCTTGGGCTTGATGGATGACATTTACCATTTCATTTCTAAGTTTGCTGAACGCATTGACGAAACAGAAGATATGTTGACTCACAACAGAATTTGGAAAGAGAGGACAATTGATATTGGTGTTGTATCAGCTGAAGATGCTCTCAACTATGGATTTAGGTGAATGTCCTTCTTGTTACTATTAGGTATGTAGTGATTAACATAGTTCAGATAGCACTGGCATCTGAAATAATTGTATATATATATATATAGTTAACACAAGAAAGAGAAAAAACAAATAAAGATACACACAAAAGACTCACAACGATATTTCGACAGTCGTCGTCATCGGGTAGAAGTAGTCCCTTTGAGTAGCTGAAGCTAACTCAAGATGAAGCTCAACTCCTGATGACGACGATGGTCGATATATCGATGTGAGTTATGTCTGTGTCTTTCTGTGTTTCCTTCGTTTTGAATTTATTTTATATATATATATATATATATAAAGATTTCACATAAACACGTGAAACAACAATCAATGATCAAACCACAATAAGAAATGGGAAAACAAGACTAAGATCTTTCAACCGTAACAAGCGGTCTTCGTCAGAGTCAAAAACCCAACTGAAATAATGTCAGTTGGGTTTTTCAATATTATTATTGAAATAATAATACTGTCAGTTGGGTTTTTGACTCTGACGAAGACCGCTTGTTACGGTTGAAAGATCTTAGTCTTGTTTTCCCATTTCTTATTGTGGTTTGATTATATATATATATATATATATATATATATGCAGAAAAATCACAATACATAAACACGTGATGCAATGAATGAAGTTCAAACAACAATGCTCTGAGGTCTTTCACTTTATGTCATCAGAGAGCAAACAAAGTGACTTTATTTAAAACAAAGAAACAATTTATTTCTATTGTTTTCCTTTTTCCATTCTGGTTTAAACTTCATATATATATATATATATATAATAAATGAAATTACTAAACAGTCCAAACCGTACAGATAAATAAATGAAAAATACAACACATAAAAGAAACGAGAACATTTACTGGATCAATAATTTCGAACTGAAGTTCGTCATCAGGAAGAGAATAGAAGGGAAGAAGAAGAGGTACAAGCGTTCAAGAGTAGCGGTGGAACTCTGAGTCGCATTCCTGGATAACAAAAACCTGGGCATGTCTGAAATATAATAATTTTATATTCTGTCTCAAGTAGTTTTTAATTATAAATGTTGTCAAACCAATTTGTAATTGTATCAGATTCTGTTTACATGCAATGAATTAGAATGATATGTTTTTTTCATGGCTTGTAGTGGTGTAATGCTGCGTGGTTCCGGAATCAAATGGGACCTGAGGAAAACTCAACCGTACGACGGATATGAGCTTTTCGACTTCGATGTTCCCATTGGAACCAACGGCGACTGTTACGACAGGTTTGTTTTCGCTTTACCTTGTATTCACTCGTCAGAATTCTTCTTTCTTTAGATTATTAATAAAATAGGGGAAAAAGGTGTATTTAATTCTGTGTTTATCCCATCTATTACTAACTTATCTTGGTATTTTTTTATTAAAATTGTAAATTCCTAGTTTTTTTAATATTAATAAATGATTAGATGACTCATATATGAAGTTTAACATACTTAAAGCCAAGTATTCAATTAAAATTCAACAAAAAGTGTTACATAAAATGTTAAGAATATTCTCTCTAAAACTTAGTTAAAAACAAGTAAAAATATAATGGAAATGGTAAAAAATTACTTTTGTGATAATTTTAACTTACCTTATTTTTTTGAAAATTAGCTCTAAAGAAAATACATTTTGAGCAATGTATTGTATTTTCTTAGTCTTTGCAACTTTATTACTATGAATTAACCAATTGTGTTTTAGATACCTTTGTCGTGTTGAGGAAATGAGACAATCTTTAAAGATAATTGAACAGTGTTTGAACAAAATGCCTCCTGGTGAAGTTAAAACAGACGACATGAAAATAACCACTCCTTCAAGAGCAGAAATGAAGGTAATACTTTTTTTGTTGATATGTTAATATAGCATTTAATAAAATGTTTGTAGTACAAAATATATTCCTTCTCTTATATTTGTTAGTTTTGTATGAAAATGTATATTTACAAATAGAGTGAGATCATTTCTATTCATTACAAGACAAGTAATTAACCGATAATTGTTTTAAACAAACTATAAAAATTTCGTTTTCAGAACCTTGATTAATATACGTGATATATATATATAAAGATTTCACATAAACACGTGAAACAACAATCAATGATCAAACCACAATATGAAATGGGAAAACAAGACTAATTCAGTTGGGTTTTTGACTCTGACGAAGACCGCTTGTTACGGTTGAAAGATCTTAGTCTTGTTTTCCCATTTCATATTGTATTAATAATGGTAACATTATTAATTACATTGCGTTTTCGCTTTATTTTCAACTCTTTTCTCGGTTCTACGACTCTTACGGCTTGATTGTATGAATTAGTTTTATGAAAAAGTTATTTATACCTTACTTCCTAGAACAAAATAAAAAAATATTGATATAGAATTAGAATATGTTAAATCAATAATTATTTTTAAAGTAAATAATCCAAATTACTTTCTGGTTATGAATATGAAAACCCCAAAAGTAATTTTTTAAGTCCTTAAATAGAACAGCATATAAAAAAATCAAAAGGGAATTGTGGTTAGTAAATTACGAGTCTATAAAATAAAGCAAGGTATCATTCTAACTTTTTAGTAGTTTCTGGATCTTTGAAATATATAAATAAAATATTATTTCTGAGCAATTAAGAATTCTCAAGTGAATTTAAATTAATATATATAGTCTTGTTATACCCTTTCATATTGTGGTTTGATAATTGATTGTTATTTCACGTGTTTATGTGAAATCTTTATATATATATATACACACGAGTTCGAGATTAACAAAGAGCAACACACAAAGTAGGGAAACACACTTACAGACTCAAATTTTCGGGTAATCCGTCTTCAGGAGAAAAGAGAATGGAGACCAAGCACGTTGTAGGCGCAACGGCAAGTAACCCAAGTAACGGGTTACTTGCCGTTGCGCCTACAACGTGCTTGGTTCCCATTCTCTTTTCTCTGAAGACGGATTACCCAAATTTGAGTCTGTAAGTGTGTTCCCTATTTGTGTGTTGCTCTTTGTTAATCTCGAAATCGTATTGTGTCCAGTTTGTATCGTATTTCGTTTTATCAGTGAATATTATATATATATATATTCGTGTGTCTGTGTGTATAGTATATGCATATATGTTATATAACATATAATATTTTTCACATGTTATATATAAAGAACACAACATATTCGTGAAAATAATGTATTTTTTTATTCATATGACTAGTTCCTGATTCTTTTTTAACTTTCTTTTAAAGACCTCCATGGAAGCATTGATCCATCACTTCAAGTTGTTCACTCAAGGTTACCAAGTTCCACCTGGCTCCACTTACACGGCCATTGAAGCTCCTAAAGGTACGGTTGGATTATCGATGTTAGCATTACTAATCACATTGTTTAGGAAATATGAAATAATTAACATCATGAACATGATACTAATTCAGAGTTGTCTTTAATTTGCTATAAGTATAGTAATGACTGTATAAATCACCTCTTCATCCCAGAGCTCGGCACCGCCCAGTTGCACTAAGCACGTGACTGTATAGAGTAACAGAGGGTAATTGGACTTCTAAGTCCTCTCCCTAAATACAAATATCTTATTCTAAATTCTGATTCTGTATTTATCATTGTGTATTATGGCTAACTCATAATTATCAAAAAGTTGAATACATGATATGGTTCGATATATAGTACATGAAAAGGTGACTGTACAATAAACTATAAACATCATATTTAAACAAAGCGCTAAATGTTATAATTTAAAAATATATTTATTTTTTGTGGATTAAAGAAAAAAGTATTACTTTACTTTTTTTTTAAAAAAAATAAAATCTGTTTCCGTTTGGTAGGAGAATTTGGAGTCTATTTAGTGTCAGATGGAGGTTCCAAGCCCTACAGATGCAAGATAAAAGCTCCTGGATTCGCTCATTTAGCTGCTCTGGAAAAAATTGGAAAAGGATCCTTCTTAGCAGACATTGTAGCCATCATTGGTCAGTAAGGTATCTTATAATGCCTCATTATGATGGATTTTATTTTGTTTAAATATACTTATTTATTTCCAGGTACTCTTGATATTGTCTTCGGAGAAGTGGACAGATAAATTCGATAAAAAAAAATAATAGTTGCTTATAAATTGTAAAATAGCATTCAATTAAAGAAAAAGTAATTCGAAATTCTATATTATATTACGGTTTGCTGTAATATAATTGTATTTATTTAATTTGTAAATAAATGATTTTTTTTTTAAAATTACCATCCTACTCTTAAGAACCTTATTCCTTAAATCAACGACTACTAGACTGACAGAATTTAAAAATTATGCCATGAATCAGTAATAATCTCTGCTCACTGCTCAAGGCATTATTATACTGTTTAAGAAACTTATTTTTTTTTATTTTTCAGTAAGTATACATATGTATATAGTGATAATAAAAAATATGACTTTTATACCCACCTAATGAGGTCCCTTGAAAACATTCTTTTATATTTTTTAGTATTTAGTTTGGATATGTGTGGGTATTGTATAGAAAATGTTCTAACCGTGCCACAAACACTGTATCGTTTGACGGAGATATACAAAGAACTCTTTGTGTCGAAAAGTACCCTATTGTACCCAAGATTGCATCTAATATTAGAAACCATAATTCTACAAACTTAGTGTGATAACAATTTCATAAATTAGGAATTTTGCAAATAAATATTAATTTTAAATATTAAGCTTTACAGAATCTGCCTCTGACTAGGAATCTCTGAATCTTTGAATAACATTCCGAACCGAATTTTTTTTTAAAAAACAAAAATATTCTAAATAATTTTGAAATATCTACTTTTAAAATCCATTTTCAGTTGCTGATAGATGTGATAAAGAAATTACTTAATCCTTAATGTCGATACAATCTTATAACTATATTGATAGCTAATTTAAATTTAAATTATGTGAAATAAATCCTCAAATAGTCAGTAATTGAAATCCATCTGTTGAAAATCATTTTATTTAATAGAACTGGGATTCCAAATTCTAATTTGGAGCAGGAGAACTACAATAATATTTTCTTAAATCAAGTTCATTTTACTTAACGTATCAAACCATTTAAAGTTTTGTTTTTTTTTTCTGGAAATGCTGGCAGATCAGAACAAAAACATTAATTATTACAAATATATCTGTATTTACATAAATATAAATCGTAAAAATATGTAGGACAAATAAAAATTCTTCCGAAACTATGTACTTTATGGCTTTACTTAAGCGACTAGAAATAATATAAAAAAAATCTTCCAAAAATATGTACTTAATATTTACTTAAAGGACTAAAAATGTAGTATAAAAAAAATCAATGACTGTCCATGTATTGTACGTCAGAGAGGAGAAGAACTGTATCAGGTAAAGGTTTTGGTTGAGGAGACAAAACGGTCAGTGTTTGGTTCTCTACATTAACATTCGTCCTGAAACAGACAAACACAAATATCCTCATTGCTATACAAGTAGACACATTGGAAAAAAATTAGTTATGAGACGAAGAAAGACTGCAGGAATGATCTGAAGTTTCTGCTGGTTGCAGACTGGTTTAATCATTTGCTTGGCCTTGCTGCAGTTACAGGACTAGTGAGCTTCTATCTAAGAGTAGAGCAATGGTAGACAAAGGGTTGTACTGGACACTGGCTAGTAAGGAAGCATGTCACTAGGATTAGTTTTGAGACAAGTGACATCTCCAGGGCATATCAAAGTGAGGAAGGAGAGGAGTCTCAGCCTCACTTTCTTTCTCAATGCCCTGGTTTGGCTTAAAGAAAGAAAGCGATATTAGGAAAGTACGTATTTGGCAATCTTGAGAACATAGCATCCACTGGTATTAAGGACCTAATCAAGTCCTCCCATGATGGTTCCAGTGGATTAGTAAGGGAAGAATAACACTAGACTTTTTTGTGCCAAAACAAGGGGACAGTTTATGACCTACATAAGTCTCTTCTGGTACGGCCACTGCAACCAAACCTAATCATTTGACGCCTTCCCAAATTTTGCTGCACTTACAAACACTTTGAACACTATATTTTATAAATCGCACCACCTGAAAAACGCATTCCTTAAGTACACTGGCACTCTATAGTATAGCAGTATGAGATGAAGTAGATCATACAGCGACTGTACCGTACTATAAGAAGAAAGAAAATGTTTTGAATCGATTTGCATGAATACAACTTCAACCGAGTTGAACGAAAAACTTACATATGAATGAATCAGTAATACAATACTCACAACTGTGCTTTTTATGTTCTAAATATTGAAAATTTAAAGTTTTCCTTTTTGTTCAAGTACTACTGATTATCATTCTTAAAATAAAAATTTTATGAAAATTTTACAAAATTATACATGAACAATATATTTTAAAACAAACATATTCAAACCCGTAAAATAGTAATCCCCAATGCACCTTCTTTGTTATTTTGAGTTCGCCTAGTACCTCAGCAACATATTAAACCCTTTATGCCCCACGCTCTCTAAGAGGAGACATTTATAACCCATATATTTCTCCTCTTAGTTGATTCCTTGGACCACAACAATTCCGCGACTCAACCTGGATTGTTAAATAAAGATTTTTTTAAAGTTACATATAAAGATATATTATTTCTTTATATTTTACCCTTTCTTCTTCTCTTTATTATATACTTCTTTATAATTTATTCACCCTACATTTTATTTATTTATTTAATTCCATTTTCTTTTCCATTATCTATGATAGTCAGGTCAGGTTGAAGCTCAGTGCTCATAAATGCAGCGTGTGGTACAAGTTTATTTTCAAGCCATGTGCTTGTACAAATATTGAAGTGAACCTTTGTAAATGATATTCTGTTTCTCTTGTATCTGATTAGTTGTCCTTCCATACAGTTTCATTTTTTGTATTTATACATAGACCCGTTCTTTAACAATAGCAGTAGTAACAAATATAAAAAACAATAAAAGAGAAAGTTCTGCTAAATTAATAACAAAAGAAATATTACATAATTAAAATACTTACACACAAATATAGCCAGCAATATTGGTATGTATAATGTCATCATCAGAAGCTGAGGCAAAACTTACGGCTAGAAGATGGTGCAGTAAATTTGGACCTATTAACAGAAACAATAAACAATTGTCATTGGAAATAACTAAAGACCTATATCCCATAACTTTAATAAATAATTAATTATTAATGGAGGTTGGTGTTATTTAAGTAGTTATAATGGAAAATAAATGTAAAAATGGATAAGTTCAAAACTGAGCATCCAAAAACATCAAAGACTTTTTAAGTACAACGTTTTAGCTTCTAAGTTTGGATTACATATGCACACATTTTCTATGGGGAAAATATGCAAATAAAAACACTCTAACGAATAAGTACAGTACTTAATAAACTTTCTGGAGGCCAACTCGGAATGAATGGAACCAATTAATAACGAGTTTACGTTATTAGTTATGGGAAACTAATAAAAACAGTTTTCTATAATTAATAATGAAGAAAAATAGGTTAAACTCAGTATTATAAGGTTTTATAATCAAAAATAATACCTGGCTGTACAGATACAAGCTTGGTCATATTATCCTCTGGCTTCATACCAAGTGGCATACAAGAGTCTGGTAAAGTAGGTGCACCAATTTTAAAGACCTTTAAGTCCGACCATTTTACATCGAAACTAAATGGATGTAAAGGAAATTTACCACCATAAAAATACGATCTTACACGATTGTCCCTATTCTCTCCTCGAAACTTCTTTGATCTTTCCACAACCTATAAAAACAAAAAGGAGTCTTAACTTTCAACTCAAATAATTATGCTACTCTTTTTTAAAAACAAAACGACACAAAAAATTACAATTAGTGCACTCACAAGCTATGCAAGCATTTATCATGTAGTATTTACTCGTGATAAAAAGAGGAAGAAACACTAAGTCTTCACACAAAAAAGTTTCTTCCCTATTCTAATTACAATTAGCGCATTTTTTTTTTAAAAAATTCCTTAATTTTAATTTATAAAGAGGATTGAAGATTAGCCAGGAAATAACAAAATATAGTTCTTTGTATGATTTTGTAATGCTCCAACTACTTTTTTAGGAACATAATAGAGAATAAAGAAAAAAATAATAAAAATTCAGTTCACTGAATACAATTTTTTTTGTTTTGAGCTCAACATTTCTTAAAGTATATTTCTATTCAGACTACTGAATTAAAATTCAGACTTCTATTAAAATATATCTGTTTTATAACTAATAATAACGGTAAAGCAGTACAAATTGTTTTTTTTAAAAAGCAAACAGTTTTTAACAACTTTTTAATTTAAATTATTGTAAACCGTCTTATCTCGTAAATCCTCTTCACTACTCGAGCACTTTTGGAATAATTCCATCTTTAGAGAGTGAGAACTAGGTCATGATTAACTGTTGTCTAATCAGAACCTCTTAAACATGTTTGAAAAGTATGTTTAAGCTATTAATTGTTGAATACTGTTATTATTTATAAAATCGGATATATGTAAAAGTAAAATGAACTGTAGGTAGTTTGCTAAGAAACTTTATGGCCTGAAGATGACCATATACATGGCTGACATAAATATTCGGTATTTGAAGATTGAAGTCTTCTCCATTATTTGTTCAAATCAATTGGGTAAAGAGGGTTCACTACAGATCATTCACTAATATCGACAACATAACGGATAGGCTAGCCCAACCAAATTAGTATCAGCCATCTTTTATGTAACATTCTATAAAAACATTTTACACATTGTAGGGTAAAAAGCTAATGAAATGGTCTCCACATATAAAAATTTAATCGTATAAACAAACGTATCTACGCGTTTCGAACACGTAGTTTCTTCTTCAGTCATTAACTAAGGAAGTTAGTTCGTAGAACTATTTGAAACACGTTGTTTATACGATTTAATTTTTATACGTGGAGACCATTTTATTAGCTTTTTACCCTGCAATGAGTAAATACCACATAATAACTGATTTCACTACGTTAGAAATATTTTACAGTCTCATCGACATTTGTAATATCCTTTCTTGCTAAAATTACTTGTTTTAAGGTCATAAAGTAAAATCAAAGAATTTACCCCAGTATGAGTAAATATCACACAATTACGGATTGAAAAACTGAGTTAAAACCTAAGTGTACATAATATTTTATTACCTTATACAATGTATATATAAAAAAAATTCTATTTACATGATGAACACTGTTTAGATAGATTTTTTTTATATTTTACTTATCTGAAGAGACCTACGCTGGTGATTCATGTGAATGGTAACAGACTTAGTGAAACGTTTATGGTAAAACATCTTAGAGCGGAGCTTATGGTCTTCGTTGTCTTCAAATATCACATAGGAACTACAATCTGGGAAGGGCTCATAATCAGTGACCAAGCACGAGTATGATTCTTAAATTATAATAATAATAGCTTGAGTATCAGGTTTCAAGTTCGTCACACAGGATCAGTGCATCTCCAGTGATGAAAGTCCAGCACAGCACTATCTAACACACAAGACGCTCTAGTACAAGTACAAGACGCTTCTACACCTCTTTGCCCATGTTTAGTAGAGGAGAGAGAAGGATCCAACAATCAAGTCTCCCTAGGGCCTAGATCAGTAAAGTAGCTCTGTTTCAAGACGCAACAGACCAAGAATAGGTCGTTGTACATATTGCCTTAGCTGGAATTCTCGCTTCTCCAGAATGCTTGCTGCTCTGACCATCTCGACTATTGTCTTGTTGAACTTGTGAAGCGATTGTGATATCGCAGTCCATCATCGCTAGTCATTCAGACACCAAAGAGTGAACTAAAACTACAAGAGTGGACAGCGACAAACAAGTAAGCAAATTTTAACAAATATCTTCTATTCCAAAAAATATCTAAAAGTACGCAAAGGTTACTACAACTTCATTGTTTATATTGCTCCTAATTATTAAAAAGTATAGTTTAGTATTAGCACTAAAAATAATACATAGAACTATACTAATTACTACAACTATTAATTATTTAAACATCTAAAAACGATCAATAGTATGAAAATATCGAGACTAGAATAACAAAATATTTTACGGCATGATGGGAATTTCAGTAGAGATCTAATTTTGTTTTATAATGTTCTTTTCAAGTTAATTTTTCCTTTTTTTACAATCACTATCCTTATATTTGTTGTTTTACATTTTGAAACTTGTAGTTTAATAAAATAAATACAAACTTATCATTAAGATGCAAATATAGAAATAAATCTAGAACTCCTGAGTCAAAATTTGTTAAACGAAAGAATTTTGTTTTATTACATATTATTTACCTAACTTACCAATTAATGTTCCCATAGAATACAAAAATACTGACGAAAGCTGTCTGATTTCTGTCTACATCTAATATTTGGTTGAATATGCTTTCAACATTTGATATTAACTCTAACGTAGTGCAATCAGTTATTTTGTGGTATTTACTCATTGTAGGGTAAAAAGCTAATGAAATTGTCTCCACATATAAAAATTTAATGGTATAAACAACGCATTTCGAACACGTAGTGTTCTTCCTCAGGTATTAACTAAAAAATACAATGTCATCAGAGAGTTATCTATAGCACAAAGTAAAAATAAAATAAGGAAGAGAGTAGGAACCTAAGGGTGAGTGTCTGTGGTACAACTGACTGGGAACAGGATGGACGTGGGTGAGGGTATGGTTGATTTACCCTATATCTGTTTCATATTAGAAGGCAGGAACATTTTATTGTTATTTTTTTCCTAACAAAATAATCCCAGTCAGTTGTACCACAGACACTCATCCTTAGGTTCGTATTCTCTTCCTTATTTTATTTTATTTTTATTTTGTACTATATTTACTTTGTACTATAGATAACTCTCTGATAACATTGTATTTTTTAGTTAATTCCTGAGGAAGAACACTACGTGTTCGAAACGCGTTGTTTATACCATTAATTTTTTATATATGGAGACCATTTCATTAGCTTTTTACCCTACAATTTGATATTAACCTCAAAAATAACTCTAAGATAAACTAATATTCAACTCCTTTAGGACTATAGTCCTATAAACGTTAACTACTCTTTTAGTTATATATTAATTACTTTTATTTTTCTTCTTTTAAATGATTCTCATAAGATTCAATATAATATGAAAAAACACTATTATAATAAATGTTAAAACTTACGCCACCACTTTTGGGTAAGAGTACAATTTTAACAAATTCAGGCATATCTCTGACCAGTTCATTATAAAGTTTTTCTTGATCTAACACCAAAATGACGTCAACTTCAAAGGACTGAGCGATGTGAGTCAAGTGCTTGTAACCATCTCCTTTCACCCAGCCACAAGTATTTATTATCACGCCAGAGTAATTAGCTGAAATCAAACTTTCCCATCAACAACAACAAATGGGCAAAACTTCATTTGTTAAGAAACAAAACCTTTACAGGTCTTGCAAGATGTTTGGCTTTTCTTCTTTTCTTTTTTTTTAAACTTACCTTTGTTATTTGCTGATAACCTTTCTAAAACAGTTTCTGCCATTTTCGTTATTATTAAGTTGAAAAGGTGAGTATTTCGATTGGTTGAGGCATGTCCAAAATGATAAACAAGAGGTGCTTCCTGTGAAAACCCTTCATCTACTGTAGCAGGTCGTTCAACTAGAATTGCACCTGAAAAAAAACACGATGCTTTTAAAAACAAAGAATAATAATAAAAGGAAAGATATGGAATTAATGGATAATATTTACAAAAAAATACAACAATCCCAAGATGGTTTCGAGTAAGTAATACTCATACCACTTAGACTTTTTAAATCAAAACAAGTGAAACAACTAAAAACCAAATCAATCTATCAATTGCTCCCAAGATTTCTTTTAAACAAATATGTCTACATAAGGAACTAAAGCGCTGATAATTTCACTAATCTATATTTATAAAAACCACTATTGAAATTGCCAAAACATATCTGATTCAAATGGGCAGGTATCATTTTCTGGTAAATTTTTCGTTGAAAAATTATTTTTTTTATATCCTGAAAAATTAGTTCTTATAATTAATTAATAATTAATAGAAATGTTAATGTAAAAAATTGGTTGCATGCAACAGTTTGTGAACATACTACGGGTCAACACAGATTAATGTATTATTTTGATGTTAAGTACTATTTTTGGACTATAAAACTACTAATTCTAGAAGGTTATAATTTTGCAACCACTATGAAATTAATAACGAAATAAACTCACAAATTTTCCGAATTTTCTATATAAAAGGATCAGTTTGGCGAAAAAATTTAAAAATTCGGATAATCCTTACAATATTATGAGCTCTGTAGATTGGAGGGGACTGCACAGAAGATGTGAATTAAAGTACAATTTGTGAATGCATTATAATTTTTTGTCAATAAACTATAAACAATAGAATATTAAGATTTCACAAATGGCATCTGCCTAAAATTAGTATTCTATGGCAAAAAACTGCAGACATTTTGATATATTTAAAGAGAAAATATAGTTCTAAAAGAGCGAAACTCTAGTTGAAATAAGAACAACCTGCTCTACTTCAGATTCGTTTAGAGTTTAGATCAACCTAGAAATTCGTTTAACAGTTCAACAAGAAATATTAATTAAACTATAAAAAAAATTAAAAGTAATGCTGTTACAACAAGTAATACAAGTTACTTTGATACCTAAAAGGTGTAAAAAAATTTAAACCACCACGGAGAAAACTACGTGGATGCATACATTTCATCTTGCTTTCCTAATAATATATGTTCGAACTTAATTATATTATAAGAATCGTCATATAATCTATAGCCATGTATGATAAAACTTTTTTGAACCATTCCTTTACCATGAGGTAAAGTGGTTATACAATAGTTTCCACACAAATGAAGTTTTTTTTATTTAACAACGCGTTTCGAACATCTTGAGTTCATCATCAGGAAGACACGACAATACAAATTGTATGTAAACATTCTGGGTTAAAATAGATAAACAAACAATTCTCCACACAAATGAAGTGTTATTCAACAACAACAACGCGTTTCGAACACTTTGTGTTCATCATCAGGAAGACACCAAAGGATGTGGTGATGGAGTAAGTACCATACAATTACGGATTGCACAACTAGTGATTTATATTTAATCAGTTACCAAATCAATTAGAATGAAGTAATAAAATTCAATTATAAGAATTAAAGACATATCCAAAAGATGTGGTGCTTTTTTTAAAAGTGGTTATCTTTACCTCAGAATGAGTAAATACCACACAATTATGGATTGCACAACTAATGAGTTTTTTGAACCAATATATTTAATGGATGAATTTAACTTCTTAACATCATAATATGTTACAGGTCCGCTGAACCCATTGTTTATTAAGTTATTTTTTTTACTTTATGTGATTGGGTGAAAATCCATCAATAATTTTGAATACATTCTAAAACTCAATTTGTTTAGCAATTCTTGATATTATTTGACACTCGTAAATTTTTTTTCTGTGGTGAATAACCCTATTGTTTTCTTTATAATATTGATACATGGGAAAGGTTCTATAAAAGTAACTTTAAAGTCATATTAAGTAGTGTCCAACGACCAACGACCAACGAATATACACAACATGCATGTCGTAAATAGCAGTTCCGGACCAGAGGCCCACTACTGCTAGATTCTCATCCATAGTAGCTAGATTTATCTCATAGTATTTGTTGGGTCAGTAAACATTGTCAGGAATGGGGGAGTCAGTCTGTCAGGGAATGGTGTCGTCTTCGTGACAGTAGTGTTTTAATATGAATATTGCTTAAGAAAAATTTCAGAAAGTTTAAATATTGGACAAACATTTTGAAAAGTTTACTAAATAGGAAACTATTAAATTCTAACTGTGGTCCCTTCTAAGATTGTGCTAGCACAATCGTATTTTCGTTATAATTGGCAGATTAAGATTGCCTGATAATTGACTAACACATATATTAGACCATTATCTTTAAAAAAAAAACTCAATATAATTATTATTTTTCACCCATATGAAGGTGGATAAAACTGCAGATAATAGTTATATACGAGACTTTCATTTCACACAGGAAAAGTGTACGGTTATTACCAGAACTGGCTCATCGTACAAACAATAGTAGCGGCAATCAATTGCATAACTCCTCTACAATGTAATTACTATTTATGACTGTTATAACTAGATGCACCAGTCTTTAATATACCACAAAAATAAGAGGGAACTAATCTATGAAATTCATATAAATGAGAACCAGCATCAAATAGCTACGTCTACGTTACACTGTATGCAAAGCTTCGGGAAATTTATAACGTTGAAGTAGAAATTCTATAAATGTATTTACATAAACGGCGTTTAATAAAATAATAATAAAATTATGAAAAAAATTATAACTACTTTTTGTAAACACAACAATTTAAATATAGTATACTGGATTTATTCACGCGGGAGGTGGTTAAGCCGTCGGAACCGAGCCTGTATGATGTCAGGTACGATCCCTACTCGATATGCACTTGAGTTAGGCAAAATTTAGGACTCCCAATGTAGAATCACTGATCAAACAAAAAGTCGGTAAACGGCTGACGTTATCACCCGCTACGGGGTCGGTTTAAACAAAAAAAAAAAAAATGAAAAAAATAGTATACTGGAAATGGTACCTATTGTTCCAGGGATTGAAATGACTCCTTGACCCACATCAAGATCTACATAAACAGGACACCTTCCCATTCGCACAGCATAATTAAGCAGTAGTCGGCAGAGGGTGCTTTTCCCAACATCCGTAGGCCCAACAACCAATGTTATTGGGCCTCTTTTATTTTTATCCTCAGCTTCCACCTTAAGCCTAAGATGTTCTAAGCAGGCGTGACAGTTTAAATAAAACATCTAAAATATAAAGTAAAGTGAACATTTCTTAAAATACAAAAATCATTTTAAATACATAAAGTGAGTAAAAAACATGAAATAAAACTACTGTGTAAACTACAATATGAAATTCTGAGCAGGTTGAAAGATGTTGATACCATTTTCAAATTATATATTTTGGTCTATAGGTGTATTTTCAAAACATATAAATCACCATAACCACTAAGCGACATTACTACACCAACCAATATCACTAGTATCAATGATCAAACCACAGTATGAAATAGGAAAACAAGACTCCGATCTTTCAATCAACGGTCTTCGTCAGAGTCAAAAACCCAACTCTGACGAAGACCGCTTGTTACGGTTGAAAGATCTTAGTCTTGTTTTTCCATTTCATATTATGGTTTAATCATTGTTTGTTATTTCACGTATTTATGTGAAATCTTTGTATCACTAATATATAAATGTTAGTATCTATTATTAGTGTAAATGCACTGAATCGTAAAGGCCATTTAGGAAGAATTTGGTATGAAAATATCCCGGTTTATTACAATTAATGCAGCTATCAAAATGCAACAATAAAAATATTTATTCCAAATGTTAATTGTATTTATGTTATCAAACTCATCCAAAAATTGGATATTCATCAATAATTGAAACCATATAATAACACTAATGTTCAATTTTTTTTAAAAAAAAAACCAAAAGACATTTATACGATTTATTACATTTTACATTCTTAATATAGTGAACAAATGGCGTGAACGAATATACGTTGAAAACAAATACCATTGACAGGTAAATGTCACATCACAATGACAACAACTGGTAAGTTTTATATTAAAGTGAAAAAAAGAGGTTTGTGTTGATATTTCTTGTGAGAGTATGTTAAGATTAGTGGTAATGATTGTACATATAAAAACACTTTTAACATTTACGGTGACAAAGTAATATTTTTTTGAGACAGGGAACGAAGAAACACAGAGACTTTTTTTTTATAATGAAGAGATTATGTCAATTGTTCACGAGACGACGAACTGTCCAATATAAATTAGCCAAGTAACCGAGTTTACCGGCCGGGATTATTACAAATCCTGCTGAAAATACTGGCGATTCACCCGCGTTATTCGGGAGATGTTTATTCGCGTTATAGTTTTGAAGATGAGTGTGCTCTCCTCTTCATGTACTTATTGTATTTAGGCTCAGGTCATTTCTGGACATAAGTGCTATCCCGGGCTTTGATTTCAGGGAAAAAAACTGAGATCATTTTACAGAGAATTGGTCTGGGTTTCCAGGGTATGCTAAGGTGTTTTGTATTTCTTCAAAAACTTAATGTCTATGCGCAGCAATATCTCATGAAAGGTAATGGTAATATCTTTCTTAGAGGAAGGGGCTCTGAACATTTATGTAGTCTAAACTCTAAACCGGTGTCAGCCTAGATTCTGGGATTTATAAAAAATTTTCATAACGGACTGGAGGAGTTGATGTCAACTCACTTCCGTACTTGATTGCAGGTCTGGCTTGAGACATATAGGTCTGCTTTAAGATGTCTTCAAGTGTACCCCATTTAATGCTAGTTAATCTTTTTTAGTATGCTTAATCACTTAGTCCATGTAGGTGCCAACCAAATTATTCATATACAGACTCCACAGACTCCAACATATATATATTTCACTTAATTAAACGAAACACTATCCAAACTGGACACAATACGAGTTCAAAATTCAAGAAGAGTAACACACAGAGTAAGGAAACCCACTTACAGACTCAAATTTTCGGGTAATCCGTCTGCAGAAGAAAAGAGAAAGGGAGACCAAGCACGTTGCGTCTACAACGTGCTTGGTCTCCCTTTCTCTTTTCTCCTGAAGACGGATTACCCGAAAATTTGAGTCTGTAAGTGTGTTTCCTTACTCTGTGTGGTACTCTTCTTAAATTCTGAACTCGTGTATATATATATATCAATGATCAAACCACAATAAGAAATGGGAAAACAAGACTAAGATCTTTCAACCGTAACAAGCGGTCTTCGTCAGAGTCAAAAACCCAACTGATTTTTTAAAAAAACTGAGTTGGGTTTTTGACTCTGACGAAGACCGCTTGTTATGGTTGAAAGATCTTAGTCTTGTTTTCCCATTTCTTATTGTGGTTTGATCATTGATTGTTATTTGACGTGTTTATGTGAAATCTTTTTATATATATACATATAATCAAACCACAATATGAAATGAAAAAAAAAAGACTAAGATCTTTCAACCGTAACAAGCTGAGTCAAAACCCAACTGAAACACTAGATTGAGAAACATCTGGTGAGGGGTTGAGAAGAGTGGGAGTTTGAAGAGTGGTGTTTTAAAAGGGTGTAAAGTCCAGGAAAGGACAAATGTCCAGAGAGGGATGTTTGGGGAAACAAAGGAGTACAGTAAGAAAGAGTAAGAACTATCCTCTAGCTGTCAACCCTCATAGAAAAGGCTATTGCCGTCGTCACAAAAGTATCAAGCTTGAAGAGCCCGTTACTAATGTTTATAATATTTGATGTATTAAATTTAATAAATCTCTTAATTTAATTCAATTAATTAATAATTAATCCTAAATCTCTTTTAACGCCAGTTTTGTAATAGCAGTTCTGTAAACAGCTTGTTTATACAGAGACATTGTACCAAATAGAACTACAGCAGTAACAGTGGCAAGGATTTAAAAATATTTAAAAAAAAAATACATTTGTAACACCATTAAACTCTTTAATTTTATATTCATAAAACTATACAACTATAATATTAAGGTTTAAATTAGTAGGATAGCTTACCATCGGTGTTTCTTTCGAAACATAACTTATATTTTTCCTCCCTGTTAAAATAATGGAGCATCCCTGCCATGTAAAAATTGCAATTTTAGCTCCAACAGTAAAGGTATAGGGCTTTCCTTTTACCAATTCTGACCCAAAAACTTCAGCCAATCCAGTTTTTAGCTAAAAGAAAGAAAATACCTCAAAAGAAGTGACAAAAGACACATTTCTTAAGTTTGTAAAATTCATTAATGTTTTGAATTTTTATGTCATGAACATAAACATATTTCTATTTTTTTTTTGAAGAACCAGTTATTATTTTAACTATAGCAAAGAAAATAGAATGAAACTGAACAATTACTATTATTGATTTTCTAGGCACAGTTCGTCGACAGGAGATTAGAAGAGATGACGAGGAGCAAACATTCCAAGGTAAAGTAAACAGTTTAATGCAGTGTAAAAGTCAGTGGGAATAGAGAAAATTGTTAAATAAAACCCGAGATAGAAGATCATAATGAAACAAAAACTACTTGTATCCTTTTAAATTTAAAGCGGATATGGAACGCGCTTT
The DNA here is from genome assembly GCA_026182355.1 of Hermatobates lingyangjiaoensis. NCBI lineage: Eukaryota > Metazoa > Arthropoda > Insecta > Hemiptera > Hermatobatidae > Hermatobates > Hermatobates lingyangjiaoensis. Next base: position 2,885,669 of record JAPFBL010000253.1, read on the forward strand.
AATTATCTTCAGAACCTCTCAGGGTTAAGTTCCTATCATCACAGACTGACTATTCTGTTTATTTCGTACCTTACTTTGTACTTTCATCTTTGTCTATATTTTTATTTAATAATTTTTTCTATTCCTTACTTTTACTGATACAACACAAATGAAATTGTTCTCAACAAATTAACTAAAAACAATTTTACATATATTATATAAAAGAGAATGTGTTCTTTTTGAGATTGTCTTACGAGCAATAAGTGTACTTATTAGTAATACTTAATAAGTAATTAAGTGTACTTATGGCAATTAAGAGCCATCTTAATTGCTATTTACTAGAGGAGCTGTATATATTGATAATTGGACTTATCTAATTGCTGTAGTGAAATTAAAGCTACAAATCAAAGTCATCACAATTAGGCAGCATTACAATTCAATTTGAAATAAATGTGTCATTAACATCACGCATATTCGCAGCAGCATTTAATAGAACATTCCAAGTTAGTCTTTTTCATGTACATACCTTGTAGTTTATAAAACATAGGTTTATGAGTTCATAAAACTATTTCGATTGAACATTGAGATTCTATGTCTGAATTAATTTACTTTTATATAAAATTATTTCTTTAATACTTGCGCAAACCCTTGTGTATTTTTAAACTTCAATGCAAAGTGGATTTACATAAATAATACATTTTGATTTATGTAGAAATAATTTATTCGAAATTTTGATTACTGTTCAACGCTCAACAAATTGATTTTCAAGACTTCAATTATGCCTCCCAAAAAACGAGCGATAGGTCGTTTTACGTCTTAAGTATACTTAAAAAAAGAAAAAAATGAGCCTCAGAAACAAACGATTGAAATTATGAGCAATAAATTAATGAACCGAGCCTCATACTAAATTAACTTTAACTAAAGTTAAGACAAAATTCATTGACTGCAAGGCGGTATGAAGTTCACCGTGTCAGCTTGACATCTACTATGAAAGCAAAACCACCGCCAACTTATTAATTTATCAAGCATACAAAGAGCTGAGTTTAATGATAGATTATTTAATGTTATATAATATATTTAATTTATAATATATTATATAACATTCTAAAACAAAATATTACAATCAAATAGGCTATTGATACAATAAATCTAGAAATAAAAAAATATGTGAACATATTTTTTTTAAAATACCTATATTACAGACCTCAATAACAACTGTTTCATCTTTATTTTCAACTTCAAATCTCAATTCACTGTCCGGTTCCAAGTTTATAGTAACAGTTTCTACTTCTTTTTCGACACTCATTCCGAACACACAAAGACTACAACACTCGGTTCCTGATTTGAAGGTAATTTCAGGTTTTAGTGTCAGTTTATAAATTGTTTCAGCATTTGATGTGCCAAAAGTCTAAATGTAGACCCACCGTTCGCAATGATAGTGCTTTTCATGGAGACATAATAGTGAACGTCCCTTTGTAAATTATTAGCTCAAAGTTCTGGTGTTTCTTTAAGGTTTTAGTTTATGTTTAGGATATGGTTTAATATTGAATCTTGTTTTCGTATCGTAATATTGTTTCTTTGGACGGTCAACCGAAAATTTATCTATGGATTGCTGAAGGTGATTTTTTTGTAAAAACAATTGGCACAAGTATGCTAAATATTTTGTTTTGTTAATTTTCAATTAATGTCGTTTATTTGTTCCGTTATCCTTTAAATATCAATATTTTTACAATTTAACGTTCTACGTTTGTATATAGATTTTCTCGTGTGTCATAATGTATCATCCAACTTTTTTAAAAACTGTATTTTTTATGATTTTATTATTATACTATATTCCGAAGTCACTTTCTTTTAAGAACAGTAATATGTTGAATAGTGTGTTATCAGTAATTTCTTGTTATACTCAGTTTATTTTGTTTGTGCATCCTAATTGTTAATTTCACACATTAATAGATGCAATATTATTTTAAATAATGGTTTATACGTTTCTGTGCACTTTTATTTCGTATATATACTGAACCCTCTGGTTTGTTGTCATGTTTTAGTTAAACATTAAGTTGATTGTAATGAAATTGAGTTTATTCTTTTTGTTTAAGAAACATGTCGTTAAAGCCCAAGATTGTGAATTTTCAAGAAACATGGAATGGCCTGCAGAGTACAATTAAGGAAGTAATAACTTTGGGAAATGTTCCAAGATCGGTTTGGAATGACAGATTCAGGTAATTACAATTTATCTGAGCCAGTTTGTTTATAGTGCTTTGTTATAAACTAGTCTGATTATCCGGTTGGCTAAATATTGTAACTCTGTTAATTACTTAAAGATGTTGTATACGTTATTTTAGAATAAATCTAAAAATTAGTGAAATTTGTCGTCCTAGTGACTAATTGAATCAACTCATTTTTAAAGAATTTTCAATAGTTGATTTTTGTATTGATAGTAATCAAAGCATTTGTTATAAATGTTATCATTAGGATAGTTATTTAGTTAATGGAATAACAAAGATGTGAATTACGAATAGAGCCTACTCAGAAGTAAATATAGTGTCTAACTTCCTACTTTGCATGAAGTAAAATTTTAACTTGACCAAATAATGGTAAGTAACAAACATTTACTTTTTTTACTTACAGTGATGTCTACGAATTGTGTGTTGCCTATCCAGAACCATTGGCTGACAAACTTTACCAGGAAACTAGAAGATTCCTGGATGTTCATGTTTTGTCTCTATTAGATAAGGTAAGTAATTAATTCATGTTCATTATGCGTAGTTTTCAACCGCTCTTTACTGAATCATGAAAATTTGCAAAATGATGTTTGAATGAAACTTATAAAGCTAAAGTTAGTAGGTTATAAAACTTGTAGGTGGTTAGTATTTTCATACTTTCATCTTAAACTCGCTGGTTATTTCCATATGTTTTGCAATTGTTCATTTATACAAACATTTTTATTTTATAAATTCTGATTTTTGTGTGTTATATTGTGTCTAGTTTATACATTGTAAACAAAGAATTCCAGATTAAATAAAATAATGGGAATAAAATTAAGTACAAAATTGGTTATAGTGGATTAGGCCCAACATCAATTACTTTAGATTACAAACCGACATACTTGGGATTAATTGTTGGACCTAATTCTCAATAACCAATTTTGTACTTGAAGAATCAGTAGTAGTTAAACTATATCAATAGAGTTTAAGGATGTGTGTCTTTATAACACATTTCAAGCTTCTCCAAAAGAATGAATCTATGATTCTTTGTTTGATTTTAGCACTTAATTAATTATTAAATATTTATTGGTAAAATGTCTTAATTTAAGGAAACATAGTTCACCATTTGAATAGAGTTGTTATATAATATAACTTGTATGCATAACTTTGTCATATCCCTTTTAAGGATACTTACTACTATTAGTTAACGCTTATATCTTTCATGAGTTTCCGAATTGTTTAACTTACCTATTTAAATTTTAGATATTGTCTCACGTCTGATGAACTTCACGATTTTTTTTGTGTGTTAATATAATTATTAATAGACTGTATATTATCCCTCTCATATATTTTTAATTACAAATATCTCAGATTATAAAACATGAATTGAACTTTGAATATAAAAGTTTATTTACTTAATCCTCCAGTGGAAGCAATGCCACTGTTCAGAGTCCCCTACGTCCTCATATACGTATCATTTATATTGTTCTTTTTGTTGAAAAAATAATTAGAAAAACATGAGTTTCAGAATTTTTTTTGTTATTCATATATCTACGAGACATATCTATAAAGATACTTCACCTGTTGTAGAGTAAACTAAAGAGGCTATTAGTGATATTAGTTTATACCTATACCTTACTAAATGTGTTATCTTTATAACTCGACGATTTTGTACCTTGTCTACCACCAACAGTAAACTGAATGTTATGCTGTGTTGAGCATCTATTACCTTCTCTGGGGTTAATTGTTGTCTTCCTGTTCCGTTTGTCTTTGTCTATATACTTATAAACTCTAAAGTAGTAACTTTCTTTTATTTTTCTAGTTACTATTTATTTTTCTGAATACAATTATTTGAATGTTATTGTTCTCTATTCATTTAATCGTTATATATCTCTTTGTCTTTTGCTGAATATCTGAACCTCAATGGTTTGTATTTATAGTACAATGGTACTTAAGTGTATTTATAGTCCTGATAGTACAACCTTTTATCGTACTTTAACGAGTACCTGACATAGTACATACTCGAGACCCACCCTTAATGCCCCTTTGAGGGAGGAAGTACTCAGATTTTTCTCCTTATACTTGAAGAAATCGAGGGCAAAAGTAGGAATCGAACCTGGGATCTACCAATCCAGATGAGAACAGGTAAGCCATTGTGGCTATTTCTCATCTCATCTCACAGCTATTTTTTTTTTTTTTTTTAACTTTTCTTCGATTTTGGATTAGATCTCTCTTCCTATGATAATATTTATTCTGAAATTACATATTTCAGAGTACTTCAATAAGTGTAAAGTTTGGTATACAATAATTGAAATAAATTTAGTGTTTATTACCCAAAAACCCATCAGTATAGACATCATATTTGAGTTTTTCTCTATTGAATTGCTTTTGCTAAGATGTGTTTTTGTTCACAGGTCCTTGCAGGAGGGGACGCCAATCTCCTGCGGAATTACTACCAGTGTTGGACAGAATACAGCGGGGGTGTAACTTATATGCATAGGCTTTATTTGTATGAATCATTAATTTGATTTTTTTTTTATGCAATCATATTTATAAATATTCTGTGCTAAAAATTTTTAATATATGTATATATTGTTTTAGATATTTAAATCAACAACATATTTGTAAACAAAAATTATCTGAAGCTGAAATGGTTTATGGAAATACTCAAACCGATAATGAGGAACAAATGGAAATTGGAGAATTAGGTAATTATTCAAACTAAAAATGATTTCAGTTCGTTATTACTTCCTTATAATATGATATTTTAGTATAATATTATATTATACTATATAATATTTTTAAATTCAAAACATTCAGTAGCGACAAGAACTCTAACCACTACACCACAACTGATTCCTTTATATTATAAAAATACAATTTTCAGAGGTGGAGACTATAGATTTTTGTAAAAACATTGAGCATATTTTATTATTGTATGAAAGTAATTTGTTTGAAACATTGTTTTTAAGGTCTCGAAATATGGAAAAGAAATATGATTGAGCCTTTGAAAGATAATCTAGTGAAATTAATCCTCGAGGGTATTCATCAAGATAGAATAGGGGCTCCAATTGCTACATCCAGTGATATAATCAAAGGTGTTATACATTCTTTTGTGTCCGTACAAGAATACAAAAAGAAAGGCACTTTGGAGGTTCGTATATAAACTTTTTTTTTTAATTTAGGAAATTACTTTACGGTAACCAATCACATTTGCCTTGTTAATTAATGGTTATAATTTTAATGTATATTTAATTAATCTGCGAGATCAGGACAGTGCTGTTGATTGACTAATTGTCTACTCTATGTAATACAGTGTATGTGATTTTCATTGAGGTGATCTCGGGATAGGAGCACGAGTCAAGTTGGTCGCATGCTTATTTGGACCAAGTGAATGGCAGGGGATCATACCCAGGCAGGTTTTGAATGACCATTGTACCGAGCGAGACTTCGGTTCATCGGACATATTCTCTCTCAGATTCCTCCCATTATTTCTTTTTTTTTTTTTTTTTTTCATCGAGGTTTTTCATCTTAAGCTGGCCTTATTCTCTTTAAGGCAAATGAGTATGGCATGGAAGTTACCGGTTGAAGGAATGTTGTAACAGCTTTAGCTCCCTGTCTGTTTTCTTATTTCTGGGAACCCCAACGCGTCTAAGAATCTATTACAGGAAGAGTGTGCATCGATTTTCAGTTAAGTTATTCTGAGTTGGACGATAGTTACAAGTTCTTTCATAATTTATCTCGTCATTATCGTGAGAAACGGCATGACTCTTTATGAGAATATTAAGAAAACTGTTGTTTGGTAGTTCACAGCTTTGCTAAGTTGTTTTGTGGTTTCGTGGATAGCACCTGTTTTACTGCCATAATCACTAGTGGTAATTCGAGAGCTTTTCTGCTCTGAAATTGGTTCCAGAAGTTCTGGCTCCAGTTTTGTCTGTATTTGGAATCATTCGCGCAGAATTCAAGATATTGCTGCCCGGGTACCTAGTGTAGATATTTCAAGGCTTGCTATTCTCAGTCCAATATGTATGTTTATTTAGTCCGTTTTTGTTTTGTCAAATTCACAGTACACGCAGCAAGGCAGTGTTATTTGATTTCCAGCAAAAAATTAATCTTTGGAGTCAGGTTTATCCATTAAATCTTCAGCTCTAGCAAGTACAGTTTTTTTACTCTACTGGTTTGAATTTGATAATTAAACTAGTTCATTCTTTCTTTTTCTCACGGTACTTGAGGATGTTGATTACGCTTTTGTGGTACCCATAATTTCAACCTTTATCAACAGTTGCATGCTAGTTTCCTTTACTACTTCGCACCTGGCTAAAGTTAGGTGGACCAGTTCTTGCCACATGTAAGCCGTGGTGCAGTAAGTAATACTCCCTTCTGTTTCTCATTTGTTGCAATTAGGGGTTTTGCAAAGTGGTATCAGCAATTTCATCGTCGTGAGCATTCCAACGCAGTTTCTTGCCATTATTTACCCCCTCCCCCTCGAGGAAGTTAATTTGATTTTTTTTTTATTTGTTTCTAGTGGGCATAATAAAGAGTTAACAGTTAGTTTTGGATTCATGTACAGTCATGTAATTTGCTCCAACCCAATCTAGAAGTAACTAAGACTTTTGTTCAGTCAGTGCGGTTTTCAATTGAAATTTAACACCTGGTGTAGTGAGGAACAAACTGTAAATATTGAACAAGTATTTATTAGGAGGTTGTGGCATAGAATCGATAATCTCCTTTACAGCTAGAATCAGAAATTATTTGAGCTGAATATTTGTAACTCAATTCAAAAAACATCGATTTTTAAGATAGAGAAATCTCCATTTATAAGTGTGGTTTTTTTATTTTTATATTTCTTGTCATAAAACAACTACGTCTTAATCAACAAATAAGGAATGCCACTTCTTAAAAATGGACTTTCTTTGTCCTTTAAAGAATAAGAGACAGTTATTCTTTTGATCATTTTCTTTTTGTAGACTGTAGTTTGCAAATACAATGGCAATCTTAAATTATATTATTACTATCATTATATTTTTATAATTGTTATTGTTAGTAGAGTTACTCCAGTTTATATTAGAATGATGCACTTTTTACTTACATATTACTAATTTGTTAATCCTGTTTGAATAAAATATTATTTTGCAAAGGCTTTCACGGTTTTATAAAGTATTACCTTCTCCACTTTTGCTTCACTGAGTCATACCTTAACCTATAGGAAATATAAAAAGAGGGAATACTTATAACTTGTATAAGTTACCCAGTTATAAATGTATTTTAAAAAAAAACCAGACCTCAATAATAAATTGATATACTTGAAATGATGGTTAATGTGGAATCCAATCCATATTAAAATCGAAAAGCTGAAAAATTCGAATTGAAAAAAAAACTCCATAACGAAATCATATTTTGGGGCTATAAAATTCTAATTGAAACTGTCTGTATGATGTTTAATTAATTTGCCAAGTCTGATTAGTTATTAAAAATAATGAAATAAATATGTACTAATGATTTTGATAATGTTCATTAGATATATTTTTATGTCTCCTAAACAGAAGTAATGATAGAATCGTCATTTGCCTATTATGTGGTATGTTCTCTACGCTGTTTTACTCGAAGATGACCAAGAAAATTGATTGAGTTTATCTTTTATCATCTATTTTCTATGTCTTGTCAATATAACAGTTTTTTCAAATAGATTTACGTGATTCTCATGACGACACCAAATGTTTTGTTATCTTATTTTGAGTTGCATATGTTATTTTGTATTTCATATGACACCAGAACGTGCTGTTGTCAAGGTAACTGTTCAGAATCAGGAAAATCATAAAAAAAAAATGTATTTACTCTTCAGTTAGCCTGGAAGTTAGAATATACATGTTTTAAATATTTATTGATATTTTAAATAGTCTGCCCAATGAAGGAAACTTGGAAATATTTATGCTTAATATGAAGTAAATATATAAAGCGTAAACTATCATTGATTACAGAATGTTTAATTAAAGGATTATTCATAAATAAGTAAGTTATGAATTAATCAGAATTAAAATGAAAGAAACTTCTTAGAATAAGAAAAACTATTCTTTGACAATTCTCAATATAGGCAATAAGCGCATACACTCTTTGAAGAACGGCAGATATGAAGATCTTCTATCTACTACAAGAAAAGTGTAAGGCTTTAACAAGATTCGAACCTCCAATCTTGAGTACTACTGACAAGCAAGTTGCCATGGAATACAATGGCGAACATAGTGAATATTGCCTTTTAAGCAGTAATTCATATTATGCAAATAATTATATTTCCTATATGCATAATTTCCTCTCATTTTTGTATGTTATGTTGTGTATGTTATGTTAACTAGTATTTCTGTTTAGTATGATATTTCTATATCACACAGTTTGACAATTTTTGCATTAAGAAAACCTTTCCTATGTTTTGAGATTTTCTCTTTGCAATTTATTGATGAATACTGCCGTTTATATTATGGTATAAATATATCTTTGAACATACCTTGTTTTAATTGTTGAAATATAATTCCTATTTAAAATAAGTCTAAATTGAGTTGTTATTCTTTTGCTTTAGCTGTACCAGACAATATTCGAGGAGCCTTTCCTAAAAGCAACTGGTGAATATTATAAACGTGAAGCCAGTAAGTACTTACAGGAATGCAATGTCTCTCAATATGTTGAAAGAGTCACGCAAAAACTCACTGAAGAAGCGATACGGAGTCACCATTTCTTACATTCTAGGTAATGACAAAGTTTCATAAAATAGCTGAAAACCAAAATACTGATACCATCTTTTGCCATTTTTTACTTCTCGTATTATATAGTTTGCCATACGACTTCTATAGACTTCTAATATTGCCTATAGACTTATAATATTGCCTAATAATTGCCTATAGACTTCTCAGCACTATAAGCTTATAGGTTTTGCGATTCAAATATATTTTTCGAGATCAAAATTACTAGTTTGGAAAATTTTGAAATTATATAAATCAAAATTTATTGTTATTTTGGAAAACTTGAAATTTATAATAAATTGATATGATCATATCAATCAAGTGTATTTATTACAAAAAGAAACATGACTTAAATATTTGTTTTATATATATATATATATATATATATAAGATTTCACATGAACACGTGAAATAACAATCAATGATCAAACCACATATATAAATGGGAAAACAAGCTCTAAGGCCTTTCAACCGTAACAAGCGGTCTTCGTCAGAGAGCTAAATGACCCAACTGGTCCGTATATATATTGATATATATATATATACATAGTGTGTTAACCAATCTGGATGATTCGAAGTCATTTCAGGATAAAAATCAAATCTCGCTTGCCAACGTTTCAGGTTTTATTTAAAACCTCTCTTATGATGCCTACAAACGAAAGGCCTAATAAGAAATCACATATCAACATCAAACATATATTACAATATTGAAAATGGATATGTTACAACTTCATGAATATTATATCAAGCAGAAATATTGTCAGAGATAGATAAAACAATATTACTTACAGAAGTATAGAATTATTTTATACTATAGAAAATGAAATATTACATATATATTATGAAGTAACCATAATGTTAGCCGGACAAAACCTTCGACTAGACTGTCTAGTCGAAGGTTTTGACTGTCACGGCTAACATTGTGGTTGACTTTAAGATAATGTAAATTCATTTTCTTAGTTAAAATTCTTACTTCTGTAAGTAATATGGTTTGTATCTATCTTGAAATATTTCTGCTTGTAATATTCACACGTTTTGTAACAATCCATTTTCATATTGTGTATATGTTTGATGTTGATATGTGATTTCTAATTATCCTTTGTTTGTAGGCCTATGAAAAAGGTTTTAAATAAAACCGAAACGTTGGCAACGAGAGTTTGATTTTTTATCTGGAAAATTGACCGAACCCCGATTAGAAAACACACCTATTCTATCAAACGGTCGATATATTATTGAATCTGTTATATATATATATATATATATATATATTATATATATATATATATATATATATATGAATTAAATACCACAATAAACAATATATATTAATTAAAATGCTCTAAGGCCTTTCGTTACAACATCATCCGAGAGCTATATGAAACAACCAAAAAATATAATAACAAGTTAATCTGGTTGATGAAGTCTTCAGGATTGCTGAATTGCTGTCTTCAGCATTCAGTTCTCTGATGATGTTTTAACGAAATGTCTTAGAGCATTTTAATTAATATATATTGTTTATTGTGGTATTTAATTCATATATTATATCAAGAGTTATTGTTGATTATTAATTTATGTATATATATATGATGAAACAACAATGTGGTTCGTGTTTCAGTTGGGTTTTGACTGTGACGAACTTGTGGTTGAAAGATCTTAGTCATTATTCCTATTTTTTATTATGGTTTGTTCATTGATTGTTATTTCACATGTTTATGTGAAATCTTGTATATATTATATATTATTATATATATATATATACATGTATATTGTATATATTATATATATATATATATATATATATATATATATATATATATATATAATGTATAATTACCGATCTTTAACACTTTCATATAAAAAAAAAAGAGTTATCGCTTATATAATCAAAGTAGGTTCAAAATATGTATTTATAAAAACAATTATATGTTTATATCTTTATAAATAAAATAATGATTTTGTCTGTACATTGCTTAGAACTGACTCATTTCAAGTTTTCTTTACGTTTCATACATTGGAGAAACCGAATCCACCCTTAGAAAAATTTCTGTCGGTTTGTCCGCAAAACTTTGTCACAGGTAAACTCAGCTACCATAAGACATATAAAGCTGAAACTTTTACAGTAGATTTGTGTAGGTCTAACTTAAAATATAGGCTATGAATTGATTGGAAATTCAACGTAGAAGTGAAGTTATGGACGTTTAACGCAAAAATGTTTGTCACAAGTAAACTCAGCCACCATAAGACATAGCGAGCTGAAACATTGACACTGGATTTGTGTGTGCCTAACTTAAAATATGGGCTCTAAACAGATTATTAATTCAGTACAGAAGCGAAGTTATGGGCTTTTAGCTGTATTTTCCTAACTTCACAGACAAGTTTGTTTTGAAAATACACAGGTGTGGCAAGTAGGTATTGTTAGTTGATTTTAATTTCAATTGAGCATATGAATATATTGCGTATTTGACATCATTGAAGTGGTGTTTCACAGAGTTAAGGATGTACTATCTATTGAGAATAAATGTTTTGTAAACGAGCAATTCTCAACTCTTAATATGAACAGGGAGGAAAAATCAACAAACAAGTTCTTACGCTATATGAAGCCGAGGAAAGAACTTACAAGTCAGTAAAGAGATTGGATTAGTGACGAAGAAGGAGTTCATTATCTAATTGAATTTCTTGACTCTGAATTTATTTCTCCTGGACTGCCTGCTCAGGAGTAACAACTTAAAGTAGAGCACCAATCATGCTACAATTTAGTAGCAGTAACAAATTTCATGTTACGAAACATGAGTGCCCCAAAACTGTGCAACGGGACACGACTCTGAGTTCGTGCTCTACACAGATATGCCATAGAGGCGGACATAATGACTGGATGTGGTATTGGGGAGTCTGTGTGTATACTTCACATACCATTGATTCCGAGCCACTGTCTGTTTACGTTGAAATGATTGCAAAGTCGTGTCAGAGTCTATTTCGCAATGACGTTAACTAAGTCGCAAAGGGAGACTTCATCTAACGCAGGAATACAAGGTAGCAAAACCAAGTTTTTCTCACATGGTCAAATGTAGTTTACATGCTCAACGGTCAGAGGTTTCAAACTCTTTCTTCTACCATGAACCTGAAGGATAGACAGCTAATGTAGTATATAAGCTGGAGGCATTTGTTTAACACTGTAGTAATAATGGTATTTTCTACTATTCTATAATTTCTAATGACATTTTGAAATACCAAAAATGACGGAACTTCTGATTCCTCCTGGTATAGCCGAAAGATGCAATAGGCACTACGGCAATAAACCAAAACAGGAACTTCTGATTCCGTCAAAGACGGGTACGTTTGCTATGTATTATTTATATAACTGTCAACTTTTTTATAAATTTAATATTTGCTTAATAAATACACTGGTAATCAATGTAAGGTATGGGACCAGAGTAGCCCAGTGGCTTGCGTGATCGCCGATGACAGTAGTGCAAATGTATTATAAATAAATGTAACAAACAAATATTTTTTTGAATTTAAAATGTGGTATAATATAAAAGATGGTAATAAAGTAAAGGGATCTAGCCAGGGTTGCCAGTAGCTTGCTTGCTCGCCGATTACAGTAGTGCAAATGTATTATAAAATAAACACAACAAAAATATTTTTTTTTAATTTAATATTTGCGTAATATAAACACTGGTAATAAAGTAAGGTATGGAACCAGAGTAGCCCAGTGGCTTGCGTGCTAGCTTTTGACTGGGAGCACGTTTAATTAGAACTAACTCATTTCAAGTTTTCTTTACGTTTCATACTTCAGATGTAGCCACATGTACCCTTAGAATAATTTCTGTCTGTCGGTTTGTCCACAAAATTATTGCTACCATAAGACATATAAAGCTGAAACATTGATTGTAGATTTGTGTATGTCTAACTTAAAAATCTAATCTTTGTATACCGAGGCTTTTTTTTAGCACTGTACTAATAATGGTATTTTCTACTATTCTATAACTTCTAATTGTAGTATTAGTATAATACTATAATTGATATTTTGGAATACCAAGTATAATAGAATTTTTGATTCCGTCAAAGACGGGTACGTTTGCTAGTTCCTATATAAACATTAAAAAAAAGCACTGGTCACTGTCATTAACAAAAAAAACCACTGGTCACTGTCATTAACAAAAAAAAAAACCACTGGTCACTGTCATTAACAACCCCCCCCCCCCCCCCTGGTCACTGTCATCGGTTGTATTACCGATCAGTAAACAGTTGTATTAATGCCCAGTTTGTCAGTGTTATGTGATACTGGATGCCTGCTAGAAGATAAAAGCAGTAATCTTCTTTGGAAAGTAGATTCTCCAAGTGGAGTTAAATTAGGTGTGAGGCTCCTTATTTTTGTCATTTCAAGAAGCAAACGCATTCTTTCAGTGTTTTTTCCTCAAATTAATATGTAATGATTATTGTTACTAGAATGATTATAATTATTCTTTAGTTATTGTAAAAAAAAGATTCTAGCATTATTAAAATCTATTACTTAAATTATATTGATTATGAAGTTTTTGTTCCATTGGGTGTAATAAGTTTACAAATAGTTAACTTGTATAAAGATGAGTTTCTATTTTGTTTCAGCTCTTATGCAGCTGTGCGAAGTAAGTGTGAAGAGGAAATGGTTGCTTATCACCTCATGTTCCTTCATTCCGAATGTGAGGCAATGATATACTCAGAACGAAGAGCAGATCTTAGAAATATGTACCCACTATTGAACGCAGTGCCTGGAGGCCTCACAGTTCTAGTTCAGCATATGATGGAGCACATTAAACAACAGGGTCTTAAGGCCATCACTTCCTTGTCTTCGGATAATGTAAGTATTTCATTTGATTTCAGAGTCATTCTATAATTGATATGTATTATTTATTATAGTCAGTTCTTACTCATAATAGAGTTTAACTGGTAGATTTACTCTAGTATATTTTGAATAACCCCTGCTGCTGTTGGGAGTATTATGAATAGCACTTCATGTCCTTTACCACTCCCTAATTTGGAAAAAGGTGAAGCATTTCTGTGGAGATCGGAGAAAGCGAAGTAGTTTGAGAGCAGTAAAGGTAGGAAGAACTGGAAAAAGTGAAAGGAATGGCAAGAGAGCTAGAGAAAAGAAGGTTATATGGAGGTTGTAATAAAGGAGAAAAATCTTCAAGGCAAAATTAATTTTAATTTAAACTTGCTTTCGAAGCCCAGTCCATAATACTGTTACAAGATTAAACGTTACCTTCCCCAAGTTCACATTCCTTTTACCCCCTTCCTGCTGGAACCAGGCACTTATACTCGTACGGCAGTCTAAGAGTCAAGCAAATTTATTTAAATTCAACGAATAATTTTATTTATGGACGATCAAAATTACTGGGTTATTATATAAAGGGAGTTCTTAATTTTACCTTACGCAAGTGTATTAGAGGAGGTATTTCCAATTGACACTGTTCATGCTCGAGAACACTACTTATGTCCTCTCTGAAGAGTCAGGTTAGCTCAGTGACATCGTGCTCGCCTCTGAACTTGTAGGTTTCTAGTTCAGTACCCACTCTGGTCCTTGATTCACGTGGAAAGTGAATACATCTGAGCACGACGTCCCTCGGGAGATGACTAAACCGTCGGTCTCGAGCCTCTACAATATAGTAAGTTGTAGATTACTATAATTGTAATCTTGTATAATTTACGTAATTGTAAATTGTTACGATACTCGTAAAAGATCCCTACCCTAAATACACTTCAGTTAGGTAAAATTTAGGACTCACAATGTAGAATCAATCTTCATTGTGTACTACCACAAAGGGTGAATGTTCGGCCTATATGTGTTCCTTTGTGAGACTGCCACTGCAACCTAACATAACCTATGTCCTCTCTGACAGATGGCGTACTCAAAATTTCCCATCTCCCATAAATATTGGGAAGACTCAGTCTTCAGTACCAAGGCTACATCACTACCAATAGACTACGCCTGATCATTATTTACACTTAGTGAACGAAATAGATTCATAACTTTTTTAGCAATTGAGAAGGAGTTTTAAAGTTGTTTTCGAAAACATATTTTATCTAGAACTTGTTTTTTCCAGCATCATGACATACAGTCTTCATCCACTAAAAACTTATCTTCTTATGGGGAAAACTTCTTAATAATGACAAATTTATTCCTTTAGGATAGGATATAACAATTCTTGAACTTTTTCTCTGAATATAACATTTTCAGATGTAATGTAAATGTTTATTGTATTTATTTTTCTAAAAATGTGAAATTAATATCTTTTAGGTGCATTCACAGTTTGTTGAGAGTATTCTAGACGTCCACAAAAAATATAGGGAAATGATTCAAGACGTGTTCAACGGAGACCAGTCCTTTATGGGAGCCCTTGACAAGGCCTGTTCCTCCGTCATCAATTACAGATCCAATTCGAAACTCCCCTGTCGATCACCCGAACTGGTGCGTTCAATCACCTTAAATAATATTGTTTCCAACATACCTTTGGTCATTGTTATCTAATATGACACCAGTTTGAAGTGTGACAGTAAAAATGTATTTTTACTTTGCCTTAAGTAATTTATAATAACCATTAAAAAGGATCATTATGCACTTTTAATTTTCAGTTTTTAAATGTTAAACTATATTCATATTTTAGTTATATGATGATAGGTATGTGGCACCATAAAATGTACAATTTGACGGTATATAATGAAATCCAAACCGTAAATACTTCTTTTTAAGAGCAATTGTATAAAAATTTTTGAGTAAAATCGGAACCTGGGAAGTGAATAGTTTGATATTCTTTATGACTATACGGAGTGTTTATTTTTTCTTCATTTACTGAAAACACAGAGTTGATAATTCCTATTTAAGATTCTTGCAATAAAACAAATGTTAAGATATTATCCTTTAAGGAAATACAATTGTAGTTAATTATCCACTAAGAGTCAATTATATACCTTAGAAGTAGAAAAATCCCCGCTTCCACCTAGGTCGCGTTTGCCTTAATAAACTGCTTCTTACTATTTCTCGAACAGAATTTTATAGTAGAGTCGCTTAGAAACCAGATGCATTTTTTAAAACAAAAGTATTTATAGATATCTAATGAGCATATACAAATTGTTTTTACATTTTGTCATCACATTACTTTGAAATAAGTACAGTAATAATGAAAACTAACCTATTCCAAGTTTTTAAGTATTTTGATATTTCTGTGTATCTAAAACAGTTAACTATAATATAATTAAAATAATTAAAAACTGTTAAAACAGTTAAATATAATGCTACAATAATATTTAAGTTGTGCACTGGGTACCAAGGCCTCTTTAATTAATTTATTTACAATCTCTGGAATTGTTTAATTTCTTTTAATGATTTAATACAGTTTCCTCAAAAGAGTAGCTCTTGAAACTGATATTAATTGGAGTGCTAGAAAAGTAGGAATGTTAGTTTAAACTAACTGTTAGTTAATTATGAATGTTAGTTAGGAAAATTGGTTAGTTAAACTGAATTGATCTATGAATTTCACCCTTTATAATCCTAAAATGAGCGTTTAAAAATGTATTTTTGACTAGGGGATACTTCAAATAAACTTGACAAAAAAAGCAAACATTTAAAGTGTTAGGTGATTTGAAATTGGACTTCAATAAAGTTCAAAATGTTGTGATTATAAATAAATATCACAAAACATAGAGATGATAACATAATTGCTTTAACCGTGATGTAAAAACGATTTCATAGGAGAATAACATTTTTGTTTCTTTGTTTTGAAAGTATATTTTATTGTCAGTCAAAAAAGTATTTGATTGAAGTAGCAGTGGTCAAGTTACGACTGACCAATCTTCAAAGTCAGACAAAAAAGTAAAACTTAAAAAAAATTAACAAAATAAATTAAAGCATTCCAAACTCGAAATTTAATTGAATATTATCGACGAAATGATGTCCGTATGACCTAATTTAACCTGAGAAGGAAAAAAAAACATTATAATCAAACTTTTAACACTAAATATATGAATTTATTTAATAATTCCATCTGTTGCAGACTATAAATTATTCAAATCCTATTTGATTTCTATTACTATAACTCAATTTCTTATTTTTTTGTGTTTGTTAAAAGGTGCTATTCAATTCATTGACTTTATTTAGATTATTTTTTTTTCTTTGAATCATTGTTATTTTTTATTTTCATAGCATCACTTTTTGATCAATTTAATAAGAATAGTATGCCTAAATAATCTTCAAATATGATTATTATTTCAATTTTAAAAACAACATATTTTTCAGTGTGAACCCAGTGATCTCTAATATTTTAGTTTTAGAGGTAAAACTTAAAACCTATTCATTTACATATGAATTATGTTTAGCTGACACGTTTAGCTTTTACTTATATTTAAGGTAACAAAATAAATAATTTATTCGTTTTTCCAGCTGGCCAAATATTGTGACATGTTATTGAAGAAGTCTTCGAAAGGGTTATCTGAAAGTGAAGTTGATGACAAATTGTGCAATTCAATAATTATATTTAAGTATATAGACGATAAGGACGTATTCCAGAAGTTCTATTCAAGAATGTTGGCCAGGAGACTTATTCATCAGCAGAGTCAGTCTATGGACTCTGAAGAAGGCATGATCAACAGACTGAAGGTGACAAGTTTTTCATCATTATTCAGTAGTTTGTAGAAAGATGATCTATTCTTTCCCTGATGACGTACACTGTTAACAGTAGATTTTACTTATGTTGGATGTCACGTTTTCCAACAGAAGAAAATAGCCATCTACGTTTCTCTGTAATTTTAGTGTACTTGAGTCGTTTTTTTTATCGTTTTGATAAATGTACACTTAAGCTGTACATTAACTGTCACATATTACCTTGTATCTCTTGTTCGCAGCACGCGTGTGGGTACGAATTCACCAATAAGCTTCACAGAATGTTCACTGACATATCTGTATCAACTGATCTCAACAACAAATTCAATTCCTTCTTGAAACAAGAAAATCTTGACTTAGGAATCAACTTTTCCATTTATGTACTGCAGGTATACCTAATTTTTTATTTATTTTAATAAATATATTTGATTCTTAATATTAGAAATATAATATACCGTCTTACCTCGTACACTTCTGATGTAGCTCTCGGACTGGTTTCGGGTGTCACCCATCTTCAACAAGATATTTGTTTCTATTTACATTGATTTTAATTTTTTTTTCAGGCTGGCGCTTGGCCCTTAGGTCAAACCAATCTTACCTCATTTTCAATGCCCCAAGAACTCGTCAAATCTGTTCAAATGGTAATTGATATTTATAGATAATTACATTATTGAAATAGAATTAGACAAATATATTGTAAATGTGTTTCCACTACCTACACGCTTTTTCCTTTGGTTCTTTCTAAAGGAGGAAATACTTGTTTTATTTGTTAGCTGGTTTTATTTGTGATGTCCTTCAAAACAAAGACTTGTGTCCTCCACACAAATCTTTAACACCTCCTTGTAAATTGTAATAGCAATCCTTTTATTCGATCAATGAAGTTTTCTTGTCATCAACAATTATTAAAACTTACTGTAGATTATTGTTGGTAGGTCATCGTTACTTTGTAGTTACAAAGTTTTCTCTCTTTGTTAAGAATTGAAAGCTAAAGTTATGGTCTAATATTCTCATCTTACTAGAATTTTAATGTTATCCTATACACTATCTAGGAAATTGGCAATTCCACAAAAAAAATGTTTAAATTATTACAAAATTGATAAATGGTTTTAAAATTGTTTATATTTTATTTAAATATATGGGTATTTTAATAATTATATATATATGGGTATTGTTAGGATCTCAGAGGTATTCTCTAAGAATGGAGAGAATTATCTGAGGTACTAACAAATATCAAATCAATGAGATAAATTAATTTAAAAAAAAATTGGAGCCATCATACCTCATATACTACTGCTTCTTGGTTTCTTTGGGTCGGTATAGGAAACCCTTGAATATGGAGAGCACGAAACCAACAATATATACGAGGAAAGATCAATCCTTCTCAACATAATAATTATATTGGATTAAAACTTAGTATATTAAGGCTAAATTGTGAATTTTGCTGAGATTCTTAGGTTTATTTGACGTTTTCTTCCTTTCGACAGGATCCCGTATCTATATATTTAGATGTTGAAAAATCTCTTAAGTATAATTTAACATTTATAAACTCCATTTTTTTTTCTTTTCAGTTTGAACATTTTTATCATAATCATTTTAATGGAAGGAAATTAACATGGCTTCATCATTTATGTCAAGGTAATCCAGTTTCTAATTACTTATTTCTTAAATTTAGCGTTAATATTTTAATATTACCAGTAGTACTGGATTTAAGTCTTATTATATCCTTAATTCTTGAAAGGGGCTGAATTTGAGTTTTAAATTTATTTCATATTGTACTAATACTTTGTGAACACTAATTATAAATAGTTTTAATAATAGAACAGTATGTTTTATTTTTTTGTCAAAATTAAAGATAAATTGTTCGTTGATATAACAACATGCAATATTTACAATATGAGACCAAATTTCATGTACTGAGGTAAAATGGATAAACAAACAAAAGTCTCCAAACAAATGAAGTTTTATTCAACAACAACAACAACAACAACAACGCGTTTCGAACACTTTGTGTTCAAAACACGTTGTTGTTGTTGAATAAAACTTCACTTGTGTGGAGACTTTTGTTTGTTTATCCATTTCACTTCAGAATGAATAAATACCACACAATTACGGATTACACAACTAAAAATTTCATGTAATTTAAAATATGCTACAATGGTGAAAGATGTTTAATTGCAGTGTATATCTCTTCTAGAAAAAAAAATTGATAATAGGATATAAACAGTTTTGTATCCAAAATCATCTAATTTAATTGTATTTTAAAACTTTTAATGTATTTAACATATTTTTTTACTTGATTCTTCTCTAGAGCTACTATATTTTGAGAATAAAATTACTTCTTACCTACTGTGAGAATATTTTTAAAATTTGTGAATTTAAGCAGTTTTGCTCCATTATATTTGGAAGAATAAAATTTCTTCTGCTCATCGTCTCTATCTTCTAGCATATATTTTCTCTCTCGACAGTTCTGGATGATAAAGTATACAATGAAGTAATATAATTGAAAAATTATTTAATAGCATTAATACCTAAATGTTTGTTATGAGAATTTAACTTTTTTTTTTGCAGGTGAACTTAAATTAGGCTATTTGAAGAAATCATATATAGTTACTATGCAGACCTTTCAAATGGCCATACTCCTTCTGTTCGAAAACACTGAGAGTTTAACTTGCGAAGAAATTCAATCTACGCTTCAATTAAATGCAGATCAATTCGGTAAACATATGTCAAGCCTTGTTGAATACAAACTTCTGCTTTCTACCAGTGAGGTAAGTTCTTAACATACGCTATATGAAGAACTTTAAGTACTTAACATGAATTCTCTAATCTAAGATGTATAAGACCTGGTATTAAAAAAATTATGTGCTACTTTGGCATATAATCTAAGTGATATGAGATATGCTGAGAGTTAATTATAATTTGAATGTAAATTACTCGGTAATATTAATTACTATTTATAATTTTTTTCTTAATTTCCAAAGTAAGTATTCCTCTTGTCATGTAAGCTTTTAATTTGTAAGCTTTCATCTTTACTCCTGTCCTGGGGATCAAAGGTATGGCTGCTTTGTTATTTATCATTCATTTTGTTAAGGGTGAGCCTCATACCAGCTTGATTCCACATCGGGATTTCTGTATTTTACCCAGCTAAAGTTTATTAGAGGAAGAATTCCAGCGTGTGCCTGAAATAGGGCTGCCAAGGGCTCATGGCCGAGTACGCCAGTGGGGGTGGATCCCCTTATTCCTATGTGCATTTATGCTACATTCACGCTGCACCTGGGAGCATCGGTAGGTCCGCCCTCATAATGAGGAGTTCTCCCAAATTAAGGCAGAGTACTTGTGCAGATGGATGACAAGTCATTGGCCAGCGAATTAGAAATTAAAAGAGCCCTTCTTCTTGATTGTGAAGGATTCGGGGCTCGTGTTTGGGTTTCAAGTTCCCACTGTGTGAGAAGCTGTTGGTTGAAGAGCAACACACGTTTGCCAGAGCACATATCCTCTTATCTTATTGGGAGGACTGATACTGGTGGAATACTTATCTGGTGAGCTTTACAAGTACTCAACGGGTGAGCACTGTCTCATGGTAACGAACATGGGGGTGGTAAGTTTGACTCATTTGTTAATTGAGACACATTTTAATTGTGGAGCACATTACCGAGTGATTTTAAATCGATAATTCTAAACTTTTCCCTCTTCTACTGGATTAGCTAAGAAGCGAAGAGATCTTTAGCTAACATAGTACTGGCTGTGACTGACTGATCTAAGTCTCTCCGAGGAAAGGCGTGCTCAAGATTTCCCATTGTTACATGGTAAATTTAGTTAGGTAATTTAATCTTCAGTACTGACATCTCCTCATTTAATTTTATGCATCATTAAATTATATCCATTGTCCCAATATCCCATAATTCTTCCTTAACTTCTAATTAATTATATCTCTGTTCTATTATAGTTTATGATTGCGGTATAGAATTTTATCATACAAAAATTTGTATTCTTTTTTTTTTTAGAATTTAAGTGGTGAGACAGAAGTGAGACTGAATTTAGATTTTAGTAATAAGAGGACTCGTTTAAGGATTACCACAGCTTTACAGAAGGATACTCCTCAAGAAGTTGAACAAACCGTTACTGCTGTTGATGAAGATAGGAAACTTTATCTGCAGGCAGCAATAGTAAGAATTATGAAATCGAGGAAAGTGCTACGCCATAACGCCCTTATTCAGGAGGTTAGTGCATATTGCTTCTAAATAAATTAAATGTATACATGTTGTTGAGTACTCAGTGAACAAAGAGGGTGTACGTACTGTGATGTATACGAAGTAAAAAAAATTTATGTCGAAACACCATGGATTTTAGAATGTCAAAAAACTAGATTAGTAAATTAGTTAAAAAACTAGACATTTGTAAATTTAATTACTTAAAAGTATTCAGAAAAGAGTAAAAGTGGGTAATATCGACAGTTCCAATGATATTACCGCATAAAAATTAAGGGTAATTTTTCTAACGTGAATATGAAACTTCACCTCCATTTTGACTTTTAATATAAACTAAAATTTAACTGGAAAAACTAGAGCACTAAACGTAGTAAACTATAACTGAAAACTGATGAACAAAAAAATCAGGAATGAGGAGTAATTAATATTCTCAGACTATCGTAAAAACTGAATATTTTTGTGAACTGTGGTGTGGTTGGTCTTGTGATGTTTTGTTCAATATTGCATACATGACCGTCGGTTACGTGGAATATTATGTGCAGCTTACAGATCACCAATCTTGCTTTATGTAGTAAACACATCTGGTTCATAGTTTTATATAAATTTGAATTATATAGCGTTAATTCTGTTTCGTCTACTAAAGTTGAAAACGTCTCTCAGACCTTATTAAGGTAGGGGGGGGACAATATGACACTTCAGTTTGTGAGAGAGTTATTTCTGTTTTCATATTTTTGCCAGGTCAGATTTGTTCATCCTTACACTAGACATCGACATAACCTACTGTAGGATGATACATTTTTTTGGTAGTTTTTCGAATTACTTTAATATTTCCCATTCTTTCAACATTTTTTTTTTTTACTAATAATGGGTTTTCTTAGTTTCAGAACATTGAATACTATTTTTATATCATTTTTATAGTTATAAGTTATAATTAAAATAATTGTGGGTATACTCCAATAGTTTTTATACGTTAAATTTACATTATTATTTGTTTTTCTGATCTTATAACAAGTAAATAGATTTAGTATATTACTGTTGTTTTCCCATTTACCATATTAAATATTATGAAATAATTATAAATTCCAAAATTTTGGTAAAACAAAATAGAATATCACTGCCGTTTTTAAAATGGTAAAAATTGACACCTAGACTTCATTCTGTAACAGAAAACTGACCGTTGAAAGTCAAATAAATTGCGTACCTCAATACACTTTCCTCCAGCTTAGAATGTAAGTTATATTTTTTGATAGTTACTATTTCTGATTGAGACTTTGTTCACAGGTATTAAGTCAATCAAAAGCTTTTGCGCCTTCTATAACAATGATTAAGAAGTGTATAGAAGCCTTGATTGATAAACAGTATATCGAGCGAACCCCCAACTCCTCAGATGAGTACAGCTACGTGGCATAATTTTAGATACCACTTACTGTTTGCTCTGCCAGCCTTGTTATTTATCCTCAAACTGTACATTTTCATTTTTTTTTTTTTTTTTTTTTATTATTAAACCCAGTTACATATTATTTTCTTTCATCTAAGTACTAAAACAAACCATTATGGCCTATTTGTAAAATTAATTCAATACTTTTTGATAAGACATAAGAAGTTTTTTGTAAATATAGACTTCTAATCATTTTTTAACTCATTTTCTGTATATTCATGTTGATCAGATTAATTTACTGTTAAATCAGAATTTATTTTCATTTTTTTTAACACTAAAAAAGCTTCAAAATGTGTGAATGTTTTTATGATAATGAAGGCATCTGAAACGTCTTTTATAACATGTAAATTACAATATTAACAAGTTACAGTACTTTTGTGACTATTTTTCCATATTTAGATTTTAATGAAGAACACACAAATAGAAGATATGTTTGAATGATATCTAGCATTGTATCGAAATCCCTCCCCATTTTTCTATTTTTTTTGCAGCAGTACTTTTTTAAATTATTAAATAAAAAAAGGATTTTTAATTTAAATATAAATCGAATATCTTTTAAAAGATATTTTCATTGAGGCATCAAAAACGAAAATTTGTATGAGTTATTCCTTTTTAGTAAGGCAATTCATATTCAGATTTACTTATAAAAATTACTCTTCCTTAGTAGTTGCGAAAAATGTAACATCAACGCTATCAGTTATTTGATAATAGACTTTTGATAATTTTATCCCTACTCAATCTTCATTTTGGAAATCGTTTTCGCTAATAATTCCATTATTAAATATGACTTTATATTGTTTTAAACACAAACCATCTTATTTCTTGTAAGTCATTTTCATAAATGCTTAAAGATAACAAACACCATTTTGAGAATTTAAGATTCCCAAAAAATGAAAACTAAACTTGATTTTTTTTTTTTTTAAACGATATATATTTGTGCGTGATTGGCAGGTATTTTTGCTGTTGGTAACCACAGTTGTTAGTAACACTCTTCTATTAAATCATTATTTTTTAATTAACATTCTTTTATTAATAACGCCTCTGATATTGTATTTAAATATCTAATTGTTGTACAGTTAATTTTAATGATTATACATTAAGAAAGAAAAAGAAGTGACCCTTTACATTTATTATTAATATTTTTATTCTTTCTTTTTTTTTTAAATAGGCAATAGTAATTCAGTAAACATAATTACTTATCGTGGAATTTAATCCATATAAATATCAGTCGACGTTACGTATTTCCTTACCTCAGACAGATAAAGTGACATATCTTACACTAAATCTAGGAAATTTAATTTCAAGCTTTTAGTAAAAGTAATACTAATACGTCTTCTGTTAAAAGTGGTTCCAAGTGTTTTACTTTTAACTTAGTTTTTGATTAAATTTGAATTAAAATCAATCTAAAGGAAATAGTTGCTTGACACAATGATAAATTATTACATTTAATAAAATTGGTAAAATAATTATGTTTATGTTAGCATAATGTTAAAAGGGTAACAAAATAAGAAAATAAAAAATCAGGTATGTTGCAAAAAAAAAGTGGCTTGAACGAATAAGGTAAACAAACCACTGTCCAGTATGCAATGGGGTAATAGCATAAAGCTTTCTAAATATATTTTTTTTGTTAAATTACCCTTACAATTTATTGCAGCATTCTAATTGTATGTTTGTAATTAAAATACAAGGCAAATTAAAATATTTTAACAAATTTAAATAACCTATTTGTCTTTATATAGTTAATAAAAATAAGCCAACATTTATTTTGAAATATTACGGACACGTGTAAATCCTTTTCTTCGTGACCCAGTTTTATCCAAATTATGGTATAGATGTTAACGCCTCCTTCAACAAGTTCATTTAAATATATCGTGAATTAAGTTAATTATTAAGTCAGACATTGTTTTGCAAATACAAACATATTGTTGAAATAAATTAAAAATAAAAAAAACTGGTGTAATGTTATTTATGTTATATGTTGGGTGTATTTGAAAAATAAATTGTTAAATTAATCCCTGCTTATTTATTGTTTTAATTTAACAAATATAAATGTATAATTTTTACTCTTTGAAAAATATAAATGTTGGTTATTGATGAAATTCTTTTCACTAAGATTTAAGTGTTTTCCTGAATTTAGTGTCTATAATTTTTTAAAATATTAAATAACTAAAGTGTAAATTTTAGCTGAAATGTCAACTTTTTGAACTTTAAATATGTTTTTAAATAATAAGATCATTTTATTTGTAATATGTCTTAATATTATTATTCTAGTAGAGACAAAACTGATCAAGATAACAGTATTGATGTTGAAGATCCTACAGAACCTTCCTTCAAAACTATAGCCAACATTCTATTGAAATTATAAAGCCATGTATATGTCTTTAATAAAGAAAACTTCCTATACAAAAAAAAACGTTCAACAACTTTTTAAGAAAAAGTTGAATGATGGGAAATGTCGTTTAGGTTTTTTGATTTAAAGAAATATTTCTTCCCGGTGATTAATCCATCCTTGTAATGTAAAACAAAAATATCTAGTAATTTTTTGAATATCAGATCAGTTCTTTTTAGTGGGATCACTAAAATGATAAATAACATGATCATTCTTGATTCAAAATTCTTGAAACTAATAAAATGGTACAATTTTGGTTACTTAAATGTTTGATAATAAAAGTAAATTTTACTGTTGATATCATAAAACAAAATTGAAAGTTTAAATACAAGTTTATTTTAAAATTACTTTTTATTTTGTTTTCAGTGTACTATAATCATGTATAATTACTTTTATATAAAAGTAATTATGTATATATGACCTCTTCCGCACATTTCAGCTATTTTATTTAGTTTTACTAAATAATGGACTAATTTCGAGACAAAGCAATTAAATATATGTGGTTATAATTATTAGATATTACTTAAATGTTTTTGTAAAAACAATAACTGGTTTTCAATTTTTTTTCTTCGTAGCATTTACAAGAGCTTTGTTGAGATTCTCTTTAATTCAATAAATATGAACAATCCACGAAATGGGTAATCTATTGAATAAAATATTCTTTTCAGTTTATTTATTGAAATGTAATAGAAATTCATATAAAAATGCTTAAGTATTGTGGAACTAAATGTATATTGTATTTATATGGAATCAGCAATACCTATATATACTTGAACTATGTATAATCTAAAGCAGCAAGTACGATAAAAAATAATATACTTATTTGCTTCATATCATTTGGTTTGCAGCTAAACTGAAAAATACATCTTCCTCTAACAATATGTTTTTTTTTATCCAAATTTGTATGAAAATTATTTGTTTTAAGAATTTTAAAGTACATATGTATTATAATGTTTGTATAAATAAAAAAAAAAAAGTTTACTTTTTACTAAAAGGTGTTTCGAATGCAATTGAATGCAGTGGACTTTTTTGTGTGGCATTCTTATTACAAAATAACATTAAGTTATTATGTTTTTGTTATTGTTCTTTAGCCTTACTTTTTATAAATACTTAAAGAAAAATAAAAAAAAGCAAATATTTAATTTGTTTAGAATATTTTTCTGTAAATTGTTAATTTAAAAAATAAATTTTTTTTTCTGATTGACTTTTGACTCTTTCCTCTTATTACTGATTAGGTATATAATCAAAACTGTCGATCAATCTCTTAAATAAGAAATTGTTTTTATGCGCGTTTCAATTAATAAATCACATCAAAAATAAAAGAACCACTAATGTATTTTCTGCACGGTACACATTTTTGTAAACCACTAAATTTTCAACTTACCATATAACCCAGTGAGATAATTTACCATTAAATTTAACTATTACCTATAAGAGTTATATTCTTAATATGTAACAATTACAAATAAGACGGTTTTTGTTAACCAGAAAGAAATATTTATTAAACAATTTTTCTTTTAAATTTTAAATTCATTATTCAATAGTTGATTTTTTTTTCAGTTTTCTTAGAGCAGTTCTTACTGTCAAATGCCAGCTTTTTATGATTTAAAAAGAATCTAAAGCAAAACTTAGTCTAAAAATAACTTTTCCTGTGATGGTCAAGTTGATACGACAGTTTTTTGATAGCATTGATTTGGCTGACGTAATTTGCCGACAGTTCTTGAGGAAACTTCATCCACATTACCACTTGAAGTCTATGAATTTCTAGTTCCTAGTGTCTATTAATTCTTTTCACGTATGAATCGTGCCTTGTCAGAATTTGTAATTTTTGTGATTTTGGAAAGGAACCTTTGGCAGATGTCGCCTTCATAGTCGATGAATTCATCTTATAGGTAAAAAATCGTTAAACTTATTATTTTATTGTTATTGATTTAGTAAATATAACTTTGAAGCATTGCAATTTAAATACTTCACAAGAAATAAATATCATTACCTGCTAAATGTTCTCTTACTAATCATTACGACTTATTTACAAGCAGGTATATATAGAGAAAATTGATAATTTTTTGTGATTTACTTTATTTTTATTTTTTGATTCTATGTCTATTAAAAGAGGTATAGAATCAAGATACTGGGAGTTAAAAATTGTTTAAGTATGAATTTTATTGAAAAAAATATAAAAAATAATAGATAAAAGAATTATTAGGCTCAAAACAATAATAATTACAATTTGAATATAATAATTAAACTTGACACAATTACAATTTTATGTGTCAAGGAAATTGTGTGAGTTCAACATGCAATTTAAAGTTCTTGCATGGAATGTTCTCATTAAAAAATTAAAACGATGGGTGTATTGTCCGCTAATATCCAAGATAAAAGGATTGTTATCCTAAAAACATCCCAGATACTTGCTTAACATGACAGGTTTTCCTTCCATGTAAGAGCCATTTCCAAAAAAATCATCCCATAGGGTTTTCTTCTGTACACCAATTAATTAAATTAGTAATTTCCTTTTAGTTGCACTATTTAATTTCTGAATCTGCCTTAAATACAAAACATCCTATTTGGCTATCTTCAGAATAAACTATTTTTCTTTATCAAGATTTGGTCCAGTGTTAAAGAAATACCTTCAGACAACGTTTCGTCTATATTTCTAACCATCAGGGCTACATCAGTACAGAGTCAATTACAATAGCAAGAAAAAATATTTTCATGTTATAGTTGGTTCTGTATTGATGTAGCCCTGAAGATGCCTAGAAATATAGACAAAGGGTTGGCTTAAGGTGTTTTTTTTTTTAGAATTGTTTCACACTGTACCAAACCTCTTTTTAAGTAATAATAATAGCAGAAAAGATTATTCCAGATCAATTATTTCAAGTGTTTTATAACTGATAAAATAGATTTAGCCATATTAAAAAAATGAAAAATTTAAACTGGCATTTATGAGTTGGAACATATTTTGCCAAAAAGTTGATGTTAAGTTTACACGTTAGCCACTTTAAATTAAAACAAAAACTAAATTGATTGTCAACGAGATTTTTATGTTTATTTATAGTAAAGTTGAAGTTGAATATTGGCCATTTCAATTTTTTCTTTATATTTTAAAAATTTATTGCATATGTTATTGATTACATTTTAAATTTATGAAGTACAGAAGGAAGAAAGTAATAAAAGAAGATCAGGGAAATTAAAAATAAAAATGAAACAGTTATTTTTACAATTACATTTAAAAAGCATATATCTCAAAAGGTAACTACTAAAAGTAGTAAAAGAAAAAAAATGTTTTATATGCTTTTGAGTGTTACCTCGTTTTCAAAGAACTGAAAGTAAAGACAATGGAACATCGAGAAGAGGGGGACAGAGAAGAGGTGGAGATGCAAATTAAAGATTTTTCAGTAGTATAAACGTGCCAATCAACCCAGCATCTGGTGAAAAGGAAGAGACAGGCACTTCTTATATCAAACACACATCTGTTTTTAGTAAACTCGGCAATTATGTTATTCGAGTTATCCCAATTATTTTTTATACGACAGGATTCAAATATGTTTCCTTTAATGATGGACTATCTAATACTTTTACTTGAACCCAGTTCGTAAGATAGTTTACGTTTATAATATTATGAAATAAAGCACTCCCAGTTTCCCCCTGCATATAATATTATATTGTTGCTGTTTAATATGTTTATACCCTTAATACTTAATCTGAGGTAAAATGGATAAACCAACAAAAGTCTCCACACAAATGAAGTTTTATTCAACGCGTTTCGAACACTTTGTGTTCATCATCAGGAAGACACCAAGGAAGTGGTACTGACGGGTTGGTCAAGTGAAAACAACTGTTGTTTTCACTTGACCAACCCGTCAGTACCACTTCCTTGGTGTCTTCCTGATGATGAACACAAAGTGTTCGAAACGCGTTGAATAAAACTTCATTTGTGTGGAGACTTTTGTTGGTTTATCCATATTACTTCAGAATGAGTAAATACCACACAATTACGGATTGCACAACTAATGACCTTAATACTTAAACCTGCAATCTTGACTTGAATTACATACAGACACTCTTCATTACTGCTGATCAAACTCAGCAACACCAAACTGCTTTATCAAGGAAACCAACCAAAAAAGAGTACAAGTAATTCGGCAGCGTTGCAAAGTTTTTACTCTTGGGTTAAAATTAAATGATTCTCCATTTATCTCAAGAACGAAAATGTGAACATCAAAGTAACCTTAATATCTTTATACGCAGCATACAAATTTTTTACTAAAACAGAAACATCAAAATTTATCTTTTTTGGATGTCGTTTTGAAGAAGAAGAGAGATGAATGGATGGATGTTTACAGAAAACCTACTTATGTTAATTAAATAAAAATATGTTTATTTTATTTAATCAGCGTTTCTATAATCGCGTTTGGTGCAAAACACAATATATAACCTATTTATATACTGTGTTTTGCATATAAAGATATGACACATTCGTATTATCTATTAAAACCTTGACAATTAATGCCAGCACTAGACTTCCTTGATAAAATACCATTTTACTTACAAGGAAATAAAAACTTATTTTTGTCTTGTTTTTACTGCTGGTTAAAATGTAGATAATTCTTCTCTAATCTTTCTGTTTGCATTTATATTCTATTTGTTTAAGACCATTTGAAATCAATTTGTTGATTTTGTGTATGGAGTTACTCTTCAAGAATTACACCTGATGAGGTTAAATTAAACTTATTTATATTTATATATAATAATCGCGGATCCAGCCGCTATATGAAATGGGAAAAAAGACTAAGATATTTCTACTGCAACAAGCGGTCTTCGTCGGAGTCCGCAACTGAAACACTAAATGCAGAAACATCTTGGTGAAGGGTTGAGAGGAGTTTGAGGGAAGAATGGTATCTTAAGGGATGTAATGTGCAGGAAAGGACAATAATCCAGAGCGGGAAGTTTGGGGAAACAAAGAAGTACTGTAAGAAAGAGGAAAAACTATCCGTTAACTGTCAACCCTCTCAGAAGAGACTATTGCTCTGTCCTTAGTCTTGCGCGTAAACTTCATTTTAATATAGTGTTTTCTAATCGTAATAATGTTAATACATTATTAACATTATTACGGGGCAATATGTTAATACAAAACTCTCACAGGGAATTGGAGTCCGGTGGTATTATAAATTTTCGTGGAAAATTGCGATAAAATTTTTATATTTGTGAAACTGGTAAATCTTTAGACACATGTAAAACAACACTAATAAACGGAAATATACAGGAAAAAAGTAGCGCTTTGTTCCTGCATATGAATAATGAAAATCATCATATTGATTGGACAGGAGCTAAATTTATTACCTATGAAAAATGGATATTATTAAGAAATATCATCGAATTTTCTCTGAATAAATTTAATAGATCAAATATTATAAACATTAGTAACGTTCTCTTCAAACTTGATACTTTCGTTACGACGGCAATAGCCTTTTCTATGAGGGTTGACAGCTAGCGGATAGTTTTTTACTCTTTCTTACTGTACTCCTTTGTTTCCCCAAACATCCCTCTCTGACTATTGTCCTTTCCTGCACTTTACACCCTTTTAAAGCCCACTCTTCGTTCCCATTACTCTCAACTCCTCATCAAGATGTTTTCTGCATCTAGTGTTTCAGTTGTGCTTTTGACTCTGACGAAGACCGGTTGTTGTGGTTGAAATAACTTAGTCGTTTTTCCCCATTTCATATTGTGGTTTGATCATTGATTGTTATTTTGAATTTAAATGTCATATTTGTTTATTTGAAATCTTGTTATATATATATATATATATATATATATATATATATATATATATATATATAATCAAAATATTAAAACGGTCCAAACAGGACAGATATATAAATGAAAAAAGACAACAAATAGAAGAAGCGAGAAAACTTACTGGGTCGATATTTCGAAATGAAGTTCGTCGTCAGGGAGAAGAAGGGAGGAAGAAGGGAAGAAGAAGAGGCACGAAGAGGCGAGCGCTGCCAGCTCGCTCTCTGCCAGCGCGGGTGGACGCACGTGCCGTGCCTCTTCTTCTTCCCTTCTTCCTCCCTTCTTCTCCCTGACGACGAACTTCAGTTCAAAATATCGACCCAGTAAGTTTTCTCGCTTCTTCTATTTTGTCTGTTCATTTATTATATTGTATTATAAAAATATATATTGTTTTTATTAAAAGTGATTATGGATTCCACACTTTCTGAACTTATATTTTACTTTACGGAAGTTAATTATTCATAGTTTTCTATTATGGTTTCATTTCTGGTAAATATATATATTATATTTACCAGAAGAAATCAACCGGAAAAGAACAAAATTAAAATTGGATAATTTAATACTTGTTTTAATAATTTAAATGCATATATTTATATTTTACCAGAAAGGTGGAAATCCATAGTCAGAAAACTTGAAAAATTAACCCGGAAAAGAACAAAAGTTAAAATTGGCATAATTTTTTAATAAAACATGTTTGATTGAAGGTCTGCTCCCAAAATACACACACACACACACACATTTATATATATATATATATATATATAAGTTTTACTTAAACTTATTTTTCTAAATTTTATTTTTGGCACTAAGTTAGGTTAATTAAATTAGGTGTTATTTTTAATTTTTCTTCTGTTATTAGTCATGTCAAGATCTATTACATTTAAAATCTTATAATAAAATGTATTTTTTGGTATGTTTATCATGAAACATGCGGGTTATTTGCTGGGAAAAAGGGAGATAAAGAAGTTGTACTGAAGAGAGTGTGAAAGAGAGATAGAAATAAGATGAGGGTGTAGTGATGAATATATTTACCTAATACGTAAACTTTTTCTTAGAAGTATCTTTTGTTTAGGAAACGTAAACTTACATAGCTAAGAACCAGATTAACAATTCTGGATTAAAAACATTATATAACACCTTTATTTTATGCCCTTAAGAAATGAATTTATTAAGACTCTTTATTAACTACTCTTTAGGGCATGAAAGGAATCAATGGCAAAACTGTCATTCCTCTAGCTTCACAGTACGGGTCAGTGTTGATGAATCAACCACGCAGTTGGTTAATGTTCTTTCTTTATTATATTACTTTTTAAAAAAATGTGTTCCTTCCTAATTAGAAGGCTTTCAATAATTAATGGTTCAAGATGTGAGTTATTGTAATTTTTAATTATATAATTATTAAAACAATTATTTACAAAATACTGTTGCAAAGTACAATACTAATTCAATGGTTTCCTGTTTTAGATTATTCGTGATGTTTATGCAGACAATCGCACTCGTGTTGAGTGCACTGGTTTTGAATCCAGTAGGTGCTCTAAGTGAAGAACTCATCTTCGTTTTCAACTCCAGTCAAATCAAAGAGGACCTTTTAGCCAGGATGTTCCCAAAAGTGCCAGGCACAACTGACGTTGTCTCCCTTCCACCTTTACCATCTTCAGATTGTGGTATCGACCTTGATGACTTTGATAGATACAAAATTTATGGTGAAAACTGTTTTATGATGCCAAAAAATGTATCCATTAAATATACCAGGGTTGCCATTTCTTCTACAAAGATTAGTATAATACAAAAAACTGAGTTCCTGACGTGGCCTAATATATTAAGCTTATACATAATGGATAATTATTACCTTAGAGAAATTAATCCAGGTGCCTTCTTACCTCTAAAAAATCTCCTCAATTTAACAATATCTAGAACTGGAATCAAACTTCTTCATCCCAACACTTTTGATGGTTTAGAAAAATTAGAAGAACTTAGATTTACTGAAAACTTGATTAAATCGCTTAATGATGTGGTAATGGCATTGCAGCCGACATTACTACCAAAACTTAGGTTTCTGGAGTTGTCAGAAAATGAAATTAAAAACATTTCTAAGAATGACTTTGTACCCATGGAAGGTTCAAAATTGAAAACTCTTATATTAGCACTAACAACTACAGACTATGTTCATCCTGAAGCACTAGTTCCACTTAAATATCTGGAAAAAATTTTTTTACATGAAGACTATGTTAATAATACTGTTGCTGCAAATTTAATTACAACTTGCAAAAAAACAAACCCTTCGTTAACAACTCTCGGTCTTGGAGGGGACTTTGTATTCGATCACCCAAAGATACTGTTTGAAGCGCTATCAAATTCAGACATCACCTACCTCTACATTGACTGCAACCGGCTCACTGGAATGAAATCTGGTTTTTTTCCTCCATTACCAAAAATAGAATTTCTTGGATTAACAAAAATAATGATTAACGATTTCCCAATTAATTGCATAACAGAAAAGTTAATGCCGAATTTGAAATATCTGGTACTTAAAATGAACAAACTGTCAAAAATATCAAGTACAATTTTGGTGCCAAGTCTTGAATATTTGGACATATCAAGCAACAGAAATGATTTTCACTACAATTCAAATTTTGAAATACCAGAAAATGTTTTCCTTCGTTCACCGAACCTAACGTATCTTGACCTTTCAGAAAATCAATTAGGAGAATTAAAAGGAGGCATGTTTAGACACACTCAAAACCTCCGATATCTTCTCCTTCGCTCCACCAGAATTACTGTCATTGAGGATTTTGTTTTTGAACAAAACACTAATTTAGAGTTTTTAGATCTTAGCAACAATTTCAACCCCAATTTCTATTTTAATAAGAGCATGTTTATTGGGCTGAAAAACCTCAAGGCCTTAGACTTATCGGTATGTTGCATAACAGTAATTCATGACGACGGCATCTTAACTTACCTAACTAACTTGCGTTATCTAGCATTAAGGGGAAATTCCATTAAAACGTTAACTTCCAAGTCTTTCCAACATCTAACACATCTTGAAATATTAGACCTTAGAGCAAATACAATTGTGTCATGGAAAGAATATATATTCAATCATAATATTCATTTAGAAAACATTAAAATAAGTTACAACTGGATGACACTGATAACTAAACAAATGCTTAAAGATTTAATGCACAGAAGAGAAGTTGAGATGAGAGGAAATTTAATAGATTGTGACTGCAATTTAGCACAAACTTTAGATGCTTTTTCAAAGAGCCAAAACATGCCTCTAACAAATCTGCCATTTAACTGGGAAATAATAAAGTGCATGTCCCCACAACAGTATCAAAAATTGAATATTTTAGAATTTCAGAAGCATTTTGAAAAAAAGGAAATTTGTTTAGCTCTTTCACAAACTATATGGTCAGCACTGATCATAAGCTTGTTCATTGTTTTATTGATAATAGGGTGCGCTGTGATAAAGCACTTCAAATGGCTTATCAGATATTACATTTTTATAGCAAAAGAAAAGTTTGGGATACGTTTATTTCCAATAAGGAAAAGGTTTGTTGTTGAGAATACCAGGCAGTATGAGTATGATGCATTTGTATCCTACAGCCATGAGGACAGAAACTTTGTTCTGCTTATGGTCAACATGCTTGAAGCATCAGAAAGTAGCTTTAAGTTGTGTGTCTTTGAAAGGGACTTTCAAATTGGTGATGTAATATCAGACAGCGTGGCAAAAAGTTTGGCTTCATCTAGAAAAGTTATTTTAGTGATTTCAAAAGCATTTTGCAAATCTCAGTGGTGTCTTTGGGAACTTCATATGGCGCAAAATAAAGGTGCCCTCTGCCAAGAACCACTTATAATCGTAAAGTTGTCGGATATACCAGACAATCTAATGACTCCCAACTTGACATATTTAATGAAAAACCGAATCTATCTCGAATGGGACTCAAATAAACATCAACAGAAGCTCTTTTGGAAACAGCTTAAAGCCGCGGTAAAAAGGAATGATATAGCATAGTAATAGACTTTGGTCCATATTATTTATGTAGATTCTATTTCAATGTTCTAATAAATAATACTAAAACTACCTTACAATTTGATCATCTACAATACATCAATCTTCAAAAGTTTACTCATTAGGTCTTTCCATAAAACAAAACAAGAAATGTGTCTTGAAAAACATCACTCAGAATAAGAACATTATCAAAGGTCCATAGCCAAAAAAGTGTGGTGATAAAATTAGGAAATAAAATTAACGATGATTTATAAAATGTTAAAAAGAATATTTCATAATGTTTTGCATCTTGAATATGTTGTACCTTAGTTATATACATGAACCTTCAGACGTGCCGTGCCGTCTTTAACGAGTGTTTTACAAAAATTCAGAGATGATACGTGGTATTCGATAATATTATTAGAAATTATATAATAGTATAAGATATCATTATTAGTACAGTCTATAAACATCTTTAGATTTGGAGTTTCTTTTACCTTTTTTGCTTTAGATACTCATCTCTTATTGATTTTATTCTAGGCATACTTCTTACTTAGTACGCGGGTAGGTAGGACTCACTTTTTTAAAATGAGCCAATTATGATAAACTCAAATGATATTAAAATCAACGAACAATACATACTTGCTATATCATCAGGCACTTATTGTATCTATACAGGTTCTGTTTGTACAATGCTTAAAACTGAATCATTTGAAGTTATCTTTGCATTTTATCCTTTAGAGAATCCGAATCCACCCTTAGAAAAATGTCTGTCTGTTTGTTTTTTTTATTTTCAAAATATACAGGTATTTTTCGGTGCCTGATACTCTAGGAAGTAGGTATTGTTAATTGATATCTGTGTAGCTAGCCAAACCACCTAAAAGTGCATAACTTCTCTTCTACATTTAATTTCTAATCCATTCAAATCTTAGCTTTTAACGTAGATATGCATAAATCTACTGCCTTGCATAAATTTCAGCTTGCAATGACTTATGATGGTTAAATTTACTTGTAACAAAATTTTTGAACAAACAAAGAAAAATTGTTCTAAGGGTGGATTCAGTTTCTCTGATGTGTAAAACGTAAAGATAACTTGAAATGACTAGGATTCAAATCACTAGTTGTTTTCACTGGACCAACCTTTCTGCACCACATCCATGGTGTCTTCCTGATGATGAACACAAAGTGTTTGAAACGCGTTGTTGTTGTTGAATAAAACTTCATTTGTGTGAAGACTTTTGTTTGTTTATCCATTTTACCTCAGAATGAGTAAATAACACACAATTACGGATTGCACAATTAATAACTTGAAATGAGTTAGTTCTAAGCAATGTACAGACAAAACCTATCTTTTATTTTTATAAATGGATATCTTTTTAGATGACATTTATAGAACACTTTGAACTCTGTCAAAAAGTAAAATCATTAACCCTCGCAAGTGTTTGTTACCAGGTTATGCTAGTCACTCAAGAAAGATTGTTACTTCCACTACAACAGGCTTTTTGTTACAATACTTTTAGTATTGTAGTCTCTAGGTTCGTTTGTTTTTTGACATCCAGTCTGATACTAATCGAATCCTGAGCATAATAGTTGATAAATATTTTAACATTTTTGAATACTAGCCACAATAATGAATGTAGTTTTGCATCATTGATACTGATCGCAGAAATCATTTTAACTCACAATCCTTTCTCCTCTCACTATAACGCTTTTCCAATATTGTCTATTCCTAGGTTTCAACTAAGTCCGTACCATTTTCAGTGATAAATAAAGTGGTATAGCAAAACCATGCTATTGAATAGAGTTAAGCGCGATATAAATTTCTGCGTCTATACAGTAGAACTAAAGATTTTTTTAAAATGAATCACCACTATTCTTAATTTTCTAAATGAATTGAATGAGACTAAAAAGATTAGTTTCAATATACAGGTACCAGAAAAGATTAAAGGATATTCAGCTTAAGCCTGTCTCTTAAATTAACTGAAAGAAATGTTGGGAGGCTGTGTGACCAGTATTAAGACATATAAGTCACAGCAGTGACTTTACATCCCCTTGTATATAGGGCCAATATATAGATTGAATATGAAAAGAGACACAAGTATATTATAGAACAGAAGAAAGCAGTTACGGAGGAGTTCAGAGCCTTTAGTCAGTTTATAAGAAAGTTATGGACAACTTCGTGCTACATCTGAAGGTAGTAAAAGAGGTCCGTATACATCCAACTATGCTAAACAAGTAAAATCAAAATACGTTTTTGTTTTTGAAACTATGTTTAAAACACAATAAACTGGTTAACCAAAAAATATTGAATTTATGCGAAAAAAATAAGAAATGTGGTCTAACGAAAATGTGGTAAATTTTTTTTTTGCCAACTTGTCCGTTCGAATGCAGATCTCCTGCAATAACTGAAAGCATATAGTACTCATACGTGTATACATCAAATTAATATAGCAATACTTACCATTTGCGGCCAAAATCCAATATTATCGCAACTTAAAACACTCTGAATTTTAATTTTAACAGGCCAGCACTCTGAATTAATATCTATCCTTAATTATATTGATATAATTCCTTCAGACCAAAAATCCTCAAGAAACCCATCTTTCAACTTCCTTAATTATATTTTGATAATTATAATTAATTATAATATTGTAAGCCCTAATTTTTCTACTTGCATATTGTCAGTAACACAAAAGTTAGTAAACGTCATGTGAATCAGGTGTCTGGAACAACGATTTCCAATATTTCAATTCCCTCAATATGCATCCCTCTGGCAGTGGTATGCCCCGCCCCGGTAGAGATACATGAGAAAATGTTTTGAATATTAAAATATATAAATATCACACCTCCTCTGGTCAATCATTTAAATAAACCTGGTCGGAATATTGCTAACTTGTATATTCTCAAAATTGTAATAGGATTCATTTAGAATAGTCATACACTATACTTTTTCTGACGAAGCGGTCATCGAGTTGGGTTTTTGACTTTGACAAAGACCGCTTGTTACGTTGAAAGATCTCAGTTTTTGTTCTCATTTCTTATTCTGGTTTGATCATTTATATATATATATATATAACTTTAATACATTGGACAGAACACAGAAAGATACTACAGAACTCACATCGATATTTTAACATCCGTCGTCATCGGGAAGAAGTGCGAAGTACTCGCGTTGAGAAGCAAACTGCTACTATATATATAGGTGTGTTCTCTAATCGGGGTTCGGTCAATTTTCCAGGATAAAAAAATCAAACTTTATGTATATATAAATATTTTATAACAGATTCAATAATATATCGACCGTTTGATAGAATAGGTGTGTTCTCTAATCGGGGTTCGGTCAATTTTCCAGGATAAAAAATCAAACTCTCGTTGCCAACGTTTCGGTTTTATTTATTTTCTTATTATCCTTTGTTTGTAGGCCTATGAAAAAGGTTTTAAATAAAACCGATACGTTGGCAACGAGAGTTTGATTTTTTATCCTGGAAAATTGACCGAACCCCGATTAGAGAACACACCTATAAATATTTTATATATATATATATATATATATATATATATATATATAGAGAGAGAGAGAGAGAGAGAGAGAGAGAGAGAGAACAAACAAAGTAAAAACCTTTCATTGATTGCATCACGTGTATATTGTGATTTTTCTTTCTATCACACGTTTACACTCTTTAATTTTTTGTTTGAACTATCATCAGGAAAAATAAGAGAGGGAACTAATCGCACTGGTGCAGAGACAGTTCTCGCAAAAATTATCTAGTTGTAGATCTGGGATGTTTACACTATAATAATAGTAATAATAAAATTTAATAATAAAAATTGAAATAAAATTGAATAATAAAATTTTATAATCAAATTTGTCTAGAACACTCTTAACCTTAGACAACTTCTAAGTTATTTTTATAAATATATATCTTGTTATAACTAAGGTTTAAATTGAAGAAAAAGAAATTTTTTTGCAATGTGCAATAGAATACCAATTGCCTTTATTTAACTTCAATATTTGGACTCTTTGATGTAAAAATCAAAGTTTAATTATATAAACTACCACAGTAATGGGGGCTCCCATCTCCTATTCCTCCGCTGTTTGTCTTGCCTAGATTTTCTATAACTGATTTGTGAAGAAGACGTAAAGATCAGTAGTTTTGTCTATGTTTAGTCAATGAAATAAACAAATGTATGTAAAGGCAAAAAATATATAAATGATTGAGCATATAGTCACACAGTTTTAACGACAACATACAGCATTTGTTTTTTGCTCTCTTCATTAATTCACTTGTTATTTGTCTACATTGCAAGAAGAAAACTCTGTGACCACCAATGGGATACTTGAGGATTAGGTCTTTTATCTAGGGACCTAAGCGTTAATCTTGCTCATCTTATCCTGAGAGTAGACAACATGGAAAATGTAACCTGTAGATAACCATGGACAAGGTAATATAATAATTCTAGTATGGTTAATCAAATTCGAGGTTATGACGAATAATCATTATAATACTATAGTATATCTTGTTACACTATTAACTATAGTAGTATACTTATTTACTAAGTGTAGTTATACTTAGTTGTAACTTGGTGAACAGGAAATTTTTTCACTTCTTGAAACTAGCAATATCAATATAAAATAACAATCCTGATTTATTATCTGCTAGAATAAAAAAAAAAAGAAATGACAAAGTATAGCTTCTTTATCAGTGTCAGCTCTGGCTAGCCAAGGCTTTCTGTCAATGTAACATAAATGTATAACGAAGTCTTCACTCTACGTAATCAAATATTAGTATTATACAATTTATCCATTTTATAAAAATTGATCCTTAAAAATAAACACTATATAATTTTATGTCAGCTAGATTAAATCAACTGTTTGTGATCATTTATATGTTCATTGTAATATTATAGGGATATGTGATATTCTATGTCAACCAAAGTAATTTTTTTTAAATAATATTCATTAGAATGCTATGTTTAATTGTTCTTAATGTTTAATAATTAGCGTTAATATCTCACATTAAAATATTATTAATAACATTATATAATTTACTTTTAGTGATAAATAATGGTAAGTTGTAAATGAGTTACAATTCACTAGTTGTGATTCAGCCACTATCTGCATTCATAATTAGGGGGAATTACCGTATTATTACATAATACAGTAGTTTAATTAACAAAAGAACCAGTTTGGATCATTTGGTATTAATTGTTAGGTTTTTTTTCTTATCGTAACATGGTTAAAACATTAATTTCGCCTTTCTGTAATCTAACGGCATAATTTTCAGCGACGTTCACTTTTGCCTGATAACAAAATTACTTGGAATTGTGCAATTGATATTTTCCAATTGTTTTATATCTTTTTTTTTTCTTTTTCTAATCACTTATTGTTAGTCAGAACAGAACTCACTTCAATATTTCGACTTTGTTGTCATAAGCTGAAGAAGAAGAAGGGTTTAACTCACGAGTTGCTGTTTGCCAACCGTGCAGAACTGACAATGACAGAATCAAGTCGAAATATTGAAGCTCATTTTTTGTTGTCGTTTCTCCATGTTCTTTTCTTTCAATAGCTTGATATATATATATACTTTTTCGATGAAAATACGATCCGAAATGGACAAATACACATGGACAAATCCGAATGGATAAATCCGAAATGTACTTAAAGAAACATAGAGAAATTAAAAACACAAACTTACAGTTTATAATTTTCGGTGAACTGTCTTCAGGAGAGATTAGAGAGGGAAACCAAAAGCACTGGTACAGAGACGGTTGGAGACGCGTCTCTGTACCAGTGCGTTTGGTTTCCCTCTCTTACCTCTCCTGAAGACGGTTCAACCGAAGATTAGAGATTGTAAGTGTGTGTTTTTAATTTTTCTATGTTTCTTTATGTACATTGAACTGTATTTGTCCATATTGGATCGTATTTTCATCGAAAAAGTATATATATATATATATATATATATATATATACACTTTAACACAGAGAAAAGAACACAGAAAGACACTAAAGAACTCACTTCGATATTTCGACATACGTCGTCATCGGGAAGAAGTGCGAAGTACTCGCGTTGAGAAGCAAACTGCTACTGGCCTCCAGAGTAACTCGTGGAACCACCGCAATGCTGCCCCCCAGCGGAGGAGAGGAGAAATAGAAATCCCTCCAATATTTATTTAGAAAACAAGATAAAAAGTATATAAAATACGAAATAATAATAATAAAAAATAATAATAATAAAATAAAAAATAATTAACGGTACAGGTTAAGACCAGGAGGAGAACGAGCCCCAAGGAGGCATATGAATGCCTCTTCGGAAGCTCTAAGGGTGACATGGGAATTAGAATCGGGGATTTGTTTGAGGATTTGTACCCTGAAACAATCATTGAAAGGGAGGTCATGGGAATTAGCATGGGTAGCTATGGGTAGGTCTCTGCGCTGACGAACGGACGCCCTGTGATTGTTTATACGCAGGCTCAGCTTGGTTGAAGCCAAGCCAACGTAAAAAGCATCACATCGAGTACACTCCAAACGGCAAACGCAGTTACAGGAAGTGCAAGATGTATCTGAAGGAACAGGATAGGAGTTGTTACTGAGAGGGGAAGTAAAGTAAGGACTGGAGTTAATTAGGGGACAGGTTTGGCAGTTACGGCGTTCACATCGCTGCATCCCTCTGCTAGCACAGGGACTGTTGGAAATATGGGTGAAAATGGATTTAAGGTTGGAGAAAGGTCTACGGTATTTAAGGTCTGCGGTAGGAGAAAGTAGGGGACTGACTGAAAATAGGAGAAGTAGACGAAGAAGAAGAAAGTATATATATAGTTCAATATAAACAAAGAAACATAGAGAAATCAGAAGAACACACTTACAGTCTCTAATTTTCGGTTTGAACCGTCTTCAGGAGAGATAAGAGAGGGAAACCAAGCGCACTGGATCAGAGACGGTTGGAGACCAACAGTGTTGCCGCATGCTCGCCCGTTCACAGAAAATAAGGTAGACAGGAATCAATTTATAATTAATTTATAATTTAACTTATAAATTATAAATTAATTATAAATTGATTCCTGTCTACCTTATTTTCTGTGAACGGGCGCGCATGCGGCAACACTGTTGGTCTCCAACCGTCTCTGATCCAGTGCGCTTGGTTTCCCTCTCTTATCTCTCCTGAAGACGGTTCAAACCGAAAATTAGAGACTGTAAGTGTGTTCTTCTGATTTCTCTATGTTTCTTTGTTTATATTGAACTATATGTATTTGTCCGTTTTGGATCGTATTTCCAACGAAAAAAAGTATATATATATATAGATTTCCTTACCTCGACCACATATATTTAACACAATTTTTCTTTTTTATCAAGGTTTGGTCTAGCTTCAAAAATACAACACGTTTAAGCCGACGTTTCGTCTATACTTCCCTAAAGATATCTACAAACATAGACGAAACGTTGGCTTAAGGTGTTGTATTATTGAATATAGACCAAACCTCGATGAAAAAGAAAAATAGTATTATTTATAAATATATATAAAAATTAAAAACTGATCCCATTTGGGACAATTTAAATTTCAGACATAAACTTGAGAAATAATTGAAAGACATGCACTTACAGTCTCAGTTTTCCAACCTAACAAACTTTTCATACTTTGAAGAATTATTCTATATTTTCCAAAATTAGGAAGTTGTTATATTTAATTTAAACTCTAAAACTATGATTCAAACTCTATGTCAAACATTATATCAAACTCAAAGACCATATAACTCACATTCAAACAAAAAGATTATTATTTTTCACTCTCAAAAACAAGTATTCATTTTCTTTTTTGGACAACATTTTTTTACCATTATGTACTATTTTTCTCGTTAGCTAACAGCGTAAGATTGAGTGACCTGCTCATTTTTCTCTCATAATTATATTCGCAATAAACAAAAATATTAGGAATTGTTTAATTACTATTTTCTATTGTAGAATAAAAAGCTAATGAAATGGTCTCCACATACAAAAATTTAATGAAACACCTGAGGAAGAACACTACATGTTCGAAACGTGTTGTTTTTACCATTAAATTTTTATATGTGGAGACCATTTCATTAGCTTTTTACCCCTCAATGAGTAAATACCATATAATAACTGACTGTACTACGTTAGAATGATATTTTCATCTTGTTTCATCATTTTTCTTCTTTTTTAATTGTTATACTGTTATCCAAAATATACATTTATAAATTTATAAACAAATTATACTATGCGCATTTTAAAAGTTTGTATTTTTACTAAAACCTTTATCCTTAATAT
The DNA here is from genome assembly GCA_026182355.1 of Hermatobates lingyangjiaoensis. Classification (NCBI taxonomy): domain Eukaryota; kingdom Metazoa; phylum Arthropoda; class Insecta; order Hemiptera; family Hermatobatidae; genus Hermatobates; species Hermatobates lingyangjiaoensis. Next base: position 2,929,327 of record JAPFBL010000253.1, read on the forward strand.
AGTCAAACCAGATGAGTAGAGAAATTTATTATAATTCGAGGATAATATAATTGTTGCTTTACAAATAATATGTGAAAAAACATAAAAGAAATATAATATAAAGGAAAATGTTATATAAGGAAATCTGCACAAAATAATGATTCAGTCTTCTATACCTTCACTTTGCTTTCTGAATTTCTATTGCATGCAACATAAACATACTCGTATGAGCGAAATGAACCGTCACTTCCATTTGAGTGCTATGAAATTTGCATTGTGACAATGTAATTGTTCCTTAATAATGAGAGGGGTCAGATTACGCGATTCATGTCTCTTCGACGTGGAGTCCCAACAACTGTAGCATCCTTGTGAAACACTAGAGTGGAAGCATGATTTTTTTTTTAAAAAAAATACAAAATACAATCTCTATATATAAAGTTCATGAATTTGTTTGTTTGTGTGTGTGTTTGTTTGTTTCTTTATTTGTTCACCCATTTTCCGTGGAGATAGAAACCTGAAATTATAATATATATTATTTATTATCTGAATAATGTTAAATAAAAGAAAATTATCACTATATTCCCAAAATTGGAGCCAGGGTAGCAAGTGTCTTGCGTGCTCACCAATGACAGTAGTGCAAACGTATTATACATAAATGTAACAAAAAAAAATTTGTTTATTTAATATTTGCGTAATATAAACACTGGTAATAAACTAAAGGCATGGAGCAAGGGTAGCCCACTGGCTTGCGTGCTCGCCGATGACAGTAGCACAAATATATTAAAAATAAATGTAACAAAAAAAATTTCTTTTTTCATTGAAAATTTAAATAATGTAAATAATGAAATAAAATAAAGTCATGGATCCAGGGTAGCCAGTCGCTTGCGAGTTCACCGATGACAGTATATAATATGTTGATGATACTCTGAACCCATAAGAACTCTATTTATTCTCATTCTGAGGTAAAATGGATAAACAAACAAAAGTCTCGACACAAATGAAGTTTTATTTAACAGCAACAACGCGTTTCGAACACTTTGTGTTCATCATCAGGGAGACACTATAATAAAAATTATATTTATCAGTTTACAAAATAATTTAATCAGTTACAAAATTAGAGTGAAATAATAAAAATCAATTAATTAGTTATTAATTAATTAATTCAATTACTTAATATAATTGATTTGATATAATTTGTATTATAGTGTGTCCTGATGATGATGTGTTCGAAACGCGTTGTTGCTGTTGAATAAAACTTCATTTGTGTGGAGACTTTTGTTTGTTTATCCATTTTACTTCAGAATGAATAAATATCACACAATTACAACTTGATTGAACAACTAATGAACTATTAATTCTATTAATGGATTACTCAATTATTGTTCAGTACTCAGCCTTTAACTAGAGAGTCTCCTCCCTTGACTCCTTGAATCTACATTCAAGGAGTATCTTTTGTATCAATACAACAGAGGATCCTCAACGTCTCGCAACACTGTCATGAACTTAGTAAATCAAAAAGATAAGACCAAACATTACCACTTGTCTTCCTGGATAATTTCTTTTAGATCTATCACCTTCTTGGGTATTGATAAATCATCTTGCGAGTGTAAATAGTAATTACACGTTTTTTGAAGCTTAAAACAACATCTAGATTTATAATTTCATATTATTTCATTACTCTCCACATGAGAAGTGGTTGATTTGAACGACTCAACCAGACATAATTTTTGAATTTCTCAGAATATCAGCAATATGTTCAGATTCAAAAAACTCAATTGAAAAACACTTTGAATGCCCTAAATTGACATAATTAGAGAGATTTTATGAGAAAACATGTTTTGGATACCAGTCAACCAGAGGACATGTTACAATTTGTTCAAAAATTCAGTAAAGCAAAAATTTTTCATAAATTTAATAACTAAGCACTGTTATGATTCTTATGAACCATTTTCCTAAGCATTGAAACCAATAAACAATCTAATATGTAAATGAAAATTGTTTTACCAATACTGGCAGTCGTTAATAAATTTTCCTGAAATGGAGTCATGATAAAAAAAAAATAGTCGAAGATCACAGGTCAAATGGTTAGTAAAGCTTGTCACTGGTATTCTCTCAAGTTCTTAGCTCACCTGCCACTATCTTTTTTTTTATGTGGAATACACATCACAGAGGTATATCCGTAGGTTCAAAGTCGTATTATATAAGGTACTCATTAAATGACTGCTTTAATAAAGGTTTTGATAGAAAAAAATATACTGGTGCGCAACTTTTTGCCGAGTTTCAACACTAGTCACGTATAGATGGCTGAGAAGTACTACACACCTTGTGAGGAATCAGGAATCCTTTCCAAATGGTTGTGAACAATTTCACCAAACTATCATAAGGGATAGTGGTCAAAATTAAGTATTTGATGTACTGGTCTATTTAACTTTATGCAAATACATTGTTTAGTTTAATATCATCCGGTTTTTGCACACCTTTAATATCGTTATTAGAAATGAATTTAGTTGAATTTCTTTTAGTTACCACTTCGGTTTTAAATGCTGATATTCATAGGTTTCTTGAATACTTATAGGCTCTGGTACCGCACACCAACTTCCCACTCCTTTCCTGCAGACCTCACTTTAATAAAATTTAGAAAGACAACATTTAGGAACCGCAAAGTAAATTAACGTTGAATACCTATTAGTTGATAAGCTTAAACAAAAAAAAATGAAATTGTAAAATAAAATTTAATGACAATTATTAAGTAGTAATATTTCTGTGGGACTGTTTTACGAGTATCGCAGTCGAAGGTTCCAGATGTTTTGTTTTGTTTTTGTTGTATTTCATGTTTTCTGTAACAGAAAACAGTAAAATAAAAGTGATGTAAATGTGATGTAAAAGTAATGGATAAATTTAAAAAGATTAATTAATTAACTTCGTTTTTATGAGTAAAAATTTCGTCATATAACAACAAAAAATTGAGATATTTGTTTAGGGAGGTGTGGAGAGAATATCTAGAGCCTCCTGCTTAAAGGGAGGTGGAGTCTTGAAACGAAGGAGATCTGGGTCGATCTCAGGAAGGGGTCTGGAAGTGGTGGGGAAGGTCCAGTCGAGCCCCAGGAAGAGCGCACTTGTCGTGTCAGGAGTAGAAGGGTCTCCTGAAACAACAAACATATTTAAACGACATGCCCTGCCTTTTTAGGGACACATCCGATTTTTTTAGTAAATTTTCCATTTTTCAGACTGTAATAAAAATTATATAATAATAACTAATAAGGAAGGATCATAAAGAAATATAATTTAGATAACTTCCTTTAGGAGACAGGTTAGCTTAGTAGTTAACGTGCTCGCCTCTGGGCTGGTAGTCCGGGGTTCCATTCCCACCTGGTCCTCGATTTTTCACGCGGGAGGTGAATAAATCTGAGTATGTCGTTCGGAGAGGATGTTAAACCGTCGGCCCCGAGCCTGTACGATGTCAGGTACTCGTTAAAAATTCCTACTCGAAATGCACTTGAGTTAGGAAAATTTAGGACTCCCAATATAGAATCTGTAGAATCACCGATCAAATAAAAGGCCAGTTAACGGCTGACGTTATCACTCGCTAGGGGATCGTTTAAACAATAAAAAAAAATAACTTCCTTTAATTAATTATTTATTGCTGGACTGGTATAAACTTCTAAGAAATATTGTGTGTGAAAAGGTATTTGTCTATCAAGTGGTCAGTTAGATATCGTGTTGGTATCCTCTAGTGTTTGTCAATTTTTCTACCTTTTTTTCCTCGCAATTTATGAAATACAAATTTTAAAACCAGCTAACTGATAATTTGGGGGTAATTTGATAATTTCATGGTATAGGACTAAGTGTTAGAAGTTATCAAGAAATATGCTTCTTTTTAAATTTTATTAAGAAGAATATTTTTTGTTTAGTGGAACCTTTTTGCTTTGCTTTTATTAAATTGTTATAAGATTTTTATTTTTTGTGATGTAGGGTCGTGGAAGCTTGCCTCCACGTGGTCCACTTCGGGCATATCTCGGAAGTTTTGTTTGCCTCTATCCTAGGCTAGAGCTTGAAGCTCCCGAGATGCGGCAAAAGAGCTTTCACATAAAAAAGGCATCAGTCTGTTTTGTTGTTGTTTTCAGCGATATGGCTGAATAAGCTGGGAGTGCTAAATAATACCAAAACAGGTAACCCAGTGACTTGACCGTTCACCCTTGGAGTGATAAATCCGGGTTTGATTCTCAATCTGGCCCTCAATTTTTCACGCGTGAAGTAAGAAAAATTGAACACGTCGTCCCTTGGAGGGCCGGTACACGTTAAAAGATCCCTACTCTAAATACAATTGAGTTATGTAAAATTTACAGATCCCAGTGTATAATCATTAAGGAGATACAACCATCTCTTCTTTGAAGAATCATAATCATGTTGTTGCAGGCTCTCAACCCCATACTCGAAAATAATATAAAACAAACACAAAAAAAACGATAATTTACTTGTAATTTTTACTTTACTATAAGTATGTTGTCATAAAAAAAATATTCTTTTACGTTCTTCGTGTTTTTTTGTAAATTATAAATTCATTTATCTATGCTATGTTTTTCATTTTTATGAATACAGAGCTTTTTTAGTTTGTTGGTCAAATACATTTGTAAATTTATAATGTAAAACTATAGGACCAAAGATAATAACTCATTAGAGCTGATATTGTGTATGAAAACTTAGGATATTGATATTCCATTCAACGAATTTTTCGTAAATAATTTGTAAGAAATTTTGTAATTTCAAGGCAACTGTTTTACCAAGGCGCTACATACTCTCGTAGCCTAGATTATAGTACATAGAAGGTCATACCTGAAACAGAGCTAACAGTGCCGTCGGAATTCAGGCTCGTACTATCGCATACTGAAACATCAAACACGCAATATCACTATTACCTGCATCACAAATTATCAGTCTTCTAGCTGTATATTAACTTTCTAATATGAAAACGTTACACCAATCAGTTAGTTAAAACATTATACAGTCAGTTACTATGAAATATTAAATCACACTTGTTAACAATAAACAAATTTTGCATAAAACAACATTTTAATGTATTTTAACAGTATAATAATAATTACTGCATCAAATAATAGCATTGTATCAACTTAATAAATAACTAGGGGCCATGTCAGTTCAGTGGTAACATGCTCTCCTCTGATCTGGAAGGTCCGGGGTTCAATACCCAGATATTCAGTTCCAGATAGGATAACAAAAGTTCAGAAATAAACTAGAGATTTATAAACTACAGAAAAACACATTTATAGCCTCTAATTTTTGGTTGTACTATTTAATCTTTGGTGTGCTGTTTATACCACTCGTTTTGGTTTTTCTTACGAGGGTTCAACCAAATATTAAAGATTTTGTTATAATTCCTAATTAATTTAAAAATTATTTTTATACTTTTTTCAACTGATCTGGATTGTTTTTCATCAGTTAAGAGTACTATTTAGATATTGCAACCATTTCTCTGTATGTTTCTTGTGTGTGTGTGTGTGTGTGTGTGTGTGTGTGTGTGTGTGTGTGCGTGTGTGTGTGTGTGTGTGCATGTGTGCTTGTGGATCTATTTTAAAGAATAAATGAAATAATGAAAACCCTTACTGACCAGGTATTGAGTTGACACTGAAAGGTTGATTGCACTGCATTGTAACTCTGCTAAGGCTAGCTGCCATATCTACTTTGTTAACTAGTTTTTCCTGCTTTCTCCATTTCGCTCTTCGATTTTGAAACCAAACCTAAAACATCGTACTTATTTACTAAAGAACATTCATAATAAACTTTGATTAATTAAAAATTGCGAAAGTACATTATTATATATTACTTTACTCAAAGTAAAGTATGGTGATCGTAAAAGAATTCGATCTCGAGATTTTGATAGATTTACATGTTTTGAGATCTCCAGGAACGTTTTAGGAAGTTCTTTTTATGGTTTATGAGTGCGTGTGTGGTGTGTGTGTGAGTAGTCCGTATCTAAAGGTTTGTGGGGACGCTACAGTCTGCAGGCTCGAGAACGACGGTTTAACGTACACTCCGAGGGAAAGGGTACTTAGATTTTTTCACCTTCCAAGTGAATAAATCGAAAGCGAAAGTGAGTATCTATCAGGGCTCAATCCCACATGACCACTGGGCTACACTGGTTCATTAATTTCATTTAATACCACATTCAACAATAAAAAAAAATGTATAGAACGATTTGAAACGTACTTTCATTTATTTTGATTATCTTTGAGTCTATTGCTTAAACCATTAAAACTATTTGAATATCTGTGCTTATAATTTTGTTTTTCAAATGGAAGTGAGACTTTCAAACTTTTTATTTCTGAAGTGTAACATCGAGTAAAAATATTCAAAACACTACTTCAGACTTTTCATTGTTTTTCATAATTTTAATATGATCTTTTGTTTAAAAATTATGTATATATTTGTCGATCAGACGATCAGTCATCAAGGATCGCGCTAAGGTGGCTGTCAAACTAAAATGACCAACTTCTCTGCTGGCTTCGGATGGTTTCCTTTAGATAGAGAGGACATTTACAAAAAATAACAAGTTTCTTAACCCCATACATAGTACGACTTCATTGAAGATTGTGTATAGGTAAACGAAACAATATTTTCGTCACACTGAAGAATTTTACAAAATTTTTGAACTATATATGTATCAACGTATAAACTTCAGTAAGAATGGGCTAAGGACTTTCAATCAAAACAACTAGTCTTCATCAGAGTCACACTCGAAGTTTGACGAAGGCCAGTTGTTTATCAGGACTGGGACAGTTCTTACAGTTCCAATTAAACTCTCATAACCGATGTTGCGGTTTTTATTTAAGTAGTTAAAATTTAAAAAAATAAAAAAAATTGAAATACATATCAATCTGATTTATGCTATTAAATGGAAAGTTTAATGAAGCGGTACTATGGACAGATAAACTTTTTTTTAAAATAAAGATTATATCAACATTTTTTCTATAAAAATGAGTAAAAAGTAATCCATCATTCCTTGTATCTCATGTATTAACTGAAATTCGCTTTTAATTTTGAATATTCGAGTATTATGGATGAAGAGCGAAATAAACAAAGAAAAAGAATACTGCAAATACTGTATGATAAAAAAGGATCAAACCCTATTAATCAAAAAGTGATATATCTAATTTGAATATTTATTCCAATTTATCAAGTTGATTTTTTATCAAGTTAATTTATCAAGACTAATTTTAAATATATTTCCTTAAAATACATAAATGCTAAAAACCATCAAATTTGTTTTCATTATATTACTAATAGTAATATAATAGTTATATTGCTAAATTGCATTAGTGCTATCCTTGATAATTCTAGTTATAGTACGAGTACCATCAACGAATTTTGTACAGTTAACATAGTCAGTTCACCAAAGCTGCAATTTTTTTTACAGCTTCTGTTATTAAATAATTTCTTATTTTCTTAAGTTCTTTTATTGTTATGTTATTAAATAGTTACTTGTACATATTGTAATAGTTTACCACACATTGTAATAGTTTACCACACATATTGTAATAGTTTACCACACATTGTAATAGTTTACCACACATTGTAATAGTTTACCACACATTGTAATAGTTTACCACACATTGTAATAGTTTACCACACATTGTAATAGTTTACCACACATTGTAATAGTTTACCACACATTGTAATAGTTTACCACACATTGTAATAGTTTACCACACATTGTAATAGTTTACCACTCATTGTAATAGTTTACCACACATTGTAATAGTTTACCACACATTGTAATAGTTTACCACACATTGTAATAGTTTACCACACATTGTAATAGTTTATTTTTGTTTATGCGTATATTTGGGAGTTTGATTTAAATCTGAAAAACTTTCAACACATTTTATTTTAGTATTGTTCTCTTAAAGAGTAGATACATATTACTTACATATCAACATTTAAACCACAGTAAGAAATCAGAAAATTCAACCGTAACAATCTGTCTTCGTCAGAGTCAAAGCTGATACTAAATGAAGTGATATATAAACATCGGGTATGAATATACTATCCTCACCATTATATGTACTAATAACGATATTTGTAATTTTATATATATATAATATATATATATATATATATATATGATCAAACCACAATAAGAAAATTGTAAAACAAGACTAAGATCTTTCAACCGTAACAAGCGGTCTTCGTCAGAGTCAAAAACCCAACTGAACCAACACAGTTGGGTTTTTGACTCTGATGAAGACCGCTTGTTACGGTTGAAAGATCTTAGTCTTGTTTTTCCATTTTCTTATTGTGGTTTGATCATTGATTGTTATTTCACGTGTTTATGTGAAATCGTTTTATATATATATGTATATATATCAATGATCAAACCACAATAAGAAAACCCTCAGTTGGGTTTTTGACTCTGACGAAGACCGCTTGTTACGGTTGAATGATCTTAGTCTTGTTTTCCCATTTCTTATTGTGATTTGATCATTGATTGTTGTTTCACGTGTTTATGTGAATTTTTTTATATATATATATATATATATATATATATATATAGCATTTATAACTTTCTTTATTTAATTTATTTATTTTAATTCTTAACCTGATGATAACATATGAATGTTGAAAGCTCGTTTATTAATGTAAGGTAAATATACATTTATACCATGAAATTGAATTTCTTTCGTTCACTTGACCTATCTACTTGGAAATGTCATTGACTGAGTTCCGATAAACTTTAGTTTTGTATATGTATATATATATATATATAACATATTAAATAATATATCGACCGTTTGATAGAATAATTGTGTTATCTAATCGGGATTCGGTCAAATTTTCTAGGTTAACAAAAACAGAACTCTAATTGCCGACGTTTGGTTTTATTTTAAAACCTTTTTCATAGGCAGAAGTAAGAATTTTTTGACTAAGAAAATGAAATTTACATTATTTAAACGAACAACAATATCAACCGGAAAAAACCTTCGACTCGACTAATAAGATAACATTACAAATGTATATAAATATATATATATATATATTATATATATATATATATATATATATATATATATATATATAGTTCAATATAGACAAAAAAAAACATAGAGAAATCAAAAGAACACTCTTACAGTCTCTAATTTTCGGTTTGAACCGTCTTCAGGAGAGATAAGAGAGGAAAACCAAGCGCACTGGTTCAGAGATGGTTGGAGACCAACAGTGTTGCCGCATGCGCGCCCGGTTACAGAATTTAACCTTATTTTCTGTGACCGGGCGCGGTTACAGTAATAGTAACACTATTTTTACCGTAACAGCTTCAGAAGAAGCACATAATCCACACCTGTCACCTTTTGGTGTCAGTTCATACCCGGAACTGAATTTTTTTATTGTTGAAGTTTTTTTATTATATATGTAATGTGGAAGTTTTTTAAGAAAGGAGGACAAATAAACTATTGTTAGTTTTTATTAAACTAGACAATTGAGTCCTTTCATTGATTTACAATAAAAAACACTCTCTGGGATACACTGTACACTCACAAGTGATGTCAAGTCAACTAACTCTGCAGTCACAGGTCAACCAAACAGGCAGTCCTTAGAGCAAAGATTCAAATTTACATATATCTTATATTTTTTATTCATTTCCTATTTTTTTTAATATTTATAATTAATCAATTTGCTTATGAACTTTTTTGTAGTTCATATTTATCCGTTATGATTTTAATTTTTTGATGAAACTATTATTTCTTTTAGTAACTTTGCTGTATTTTGTTTTCATATCTCGTCTCCTTCTTTTTATCTCCCTGTTTTTCTCCCTACTCCCTGGATGGTGCCCCTGCTACCACTTCTTCGAAAACGGTAGATAAACTTATGATAAAGATATCAAAATATTAACTGAAGTGTTAGGTCAGTTCTTCCTCTGCAGTTTCATATAAATATGTGTATGTATATATTTGAACCTAATGTCTCTAGTAAGCAGTCAATAAAAACAAAAAGTTGTTGTTTTCATTGTGTTTATCTGAAAAATTACATAATTATAGATCTAAAAGGCCAAATCATAAATATAAAATTAATTGAAAAATGAAGTAAACTTATGCCTGAACTCTCGCTTCCGTTAGATCAATTCTCAGAGCTAACTCTTCTCTGAAGAAGACATCCGGGTAATGCGTCTTGTGGAATGCTCTCTCCAGTTCTTCTAGTTGAAAATTGCTAAAAGTAGTCCTGAAAATTCGTTAAAAAAGTTTTAACTAAATGAATATTTCATTAGGTAACACCATAAAAACAAAAAATGTTAATCAGGTTAATTTTTTCCTATCTTTTAATTTATATCTACATATTTAAACAAAAATGTAACTTATAAAAATTGTGTCACAGAACATGAAAATAATGCGGTTTTAATATTAAAATCTTTTCTGATCGACTACTAAATTAAATATATTACTATTTATTACAATTACTATTTTACTATTACATAAAAATAATATATTATATAAAATTATATAATTTTATTGCCTCATTAAATTTTGATGGAACCAATGACTATACCAGTAATTATATAAACAAAGTTTGTCTCCTGGGAGGTAATCATGTGCTCCGGTATTTAAAATTTTTATTATTTATTTATTTATTTTAAACAAACTTGTTTACTTATTTAGTTTTCATTTATTTAGTTCTTTTGTTATTAGTTTTTATTAACTACTTTATTTTTATAAACAATTTTCTTTATTTGTACAGCATCTATTTATTTGTGTTAAGTTTTATTTTTTCTGGTCTCCTCTCTTTCCTAACTTAGCAACACTAATTGAGTGGCTCTAGAATGAGACAGACTTGTATCATCACTTTGGAGCTGCTCACATCTTTCTATCTGATGACGACTCAATCGACATGTGGGCTTTTATGCCTTCCTATTCTATTTTCATTTAAACTTAAATATAATGCCCATGTGTGCTGGAGTTGACTGAGTAGTTACCGGTATCTACGCTGCTTTCTCTTCGTAGGAGGTCCAATGCAGTGAGTGAAGTCCACTGGGGCAGCCAAGTCGACAGAACTGCTGTTTCCCAGACTATCTTCTAAGTTATCACAACTATAACCTATCAACAATACCATCAACTGTATATTCTTTAACAAGTCATCTGTAAAAGTAAACAGTTTATCAAACAATTATATGTGTTATAGAAAGACTATTGTAAAATCTGTTGTTTATCATTCACAAATTGCTTTTGTTTTCTTTTAATAACTCTTCTTCGAGTATTATTCCTAGTATCCATCATTGAGAGCAAATGTTTCAAGTGTGGTGTATTTAGAGCATATGGCTTTTGAATTTGAATCCAGCAAAAATTCTTCTCATGAGCCAAAAAAAATTTTGTTCACAATGTTTTTCAGAAAGACGTAAAAATTTGGGCCTCCTGATCTAGAGTAAACCTGATAATATAATTCCCTATTGTTAAAAACTTTGCCAAATAGCAAATGAACCACATTCTGTGTCAATAGAAAACTGAATGTTAAAAAAGAAACCTGAATGTTAGATGTTGGTAAACGGTCATGCTAGCTTAGTGGTTAACGTACTCTCCTCTGGGCTGGTAATCTGGAGTTCGATCCCCTCCTGGCACTCGATTTATTCACGCGGGAGGTGAATAAATCTGAGTATGTCGTCTCTCAGAGAGGACGTTAAACCGTCGGTCCCGAGCCTGTACGATGTCAGGTACTCGTTAAAGATCCTGACTCGAGTAGAATCTGTAGAATCACCGATCAGACATAAAGCCGGTAAACGGCTGACGTTATCACTCGCTAGGGGATCGGGTTAAACAATAAAATAAAATAGATGTTGGGTTAAAAGAAGAGGGTGAATGTTATTACATTCAGATAATAAAAATGTATAAATATTTCTTAATTCTTTCAATTGTAGGACAAAAAGCTAATGAAATGGTCTCCACATATAAAAATTTAATAGTATAAACAACGCGTTTCGAACACGTAGTATTCTTCCTCAGGCATTAACTAAAAAATATAATGACACCAGAGAGTTATCTATAGTACAAAGTAAATACAGTACAAAATAAAAATAAAATAAAATACGGATGAGATTACGAACCTATTTACTTTGTACTATAGATAACTCTCTGGTGTCATTGTATTTTTTAGTTAATGCCTGAGGAAGAACACTACGTGTTCGAAACGCGTTGTTTATACTATTAAATTTTTAAATGTGGAGACCATTTCATTAGCTATTTACCCTACAATGAGTAAATACCTCATAATAACTGACTGCACTACGTTAGAATTCTTTGAATTGTTCACGAACGTCTATTGATATTGAATTACTAGATAGAAGAAATCATAGATGAAAATCATGTTCTTATACAAATCCATAATACCTTGTAAATGATTGTTATAGACATCAGACCTGTTTTTACACGTTATGTACCTTCAAGAAGACTATGGATCCTGCATTTAAATACTTATACACCTACAAAAGTTAAGCTTTATGATTATCATTTGAAAGTGAAATTCAAAGTTATACTTTACAGCAGATACGTAGATGACTCCTTCTTAATCGTAAATAACCTAAATTATGATAAAATATACACAAATTACTAAATCAAATCATTAAACAACAAGACAAAATTTACATATGAAGTAGAAAATTATAGTTTATATTTCGTTATAATTCTCTGTGTTATATTTTCAATATGTTTCCTACACTTAGTCCTAGAGTAAATTTAAAGGAGCCTAACCTTTAGGAAAAAAAGATAACAATGAAATGTACCTGCCTTCTAATATGAAACAGATGTACCCCATACCCTACCCACGTCCATCCTATTCCCAGTCAGTTGTACCACCGACACTCACCCTTAGGTTCGCATGTATTTTCTTCCTTATTTTATTTTATTTTTATTTTGTACTATATACTGTATACTATAGATAACTCTCTGGTGCCATTGTATTTTTTAGTTAATGCCTGAGGAAGAACACTACGTGTTCGAAACGCGTTGTTATACCATTAAAATTTGTATATGTGGAGACCATTTTATTAAATTTTTACCCTACAATGAGTAAATACCACATAATAAGTGATTGCACTACGTTAGAATCATTTATGAAAATAAATAATATTATTCAAGAAAATAAACAACAAACTAATTAATAAACATTAATTCAGAAGATGGTTTGACACCAAAGAGATAAACAGGTGATTCATCTGGAGATATAAAGGCAACGCGTGTTACAATGTGGAATCTCAATGCGAATTTAAATATGAAACTGTCATAAAAACTTAGGCTGATTAAACTCCCATGAAGAGCAAAAGAAAGACTCATTTATTATACAGATTTTAAAGGAGTTTCAAAACAAAATTCAATGTTAGAGTCATTTGATTAACTCTGTTAAACCAGTGGTAGGCTAATTCAAATATTGTCTTGAAATGTTTGTTAAAAGGTGCACTCAAAAGGATCTACTTAAATTTTTGAATCCTGTTTTGGAATTCATTACTAAATTTCCTGATATACTCGTAGGACAAGTCAATACTACTCTATAATGTTCATAGATCCTTTTTACTTTACTATAAGTAAAGTATAGTGATCGTGAAAAAATTCGATCTAGATATTTTGACGGAATTACATGCTTTGAGGTCCCAGAAGTCGTTTTATGATGTTTTCTCGATGATGTCGTGTGTGTGTGTGTGTGTGTGTGTGTGTGTGTGTGTGTGGTGTGGGTGGGTGGGTGGTGGAGGGTGGGAGGGTGGGTGAGTGTGTTAGCATTGCTTTTAACCACGCTACGGTCCAGAATCTTTGATGGATCAAGTTGATATTTTACACAAAAATGGGCCTCATAGGGTAGAAGATCCCTATTGTTTGGGAAGAATTATGCATGACGAGAAAGTCACTTTTTTGCCAAAAACCCGTATTTAGAAAACATGTTTTTACTCCTAAACTGCTAACTCTAGAGTTTTGAAATTTGAGTATTATCTTTGTAGTTACAATTGGAATAAACAAAAAATATATTCAGAATTTTAAAACAGAGGGAAATATTTTTATTCAATAAAATGTAAAAATTTAGACTTATAATTCAATCTCAAAGCTTATGAGAGCGATACAAGCCATACCGTTTGACGGATCAAAATGAAACTATACCTTAAAATATACCATCATATGGAAAGTGAGATGAGATATTTGGTTTCAAAATTACATTCACCAAAGAGGCGTTAAAGTAAGATTTCTGTTTTCAGAAAATATTTTCAGTTCATTAAAAAATTATAAATTTTGACTAAAATTGGAACAAAAAATTGGCAATTTACAAAAAAAATTCATGAAATTTCAATCACGGCAAAGAGCAATAAAGCTATAAAAACGTTCTGTTTTTCCTAGACTAAGGGATCACTTGCTATACTTGTCGAATTTTTGATATTTTTTTACAATATTTACATTGACTTAGAAATTTTTTGAGCAAAACTACTGAGATAAAATTAGACAGACTATTCTAGTATAATAGTTCATATTTATTATTTTCAAAAATTAGAAGCTCCCAACTATAAAAGTTTTAAATTATACTGAATAGCTGGCTTTGACTTAGATTTGAGTATGTAAACTGGCTAATTACTAATATATTTTTTCTCAATATACATTCATAGCAAGCTAATAACAGAGTACAAGACGCAGGAAAAAAGAAAACACTCACTCAGAGAAAATTGGTATATATGATTTTCGACAAAGGGAAGGAAAATGATTTTAATAAATACTAAGAAGCCATAAAATTGCCAGTATGATAATTTAATAAAAGACCAAAAATGTAAAACATAATTCAAAATGGAAATCATTTGTTTGAAGATTAATAAATGTAATTATTGTATATACTTAATTATAAATTATCTTAAAACGACATTTTTTCTTCGATGTTTATGATGTTTTTCAGAGAAAATAGGAGTATTTTCCCGAAAAATTTAAAAATTTGACTTAAATATTCAATGTCGCAGGAGGTCAAGTAAACGATATAAGAAATCCACTGGCTATTTGAACAAACGCCATGTTCTCTTGTAGGAGATTCATCAAGAAATTTTCACTTTGGCTTTTCAAAAATGTTATTACTGCTGCAGTTATACTAATGAGATTATTTGCATCAGCTGTGGGATGTACAAAAATAAGCTTATATATTGATAAGTCGATCAATCACTATCTGTACTACCTCAGAAATGAAAGACTAATGAGCATCTCCCATTTAAATCTTTACATTATGCTTAAATGAGACATTATATATTATATACCCAAGAACATTGAAATTATGTTTGCTTATAGTATGTTGAGTGCTGGCCACTCCTGATTTTTTGTATTTACAATTAAAAAATATTAAATTTGTAAATGCATCACAAGCGATTTTCAATAAATTCTTTTTAAAAAAAAAATCAATATTTTCTAATCATCAAAAATAATGTTGAATTATACATAATCAAATTCAATGTAATTGATGAGAATATATCCAATTAAAGTTTATCTTTTCACCTAGAAAATCTCATTACGACCCAAATTGACTTATCTGCCATTATTGAGTTAAATCCACCGACTCCTCAGGAGATCCCTTCCTAATTTGTTTAGAACTAACTTAATAAAATAAAATCTAATTCGAAAAGAAAACACTCGCCCACAGTTCTTCCTGACACGTGGTTATAATTTTTAATAACTTCTATCATAGGTGTCTAAAGTGATTTTTCTCAACTAACAAAACTTAAAAAAACCTTAAATGGAAATAGGCCATAAAGAGGACTGTTTATATATCACTTCAAAATTTTCTATTTATTTAAATGAAATATCTCCAGAAAAAAAAGAAGATTTTTAATATTTATTATTCATCACAACAAGGTAAGTAAAACAATTTTATATAATATTATTATTGTTAGGAGTATAGCTAATGTTAGTAACAATTATTAAAGAAATTGACCTCTTATCTCATAAATTTACTTCTTTACTCGTCAGGTTTTAGATCTTGTCCATCTTAGAGAGTGAAACTCAGGAAATCGACATCATTTACTCTGAACCATGAACAAAATCCCAAAACGACGGAGTGATGAAGGAATTTTAGAGGGAAAAGATTATACATTTTTCAAAAAGTGTTACAATTTTATACGCCAATGCATTTAAGATCTTTCTAGAATTTGTTTTCAAACTATCCATCATTATATCGTCCACTCAGTTTAGTTATCTACAGTATACAAAGTCATGCGATTCTTCACTAATAAAGGTGATATAGATATACTTTTATGATTTGGTCTGAAGTATAAAATAAAGCACTATGCATTTAGTTACGCTTACTTTAAACACATCGGATTTGAAGTAATCAAATTGGATTACTTTAGTTAAGAGTCACATTTTAAAACATAACTTGACAAATAGGCTGATAATAAAGGAAATTTCGATTCTGCCATTTATGTTTAGCATAAACTAGCAGAGTTCTGCGACTTCTCAGGGGTAAAAGAATAATTATTATTATAACTAATTTGTATAGAATGTAAACTATATTTTAGGTGAATTGAAATTGTTAAAACTATCAAATAAAGACGAATAGAAGTCATACTAATAGATGATATGCTCATAATATATGATTTATTAAATAAAGCAGGGTTGAATGCATGAATTTAAAATAAGGATCTTTTTTAAGGATTGCTATTAATCTGGTAGTGTGGCTTACCCACAAAACGGGTGCCAGAAATCAAATGAGCCAAACTTTCCCTCCTTGGAAGAACACCATAGATGAAAGCTTATAAGAATCGGAATGAGATAATATTAATTAATTTTCATGAATGAAATAGATCATACTAAAAAAAAAAAAAAAAATTGTATAACATTTACTGTGTATAATTCTGGGTATAAAATCAAACCTAAGGAAGATTTATTCCGCAAGGGTGTTCTTCAAAGTCCGTCTGCGGTCTTCATTGGTGACTAGATCATACCCTACCAGACTCAAGTTAATATTTTGTGTGTTATTTTAGACTTCAGACGAACTTTGAAAATAACATTTTCATACTAGATCTAAAATAGGAATTAATATTACTTATAATCTATCTTCCACCCTCACATACACGAGTATTCCATATGCAGTGAAGAATCTTAACTATAAAGTAGTTATTCGTTCAACTTTTTCTTATAGATGTTTGGTCTGGTACAGTGTGAGACAATGAACAAGACCTGCATCCAATATGTTCAGAATAAATGTGTCCACCAGGGCTTCTGAATACGCCACAAATATTGAAATACGTGATTTTAGATGGAAATCCTCTGACCACTACACCTCTCGACTCACTTATCAATGAAGACAAAAACCTATCTGCCCATCCAATTTTCTTCTTTTTTTTTCAGGTTCTTGTCAACTGTCAACCTTCCCCAACCCACTTTAAACCCTAGGGAACCTTTATCTCTTCTCTTGATCTCCTTTTACGACATCTAAGTACTAGTGGGCCATTTTATAACTTGACCAATAAGACGGATTTGATATATAAGACCATGCCATCACGAAAACAAATGTAATAGGGATGATTACATCAGAGGGAATTCAAAAAATTAGAATATTTCTTTGAAAAATCAACCAAAATATAAACTATATAAGAAACAAAAAAAAACTGACCATTCGACTAACAGGAGCTTGATATGTTAGTTATTAAAGAAAATTTGAATACATAATACACACTGTGCTTTGATACTCGAATATAACCTGTCGATCAAACGATAATTCTATTTGCAATACTTATCTCATTTACATCGTTTATCAATGTAAATTTTGCAAGAATAATAAGATCTTATAAGGTATCATACCATTCTCATTTTTTTTAGTAAATAATAATCATTCTCCAATATTATTATTATTAATTGTTAATTAAAAGTTGTTTAAGTTGATAAAAATGGGAGATGGTAATATGATAATATCGAAACAATATGATCATTGTGTCAAAGGGCTGATGTTTAATCAAAAAAGTATTTATTTATAAAAAAAATATAAAATCTTACTTTTTTGGCATTATTGATATTTGTGAAGATAACTTCTTAAAATATTTAATATGAAGAATTAAAATATTTCTAATTTTGTTCGTTATGATCAAGTAAAAAATTCTGTTTTCTCATCAAATTGCATCATCATTTTTTTATACATATTTTTATTAATCGCTTATTGTATTTAATGATATATTTTTTTCAGCAACAAATTAATAATCCATAATAAAAATGTTTCAGTTAGGAATGATTAATAAAAAAAAAAAAAGAAATTAATTTAATGAAAACTCACTCAGTTTATCGGGAAAAATTCCAGAAAGTAATGGGTCACACTCGAAATCATTGTCCAATTCACTCATAGTAAACGCGATAAAAAAAACTTTATAATTGAATTGTTTAATTAAGAGTACAGAGAAAGAATGAAGGATGGGACGTCAGTGAAACTCTAGCTGTGAGACGAAGCCCTAAAAAACATTGACCGTTGCATAAGGACATTGATTTTACTTCTTCCATCAAAATTAAACGACTTTCTCTTTAAACTTATTTATACAAAAAACAACAAAAGAATTAAATAGTTATTTGTTTTAGAGTACAAAGAAATTAATTATTGTACAAGCGATTGTCAACATTACACAATATTATAACTACAAAAAAGATTTTACAACTAACGAATGAAGATGTTTATAGAGATTATAATTAACTAGTTATAATTTACCTACTTAAAGATGGTTAACCAAAGCAAAGACAAAAGCAAAAATCGTGTTTCCACGATGCAAAATGTTGGTATCTTTGCAAATTTCTCAGGTTTTCCGAGTTTTTTTTTACCTTTTCTTCTGTGTCCTAGAGTACTGGGTTGCGGCTCTGCTACGTTGAGACATCTCTAATTGAAAACCTTTCACTGCCATAAAATTATTGTGGACTGGTCGCAGTTAAATAGCACTATATGCTATAACTGTAGAACTGAATGAAACCCTTCAATTGCTATGTAAATTATATGCGGACTGGTTGGGGTATAAATACAGTAATATATGCTATTGAACTAGTAGGAGACTGACTGAGATTTATATTCAATTGATCTGGGTTAATAATTTACTTTAATTTTAAAATTTCTAATATTATCAGATAATATCAATATTTGGAGAACTAAGTTAGTCTTCTTTTTCAAGTAAGGGTATGCAGGGCAGTAGTTTTAATGATTGACAGCATGTTGCAGGTATGTTCTCCATCTACGAATGGAAAACTCCGCAGCTGATCTGTCTTCCGTCAAGAGAGGGGATAACCTAAACCAAATGACGAACCTAAATATACTACTACATATACTTCTACAAAAGGCCAAGGGAGCGTTCTTCTTTGATGTAAAGATAGCTGTACGCTTGAATCTATTTAGTTTTACCTGTCTCACCAGAACTTTTTTGTAATTTTATTCTTACCCAAGTATTTTTTTTTATTGCTAACTATCAACAACTATCTTTGCTATGTCAAATAAACATTGAAAGTATCAAAAACCTCGTAAAGTAGTTCTCTAAGTTTTATTATTCTAACATGCTATTGTTTTTGATCATATTGAATTGTTTCTAATGAGTAAGAGGAATGAAATTACTCTGTAATCTTCAATACCATTGAATTATTTAACTAAATATTCAGTTCATTACATGTGCAAATCTGTTATAGTGTGGTATTCACTCATATTCAAAATTATGTCTTCACACAAATAAATATAATTTTTTGAAATTCCCCAACTAAATATTCAGTGTTATTTTAACTCGCTACACGCTACAAAACATATTTTCATAGGCATATATAAGCATATAAAAACATATATAAGCAAAAAAGTAGTTGTTTCATAGTATAACTTATACCTGTGTATTTCTGTTTTTCATTATATTCGTTATTATTACTTATTCATTATTTAATTAACAACATTACCTTAATATTTCCTCTCTCTTCATTTCGAACTCTGTAGTCATGACTTGTTATCTGTATTAGCGGTTTAAAGAACCGCCATTTTTTAAATTGTGCCACTTATTTAAGCCCAGTGACGTAGCAAGGAGTGGGGGGGGGGGACATTTGGACATTTTGAGGGTGTAAAAATGGAAAATTAGAAAAAAATTAAAATCATTCAAAGCTAAAAAAAATTTGAAACTTTATACGAAATAAGTTTTTAAGGTCGTAATTGCTTTTATGATTCAACTATGTAATACTGTTTTCAAATAGATTTTGTAACTATAATATTTGCAAATTAAAAATAAGTGTATTTTAAATTTTTCAAAACCATTTTTTTTGAAATGGTTAAAAATAAAATTTAATAAACATCACAATGCTTATTAAATTTGTTTGCGTAACCATTTAATTTTATTTAACCATTTTTTTATTATTTCAATTATATTTTTTTTTAATAATCTTTTGTTTTCTTTGATGATTGTATATGTATACGAGTACTGTCATAAAATAAAAATGTGGGACTAATATCAGTGGTCTAAAATTTGAACTTGATAAATAATAAATAATAAATAAATAAATAAAA
Organism: Hermatobates lingyangjiaoensis; assembly: GCA_026182355.1. Taxonomy (NCBI): domain Eukaryota; kingdom Metazoa; phylum Arthropoda; class Insecta; order Hemiptera; family Hermatobatidae; genus Hermatobates; species Hermatobates lingyangjiaoensis. The sequence goes on from JAPFBL010000253.1 coordinate 2,949,808, forward strand.
ATAAATAATAATAATAAATTGATAAATAATTTGCATGAAAATAAATATTTTGAACTCTTTCTGGAACTTCGAAATTAAATGGATTATCAATGGACAGAGGAGGGAGGGACCCTCAACATTTTACGACCGCCTGGGGCGTCAAAAATGGTTGCTACCCTACTGTGGTGACCACTGATATAAATCAAAGCCCTCATGAAAACGTATGTGTAAAAACAGATAGTTTGACATTTCTTGGATGGGTAAAATAAAAATGGCCATTAGCAAGTACATTGGTGGGTTTTCTGTACACAGTAAAATATAACTCTTAAGAAAATCTATAGTTAAGGATATCTAACAAGGGTTAGATCACAATTTACTTCTTCTTCTTCTATTGCGAATTAGATTGCCGTAACTAATGAATTTAATTTTGTTCAAAAAGGACCTTAATACAAAGATTTGGTATTTGTCTTAGTTGAAAGATCTTAGTCACAATCATATTTCTAAATTTCTCACTGTAGTTTGGATGTTGATTTTATTTCACATGTTTACTTAAAATTGTTATATATATAATGAAATTACTAAACAGTCCAAACCGGACAGATAAATAAATGAAAAAGACAACACATAAAGAATGGAAACAATTACTGGATGAATATTTCGAACTGAAGTTCGTCATCAAGAAGAGAGTAGAAGGGAAGAAGAAGATGTACGTGTGTGTGTGTGTGTACGGTACGTGTGTGGATCCGCCTTCCACCCACACTCTTGAACATACGTACCTCTTCTTCCCTTCTACTCTCTTTCTGATGACGAACTTTGGTTTGAAATATTGATCCAGTAAGTGTTCTCGTTTCTTTTTATGTTGTCTATTTCATATATATATATTTCTTTTGTGTACTTTTTTCTGCCTCATTGTCATATATAATAAGATTTCACAATAAACAAGTGCAATAACAATCAATGTTTAAACCACAATAAGAAATAGGAAAAGACTAAGACCTTTCAACCGTAATAACCGGTCTTCGTCAGAGTCAAAACACAACTGACTCAGCCAATTGGGTTTTGCAATGGGTAACTGCTTATCCCCCTCCTGAGTAATTCATATATGTAATTTCTTTAAACTAAAATGTTAAGTTCAATAAGCGCATAGTCATCTTAAATGGTCTATATACGAGTGTGTTGACGATATTTTATGCATCTGTCCAAAATCCATAAATAAAGATGCTTTTCTAAGAAAATTAAATTCATTAGTGCTGACAATCCAGTTCACAATTGAAGATGAAGTAAGTGGTAATTTTGTCGTTCTTAGATGTCCTGATCTATAGGTTACTTAGAGTTACGTTTTATTGTATATAGAAAACCTACTAATGTACTCCTGTATGTCCAGTTTTATTCTTTTCATCCAAGAAATCTTAAAATTTCTGTATTTAGAAATAGGTTTTAGAGAGCGTTAAGAGTATGCTCCCCTGAATTTCTTAATGATTAGATTAATAACATTAGGTCAATTGACCTATTATTAAAATACTCCTCTTCTTTTATCGACTTAGCTTTAAAGAATGCTAACTATGCTAACTCTCTCCAAAGTCTCAACAGAGTTCCTTTCAATTTCAAATTCCATAGGTTCACCGTATCATTAGTCATTCTAGTCTTGCATGTAAACTTTATTTTAATATAGTTTTTTCTAATCTAGTAATAACTAGGCAAGATGTTAATAAAAAACTCTCTCAAGGAACTGGAGAGTAGTGGTATTTATAAAATCCCGAGAAAAGATGACATAAAATATTATTGGACACACCGGTAAATCATTAAAGACTCGTGTAAAACAACACCAATACAACGTAAGTAGGCAGGAAAAAAGTAGTGCCTTATTCTTGCATATAAATAATGATAATCATCATATTGATTGGACCGGAACTAAAATGATTACGTGTTTAAATTTGTGTTGTTAAGAAATATATCGAATCCTCTCTGATTAAATTTAATAGATCAAATATTTTAATCAATAGTAATGGGATTTTCAAACTTGACTCAGTCACGAACCTGTAAGATGTCAGGTACTTGTGAAAGATCTCTACTCTAAATCACTTTAGTTAGGTAAAATTTTGGATTCCCAATGTAGAAGCAATCTTCATTGTGTGGTATCACATAGGGCCCAATGCTCGGTCTATATGTGTTCCCTTGTGGGACAGCTACTGGAACTTAAAGGGTTCCCTACAACTATTACTATATCAATTTTTGTTATAAATGTGTAAGAGTGAACATAGAATGTGCATGGATAAACACAGAATGATCTCAAAAATTCTTTTAATGATTAGCCATCCTAAATTTCGTCTTTTAAACAATCCATCTCTTGTAAACTTGTACACTTGTAAAATAAATTTAAAGATGTAGCCATTACTTTAAATAATAACATAGGAATACATTGCCGTGTTCTCTCCATGAATGGAAATGAGTAAATTTCATGTTACTAAACTTGAGTGCCCCAGGAAATGTGCAACGAGACACGACTCTGAGTTTGTTCTCTGCACAGATATGCCATAGAGGCGGACATCACGACTGGGTGTGGAATGGGGAGTCTGTGTGTATACCACTCATACCATTGATTCTGAGCCACTATCTGTTTCGGTTGAAACGATTGCAAAGTCTCGTCAGAGTCTATTTCGCAATGACGTTAACTAAGTCGCAAGGGGAAACTTTATCTAACGCAGGAATTCAAGTTAGCGAGACCAAGTTTTTCTCATATGACAACTGTAGTTTGCTTGCTCAAGAGTCAGAGGTTCCAACTGTTTGTTCTTCCATGAACATGAAGGACAGACAGCTAATGTAGTGTATACAGAGGCATTTGTTTAACACTGTACTAATAATGATATTCTCTACTATTCTATAATTTCTAATTATAGTATTGGTATAATACTATAATTGGTATGGTATTCCATGGCATTTTGGAATACCAAGTATAATAGAACTTTTGATTCCGTCAAAGACAGGTATACATACATACGTTTGCTATGTATGTATTATATATAACTGTAAACATTTTTTTAATTTAATGTTTGCTTAATAAATACCGTGATAATAAAGTAAGGTATGGAACCAGAGTAGCCTAGTGGCATGCGTGCTCGCTGATGACAGTAGTGCAAATATATTATAAATAAATGTAACTAACAAATATTTTTTTGAATTTAAAATGTGAATAATATAAAAAAATGGTAATAAAGTAAAGGCATCGAGCCAGAGTAGCCAGTGCCTTGCGTGCTTGCCAATGACATTAGTGTAAATGCATTATAAATAAACGTAACAAAAATATTTTTTTTAAATTTAATATACGCGTAATGTAAACACTGGTAATATAGTAAGGTACGGAACCAGAGTAGCCCAGTGGCTTGTGTGCTCGCTGTTGACAGTAGCCCAAGTATATCTATATAAATAAAAGAAAGGTTTTGTCTGTACATTGCTTAGAACTGACTCATTCCAAGTTTTCTTTACGTTTCATACTTTAGAGAAGCCGCATGTACCCTTAGAATAATTTCTGTCTGTCGGTTTATCCCCAAAATATTGTTACCAGTAAACTCAGCCACCATAAGAGATAATAAGCTGAAACATTGAAAGTAGATTTGTGTATGTCTAACTTAAAATCTAAGCTTTGAATAGATTGAATATTCAACGATGAAGCGAAGTTATGAACTTTTAAGCCGTGTATGGCTAACTACACAGACATGCTTATTTTAAAAATATACAGGTGTAGCAATTAGGTATTGTTAGTTGATTTTAATTTCATTTGCGTACATGAATATATTGCTTATTTGATCTTATTGACAAGGTGTTTCCCAGAGTTCAAGATGTACTATCTATTCAGAATAAATTGCTTTGTGAACAAGCAATGCTCAAGTCTTACTAATAAACAGGCAGGAAAATTCAACTAAAAAGTTCTTACGCTATATCAAGCCGAAGATAGAACCTAAAAGTCAGTAAAGAGAGTGATTAGTAATGAGGAAGTAGTTCATTATCCAACTGAATATCTTTACTCCGTGACTGCTCCTGGACTGCCTACTTATGAAAAAAAACTTAAAGTAGGAGCACCCATCATGCTGTGATTTAGTATCAGTAACAAATTTCATGTTACGAAACTTGAGTGCCCCGGGAAATGTGCAACAGGCCACGACTCTGAGTTTGTTCTCTGCACAGATATGCCATAGAGGCGGACATCACGACTGGGTGTGGAATGGGGAGTCTGTATACCACTCATACCATTGATTCTGAGCCACTATCTGTTTCGGTTGAAACGATTGCAAAGTCTCGTCAGAGTCTATTTCGCAATGACGTTAACTAAGTCGCAAGGGGAAACTTTATCTAACGCAGGAATTCAAGTTAGCGAGACCAAGTTTTTCTCATATGACAACTGTAGTTTGCTTGCTCAAGAGTCAGAGGTTCCAACTGTTTGTTCTTCCATGAACATGAAGGAAAGACAACTAATGTAGTGTATACAGAGGCATTTGTTTAACACTGTACTAATAATGATATTTTCTACTATTCTATAATTTCTAATTATAGTATTGGTATAATACTATAATTGGTATGGTATTCCATGGCATTTGAAATACCAAGTATAATAGAATTTTTGATTCCATCAAAGACTGGTACGTTTGCTAGTCTATAATAAATAAAGCATATCAAATTTTTTACTACGAGTGTTTAAAAGTTGATGAAGTTATTAAACATATATGATTTATAATGTTAATAAAATTTAAACCATCTATGAGTCTTTTATTTTACTTTATTAAACCAGAGAACTTTTAATAAGATTCTTTATTACTGAGAACATATAATATAGTATAACTGAATTACCTAGATATGACCAGTTTTGGAAAGGGGGGCCCAGAAAAGAAATTGCAATGGCATATTTTTTCCCTCTCGAGCGCCCTGGGCTGTAGAGCAGGTTAATCAAATTATAATATACTCTTAAGGTAAAAGCAGTCGACATACGACCATTTCTGTATGTATATCGTATATCTGTATACGAAGTCGGTAATAAAGTTATTAATAACTTTAAGTCCACATGCACTGTAGAATTAAAATAATTTAATCATACCTCTTTGTAGACCTGAAAACAGTTTTTACACTAAAAAATATATCATTTGCATATAAGACAGAATAGAAATAGTTATGTAAATGTTGTTTATAGATCATAAAACACATACCTACTTAAAACTATAAGTTCACAAACACTATAAAATTAAAATAATAATATAATTATACCTCTTTGTAGACCTGAAAACCATTTCTACCCTTTTAAATATATAATATGCTTATGGTCTGAATAGAAATAATTATATAAATGTTGAGTTATATATCATAAAACACATACCTACTTAAAACTAAAAGTTCACAAACACTATAGAATTATAATTACAATATAAACATACTTTTTTATAGAGCTGAAAAGCAACTTTAAAAGAGTAATAAGCTACATGGAATAGAAAAATAGAAATAGTACTGTAATTACTGACTTATAGACTTTAAAAGTCATACTCTTCAATATTGTATGTTGATATACGAAGTTTCATTACTAGTCTCCGTTCATGATGCACACTTTGCTAGAGTATAAGTTGGTATAAGTCTGCATATCATGTTTGTTGGTTCTGTTAGGTTCTATGGTTTGGTTCTCAAACTTTTTGAAGTTGTGATGCTTTTAAGTCTGCAAATACTTGTAGGCAAACTGTATACAAATCTTCGTGAAATATTGTTATTTAGTTAAATATTAAACGAAAAAAGATAATTGAAAACCACTGAAATGGACCTACTTCAGTTTTTTTTTTCTTGTCCTCAGAGAAATATGAACTTGACGACCGACGTCTTCTTCAGTTTGTTAGAGAACTCGCGTTTCTTCTGAATTCATTGAAGTTTTTTTGACTAAGGACTTTCTAATGCTGTTGCCAGCTATAGAATTTTACTCAGAGTGGTGGACAAATGGAACCTTGCTATTGTTAAAACAAATTTGCTATGTATATAACCTGATTTGGGGTGAGTAGTTCTTCTTTGGAAGAAAATCACTGTTACTTATCACTCATAATAATGATGCGTTCATAAAAGGAGATGTAATGCGTAAAGTAAGGTATAGTAAGTACCTATTTATATCTGAATACTTTATTCTGAATCCCTCAGGTAAACCTAGAAATCTTAAAGACAACCTTTGAGAATTACAGTTCTAGAGCCCTTATAGATCATGATGTGTCTAAGAAAACCAGTTAAACTGAGAGGGTTTTGAACAGTGTTGAGGTTGAATGTCTGATTAGTTTCCAATCCTCTTTCACTCTTATCAATATAAACATCCCTTATAATAAACAACATAAAGAAAACCCGAGCGACGTTGGTTACTATAATAAGTATGACATATAAGCGAAACACATAAACATAAAATGATTACATGCAATAAACACATAAACATGCCCACTTACCTGTGTACAGGTATCCTTTCGTCTGTACCTGCAACAGAACACAAATATAAATACTAACTCAATGATAATGTAAAATATTTGGAATCTTTGTCGGTCGTGATTGTGACTAGCTGTAATCAAATAATAGTATTTATTTCTTATAATAATATACACTAATTGTCAATTAGTGATGACACGATGTTATGCAGCGCCTGTAACAATTGTCTAATCTGTGCCTCCCCCCACTACGTACCAAATTATGACCAACCAAAAAAAAAAAAAAAATATACGTAACAAATAAATGTAATAATTAATGTAACAATTAAATTTTATAAAATTCAATATATTATATACTACCTACTTCATCAAAATGAGTTCCTGTATATTCAAAAGTGGATTTGTCAAGTTATTTTTATGAATATATGTTTTTCGTTTCATTTGTATGAGGGTTTCGTAAACGAAAGACAGTTGCTGTTGATTCAATCATCTGTACTCTTCAGCGACAATCGCTGTAGAGTGGAGCGGTAAAGAAATTAAACTCACATGTAACTGTCATCAGGGTTAGTATTCACAAACTCAGATGGTACCAATTGTGGTGCCTCTTTTTCAGCACCCTCGTTACAGCACTGCTGCCTAAAGTGTACTATGCAGTCTGTTTTGTTACATGAATAACCTAAACTACACACTAGAACATGTACTTATGTAAAAAAAACACATAAACATTGAAAAACGAAAAGAATTTTAGAACCCATGGTGAAAGAAGTTTACTTCTTTAAAGCAGTAACATCGATATTAAAGCCTCTATATTAAGTCATAAACAAAACCCAAAAAAATGGTTCAGAGAATTCCCTTTAAATTTCTTTTCCATTAAAATTGAATTAAATTATTATTATTCAAAACAAATTAAATATTTATACTCCTACAATCTTAAACAATTCATTTCTGCATGCCAGCCAATACGCATTTATTTCTACGACTCCAAGCAGTTAAAAGTTCAAGAGGGTTATAACTTCTACCCCCTGCATAGAATCACTGCACTAAACTATATTATTAAACAAAATTTGTTGGTTTACAGTCACATATAAGGCTTAAGTTTAAGTACGGCTTTCATATTCTCCCTTTTTTTTGAGTTACATCAGTCTTCCTAGAGTAAGGGGTAAGAAAATACTAATTGTTTCTCCCTATTATAAAAGTATGCTATTACAAGATATATTAGTCCAGTTGAACCGTTGACCTTTCAACTCTTTTATTCTAACCGCTTGATTCTTGTTGATTATTGACCTTTGACCTTCTCTTTATATTAACCTGTACTATCCTTTTAATCTATTTATAGCAATGACTAAGCATGAGTCATCGATTTTAATTTAACATATCACTTGGCCAACTCCTTTTCCAGTTGAACCCTGTTAGCAGGAGGTTAGTTCGTAGGATCGAATCTCTCAGTCTTAAGATCGTGAATGCCGAGACTGCGGTTAATTTTAATGATACTTGTTTAAAAGAGGATCTTCTGCCTATTTATACCAATATTACAAGATATACAAATCTATATAAATAAAAAGAAAGGTTTTGTCAGTACATTGCTTAGAACTGACTCATTTCAAGTTTTCTTTGCGTTTCATACATTAGAGAAACCGAATCCACCCTTACAAAAATGTCTGTCGGTTTGTCCGTAAAATTTTGACACAAGTAAACTCAGCCACTATAAGACATATCAAGCTAAAACTTTGACAGTAGATTTGTGTATGTCTAACTTAAAATATAGGCTCTAAATGGATTGTAAATTGAGTATAAAAGTGAAGTTATGAACTTTTTAAGCTGTCTTTGGATAACTTCAAAGACATGTTGCTTTATTTATTTTGAAAATATACAGGTGTAGCAAGTAGGTATTGTTAGTTGATTTTAATTTCATTTGCGTATATGAATATATTACGTATTTGAGCTCATTGACAAGGTGTTTCCCAGAGTTCAAGATGTACTATCTATTCAGAATTAATGACTTTGTGAACGAGCAATTCTCAACCCTTACTATGAACAGGCAGGAGAAATCAACAACCAAGTTCTTACGCCATATCAAGCCGAGAAAAGAACTTACAAGTCAGTAAACAAAGTGATTAGTGATGAGGAAGCAGTTCAATATCCAAATGAATTTCTTGACTCCGTGACTGCTCCTACACTGTCTGCCTATGAGTAAAAACTTAAAGTAGGAACACCAATCATGCTGCGATTTAATATCAGCAACAAATTTCAGGTTACAAAACGTGAGTGCCCCAAAAATGTGTAACAGGACCCAACTCTGAGTTAGTGCTCTGCACAGATACGCCATAGAAACGGACATCATGACTGGGGATGGTACTGGGGAGTCTGTGTGTATACCACGCATACAATTGATTCCTAGCCATTATCCCTTCAGTTTTTTTTTTCTTGTCCTCAGAGAAATATGAACTTGACGACCGACGTCTTCTTCAGTTTGTTAGAGAACTCGCGTTTCTTCTGAATTCATTGAAGTTTTTTTGACTAAGGACTTTCTAATGCTGTTGCCAGCTATAGAATTTTACTCAGAGTGGTGGACAAATGGAACCTTGCTATTGTTAAAACAAATTTTGCTATGTATATAACCTGATTTGGGGTGAGTAGTTCTTCTTTGGAAGAAAATCACTGTTACTTATCACTCATAATAATGATGCGTTCATAAAAGGAGATGTAATGCGTAAAGTAAGGTATAGTAAGTACCTATTTATATCTGAATACTTTATTCTGAATCCCTCAGGTAAACCTAGAAATCTTAAAGACAACCTTTGAGAATTACAGTTCTAGAGCCCTTATAGATCATGATGTGTCTAAGAAAACCAGTTAAACTGAGAGGGTTTTGAACAGTGTTGAGGTTGAATGTCTGATTAGTTTCCAATCCTCTTTCACTCTTATCAATATAAACATCCCTTATAATAAACAACATAAAGAAAACCCGAGCGACGTTGGTTACTATAATAAGTATGACATATAAGCGAAACACATAAACATAAAATGATTACATGCAATAAACACATAAACATGCCCACTTACCTGTGTACAGGTATCCTTTCGTCTGTACCTGCAACAGAACACAAATATAAATACTAACTCAATGATAATGTAAAATATTTGGAATCTTTGTCGGTCGTGATTGTGACTAGCTGTAATCAAATAATAGTATTTATTTCTTATAATAATATACACTAATTGTCAATTAGTGATGACACGATGTTATGCAGCGCCTGTAACAATTGTCTAATCTGTGCCTCCCCCCACTACGTACCAAATTATGACCAACCAAAAAAAAAAAAAAAATATACGTAACAAATAAATGTAATAATTAATGTAACAATTAAATTTTATAAAATTCAATATATTATATACTACCTACTTCATCAAAATGAGTTCCTGTATATTCAAAAGTGGATTTGTCAAGTTATTTTTATGAATATATGTTTTTCGTTTCATTTGTATGAGGGTTTCGTAAACGAAAGACAGTTGCTGTTGATTCAATCATCTGTACTCTTCAGCGACAATCGCTGTAGAGTGGAGCGGTAAAGAAATTAAACTCACATGTAACTGTCATCAGGGTTAGTATTCACAAACTCAGATGGTACCAATGTGGTGCCTCTTTTTCAGCACCCTCGTTACAGCACTGCTGCCTAAAGTGTACTATGCAGTCTGTTTTGTTACATGAATAACCTAATACACACTAGAACACTAGAACATGTACTTATGTAAAAAAACACATAAACATTGAAAAACGAAAAGAATTTTAGAACCCATGGTGAAAAGAAGTTTACTTCTTTAAAGCAGTAACATCGATATTAAAGCCTCTATATTAAGTCATAAACAAAACCCAAAAAAATTGTTCAGAGAATTCCCTTTAAATTTCTTTTCCATTAAAATTGAATTAAATTATTATTATTCAAAACAAATTAAATATTTATACTCCTACAATCTTAAACAATTCATTTCTGCATGCCAGCCAATACGCATTTATTTCTACGACTCCAAGCAGTTAAAAGTTCAAGAGGGTTATAACTTCTACCCCCTGCATAGAATCACTGCACTAAACTATATTATTAAACAAAATTTGTTGGTTTACAGTCACATATAAGGCTTAAGTTTAAGTACGGCTTTCATATTCTCCCTTTTTTTTGAGTTACATCAGTCTTCCTAGAGTAAGGGGTAAGAAAATACTAATTGTTTCTCCCTATTATAAAAGTATGCTATTACAAGATATATTAGTCCAGTTGAACCGTTGACCTTTCAACTCTTTTATTCTAACCGCTTGATTCTTGTTGATTATTGACCTTTGACCTTCTCTTTATATTAACCTGTACTATCCTTTTAATCTATTTATAGCAATGACTAAGCATGAGTCATCGATTTTAATTTAACATATCACTTGGCCAACTCCTTTTCCAGTTGAACCCTGTTAGCAGGAGGTTAGTTCGTAGGATCGAATCTCTCAGTCTTAAGATCGTGAATGCCGAGACTGCGGTTAATTTTAATGATACTTGTTTAAAAGAGGATCTTCTGCCTATTTATACCAATATTACAAGATATACAAATCTATATAAATAAAAAGAAAGGTTTTGTCTGTACATTGCTTAGAACTGACTCATTTCAAGTTTTCTTTGCGTTTCATACATTAGAGAAACCGAATCCACCCTTACAAAAATGTCTGTCGGTTTGCCTGTAAAATTTTGTCACAAGTAAACTCAGCCACAATAAGACATATCAAGCTAAAACTTTGACAGTAGATTTGTGTATGTCTAACTTAAAATATAGGCTCTAAATGGATTGTAAATTGAGTATAAAAGTGAAGTTATGAACTTTTTAAGCTGTCTTTGGATAACTTCAAAGACATGTTGCTTTATTTATTTTGAAAATATACAGATGTAGCAAGTAGGTATTGTTAGTTGATTTTAATTTCATTTGCGTATATGAATATATTACGTATTTGAGCTCATTGACAAGGTGTTTCCCAGAGTTCAAGATGTACTATCTATTCAGAATTAATGACTTTGTGAACGAGCAATTCTCAACCCTTACTATGAACAGGCAGGAGAAATCAACAACCAAGTTCTTACGCTATATCAAGCCGAGAAAAGAACTTACAAGTCAGTAAACAAAGTGATTAGTGATGAGGAAGCAGTTCAATATCCAAATGAATTTCTTGACTCCGTGACTGCTCCTACACTGTCTGCCTATGAGTAAAAACTTAAAGTAGGAACACCAATCATGCTGCGATTTAATAGCAGCAACAAATTTCAGGTTACAAAACGTGAGTGCCCCAAAAATGTGTAACAGGACCCAACTCTGAGTTAGTGCTCTGCACAGATACGCCATAGAAACGGACATCATGACTGGGGATGGTACTGGGGAGTCTGTGTGTATACCACGCATACAATTGATTCCTAGCCATTATCCGTTTCCATTCAAACGATTGCAATGTCCCGTCAGAGTCTGTTTTGCAATGACGGTAACTAAGTCGCAAGGGGAAACTCTATCTACCGCAGGAATTGGAATGAGTGAGACCAAGTTTTTCTCACATGGTCAACTGTAGTTTACTTGCCCAAGAGTCAGAGGTTCCAACTCTTTGTTCTTCCATGAACCTGAAGGACAGACAGCTAATGTGGTGTATACATAGACATTTGATTAACACTGTACTAATAATGATATTTTCTACTATTCTATAATTTCTAATGATATTTTGGAATACCATGCATAATTCAATTTTTGATTCCGTCAAAGAAGGGTACGTTGCTAGTTCATTATAAAATAGAAATATTAAAGGAAATATTCTAAATAATTACCATAAATGTTAAATTTATATTAAAAAAGTTAAAATTTTCTATTAATATTAATCTTCATTAAAATGTTAAATTCTATAATCTAAATAAAATAGTTTAAAATATTTCTATTAAATAATTTAACAAATTAAATTTCTATATGATTCACAACTATAAAATAGTTTAAATATTATAATATTATTCTATTAAATGTTAAATTTTAATTTATTTATACAAAAATTTAAAATTTTTAATTTTTAATTAATCATAATCATTAAAACCTTTACTTTACAGGATACCACCTGGTACTATATATACATGAGCATATATATAACACACTAGGGCGATGAAGAAATGGCCAACAACGGCTACAAAGATTTAAAAATATAATGAAGTGTACAAAGGATTGAAAAATTCGCTTTCAATTTCTAATTTTTTTTGTACTCTTGCAAATATTAGAGATTGTGAGTTTCTTCAAATTAAGTCAAATATAAGTTTTTTTCTAAACGAGATTACATATAAATGACTAACAGCCATTTCTATTGAGGCTTCCCTACAAAATTTGATTCATAAGAGCTAAAATATTAAATTTATCATGTTGTTTCCTTCTACTCATGTTGTATGATGTTGTATGATCATACTCTAATGGTTGCCGGGGTCACAGGTTTGTTTACTTTCACCTAGCACCAAGTCAGTCAGTTTGTCCCCAAGCAATTTATTTCATTATGTAATCCACATTTATATCTTGCTATGAAATTTTATTTTAAATTATATTTTATGATAACTACACTTATTTTAGGTTTGTTTAATATCGGTGTATCAAAAAGAAGTATTTAACTTAGTAGAAGGAAAGAAGGTAATGAGCTCCCACATAACTTTTAATTTATTGTGTAGCATAACACTAAATTTAGTATAAACTCATTCTAGTGAATAAAATAACCAATCAATATCTAACAAAGAAATGTTATATACTTGCAACCTGCTTTCGACATTTTTCAACAATCGGAAGGGTTAGAAACAACAATAGATCCAAAATTATTCTATCCTAGTACAAAAATGGTAACTTACTAGATATTTTATACAAAAATTTCTAAATTTCAAATTTATAAACATTTACTATTAATAATTATATAATTTATATAATATTATAATATTATATTTAATTAATATAATATTTTATAATAATTAAATATTATATATATATATTATTAATAATCAAATAAGAATTTCTGTTTAGATAACAAATTTAAAAATTGTATTATAGTGTCTTCCTGATGATGAACACAAAGTGTTCGAAACGCGTTGAATAAAACTTTATTTGTGTGGAGACTTTTGTTGGTTATATCCATTTTACCTCAGAATGAACTTTTAATTTATTGCTTATAACAGACATAACATCATAAATCTTAACTATAAACATCACTCTCTTCTACTGTTGACATAAAAAAAAAAAAAAAAAAAAAAAAAAAAAAACAAAGAACTGACGGAGTCCAAAAGTTCACTTTCGTTGCCCTAGAACAAAAAATGGCTAACCTTACTATGACTGATTTTATACCAAACGAATTTCTTAAATGTTCAAATTGTATAAACATTTTACTACTTAATAATTATATTACATTTACTATATATGTATTATATTATATTTATATTAATATAATATATATTATATTAATGAATTAAAATAGTTATGAGTATATATATTATATAATGAAGTACAAAATAAGCAGCAGTTTCCTGCGTTTAGGAGAACAAATCTTTAAAACAGGGATAAATATTGAATTTGTTTTGCTAGTTATTTTATTTGTAAGTTTTTTTTTACACTGTTCACTGATAACTTTTATGTTTATTGCAATATGGTTTTGTAACAATGAGGAATTGGAAGTAATAATTATAATTTAAATTTAAAATATAACGTATTATTTTATAAATAACTTCAGAAATAAGGTATTAATAAATGATTTAACAATAGGTTTAGACACAAAAATTTTACTTCACTATAAGTAAAATGCAGTGATAATAAAAAAAATAAAAAAATATTTTGAACTGTCGATCTATTTAAACGTCTAGCCATTTCAACATTGTTTTAATGATATCTGAGTGTATGTGGGTGGGAATGATTCATACATGTTTGATTCAAAACTTGAAATTCTGACATAAATAATTCCTCATTGGGAGAAGAACTGCATAGTTTTTGCAGTATATATTATATAATTTATTATAATTTTATTTTTATAATAATGTATTTTATTATAATTTATGCCAAAACATAAACTATTGTTTTCCGCTCTTTTGGAGATAATAAAAAAATGCCTTTTCTCACATTACTTCATCACAATATTGAGTTCAATAGAAATCAAATTTTGTTTTAGATCCTAGGATGATAAAGAAAGTCAAATAATAACTTCTTCTTGTGATTACTTGTCAGAATCACAGATTCTTACAATGTCAAATAATAATAATAATAATAATCATATTTGCTTTATATAAAAAATATATATATTCTATAGAACATTAGAGAAGGTTAGATACTATACAATATAGAAATTACAACCGGTGTAACAGAATTTTAAACGAAAAAGATCCACGATTTAATTCCTTTTCGCGTTATCATCAGGCGTAAAGAACATTAAATTACTACGGAAGGTAGTAAAATTTCAGAAGGAATTGGTTTTGCATTTGAGGTGTTTCAAAGTGCACAAATGGTTTAAAATAAGAAATATCTATTGGGCTCCTGCTGTAGCAACAAGCAGGCAGAAATGTTTGCGATACTGCAGCTAAAGATATGGAATAATCAAGTATCTACAGGAACAGACCACAAAATAAAACATTAATGAAAACAGTAAAACATCCATTGAAACAATGAACAGTTGATACATTCAATGGCGCTTTGCTGAACAAATAAGAAAAGAGTTAGGGATATCAAGGGGAAAAATAGACATTGAGTGGACCAAAGACCACATGGGAACAACGAGAGGGCAGACATGGGAAAGGAAGCAGCTACGGGGGAGGATATGGTCGTCAGCCTCACAGCAGCACCAAGTCCTACCTGAAGAAGACACTAGAAGCCGCGACTGAAGAAAGATGAACATCAAGGGGAAAAATAGACATTGAGTGGACCAACGACCACATGGGAAGAACGAGAGGGCAGACATGGCAAAGGAAGCAGCTACGGAGGAGGACATGTTCGTCAGCCTCACGGCAGCACTATGTCCTACCTGAAGAAGACACTAGAAGCCGCGACTGAAGAAAGATGAGAAGAGGAGTGGAGCACCAACATGAAAGGAATAGAAGCAAAGAAATACTTTCGACTATAACGATAAGGGAAAAAGCTGGACGACTTACAAATAGATTAAGGACTGACTCAGGTACTCATCGCAACTCCAGTTCTCATCGCAAATGGGCGAATTGGACATTACTTTAAGAGATTCTACATCATTCGAAGATCAAATTGCATATATGACGGAATAACTGACCAGACATGGAACCATTTAATCTATGATTGTCAACAATTAGATGCTTGCCTAAACACAAACAGTAAATACTACAGGATACGATTGGACTAACAAAGAAAATAAATTAATATCAGAACATTATTTGCATGACTTTAAAAAATGTTTATCTAATATTCCGCTGAAGTGTTCTGAATGAAATTAAATAATTAATGAATGCAAATATTTTAGATTCATATGTACATATTTCTGTCATTTATATTAAGTCCGTGCTATAATATTATATTTACTCATAGAATGTGTCATATTTGATTTGTATATTTTATTTAAATTTCATATCTTATATTCAGTTGCATGCAAATTATGCCGAGTGTGATATGTGCACTTATAAATAAACTCCTCATAACAGGGTTACTGTTGTGAGGAAAAAACTATTCTAATACATCAGTCCTTCCTTATACTGTAAAAAAATAAATTTCAGTCGATTACCATTTTTTTGGGTAAAAATATAATATACCACTTAAGCATAAAGCACGTGAACAAATATGTCTTACTTCGAAATAATCTTACGAATTGAAGGTGTTATATTTTTACAATTACAATTTAATGACTGAGTGCAAACTTATTACTAACAAAATAGTTAATTTGTCATTTTATGTTTTCAAAAGATTGAAGAAACATTGGATGTTTATTTCTATTATGCTTTAACAAGCTTTTTTAAATGTTCATAATTCTATTTTATATTATGTAGAAACGCATATATATTTTGGGTAGATATATGTTACGTTATAAAAATATATGTTTTTTTTTTTAGTAATTATAAAACAATATAAACTTGAATCAATATATTTTATATGTATACTAGCTGATCTACCCGGCTTTACTCGGGAAACAATTTAATTCCAACTCTAATAATAAATTACATATAACGAAAACAAATTTAAATTTTCTATAGTTCCGTTACACTTAACTTTTTTGAGATAAACGAAATTAATACAGAATTAAAATTATAGATTACGCAAAAAAGATATAATCTAACACTGATTGTAAATTGCACACATTGTCTAATACAATTGGTAGTTGATAGATTAGATTAAACAAATAATAAAAAGAATATTTTTCGCCGAACAATACATCAAGAAATGTTGAAAGAAGTCTAGCTCATTAAATGTGATATGTCTTATCTGTTAAATATAATGATACGAATTTTAAACCACAAATCGTTTCAATTAAAAATTGTCTCTTAAAAGTTTGAATAACAATATTTTGATGAAATACTATTTGTTCATGAAGAAGCATTGTATCGAAAACTGTCGATTGAGTTCCAAATGTTAAATTTTAAATATATTTTTCATTATGTAATGATAAGAGTTATTATGTTAAGAACTGTATTTATACCCACAAATACATACAGTGATTAAGTTTTATATATGTACATTTTGATTTGAATATTTTTCATCCATTTTTTATGCTGTATATATTCCCTTATAAGTTTTACTGATTTTAGTTAGACATTCATAAACGTCTTCTGGTTAGATATCATCGATATATATAATAACTTATCGTTTTGCCTATATGGAGTAGGGCTGGATACTAATTACTAATGATTAAATATTTTAAACAAACGAATTAATCAATCAGGAAAAATAAAGAAGCCTTACATCCATTAAACTTAAACAAAATACTTTAACTATTCTTTTAAGATTAGAATTAATGGTTCAAATACTATCATTATTATTCTTAATACTATTATGCATACTTAAAGTTAATAACTTATTATTTTACGCATAACTTTCTTTAATGTTTAAAGCAAGTTAAACCATTTAGATATGAAAAGTTAATTGTAAACTATTGATAATAACTAAAGCTTTGTTAAAGTTAATAAGAAACCCATATAAAATTACAATAATTGTCTTTAATATCAATCTGAAAACAATAATACAATTTCTGGTACCTGATTATTTCCAATTGAACAAAGCATATGGAAATATCATAAAGAATAACCCACCTACGGCCGCAATTACTAATTAAAGTCAAAATGTAAACAAACAGGTTATACAATAAACCTTATCTATTATAATATTTACCTGATATAATAATATTTACCAGATAATAATATTATTATTATAATATTACCTGAACCACAACTCTGATTTTTAAAAAAAACTTTACATAAACCTTCCCGGAGATATACCTAATAATTTCCTAAATTTTCACGACGATTGGATGTACGGTTTTTGAATCTATCGAGTACAAACAAACAGACATACATTCATTTTTATATATATATAGAAGAGAAACAGGTGAATAGACTCTCCGATTTAGAGGTCACTGAAATCAGGAAAACAAAACGAAAAACTATTACAATTGATACATTGCTACATACGTAAGGGATGAAGTGTGAGATAACAGCTTTGATGTAGGGTATGTAAGGTAGTAAAAAAAGAAAGAGAGAGCACGACATGAATATAAAGGGGAGAGGTGTATGACAGGGATATAGAGGGAGGGAGAACAAGAGAGGAGATGGGAATCAAAGATGGAGGCAGGCAACCTAGAGGTTTAACATTCAAACGTTAAAGAGGGTAAGCTTAGATAAAACATTCAACTAGAAAATTAAGAATTACTAGAATTTGTTCTTCATCTAACAGCAACGAGTTAAAGATCTCCTAATTTACTCTAAATAAATAAATTTTAGACGCCTTTTGCAGAATGTTACAAATAATAATTGATACAAGTAAATATCTAATTAGTGAGTAGTTGAAAAGTAGCATAAAATACGGAGAGGAGATAAACCTGTTCATTGCAATTGCTTAGTATAGTCTGAACTAAGAAATTTAATTATGTATCGTCAATTTTGATTATAATTAATTTTGTTTAAGTATTGTAAAGAAATTATTTTAGATTAGCTTTATAAATTCTCACTTTTGAATTAAAAATTTACATGAACCAATGCTTTGTTTGTTCGATGTTTATGGATCAAAAAGGAGATAATAATTTCCATTTAACTTTTAATATAGGTATTGTTCATAAAGTATTGTGAACAATATATGGGAAGGTATGTGTAAAGAAAATGATTAAAAATAATATCATAGGATATGATCTATGAACAAATAGGCATACCTTTGGCTTGATGAGACGTAATTTTGTTCTGTTCTGTCCGGTGAGACACGAAGATGACTGACGTGTTGAGACATGCATCCAACTATAGGGTACAAAAGTTCGCTTACATTCATTCTTCTGGGAAAACTACCCCCACTATAGCTTAACACTTGCGTCTTAATTTAATATGAGAGCAAATAAATGGAATTCTACGTAAAGGATTTCATTTTAGTATACAATAATATATTATTTTGTTGTTTTTTGTTCAAAAGTAAATAATACTTATGATTTTTTTTTCTTTCACTGATTCAAGCTCAATGCACTAAAGTAAGTAAAGAAAAGTGAGAAATTCAGTGTAAGTATTTATTTCTTTATATTCCAAGTTTATATAAATTGATAGCATTATTGACTTAAAATAAATTACAACCATAACAAATTAAAAATTATAGTCATAATTTAAATTTAAAAAAAAAACTTTTTTCATATTACTTCCAGAAATTATTTAATTTATTTCATCTAATTGATAATCGGTTTAGAATATAATATATTAATTTCACTATAAATTTAACTTTAAAAAAATATAGTAGTGAAGACCAATTTGGAATGGAATGGAAAATTCTTTATAAGGGGATTAATCCCAATTTATAAATTTCAGGGGTACGCTTACGGGGGACACTAAGTGTCCCCCACCGGACTTTTTCCCTATTATACAATGTATCTTACAAACTAATAACTTAATCCTTAGTCTTATGCTTACAATGTGTCTTACTATACTCTAATATAGTCGGTTATAATAATCATAATAATTTGGTGATACCAATAGCAATCATATCACTAATAATAATTTAAATAATAACAACAATAATAATATAATATGACAATAAGACAATAATGAGTATGATATTAATAGAAATTATGATTATAATAGTAATAGTACTATTACACAACTAGAAAAAACACAAATAGAAAAATACACACTAGCTGTCATATTGTCATAGACTCCCTCCCTGTCTTCTGGGCCTTCTTCTACCGCAGCGGAAGCCATAGCTCTCCTCCGCAGCAGATCCTTTTCATCCAGAGTGAGGAGTGTCTTTATGATCATTACCAGCGGGTTAGATGAATCCGCCTTGTTACAATCTTCCTTCATTCACAGCTTTTCACATTCTTAATTTAATTTCAATACCGATTATTATTATTTCTAAGTGATACAAAGGGTCACGGGTAGTCTAGTATTGAATAATGTGAAAGTACTTATTTAGCCAAAACACGTTTTTTGGGCAACTTTTTTTTTTTCATAAACAACTAATTCTGGAGTGTTGAAACTTTGGAATTTTTATAGGAATGATAATAGTATTAACAGAAATATTTACCAGAATATTTCACTTACCAAAAATGTCAGTTTCGCTATAAACTGTAAATTTTTTACCGTATGATTGATTCATTCTGACAATTTCTGGGTACCACAGAAGTCAAACCATAGGACATATAGTAATAAAATTATCCAAAAAGAATAGTTATTTTGAGAAAATGAGCTATATATGTTTTTATCGATGTTACAAGGATGGAAATGTGCATTATCGTACATTTCATGATTTCAAAAATTTTTCTTTTTTAATATTTTTAAACGTTTAACGAATAACTATAGAAAAACGAAACTTTTCAAAAAAAATAGAAATCAACCGAATAGTAGTTATCTGAAAAAAAATTTCAATAACTTTGAATAACTCCAAAGAGTAATTATTTATTATTATTAAACATGATTAAAAATGTTTGACCATGCTTAATATATTTTGATATGAATACTTTGGCATATTGTAAACTTTTTATCTCCCGACTTTTTCTTTTAGCTACCACACTCATTGTTCTCAGATATCCTCCACATCCTGCAGCCATCGTCTAATTGTCTGTCAACTCTTCTTTTCTCTATTTGGAACCTTTCGACGATCTAAGTTTTTTTTTGACTGAAAAGCTCATCCCCAATTTACCACCTTGATGTGTCAACCATTCTGAGCCATCCAGTCATTGACCCTCTTTATAGGGAGGGTCCGACATGTCCCTGTGGGTTGAACCCCGAGACGATCCAACATGTGATGGAGGTGTGTCCACACCACTCATATGAAAGGATCCAGTTGGCATGGAATAGAGGCAGCGAGGCCAACCAAATATACTCGAATGCGTTTAAAGGGCCACACGCACAGGAGTTTAAAAAGTATATACACGATATAGGGAGGAAAAAGAAGACCTTCGCTCTTCCTAAATAAGAAAAAAAAGAGCCACCTATATACCGGGGCCAGCATAACTGTAACCGTTTTGACATTCGAATCCTGGTAGAATTGCGAGAGTATATTGATTGGTCAAATTCGCGACGTAGCATCGTGGTGCCCGCCTCCGCATTGGTCTACCTTGGACACCCCCCAAGTTAATTGTGGCAAACCTGGGGGTGACGAAAGGGCAACACGCAAAAAATCGTCGACCTGTTTTGATTTATTCGTGTTATGGCTGGAAAGCAAAGGTACACAGTGATCAAAACAGGTCCCTCTTTATATATTAGCATAAACAGAAATTAAAATATACATGTGTGCTCATAAAACTCTATGTCCATAGTCAAAAGAGTTTTATTACTTCTAGTGAGCCCGTAACCATTAGACTAGAATATGTTTACCATTCCAAACTAGACTTCAGATTCTTAGAAAAGAAGGTATTATTGAGTTGCGAAAAATGTCCTCAAAATCCTTAAATCTTCTTCCACTTGTTTAGAACTTCAGTCTAGTGTGGCCTCAACATCACTGACAACCCCAGACCTAGATCCGTTCCTTTCTATATTCACTTTATATAGGTACCGATGTGCATATTGTGTATACACCTGAGTTAGGCAAAATTTAGGACTCCCTAGTGGACTATTCATTGTGTGATATCACAGGGCCAATCTCTGGCCTATGTGCCTTCTCTCGTGGGACGGCCACCATTTACTTTATAATTTTATTTACAAAATTTAGGACTCCCTAGTGGACTATTCATTGTGCGATATCACAGGGTCAATCTCTGGCCTATCTGCCGTTCTCTCGTGGAACGGCCACCTTTTACTTTATAATTTTATTTACAAAATTTCAAGTATTGCATAATATAAAATAATCCTTTAATATTATTTTAATAATAATACTATACCAAATTATGATTGAAATATAATAATATAAAACCCTACAATTATAAATGATTTCGGCAGTATTCAAGATTATGACTACTCGAGATTAACGTTAACAGTTTGTCTCTGAATGCATTCATTTCAGATAATATCAAATTGTGTGGTATCTTTGTCAGATAAACTCTGTAAATTTCAATAATCAAGGGAAATATTTAAAAATAATTTTTAGTTATGAAGCTGTGAAAATAGATAAATATATTTATGAATAAAATGTTTACCAGTAAATAAAAGCTTTTGAGAACACATTTATTTTAAACACTATAAAAATTATTTACACTTCTATTCTATAGACAATACAAAAATATGACCATATTCAATGATACAATTTCCAAATTGGTATTCTTTTCTTGTAGTTAAGCTGTGCATTAAAATATATTAGGCACATAGAAACAACATAAAAAATATACCATAGCTGAGGAGAAACCCGCATTACTAACGCATTGATTTATACATTAGTTTCATTTATAAACTCGATAACTAGAATAAGAAATTAAATTTAACAGACGTAGTATATATTTAATATTAGAATCACTATACTGAAAAAGCTTGTTAACTGAAGCACCATCTATATCCTTTAATATACTGTGAGCAATACAACTCGTAATTCATGTTAGTTGCACCGTGTCTGCACTGGTTCTAGGACCTTTTCAATGTGAATTACAAAAAGTTTAAGTAAGCTGTCTGATTTGATACGCTATGTACCAAGTGTTTAAATGCTTGGGTTTGCTATAAAAAGATGGCACTGACTTTGCAATCAAAGTGATGAAGGTAAGATGAATTTTGTTATACATTTTTCTGGTGAGTTGTGTTAAAAGTAATTTATGCTTATTAGAAGCAAAATGCAAAGTAAATATAAATTATGAAAGTCCAAGTTTGATATGGGGTAGTAGTGAAGTGATTAAGCGCCTCTAACACTCAACTCCGACTTTCGGCATTCACGAGTCTACCCTGTTAACCTGCTACATGCAGGGACAAATGAAAGAGGAGGAGAAGGTGATCAGGGGCCTAACCACCTTCGTTTCACATCCTTCCTAATCCCCAAATCCCCTCCTTTTACCCCAGCACCAATCTAAGGTGTTATGCGATCTGATCCGTACCGAAGGATGGATGATACAGGGGTTACTGTATTATGAACGGAACCTCAAGGGTACCAGGCGACCTCCTTGAGTAAATAGCCTTGCTCCGGTATGCGGTGCTCTGCTGGAGCGGACAAAATACCACCAATAGAGAACAGGGATTTCCCCCCTGTAGGATACTAAAGAAAAGGAAGTCCGGAGACCATCCTTCGGAAGCGCAGGGCTTCCAAACGCGCTAGTGGGAGCCAACCTCCCACAAGTGCACCTAAGGACCCGAAGAAGGAGAAAGGAAATTACTTTCTCCCGAAAAGTGAAGAAGACTGTCCCGAAGAAGGAGAAAAGAAGCTACTTTCTCCCGAAACGTAGGAAGCCTGAATCGACATTATTAATGATGGTTTATGCAGATTCTGCAAAGAAGAGGAAGAAACACCGTTGCACCTGCTGACTGACTATAAGGCAACTTTAATGCACAGAGGTAGGTGCTTCGGGACATTCAACAAAACCATAGAAAAACTTTTACCGCTGGAACCAGCAAAAGTGCTGAGCTTCTTGGAGGCGTTGAAGCTAACTGCTGGAGTACTTTAGTACAGAAGAGGGGAAGTACAATAGTTTTTAAACGCAGTGCTATAGTCACCCTAAAAAAAAAGTTTGATATCATGGAGTTATACCAGAGATAGATCCTGTCATATCTCTGGAGATAATGTCCTTGAATAAGGTAGCAGGATTATTAAGACGCACTCTGCTGACTGGTCAGAGAGGAATACTTTGGAACTGCAAAGATATGAAACTCTTTACTGTATGCCAGCCTGGAGTGCCACTTATTATGTGCAAAATATTGAATCGAAAAGACAATAAATCATTGTGAATCAGAGTTGACTCAGGGAAAATGAGGAGGAAATATTTTATCTTTATAGCCCTGATTCAGAAAAGAAACACACTAGCTGTATTTTTCTTCACAACTTAGAGGACAACTTTGAATTCACCTATCTAATTATTTTTCTTATCCCCTCTTTTTTTGTCAAAAGTGGATCAAATAGCTGAAGTGGATCGAAGTGTATGCAGCATGATCTAAAAGTGTTTAGAAAAATACTGTAGTTAGCCTTGTATATCCTTTTAAAAGATTTGAAATTTTTGCCTCCACTGCAAAATTATAAAATTAACAAAATAATATTTCCTAAACAATAAACAGATAACAAATTCAAGGACAATTCTTTAACTGAAACTCAACTGAAGAAGTTTCAAGGTATTTGAAGTTAATATTTACTTTAACGAGATTATAGAACCAAACAACTATTATTTAATGGCAGGAGTCAAGTAGAAAATACCATAGCGGTCACAACAGGACATGGTCTTGAAGGTAGAGACCAAAAATTGTTGCACTGATTTTTATTCCACTATTCCATATTTCAAAACACGGACATTACGTACTTCTAATTCAAACCATGGATGTGCGTTTACAGAGACAATATTTCACTAAAACTGCACAGATTAAAGGCATATATATAGGACTTCATTTATGAAGTTCCAAAACAATAAATATTTATTTATTCAGGAACTTGAGTTGAAAACTTATTTCAAATTAAAATCAAACAAAATTCTTAATATATAAAAATACATAATTTTTAAATTTACTGTCATTTTACTAAACAACTGTACAAAATACAAAAAAATAACTTCCATTCTTTTCAACAACAAAATTACAAAAATGCAAACAATCTTTGTTAAAGATAATGTAAATAGATGTATGACTGCAAAGAAAACCAATAAGCAAAATTACACAGATATGCTTTTTTTTTATTACTGTGCAAAATAAACGAAGAAAGTTGCAAATATTTAATAAAAAAAGTTCCTTTGCTGTGTTTATACTTACAGATAGTTAACGATACAATTGTTATACAATCAGTCTAAACCGAGGACATTTAATTGTCTGATTGGACGAAATAGTTTATTTGGAAAATGACTGGACAAAATGATAAAACTTGTATTCATTCTGCCTTTGCTGCTTCAAGAAATGGGCTAATTATTGCATTATGCAATTATTTTCATTTGTCATCAACTTTGTTGATGTCAATCCATAAATATGGTAATTTTATTCTGGCCAATTTCATAGGGCAATCATATAAAAATACCTTATTATGGAGGCATTTAATGATCAAATTATAAAGATATCTATCTATTCGACAGTCATATTAAAAAAGAAAACATCCAAGTTGATATTAAATGACCTGCAACAAGTATTTCACAAATATTTTAGCTTAATATGTATATTTTCAAAATTGAAAATCCTAATGGAATGTTAAGATTTATATGAAAAATTAACTTTTAAAGTACAAAAATACCAAACAGACAAGTATCTCAAACAGAATGGTCCTAAATTATTTGTAATAATTTCACATTATTTATAACAGTAAGTGCATGAAAAAATATAAATACACAAACACAAAATTTTCAAAGAACTGTAAAATAATATTTGGTTTTTAATTTTAAACTTCGGTTAGAAAGCTGTAAAAATTTTCTGTAAAATAAAATCACTTATAATACCATATTGTCAAAAAATACAAATAGGTGTATTAAACATTTCAATATGACAGTTTTATAATTGTTCCAAATAAATGTATAAAAAAAAAACTGAAGAAGAACACCTAGTATACGAATATAAAATTTTAAAAGAAAATCTCATGATTGCTAATATAATTCGGTATCACAAATAAGATACATTTCCCAATTATGAAAAAATAAATAAATAATATGCAGAATAATAGTTTAGTAAAAATATAAAAGGTGAATTCTGAGACAAAGAAGTACATAAACCATAGTGCTCACCAAATAGGACATTAAACAGCATAAAAAATAGTCTGTGAAAACAATATAATGTAAAATACCTTTGTTAAAAGTACTACTTCATCTAGATTTTCTTCTTTATAATCCTGTATTTATTTTACACGTAAGACATAATTATATGTTAAATTCATTATTTCCATTAAATGAAGTCTCCCTGAGACATTTAGGCACTCGTCTATACAGTTTAGACACATTTAGAATTCTGAAAGTCAAACTCATTAAGTTTTAGCCTTGCTATTAACTTTCAACATTGTACAAGTAAAGAACAAACAGTTATACTATAAATAGTTCTTACACTACCTCCTTACATTTGATTTCATTTTTTTCTTTTTTTTTTTTATTGTGAGCAAAATATCTTTCTTATGTTCCATGATTATCTAAGAAGAAGATTTTATAACATATATGATTTTTCTACTATGAATCAATTAATTTTTGATATTAGAAGTACTTCAAAAAAAAAATTTAGTGTTCAATATAATGTTACAAATTTCATGAATTACCGCGAACTTCTCACAGATTACAGAATACAGTTAATGTACAACATACAGAATACGTACAACTAACATTTATTGTCATAAAAACATTCATTTTAATATAAAATAAACGAAGTCTTCGGAAGGAACAAAATCTTTTGAAAGAATATTTATAAGGTAATAATCAATCTAAGTGTAGAAATATTTTACAAAAATATGAAACTACTAAAACAAATAAACTTATTTAGGTAACATTTCCAATCGAAAGCACACAAGTTTGAGATCCGTTATCTAATATCCAGTGTTTTTTTTATGAAAGTATTCTGTATAATTATTATATCATTTTATTGTAATTTTATTATCATTTTGGAATTTAAGAACGAATATTCATTTATACTAGATTTCTGTTCCGCCTTACACAAATTAAATTATCTTTTAATAAATTAATATCCAATATGGATTGAGATTTGGTCTAGGAATGCCTGGGGCATTCAGGATCTTTTGACTCATGGATTCGATATTCCAAACGAATTTCCTCCTATATAATAGAAGGAAATTATATAGGAGTGAATGCCGAATTATATAAATCATATAATGCCGAGACTGCGTTTTCTTTTTGTTAGAAAAAGATTTCACATAAACATGTGGAATAACAATCAATGATGAAACCACAATATGAAATGGGAAAAGAAGACTAAGATCTTTCAACCCTAACAAGCGGTTTTCGTCAGAGTCAAAAACCTAACTGGAGTTTTGACTCTGATGAAGACCAGTTGCGTTTTTGGCTCTGACGAAGACCACTTGTTGCGGTTGAAAGATCTTAGTCTTGTTTTCCCCTATCATACTGTGGTTTGATCATATATATATATATATATATATACAGTCAAGTCGAAGGTTTTGTCCAGTTAAGATTATTCCTTTAAATAATGTAAATTTCATTTTCTTAGTCAACAAATTCTTACTTCTGCCTATTAAAAAGGTTTTAAAATAAAACCGAAACGTCGGCAATGAGATTTTGATTTTTGAACCTAGAAAATTTGACCGAATCCCTATTAGATAACACACCTATTCTATCAAACGGTCAATATATTATTGAATCTGTTATATATATATATATATATATATATATATACAATCAAACACAATATATAATGGGAAAACAAGGCGAAGATCTTTCAACTGTAACAAGCGGTCTTCGTCAGATTAAAAAACCCAACTGGATTTTTGCTGTTAGGTTTTTGACTCTGACGAAGACCGCTTGTTACGGTTGAGAGATCTTAGTCTTGTTTTCCCATTTCATATTGTGGTTTGATCATTGATTGTTATTTCACGTGTTTATGTGAAATCTATGTGATATATATGACGAAAGATGGTACAATTGTTTGTCCGCTTTTGGTCGGAGAGTCATAGTGACAATCTCAAGAACTCGTTAACATCCGCAAACGAATAATCTTAAGTAAGGCAGAATATAGGGCACATCTGATGTAGGATCAATCCAGCAGTAATACGGTTAACCAATCACTAAAATAACAAATAAGATATTTTTTTCCATATAATAGCTTTGAAGGTGAAAGTTTATAAGTGTAGCCGTTAGAAACAAACAATTTAACAAATAAGAAAATTTAAATACTAATAGACCCTAAATTATACATTTTTTTGTATACAATGTATTAAATTTATCAATCCAACTGATAAAAAATTACCTTTTAAATTTTTATCGAAGTATTCTAAAAAAAGTATTTAAAAGAATTTAGATAAAACAGCTGTTTTATGAGGTATTATTCTTCAAAATCTAGAATAAAAATAAATAAATAACTAGAATAAAAATAACTAATTAATTAATTATTTTGAAATTAATATTAAAAAATATTATTTATTTATAGTAATTATTATGTACTTTTTTTTAAAAAAAATTGTAGATTAAGGGACTTTATAAATTCAAATCTCGTATATTTTTATCATAAAGTAGATTATAAGAAAACGCACATAAAATTGAAAAGAAAAAAAAATATTCTGTGTAAACACTCAATACAAGAATTTAAATCACTATTAAAAAAATCAGAAAAACAATAAAGATAAAAGAAAAATATGTGAGAACTATCTAGGCCGCTGGATGTCAAATAATCAGTATTAAGAATTAATACTGATTATAATTAATAATCAGTATTAAGAATAATAACCCTTTAAGAATTTCCGCTATGTTCTTAAAGAAGAAACTACCTCAAAATGTATTAGTTTATTTCTTAAACTTTCTTTCTTATTGTAGTTAATTTTCTGATTATAAAGCTTTTGGTTCTTTCAATTTTAATCTGTAATACACTAGATTTTTTTTTTCATAAATTGTTTTTTAAAGTTTTCTTTTTCACAGGTAATCTTTGAATAACATTTTTCATAACACCACACAATAATTACTGAATCGATGGTTAAAAAAATCTGAAAATGAACAAAAAATAAATTTTCATTATATTACTTTTAAAACTATCCCACCATTGATTTTGGGAGGACTATTCTATAAATCATGTACAGCGGAAAAGTTTTTTCGATCTAATTGAAAAAAACCAATTGTGATACCATCTAACATACTGTAAATTAATTTATTAGTTCATCCAACAAATTAAACCTTTCAGTACTTTAATTCAATATAAGTAAGATATATAATAAATAAATTATTAATATATCTTATAATAAAGACATACAATAATTAAATTAAGAGTATATTGACTGATAAATTAAAGCCTACTCAAATTGTACTTTTCATTGTAAATTAAGCTATAAATGATAAAAAAAAATAAATCGTCTAAATTATTGCTAGACAAAATTAATTTCATTAAAAACATTTGTTTATGGATTTTTCCAATATTTATTTCTTAACATATGGTACCGAATCTACTTTAAACAACTAACAATTCGGACTATATTAATATTACATCAAAATTGAAAACTATTTTGTGCTTGACAAACGTGTAAAGCTGATATTACTGGTCGCAGGAATATTGACAACTTCCAAAATAAAATAAAGATAAATCAACCAGTTTTAAACTAGCTCATTTCATTAATACCAATGGTAACAATTAAATAACTATTTTTCAATAAATATAAATAAAATTGTTCACCGAACATTACACAAAAATTTAGGTTTAACTTTGTGGAATTATTTTTAATAAAATAATAAAGTTTCAAATTATGAAAGGAAAATACTCAAGTCTTGACAGAGTTTATTAACCTATTGATAAGGTAGAAGATGGACTCAGTGTAAGGATTAAGTGCACTTGAAACACACTGGGCTACACTCAGAAAAATGCTGCTACCACTCTCTGTATGTGTTGCTGCTAAACGACGTTTCCTTCTGTGTCTTAGACATAGTAAAGTCGAAGCTTTGATGTCGACACCAACAGCTCGTCATCATAAAAACTTGTTTCAATCAAAATGTTTCCACTGCAACAAAAAAAATACATAATTCAAATATCTTCAAAGTAGAAAACACACACACACACACATATATATATATATATATATATATATATATATATATATATATACCACAATTAAAAGAAATGGTCCAGCGGACTTTTTTAAATAAAATAAATTCAAAACGAAAAAAAACACACAGACATAACTCACATCGATATTTCGACCATCGTCGTCATCAGGAGGTGTGAAGAGCGAAGGGTGAAGAGGCCCGCAGGAAGACAGGGCAGCGACTCTTCGCTGTCGCTGCCCTGTCTTCCTGCGGGACTCTTCGCTCTTCACACCTCCTGATGACGACGATGGTCGAAATATCGATGTGAGTTATGTCTGTGTCTTTCTGTGTGTTTCCTTCGTTTGGATTTATTTTATATATATATATATATATATATATATATAAAGATTTCACATAAACACGTGAAATAACAATCAATAATCAAACCACAATACACAATCAGTTGGGTTTTTGACACTGACGGAGACCGCTTGTTACAGTTGAAAGATCTTAGTCTTGTTTTCCCATCTCATATTGTGGTTTGATCATTGATATATATGTTATGTTAAATATCTTTGTACTATGACATGAATATATTTCATTGACCATCTTACAAGTTTTCTTACACTTGTTTTGAATCTCTCTGGTACTAAAAACACTAGTTTAGTACCGGAAAAATTATATTCATGTACCGGTCAGTAAAATATATTCATGCCATTTAAGGTCATTTTAACAAAACATGTATAAAAGAAGGGCTGCTTCCCAGTATATCTGTTTTGATATACTTTCAAAACAGAAACAAACACTAATAAAAACTAGACACTAGGACTCACTTTCAATATTACGACCCTTTCAACAATCACCCTTAATAAAAGAAGTATTATGATGAGAAGACGAAAGAAAACTCACTATATATATATATATAAATTAACGTCTCCAAACCACAGTAAGAAAATCAAAAATGTAACTAAGATTTTCAATCAAAACAAGTGGTCTTCGTCAGAGTCCCACTCATACTGACGAAGATACACAGTATGTTCTTACTTGAATCACAGTAGAACATACTGACGAAATCTACTTGTTTTGTTTGAAAGGTCTTAGTAACATTTCTGATTTTCTTATTATCGTTTAGATATTGATTTTTTTTTCATAAAATCTTGTTTAATATATATATATATATATATATATAAAAGATTTCACATAAACATGCTATTATGTTCCTTTGTCTATATTGAACTATATAAAAAGATTTCACATAAACACGTGAAATAACAATCAAAGATCAAACCACAATAAGAAACGGGAAAACAAGACTAAGATCTTTCAACCGTAACAAGCAGTCTTCGTCAGAGTCAAAAACCCAACTCTGTTATATACCCAACTCTGGTATAACAAAAACCAGTTGGGTTTTTGACTCTGACGAAGACCGCTTGTTACGGTTGAAAGATCTTTGTCTTGTTTTCCCATTTCTTATTGTGGTTTGATCATTGATACATATATATATATAGCATAGCGCAGATTTGGCATTCACTGATATTTCAATATTCCTAACTACCTTCCTATGATAGGGGCACAAATGGGATAAAATTTGTAACACACACATTTCAAATAATTAAAACAAATTTAAAGGTAAATAAAGAACAAACAAAAGCAGTAATAAAATTGATATCTACTTTTAGATATTTGATAATAGTGTATGATAAAATTTATTTTTTTAAATGATAATGACCAAGAAATGAACCGAAATAAACTATTATTACTTTTTTTTTGTAAGGCTTTACAAAAACCCTTTCGTGAGAAAAGTTTTAGTTTGTCATATCTTTTTTAAAGACTTCAATTCAACGTCAAGGCTTTTTATAAACGTTTATTTTTATATACATTTATGATAAATTTAGCTTTAAATCAATATTAACTTGAGGACATTCGCAGGCATCATTTGAGATTCTGGAGCAGCTTCAATTAAAGATTGCCATGTATTGGTTGACTTTGGAATAACGAATCCAAATTCAAAATACCACTCTTCCATCACTCTTCCCTAAAAAAAGCAAAAAAAAAAAAATTTATTTTTTTATTTTTATATATGTAAAATATTTAATTTTGTTCATAATTTAAATTGAAGAAACAATTGCTAAGTTTTGTAATTAAGTAAACTAATGGTTTTAGGTCAGATATAATCATTTTTGTTTTTATAGTAAAAACGTTGAC
This sequence comes from Hermatobates lingyangjiaoensis, assembly GCA_026182355.1. NCBI lineage: Eukaryota > Metazoa > Arthropoda > Insecta > Hemiptera > Hermatobatidae > Hermatobates > Hermatobates lingyangjiaoensis. The sequence goes on from JAPFBL010000253.1 coordinate 2,981,833, forward strand.
GTGAACCGTTTGTTTTATTGTAAATGACGTTGTAAGTCATTAGTCCAAATAAACGGTAATGCAACAATTCTTAGGTATCGTTCACAAGTAAAATACAGTAAAAGACAACAAATTCTTCACCTTTATAAAAGGAAATATCAATTTCACGCCATTTTAATTCGTTCATCTTAAATAAATAAAGTAATTAAATCAAGAACCCATTGAATAAATCACACAGGTCAATAAAGTCTAGCACAAGCTAGATGAGATATCACAGATTACTTGAATTACAATAATCTAGAACTCATAATTGTTCAAAAACATTCTTTCATATTTTTTATTAAACAGTAAAATGAGAGCTACTAGTTTACTATTAACTACAGATTATACGATACCTTTTTTTGATTTGAAATGTTGATGACAATCTGATGTTTTGAAATACAAGAGGTGAATTTATACTGATGTTACCTATATAAACAATTAGTGCTTAGAACACCACACAATGGAAAAATGATTCACACTTTTTGGAACACTATGATTCACACTATAGTGCAACACAAACCAACTGTCGTGGCTCACCAACTTTTTAAAGGAAAATCATCCAAGAAATTGATATGCACATTGAAATTAAATCTTTGACTCTGATAAAAATTAAAAATTTGGTAACAAATATTTAAAAGTCAAGCAATTAATTTCAGTGGGCACACTTACAGTGAGACTCATTTGTTATTTACTAACGGGTGTGTCACATGACTTGGTTGATTGTACATCTGGGACTAACTCCCACGGTACTAACGGGTCATGGAAGAAATCTACCTACGAAATGATAAACTATCTAGCTAGACGGTTGATGCATAGATACATAATAGACATTTCAACATATAATATTCGGGTGTTGGATAAATTGAATTAAATTTTACCTACAACGAAAGTAAAAACAAGCCAACTTTGCAATAATGCGCTTTTGTGATCATTTCTGCCAATTTTTGCATTACTTATTGCAAATTTAAAAAAGTACATGAAAGATAATCACATGAAACTCTTTTTTTTTATGAACCACGAAATGTGTGATAGTTCAACAGTTAGCTAGTTATATATGATCTCCACACTTAAATAAGAGTTCAGAACAAATTAAATAAATCACATTCGCTAATACCCATTTATTGATTAAATAAATGTGTAAATAAATATCATATGCGAAATCACGTCATACAAATTTACCTTGAACAATATTTTCTGCTGAAGTCTAAATTTTTCCATTTTCTCAAGCGAAGAGAAATTGATTTCCCTTGAAACTGCTCGACATTTTAATATCTGTTTCGGTACTCTTGCCTCATGCTCGATCTCTGGTGCAGACCTGCAAAACATTTCACTTTATTAACTATTTCGACTTGTATACATTTTACCAAAAATAAGTAACACACATTACAGTAAATTAATTATCTCTTTTGTTACAATAACTTCCATAATGCTCTTTTCTAATTTTAAAAGAAGGTTACAAAGCCATTGACAGATTATATACCCTGACTGCAATGTAGAAGATGGTCATCAAAGATTTTAATCATTCTGATTTGTAAATTTGTGGCATCTTACTAGTGGAAAATGTTTTGTTACTCAAGAACCCAGAAAGCTAACAACTGAAACATTTCCTTACATGAAGTCAAACTCCAGATATTTAAGTGCCATAATTTTTGGAACAACTTTCAATTTTTGTGTTTAAATAATTCGCCGGGTAACGCTGAATATATTATTTAGAATATAAAGACATTTCTACTGAAAATATGTTTCAATAATAAAAAGTTCATTCATTTTCTGTTCGATATAAAAGATTTAACCTAAATTCAGTCTTCAATTAATGGTTTTAGCCATGGCTTTATATATTGAATTGGAATTTAAAAACAAACGTATGGTTTAGAATTCTTAACAGTTACAAATTCTACAAAAAAATGATTTAAAAAATTGTAATAAAAAGTATTCTTCCTTAAATATTTGAAATTAGAGGACTACTTAAGAAATTTAGCCAAAATTTAATTGGGTATTTGCAAGATTAATTTAAGAATCAATCTACATTCATGACTATTGACAAAGAAAATGCATTGTGACTTTTCAGTAAATTTAAAAAACTTAAAATAATAATGATGCATAATGGGAAACTCACAGATCTTCATTTCCTTGCCACAAAATCTTTCCTGAATCAGCATCTCGAAGGTTCATCCAGTTTCTGTGATTTTGCTAAGGATAATGTTTAACCACAATATTAACTCAAAACGTTAAAAAAACTGGGTATTTTTTCAAACATACTAAGTACTTTCCTTTATATCATCTAAGAGCATTTATTGATTAAGATGCTAGATACTTAATTAAAGCACCAATGAAATACACGACAAAAAAACATTCATCCTTGTGGATGCATCAACAATTACTAAAATCAAAGTAAAATAAACTCTCATTCAAAAACTACTTTCAACAAAATCTTTCAAACAAAAGTTTGAGACAGTATGTACAAAGGATACACCTGAAATCCATCTAAAATTTTCTGTGCCCTTTCTTTGGCTACTTCTACAGTTCCTTCTTCCATGTTAAAGCCAAAATGAGTAATTATTACTTCATATCTAGGTTATTTATGCATTAAGCAACATACATCATTAGAAAGTTTCTTAATGTTAAATATGGAAGGTTACAACAGTTTCAGTAAAGTATCGATACGAATTAATTGTTTACTATATCGATCCAATAAGATATCAGAGATTTTTAAATTACTATTTTAAACCAGAGCAGTGTGTTGGTTTTGAAAAAAATTGTAAAACTATTTAACAGTCACACTGCTGGTTTCAACATCTCATGTAAAGTTACATTCATCGTAACAGTGATAAAAAATATCATAATGGTAAAATACAAAGACAGAAAAGTGAGTACACAACTTAACTTTTATATATGCATACATAATAATATTATTAATTGTAATTATATGTGCATACATAATAATAGTATTATATTGTAATTATAACAATTAAATATAATATTAGAAACTGAAAAAGAACTAAGGTTTTCTATCCAATCAGCCCTTATCCATGATTCTAAAAGCTTTGATTGAAATACAATTTACATTCCTAATTTCTGATTGGTCTAAATTTACTACTCAAATAGAACAATTATTTTTCAACTTGATATTCACTTGACTGAAAAAAAACTTTCCGTAATCTTTCAGAGTCAAGGCTTATTTCTTAGTGATGATGGAAGCTAACGATATTCACTATAAGTTATTATCATATTACTCATTAGTTATTTCTCTTAATCTTCTGTTGTAAGGCAATACTTTTTATTAATTCTGACATCATTTTGAAGTTGTCTCGCAACAAATAGGTTCCATTTATTTATGTCATAAACCAGCTGACTCATAAAAATTATGTCATTCATTACAAAATTTAAAAACGTAAAAGATGTAGACAATAAAAAAGTTTAATTACTTGCATCTTACAAAAACTGTTATAAAATGTTAAAATAATTATTATACAGTTTATTGAATAAAATTGATGAGAGCTCTGAAACTTTCATATGTACGGATACTTAATTAAACCCTATTCAAATTCTGATATTGTTTTAAGATAAATTAAATTATATCAGTGAGAAGATCACGTGAAATTTAAATTTTCAAACTTAAAATTACTGGTTATTTTTAATTTTATTTATATTTTTGAGACAAAAAGAAGTAATATATTACAAATAAATTTCTTCCTAAATTATGATAATCTGCGAAAATTATCAATTAAATTTACCCTTCTTCAAAGTAATGTTTACTTTATTTCGAATAGAAATTTTCAACCTAATTATATAAGCAGTAAAGCAAAAAACAATTAATTTCTTTAACTGTTCGTTAACAAACCCTTTCTAAGCATTGATTTTGCAGAAAAATCAACATTTCTAACTAAAAAGTGTATAGATTTATACACTTTTAAAAAGTGTAAAGTAATTTCATTATGATAGTTAAATAATGTGATTTTGGTTGTTAGTAAAAAGACGTATATTACCCAAACATTTGCAGTCATCACGACAAAATATAGAAATTGGTATTTATTGAAACTACAAACGATGAAAATTCGCCAAATTAACCTAAATAATAAATGACTGTATTATTTTGGAGTTTTAAGTCTATGTTTTGGCTTTACTTTTTCAGCTTGGTTTTTGTGAAGCCAGTAGAACTGCTTCTCCAGGACAGACTGAAGAAGGTTAAAAATTATTTATAGTTTCACTAGAACACCACAATTTCTCATGCCATAACTATACATACTAAACAGTTTTAAAATGTCTTTGTTTTTGTGAAAATGTTTTTGTTCACAATCTTATGTTAACAGATGGTGGGTTAAACAATATTTCGTTTGGAGAACCATGGAGAGGTTCTCTCCAACTGAGAGTTCCTCCCGCCAACTGAGGGACTCGTAGTGGCTGTTGGTTCTCACCTAGGCTGGGTAGATCTTTGTGGTCGCTGTGTGGGAAGAAGTAACTTCTCGGGCGGATGACTGCATAGCATACCGGGGAGCTAGAACCCCAAACCTTGACTAGTAGGAACGGACCACGATATCAGCTAAGTGGGCTGGAATACTGGTAGTAGCTTTAATAGACGCTATGGCTTTTGATGGGCTACTCAGAGAGGGGGCGAATGGTTACAACCCTATCTCGTGTCCTTTATATTCGTAAAGAGAGACCTATGGATCTACTCTAACTGGAACATGGACCTTCCAGGTAGCTTTTAGCCAACGAGAGATTTTTAATCTCTCCATTTTATGTCTTGCTATGTACCAAGACTCCCCACAATGGAGCTCTGATGGGCCAAATTAACTATCTTTGCAACCCCTGATCCCGGGGAAACGGGAATTCCCTCCTCGGAGGGGACAACCCAACTCCTAAGAGTAGTATGGTAGTCCATAAACTGTCAGCATAGGTAGTGCTGGTCATTATTTTAAACAGTGTGTTTGATTTGAATAAACCAGCTGTAAACGTCTTACTCAGATAGTTTAGTTTGTAAACTTGCAAAGATAAATCTGTCTAGACTAACACACTTCTTATTTCAATTGATTTTAAGTAAAATGCTTTAGGTTTTTAGTTTCCGAAGTGCAATTGAGTCCGCTAGTTTTTTCTCGTCTGTTTTATCTTCTAACAGGACATGTGTAATTAAAGGAGTTTCTGAAGTTTTCTTTTTATGTCCTCGTAATATTGAATTCTATCTCATTTCTCTTTGATAAGTCTTATTTTAAATGTCATTTTTGTACTTTATAGATTTAAAAGGCAGTTTTCCAATAGCTATTAAAATAAACATTTGTAGATTTGAGAATAAAAGAAGTGCAAATGAAATATGTATTTTATTTAAATTAAATTCCTGTGTAATCTTTTATCATACGCTAATAGGTGAGTACCAAAATATAAACAAACATGGAAGGTATAGCCAAAAAAGCATTTTATCTTCACTGTTAACTTAATTTTAGACTACAATCAATACAATCTCCCCAAAATTTCCAAAGTAAACCTAAATTAGCATATGTAATTTCATCATTTTGGAATACATAGTAACGTCCATGCATACAAAAAATTTAATTATATAAACTTAGGTTTTGTCTAACAACCAGAAACAAGTTTGTAAAATTTTTTAATGTCCAATACAATCTTTTCTTACTTTGTAAATATAAATTTGTGAATATTCATATTTGTAAAATGTACGTGTATATGGTAATAATGTGATTGCTATAGTTTCATATTACAATATTTTAATGAACGGCTTTTGTAAAATGATATAATCACCAAAGGGTAATTATATTATCCAAATAGAAAATGTAATAAATGTTTTTTTCTAATCCAAGTTTGTCCAGTCAATTTATTGTCTAGTTTACATCAGACAATACATTTAAATAATATAGTGGTAAATGTGGATAGTACTGAGCTCTCAATCCAATGCCCTTGATATAGTGGGAAACTCGGTGAACTCAGGGATATACATTTCCTTTTCGCCTTGCCAATACACTGTTCAATCGGTAAGTTAACATGATTATGATTTAAATAATATTAAACTTAGGATTTAATTTGTTTTAAATTTCAGGTTAACATTAGTAGTAGGCAACACTGTAGGTTGCAGTGGCAGTCCCACAAGGGAACACATATAGTCAGAAAATTGGGCCATTTGTGATACCAAACAATGAAGATTGATTTTACATTGGGAGTTCTAAATTTTGCCTAACTCAAATGTATTTAGAGTAGGGATCTTTAACGAGTACCTGACATCATACAGGCTCGGGACCGAGGGCTTAATGACCTCTCCGAGGGACCACGTGTTCAGATGTATTCACCTCCCACGTGAATAAATCGAGCAGTGGGTGGGTATCGAACCCCGGACCTACCAGTTTCAGAGTCGAGTACGTTAACCACACAGCTAACCTGTCACCCAAATTTCAGGTTAATTGATGCAATTAAACATTTTTTACTATTTTAGATATAAAAACAATGTTAATTAAGTTATTCTAAGTACGTTAATCTAATTTCCTTTTTGTTACTGCTTTCTTTAATGTTATAAGTATACACTGTTATGCAGAAGTGTGCTTAAACAATTTTATTAACAAATATTCACATCTTAGGAAGGAGAGGGGAAATATGTAATTGAAAAGCACTACCTTTATGCAACATAGTAGTGATAAAGAGTTCAAAAATGATTCATGTTTTTGTATTATAAAAAAAAAGTAAAAGATCGGTAACAAAAAAAATATGTTTAATCTCTCCAAATTACATTATAACATTCCATTTAAAATTAACACAAATACAATAAGGACCACTTAATTACTATCAAACTTTTGAAGCTATAATTTTCACTACATGGTAATGACGTCAACTACAGATAAAAACCTCATTTTTATATCCATTTCGTTGATTTTTAAATAAATTAGTGATTTATATACTTATTTATTCACTTGCCAGAAAAGTAATCCAATTGATGGAATAAGGTCTTAATCCTGAAAAAAAGTTGTTAATGTTATTCATTCAATATATATCAAATCGCCTTACTGATCTGTCTTAATTGTAAGGAAATCATTCATTATGTATGTTCAGAGCGTACTGGGAAAATACGAATACTTGAAATGTTGAGAATACTGCTTATGAGAGTAATAGTAACTGTTGTTCAAATTTATAGAATGAACAACAGTTATAAATTTACATAAAGTTGCATAAATTTTATCAATGCAAGTTTATGCATTTTCATAAAAGAACCTGTTCTTTTCACGACATATTGGTGAATACTTCACTTATTTAAACTCGTCTCTTGAGAATTCCTTAAGAAACTTTGCATTAGTTAAACTATCCTACAGATTCATCTAACTATGTACTACTCCCCTTCTATGCATTAGTTTTTATATTCCTGATTATTTTTCTCGTGAAACATATTATGATATCCTATTCATGTATAAATTATTCAATAATTTAACTGATTGTTATTTCTGAACTAAATTTTCACATTTCATCACATATTTTGAAAACACTCTAATTATTCTATGTCCCATGTCATAAAAAAAAATTATTTGGTAATTTCTCCATTGTCTTGTATGATTCATGCATTTCATCATTACCACAGAGGTTAGTATTATTAATATTAGAAATATAATATACCGTCTTACCTCGTACACTTCTGATGTAGCATCGGACCGGTTTCGGGTGTCACCCATCTTCAACAAGATATTTGTTTCTATTTACATTGATTTTAATTGTTTATTTTACAGGCTGGCGCTTGGCCCTTAGGTCAAACCAATCTTACCTCATTTTTAATGCCCCAAGAACTCGTCAAGTCTGTTCAAATGGTAATTGATATTTATAGATAATCACATTATTGAAATAGAATTAGACAATTTTTTTGTAAATGTTTGTTTCCATGCCTACACGCTTTTGCCTTTGGTTCATTCTAAGGGAGGAAACACTTATTTTATTTGTTATCTGGTTTCTTGTTGAAGATGGGTGACATCCGAAACCGGTCCGAGAGCTACATCAGCAGTATACGAGGTAAGACGGTATGTTATATTTCTAGTCTTGTATGATGATAAAGTATAATGGACCGTACAGCAGTGTAGATTTTTTCTATTTCGACATAAAGAAATTTAAAAAAGCAATAAATTATCGACAAAAGTTATCCATCACGATAGCATGGGACTAAAAAACAATTTTATGATAGAGTTAAATCCCAATCTTTCCTATTGCTCTGACAAGTTTTAAAGACTTATTTAACTTCCAAATGCATAAAAATTTAACATAATGTTAGTAATATAAATAATCTTTGTACGTTATTAAACTATAAGAAATGAAATGTGTAATTTCTGAAACAAATGTGACAAATAATTAAAAAAATAATGAACAATTTCTTCTATTTGATAGATGAACAAACCTGCCATTGGAACCTTTTAAAATCATAATCCTGAAGAAGTTTGGACACAGATTCGTATTGTGCATTAAAGAACGAAGAATAATAATGTTGCTTAGAATAAATGATACCAAGGTAAAAGGAAAGTTAGGCATTTTCCTCTTCTTTTTCATCTTTTTCCAATATGCCTAAAATAAAAGTCACAACTAATATATTTATAAAGGAATCTATGTGCTGGTTTATTGAGTATTTTTATTAATAAGTATATTTCTTGAAGTTTCATGTATAAAACCTCTTCAAAGGCTTTAAGAATAGTTCATCACATCAATATACTTTATGAACCAATTCATAAGTGTATCATAACTTTATATAAATAAATATAAAAAACTGTTTTTTAGTCTGGTTCAATTACGTAACAGTTAGATTACTGTTAAAATTATTACCTCAATAATTTTTTTTGTTATAATTCGTGACAACTATTTACTGGAGTAACCATTTTTATTGACATAAGGTGCAAATGACACTTCATTTGTGAGAGTAGAAACTATCTATTTTGACACTCTTTATAAACAGGTAGATATCACTTAATACGAATTTATATTAATACATTTAATCATCATTCGACAAAGTGCCTCTGGACCAGCTCTTTTCAGTTTTTGAGAAATGTTGGTAGGGATTAGACGGGATGATTGTAGTCAGACAAGGATTGGAGGAACTTTCGGTATGAGATCAGATTACTACTGCACAAAAGGTATATAGAGGATTTAGATGGCATCATTGGAAACACAGAAGGGAGTTTGAAGCATTATGAATTGGGTGCTTTATTGGATATTGGAACACTTGGCTGATTACTAGACTTCCAGTCCAAAAGCTCACACCGGATTCAGTATTTTGTTTATTATCAGTTATTCCTTTTGTACTGGTAAGTTTGAACGTTTGTTAAGAAATCGTATTTAGAAGAAGTACAGATATTAACTGTTTTGTCATCAGATCCAGCTAATTTACACTTGGGTGAGGACTCCAGGTGAACCTTTTGCCAATGTGCATGCCCAGATATTGCATTATGCCTAGATCTGGGTGAGAAGAATTATTAAAATAGGCAGTCTGAGGTAAAATGGATAAACCAACAAAAGTCTCCACACAAATGAAGTTTTATTCAACGCGTTTCGAACACTTTGTGTTCATCATCAGGACGACACTATAATACAGATTATATCTAATTAGTTACAAAAATTAGAGTGAAATAATAAAATTCAATTAAGAGAATTCAAGACATACCCAAGGATGTGGTACTGACGGGTTGGTCCAGTGAAAACAACTAGTAGGAAACAGATCTGTTGCGAAAGAGTGGAGATAGGCATTTAAGAGATAAGGTGGACAAAGACGTCGGGTATGCTTGAAAACCTTTAAATGAAATACAGAAGGCCAGAACCACTAATTTAGAGGAAAGAAACTTTGTTTCTCCTTTTTTTATTATTTCTTTTTTTTTATTTTATTCTTTGTCATTCTAGGAACAGTTTAAGAAATTTTGGACACCCTGGAATTTGATCATTAAGACATAGAGAGGCAGAAGGATTATTAATGACGGCCTTGTTTATTTGAAAAGCTTCCAAATTACAAATTTCTTTAAACTTTCTATTTGCATGTAGTACGGTAAGGTTCAAGATTGGATCATTTTTTTGTTGGTTTATCCATTTTACCTCAGAATGAGTAAATACCACACAATTACGGATTGCACAACTAATGGTTTAAAATAGGTAGGTTGGCAATACAAAATTAATAATTATAAACTAATTTCAAAATTAGTAAATGACATAGAATTCACCATTGCAATCTCAATTGCAATTTTCATTACCATTGCAATTAGTACGATGGAAGTGTTAAGAATAGGGAGTGAGGGTCTAACGAAAAACGACAATCCAGCCACAAACCCGCTTACTAGAACATCAGAACTCCTTATCTGGCGCCTCAACAAGAACAAAATACCAAGAGTTAACTGAAAACATACATACATATTAATTATTTTAATTGAGAATTCAAATTTATACTATTCTGTATTAGAAAGAAAAATGCTGCTTACTTTTTAAAAAATTGTCAATTTAAAAGATTATATATACATTTTTGTTAAAATAGTGAACAGAAATACTTTAATAAATACTTATATATTTAACTAAATAAAAATTCGGTTTTATTCTTATTTGAAAATGATATTACAAAGATGACACAACAAATTACTGCTACAGTAAAGCAAATTATTGACAACAACTAAAATAATATAATATTTTTTAAAGTTATTTGTACATTGAATACAAATCAGAAAGAGGTCTTATTATTGCATTGTCAATATACTACAATGCCAAATTCTTTCAAAGGTTCACATTTCATTTAGAGGTCATCATTTGCTTTTGTGCACAATATAAGCAAAACAAATTAATATTTTCCTCGGACAAAATCTCAATTAAATAGCTGTTTTTCAAAGTTTCTGAAAAAGACTTATTAGACTCTATAAGCAGGGAATGAGTGTTCAGAAATCATTAATAAGAAAATTAATTAATTAACTAATAAGAATATTGTGAAGTTTCTACTGTATTAACAATAAGAAAATTTTAAATAGCAAAGAATAGATTAAATAAGTTTAATACAAAGAAAAAGTTAAATTCATGTATAAATATGGTTTGAAATATTACCAATAAATTTAAAGTATATGATCATTTTAATAAATTGCACAGAAGTTATATAACAGAAGGTTATTAATTTTAAATAGCAAAGTCACCTTATATAAACCAACATAGGAACCAAAGAACGTCGCCAGTCTTAGTTGTCGAAGATTAAATTTTGGGTTTGATCCTCCAAGATAAGTGAATAACATCTTGGTAGCAGTAAATAAAGAAGCCCTGAAGAAATATTTAGATCCTACCTGGAAAAATATTTGGGTTTTTATGGTTTAAATGATCACCATAAAAAATAATGATTCAAGATTATTGTCTTGATCAGAATTATAGGAATGACTTAAGATGTTGTTAAGATTGGGAAAATAAAAAAGCAAAACATATTCATTCTAACATTGTAATATATTTATATATCATTGTTAAGAGTGCAAATACAGGCTCAGAGAGGACATAAAAGTATTGAAAAAAAAAACGTATAATATTATTAATTCAGGTAAAATTAACATACAATAATAGGTGACTAAAACTTCAAATATAATTCTTAATATCAATAAATGTGTTAATTTATATAGTTTCAGTCATATTTCATCTTTTTATTTATTAAAACTAATAAAAATATAAGTGGAATTTAGAGGTAAATTAAAACCTTTGTTGTAATAACCAAATTTTTGAATCTTTAGCAACCTGCTGTTGTTTTAACTATTCGTTAATTTTTATTTCCTTTTCAATATATATATATATATATATATATATATATATATATATATATATATATATGTAAAATAAATTCAAAACGAAGGAAACACACAGACATAACTCACATCGAAATATCGATGTGAGTTATGTCTGTGTCTTTCTGTGTGTTTCCTTCGTTTTGAATTTATTTTATTTAAAAAAGTCCGCTGGACCGTTTCTTTTAATGGTATATATATATATATATATATATATATATACTTATATATTCTTCAGTTATTGAAGAACTGACCAAGTCCCGATAACCTTTAGTTTTTTATATAAACAGATCACAAATATATTATTATATTTGTTTTCTTACTTTTAGAGTCAGAAGACGAAGGCCTTAACTTTGCTTTTAACTTTACCTTCTTTCCTTAAGACATCCAAAAGTTTTCTCCATACTCTAATTCCAAGAGCACTGTGGTTTATTACTATTTTATATGTAACAAGAGGAAAAACACTATGTATTCAAAACACGTTGTTTTTATGAAACATTAGTATGAGGATATTTTGCACCAAAAATGAGGAAATCTCCATTTACTAAACGTTAAAAGAAATATAATTTTTCTATTTTCTATGATATTAATAAAATTATACTTTTTTTATGCAATGAAAAATACCGAAGTGAGTGGAACGAGTTTGTTTAAATAAAGTATGGTACGTTGAAAAAAGTTTGCATACGACATTCATAAAAGATTATATATAATCTTTTTTATTTACAGAATATATCATATTCACTTTACCATTTACATATGTTATATTAATTTTTATTGTATTAATGACAGATAGTATCTTGATATAGTGAGTAGTCTACATTTTTTTATTACAAGGTGAACAATTAAAAACACAGAATCAAATTAAGAAATTGATGGTAATAAAAATAATTTTTAATTATTATAACAATGTTAACTCTAAGCCTAAAACAGGAGAAACATCTGTAAAATTTCAGATTTCATTTATTCGTTTGTTTAATTGTAGGCAATAAAAGAAAGTAGATGCCATGTATATTCATAAAGTAAAAAATTGTAACTTTAAATAAAGAAATAGATATTGTGTTAATACTTGATAATGAATATCAAAACGAATTGTTTTCAATTAAAAGAAAACTAACAGTTTTGACAAGGAAGAAGTTTCTCCTTTTTACCTCAGTGATTCTCAGATCACTTTCTGATCTCATAGGTATGTTATTCAAATATATAAATTAAAAAGATTTACCTCAAATGAATCTTTAATGACACTTGATAAAGTTACTTCCTTCTGAGACTGTTCAATTGGTTCTGGTTTGAAATACCTAGAATAATATATGCAAAATATTAAAATTGATTCAGGTCGCCTTAAACATACATTGTCACACATGAGGATATGTCAGAGAGATGAGTTTATCAGTCCATGCCAAGTACTACTCATTACTCCAATAATAAATTTGCTTTTTTAATTTATTACACTTTATTTAGCATATTTATGCTTAATATGCATAAAATAACAGTAAACATAATCGTTTGCTACCACACTACTTTAACTTGAAAAAATTCACATGACATATATATATATAAACAACATATAACATATATATATATATTCAAGTAACTCACCACAAATGATTGAAAATAATCGCTCTGAGGCCTTTCGTTTTCACATCGTCAGAGAGCAAGTGAATACAAGTTGTTGACAGGTTATGGATTTTGATTTATATCACTTTGTATTTGTATTTACTTACTTTCTAACGACGTGAAAACAAAAGGCCTCAGAGCGATTATCTTCAAACATTTGTGGTGAGTTACCTGAATATTTATATCATGTGTTATTGTGACAATTTTGTATATGTATATAACACAATATAATGATTAAACCACAATAAGAAAACAAGACTAAGATCTTTCAACCGTAACAAGCGGTCTTCGTCAGAGTCAAAAATCCAACTGTTGGGTTTTTGACTCTGACGAAGACCGCTTGTTACGGTTGAAAGATCTTAGTCTTGTTTTCTTATTGTGGTTTAATCATTGATTGTTGTTTCACGTGTTTATGTGAAATCTTTTTATATAACACAATATATAAACAATGAAATAATAATATACACTATGAGCAATAAAGATTATTCTAGTTAAGTAACGTTACTTTGTCATGTGTTGGACTTAACAAATATAAGAAGAAATGAGATGTGTTTATTTTTTCAGAAAATGTTTGTTTCTCCATTAAATACCTAATAGACGTTTGTGTTCTGCATTGTTTATAAAGTGGAAAGTGTGATTCATTTGCTAATTAACAATCATTTTAGTTATGAGCCAACTATATTATCGTTATTTCTTCAATATGATTCAACAATTTTTCAATTTGTGACTTGATAAGATCAAGTAATTTTTCCTACAAATACTTTGAATTTATAACACTTCATCGATAAAAAGATTTCACATAAACACGTGAAATAACAATCAATGATCAAACCACAATAAGAAATGGGAAAACAAGACTAAGATCTTCCAACCGTGACAAGCGGTCTACGTCAGAGTCAACCCAACAGTTGGGTTTTTGACTCTGACGAAGATCACTTGTTACGGTTGAAAGATCTTAGTCTTGTTTTCCCATTTCTTATTGTGGTTTGATCATTTATAACACTTATAAATACTCCGTCAAAGAAATGATTTTGTTTTGTAATTTCAATGTAAAATAGATTAATTTTTAAAATGAAAAACATCTCAATTTCGAGAGATTTTTTTAAAAGTCCTTGTGTATTAAGCTAATTTAAAAACAGTAAATTAAAATATACAATTTGTAAAATATTAATTTAATAAATAACAACTTCAATAATTTGATAGAACTTCATGAGAGATTTGTAATGACATTGGTTAATTCTGAACATGTATGCAAACATTATATAAAATTCAGATCACCGTTACTTTAATTCATAATTACAGATCATAATTACTTTAATAGCCACAGATCATGTTGTGGCAATTATTTTAATTATAACAAAAAATATAAATCATCCTTAAGTATTTAATTACCAACTGATATCATATTGCGATTGTTTTGTCTTCCTTTCCCATATAAGGTTCATTAGTAAAGCATTAACTATCATGAAAACAAGAGGCCCAGCAGATGTATCTTTGGATATAACGCCATGAAGACAGAGGAATCTAATAAAACTATCCATAGCCTGAAATTATAAAGACAATAAGAAGTATATATTTTCCAAACCTGGTTTACAATTCTTTAGTTATTCATTAACTGACTGCACAATGATTACTTTATTTCGTAAACCATATACTTTATTTCGTAAACAAAGGGGTTCAACAATTACTAAAAACAATGTAATTGATTAGAAGTATTTTAATATGTTTCAACAATTCTTATACTGTATAAAAACTATTTGCTGGTATCAATCCTTGCAGTTGAATTTTTCTAACAATAAACATAAACACCCCTCTGCTATTTCCATTTGAATTTGAAAAACCAGTGTTATTGCTTTACCGAGAGCAGTACTCATCGTGGCTAATGCCAGGCTGGTTCAACATTATCCAAAATAATTATTTCCTAAATATTTTAAACTTTGTCTATCCCAAGAAAAATGTATCCAAAACTTTTACAACACCTTTTTCCTCTTTGAAATTTTAGGCATTTATTTTAGTTATTTTTCACTCAATAAAACCTTAATTTCTCACTAGTATCACCTGACAATACTGGTTGAAAATTATTGTTGGGTTCAAAAATGTATCATTTAAAGTTTTTATTATTTACATATAACATCAATAAGACTGAACATATTATAGTGAACTAAGTTTCATAATGGCGAAATAAAATTTTTGAGTTACCGGTAATCTAAACTGGCTTTCTTATTATGTAATTTAATCCTATCAAAATTCATTTTTGAAATAACAGTTACTTCCGCTACCAAGTCTAATGACTGTATTTTTCGGGTTATTTCTTCCAACCATTAACTTTTAGCTACTTTCATACGCTGAATAGTAAATATTCAGCTGAAGATTCATTATATAAATGAATAGTGACCTTGTTGTTATTCTCAGCCAATTTTATTTAGACCTGGAATTCTTCTTTTTGAGTTACATAATGGTTGGCCTTATAACATTTTAAACAAAATTTTCCTTTTCACTGGTCCCCTATTTAAATCACGTATGCCTATTCCTCGAAATCACTTGCAATGTATGGTATAGCATTTTCACTGAATTAGCAGCAGATTTATTCATTTGAACAACTACTTTGAATACTGTTTATCTTGTTGATCACTTCCCTTGATGTCTCTCATTTGCAATTGATGGACTTCTGAAATACGGAGACATTCAATTGCTGCTACTAATATCATTTCATTCTCTTCAATAATGAGTGTTTTATCTCTAAATAAATCAGATCGACCTGCTTACAGAAACTCACAATATTTTAATAAACTTTTTTACATCAGTTAAACAAAATACCAAACGACACACCAGATTGTTGTTTTATTTTATAACATGGATATCTGCTGTTAGTATATTCTTCTTTAGGTATTCAAATGTTATCTATTTTCAAAAGTTTGTTTTTTCGTAAATTCTATAATATTATATAATTTTATTCCATCCATTTTAACCAGTAAAATTGAGTAATGTTGCAATTTTATGTTCTCAGATGCGTTTTGTAACTTTACTTTTTTAGGGATTACTTTAAAACTTAATTGTGTTTAAATTTAGTTTTAAGTTTCCCATTTCTCTTTTAGTCGATACTTTAGATATCTGGTTTAAAAGTGCCTTGTGGTCTGATGTTCCAAACAATTCCATATCTAACAAATAATGTTCCAATACACAATGACCTCTTTAATTGTTAGATGTTCTAAGTACGTATCTCTTACGTGCATTAAGAATGTGGCAATTCCTTAAGCAGAAGAATATTCCCTTTTCCGATCAATAACCGATGTATTTAACAATGTTGAGAGAAGTTACACTTGACAACTTTAATTAAAATCTTTTTTTTTTTTTTTTGGTGCCTCTAAGAATCGATCTACCAAATTTGAGAGGAGTGTACTAAATCTGATTCGTTTGACAAAGGTTCTTCTTAACTCTCTATTAACTGCAGGAAGCTTTTGCCACAATCACATTTCAACCTATCCGTCATCATCCATGCCATAATCACTGTATTTCTTTCAATAAACGCTTTAGGTTACAGATTCTGCGGCTGGTTCTCCCTAAAAATAAGTAATCACCTTGGAATAAAGCTTAACCTGTGCCTACCCAATGTACAGTTCAACCAACACCTAGTCCAAACTTAAGAAAATTATAACTTGGAATATTAGTTTTTTTTCTCATTTCTTCATCTAATTTTAAATATTTTTTGTATTTGATGTTTTATTTATTACTTTTTATATTTATTTACATAAAAAGGATAAATCGGGATGCGGTCAGTTTCTTCAATAAGTGAAGACCATACATTTGGCTTTGATGGAGCAGTCATTATGAGTAGAGACAGGACGAACACAGGAGAAGAATCCTTGAAATGCTATTCATTAAAAAAGATCAAACTTCTGTTTGAACTTTTATCACATTTTTTTGTTCCATTGTTACCTGCTCACCAGTTGTACATAGAAGTTTATTAATGATTGTCATTTGAATAGTTTAACCTTCCATATTGTTTTAGTAATGTAATTTGTAATAGTTTGTTCATTTTCAAATATTCCTACTTTTGTAAGTTCATTGAAATTTTCTAGATAGGTTTCTTCTTTTTATTTTATTTTTATTGCTATCCTAATACTCATGATTGTATTTAATTTTTCATAATGTATTTCTTTTTGTTTGTGTTAAAAATGTACGTATTTAAGTCCTTAATTTCTTTTGTATTGTAGGCCTTTGAAAAAATTTTGAATAAAATCGAAACGTCGGCAATGAGAGTTTGATTGGAAGTGGAAGAAACTGACCGCATCCCAATTTATCCTTTTTTGTTGCATATCTGTCCCACGGTCGACAATTCATTACTGTTTTATTTACATATATATATAATTAATAGTCTACCCTTTTTTTTCAAGCATGTCTACAAAACTTTAAATTACACAAAGCACGACACAGAAAAAGGAATAAAAAGCACACTTACTGAAATCTCTATATTTCGAACTGTTGTTCGTCATTAGGAGTAGACTAGAAGAGAGGACGAAGTGAGAGAGATTTCCCCACGTCGAAGGACGGTGAGCGAATGAATTCACCAAAAATGGAGAATTCAGTAAGTGTGTTTTCTATTCTTTTTTCGTGTCATGCTTTGTGTAATTTAATGTTTTATTTGTTATCTAACCTCCCTTCTACTCATTCAACATTTTTTATTGAATTATAATTTAATTCATTCTGTGCCTTATAACTTTTCTACCTTTCTTTCTTTTTCTTTAATAAAATTTGTAAATTAGTCAATTACTAACAAATGTATAAATTATATTGTTGAAGATATAAAAAAAATTATAGAATAAAGCACGTAAAAAATTGCATTTCATTTTCTTTTATTCTGATACTTTAATAAAATGAGATATATTATCCCTAGCTTATACCAACCATACTGGCAGAAAGAAATGAGTTAGACATCCCTGCTGTGAACTGTTAAGGTAAACTAAGAATCACTTTGTAGTTATAAAATGAGGTTTATATGTTGTATGTGACAAGTTTTATCTCTTCATGGTGAAATCGGTTTGTAAAGCACGTAATGTAGGGTATACTTACAATATTACTTACAGAATATATTGTCTTACCATAACAACGAAAGCTAAGCTGACAATAGGCTTCCTGTGGTTTGTTTCAAGCAGGATTGTTAGTCCCATGTTAATTCCGAGAGTGACTGCAGTTACCCAGAAATTCACATTTTCAGTTAGATACCTATTCAAATCATTGAGAGTTAAATAACAAATATAATAGTAAAATCCGGTTCATAAAGAGAAATTCATGAACAATACATAAAGGAAATTATTATGTGACATTGAAATATAACAATAAATTAGAATAAGGTATTGTTTTCTTGACCACAATTTACTAATAAAAACCTTTTTCTTCTTCTTGGAGTTTGGTCAGGGTTAATACTTGGAAATCACCTTTTCGCCAAAGTTTCGTCTTTATTTTAAGACATCATTGTTAGTTTATAGTTTTGAGGATGTCTTAAAATAAAGACGAAACGTTGGCGAAAAGTGATTCCGTATATTAACCCTGATCAAATTCAAGAAGAAGAAAAAGTTTTTATTAATAAATTAGAAGTTATAGCCATAAAGTGAAAGACATACTGGCTATACTAATATGTGTATTAGTATACATATACTAATATCTCTCGATAGTCCATCGAGAGAAGTGAAACGATTGAAGAACTAGTCGAGTTCAAAGGAGAGCCACCATTTCACTTCTGCCTTGGAGGGTAGCAGTCACACACACAGAAACACATCGAATTACATATGCATATGTAAGCTTTGGATCAGACAAAGAATTGGTGAACGTGTCAAACAAAGATCGTACGAGGAGGACATGTGTCTTATTTCAAAGCAGTTGTGGCCTTCCTGTAACTCTAGAAGAACTAAAGATCTTCTCTCCAGGAATAGAAGAGTTGTAGCCAATGTGATCGCTGCTTCCATAGGGCATTGGCTCGTAGGTAAACACGCCACCAGATTAGGATTGAAGGTGAAAGATTTTTCAGGGCATGCCAGAACGAGGAAGAGGAAGAGACAATTCCTCACTTCCTCTGTCAATGCCCTGGTTTAGAAAAGAAGCATTAGGAGTATATTTCTTTGACAATATTGAGAACTTAGCATCCACTAGTATCAGGGATCTGTCTAGATTTATTGTTCTCTCGATATGGTTCGAGTGGACCATGGACGGAGGAGAATAGCCCCAAATTCTTCTTTCTGGTATCAGAAGGGGCCGGCTTGCGGCTTATGTGTGTTCTCTCTCGGGACGGCCACTGTAACCTAACCTAACCTATATATGCATATATTAAATTACAGAGAAACACATAGAATGAACTGACAGAATTCACCACATATTTCATTGTCTTCAAGAGGAGATGTGAGACTCAAATAATAAGTCTGGTTTTGCTCTCCTCTTTAGATGACTACAATTCGTCAAAAGGATTGAGGTGAATAGTAAGTTTTGTACATGTATTGGTTTGTTGATATAGTACTGGTGTAGATAAACTTAAACCTATCCTCAAAAATCTGTTCCTCATCCTATCCTCTTCTCCTTTCACATCTGCTATCTTCCCCTGTCAACCCTGCCTCTCCTATAGACGTACCCTAACCTTGGCAACCTCTTTTCTCACAGAGACTCGACGTTCACGAGGGTCAAGCACTCGTCTGTGGATGCTAATAGTTGCGAGTGCCTGACCTATCCGCTTCTCAACCCCTTTTCACACTAGTTTCCACCTTCCTGTAACCAGCCTTTTCCTATTTCTAAGGATTGATCTTGTATCTCCAAAAACTGTTGCGCGTTTCTTTGCAGACACTCGCTTCTGGTGTTAAGGAATGTCTCGGAGCTGATTGGTTTTATAAAGAATGTTCTTATAGTTTTGGTAAGTATATTGTGACATCAAGAACATTTATACCATTATTCCCTATCTATTAGGTAAACGGTTCTCGAGGATAATACGTCAAATAAGAGAGAAAACACATAGAAAGTATTGAGAACTCACATCTATATTTCGACACCCATCGTTATAATGTTATAAAGTTGTCGTTAACAGTCCTTAAAAATGGTCAATTGAAGCCCAACAGACATAAAAGGCATCTGTTCAAATCTTTAATCATTTCTCTGTTCTCAACAGCTGTTCTTATATGTTTATTTATTATACAAGACCTTTAAGACTAAATAAAACACAAAATACTTAAAATAATTGAGTAAATATAATATTAAATATTAATAAAAGACTTAATAAAGAATAAAATACAAAAACTTCAAGAAGTGAACATAAATTAAAAACAGTAAAAATCATTATTGATTTTTTAGTTCTTTCTACGTGTTTACCTGTAATTTGGTCTATCTAAATTAAAAATAGAATGAATCAGAATTAAAATCAATTCAGTACATCTCACTTTCAATGTTTTAACCCTCTGAATGATCGTCTCCTTACTCCACCACAGCGAACTTTCGATATATTTATATACATTATATTTGTATATACATAATATATTTAAAAAATAAAATGAATATTTTATACAAGTTACATATAGCTTTATACAAACTATATATTCAAAAGAATCACCAAAAATTTAAATCTATCTTACTAATTATCAGTCTATATCTCAACAGAAAATGAAACCACTTATTATTATTAAATTAATTTTTAAAAATATCAGTAATAATTTAGTTATAAATACTTTTGAAGACAAACAGATTTGAAGAATGCACATTGATAACCAAAGCCGAAGACGATTCGATCGAAAGAAATCTTTAACCAGCTGCACCAGTTCCTCCTTTGACAGCTTCTTCCTTGACTTCAGACAATACTCAGCCTGTAGAAACAAATAAAAAGAGTCAACAAAACATGAGTAGAATTCAAATATTAGTTCAAATCGATGACTTACTTTCGGTTTCAGTGAATCGTTTCTGCATTATTTTTTTTTAAAATATATATTAACAAATATTGATAAGTCGTAAAGGGAACCTTAATTTTTTTTTTTAAAGTCGTTAAAGAATGTTGCAGTGTGTTTTCATTTAGATGTGTCGTAAGGATGGTTTCAAGGAAAATGAAAACTTTTCTTTGTATTTAACCTATGAATGTCATTCAGTCATCAGACGCTTTACTCTAAAGAAGGACTCCGCAGTAATCAATTCCACTCGGGATAGTCAGGTCTTAGTTGGCGAATGCTGCCCTTTCCTTTAAGGTTTGGCGACATGTTCGTTTTAGCATACTGAGCACTGGTTATCATCATTCTCAGCCGACAACCGACATTCTCAACTTACGGTTTTTGTGGGGAGACCTTGATGACAGAGCTGGTTCCACACCTGTTTTTCTTCAGGTAGTTGTTAGTTCTAGTTTTTTTTTTTTTTTCTTGAAAGGACATTTGTTCCAGTTGTTCTTCAATAACAGGAAAATTGTAAAGCAGGTAGAAAACATTATTGAAATTGAGATTTATGAAGTTACGGGTTTGTTTTTTAAACAAATATGAACAATTGGTAAATAATGGCTGCACATGACTGTTTTTCTCACATCATATAAGAAGGTGGTCTTGTTTCAGTATTATCAAAAAACAACTGGAACAAATGTTGTCCTTTCAACAAAATAAAACTAGAACCGTCAATAAAGAATGCACGAAAGAAAAAAATAAATGATAAAATTTGCATATAACGTTAAGATAATATTGAAACGTTTGATTAATGTGGTAATAGGAAAAACAATAAACGTTATCTGAGTTTATAATAAATAACTAAGTAATGATATATATATATATGTTTTATTAAAAGTAATGCCCAATTTAACTTTTACACTTTTTCTTATCCGTTTTTCAAGCGAAAAACTACCATCTTGATCCTCGAAAAGCAACCTAGTATTAACAGCCAAGGAGGAGGATTTTCAAGAATTCTAAAATTATATGAAGGCAGTCAGAAGGCGAACCAGTCTGGGAGAGGTATAGAAGTTAATCGATTACCTTCCCAGATACAAATGACGGAGGAAGGTAACCAAGAGCCTGGTGAAACCTCAACATACCTTTACCTTTGATAAACCTCCCTAGTTGTGAATATGTGTTATGGACTCGTTATGTTTATTTTAGTTTATTTTAATTGTTATTCACTTTTCGATCATTAATAATTTTATATATCTTTAACTTTGTAAATGGTCAACGTGACCGAAACATGTCGGTGTAATAGTAATAAAAATTTATGGTGAACTTATGTTTATTAGTTCCAGAACCATGGAAGTCAAGTATGAGAACGCTTGAAAAACGGATAAGAAAAAGTGAAAAGTTAATTGGCATTATTTTAATAAAACGTGTATAATGAAGGCCTGCTCCCAAATATATATTATATTATCATTATATATTATTTATATATTATATATATATATATATATATATATGATATAAAGTATCGACTGTGAAATAAAAACAAAACTAAAGTTTATCGAGACTCGGTCAATTCTAAATATTAATAAAAGTATCGACCGTAAAGTTAATCGGGACTCGGTCAGTTCTGAACTGACCGAGTCCCGATAAACTTTAGTTTTGGTTGTATATATATATTTCGTGTTCCGTCCTTCGACGTGGGGAGATCTCTCTCACTTCGTCCTCTCTTCTAGTCTACTCCTGATGACGAACAACAGTTCGAAATATTGAATTCTGTAAGTGTTCTTTTTATTCTTTTTTTTGTCTCGTGTTTTGTGTAATTCACAGTGATATATATATACATAATTAAAGTTATCACTAGAAAACAAAAAAAAGAGACTAACACTTACTATTCTCGATCATTTCGGCTATCTTGCCGAAAACATTTCGGTAAGCAATGCTAACACACTCACCCACCCACACACACACAGACTTCATCAAAAAAACTTCATAAAACGACTTTTGGGACCTCAAAACATGTAATTCCGTCAAAATCTCGAGATCGAATTTTTTCACGATCACTATACTTTACTTATAGTAAAGTAAATAGTGTACTTTACTGTAAACATTATACTATAAATTTAAAACACTGACAGAGGAAATATTACAATAAAAATGACAATAATTTACTTCTAGCAGTATTAAATTGTCAAATTCTTCTACAAATCTACACTGTGATTCTATTTTATTTTCAATTAATTAAAGTAATTTAATTTACAATTAAATTTTTAATTAAAAGTTGATATAGTCATATTAAAAAAAATTGACGCTTATGAGTTTGATAATACTTTTATCACAGAGTTTGATAATACTTCAACATGATAGCAGCAATAAAATAAAACCCAAATGAAACTGACTGTCAACGAGTTTGATATGCTTATAGTAAAGTCAAATTGAGGATAGTTATTCTAGATTTTATCCAAATGTCTGGATAAGCTTTTTTTTCTTGGAGAGAGAGAGAGAGAGAGAGAGTGAGTGAGAGAGAGAGAAAGAGTTGTTCTAAGGTGACTCATTTATTATTTGACACCCATTTTACTTATGATAAGACACATTACTGGTTTGATAACATCATGAGCCTTAAATTTTGCCTGACTAAGATTAATAGAGTAGGGATCTCTTACAATTACCTGGCATTGTACAAACTTGGGAGCGTGAGCTCCCAATGTTAAATACTTAACATTATATACTCCATTACCTATTTGTAATAATTCTTTTATTCGTTCCTTATTTACCTATAAAGTTATTCTTCATAGTAACTTTGTAACATTGTAAAATTAGGACAACTTTTATTGCAATCTCTGCCTGGTAGTTAGAAAGATGGAATACATCAGTCATAAAATCATGAATGCTGAGACTCAGGCAAATTTATGATATATATATATATATACAATTAAAAGAAACGGTCCAGCGGACTTTTTTAAAATAAAATAAATTCAAAACGAAGGAAACACACAGAAAGACACAGACATAACTCACATCGATATTTCGACCATCGTCGTCATCAGGAGGTGTGAAGAGCAAAGAGTCCCGCAGGAAGACAGGGCAGTACCGCTCTGTCTTCTTCGGGACTCTTCGCTCTTCACACCTCCTGATGACGATCGAAGGTCGAAATATCGATGTGAGTTATGTCTGTGTCTTTCTGTGTGTTTCCTTCGTTTTGAATTTATTTTATTATATATATATATATATATATATATATATGTCTTGTTAAATTGTAAGCCCATGTTTAATCTCACAAGTTTTCTACTAAGTCTTTCAATTTCTCTAATACACTTTCTCCAATTTAACAAGACATCCATAAACGAAGGTCTGCTTCCGAAACCAAGTAAAAGGTCATATTATGTTATATTTAATCTATGTAAAACTTTATTTCATATAAATAATTTTATAAAGTGATTATAATTGTTAATAAATAATTGAAAGTTAACATGACTAATAATTAGACATAGTGAGAGGCATTTGTTATAATTGTGAGACATAGTGACATAGTGACTAATAATTAGACATAGTGAGAGGCATTTGTTATAATTGTGAGACAGTTATATATGAGAGACATAGTGATTATAATTGTTAATAAATAATTGAAAGTTAACATGACTAATAATTAGACATAGTGAGAGGCATTTGTCGGTAATAACATCTCTTCTGTTTTATAAACAATTTATGATTTATTACAAAGGGACTATAATAAAGATATAAAATCAAGTTCTGAGGTAAAATGGATAAACTAACAAAAGTCTTCACACAAATGAAGTTTTATTCAACGCGTTTCGAATACTTTGTGTTCATCATCAGGAAGACACTATAATACAAATTATATCTAATCAGTGATATAATTAGTGATATAATCACTGATTAGATATAATTTGTATTATAGTGTCTTCCTGATTATGAACACAAAGTGTTCGAAACGCGTTGAATAAAACTTCATTTGTGTGGAGACTTTTGTTGGTTTATCCATTTTACCTCAGAATGAGTAAATATCACACAATTACGGATTGCACAACTAATGATTTATAAAATCAAGTTTTCGTGGGTAGCACCAGACCTCTAAATGCTTCTATGTCATCTGATAAAGCCCAAAGGGCATAATTAAAATAGTTTGTTTTATTGTAGTTAGAGCTGGTTTTGCGATTAAACATCAAAGGCATACCTTGATTTGAAAAAAAGTGTTATTCTTTCTAATAAACATGCACTTATCCTATAATTTTTGTTTCGTAATAATTGTTTTATAAATCTAGCTAACAGATAATAAAAAGGAATATTGACTTACAAAATACATGATTGAAAAGAAAACAAATACATTTGGAGCAACAGTGCGAAAGAAATCTGCTTGAAACTCAGCGCAAACATCATGCCATGGATGAAACACGTCCTGACACTTGAGGCTCAAGTCATTTGCTGCAAATACTTTACTCAAAATAGCCATTTATGAGACACATTCAGTTTATCTGGATAACTGTTTGAAATCCAAAGAAACAAAGAACTCAGTCACTAGGTTGAAGGTCAAACCGGATCAAAATAATATTTGCAATTCTAATAAGAGATTGCGAAACTATAGAATCTAATGAGACTAATCTATAAATCACATAAATGCGTAAATATAGAAATATTTTATATAAGCTATCTCTTCCAATCATCTTCATCTATTAAGTAGCAGTAATCTTTACTTCTACCAATAAACTTTGCCATTTCAAATACTATCTGAAATATTTTCTAATTCCCCTAATTCAAATATACTAAATGAGCCTATTATAAGGTTAAATATTTTTTAAATGAACTAATTGGTATTTTTTTATTAAATAAATTAAAGAAACAAACATTCTTCCCCCTCAAACATTTTGATTTGGGGAATGAACAGATTTAAAACTAGAACATTCTTTCTTCCTTTTACAATATTTTAAATAATAATATATTG
This sequence comes from Hermatobates lingyangjiaoensis, assembly GCA_026182355.1. NCBI lineage: Eukaryota > Metazoa > Arthropoda > Insecta > Hemiptera > Hermatobatidae > Hermatobates > Hermatobates lingyangjiaoensis. Next base: position 3,008,055 of record JAPFBL010000253.1, read on the forward strand.
TACTTAATATTTTAATATATGCATTGGTAACTCAGTTCCTGGTGTTCTTTGTATATTTTTATAAATTGTTTACTTTTACATAAAAATTAACAACTAATTAATCAGTAAGTTATTTTTCTTTTTTGTTTATAACTTCCTCCTAAAGTATTAAAGATTTTCATTACTTTGTTGGTAGAAATCGCACGTTTTTGAGTTAAAGAATTTATTCAATCAAACCGTGTAATCTGCACAGAGGAAACTGTGAGCATAGCAGTTGAAGGGTGTAAAATAGAGACAGTATAGCCTAAACTTTCTTGGTATATATAGCAGAGCTTGCTTTCTTGGTCATTTTGGCGATATGACGATGGCGTTGTCACGATATAGCGATGGCTCTCGAATAGTTGTGTTCAGTCTTTGCATCTGTTGTCAAAAAGAGAATTCTTTTTTGACTGCTTGGTTCTCTTCAAGCAATTTATAAAGGATAATCCTTTCCCAGTCTCAACATATGCACAACATTGTTTTATGCCAATAAAGATTTTGTTGCACCCGCGTTGTCGCTTGTTTACCGAGCCTAAGCCATTTATTGAGCTGCTTCATATTAATCTACAGAATCCATTTTTTGTCCCTAGCAAAGAAACCTTACCTCTACGAGTTGAATAATGGATGAACAGCGGGGATTGAGGCACGTTGATTTTTGTTGTTGTTACTTAAAGCATGTAGACCAGCTTCATACTTCTGAAGTATTCCCATAGAATTACATAGTTGATTCTCTTTAGTAGTTCAGGAATTCCGATTTTTTCTGCAAGTTCCACTGTCGTTTCACAGGAATGTTTATGTAAATGTTGATTTCACCGCTCTTTATTCAACTCATTCGATAAACTGGACTGCCAAAATGAGCTGCATATTTGAAGTCAAAATTTTGTAATTGGAAATTTGGCATACCAATGACAAGTGGTTTTTTTTCAGAATGGCATCTTCTCATACACATTAAATCGCACGCGAGCAGCTTTTGAGGCCGTATAACTTAAAATTCAAAAGAAAGAGTGTCAATGATTTCAAATTACATATTTTGCTTATCTTTAAATTCCATTTTAATGCAAAAATTAACATAAGATAAATTAACTGGAAATTTAGATTCCACTAAAGCAAAAAATCTTCTGACGAGTGATTTAAAACATTTTCCCTAAAACATTTAATGACTTCAGGAATGTTAAAATTTATAAAAACTACGAAACTTAGTTGGCCAACCGTAGATGTCTTAAAAGTTTGGTAATTTCTTTTGCCTATTACACTTTATTAAACTTTTTGTCTAGGTAAATCTAGATAAAGTGATTGTTTAGTGTATATGTAGTGGACCCACACGTTAGCTTATGTATGATCCACTTTCATACAAATCAGCCTTGACACATGTGCCATTACCGGGAAGTAACTGTATATATGCTTTCATTTGAATGTGATTAACCAATCACACGTGTCACATAATGAAATTGAAACCTACAAAAGTACATTGTTTGCATGCCTGTAGATGTGGAATGACTTATGAAACTTTAAAATGGCTTAAAAAATACTAGTACATCTCTTTAACATATATTTATATGTTACTATATTTTGTTATGTTACTATATTTATTGGTACTATATTTTGCCAATTACGCTGGAACTTAATTTGGCATGTTGGTTTAAGGTCGAAGTCGGAGTTGAGTGTTAGAGGCGCTTAATCACTCCATTACTACCCCAACAATTGGCTTACGATTGTAAAAGGAAGTTTTTTTATGACTCTAATTCAATGATGAAAAGAAAATAAATTAACAATTAATTTAATGCTACGATTTAATAAACAAATTTATAATGATCAAATCAGACAAGTAACCATTACTAAAATGATTTTAATACGTTTTGAAACATATTAATAAAATGAAACTTATTAATAAAAATGACATGAAAGACATAACTAACATAATATAATGCTCTGCCAATTAGGCATCCTAATCCTAATACTATAATGAGTTTGCATGAATCATTATGTTCCAATTTCATTAAGGATTTGAGAAACATACAAATAAATAGTAACGGTAATAAAAAAAATAACTCTGAATCACTATTGATATGGCTTCTTTTCAGTTTATCTAATGAGATAAAATGAAATAGGGGAAACGATGGATTTAAATGTTTAATTGTAATAGTAATACGGTAATAGGAATAGAAATAAAAAGAAGAAATGATTAGTTCCTTTATAGAAATATTACACCTAAAACAATCTTTAAATGATTCCTAATAAACTAACAGTATAATTATTTATTTACTTTTAAATGACATGAATGACTGTTTTTTAAATTGATTATGAAACTTTAATTATTGCAGTTAATATTGCCAGTTAAAATTACATTTGAAAGAAATTTATCATCTAATAAATAATTTATTTTTCCATTTGAGACTTTAATGAAAAGATGTAAAGAAATCTGAAATATTAATTTAAATTTTTCAGTAATTTTTAATTCATAAAATTATCAAACAATACTTACATGAAACGAATATGAAATATAAAATTCATAGTTCTAGAAGATAGGAAACATTTGCTGAAGAACAGGAAATTTAACCAGTTTTGACACAAAAACGTTAAAACACCTTTCTCATTCGGACAAAAAAAAAAAAAAAATCAGGTGGCCTCAAAACAAGTATACTTTCAAAATATCTGTCAATTTTATAAATTATTTTACATATTACTTCATATAAAATTAATTCATGTATATTCAAACTGAAAAGATCCTGACACTGTTTAAATAATTTATCTTTTAGAAACTATATGCTTAAATAAATATTAAAGAATCATTTCTCGATAAGTAGTTTTTTTTTCTAGACTCCCATATTAAGTCTTTATCCCTACTGTTAGGTTCAAAGGTCGGATGATTAGTTGACATCTAATGTAGCTTTGAGGGAAATACTAACTCCATATCAAGAGACCTAAATAATATCCTATTCTAGTTCATTCAAATAGAGAACTTTAACAAATACCTACTGGCTAAGCACGAATATTATACGACATAAACAAGATTTCTGGAGACAAGAAATATAATAGTATGAAAAGCATTGAAACATGAACCAACAATAATAGCAATCACGCTAATTGACATAATTCCGTACAAAAACGTAAACATCTTAAATTTATTAATCTATCATGGGTATAAATGAATACGAAAGTTTCCCATCCGTGATTTGAATAAAAGTCTCCTTCCCAACAACGCACACTCAAAGGCTTTAACTTTTAGTGTCCTAGAGTTGGAGCGTGTCGTTTTATTGCTATTTGACACTCATTTTAGTTAGGAACTAGCCACATGACCGGGTCGTTGATTTTACTCCACCAGGATATTAAAGAAAAGGATATATTACACAGAGGCAATGTTCCCTCTAATTTCTCATGTATCTGGGCATACACACAAGCTCCCTGAACAAACTGAGGGCCATTGTGAGAAACATCAACACTAAAAAAAAGGACAAAATCGGAAAAATTGAATGTGTAGATGCTATATGTGTGAGTCCTGCTTTGGCCTGGCTAAGCGTCTTGTTCTGGAAGATATGAGACATATAAACCTTTCAGACTTAACTTTTTGCTCACATTAAAACATTCATACTTTGCACAACATTTTATGTTGATTTTTGTATGCACTGGATAGATTTTTTTGAGTCAAGAATGTGCGGGCAGTGCGCGATTGCTCATGCACCCAGCTTAGAGAGAACATTGCACAGAGGTAAGGAGAAGTCGAAAGGTGGCGTGCTTGCCTTTAGTACTGAAGACTATAGGTTTGATTCCTATCTGTGACCCTAATTTTTTTGATAATGGAGAAGGAAATCAAAGAGGACATAAAGCAGTCGGTCCCAAGTCATTACATCGTCAAGCACTTCTTAAAGATCCCTAATCTAATAAACATGAATGATTTAAATTTAAGACTCCCAGTGCAAACTTAAGCTGATAATGTGAATCACCCACAAACAAAATAAATGCCTAATAACAAACAAGCAACACTTGACGTCCATACAGCAGCACACGATTTGCTCATTTCTTTTGAGAACAAGCAGTTTTAAAATCTGGAAATTGCAAAAAGATCATCTTGTCCCATTTTAGTAGCAGATGGTAAAAAGGCAATCATAATAAAGTTTTGTTTCATAAAACAAACATAAACAAAATATCCTTTATTACGAACTTACTTTTTTCCTTCAATAACATTTCTTTATATAGTTCACATGGTTTCTTTCATGGAATGATTATCATCACAGCTTCCTGATATGTCACATAATATCACATAAAATGTATAACAATTTAAAATTTTGATACTGAACATTGTTTTAAATTCTTTAAAACATTAATAATAAATTCAATTTTAAACGCAAACTCAAAAGTAAACAATTACTGATAAAATTGCTGGACTAAAAAAAAACCATTGCATTAACAATAATAAAAATACAAAATTAACAATAATTGGATTTCAAAATTTCCTTATTAAATATCTAAATTAAATAAAAACTATTAATAATTTGAATAATTCGCAAATTTTAAAAAAATATAGGTGCTTTCACAATGACTATATATTTTATAGATTGTTACTGATTATAAAACATACAAAAATATACACTCTTTTAAAACATGCATAAGAGACTTTAGGACGACAATACTTTGGTGAGCAGCACTATGGATAATGAATTAAGTAGGCTTTGCACTGAATTGACATGCTTAAAGGTAATTGACATAGGGAGTTAAACAGGGACTTAGTTTTAAACCAGCTGTCACTTAAATACAAGATTGTGACTCATAACAGATATTTTTTTTTTTGTCTAAAAAGGAGGGAAATATTGAGACTATATATTTAATAATACACAGATCTAAATGTAAAATTTATACTAAATTGTAATAAAATAAAAATGATTTTTTTACTGTATTGAAAAATCCTTTATCTAATCAGTCTCTAATTTTTTTTTTAAAAAAAAGAGCTTTAAATTATATATATATGAGAAATTAAATTATTTAACTGAAAAAAACTGATTTGACTGCTTAAAGGCTTACCAGAGTTAGCACTTGAACCATTTCCCAAACAACCTGACGTCAGAGCATATTAACAAAGGAAGAAAAAACTAAATTACAAAAATTTATCGAAATTTAAGTCAAAACCCACTAGTCACAGTTTATTAGAGTATAAATTTTCAAAACTCTAATAAGGTACTTGAAAATGAACAACGATAATAATTCAATATTTCAAAACTAAAAAGAATTAACATAAGATTTCATTGGATAGAATTAAAATAATACAACTTTGCGAATCATTTCAAGTTAATTTCTTTACAAAAAAATCTTTTCATTGTAAAATGGGTATTAACTGATTACCTAAAATAAATAAAATGTAGATCAATGACCACTCAGAAGCAATATAAAAAAATAGATAAAAATAGTTGGCTTTGAGATTTATAATAACGAATCAAGTTTTTGGGAAATAATGCTTGATTAACTAACAAGTAAAAGAATAGTGCTGCGTTTTGTTCTTTCATTAACTCTCATTGTAATATATATATTTTAAAACTGATTATATTTATTAATCTTAAACATTACTAGTGATTAGTTTAATTGTTATTCATAATTATATTTAATATCAACTTTTTGCAAATACCCTGATAACATCCTGTAAATGTATTATTATTATTCTTTCAGATTGTGTATATATATTAAATGGTCAAAGATTTTTATTTCTACAATTATATTAAATACCCTAATGAACAGTTCTTCCACAGGTATCTAGTTTAGAATTCTTGGCAATGAAACAGCTGCTGTCTACGGTCAGAAATTATGTAAAATATGATGAATTTATTTTAAAAGCTGTTCCAAAAAAAAACAAATAACTTTAAACTTACTGTATAATTGCTAACAGAAATACCAATGTGAATCAGAATTACTTGATGTAATAATATCCATTAAGTGATAAATAATATTGTTTCCTATGATTTTATTCCTTAGAGTCTTCTTTTGAGATGTAATGAAGATTGATAAATCTTGCACCTTGAGTAAGTTGGGCAATTTCATTGGTTATGTGGCAGGCAAACAAAAGCAGATTTCTTGGTTCCACTTTCCAAGCAAATCTCATGAATATTATTGAATAGAGGCAGAGAGCTGAAATAAATTATATTTTTTATTACAAAAATAATATATAAATGAGGACACCAAACTAATGTACTAAGAATTTTCAGAATGGGGCTACTGTCCCATATTATTGGAAATGTTGATTTTTTTTTTCTTTAAGGTATTAATTCAAAAACAGTTAACAAACAGAAGATAGTGAAAAAATTGCTAGAATAAACGATAAGTAGATTAGCACAGTCTCCTCCGGTTTTTATTATGTCTTGTTGTTTCCTGGCTATACTTCATAATAGCAGTAGACACGAATCGACATCACAGAATGCCAGGGTAACGTCCAAAATATATTCTAATAACATCAACCTCCACCGAGATCCTGTATAGACATTGGCATTCATCCAAATTATTACATGACTACCTACTTCGAGTTTAATCTTGTACTAGAAAACTCTTAACTACAGTTTACTCTGTAGAAACATTTCCCAGAGTTGGCACCCTGCCTTCGCTAAAATATCTCCGAATTTGGACAGCTGTTTAACCTTCAGCAAAAGTCATTTAAAACTTTATTTTTAATTTACTTTTATTTCAAAATGAACATTTCATAAAAAAATCATCAAAATCGGATAACCAGAGTGGACGATTATACGAAAGTGACAAACTCACATAAAGACCACGACGACGAGCAAGAGAAACAAAGAGAGAGGGAGAGAGCATAGTCAATGAGCAATATTAATATTTTCTTTAATAATAATGAAGAAAAACTTGAACCGAAACTGCTTTGACGAAGAGATGAACCAACGTCCATTCGTTGGTCTGTTGACATCCAGCCAAGGATCCACATCAGATGTTTTCCAACAAGGTTCAAAAACACATTTGGGGCCTCTAAATCTCTAAACACTATTTTAAAATAAAAACTTGAGTTCAATAAATACGAATTCCAATACTTCACTTAATTTATGAACAAATAAAACTTACGTCGGATGGGTACCAGTTTTGAAATGAAGCAAATAATTAGAAAATATTTGTGCATGGTTAAAATTAATTCTAAGTACAGAGATAAGTGAATGATAGAATGTATGTGTTTGTTGGAAGTAACTCTCTTTGAATTAGTGGGAGTGATATAGTATAGTCTTGTACAGGGAGTGGAGTTAAGAAAAAAATACAAAAGGCACCCACATCTAACTTTCGGGCTCCGAAAATGTACCTGTAAGACACCTATATCATAGGCTCTATATCCAGGAACCTCTGTGATACTATCAAACTTTTAGTGAATCTAATTTTTGTTTTAGTAAGCTATTGAATCAAAGAGACTCTATACACATATAAAAAGAAGTTTTACTCTGACAACATGAGCTTCATAGTCATCCAGTCGTAAATTCTACAAATTCAAATTGTACAGAGAAAGAAACCAACAAATTATAAGTACTCTAGTTAGTGACAATTGTTTTATCATAACTGCGTTTAGAGTTCTGTAATTTTATGTAGGTCAATAATTAATTAGATTTTTAATTATCGTTTAACCAGTATCCAATCAAGCAATGGGTGATTTCTATTTGAAGAAGTCTAAACAAGGTTAAGGTAGATATATTTTTGAGCAAATGGACATCGTAACGTTTTTACCATACCACTATGACGTGTGTTTTGCTACAGAATCGGTAAAATTGCTAACGTAGTTCACTGTGTTTTTAGTTTTAACCTTTCATAGAGAAATTGAGCTTCTAACTAGCTTATAAATTAAGCTAGAATATCAGCGCAGCAAAGTAATATCAGGTACAAGTCAACCCCCATAAGTTACCTTCGAAAAATAATAGAGAACGCTTTTGACATTATCATCATTATGTACAATTTCACAGATCAGATTTCTTTTTAATCGTTTATTTGCTACATCAAACAACAGATTGTCTGAAATCGTTAGTGCAAATAATATTGAAATTCCAATTAACAATTGATTCAGGTAACAAAATCAGATTGCCACCCTCTGGTGGTATTTCATAACATGTTTTTGGGTATAATAATTCGCTATTATACAAAACGAAAACTTGGGTCGAAAACAAATTACAAACCAAAGTTATTAATTTTGTTTTAGCATGATATCTTCTTAATATTTTTACTTATTTCCAATTATTTACAAGAAATTTATTATCAATTTCAAAGGATAACTCAGTTGCCCAGGAAGTAAGTCTGATTTTACACAATAAAATTCTTTTAATTCAGAAAACTAATGTCTTATGATTTCGTATTCTTTATTTATTGAAGAAATTCTACCTAAAATTAATTAAGTTATCAACACCAAAGGAAGTAAATCACCATCTAGAAAAAAAATATAAACGGTTAATAGGGGAGGGGAATGATGACAGTCGTAAATTTGTGACCAAGATATAAAAAATCACAAAACAGCAACTGCTTTATATTCTAGAATTGGATTTATCAAATTTCTGTAGGATGAAGACAAATTGTTGATACAATTAGAGGGAATGACTAAGATAACATATTTATAACAACGAATATTTCACCTGTTGTCATTTTTCCGCTAATAAGGTTTGGATCCTTTTTGATATCAGAAATCGCTGCAATTGGAATCCCCCAATTAGCCACAGGACCCCAGAAATGTGTACTACAGAAAAAGAACAATTAAAATATTCATAAAGCTAAAATCATATTTATAATTTAAACTTGGACTTAAAATGTGTGAACAAAATAAAATCAATCATTAAAATAAAACTGAATAAAAAGTAAAATGACACATAATAAAAAAGGGGGTTATTAAAATTTCTTTAAGCAGTTTACCACTACAAAAGTCATAATGGAAAAAATATTAAGGTAATTAAAAATGAAACAATGCTTAGAAAATGAAACAATTTATATTGTCATATTATTAATACAAATATCATATAGAATATGCATTGCTCCAATAAAAACAGGATTACACAGACTGAAGAAATGTATATTTTTTCAGTCTAATTTTAAAAAGTTTTTTTCAATTCAAATAATTGAGAACAAAATAAATACTATTATAAATTGAACTGAATTAACATTTCTTAAGAGAGTATTATCGCGTCCTTACAGGTAAAGATTTTTATGTAAATTTTGACCTTGGATAACTGGATTACACTGAACCAAACCAACAGGTCTCTTATCACAAGCATACAACCTCCATTTAAAACATGTGAAACCTTCATATCACTAAAAGGTTTCAACAAGGTTACTTCTGGTTGAAATAACAATGGATAAATATAGCCAATATCTATCAGCAATTTTTTGTATAATTACTTTTAGATTTCCTAAAACACAATCATCGGCTTGCCTAAATATCAACGAATGAACCAGAATTAAGAAATGTAGATAGAATAAAAATTGTAGAATTAATTTATTAAGGCAGAATAAGTACAGAACAATTTTACTTAAAACCAGTTTAAATTAATTTAATTTTCTATAATTTAATTCTCCCAACACAAAAGATAGAATATTATTACAAATTGGTAAAAACTAATAAATTTCACAGATACAACGCCTTAGTAATATTTTGAAAGTTATATTCTTAAGAAGTTCAACTAGATACGTGAATAATTAAGTATGACCTACTAAAGAAACTAACTTACATGATTCGCTAATGTTCGAGTAGGCGATCAAATTATAAAGAAAAAAGAGATGACAAACCTCATTAAATAAGACCTAAACTCCTTACTCTTGATTTGCGTTATTAGTCGACCAACCACAGACATTTCAAAATTTTTAAAAGTAATATACTACTGGATCCAGTTAATACTACGTAAGGAATAATTTATAACCACCTTAACAGATCTCAAGGACACTCACTTACATAAGAAAATGTAAAAATAAGTAAATAATTATTTCTTTACTCAGCTACAGTAAATAAATAATTACAGCATATGCACAAAAAAAAAATTGATTGATTTAGTGGTTAATTTAATGTTGATAAAAATTTGTCCATTTATCAGTTTATTCTTCTGAGAGTAGGTCCTTTTATAATTTTCAATAAAATAGATTTCGTAATGACTTAGGTATAATATTTTAGGATATTTCGACGTCCCAAAAAAAGTAAATATTATCAAACAAACCAATTGTAGTAAGTGAGATAAAAAGGAATATTGTGGGTAACATTGAGAGTAACTTAACCTTCTCCTATAGTAGTACACATGGTGTGGTGTTAGTTAATTTAACAACGTCCCCTTTCAAACAAGAAGAATGGGCAAAAAGAAACGAGTAAATATTTAATGTACACTACTATCTTTTCATTTTGGGAATATTCTGACTGATCTGCTATAAATTTGTCTCTGTCCATAATTTAATTTTTGTTTATTTTTAATTTTAATTCACGATTGATTTTTTTTTATAACTGTTTGACAGGGAAAGAGCGTTCGCAAAAATAGAGCAATTCATGAGAAAGAGCCCGAATCCTTTACTCGAGCTCCCCATACATTTGTTATTCACCGAGGACTTATTGGTAAACATATCCACGCTCTCCTTTCAGATTTCCGGAGAGTTATGGACCCATATACTGCTTCAGATTTGAAGGTATTTACCATGTTTAACTTATTAATTGAATTAACTTTGTTAATTTGTTTGTCTGTTTATTTTAATAGCAACCAGTCTTTCCTTCATGTGTATGTAGTTGGTTCTATTATAACAAAGATAGAGAAGACGGGGATACATGATGAATTTATTGACGTGACTGTAAAATGTTCTAGTATCCCTTATTATCTTCACTTTTCTTGTTGACTTATAATTATAAGAATTATGGCTCATAGAAATCTTCCTGTAGTTATTTGTTCATACAGTCCACAGTACCCGGAACAAATTTTACTTCATGATACATGATTTTACTTCTTCATACATATTTAAAAAGTTCGACTAAAAGATCAATTAAGGTAGACAGTAAATATCGGTTGCAGGAGGAAAAACGTATGAACTTTTCTAATAGGTACATGTTTCTTTGATTGAAATAAATCGGTAATATACGATGTGAATATTTCCCTAAAAAAAAATCTAATAGTCTTCAGTTTTATTAGACGGTGTTGATTAATGGTTTACTTTGAAAAAAAATAAGAGGTCTTTCAACCGTTCAACCTATATGGTAATCGGTATTTCCTAAAAAGTATTTAATATTTGGAGGCCTTTTAATGTATTTTTTTCGAAATACAAAGCCTTAAATCCAAAGGCTTTCTGTCATATAGCAGTTGTATACCATACTGTAAAATAAACTTCGGAACTGTTACAAAAAGAATGTGCAAACTAATTTTAAGTACAGTAAGCTTTAGTATATATAATATAGGATAAAAGGTGTGTTTACCAAGAAATCGACTCAAACTGACAAAATTTGATGAAAGGATTTCAAAACATTTTCTTTGTGTTTATGTAGTTTTGGACTACAAATTGTAACTGTTTTTTTAAGATTCAAGTCTTAAGGCAATAAATAAGTAAAATCATATTCTAATATGTTTTTAAGCTGAAAATTTTTTCTCCTACCTGAATAAAATTGATTTATGTAAAGTCCCTCATTGAATGTACTTTCGAATTCTTGTAGGCACAGATGTTCCAGTTAGTTGTACTGAACTTTTAAAAAGTCAATATCTAAATATTAATTAGTAATATATATCATGAGGAGTGTCCCAACTTGTAAATTGCCTCACACATATGACAAATTATGCGAGATCACGCTGCAGGCGTGGTAGTTTCATTGGGTGAAAAACAATTTTCTTTTCTATGGATGGAAAATAACATCCCCGGTGATCTACTAACTAATATATTTAGAAGAAAGATGTATAACTGCTGTGCTTCTCAACACGTTTTGAGTTATTTGAAAGTTGAAATCTTTCGAAACAGCAAAACCTATCTATCAAAATAAATAAATCTTGAAAAACGAATGTGTATAATATTTAACATATTATCTGTGTGAAGATGTCTACAAATATAGACGAAATGTCGGCTTAAAGGTGTTGTATTATTAATGCTAGACCAAACTTCGATAAAAAAGAAAAATAGTATAATATTTACCCAATTGAACGTTTAAACTGTTGATTGATCTTGATTTAAAAGACATTTTTCCTTTTCAATTTGTATTATTTTTTTGATTAAAAGGATGTTTATTTATTAAAAGGAATTAAACAAAATATTCTGTTATCATTGTTTCTGAATTTACCCTGCAGACGATGGGTACATAAACTGAATTTATGCAGTACGTCCTTCCAGAAATACTGTCTATATCCAAGCTTCCTTTATCCAGCCTTGCTCTAAATTTTATTAGGGTTTTAGATAAATTTTCATTATTTTACTCTTATGATTGTCATTATTTCATATTTCATCTTTCTATAGAATGATATTTGTTTTTTTTTAAATAACAATTTTAATTGAAGTATGCATTACAATTTTTTTAATTCTAATTCCCTATAAACATTTTTTTAAGAAAATTAATCTTGTTAATATTTTATACCATATATTATTATTATGGTCCTCAGGTGCACTTGTGGAAGGTTAGCTCCCACTAGTTAGTAAGTGTCTGTCATATGTATAATTCTTTTTATTCTTCTATCAGTGAAGTCAACTCTATTCTAAAATCTTTGTTTTTTTTTATTATTATTTGAGGGTGACTATAGTACTGCGTCTTAAAAAAAACTATTGTGCTTCTACCCATCTATACTAAAATACCCCAGCAGTTAGCTTCAACCCCTCAAAGAAGCTCAGCACTTTTGCTGATTCCAGTGGTAAAAGTTTTTCTATGGTTTTGTTGAGTGTCCCGAAGTACCTAACTCTGTGCAGCAAAGTTCCCTTACAGTCAGTCAGCAGGTGCAACGGTGTTTCTCCTCATTTTTACACAATCTGTATAAATCATCATTGATAATGTCCATTCAGGCTCCCTACGTTTTGGGAGAAAGTAACTTCCTTTCCCCTTTTTCGGGACGGTCTTCTTCGGGTCCTTAGGTACACTTGTGGGAGGTTGGCTCCCACTAGTTAGCGCTTTTGGACCCTCTGCGCTTCCGGAGGGTGGTCTCCGGACTTCCTTCTTCTTAGTATCATACAGGGGAAAATCCCTATATCTCTATCGGTGGTATTTTGTCCGCTCCAGCAGAGCACCGCATAACGGAGTAAGGCTATTTACTCAAGGAGGTGGCCTGGTACCCTTGAGGCTCTGTTCATAATGCAGTAACCCCTGTATCATCCATCCTTCGGCACGGATCCATAACACCTTAGATTGGGGCTGGGATAAAAGGTGGGGATTGAGGATTAGGAAGGATGTGAAACGAATGTGGTCAGGCCCAGCCCCTGATCACCTTCCCTTTCGTTTGTCCCTGCATATAGCAGGTTAACAGTGTAGTCTCGTGAAGGCCGAAAGTATGAGTTGAGTGTTAGTGGCGCTTAATCACTCCATTACTACCCCAAAAGCTTTGTTAGTTTTGTTTCTTTGGTAACCACAGTTATGGTTAGTTTGTGGTGATATATAGGGATATATTTATAAATTAATTCAAGCATTTTATGACAAGTTATAAAAGAAAACAGTATTTTGTAATCCTTTATAAATCACCAAAAATAATTAGAGCATGTTTATTATACAATTAAAATGAAAAACCGGATGCCATGAATCAGTCATCTTTAAACACCATAGTTGATTAATTATTTATTGATTACTTATCATAGTTTAACTTCTGCCGCAACGATGTGTACAAATCAATTAAGAGTTTATCTCTCTTCGAGAAATAATATAAAAGACAACATCTTTGAGGGAAACGACCAACACAAAACAAATAAAAGAAATTGCTAATTGTGGGAGAGATAGTGTTTTACAATTTACATCTGAAAATTATCATTTTTTTTATTTGTGTGACTAATATTTTACAAATTATTATTTTCTGAAAAGTAACATTATAAATACTATAAATGACTATAATTATAAATATTATATTTTGTTGTTTATTTTAGGTGAAAAGAAAGAACACTATGAAGGATTTTGTTTCAGTTGCTGGACTATTGCATGTGTCTCACATGATTGTGTTCACAATAACTGAAACTAGTCCCTACCTGAGAGTTGCTCACCTTCCCCAAGGTCCCACCTTAACCTTCAAGATTGTTGACTATGTCTTGGCAAAGGATGTCCTCTCATCTCTTACCAAAAAATATACTCATAATAAAAGTTTCATAGAACCACCATTAATTGTTCTGAATGGATTCTCAAAACAGGAGTCCCATCTTAACTTAATTTCAACTATGCTACAATCCATGTTTCCTACAATTAATATAACTAATGTGAGTTTAAATTTTCTTTTCTTACTTTTTGATGATTTACAATATTATAACTTTGTAATAATTATCAATATGAATACAATATTTGTATGAATGTTTAATGTACGCCCAGAATGTTCTTCAGAGGCAGAAAAAAATATTATACTGTCAATTAACAGAAACATAGATTAAGTATCTTTAAATGTCGATTCTATGAACAATTCAAAAAGCATTACCCAGTATTATTGTTTAATTTTGAATAAGGAAATACTATAGCAAACTCAAATAAATTATAATATATTCTACTCATAATTAACTACAATCTTAATCTTGAGAGAATGTCTCCTAGGTACGCATCAGCATAATACAGGTCAATGAATTAACCTGTTATGTACTATACGCTATTTATGGGTGCTTATGGAAGTGGTGGAACAAACGCGGTCTTTTACGTAGAGCAGAGGTCTTTAAAATTTTCAATGTAATGGCTGCATTATATACTTCCCACAAATATGCGGGCCGGAGGAATAAAAAAAAATCAGTCCTAGTAATTTAATTTCCTCAAATGTTAGAGTATAAACAGAGAAAAATTAAAACATATCTTGTTGAAAAAAATCAGGGCAAACTCTACAGATTCCTGCCTTTAGTTTTATGCCACCAAATTGTGACGAATGATACTGTCGTTTTGACTTTAAAATTTCATTAAAATCAGGTTCCAGATTAGATGAGCCAATTGTAAGAATTGAGTTCAAATGATCATGGGACAAATTTGCTCGATCGTTTGAGTTAACATATTTCATTTTGGAAAATGTTTGTTCATACAAGTATGTTATATCAAATATGGACATAAAACTACAAGCAAACTTTATCAAATTTGGAAACTGATCTTGCTTCAAGCATTTATAAAACTCAATCAGATTTCCTTCTTTATACTTATCTTTCAGTCTGTCATCTGCTTGGAGATCAATAATTTTGATTAAAATTTTAAATTTAACTCCTGATACTTCATTTTTGTTCCTAGAAGAACTTCAAAAGGCGATAATGTCAAACTACGGTGAAATGTAGACTTCAGAGCTATCAGTACGTCGGGTGAATACTTACACCATTTACTTGAGTCGAAGCTTGACAATATCAGCTTGTTGAGAATGCAGACTGTGCTCAATATACAGTTATATACAACTGATTGGTTGTAATATACAGCACATACTTACCAATACTAGTATCTGTGCGTCACACTATCGCGAGAAAGGGAAACTGACTCGGGCTTAGGGCCACCAGTTAGTAGCCCCAGCTTTGAATAATTCAGCGATACCTGTCTACGATAATTATTTTTTTCAAGGCCACCACACAGGGATTTGTTTGGCGGGCCGGATGTGGCCCGCGGACCAGTTTCTAGAGCCCTGATCTAGCGAAACAACCAATAAGCATCCATGGCCTTAAAAAACTTATAACAGCAGTTACTTATATTTCTCTTTTTTCGTGAACATTTTTCACTATGTGGTTTTATCAAATAACTTCATAAATTTATGAATTGCATTTCAAAAGCTGTTAAGCAAGTTATCGAATTCGTACCACAAAATGCAACGGTGAAGTTGGATAATTTCGTTATTGACTGATCGAAAATGTTGGTTCAATTTCGAACCTTAATGGAACACTGGATGTGAAAATACCAATAATATGGAAAGTTTATATCCCATAATTAAATTATGTAAATTTATACTGTATGTTTTGTTTGATCGATCCAGTACTTTTAGCAATTATTCGTGTATTTAAAATGGTACACAATAAAGTATTTGTTTATTAAGTATTATTTATTTTTAAAATGAATATATTGCTAAATGCTCAAAAAATTTATAAAGTACTTATACTTTTCAATCAAAAATATATTCTACTCGTACAATTGTTCCTTTAGGTAATGTATTACCGTTTTGTTGTAGATAAATTTAAATAATGTTAAGAGATGTGTTCTCTTCAATTACAATCCTGAAACGAAATTAATTGAATTCAGACACTATCTTATCAGAGTCACTCCTACTGGAATTTCGAGAGGAATTAAAAAAATCGTAACTGGGAAAGTTCCAAATTTAGCGAAATATAACGATATCTCAGAATTCGTAGAAAGGTAAAGTACAAAAATATCTAATAGAATGTAATTTATTTAGTTTAATGGGGATGTATAAATTAATTAATAATTTTACTAATAAATACACAATAATACATTTAATATTTTATCTGTTTTATAAAAATGAGATGTACTGTTTTGCACTTAGTATGAAAAAATAGATCGACTGGTTTCGTTCCTCGTCCATCTTGGAGAGAAATTTATTTCTGATAAGCACAAAATATAAATTACAGTTACTTTTGAAGAAGGACTAGAAACGAAAATGGTTGAACACACAGAATATTTTCCAGGTATGGAAGATTTGTTATGTATTTGTGATGCCTTTATAGTAACCTCTATGAACATAAAAATCTTAGTTCAAGAATACAAAGAAAAAGTAAAGTTAAGAGTTTATCTCAGTACTCTCTCAATTATCACGACAGC
The DNA here is from genome assembly GCA_026182355.1 of Hermatobates lingyangjiaoensis. NCBI lineage: Eukaryota > Metazoa > Arthropoda > Insecta > Hemiptera > Hermatobatidae > Hermatobates > Hermatobates lingyangjiaoensis. The sequence goes on from JAPFBL010000253.1 coordinate 3,024,925, forward strand.
TCATGTAACAATAAATAAGTACAATACGTGATGGAAACGCGTTATTTTTTTTAATCCTATGAATGAAAATGCTTTTAATTAATTTCCCCAAAATGAGATGCTATCTACTGGTAACTACTGTACAAGTTTTGTATTAAAATTGTAATATTATTAGATCAAAAGGTATCTTAACTTTTGTCTTCCTTTTTCCTCTAATTGTTTAATTTCTAGGGGAGACTTACTGTCCGACATGTCTGAAGCAGAAGAGGAAGGAGCTCAAGTAGATCTGACTCAGAAGATTACCTCCAAGGGTAACTTAATTCACAATAAATCAGCCATCAAATTGTCCGAGATTGGGCCTAGAATGACTCTTCAGGTATCATAAAGATATGCTCTTTATTTGTTCCTTCTTCCGTTCAAAATCTCAAGTTCATCGACTTTTCTTGAAGCAACCTTTATCAATTTGTGCTTAAACATTTGTAATATATGGTAATACAATATTGAAGTATTCTTCAAACATTGAGTTTGAAAAAGTATAACTAAAAAGTCTATCCCATGGAGGGCTATTAGTCTTGGACTAATCAATAATTCATTTGTAACTTCACTGTTTCAATAGTTTTACTAACATTCCTCAATCTAACACCTTGTTAATTTACAAATTAACTTGAAATGAATCTGAAAAGTCTCTTATGTACAGTGGTCAGTTTTCTCCAGCTAGAACTTTAAGAGTTTGATAATATTTTTTAAGGTTTTACGCTTGGTTTCGTAAGTTGCTGAGATTCTTTTAAAGTTCGTTATTACTCTAGACCATTATATACAATTACTCGATATGTCTTGAGAAGTTCCAATTTTTCAGATATAATCTGCATTTTTCATCCTTATCTTCCTTTTTAAAAAGATGAAAACATATTTTAAAAAATGCAATGATCTGTAATGCATTTTGATAAAGTTTTAAATATTTCCCTTATTATTTGTATTTGAAAATCAATATTATTTAAAATTATTTCTATCATTATCAAAGAGTTTTTTATTAGGAAACTAGTTGCGTATTTAGTGTAACATTTCTAACTTATAATATCTTAGCTTATAAAAGCTGAATTGTGGTAACTTTATAATTGTTTCATAATATTAGCCATTCTTTAATTTTAGTTAATAAAGGTTGAGTCAAATTTGATGAGGGGAGAAGTAATGTACCATGAATACATCCATAAAACAGAAGAGGAAGTATCTTCCATAAAACACGAATTGCTGGAAAAACGGTATAGTAATCGTTTTGTATACTTTATAATAAACTTCAGTACATAATATTTCATATAGTCTTTCAGGATAATTAAAGAGGACTCTGTAACATTGATAACATGCATTTCTCATTCACATAACTTAGAAATTCAGGTAATGTTCTTTGGAAAAAAAACATCAATTGTGATTCAGGAGGTATTTGGTACCTACCTGTCATCTCTCATTTCCTTGGTCGATTGTTTTGCCATGATTGCGTATGGCCGATTAGTTAAAATATATGGCTGATATTAAAATGGTGTTAATTGCCGTAGATGTTGATACGCTTATTAAAAACAAAGTAGTTATGTTGGAATTTCTTTATAAGAAAAACTTTTTTTATATTTATTTGTTACATTATTTTTATTTGTAATGAGAATTTTATATATATATATATATATATATATATATATATATATATATATATATAACAGATTCAATAATATATCGACCGTTTGATAGAATAAGTGTGTTCTCTAATCGGGATTCGGTCAATTTTCTAGGATAAAAATCAAACTCTCGTTGTCAACGTTTCGGTTTTACTTAAAACCTTTTTCATAGGCAGAAGTAAGACTTTTTAACTAAGAAAATGAAATTTTATTTTCTTATTGCCAACGTTCGGTTTTTAATAAAAACCGAAACGCTGGCAATGAGAGTTTAATTTGAACCTGAAGAACTGACCGAGTCCCGATAAACTATAGTTTTGTTTCTATTCCACGGTCGATGCTTTTATCAATATATATATACGAGTATATATATATATATATATATTTACCATATATTTTCCATATATTTACCCTGACCAAACTCCGAGAAAAAGAAAAAGTGTTTTGTATATATATATATATATATATATTATTATAATTACAATTAAAAGAAACGGTCCAGCGGACTTTTTTAAAATAAAATAAATTCAAAACGAAGGAAACACACAGAAAGACACAGACATAACTCACATCGATATTTCGACCATCGTCGTTATCAGGAGGTGCGAAGAGCGAAGAGTCCCGCAGGAAGACAGGGCGGTACTGAGCTCGGAGACCGCAGCCAGTACCGCCCTGTCTTCCTGCGGGACTCTTCGCTCTTCGCACCTCCTGATGACGACGATGGTTGAAATATCGATGTGAGTTATGTCTGTGTCTTTCTGTGTGTTTCCTTCGTTTTGAATTTATTTTATATATTATAATTAAAATATGTGTGTTTTATGTAATCTTTGATTGGTTGGCAACATAATTTAAATTGAATTCTAAACAAACTTTCTGTTATTAATATTGCAGGAAACTGAAATTGAAAAGAAGACGTCAACAAGAGTTGAACGTTGCGAGAAAAGAAAAAGAAAAGGCTTTAATGAAAGAAAAGAGTTTAGAAGGAATGAAACGAAAATCTAAAAGTGATGAAAAAGCTTTACCAGAAAAGAAACAGAGAGTGGAAATGAGAGGAAACGAACATGAAAGCAGTTCGGAAGACGATGATTTAGAATGGTACAGGAAGGAAGTTGGTCAAGAACCCGAACCAGGTTTGCAAAAAGAATGAATGCTTATAAGTGATTATATAAACCTTTATAACTATTTAATTAATATTTTTTTTGTTTCAATTTTTAGAATTATTTGGTCAAAAAGAAACCGTTAAGAGAAAAGATTATAAAAAGTGGCAAAATAAGAAAACAGGAATTACGTCAAAATTATCTGAAAAAGATAATATTAAGAAGAACTTTAAGAACAAGAAGCTTGAACAGAAAATACACAGGCATAGTGCTCCCAGGAAAAAAAAGGCTCGGAATTAGCCTTTTGATTTTAATGTACCATGTTTTGTTATTAAATATTTATTAATTTCCTATGTCTAGTTATTTGATTTTATAGTCCTTATATAGATATCCCAAAAGAAACAAGAAATTAATGAAAGAAAATGGATTCTTTGTTTAAAATCAGTACTGGTATGTTCAAAATATATCAAATTTTTGTCGATTAAAGAATGCAAAAGCTGTATTAACGGCTTCCATTGTGTTACGGTCCAGCATTTTTCCATTTCATTAAATAAACTCTTCCCCCCCCCCCTTTTTCCCCTCCTTTTCTTCAGTTCTTTGACAAAAAGCAACCTAGAAAGGATACAGAAATTTCTATTTCTTTGTTGACTTTGTGCTTATTTCTTTGATTGTAGAGTCACGTGACCCTACAATCAAAGAAATCAGCACAGTCGTTGTCTGCCTGCGGAGCTACTCGTTTTTATCTTCCTGATGACGAGGACATCGATATATATTAGTGAGTTTCTGTTTCATTTCTGCGTGTCATTATAGTTTATATATATATATATATATATATATGATCAAACCACACTAAGAAAATGGGAAAACAAGACTAAGATCTTTCAACCGTAACAAGCGGTCTTCGTCAGAGTCAAAAACCCAACTGGTAATTTGCCCTTCTTAGATGTCCTGATCCATAGGTTACCTAATGAGTTACGCTTTAGTGTATATAGAAAACCTATGAATGTACTTGCATATGTTCACTTTTATTCTTCGCATCCAAAAAATGTTAAAATTTCTGTTTTTAGAAACAGAACTGAATTGGGTCCAGTTGGGTTTTTGACTCTGACGACGACCGCTTGTTACGGTTGAAAGATCTTAGTCTTGTTTTCCCATTTTGTTATTGTGGTTTGATCATTGATTGTTATTTCACGTGTTTATGTGAAATATTTTATATATATATATATAATATATATATATATATATGTAATATTAACACTGTATTACTATATATTTAGTAGTGCATACTGATGGAAGCATTGAAACGATATTTCTTGTGTAAGAATAAACTACTGTTTAATCACTTAATTCAATTAAGAGGTATAATTATAACTTTATTACAGCTTAGTTAATTTACAGAAATACATTGGTCCAAAGTTTGATGGAAGGTAGGGTACAACAAGATGGCCATAACGAAGTCCAATCTTGTTAGCAAACTGAAATAATCCTCTGTAATCATTCAAACCCCAAGACATGTCCCTGAAACCAATTTCATGCAGTGGTAACCCCTTGTCTTTCATATTAAAGCAATGTGAATATTACAAATGATAATTAAATAAAGTTATTACTATTAATATGAAAATCAAATAAAAGCAAAAAACACTGAAATAACATTTACTTTAAAAGAAGTACAAGTAGTTGTACGTTATTAAAAGTACAAAAAAAAATATAAAAACAATTGGTTTTGATTCTTAATCAAATTTTAATGTTTTCAGATACCAGAAGCAATTTTCTAAGCGTTCATATGAAGCCTGTAGTTGTGTGTATCAATTTTTGTAAACTTTCACATTTTCGACCGTTATGAAATAAGAGCGAAAAAAAATTCGAATAAAATTACATTAATGAAATGAAAAGAAATTGTCCTTAGGGTTTAAATTCTTTCGATAAGGACAGAAGAAACAAAAATCAGGCAAGGAGAATAGCTGTTCAAGGAGATAAGATTTGGGTATTATTTATAGACTCTTGCATCAAAGATCACTAGTAGTCCTATGGTCGATAAAAACCTTTGAATAAAAATATTAAACAATTTATCGATATGCTATTATTTTTCCTGAATTTGGAATACCCTGTTAGGGTACCCCAGCATTACCCTGTTGGGGTTTTAGAACAATTACCTCCTAAGAACAATTACACCTAGAATTCTGGGGGTTCCACCTAAATAAATATTTTGCAGACTATCCAGAAAAATTTTAAAGACTGTCACTCTTAGAGACTACTTCAATATTAGAGATTGTATTATTTCGAATGTTAGTCCCGAATGAAAACAGCAAGTATTATAATTAAGTAATGCAGGAAATAACCCTAAGAATTCCCTTTAAGTGTTCATGTAATAAAAGAAAAATGGCAAAAAAAAATTTACTTTACGCAATGAGTGATTATAATAACACTGTAACAATCAATTTGTTTACATCTATGAAATTAAAGACTTTTTTTTATATATTTTAGGCTTTAAAGTTAATTTTGTATAAAAAAAAACTTTAATTAAAAAATACCAATTGTAATTTAGAATAATTTAATTTATATATGAAAATTGCTCGTTATAAGGTTAAATCAGAGATTAATAGATTCTTTTACAACACCTGTTGCCTTTTATTAATACTAAAATAAAGTAGCATCTACAAAAAAATAAATCAATTGACTGCAGGGTTAATTATCCAATTAACCCAGGGGGCAGTAGTCCTCGGGAGGAGAGTGCACTGTAATAAATTCTATGAAAATTTTTCTATGATCGGGTCTGCATTTTTGAGATCATTAAATTATTAACAGAACACGTAATATTTATTTAAACTGGTTGCAAGATAGATCAGGCTTCAACACATATTTTCCTTTAATCTTCAATCTTCAGTAGAATTAAACGGTTCGGTTCAATTGTTTTTCTTACATAACTTATGAAGATGTAAACTTGTACAAGCGTATTAAAATTGTCCAATCAAATTATAATTAATAGGAACCATGCTGCCTGGTATGCTGTTCCGAGATTTCAAACGTTTTGGTAGGACATTTAACCTGAAATACTCTTGAAGAAGAGCAGAACCCGAAATTGGCCAAAAGCAGAAGATTCAGTACGAGGTAAGACAATTCCAATTAAATATCGATTTCACTTATAATAACAACCTATTTATAATTAAAATCAATAAAACAAAAACCTGCTTTCGTAAACCTGGGACGTCAAATCCTTGCTCAAATATATGCTGAGAATACACAACTGGTAAGAGCCCTACAATAGTTCTATTCTGAGGTGTTATTATAAAATAATACTTTATAATAACAAGGGTTTGACTTCCAGGTTGACGAAAGCAGGTTTTTGTTTTATTGATTTTAATTATAAATTGGTTGTTATTATAAATGAAATCAATATTTAATTGGAACCATCTTACCTCGTACTGAATCTTCTGCACTTGACCTATTTCGGGTCCTGCTCTTCTTCAAGAGTAATTAAAGGTTCTACCAAAACCGTTTGACATCTCGGAACAGCATACGAGGTAGGAGCATACGAGGAATTAATATCATTCTATGATATTAATCATGGAATGATTAATAATTATCATTCCATTAATTTGATAATTACTGGAATGTAATTAATATGGCTGCATTGCATAGAATTTCCTTGTCCAGAATCCATATTATTTTTTTAATTTAAAATTTAACGGATAATGAATATGTCTCTTACTTCACAACAATTTCGTAATCAGTCTCTTGCCAAATCCTCCTTAATGCCATATGAACAACACCATCATTTTGTATTGGGGAAAGAGTACATGTTGAGTAAACCACTGTACCTCCTTGGCTTACCATTTTTAATGCATTTCTACAAAAACAATAAGATATATGAAATATAAATATATTTCACAATGATAAAGAGACAAAATACTGAATAATAAAATACAAACACAAGTAACTCTGTCTGTAGGATGGGGAGTTTGATTCGTTCTTTGACTCTGTCCGGGCGGTAAATATTGTTATCATCAACTAAAGCCGAATGTCTGTCAGTCGTACAAGGAACATCTACCAGTATCTGAAACAACACTTTCATTTCATTGATCTAATTTTACAATAAAAACACTACACCTTAAATGTAATCAATACAATCAATTAAATGTGATAGTTATTCATAATGGGAAAACTAAATAGTAATAAAAATTCGTTTCATAACAAATTTTCATAAATATTGTTTCCGAAAAAATATCACGATTTGAAGTGTTCTTCTTCAGAGTACATGTAAAGTTTAAATTATGTGGAAGTATTAGTTAAAATGAATTAAATTACATTCCTGCTAACCGGGAGGTGAGAGAAAGAATACAACAAGGTTAGGGCAGGAGGTGCATAAGAGTGATAGTACAGGGTAATAGGAGTAACAGAACAGTATAAGTAAATGGGAAGCAGGTATGCTTTCATATTACCCATTTTATTATAAGTTAGACCTAGTTTATTAATTGATTTAAGGCCCTTTTCAAGATTTTGACATTTAGTATCGCAGGTTGGGGATTACATTTTGATATACCCTAAATTTCTTATGTGAAAGATGGTATACCTTTTATACATTCAGTATATCCAGTGTATCTTATTTTCAGGGTATGAAATAGTTTTAATAAGCATAGTGGTTTAATCGAATTGCAGATACGTCTAAACTACAATGAAATTGTCTTGATAAAATTTAAATTACTTGCTCTTCTAAGTACAAGTAATTCATACATTAGCATTTTGGGGACTCGTACGTAAATCTATATACTTGGATATGCAGTGGGATTCATTGAAATTATAGCACCATATGTAAAATATTTTCACCTGTTCTTTAAATTGTTTATTATTAAATTAACACTCTTTTAGTTCGTGTATTAAATAATGCGTAATTAGTTTCTTTTTAACAAGAAATATAGGTTTACGTGAATATGAACCAAAAAATCTTGGGTCCGAAGACAAAACATTTTACCCTCACCGAACCCTGAGTAAAATGAATTAAAATTTAAAAGATCCCAGTTACAGACATCTTGATAAAGAATGCTAAAAATTGCACCGTTTAATATTTAATGCTAGTTTGAGACATTATAAATACATGTATAATCAATATTATTAATAAATATTAAAATATTATTAACATTTGGGGAAAAATACTCATAAAAGTTGTTGTGCACAAATGATTACTAAAACATAGTTCGAACACGTAGTGTTCTTTCTCAGGTTACACCAATAGTTTAACGGGTTGAGGAATGACCTTTTCAACTATTATTAGTGTAATACGAAGAAGAGAGAAGAGAGCACTATATATTCGAAACGAGTTGTTTTTATAAACATTTATTTGTACGTGGAGACTTGTATTTGTATTTTTCTTGAATCCGATTCAGTTGGACTCGGACGAAGACCACTTGTTTTGATTGAAAGATCTTAGTGATTTTTCTGATTTCTTCCTGTGTATTATACAGTAGAGTTGATACTCTATCGTAGAGAAAGAAAAAACGCGGTGTACCAGTATTTACAAATAACCTATCATATTAATTATTATTGATAATATTTTTTATCCACTCGTACAAAGCTAAGGACAGTTTCTACTACTACTACTATTAGAAAACTACAAATTTGAAATGAACTAAAAATGTATGGTTCAAACAATATTAATCATAAACTTACCTTATTAAACTTGTTTTCTTCAAATACATCAATATTTCTTGCATCTTCATTTTTTATAATAATCTTTTTCGAAGTTAATTTTTCTTTAAAATCGTATAGGAATTGGGAAAACACTCGTCTTAAGCGATTCGTTCTAGACTCATAGAGATCGTTGCAGAGTAAAGTTTCTATAAAATAAATTGTACAATCGCATTATCGTTTGTGGCAGAGATGCCAAGTATGAAGTATCTAGAATGCCTAATATATAATTAATTCTGGTATTATCTACTATGAATGATATAATATTCAGGTTAGATATTACCAATTATGGTACTATTAAAGTTTCTGTTACCATTTAAAAAAGAAAAAAAAACTCTGGTGGTCTACAACTCAACTTTACCATAGAGTAACTATTACCAACGTCATGAAATTCAATCAACTAACAATACCTACTTGCTAAATCTGTATATTTTCAAAATTAACATGTCTGTGAAGTTAGCGAAAGACAGCTTAAAAGTTCATAACTTCGCTTCTGCGTTGAATTCAATCCATTCAAAGCCTATATTTTAAGTAAGACATACACAAATCTAGTGTCAAAGTTTCAGCCGCTATGTCTCATGGTGACTGAGTTTACTTGTGACAAAATTATGCGGACAAACCGACATTTTTTTAAGGGTTGACTCTGTTTCTCTAATGTATGAAACGTAAAGAAAACTTGAAATGAGTCAGTTCTAAGCAATGTACAGACAGACAAAACCTTTCTTTTATTTATACAGATTTACACATATACAACGTTTATTATGGAAACAATGTGTTTCCAACAGATATTGTAATTAGGTTTATCTACAATAATACAAATCACAACACAGTAACAACTAATTTTTACAGCAGTTAAAATTTAACTGTTTATAAACAGTTTTTAACAAGAAGTTAGCAACAATTTAAACTGTTGTTAAAATTTAACAACAGTTTAAACATGAGAGGTCTAAGGAGACATTCCTAACTCTGGTGAGATAGGAGAAGTGAGAATGGGGATTGAGTAATTAAACTTGAAGAAGGTGCCTGAAAAGGATGATTTGGGGGCGGGGGAGTCGAAAGCATACTATGTTTTCAATTCTAGTTCTGTTAGAAACGCATTGTTTTCATTATAAAACGTTACCTATTGTAGAGAATTTATAATTTCCAAGTATGACCAGATGTCAATAGATATTAATGTCAATATCAATAGATGTCAATAATAATTAGTAGACGTCAATACATAATGCTGTCAAGGTATTTGACAGCACAACTACAAAATTTACTGACTACGTAAAGCATCACAAGTAAACTACTTTTTAACTTTATAGAAGTACTTTTCTAGTTGATGTAACTTACTATTAAATTGTAAAGATATAAGTTAATTAATGAAATTAAAATAACATATTATAATTAAGAAGATTATCTTCTTAATTTTCAAAAGTAATAGAAAACCTTCAATAATAGCGTTTCAGAGACGTGCAAATTTAGATACTTAGCCAAATCTTTTTTTTTTATTTCAAACTTTTTACTCCTTAGTTTAATATTTTTAAAATTTAAGAACTGTTTATTAACTGTTAAGTAATAAGTTACAGCAATTATAAATTAATTATATAGACAGAATAGTAAATTTTACGCGATCTGGCGAATTGAAGGTTCAGTTCGGGTTTATTTGTCTCATTTATCTTCTAAATAATTTGCTTATTTAGAAAAATCTATGAAATCTTTAGATTGGAGAAAAAATGTTGTCATTTATTATAGAAGAATTATTTTTAATTTTTATATATTTAATTTTTGATGGTTGGAGATTAGATTGGAACAATGTGTTGACAGTGATGTTGGGTTACCAGGTAGAAGGGTCTGAAGACAAAGCAAACTCTTTCCTCCAGGGGCAGCACACAAGTCTAATACTTGGTCACCATAACGCAAATCGAGAGCAAGAACAGGCAATAAAGAACTACCATCCATCAAGTAATAATCTGAAATGTAGTCAAACAAATTTATTATTAAAATTAGCATTAATTAATTTTAAAAAAATGTAAAAAATATTCAAAATATCATGAATTGGAAATGTACAATTTGGAAAGCTGTGGAATATATCGACAAACTTTTTATATGATTCCTGTAAGAATAGATTCACAGGTAGTCACAATCGTCGTTCTCATCACATCTATATGATATGCAATCGTCCAATAACCTTGCAGGAATGTAGGATTTCTTCTAGATTAACAGAGTTATCTAGAAGATTCGAAGTACACCCACAACGAGGCATACAACACATGACGGGCTCAAGCATCACGGTGCCTGTGGTCGTAGCCGTCCCAACAATACTGAAAGTCCCTACTGACAGTTTGGTATTCGGGTGATAAATAAAAATCTCTCATCTCAAGTAGAAGAGCTCTATTAATTTCTGAAAAGTGGAGCTCTGGTTTACTCGACCATTTGCGTAAGCCTTCTGTTTTCAGTCGGGAGAACTCCTCTGTACAAGGGCACACTTCTGTCACACAGAGAGGATATAGCACACTGACTCTTAGGAATAAAGTTGTCCACCCGACATAAGTGGGGATCCCTGATTGCTTAGCCATCTCTTGTTGATGAAGACAAACAACAATCACTAATCATAAGACTTTCAAATACACAAAATTCCATCCATCTTTTAAAAAAGGAGATGTTGACTGCTTAAAGCCAAATTGATCACTGCCCTGATCTATAATCTGACCAAGCAAGGGAAAGAAAAAGGCAGAAAAGGGAAGGAAGGAAATTAAATAAAATTATATATAAATAATAAAGTAAAAGTATGAAATAAGTCAAGAAAAAAAGGATAGAAAATGAAAAAATCTTCAAAATTATTAAAATAAACCTAAAAAAAAATCATTTAACTATATATAGGCTTTGTCCCGTTAGTCGTTATACATCAAAGGAGACAAAATGAAATATAGGCCTCTCACTGTAATTTCATGAACAAAACTGTTTTAAAAAGTGACTTTTGCAAATAAACTATAGTATAACTATAAACAAAAAACACGATACACTGATGCTTACCTAATACTCCAGTTGAACCTTTTTTAGGTGTTTTAAATGCGGATACATTGCCAGATTCAAAAGTATAAATTTTCAATATTTTAGGGAAATTGATGAATCTTTCTTGTTTTACAGTCACTGGGAAGTCGTTGGGAGTTTCATAGTGAGAGTAATATTCTGATTCTAACACCCAGTCTTCCATGCCTTTCAGTTTATCTGGAGGAATATGTTCGTACATATTTGATAAAGAGGCTCCCTTCTCCGCTATCACCAGTCTATCCTCCCTTCAACAAACCAAATAAACTCAAATATACCTCGACAGTGGTTTATTACCTTCAAATTATTCACTTCTTCGTCATAAAATAGGTTCATAAACATTAAAATTCATTTAAATATATATGATATTTGACACACTAACGATTGGTACAAAACCATAATAATACATTTAAAATATAAATGAAAATGTAACAAAAAAAATACAAGAAAAATTCGGTTAAACAATTAAAAAATCATATACGTACTTGCTTTGATCTTCTTCGACATTACTAGAACTACCAGGATTTATTGAACTGATTTCTTCTCTTTGCTGGGACAAATTAATCTCTTCTACTACTTTGTCCAAATGGACTTTTCTATCTGTCTTTCTTTTTAAAGATTTCGAACGTTTCTTTGATTTTTGTACTTCCACTAAGCTTTGAAAATTTATGGCTCCTTCGCTCTAAAAGAAAAAATGTCTTAAATACAAAATAAACAATTGAATTGACAATATTAAAAATATGAATTCTAAAATTTAACCTGCAAACATTCTTCTATTTTTTCAGTATCACTGTAATTATTAACCACAGCTATATATTTATTTGGGCATAAAAGTCCCAGTCTTATTGAAGGCCACGAATTTTCAAAAACACCTTTGTAGAAATTATCAAAATGCTGGAGTGCTCTTTGGGAAGGAGTTTTCTTTCGAGATTCTTTAACCTGAAACAATAATAAGTTCATTTGAACAGATTATGACATTTTATGTACCACAAAACAAAAATAATATTTGAATTCAATTTGCTATATCATATAAGAATCAAAAAAACCCGCTTGCGAAAATAGAATCCTGAAATTTTTGTAGGTGAAACAAGCACACTTGTTTCAGGTAAAACACATTTAATACGCAGTAGATTTCGTTAAGTACTTTTTAGGCAGCTGATCTACATTAATGACAATCATTATATCTTCCCGTTAATTTAAAATTAACTAACAATAATTAACAAATTCATTTGAATATTCCTATTACTAACTGCAAAAACTTTATACTTTTTAATGTGTTGAAAATATATTGATTATTTCTATATATTTCACTTTTAATCACTTCAAATATAGTTATATTGCCTTTTATTTACTCGTTCAGTCAAATTTTAGATATTTGTACGTTGATGCCCAATTTTTGAGACTTATTACAATTCTGTTAGGGATCTAGAACTAACTTGTTTAAAACCTGAGCAGTTTCAAACAAACGACCGATAAGATAAAACAAATTTCCTCAGACTTCTTATCATTACTTTTATTGTTACAATACTATGTTGAAAAATAAACTTAAAAGATCAGATAGTTTAAGGAATATAATATTAGATAATTAGAAAATCTAATTAACTCGAATACTTAAAACACACATTAAGACCGTACCTTCAAATATATACTACCTTATTAAAAAATGAAAAATTTTTTCCATTTTGATTTAGTTATAAATATTAGAAAAGAAATATAAAACCTCAGGAAGGTTCTTCTGGTCCACATACAATCTAATGAAAATATTGATATTGCTCCATGACTTTCTTATAATATCTCGTTTATTTAATATTCAATCAGGTGCAATTATAAACCTGGTCCCTCAAACAACATAACGAAGTTCCACAAATACTATTTTATTAATAATTTTACCCACCGATTTCCCACTCTGTTGACCCCATTTTTGTCTTGTAGTACTCAGAAATATTTTGAACAATTTGGTCTTAATAATATTTTCTCTCAACATCGAATTTAAAACCTGCTGACAATACAAAGGGATTGATTGGTAAACAACGGTGGAGGTTGCATATGGGTTGCTTTTATTGATAAGTGTTTATGCAAAAATTGTTTAATATGTATATTTTCACAATGAATTAGACAAATTACTTATCAAAGATATTATTAATATCCGTTGCAATAGTAATAGAGCTTAAATGTCATTTATATTTCAAGTTGTTGGTTAAAAAGTTCTAAACAGTCAATAATGCTAATGACGTCATAGTAAATTGTCCTTTCTTGTAAAGTTGGTTTTAGAGTGAGGGATAATGTATTTCTTAGGTTGTGATATTATTAGTGCTTTTAAAGTGAAGGCAGTAAGTAAAAGTATGCCACACAATTGTAGTTACCATTATTTGGAGATGTGAATTAATAAAACTGGCATGCATAATCCTGAGAAAAGTGAATCAATGGGCTAGGAGGAAAAAATCTCTGACAGTATGAATAAATATTTTATTAAATGGATGTGGAAAGTGTTGAAGCTGGTCATTTGGGGGGAGGAGTTATTAAACTTGATACCGTTCGAATTTTACATCAGACTGTAGTTACTCTAAGGACTGCACTTGAGGAATCCAGGACAGAATTAACGCTTTTGAAAGAACAATTGAAAAACCATCCTCTTCAGTCAGATTATGTTCATACTATAGAAAATCTTTCAGTGGAAAATCACGTTCTTCGTGAAAAAATTTTGGCTTTGTCTTCCTCAGATAAAAAAGAAAACGTAAAAATGTCAAATCTTAGTATTGATATGGAAGATTGTGACTTAGATAACGACTGTGCAAATTTAGTTGATGAAGTTTTTATGGACAGCAAAGAAGAACAAGCTAAAAGTGATTTAGATGCTGAACAACATTTATTAGAAACTGAAGACACTAGACAGTTTGACTTAACTGCTAAAGTAAGTAAAGGGGATTCAGAGGAAAGCGAAGAAGTTGATGATATAGAACTTATATTTACTACTGATGACACAAAGGAATTAGGCTTTCAGGAAGATTTAGTATCAATACCTGAAGGAGATGGCTTTACAAAACACAGACTAGAGGGTGAAATTGGCTCTGGTTTAAAGCAAACATGGTCTCAATCGGTTCTTGTAGAAACAGATATTTCAAAATGTGGAGTCATTGACTCATCTTGTAACCGTACAGTCACTCCAATGATACTTAGGGAATCACCACTAAATTCGCCTAAATCTGATAAAATAGTAAAACCCATTATAAAGTTCAGTGATTCAAAAAATCCGATCCGTCCTATTATAACTGAAAAAGTTTGCAATAAACAGGAATCGGAAACTCAAACAGATATTACAGCTGTACCTCTGCAATGGAGATCAGAAGGTTATCTTGCACATTCAAAACTCAGTAATCTTACTACTCTTCCGTCAAAGTTTGCATACCCTTTTCCAAGAAAACAGTCTTTGAGACTGAGTGAAAAAACACAAGAAGCTCGCCGAGTACTTTTGTCAGATATTAACTTCACTAGTATGGTTCCAGAATTATCTAGAAGTGCGGATCACATTTGTCAAGATAATCTTGGTTTAATGGCAAGGTGAAAACTTGTTGAATACGCTTTATGACAGTTGCATTATATGTTTATTAATGTATGATAATTGTAGGTACCCACGGGCAATGTGCTATATGAAAGACACTGGAAGTCTCCTCTCACCTGCTTGGGTTTGTTGTGAATGTCATTTTTCTTGTGACTGTTGTCATAATATTGCTCATTCACGGAGGCTATCGACTAGACCCTCGATATATTCACTTGATAGACCAACATCTTCCGTTCCTTCCTCTCCGACACACTCAATGAGGTCAAATTTCTCTTAACTTTCCTTTTGTAAATATAGGGAATTTTATATTTAAACCAAATTTTTCCTTCATAGTAAGTTAATTAACCACTATTAACCATACCGATCATTCATCATCAACTATGAAACATAGTGTGTTATTTGGTGAATCTGTGTTGATATTAATTTACAGTAATGAGTTTTAATTTTTATCCAGAAACCAAGGTCATATGTCAGCAGCTTTTAGATGTAATCCTTCTCTGATAAATAATACATAACATAATTAGAAATTACTGGTTATAGATGGAATAAATAAGCAAAGAGTTTTCTTTATTTTTTTCATTAAATTCTAAAAACAAATTCCAAAATTCACTTTATTCAGATATATGTTTTCAGTCGTTAATTATATGTAACTGTTTGTTGCATTTCCTTCAATTTAATCTAGTCAATTTTAAACAGAGTTTACATAAACCAATAAATTGATGGCCGTGCTTGAGATTTGCTACATGTATGATACGTTGTATTATTCCTACAATGTATCAACATTGGAAAATCTCCCACAAAATATGTTTTATGATAACAATGGTAGAATACACAATCATAGAATCACTTATGATTTTTCTTGGATTCAAAACTATTAGGGAGACATATTGATGTGTGAGAAATGTTACGCTTATATAAATATGAGTTATCGCTCTTAGCAGTCATGAAATTATCAATATAGATAGAAATTATCAAATGGATATGATATAAAGGCCATATATAGATATAAAGACAACAATTATAAAGATATTTGTATTGTGTCTGTAAAATCTTGTTTTACCCAATATAACTGTTTAATTTGTTAATGATGCCTGTACCATCATGTCTGTTTATTTAATACTGTTTTAAATGACATTTAAATTTAACATGCTTAGTTTTTTTTTGTAGGTCAAGAAGTGTTTCATTTTCTGCTTGCAGCAGAAGAGGTCTTCATGCTGGTAAACCCAGAATATCGTCATCATATGCCTTGAAGAACCACATTCCTCCTATCAGACAAAGTTCTGTACCTGCATCTCGAAGTGTCAAATTTTCTGGTAAACAGTTTATTGGTTTTCATTTGTAATAAATTTCATAGTTTATTTAGTAAAAATTAAGGATTTTATCAACTTTTTAATCCAAATAGCGTATCTTTATTATTTCGTAAAAAAAAGTACTTCTGTTTGTGTATTTAGAAGATGAATGACAACTTTTTTCATGATAGAAAATTCTTGATCTTTGTCCTTCATGGATAAACAAAATTGGATGGTACAATAAGTTATAATTTTTTGATATGGTACCATGTGCCCTGATTATGTATAAGGCTTTTTCCTAATACCTTAAAAGATTTTTCAATGACTTTCCCCTAATGTCTTAGTGATAGCTGTGTTTTTGCTTGCCTTTTATACTGAAATAAATTCTAGTTTGGTTATGACCGTAGATTTTAATATGAAGATAATTCTAATAAACTTGACTAAAGAAAAATTGAAGGCACCTTTTGTGGAATAGCCGATAATATGACTCGCTTAACGTTAATGAGTGCCATTAAAATACGAGTAACAGTCTCCAACCTTAGAACAGAATGGAGCCGATGCTTGTAAATACGGGCGTTCAAAACAGAAATGTTATTTTGGAAAAAATACCTATAAAATACACTACGAACAAATATTTAACATAAACGTTTCCCATATCTAAACGTAGGTTATATCTAAAATGAAACACACCTGAGGGCATCTATAGCTAAGAAGTTACAAACAATATGAATTCAAAGATATATATACCAATTGTTGAAAGGTTGTAAGATAAAAGGTGTTTGTATGGAGGGGACTTGGGTGGAAGAAGATATGACGGGGATAAGATACGCTAGTATAATTGGAATGTTAAATTTTGAATGATTCATTATGACCTCTATGCGATTATGAGAGGGTTCGATACCCTCTCTGCCCCACAATTTATTCACGTGGGAGGTGAAAAAATCTGATCACATCGTCACTGGGAGAGGACGTTAATTTTTAAGCTTGTTAATGATGAAAATACAATAAGTTTTCAGCACAAGGATTTAATTATACAATACCGCACTACAACTGCTAGTAGAGCTCATGAGTTTTAAGCTTGTGTTGTTCTATAGGTGTATCTCAGTTTTCTGGCCACACCACCTGTACATGAAGTCAGGTTTCTTATTTGTGATCTGCCCTTTTGCTGTCTTTATAGGGATGCCCAAGGTGGACGTCGCGGAAGCGGGCAATTCGATACTAGGACATGCAACGAAACGATTACTTCGCCCAACTGTTATCATGAGATCGATAAGCAAGGGACCAAGAATAACCTTCAAAGCATACGTGAACCACAGTTAATGCATTAAAAAAATCGAGACTTAACCAAATCTTATTGCAAGGCTTAAACGATGTCATTATTACTGGGATCATTCACGCTTTCACTCACATGAGTCATAGTCGGCCTTATTTTCATTAGATCTGATTTCCCGCTTCCCTAAGAGGACGTTAAGTCGTCGGTAAGGAGCCTGTACGATGTCAGGTATTCGTTAAAGAGCCCTACTCTAACTACTCTTGAGTTAGACAAAATTTGGGACTCCCAATGTAGAATGTTTACATTGTGAGTAGTATTCAAATGGCTTGTCTTCGGGGTGCTCCCTTGTGGGACTGTACTGCAGCATATTCAACCATCCTATTATTATAATTTACTTAATTAGAGTATGAATGACTAAGTTGAAGGTAGATGCAAACTTCTGATTAATAATAGTAGCACTATTTAGACTATCTAATCACTATATTTGGCCTCATCAGTAGTGACATTAAAAATATTCTTCTTAAGTTTTATGCTTCTAATACGTTATGCTATGGTAATATAGTTATGAATCGTTCCCTAATTAATGATTTCTCCAAGATTATTTATTTATTTTAATTAAAGTAGCTGTCATTGTAATAGACAGGTTTGGAATCAAATGTTTCAAAAATACAAAAAAAAAAAAAGAAAGAAAACTGAAGAGACGTTTAGAGTTATTAACAATAGTTATAATTTTTTTTTTGTAAATAAGTATACAGGGTGAGCCAAAAGTAGGTGGACAGTAAATAATATTTATTTAGAGATCTATTACTAATACATATGGCACAGTTCTTACATTGGCAATTAAATATTATTGTGAACAATAATATAAAAGCTTTTAAATTTGACCGATGCAGGTATTCATACTGCTTTCATATACGCAGCTTTCAAGTCTGTCTCTAACGCATCGACTAACATTTTTGCACCGCTACCCAGACGGATCCCTACCCGTTGTGCGAAAGTCTGTCTAGATACAATTTTGTCCTTGAATAATCCCCAAAAGAAAACTTATGTTGGGAACGTCAAGTCCTGTGAACGTACCGGCCAATCAATTGGTCCTCGTAGTCGAATCTATTTCCCAAGAAATGTTTCATTAAGTTACTCAAGATCAAGATATACTAGTTGAATGTTGAAAACCAAGAAGTGTCGGCGATTTAAGAAAATCGCATAAGAGCATTTGAAGAAATTAATACCCAGATAGACTTGTGCGAGAAATGTTTGTCGAAGGGTATGAGGCAGAATCAAAGCTGTGTAAATCGTGATGAAAAATATTAAATCAATTTTGTTGTTATAGAAATAAGAATATTGATGAAGGTATCTGTTCCAGACTGCATTGGACACTCACTTCCAGACCTTAGGAGGAGGGATAGTTATGGAGGTTCAACTGAATCATTGATTGCTGAATCAGAAGAGTTTCTCAGGCATTCTGTTGACTCCATTCTAAGTTTTGACATTAACCCGTCCAAGATAGCAACTCATTCAAGATCAAACCATTGCTTTAGTAAGTTTCCTTTACGAATTTAGCAAGCACTGCATTTATTATAATTACTGTTTATTGAATTTAACTTGGAAGTTTTTATGCTGACTGCATATACAGCTGTAGTTTCTTGGATTATAGTGGGATATGGTGGTCTTTTAGTGTTTGACAATAATTATAATTATAATTATCAAAACTCCAATCTTGTTATATTAATATTTTGCTCTATTGTAGTGAATATTTCCATACTCTTTGATGTTGATTTTGAATTAAAAAAAACAACTCCATAAGACAAACTTTCATCGAAAATGGTTACAAAATTATCTCCACTGTCTTGTGACCGAATCGGTATCGTTGATTCTCCCTGTGTCCGTTATAAGGGTAGGTTGAAGGTACGGCTGACCACCTCACCATTTGAAGTTTGCAAGGTTCTCACTTGCAGAGTACATATCAGCTTATACATATACATATCGCAGGCGATTATATCAACTCAATGTAGTGACTCCAGTTCCCTAAAGGAGAAGGTTACTTGTAGATATGTCTGTATCTTCAGATCATAATTTACTGGACAAATTTGTAACATATCCTTACAAAACTGTCAGAGTGTTGTGTGCTTTTTCTTTAGGTCACAGTTCATAATCACGAATTCATTCTGGGCATTCAGTCCTTAGTCATAAACTGATGAATGCATAATTAATTATTGTAATAATTTTGTCCGAGATTCCGTTCTTTGTCTTCTCCTTCAAAATTTGTTTATTTCTTATGAGAAATGAATTGAGTCCTTTGAATTCTATCACCGTTTGACTCTTTAAATGAAATACATAAGTTAATCAATGCTTATGAGAAGAGGGTGAAATGCAATATTAGATCCACCTCAGTTTTATTCGGTTATCAGACTATTTGTTAATATTTTTTTTAAAAGAACTGTGATCCCTGACTAAATTGAATCTACTTATATACGAATTAAATCATTGAAATGTATATTTTTTTTACTTAAGTACACAATAGTCATTATGTTGCATAAACACTTCGTTTTGTAAGTGAATTTTTTTTTTTTATTAATTCATGAATTTTGCAGAAAAATTAGGAGAGCCGTTTCTTCCCAAGACGGCTAATGAACTACGAGTAGATCATGTGGTCAAAGTGATTACCCGCGCAGGGAAGGTGGAGACAGGTAGAGTAAAGTACGTCGGTCCAGTGCCAGGGCATAGTGAAACTTTCGTTGGAGTTCTTGTCTCTCCTGGAGCTGGTGATTCTGATGGTTCTTTCCAGGGTGCTCATTTCTTTTCATGGTACTTAATATCTCTTTGTCTTTTAGATAAATCAAATAAATTATAATATGACAATTATTAATATTTTAGTATGTATTTGAGTAGAATAATTAGAAGAAGCAGTAACAACTACATGGATATCAAGAATTTGATATCCCGTAGCTTATTACTTATTCTAGATGATTTTGGAGAGTTGGTCACGAATCATTTCATCACCGACGTTTTGTCAATATTGATTGACATTTTCAAGGCTTTAGAACGTAAACAATAAATGAGAAAAATAGTACGTTATACAAATGAAAAATAAATGGATTTAAAATTATTAACTAAAATTGAATATAAACAGTATTTAAAATAATGATAAATACCTTGAATTTGGGCTAATTACTTCAGTTTAACTTAGTCCTTACTATGTGTTAACTTTGTCAACCAATTGTTGAATTCGGTGTTAATTTGTAGTAACCAACCCAAATCCAAGGTGTTTATAATTATTTTAAATACTGTTTATATTCTGTATTAATTTTGATTTATTCTTTGTGTACCTGTTTTGATCGCTGTGCACCTTAGCTTTCCAGCCATTACACCAAAGATCAAATCAGGCCGACGATTTAACGTGTTGCCCTTTTGTCACCTCCAAGTTTTGCCACCCAAAACTTGGGGTGTCCGAGGTGGACCTCGCGGAGGCGGGCACCACGATTCTACGTCGCGCATAAGACCAAGAATTAAATTAACTAATTCACGCAATAATACCAGGGGGGCGAAAACAACAAAAACGGCAGTTATAATCCTGGTATAAGGTGGCTCATTTACCTCACTACCAAACATTAACGCTGGGTTACAATGGCTCTCTTTTTCCTGCCCACCTCGTGGATGAACTCGAGGTATGCCTTCACGTTTTTACGTTTGAACGATACCTCGTAAAGCTCGCTTGCCTCTTTGCCAACTATCGCCTCGACCTTTGTCCTTTCATAGTCATATCTGGGGCACTCCTCAATCACATTATTGTTTGTGTACCATATATATCCTTGAAAATATTAATAAAATTGATGAAACGTCGGTAAGGAACTGATTGCTCGTTGCTGCTTGAGCAATCTAACTCTCCGCAATCCTTTAGATTAATTATATGGATATTGTTCATTTATAGAGAGAACTCTATTTGCTATTTCCACTTAGTTCAGTATTACATTTATCAATTGGTTAACAATAGCAGACGGACTTAATGTTTTTGGTTTCATTTAATTAGAATATGCTTACTAAAGTTCTACACTTTTGAACATTGATTGTTTTAACAGTCTTAAACCCCACATTGCCATGGATTTCTATTTTCTCTTAAACAGTTTGGTTTCATTTCAGTTCATTCAACAAAGAGAGAAATTAATCAATTTTTTTTCTTTTTTAAGTTAAATATTCATTTTGTCAGTTTACGTATCAAAACTACTTCATTTATTATATTGACAATTTCAGTTTTATAAAATTAAGCCTTTGTAATAATATCAACATTATTGATCCATACTCAAACTAACTTAACATTATCACAATGGTTTGTTTTGTTTCAGTGAATCTGGATGTGCAGTTTTTGTTCCCTTCAAAAAAGTAATTCTTGCCTGGTGCAGTTAAGTAAAAAAAAAAACCATATATTAGATGCTCTAGAATTTTATTTGTGGTTAAATATAAGATACTGTCAATCCTAAATGTTGATATATTGGTGTATAATTACTCGTTTTTAGTCACTTCAATAGAGTGACTAAACAGGTTTTAGTAAACCCTAAATAGGTTGACTAAAACCTGTTTAGAGTTTCAGTAGTTTTAATAAACAGGTTTTATCAACATCTGATGGATCTGAATTGTTGTTTTCAGTGCATGATTGTTAGAAGAGTGTCTTCAAACTTCATGTTTCCTCTATGATATTTCAGGATTTTTTTTTTGTTGGATAACATTATAAAAGACAAAAAAAAAAAACAAACAGAAAAAATATTTTGTTATTCCGATATCTCTTCAACAATCTTTATTTACCTTCCATATTTAAAAACAGGGTCATCGAAAATTCCATGTACAAGTTGAATTTTTGTAACTTTTCTGTGGAATGGATTTGTAGAACTTATTGTAATAATACAGGAATCTTGTATTATTTTAGTTTAATATATTAAAATTTTACTTTAAATTAAGTAATTTAAATGAAAGAAAATGTTAAAAGCTTTGATTGGCTGAGTCAGAATTTATATATTTCTAGGATTTGTAAGTCAGTTTCAATCCAACGGAGATTGAGTACTTATCAATAAAGTTGACGAACATAAAAAAAGAATTTACTTCGTTTTCAAAGTTTTTTAGAGAAATAAACACTTATTTTGAATTCTTGGTATAGTTTATTTCTGCTCAATCAAATTTTTTGATTAACACGAGTACTATACAAAATTTATCATTATTTCCTAATGGTTACCATTCACAAATTATTTTGACATATGTTGCATAATTTCGTTCCTCTTCATTATATTTTCATATTACCTAATTATAAATGAGGGATCTGTCTATCGTATAAGTCAGGGATGTTCTGTTTAGCCTTATTAACACCGTATGTACTTTAAAATACCAAATCTTTTAGCGGTTGACCGATTGTTATAGCAATAGACGAAATGAGTAATATACGTATTCTTGTTTAACGATTTTTGCTGATTACAAGATCAACGTGAAATTTACAATTGGTTTGATTTTATAATACTTATAATCAGTTTTGACATGATGATGTAGCTATTCAAAATCATTATTCCAAATATTCATCTGCAGTTCTAAGTCGTCATAGCCAATTTTGTAGTGATTTTCAAAAAAAATAAA
Source organism: Hermatobates lingyangjiaoensis (assembly GCA_026182355.1). Taxonomy (NCBI): domain Eukaryota; kingdom Metazoa; phylum Arthropoda; class Insecta; order Hemiptera; family Hermatobatidae; genus Hermatobates; species Hermatobates lingyangjiaoensis. The sequence continues at coordinate 3,048,111 of JAPFBL010000253.1, forward strand.
TTATTCTTCTAACCATGAATATTATTATCATTCCCGAGAAAAATAGTAATTTCCGTTTTTACATTCGCACTATAAGTGGATAGAACTGAACACACTACGTGTTAAAACACTTTACTTTCTTAAGAAACGTAAAAATTCTGTAAGTCTGTAATTTCTAAGTATACATCAAAGTTCTCCGAGTATGTGCTTGTTAAAATTGAACACTTTTTTTAAAAAAAACAATTAAATGATCGAGCAATATTTGTTTGAACACCCGCAATATATTGTTAAAAAGATTTTATAATGAGTTCGTAAAAAAGAAATCATATCTTAAAATTTTATGTGAAATCAAAGTTTTGAAACATAACAATGTTTCTTTATAAAAGGAAAGAAAAAAGAGGCTTTTATTTTCCTTTAGATTTGCAAAAAACATGTTTATTTGTTAGTATACTAGTCCTAATACTTTTTAATCTAATCCTATTGAGGCGGTGACAGTTTTTGGTTCATTAACTGAAGAATAAAGTTTACTGCACTGTTAGAATAATATATGAAACCATTTTATTTAAAAGTGATATAAATTTAATAATTTATCGAAAATTGTTTGTTGCAATTTGGGGAAGAAAAGATAATATACATGATTCTTTGATAGTATTTTCAACTCAATAACAGAAACAAAAAAAAAAAACAAATTTTTGCCATGTTATGAACAAAAGCCTGAGTCATATGTTACCTTTGAATTGATAATAGATTCACAAAGGCTTTTCATCTTAAAAACATTCAATATTTATAATTTACATGTTCAGTCATTAGGATAGGGAAATAAATATTAACTTACATTGTATTCTAGGAATGTTTAACAAACTGTAGATGCAAATAGCTTACGATTGCTTTTGCATGAACTCATTCATAAGATGGAATGTATCTAAATATTGAACTTAATGAATGATGACATGGGCTTATGAATTAAAAAAAGACATATCTTGATGAGTGAGCTGTCAGGACTGTTCATAAATTGATATTGCATTTTTTGTACTATATTGTTGTTATATTTCCTTTAATCATAAAATCTGAGCAATAAGAAAGTATATTACTGAAAAATTCTAATTTGAGTTTATTGAAACCTTCATATTATCAAATCGATCATTTTCAACTCTGTTGAAGTGCATATGAATTTTATTCTTTGACTAGGTTATTGTGTTATTTGGACATTTGTATACAAACATATAGAAAAAATTCATTTAAACTGTGTCCCAATACTTATTAATTTTTTTTTAAAAAGTTTTTAACATAGTTGATTGGATAAATATGTACTTATTACGGACTCATAGGACAAAGTTTAGTCTATCCATTGATCCAAAATCTATTAATGTATAACATTTTGGGTTCTTATGTGTTAATGTTTGGGTTTGAATGTGTTAAGCATGAAACTGAATGGCAGTAAAAATTATATTTTTAATATGACTAACCTGTTTTTGTTTTCAAAATAATAATCATGAAAAGGTAACCGAAACCTATAGCAGTTTGAAATTGACTGATTTAGGGATGTTCTTTGACCGGAGTAAAACTTGTTTTTAAGAGTAATGTCAACTAAATTACTATTGAATGTTCTCTTTTATTTGGGTAGTTATGAGTACTTTTTGAGAAACTTTTACAAGAACTTGTTTCACGAAATATTGTTAGTGTTTCTTTCAGGGCTCTCTTAATATCTGGAAAAATAAAATTAAGCAAGTTTTGTAGGTAATAGAAGTTTATTTGATGTTGATGTAAAACATTTTATATTTAAATGTGAAAATTCAGTTGCAACTTTATTTGACAACTGGAATGTGTTCATATAAAACCTGGTAGGTTAATTGAAGTTTAGAGACTGTCCAAACAATTGTACTTAGAATGAAAGCACTTAATAAATCACCAGCTTGCACACTCTTAACTCTTATAAAACGTTTTTCTTTTCATCTTTGTCAGATCTATGTAGTCTAATTAAATGAAATGTCTATATATGAAACTAAATCTAAGAAAATGTCCTTGTTATAGTCTGAGTATGTACGAGTCCATTTGTGTAAGAACCTCTTTAAAAATGATTTTTTTATTTTATAGTTCATTAAAAGCATTTTTTCTTAACACATTGCACGCAACTTTCTTTTAAATAACAGTTGATTTAAAAATATTGTGGCAAATTAAGTTATTACATGATATTTCAATATAAGATAAACAATTCTTAGATTAAATCATTCGCAAAGAGCATATTTTCAATTGAAGTGGTTTCTACATGTTTAAAGCCGTTTTAGGTAATTACTTTAAGAAATCATCCCTAGTATATAGATATATTTCTATAGCTTAGTATTTCAATTGTAGAATAAAGGTTTTTTTCTGATTATTTATTAAAACACTTTAAAGATCGAAGAATAAATATCTCATTGAGGTTCACAAGATTACACTTGTTGAAAAAAGATTGTGGGTGATGACTGCGGATACATTTGAAAATAATTTAAATATTTACACCTGACAGAACAGTTTATATGAAGAAGGGAATTAACTTTATAGTTTATATAATTTTTTTATTTTAATGGGAAAGTCTCTTACTATAGTTCATTAGATCTTTAATTTATAAAGTACCAATTTCTGGTCTAAAAGTTAAGAATATTAAATAGAAATAATTATAAAATATTATTGCTTGAATAATATTTAGTCAAGTTTATTTTTTTTTATTTGCTGCTTTCTGCTAGCGAAAACTGCCCTGATCTTAGAATTATTTTTTGAAAGGGTTATGATAGATGCCATGGTATTATAACTTAGTATCTACAATTTATTTTGTGATATTAGAAATTTGAAACGACAAATGCGAATTGGATTGGCTCCTAATTTTTTTTTTTTTTTTTTTTTTTGAGGATTAATACTTACAACTGAAGTTTCTTATTTTAACAATCTTAATTTCCAACTTTAGCCGAAATTTAACAAACGTTAGGGATGACTACATGTCAACTTAGTGAAACTTGTTTTAAGCGTGAAACTAAAGCTTTTAAGTGTTTTCTTTTAAGGACTGTTACTTCTTATATATTTTTTTCTTATTTTAATTTTATTACTTCAGTTTATTTTCTGTGGTAAACAGAAGCAGTTTTTAGGAATATTTTGTACAGTTCAGTTATTTTGATGTGAAGTTTACAATAACTGCAGGCATTGAGCTCATACTGTTGTATTAAGCATGTATTTACAGCTTAGATTTCCAAGATATATTATGAAATTTTGTTACCTTTAGGCTTATCTTTTTATATATTTTATAAAACAATGATTAAGCTATTACCATTCTCTCAATTCAAGACTCATTTTTAATATTTGATACAATATTATGCTTTATTTTATAAATTGTTCTATTACTTTTATATCTCTAATTTTAACTTTCAATCTGTTTTATTCTAATGAGATACTTACATTGATCTTGTTAAGCATAGTCTAAATGTTCTAATGATGTGGACACGTAACCATAGTGAACTAAATTTGCTGTACTGTTGTTCTCTTTAGATCTAATTATTGTAAAGATCCTGTTCAAATCACTTGTTCGTAAATTACATTTCAACATAAATATGATTACTTTCCTTAAGTTTTATTATTGTACTTTAATAGTAACTTCAAAATTAATGAAATGACAAGCAAATATGTTGTATTCCCTTTGATGTATTAACTACTTTTATCTATCGTCGTCATTCATCAATTCAAGAATCTCAAGTTAGTACGACACTTGAATCACGATGTTTTCGAGTAGTATTCTTTCAACCCTTGATGCATTTTTTTTTATAATCTCATTTTTTGACTCCTTATTATCATCTAATGTAATTGAATTAGGACAATTTTATTCCCTTTTATGAAACATTCCATACAAGAACCTAAAATTAATTTATTTTTTGAATATATATTACTTTTGGGATTGTCTCCTATTACTAGGTTATATTGTTAAAAATATTAATGGTTGTAATTATGTTTATCTTTTTTTCTTGCATTGACTTGTCTTTATTGTACCATTTTTTAAAAGGTTTTTTTATATTATTTGCCTTTATTTATCTTTCTGTGATTTGTATTATTCTTTACGCTTCTATATTTATTCGTGCTAGTCATAATGCATTGCTTGAGATTAAATATCTGCATTTATGGACCATATAAATAAATAATTTTTTGTTACTTGTGAGTATAGCAATCTATACCATACCTCAAGTTTATATATAAATTTATTTAATTTAGTAAAGATACAAATGTAATTTATTTTAAATACTTGGAATTGGAAATCCATAAGGAAATAATATATTTTTATGTAATATTGCCTTTATACAGTTTTCATATCAACATCTACTATGTACCACATTCCATTCTTAAGTTTGTGTATTTTCAGGGTTTTTCCATTTTATAAAAAGTTATTTATTTCAAAAGTGTATTTTTTCATTTCCTTTGAAGCAAATTGTTTATTTGAGACTGGTTTTGAATAAAAAAACTAAGGAATAATATAATCTCCAAAAATATGAAAATATAATCTCCGAAGTAGTAAACCGCTTTACCTGATAGCAAACATTGTAGAACACAAATAAACACTTTCAAAAAATAAGGTATAAATTATTAAGATAGAAAATACAGTGTAATTGAGAAATGGTCGACTGCTTTGAAGAAAATAAAAATATTCTTCACAACAGTCAACTGAAGAACTCTCTGGTTAGAGGACTAGACCTAAAGCAGAACTGCTGCGAAGGAGAAAATAAAAAAAAGAATTAAGGAGTTAAGATTGAAAGAAATATAAAGAAGAATAAAGGGGAAGAAGAAAACAGAAAATTTAAGAAATATATATTAAAAAATAAATAGACGGAATTAAAAAACTGTAAAAAGATAATAAAAAAACGGGCATGTTTAAGTACTTGGACTGTGAAACATACATTGAAGCTGAGATGGTTGAAATTGGCGTGAGTGGCGACGGAGAGACAGCTGCGTTTACCAACCGAAAGAAGAAAACAGAAAATATAACAAATATATATTAAAAAATAAATAGACGAATCAAAAAACTGGAAAAAGAGTAAAAAAAGGGACATATTTAAGTACTTGGACTGAAACATTCATTGAAGCTGAGATGGTGGGAATTGGAGTGAGTGGCGACAGAGAGATTGCTACGTTTACCAACCATTTAATATAACCATTAACCATTTAATTAATTTAATATAACCATTCAATATATGAATAATATATTAAATATCTACCAACGACAAGACAAAACGATAAGTTTGCTAAATTTGTTAAAAGTTTTCATTTCATTTTTAAAGTATTTGTGTGAAAATAGTCGAAGAGTGAAGAGTAATACAGTAAATATTCAAAATTATACATTTTTTTTTATTTTCAAAGAAGTTGCATTAAAATAATCAAAAACTTATGACTAATGTGGTAAGTTTGCTTAATTTGATCAATTTTATCATTTTCATGGAATTGGTATGAGAGTAGTCAAAGCGTGAACAGTAATATTGTAGGTTTGCTGAATTTGTTATTTTTTTTATATTTTCATAGGAGTTGTGTTAGAATAGTCAAAACGACAAGACAAATACAATAAGCTTGCAAAATGGATAAACTTATTCACTCTCTTAGTATTTGAGGAAGAATAGTCGAAGAATAGTGCAATAAATTTTCAAAATTATAAATTTCTTTTTATTTTCTTGGCATTTGCATGAAAATAGTCAACAAGTTATGACTAATATAGTAAATTTGCTAAACTTGATAATTTTTTTCCATTTTCATAGTATTTGTCTGGGGGTAGTTAAAACATGAATAGTAATATAGTAAGTGTGAAGAATTTGATGATTTTTTCCACATTCATATTATTCGTGTGACGACAGTATTTTTCTTTCTTTTCATAGAATTCGTGTAAGAATATCAATAATCTTAAGACTAATACGGTAACTTTACTTAATTTGATAAATTTTTCCATTTTCATGGAATTGGTCTGAGGGTAGTCAAAGCGTGAACAGTAATATTGTAGGTTTGCTGAATTTGTTATTTTCTCATATTTTCTTAGTATTCGTGTTAGAATAGTCAAAACGACAAGACATATTTGATAGGTTTGCTAAATCTGAATTTTTTTTCATTTCCAGAGTATTTGTCGGAGAGTGAAGAGTTATGCAATAAATTTTCAAAATTATATATTTTTTTTATTTTGATAGAGGTTGCTTTTAATCATCAAAAAGATATGACTAAATCGGTAATTTTGCTTATATTGATAAATTTTTCCATTTTCATGGAATTGGTCCGACAGTAATCAAAGCGTGAACAAGTTATTATTGTATTATTGTTAATAATAATAATATAATAATAATAATAATTAATAATAGTTAATAATAATAATAAGTTATTATTGTAACAAGTTAATATTGTATGTTTGATGAATCGGTTATGTTTTAATATTTTTACAGTAGTCGTGTTGGAATAGTCAAAACGGGAAGAAATATACCATAACGTTGTTAAAATTTTTCACTTTCATGGTATTGGTGTGAGAATAGTCGGACAATGAACTGTAAAAAATTTTCAAAATGTTATATTTTTTTTATAGAAGTTGTATGAATATAATCGAAACGTTATGACTAATATGGTAACTGCTTAATTTGATAATTTTTTGCAATATTTTCGTAGTATTTGTCTGAAAGTAGTCAAAGCGTGAACTTTGAGGTTTGTTGATTTTATTTTTTTATAATTTCGTAGTAGTCGTGTTAGAATGGTGAAAATAACAACACAAATACGACAAGCTTAATAAATCTGATAAAGTTATTCACTTTCATAGAATTCGTGTGAGAATAGTCCAAGACTGAAGAGTAATGCAGTAAATTTTCAAAATTATATATTTTTTTTTATTATCCTAGAAGTTGCATGAATCTATTGAAAAAGTTATTACTAATATGGTAAGCTTGCTTGATTTGATAAATGTTATCATTTTCATAGTATTTGTGTAGAGTAGAGAAAGGATGAACAGTAATATAGTACGGTTTAAGAATTTGATAAATTTTTCCACATTCATTGTATTCGTGTGAGAATAGTGCAAAGCTGTATTTGTTATTTTCTTATATTTTCATAGCATTCGATTTAGAATAGTCAAAACGACAAGACAAATACCATAACTTTGCTAATTTTGATAAAATTTTTCATTTGCAGAGTATTTGTGTGAGAATAGTCGGAGAGTGAAAAGTAACGCAGTAAATTTTCAAAATGTTAATTTTTTTTATTTTCATAGACGTTGTATGACAATAGACAAGAAGTTATGCCTAATATGGTATGTTTGCTTAATTTAATAATTTTTACCATTTTCATAGTATTTGTCTGAGGGTAGTCAAACATGAAGGGTAATATAGTAAGTTTGAAGAATTTGATACATTTTCCATATTTATAGTATTCCTGTGAGAATGGTGGAACGGTGAAGAGTGTTTCTTTTCATAGAATTCGCGAAAGAATATCAATAATGTTAAGTCTAATCTGGTAAGTTTGTTTGATATATTTTTCCATTTTCATGGTATTTGTCTAAGAGTAGTCAAAGCGTGAACAGAAATATTGTAGGTTAGCAGACTTTATTTTTTTTTTATATTTTCATAGTAGTCGTTTTAAAAAACTCATAACGACAAAACAAATACGATTTAGCTTGCTAAATTTGATAGTTATTCACTTTCGTAGTATTTGTATGAGAATAGTGGAAGTGTGATGCCGTAAATTTTCAAAAGGTTATTTTTTTTATTTATAGAAGCGGAATGAATATTGTCAAAAACGTTATGACTAATATTGTGAGTTTGGTTAATTTGATAATTTTTTTAATGTCCATGGTATTTTTCTGAGAGTAGTCAAAGTGTGAACAGAAATATTGTAGGTTGATGAATCTGTTATTTTTTATATTTTCATAGTAGTCATGTTAGAAAACTCAAAACGACAAGACAAATACGTTAAGATGCTAACTTTGATAAAGTTATTAACTTTCAGAGTATTCGTGATGACCCGTTGGCACTGCGAGTAAGTAACGCCATGTGCCCTTGCCACTGCTTGCATCTGACATGTTACGTTGGAACTGCGGTAGGTGACACCATGTGCTGTTGGAATTGCGGGTAATTGAAGCCATGTGCCGTTGGCACTGCAGGTAAGTGACACCATGTGCCGTTGGCACTGTGGGTAGGTGACGCCATTTTCTGTTGGCACTGCGATAGGTTACATCATGTGCTGTTGGAACTACGAATAGTTGACACCATGTGCATTGGCACTTCAGATAGGTGACGCCATGAGCCGCTGGTACTTTGTATAGGTGACGGCATGTGCCGTTGACACTGCGGGTTAGTAACGCCATGTACCATTGGAACTGCTTGTGTGTTACATGTGGCGTTGGCACTGCGTTCGGTATTGCCATGTGCTGTTGAAACTGCGGGTAAGTGACGCCATGTGACGTTGGCACTTCGGGTGTGTGACGTCATTCTCTGTTGGCACTACGGGTGGTGATGCCATGTGCTGTTGGAAGTACGAATAGTTGACATCATGTGCATTGGCACTGCGGATAGCTGGCACGATGAGCCGTTGGCACTGCGGGTAAGTAACGCCATTTATCGTTGGCACTGAGGGGTAAATGACGCCATGTGCCGTTTCACTGTTTGTAGCTGACATGGATGTGGTGTAGTGTGAATAGGTGTCACCATGTACCTTTGGCACTGCGGATAAGTTACACCATGTGCTCTGGCAGGCACCATGGCACTGAAGTTAGGTGATGCAATGTGGCGTTGCACTAAGGAAAGGTGACGAAATGTGACGTTGGCACTGCGGGTAAGTAATGACATGTACCGTTGGCACTGCTTGCAGCAGACATATGTCCTTGGAACTGCATTAGGGGTCGCCATATGCTGTTGGAACTGCGGTAAGTGACGCCAAGTGTTGTTGGAACTGCGAGTAAGTGAGGCCATGTGCGTTAGTCCTGCATATAGTTGGTGTGATGACCCGTAGGAACTGCGGGTAAGTACGCCATGTGACTATGGCACTGAAGGTACAGCCACTCGCCCAACAATTGGACCACTCTCTCGACCAATCAGAGGCCAAATAATCGTTAAAACAAAAACTATTTTATACAATAGAAATATTCCTTTTTTGTTCGCATTATAATTGCCTGTATGATTAATTTAAGGGTAAACAATTATTAGCCCAAAAATATCCTGGATTTCCTATCAAAATGTTACTTCAAAAATGGATAAATAAATAAAACACCCTACAGAACTTATATGTAATTGAAAAACATTTAACATTAACAAAAAGAAACAAGGAATCATCATGTAAATGATATGTAATCAACGACTGAATATTCCCAGGGTTAAGGAATACAATTTCATTTTAATTATATTGTCAAGTGTGGATGAAACAAAATGGTAACATTAGTCAGTTTAAGAGGTTAACAGAGCTGAAGCAGTGAGGCATGGGACATCATCTATAGAAAGGAAGACTTTGCATTCCATCTCATTTATCTTTCTATCTTTTCTATTTTTTTTTTTAAAAACTATAAGGACTTGTTTATCTATTTAATTAAAATAAAGACTGCTTAAAGCTATCAATGTTAAAAAGATTCCACAATAAACATATGAAACAACAACGTCCAAACCACAAAAAAGAAATGAGAAAAAAGACTAAGATCTTTCAACCATAACAAACGGTCTTCGTTAGAATCAAATCCGAGTAGTTGAGAAATGAGTATTTTTTTTCTCATTTCTTATTGTGGTTTGGACGTAAATTCCTAGATTGGTTCACTGTTAAGTGAAGTCAATGTTAAAACTAGACATTGTAAACTTTTTATGGTAACTTTAAATTATTTTATGAAATTCAAATAAATAACTAAAAACAATTATAGTAATAATTTCAATGATTACTGAATATTTAAGAAATCCATTGACTTCGGTTTTATGACGACACCTAATTAAGAAGAAAAAAAAATTTGTAGAAGAAAGATATTTACCCCGTGAAGCATTATTGGTGAAAGAATTAACTAAAAGTCTACAGGAAAAGAAGGTTAATATATTTTTTAAAGTTCTTTTATATAATATACGAATTAAAAAAAATATTATTAACTTCTTTTATCGTTTTATGAGCTTTGCAGAATGGAAACTTTGACAATGTTACAGAATGAAACCTCCTATCCAAGTTTTTATATCTCCATTTTAGGTACTTAAAAAGACTTTTTTATTGTTATTAACACAAGTGGCACTAAATGTCAAACTTGAGTTATATTAATTGTTGTTATAATCTGTTCAGAAATATCATAAGTACACGTAACACTAGCAACTAAGAAATTGTCACAATAAAAAAATTTTAAAACTAAAACAATCAAAAGGCTTTAGAACTTTTATATTTTTACATTAACACCGTCTTTATTTTCTATTATATATATGAATAATGTAAAAGAAATAAAAATGAAGTTTAAAAGTCAAATAATACTGGCCACAATCATTTAATGTGAAGTACTCATATATTCCATTAATGTGATATCTCAAAAGAATTCATAAATATACAAAATCTATAATCAGTCCTCATTTCAATAAGGAGGAATTTTAAAAAAAAAATTAATACATTTATTATCAGTTAAGCTAACTAGAAAATATTGGCAGAGGAACTGATAGTACTATATGTTACTGATTACTGAAAGAAAAATAGGTCACCTCAATCTGAAATATTTTTTAGGCAACATACAGATAACACGATCCAAATATTACGAGATTTCCAAAAAAATGTTAAAAAATCATAATGATTTCAAGTAAGATTACTGGTAAATTAAAATAAAAAAAATACTTTTTTATACTGTTAAAGTATAAGCAAACTTCTCAGATAAAACTAAAAAAACGAATAAAGTACAGTTGGTTCATTCATGATCAATCACAAGGATCCTAATGTGATATAGATATTGGAAAAGTAGCTGAAAAAAAAAATATTCTTTAATGAATATGAATTCAATTTATGAACTAGCTGAAATATTTTGTCACAAAAAGTAAGTTATCAAAAGTAAATTAATAATTATATCTGTCAGCTAGGAAAATATTTATCAACGTTATAGAAGAAACAGTAAGAAAGGAATAACATTGACATAACTATATGCAAAAATTAGGTATTTCCTTACGATCAGTATTTTACGAAAATGTTCATGAATAATGATCAAGGTTTTTTCAAAATGAAATATTTTAATGAAAAATAATTAGAATTTAAGTTTCTATTATAATACATTAATTGTTGCTATAATTTACTGGAAGAGAAAGGCTTTAATGCAAAAAAGCAGATTCAACCAAATAGGAGTCAATTTTTTTTGTTAAAGGTACACATTCCAAACAACTATTTTACGAAAAAAACGGATACAGTTTAAGTTAATTTGCCAACTGTTTTAATTGGTGCCGAGCAAATAGCCATAAGCGACAATTGTAAACAGTACTGATGGGGAAAGAACCAAAGTGCTGAGTTGGTAAAAAAAAAACGGATTAGTATTCACAATTTGTCATTCCACCAGGAAAAGTACGGATTTCCTCTTTCTGCATTAGGTCTAAACGATAGACTTACTTCTGCTTATTGTTAAGTAATTTGAAATGATTAGGGTCAGTTATCCTTCAATCTTCATTATTTTTTATCAATCAATTCATTCTTTCTAGTTTTCAAGTTTTCTAAAGAATGAACTGATTAAGTTTTTAAGTTATTTTCTAAGACATATGTTTTTACTTAATAATGATTCAAGGCTATCAACGATTATTAGAAATATATTTTCTTATTTGAAATATATATAATTATCTCAATAATCAAACCACAATATGAAATGGGAAAACAAGACTAAGATCTATCAACCTAACAAGCTGACTTCGTCAGAGTCAAAACCCCAACTGAATCAGTATGGCCAACTGACGGTTGAAAGATCTTAGTCTTGTTTTCCCATTTCATATTGTGGTTTGATCATTGATTGTTATTTCACGTGTTTATGCGAAATCTTTATATATATATATATATATATATATAATATATATATTCCTATTTGAAATATGTTATTACCTATTTAGTAATACGTATTTGCAATGGGTATATTAAAAAACCATTTTCAAAAGTTTTCCTCCCACAATAAATAAAACCTTTACACCCCGATTATATGATAATTTGGTTATAGTGAATTGAAGAAATACACTATTATGGTAACACAAAATCAATTATTTTTTTTTAAAAAAGAAATACATTGACAACAATATTTTTAAAATTAACAGCAAATTCTACTTAATTTTGAAAATTCAAACAAACAAATTCTTTTAAATGTAATAAAGTTATTTTTCAAAAGATTTTCGCACAAACATCGTCAATTTTTTTTTGCATCAAAAAAGAAATTATAAACACTTTTAGATAGGATTATTTCAATTTGTTTTCTAACCTAGGCGAATTAATTTAAAATAAAGTACGCCGGAAGTATTAAAGAATCATTCTGCATTACTAACTCTATCAATCTTACCCAGATTATAACGTTTGTTGATATTATACTTCCGGGTATTTCAAATCTGGAATGGTAAGATCGCTTTCCGAGCTTTTCCAGTAAAAGAAGTCTAACTTTGAAATTATAAAAATAATAAGTACAGTTGTAAGAGTGAAATAAAAAAATATTTCATAAACTTGATTACAGGAATGTTTATAAAAAAAGGTAATTGGAGCATTTTTTTCTTATTTTGTGAATAATAAGGATACACAAGGACAATAATAACATGCCTCACTGCTTTGTAATATCCAAAAACATCACTACTAAATTTTACTTTGGTTAATTAACAGTTTTCTCTTAAGTCTACTTTGCTAACATTATTCGCCTGTTGCTAAATATTGTTTCATTACTCAAGCATTTGATACGTACAGGCAACAATCTACTTCTTCTTTAAAAGGGTGGGTATAAAACCATATGAAAATAACTTCTGATACATTACTATATATAAATGTTTAAGAAAATAGGAAGCATACAGGTTAAGTTTTAATTATATATAAAAAAAAAATCTGTTTTGTGACATAATATGTAAAAATAAAATAAAAAATAAAAAAATGCTACTACGATGAGAGGTTTGAAGCTACAAGGAGCCTTTGTGAAAACTCAGTACATTATATTTACATAAGACACCGAGCTACGTACAAAATCACCAGTATGCAATACTCTAACAGTACAACTTCAATAAATGACTGTGCTACAAATAAATTATCGTGAGGTTCATATAATACAACATTTACATAAATATATTTGTTTCTAAAACTAAATAAATAAAAATATATACACAAACTTCTGTTAAATTTTAACATCTACGAAACATACACAACAACCGTTGTTACTTGACATTTAATGTAGTATCACTAAAATTTATTCTTTTGAAATCACTGTATTGTCATTTACATTATTCTATTTCAATTAATAATGATAAATGAGTTAACAGCTAAATCAATAGCAATAGGCCCTTCATAATGTTTAATTAAAACAAAATATTAGCAATAAAACTTTCAAATTGTATATTTCATTATTCAGATAAAAAAGGAAAAATTTAAGTCATTCTCGAGGGAAATAAAACTAGATAAGTGTTTAACTCACAGGTATTCAATTCACCTGTGAGAAGTCCGTCTAATACGTTGTTTTAATTAAATTAATAACAGCAGGACTTTTAACATTATATTTTGTATATTTTTTGAAATTATAATACTTTAAGTAAATACTTCAAACTGTCTTGAACTGAAATTCTATTTAGGTGACTTTAGTTTTCTATTAGCAAACTTTCAATAGATTACACATTTTATGTGCAATCTACGTAACGTTAATATTACAATATTCTTTGTTAAAAACTAATAATTTACTAAACATAATTCAGAAAAGTAAAAAAAAAAACTTAAAAATGTTTATATTTTCAGAATATAGTCTTACTTGATATATGTGTTGTAGATAAGGAGTGCAAATACAATAATGAGTTAGGATGACTTAGCATGTATGTTTAGTAAGTCCTGTTAAATCAGATGTAAACAAAATAGAATAAACTGTAATGGAATTCAAAAGACATTTATGTTCTACGCAAAGACTAGCTTCACTTATTAAAGATAAAACTTAATACATCTTTACGATTAACAAATAACAATATAGCCGTACTTTGCTGGAAAAGGTAACTGAGGGTACATAACAGACTAGACTAGTATTAACGATTAAAAAACAGGCTGTGTCTAACTAATTTTTTTTTAAAAAAAAATCGTATTACTAAACAATCATTCTAATATAATATATATAAATATATATATATACAATTCAACAAAAATAAAACATCACTCTATAAAAAGGTTCAATAATTAATAAAACAATAAAAACAAAATCTATGATTTAATTATAATAAAACTTTAATAAAAAGGGAACAGCTGACAGATGTAGAATGAAAGAGAAGAGAAACAAAAAAAAACGGTCGTTCATAAAAAAAGCAATCTTGTTTTCGTACATGTCGATTCAGTAAGAGGGAAAATAATTTTACTAATATACTCACTAAGGATTTCTATACAATAAGAAATAAAGATAACTGCAAGGACTGAACATTCCATTTGATTTTAATCAGGATTATTGAAATAGAAAAACAACGAAACAGCTGATTATGGTTTCTCAATCAATAATTCTTTGATAAACATTAATACACTAACTTAATTAAAGTCTAAAAATGTATTGAATTGATCCCATTTCTTCCTAAAACTGCAATCCGTTAAAATCATTTTTTCTTTTCTATTGACGATTGAGCATTCGAAGTAACCAATCAAAATAATGACATAATTAAGTTGGTTTATTATTAACAGTTTAGTACTGTTATTCAATGACAAAATCGAAAATACTCTTTTTAATACTCGACATATGATGCAAAAACTGTAAAAGACCTTTTATTTATTCATAAATATAAAAATGAACTTGTAGTATTTAATATATATATAGAAATAGAATCTCAATAGTCTTTTAGTAATTTTCCAAAACATGTTATATTATTATAGTTTTCTAACATTTTGCTTGCTGTTAAATTCATAAATACCGACACAACGTTCACTTTCCTTAATTCAATAATGTCTTATCTTTTGCAAGAATATTTGTACCCCTAAATTTTCAAGGTTCGAATTGATTTTTAATTCCAGCATGTAAAGGATTTTCATGGAAAGAATATGAGCAAAAGTGGTTGCACTAAAATCCTTTTATCTTAGAATATATTTGGTTGAAGTTAAGTAGTTATAAATCATTCTTGAAGCAATGATTTCAAGATATTTGTCTAGCGACTAAAAAGGTGATGAGAAAGCATTCTACAAACTCTCATATGGTAAGGAGATAGAGAAACACTTTTTAATGATTTTGTATTTTTTGTTTTTTTTTTTTCAAAAACAGAAGCGTGAAATATATACCCTTTCTAGCTGTAAACTCTTATTATTTCTTTTTCAAACAGTAATCTAATCAAATTTGTAATAATTTGTGGACAAACCAGGACTCCGATACGATTTGAGAACAAATTACACTATTTAGAAATGGGGAAGACCTCAACATAAAACGATACTATAAGTTTTTTATAACAATAATTATTTATCTGTAGCTATGTGATAACTAAACTAAAAACAAAACAACTTGTACCTATTTACTATAATAGGTAATTAGGTATTAGGTATATATAATTTCATATATTGGTATTTTCAGGAGAAATAGAAAATGGGGATCGTAGGAATATTGAAAGAAGTGCATTCTCTCTGTAGACAACTTTAACTTATTGGCTATTAATTTAATTATCCAATTAGATCATATATATTTGAAAAATATATTCAAAACCAATTACAAAATGTGACAAAATATTAAAAATTCATCGAAACAGCTTCATCTGAATTTTAAATGAAACCCATATTCATTCTTCAATTTACGTTTCTTCTGTTCATAATATATTGCACTTTTGTTTTTTATTTTTTGAAAACTTTTCATTGTATTAAATAAAAAAGTAGCCGTGTTGAGATAAGCAAGGCCACCAAAACAAAAAAATAAATTGCCTTATAAAGAAACAACATATTAAACAAATTAACTAAATCATTTGTTCACTACAGCATTGTTGACACGACTACCTCTTTGTTAAAGACATTTCAAATTTTTTTATTATAGTTTTTTTTTGTTAAATTGATAAAATTCGCTTTGATTTGAAGAGAGAGAACTGGAAGGATATAACAAGCAGCAAGTATGTCAATTATAGACAATGACGATGTTTTATTCAACAGCAAGTAGATAGGACGAATATTTAAATCTTTTAGAAATCTAAGTTGATCATTAATTCCTATATTCAGGACCTAGTCCATCTAGCTTTTAGCGACTAGATTTATATTTACTGACCGAGGTACTACAATACTTTTAGACATTCATATAATATCAAATAACTATTTTCAGAGAAGGTTTAACAATTTTCATTTGAGTAACATTAGTTAAAATATCAAAAAACATATTCATCAGCTAACAAAATCACTTAAATTACCCAAAACTTTTATTGATGTATTCAACATACAGTCTATGCTTATATACATACAAGTACATACATGCTAATATACACAAGTATGTAAAAAAAACTCTGTTTACAGAAAACAATGTAAAAACTTTATATATTTAATTTATTTGACAGAACATGACATAAAGAACACAATCCACATTTACAGCAGCTTTAAAAGTTATTTTATAAAACCCTTCAAAAATTCATATTACCAAAACTGTTAAAAGAAAATATTTCCATCCAACATTGAGTTTACTAATAAATAATTCTCGAGGAAGATTCTTATAGCTTGTACTATCAATTCAGTTAATTCATTATTAGAGTAATTAAATATGATACCTTGTACATTCGTCTACTCACTTAACTGGTTTTAGATCATGTCCACTTTCTGAACCCATTGGATTGTTTTACGATGGTTTCATTATGTCAACACTGATTAACAGGTCAAAAATCTTATTGCAGCATTATAATTTTATACTGCGGTTTACATACAGCTGATTTACATCTCATGTGTTCAGCATATATGACTACAATCAAAGAAATAACTATGAATATAAATCAAAAATAAAAAACTCTAAGACTTTCACAACTGTTTTTGATTATCAACCACAATATTTGCAAGATAAATGATTTTTGGGGAGTCCCGTCTACAAAAAAACATGCTTACTTAATACTGCCTGTTATGTCAAAATTCATCATAAAGAATGAATTAATACAAAATGAAACACATTACAGAGACTTAAGGAATTTAAAAGTAACTGATAAACATTGAAATTAAATTATTTCAGCTCAAAATTGACTGAATTTTTAAATAGGAAAGAGGCGAAAAATAACATCCCATAAACGGCAATCATAAAACCAGTATTATTTTATATTATAGCGTACTAGTAAGTTAACAGTAAACAGAACTTTTGACTCGTTTAAAAATCAATCCATTAATTTTAAAAGAACAAAGGATGAAATCAACGGTTTATTTCTTATAAAGGACAATTAATTATTATGTTATAGAATATTGCATAATTAATACGTTTTAAATTAAAAAGGTTTCAGAGAAGGTTTAACAATTTTCATTTGAGGAACATTAGTTAAAATTTCAATTACTCAAATGGCACATGAGTTCATATCAGACATGATGTGTCTGTCTGTTATGTTGTTATAGCAGTTTTTGCACCCCCCCCCCCCCTTTGTTTTTGTGAATTTAAGTTCTTGATCCACACTTGTCAAGGGGTCAAAATCATGTCTTTGGACAGTCAAAGTCAGCTAGAGAACAAAAAAATTCTTTTATTGTTTATATAGTTTTTATAATGTGATAGCTATTCTAGAAATATTGTTTGATGGTTCAGTATACGTTTTTTTTACTATCTGTACATTTTATGAATACTCTGCAATGTCTGTATTATCAGATAGAACTAAGTGAATTTTGCATACTGGGTAACCAACTTTCAAGAATGCTTACCTACTCATAAATTACTATACCAAAAAACAGCATTTCATAACAGAAATATATAAACCAAAAAGGCAATAAAAACTATATGAATTTGTAGACAAAGTACAGAACCAATAGTCTCACAAATTACAGAAACAGAAATGTTTAGGCGTAAAAAAAAATTATAGTAAAGTAATAAATGGAACAGTTATCAACAGTCTAACAGAAAACTATCGAACTACTTAAACCTATTACAACTTTAAAACATTTAGACAGTTGACACAAAATGCAAATTTCAACCACTAGACCGCAGTGGTGTGCCTAAAGATTTTGCCTAGCTGGAGTGGATCCCAAAGTGCACCCTTCCTAATGCAATAAAAATCAGGAATGGAAATATTAATGATTACTGTTATTAAATAAAAAAGTTGGACATTTAAATTTTAAATACAAACTGATGTACTTTTAATATTTATAAAATGTACATGAAAAGTATTCTTACATTCACAAGGTGGTTATCCATTATACCATTAGCTCATTATATTAAGGAAATTATCTATAAGGAGGTTACTCACCCCTATGTTATCCATTAAGACTTGATACAGCTGAAGACAATAAAAACAATGAAAAAGTTAACAATTACTTTAATATTACTATTATATATTGGTAATATATAATAATAATAATAAATAACAAGATAATGTAATTAACAAGTAAATTAAAACTGGCTGGTAACATTGAGAAATGGACTGGACAATATATATATATAGAAGAAGGAAATGATCTAAAATTGGAAAGGGATAGAAGTATGTACAGGTCATATGATCAATTATTCTAACACTAGTGCATCGATAACCTCTTTGATATTAACAATTTATAAAATAATATAAATGATATCAACATTTCTCTTTATAGCTCTAATTAAAAAGGAAAAAGTTTCAAACTTAAGCATGGTACATTGTCATAAGACAACTTTTTTTTTTGTAATTATGTTAATCGGAAATATTAACTAATTATTTTACAATTGTTTAGAAAACTTAAGGAACAAACTAGATACTTAGTAATAGATGTCACTAAATTTGTTTTGATAATAATTATTATGAAATAAAATCATATTATTTCACATTCAAATCATATTATGAAAATAAACATTAATAATAAGATTATAAAACAGTGTGTAATTAACTGGAAATTTATTTTCAAATAAAAAAAATTTTGCAATATGTTTACATTTTCATTGAAGAAGTAGGTAAGAAGCTGTGCATTCTCAACATAGTGTATGTGTCGTCAGAGTAGAGATGTTGGGAAGAATCGGTATGTAAAGGGTGTAGTATGAACTAATCATTATATAATATATATATATATATTATATTTATCATTATTATATATCATTATACAACAGTATAACTCGATTAAGATGATTTGTATTTTTATTCAAATCTAACTAAAGTTACGTATGTATTTCAATTAGCTAATGTGAAAGATTGAAATGTACTAGTTATTGAAAGTTCAATGAGTCCCTGTTCTATTTTGAAGTCAGAATTGACACTTTTGCATTAAATGCATTGCTCCACTTTGTAAGTGTTGAATAATACATCTTCAAAACAACAACAAAAACAAAAAAAAAATGAAAATAAAAGGATGTTTGAAGAAAGTGTAAATATTGGCAGACAGATTGAGAGGTGAGAGGAATGAAGGGTGCCTTTTGTTGGTGATATGTTCACTGACTAGAAGATAGCGGGGTCTGGGCCGAAGTTACGATCCCAATAGCCGCCTGTGTAGAGCCAATCCTCCTGACCTGTATAAGGGTTGGTACCACTGCAAAACCACCTGGATAGTCAAACGAAATATATTAACAAAATACGACACTCATTCAGTTTTAATACAATTACAAAAAAAAAAAACAAAAATCTGGAAAAATACACTTCACTCTAGTTTCAATACTATAAGAAACCGTACTTTTAAAGTTTCCGTACTTCTTTTTTTCTTTCAAATAGCATAAATTATAATCCAAGTATTGGTAATTCAAAATGAGGTCAGAGTGAGACTGAGTTATCTTAAGCAAACTACATATTTCTCAAGTTCACACAGGGGGTTCTTGAGGATTTTGGTCATACAAATTCCCTTAATCTTTGGTTATGCTTCCAAATTTTGTTTTTCTAGCGTAATTCAATATACATATTGAAACTAGGTAACTACTCTTCCTCAGTAGCTAGGTAATAAAGATTTGGAGAAAACATTTCCACTAAATTCTTAATTCTGGCTTTTAAGCTGAATTCTTTAAACAAATTCGTGAACAACTAAAGTTTGGTCAGGTAAAAAGATAATAGTCTTTGTGCAGTAGGCTGAAGTAAGCGAAGAAATGACAAGAATAAAATGGAAAGTGAGGTTACTTACATGAGGGTAAATTAATTGAGTGCAGCTTCAATAAGCGATATCAGCCAGAAAAAAATCACTATGATGGCCGATCTTACTTTACTGTGACCTTTGCTAAGCGTAATATGATCTTTATACTAAATCTGGCACTTGATCTATATTTAATAACCGTCTTATATGCAGACTAGAAAGACATGATGTATAAGCAAGACCAATTCTCATCGAAACTAGTTCATTAACAGGATGATAACGAAAAACATAACTCCATACGTTGTTAATAAATGAATTTTACCAAGGAATACTGTTGAAACAATCACCAATTACTCTATGTTGATTCAACTATAGGAGCTTATAATCAGGCTATTGAAAGTTCGCAGTTAGATTGCAAAGTCGGTGGCATAGCGCTTATAATCAGGCTATTGAAAGTTCGCAGTTAGATTACAAAGTCGGTGGCATAGCGCTTATAATCAGGCTATTGAAAGTTCGCAGTTAGATTGCGAAGTCGGTGGCATAGCAGCTATTTTAGCCACCCGGGGTGCACGTAAGATTTGTTATTATGGACAAATAACACATAAATAATAAATAACACATATTAATAAGAAATAGCATAAACAACACTTTAATAATAAAAGAAAGCATTTTGAACAAGCAGTGTTCTTCAAGTGACCTGCTGATAGTGAAAATATAGAAAAGGGATCCCCTCACTACATTAGTACGAGTATATCATTGTGATATATAGTGATACATCTTACAACATACAATAATGTATCAATACAATACTAAAGTGACTCAAACTTGATGCATGGACCGAAATCATGGTTTGAACATACATGACTGCACCATATCAATACAATAGTCACACAACCCAACCTTGAAGTTTGAACGAAAATCGGGTTTTGATAAAACTTGACTTCATTATATCAATAGTCACACCACCCAGACATGATGTTGGAACAAAAATTGGTTTTTGAACATACTTGACTTTACTATATCAATACAATACTCACACCATCCATACTTGAAGTTTAAATTAAAAATGGTTTTGAACCTAGTTGATTTCACTAGATCAATAAAATAATCAAACAACTCAAAATTTATGTTTGCATTCAAAACATATTTTAAACATACATGACTTCACTAGATCCATAAAATACTCACATTCACCCAGCCATGATGTTTGAACCAAAATCGGGCTTGGAACAAGTATATCCAAGCCCGATTTTTCTATCAGTACTATGCTCACACCACCTTAACTTGATGTTTGAACCAAAATTGGGTGTTGAACATACTTGACTTCACTATATCAATACAATACTCACATCACCCGAACTTGATATTTGAACCCAAATCGGGTATTGAACAGACTTGACTTCACTATATCAATACAATAATCACACCATCCAAAATTGATGTTAGAACCAAAATCGGGTATTGAACAGACTTGACTTCACTATATCAATACAATAATCACACCATCCAAAATTGATGTTAGAACCAAAATCGGGTATTGAACAGACTTGACTTCATTAAAGCAATACAATACCCACAACACCCGAACTTGATATTTGAACCAAAATCGGGTGTTGAACAGACTTGACTTCACTACAATATATCAGTACAATACTTAAACATTGAGACTTGTTACTCGAAACGAAAACATGTCCTGAAGATACTTGACTTCACTATGTCAATATAATGCTCACACCACCCAAACTTGATGTTTAAACCGAACACGGGTTTTGAACATAATTGACTTAACTATATCAAAACAGTACTCAAACCACTCAATCTAGCTGTTTGAACTAAAATCGGGTTTTGAATATACTTGACTTCACTATATCAATACAATACTCACACCACTCAATCTAGCTGTTTGAACTAAAATCGGGTCTTGAATATACTTGACTTCACTATATCAATACAATACTCACACCACTCCATCTAGCTGTTTGAACTAAAATCGGGTTTAGAATATATTTGACTTCACTATATCAATACAATACTCACACCACTCAATCTAGCTGTTTGAACTAAAATCGGGTCTTGAATATACTTGACTTCACTATATCAATACAATACTCACACCACTCCATCTAGCTGTTTGAACTAAAATCGGGTTTTGAATATACTTGACTTCACTATATCAATACAATACTCACACCACTCCATCTAGCTGTTTGAACTAAAATCGGGTTTTGAATATACTTGACTTCACTATATCAATACAATACTCACACCACTCAATCTAGCTGTTTGAACTAAAATCGGGTTTTGAATATACTTGACTTCACTATATCAATACAACACTGACACCACCAAATAGTGACGTTTGACCCGAAATTGGGCTTGGAATATTTTTTGACATCGTTATATCAGTACTGTACTCACACCACCCATACTTAATGTTTGAACTAAAATAGGGTATTGAACAAATTTGACTTCACTATATCAATACTGAAACCATTCCAAGTTGATGTTTGAATATTGTTGACTTCACTATATCAGTTCAAACAAATAAAACTAGATGTTTGAACCAAAACAGGTTTTGAATATACTTGACTTCATTAAATCAGTATTACATTCTCATCACCCAAAACTGATGTTTTAACTGAAAACGTGTTTGCTTGCACATTACTGACTGGACTATATCAATACAATAGTCACACCACCCAATCTTTATGTTAAAACAGAAAACATGTTTTGAAGATACTTGACTTCACTATATGAATAGAATACTCACACCACCCAAACTTGAAGCTTGAACCGAAATCTGGTTTTGAATATACTTGACTTCATTATATCTATACAATATTCAAACTACTCAATTTAGATGTTAAGAACGGAAAACGGGATTTCGATTTCATTTCGACTAAAACTAAAAATACCTGAAGTATTATCATGTTTGGCTCAACATAAGCATAACTAAGTATCAATCTGATGACTGTAAGCCGTCAGGCCAACGGACATGGAATAACACAGTTCCCGTTCTATGACCGGTGGAAGCAATATTTGGCATTGTCAGCACTTGGATGGGTGACACATGTGAAATGCCATGTGGCTCAGCCATGGTTTGAATGGGTGTCTAGTTACAAACGAATCACACTTTAGCTACTTTTAACAGCCTGGAAGGCGGAGAACCTTTGAAACGGTCAATAAGAAATCTTCGAGAAGATAAATTCAAAAAAAACAAATATAGATAAATATTTTCTAGAATTCTCATACTTATTGAAAAAAATAATAAAACAAATTTATTGGTCTAAAATTCACAACTATTTGATTTTTGAAGACTTTCTTCGCTGAAAAATGTACCAACCCACTGATTCAAAATACTACTAAAAAAATATACCTAATCCTATTCAAAACCAGAAATACCTTCAAAAACAGTTTTCAGTTCAAACAACAAGTTTGAGTGGTTTGAGTATTGTATAAATATAGCGAAGTCAAGTACATTCAAATCCCGTTTTTGATTCTAACATCTAGATTGAGTAGTTTGAGTATTGTATACATATAGTGAAGTCAAGTATATTTCAAGACCAATCTTGGTTCAAACATGATGTTTGGGTGGAGAGAGTAATGTATGGGTCTAGTTAAGTCATGTATGTTCAAAACATGTTTTCGATCCAAACATCAAGTTTGAGTCGTTTGAGTATTGTATTGATATAGTCATGTCAACTATGTTCAAAAACCATTTTTAATTCAAACATCAAGTGTGGGTGGTGTGAGTAAATATTGCAATGATATAGTGATGTCAAGTATGTTCAGTACCCGATTTTTGTTCAAACATCATGTTATTGTGGTGAGAGTATAGTACTGATATAAAGAATCAGTATATTCCAATCCCGATTTTGATTCTCATCATGTACATCATGATTGGGTGCTGTGTGTATTGTATGGATCTAGTGATGTCATGTATGTTCAAACAATCTTTTCGGTCCAAACATCAATACTTGTATTGCTGCAAGCCCATACATCCAGTTTGAGTCGTTTGATTATTGTATTGATATATATAAATGTCAAGTATATTTCAAGGCATTTTTTGGCTCTAACGTCATGTTTAGGTGGTGAGAGTATTGTATGGATATAG
Source organism: Hermatobates lingyangjiaoensis (assembly GCA_026182355.1). Lineage (NCBI taxonomy): Eukaryota > Metazoa > Arthropoda > Insecta > Hemiptera > Hermatobatidae > Hermatobates > Hermatobates lingyangjiaoensis. The sequence continues at coordinate 3,072,493 of JAPFBL010000253.1, forward strand.
TGAAGTCATGTATGTTCAAAAATGTTTACGATCTAAATATCAAGTTTGAGACGTTTGAGTAATGTATTAATGTAGAGAAGTTAAATATATTCTAAGCCCGATTTTCGTTCAAACATCATGTGTGGGTAGTGTGAGTATTTCATGGATCTAGTCAAGTCATATATGTTCAAAACATGAAGGTTGAATCATTTGAGTATTGTATTAAGATAGTCAAGTCAAGTACTCGTATGTTGAAAAAATCTTTCCGTTTCAAACATCATGTCTGTGTAATTTATGTATTTCATTAACATAGTGAAGTCGTGCGTATTCACATCCCAAGTTTGGATCAAATATCAAGTCTATGTGGTGTGAGTATTGTATTGATATAGTGGAGTCACATGGGTTCAATACCCGATTTTGGTTCAAACATCAAGTTTAGGTAGTGTAAGTATAAAACGCATACAGAGAAGTCAGGTATATTCTAACCCGATTATGGTTCAAATTTCATGTTTGGCTGTGTTGTATCGTAATGATATAGACAAGTCAAGTATGTTCAAAACGTGTTTTTGGTCTTGATATCAACTTTGAGACGTTTGAGTATTTTTGTATTGATATATGAAAGTCAAGTATATTCCAAGCCCGATTTTGTTTCAAACGTCATGTTTGGGTGGTATGATAATTGTATGAATTTAGTGAAGTCATGTATGTTCATAACAGGATTTAGGCCCGAATATCAAGTTTGCGTGGTTTGAAAATTGTACAGATATAGTGTAAACAAGTATATTGCAACCCCGATTTTAGTTCAAACTTCAAGATTGGGATTTATGACTATTGTATTGATATAGTGTGTCATGGATGTTCAAAACATTTTTCCGCTCCAAAACATCAAGTTTGAGCCGTTTGAGTTTTGTATTGATATAGTAAAATAAACTATGTTCAAAAACCAATTTTAATTCAAACATCAACTCTGGATTGTGAGAGCTTGTATTGATATAGTGAAGTAAAGTATGTTCAAAAACAAATTTTAGCTTAAACATCAAGTTTTAGTTGCTTGGTTATTGTAGTCAATACAAACTACAGTCAATACAAAAATGATATAGTGAAGTCATGTAAATTCAAAACTCGTTTATGGCTGAACATCATTTTTGAGTCATTTGAGTGGTGTATTGATATAGTCAAGTCAAGTATATTCAAAAGCCGGTTTTGGATCAATTATCATGCTTGGGTGGTGTGAGTATTGTATTGATATAGTGAAGTCAAGTATGTTCAATACCCGATGTTGGTTGAAACATCAAGTTAAGTGGTGTGAGCATAGTACTGATATGGAGAAGTCAAGTATATTCCCAGACCAATTTTGGTTGAAACATAATGTCTGGGTGGTGTGAGTATTGTATGGACCTAGTGAAGTCAGGTATGTTCAAAACATTTTTTCGGTCCAAACATCAAGCTTGAGTCGTTTGAGTATTGTACTAATACAGTGAATTCAAGTATGTTCAATTCTCGTTTTGGGTTAAAACATCTAGTATGAGAGTATCGTACCGAATATAGTGAAGTTAACTATAATCTAAAACCATCTTCGATACAAATATCAAGTTTTGGTGGTGTGAGTATTGTAATGATACATTCAAGTCATGTATGTTCGAAACATGTTTTCGATACAAACATCATGTTTATGTAGTTATAGTGTCACTACACTTGAGTGTCACTGATATAGTGATGTCCCGTATAGCGGAAACCAGATTATGGTTTGAACATCATGTTTTGGTGGTTTCAAAATTCTTGTGATATAGTGAAATCGAGTATATTCAAAACCTGATTTTTGACCAAACATCAAGTGTGGGTGGTTTGATTATTATATTGATATAGTGAAGTCAAGTATTATCAATATCTGATTCTCGTCGAAACTTTAAGATTGGGTGTTGTGATTATTGAATCGATATAGATTTGATTCAATGACTTCAACCTGATATGAAGTCAGGTGTGTTGAAAACATGTTGTCGGTCCAAACATCAATTTTGAGTCGTTTGGGTATTGTATTGATATAGTGAAGTCAAGTATACTGAAAGCCAGCTTTTGGTGCAAACATCAAGTTCAGGAAGTGTGAGTATTGTATTGATGTAGTCAAGTATATTCAAAACAAGAATTTCGTTCAAATATCTAGAGAAAGTGGTGTCAGTAGTGGATTGATATAGTGATGTCAAGTATGTTCAAAACATCTTTTCGGTTCAAACAACCAGTTTGAGCGGTTTGAGTGTTATACTGGTATGGTAAATTCAAGTATATTCAAAACACCGTTTCGGTTCAAAAACAAGTTTGGGTTGTGTAAGTATTGGATGATTATACTAAAGTCATGTATATTCAAAACCAGATTTTGGTTCGATATAGTGAAGTCATGTATATATGCAAAACCCTCTTTTGGTTCAAACATCTAGATTGAGTGGTGTGAGTATTGTATTTATATAGTGAAGTCATGTATATATGCAAAACCCGATTTTGGTTCAAACATCTAGCTAGAGTGGTTTAAGTGCTGTACTGATATAGTGAAGTCAAGCATATTCAAAACCCGATTTTGTTTCAAAGATTAAGTTTGCGTGGAGTGAGTATTGTGTTGATATATTGAAGTCAAGTATGTTTAAAATCCGTTTTCTGTGAAAACATCAAGTTTGAGTGGTTTAGTATTATACAGATATAGTGAAGTCAAGTACAGTCCTTATGAGCAATGTATCACATCGATTCTTTTACAATGCTAAAACATGATGCTACGGTTCAGTTAGCGGGAATCTTAATCAACAACATGAAATGCATGGGTTCTGTTGTGTTAACAATCATGAGATATACCTAGGACTCCACTCCTGTCCCTTCTTGCTCTTCCTAGCCTTCCTTTTGTCACGTTGCTTTTCCTCCAAGCGATTCTTTTCAGCTGCTGCTCCATCAAGATCACCATTTTCAAGTTTCCGTATATCGGGCCTCAACCTGAAAAAGCAATGCAACTTACAGATCAACTCTTATAAATCTGTAAAACATTATTCGGTAATTGTAGGGTAAAAAGCTAATGAAATTGTCTACACATACACAAATTGTTAATCGTATAAACAACGCGTTTCGAACATGTAGTGTTCTTCTTCAGGCATTAACTAAAAAATACATTATCATCAGAGAGTTATATATAGTACAAAGTAAATATAGTACAAAATAAAAATAATATAAAATAAAATAAGGAAGGGAGTACGAAGATACGGGTACAACTAGTGTCCGTGGTACAACTGACTGGGAATAGGATGGAAGTGGGTGAAGGTATGGGGTAAATCTGTTTCATATTGGAAGGCAGGTACCTTTCTTTCTTTATTTTTTTTCCTAAAGGTTAGGCTAGACCTTTACATTTGCTCTAAGACTAAGTGCAGGAAACATATTGAAAATATTACACCGAGAACTATAACGAAATACAACAAACAAATATAAGATTAAAGAGAAAATAGAACTTTTTTTTTATATGTGGAGACCATTTCGTTAGCTTTTTACCCTACAATGAGTAAATACCACATAATAACGTATTTTATTTTTACTTCATACCTCCTGACGCTCATATTTTGCTCACAGATAAATATAAAAAAATCACACATACGGAATGTATAAATAAGAAAGCATACTTCACAAAAAATAGTAATCCCCTCTCAATACGTTTCAAATATACGAAAAATATTGGAATAATAACAACCACCTATTGTTTCAAATCATTAGTTGTGCAATCCGTAATTGTGTGGTATTTACTCATTCTGAGATAAAATAGATAAACAAACAAAAGTTTCCACACAAATGAAGTTTTATTCAACAACAACAACGCTTTTCGAACACTGTGTTAATCATCAGGAAGACACCAAGGATGTGGTGCTGAAGGGTTGGTCCAGTGAAAACAACTAGTAGGAAAACAATTTCCTACTATTTAGCAATATTATACATACCAATATTATTTTATACCAATTCCTACCTTTAACTTGTTTTGACTTTGTATGTGTTCCTAAGCTTTTCGACCATATAACCACCAAAAATCAAATCAGGCCGACTAAACTACCTGTAACCACCTATTGTTTACCTGAACTTTTCTAGTACTCCCTAGAATGAATATCGTCTCGCACCCCAGGTTGGAACCCCTGTTCTATCATCAGTAAATAGCACACGGTGTCTTATTGTAAAACAAATCAATATTTTTTACAAACATATAATTTTTGTAGCGGTGAACAATTAAAAATACACGTAAAGTAAATTTTGAGTCTTATATAACCTGAATAAATAAAACTATATTTCTCCAAAAAAAAAAAACAAAAACAAACAATATTTTCATAGTTATTATAGTTATATTTTCAAGATGTTTCCTACACTTAGTCTTAGAGCAAATGTAAATGCTCAACCTAAACTTTGTGAAACAAAAATAACAATGAAATGTACCTGCCTTCCAATATGAAGCAGATATACACTCCATACCCTCACCCACGTCCATCCTATTCCCAGTCAGCTGTACCACAGACACTTACCCTTAGTTTCGTACTGTCTTCTTTATTTTATTTTATTTTTGTACTATATTTACTTTGTACTATAGATAGCTCTCTGATGACATTGTATTTTTTAGTTAATGCCTGAGGAAGAACACTACGTGTTCGAAACGCGTTGTTTATGCCATTAAATTTTTGTATGCAGACCATTTCATTAGCTTTTTACCCTACAGTGAGTAAATGTCACATAATAACTGATTGCACTACGTTAGAATTAAAAACAAACAAATGAATTCAGGAAATTGGTTCTTTAATATAATATCGCTGAACAAAAAATGTATATAAAGTAAATTTCAAAAAGAATATATGTTTGGTGGGAGACGCCACACGACTTTCATTTCATAAGGTGTTTCACACCATGTCATCAGAGAGACTACCAATTAAAATCAAAAGAGTTTACAACACGGTGAAAGAGAAGCATTTTGTTTAATTCATTCCCATTATGTGTTTAATCGTGATTATTTCTATACACATGTATGTATCAATAAAATGACCTTTAATGCATAATGATCTTTATTATTTAATATTGATAAAAGTATTGACCGTGGGATAGAAACAAAACTAAAGTTTATCGGGACTCAGTCAGTTTTTCAGGTGGTTAGAGGTGGTACTCGGGTACTGACCGAGTCCCGATAAACTTTAGTTTATTATTATTTAAAATAACTAGTGAAGAGTCTTCAGTTGTGATTATCCGGAACGAAGTAAAAACTATTTTTAACGTCCTCCTAAAATTTATAATACTGCTCCATGAATGAGATAAGGAAACCTAATAAAGAGAGGAAATTTTCAAATATAGCGTTTTGTAATGATAAGACTGATGAGACACTTGCCTGCAATCAGTGGAGCAGAGCTTTTCTTCCATTCTAGGTTCTACTTCATTCAGTGACATGGCGAATGTGGTGAAGTTGTAAAACTGAAAAAAAAAAAGACCAATAGATGAATGTTATTGATACCTGTAGGGCTGATGTCATTCCAAACATGATAGTACACAGTAGAGGTCACGAGATACCATACAGTAAGGGCCATATGATACCATTCAGTAGGAGAGATATAATACTATATAGTCGGAATGATATGGTACTACACAGTAGGGATGACATAATACTTTATGACATTCCATAAAGTTGAGATGAATGATATTAAACAGTAGAGGTGACACGATACAATACAGTGATGGTTATTTGATACCATGGAGTAGGGGGTGACATACTACACAGTCGAGATGAGATATGCCAAACAGAAGGAGTGACAATGAAAGTTTAAACTTTGAATAATCATTGAAATATACTATACAGATGCAATCATATGGCTGCAGCGTTCAGCATTTATTTTACAAAGCATATATTATATTGATTATAATTCATAAAGTAAAATGAAGCTTTGTCAAGTAGCTTTATGATAAGGAATATTATTATACAAAAATAAAATATAAATTGTTAACAAATTGGCAGTATTACATTGGAGTGAATTTAAAACTTAAGTTTGCAGCAGCTTATATTTGGGGTCAGTTGGCGCCGGGCTGTCATACTGTCTGTGTTAGTCCTGTTAAAATGCACCACTATCGCCTAACTTAGCTGTTAAACAGTGACGTGCGGTCAGGTTCAAGACAGGTGAAGCACTGACTTCATCACCGTTAGATTTACAAAAATATGAACCTTGCAGATTAGCTTATTCACTATTTGATTAGCAGCAGTTTATGTTTAAATCTCATATCAGCTACCTTTTAAAACATTTTATCGTTTTAATTTTTCAAAATGCAACACTCCATTTGCAAAAGTAAGGAAGGTAAAAAATAAACTGCTAGCTTTAGAGTATTGTCGCTGACTGTATTTTGTTGCCGAATCACAAAGAATCCCTATAGTCACAGGCGAGCCCTACCATGAGGCAGCAGAACTGCGTGCCTCACTTAGTGACTCTTCACACAGCAGGCGACAGCCTCACCGCACATTTCTTTTCAGTATCTAAGAAGTAGTTGCGAAAATCCATTGATTTTGAATAAAAAAAAAAATCTAAAAAATGGTGAAGTGAACTGAAAAATATCTTTACAGTGCAATTCACTGGATAAATATAACCATTTAGATATACATATAATTTATTTTGAATGTTTTCATTTCCAAGATTATCAGGTGAGGAATGCCTCACCTGCCTACCCTGACTGCACGTCCCTGATGTTAAAGACTGGAAACATTTTGTATTCAATTTACAAAGTTTCGTTGCAAATTCGGCCTGTAATAACATAATATGGACCTTTCCTGGTAATGAGTTTTCATTTCTACCTTACTTCCCAAAGATGGTTCGTTGGGAATCTGCTGCGTCACACACAGACATTATTTTTTTTTAATCCATTTATTTAGCATGCTCCATATATATTACATGCAATCAAATCTATTTAACAATAAAATACATTACATTTAAGATTAAATTAAACCTTTCCTTATTTTAAAATAAACATTGAGATACACACTATCAAAGTTTTCGAAAGTCTATAAGGTCTATGATTTTTTTAAAATTTTGAAATAGTTGACTGTTTTGCACTATCATTCTATTTGCTGGAGGCCAGCCACATCCAGTTATTATTGTGAATTTCATAAATCGTTGTCGCTCTTGGTCAAGAATTGGGTAGCTGAAGAGTATATCTGTGGTGGTACACTATCACAAGAACACCTGTCATTGTCTATGATATGGAATCTATTGAGGTAAGATTTAGTCCCACCATGGCCTGTAAGAGCTTGTGCTACCTTGTGTAAAAGCTCTATGTCGCACTTGTTCCTCTCACACATTCCATTTATTTATATATAGATAAACAATGATTTCATAAACAAAAAATTATAAAGTAATATAAGCACGGCACATTATATACTCAATATATAAACATCAATTTTCGACGCCCCATTGTAATTATGAGCATATTAAATATCAAGTAGTGTGATAAATAGTTAACATACTAATTTAAAATGGTGCTTTAGTACAGTGCATATACATACTCGTGCATGTACTCATATATACATATTTATAAAAAGATTTCACATGAAATAACAATCAATGATCAAACCACAATATGAAATGGGAAAACAAGACAAAGATCTTTCAACCGTAACAAGCGGTCTTCGTCAGAGTCAAAAACCCAACTAAAACACTAGAGGCTGAAAACAGCATTCAACCCCTCACCAGATGTTTTCAGCATCTAGTGTTTTAGTTGGGTTTTTGACTCTGACGAAGACCACTTGTTACGGTTGAAAGATCTTAGTCTTGTATTCCCATTTCATATTGTGGTTTGAACATTGATACATATTTATATACACAAGAAAAGCTGCCTGCTCATACACTGGAAAGTAAAGACTGGAAGTATAAATCTCTAAACTTCCCTTTATCAGGAGACACAATAAAAAGTGGGCAGTAACTGGCTCGCTGTCATAATGAACGATTATCGATTAAAAAATTAATCCTTATATTTTTATATATTTTAATTAAGGATTAAAAAATATTTTCTTTTCAATTCTTCCGGTGATCAGTATATTTAAAGGACTAATGCAATTTTATTACTTTTTAGTTTATATTATACCTATTTCATAAACAACAAAACATAAATTTTATTGAACTGATTCTTTGCTCAAGATCACCATTTTCGATTTATTATTAATTTCAATATTTGGAGAAAAGGGTCAAAGGTTTTCTTGATTGTCCTATTTTAATATCTCATCGATGTTTCTCAAAATCAAAGCATACATGCGGCTCTAAATACTTTTTGATATTTGCATAAAAGCATTTACACGAACTAGGTTATTGTTGAATTACCTGTGAGGAATTTGTAGGTCTTGGCTCAACTTCCCAGAGCGTTGTTGAATTAGGAATGTCAATGGAATACGTGGAATCACATTTGGGAATGTCTGTCGAATCAGGGCCTTCGTCTGGTCCGTCGTCAACCTTTCCAACAAATACACCACATCACATAATTAATCACAATCACTAAATAAATCATTAATTTTCATTAATATTTTATTATTTAAAGATACCTAATCCCTTTTTATTCCATTACTTCAATCACTATTTAAAATCTTATTAAACAGGAATAATATAATGCGGTATTTTTTTCTAAGATCTTTAAGCAGGAAGCATGAGACGCAATTTTAAGTATATCACATGGTATATTTAACGTACAATTATGAATATACATACAAAAAAAACTTCATAAGAAACAATAAAAAAATCTCAAAAATGTTTATAAAAACAAAAAAAAGTTAAATGTACTAACTCACTAAAAAATATCGAACTAACCAAAAAATACGGCAAATCCTATTTTGATTAACTCTTGATAGAAGGAAATTGTTCTTTGTATGTCTTGTCCTTATGTGCAAATATTTCTGTGGAGGAGACCATCAAGATTATTTGTGACTGCATTTACAATATTGTTACATGCGTCACATTTTAAATAAAGTATTAAGTAATACCTCTATATTGCTGCGTTCTATTTATCATAGGTACACAAATGCTGGCTTCATGGTCTATAGAGATGTCATTCATTTTCTCTACGATAGCCCAAAATGAGCAGTTGAAGCCAGTTCCTACCTTAAATCTGAGTAGAAACCATCATTGAAAGGAATATAAACTTCCCTTGATGTCAGCATGAAATTTCAAAATAATAAAACAAAACATTTATAAATGGAAAGCCAGGTAACAGTGCAACATATTTACCGTATTTTCCGGACTCACTCCGGAATACAAGTTGTACCAGCAATAAAATTCATAATAAAGAAGGAAAAAACATATAAAAGTAGCACTGGAGTATAAGCCGTGTGTTTTTGGGGAAATGTATTTCATAAAATCTAACACCAAGAACAGACATGTCATTTAGAATTTAAATTACGAACAATTTAAAATAAAAATAGAACAGAGACAACAATAGGCCGAACGGTATGCTTACATTACATGACACAACTGAGAACGTGCTTGGTATGTTACAACATATTAAGAGTTATTTCGGTAACTATAATAATATGAATAACATAAATAGCATTTAATGTGAAAATAACATGTGAAATGATATACCGGTAATAATGTGTTAATAATTTCACACATAAGTCGCTCCAAAGTATAAGGGCGCACCCCGGCCAAAAAATGAAAAAAAATCTCGACTTTTAGTCCGGAAAATAAGGTAAACGCAAGGAGTGAATGCCTCAACGACGGAACATGCAATCAGATCCTTCATTGACAAAAGATACAAAACTGATTGTTCAACTAAACAAGCATTTATTAATAATGGTTCCTCGAGCAAACACTTTGACGGTATTCTAAAAGAATATCTTCAACATAGATTTAACTCAGAAAACGACAACGTATCAGGTACAAATCATAGACATCACAACAAAAACCAATATAATGAAAAATATCTTACTGTTGAACGAATATTAAACTATTGCAATCAGTTATTAAGTGGAATTTATTCATTGCAGGGAAAAAAATTGATGAAATAGTTCTAACGTAGTGGAATCAGTTATTATGTGGTATTTACTGATTGTAGGGTAAAAAAACTAATGAAATGGTCTCCACGTATAAAAATTTAATTGTATAAATAACGCGATTCGAACACGTAGTGTTCTAAACGCGTTCTTTATACAATTAAATTTTTATATTTGGAGACCATTTCATTAGTTTTTTTACCCAACAATTAATGAAATAGTCTCCAGATAATTTAATAATGGAAACAAGGCGTTTCGAACATGTAGTGTTTTTCAGAAGTTTATGCATGAAGAAGAACATTACGTTTTTGAAACGCCTTGTTATTATTATATTAATATATATTAATTTTATTATTAAAATTCTATATGTGAAGGCTATTTCATTAACTTTTTTACCCTACAATGAATGTTAAACAATATTATAAAACTCACTACTTAAAGTGAAACAGCCCTGATAATGTGTGTCCAATAACTCACGGCTAAAGCTTAACCTTCAGTAATATAATAATGAAGAATAGTTCCCAGCGCCAAGGATACTAAACTTAAAGAAGCTGATTTGGAATTTGGTATGCATGTCATATTGGCGCTTCGAGGGCTGGAAAAACAAGATACATCTGCGACAACAACTTCTGGAACTTTCCGTTGGTGCTTCAAAAAACAGTACAGAAAAAATAACTATAAATGTAAACTAGACCCTAACCACTACCAGTAAGAACGGACCACGATTTCAGCTCAGTGCTAGATTTTACCACTTGGCTTTGATGGAATACTCAGAGTGGGTAAGAATGGGATACCTTTCTCGAGCATTATATTTTTTTGAAAGAGAGACCTATGGATCTACTGTCATTTATACCGTCCAGGTGGCGTTTAGCCAACCAGGGATTTCAATCCGTTTAACATTTCCCATGGTACGAAGACGCCCACAGTGAGCCCAGATGAGACAAACAACCATCATTGCAACCCCTGATCCCGGGGTAACGGGAAACTTCCCTCCTCGGAGGAGGACGACCGAATCCTTAAGGATCCTCTGGTAGTCCTAAACCTGTAGACTTTGTAGGAGTCGGCCAATAAGTTAAATGTAAACTGACAAGAGAGATAATGGTCAATGGAAACAACATTATTTGTAAAGAAATCGACCATTTCAGATTACTATTAATGCAATCAATTATGATTCAAGGAAACAAGTGAGAAATAAATATATAAAAATTGCCAGAATAAATAGGGTCTTAAAATTGTTTACAGGTGTGTTCATTCAACCACGCAAAAGAAGAGACTGACTACTTTGCCCTGATCTCCATGAAGGTAACTATGCTTACCTGATGCATAAAAATAAACAGGTTAACCTTCAACCAGCACTTTACCATCCTTTAATAATAAATATCAACAATAACCAACAAACTTATCATTTATATTATTCTGCAAATGAAGTATCACTAGAACAATTTCGCCCAATAACATAGCTAGGGATTTACACAGGTTTAACGAAAAAACGAAGAAGAACTTCTGAAAATTGGAAAAACTAAGCAATAAGCTAAATACTCCCACCTCTCCACTTTTTTCCCCTGAGGACGACTGATAAAAGGGTCAAAATATTGAAAGTGAGTCCTGGCATCTGTATTTCATTCATGTTTCTTTTTTTCCAATATATATAAAAAAAGATTTCACATAAACATGTGAAATAACAATCAATGATCAAACCACAATATGAAATGGAAAACAAGACTAAGATCTTTCAACCGTAACAAGCGGTCTTCGTCAGGGGTTTTTGACTCTGACGAAGACCACTTGTTACAGTTGAAAGATCTTAGTCTTGTTTTCCCATTTTGTATTGTGGTTTGATCATTGATATATATATATATACCATGATAAACGAAAAACGGTCCGGCAGGACAAATAACAATTAAAATAAGCAGTGACACATAAACAGAAACACAACAAAGACTCACTTTTCAATATTTCGACCGTAATGGCGGTCGTCCTCAGGAGAAGAAGTGAATTGACGGAGCGACGACAGTCAACTCAACTCAACTTGTATATATATATATATATATATATATATATATATATATATTAACTGTTGAGTAGCAGTTTGCTTCTCAACGCGAGTACTTCGCACTTCTTCCCGATGACGACGGATGTCGAAATATCGAAGTGAGTTCTGTAGTGTCTTTCTGTGTTCTTTTCTATGTGTTAAAGTGTATATATATATATATATCTATATATTTCTAAATTTTAGTAGCAGTCCTTCCTGTATACATACATTGTTGAAAATTAGAACATATTTTGCTGAAACTTGCTTTTTCATAAGTTTCTCGAGTTTCCGGAATAACGATCTTGTTACTGTATCCACAGAATACAGTAAGTTACCAATCGACATGCTAAATGAAAACATGTTTCTGCTGTCTTCAGCCATTATCAAGAAATGCATGTATTTCGCTTATAAGCTTTTTTTTTCTTCGTATTTTATAGTTTTGTAGAGGCTAAAGGGACTAACTCAAAGAAAATCCAATTTATATGAATTAATCACATAAATCCAAATTATTTATCTTTGACACTCTTACAAATACCGTCTTGCTAAGAGAACTTACTATTGGTACTACTAGTATCATAGAGGTTGTTAAAATAAATAATTAAGTAATTAATGTTTAAGTAATTAAAATATTTACACTTTAAAATTTTTATTTTGAAATTTAATGGTGTATAGGTTTATGTATTTGAGCTAGGATCATGATTAGGTTTATATACCTGTATATATCAACATTTCATAATAAACACGTGAAATAACAATCAATTTTCAAACCACAATAAGAAATGACAAAAAAAGACTAAGATCTTTCAACCGTAACAAGCGGTCTTCGTCGGAGTCAAATCTCTTTTTTCTCATTACTTATTGTGGTTTGAACAATAATTGTATATGAATATACTCGTATCAAAGATCAAACCACAATATGAAATGGGAAAACAAGAGTAAGATCTTTCAACCGTAACAAGCCGTCTTCGTCACAGTCAAAAACCCAACTTCGTTAGAATCAGATTGAAAGATCTTAGACTTGTTTTCCCCATTTCATATAGTGGTTTGATCATTAATTGTTATTTCACGTGTTTATGTGAAATCTTTTTATCGAATATATCAAAATATAGAGGGAGTGAGGGAGGTAACGCCTGGCATTACTTTGAGAGGTAATATAAACTCAAGGGCACGATTTGAGAAAAGAAGATGATTGTACTAAGAAAGTAAATAATATGTTAACAAGTTTGACGATAATAAAAGAAACTTACTTCTGAAACAGAGTTCTGAGTCTTGAAAGGGCCAACTTTGAGACTGTTTAGCTTTGCCAGAACCTTCTTAGGAGTATGAGAAGGGCTCTCTGATGATCCTGGAGGTCCTTTACTCTCCGATCTGCCGATAATAAACGCCATACTAAATAAACTGAAAAAATAAACATGCCTACATCAACTACCAGTGCATGCGCCAAGATACAAAGCAATAGGCCAGTGAAGGAAAAGCGAGGGAGCCTCCGCATCATAAACATAGGGGCAGAAAACTGTAAGAAGAGCACCAACAAATCAGAACAGCATCAAAAATCAATCTATATAGACACATGCATCGAATTACTAAACAAATTACCACTTCTACTAAATATCAATTTATAAAGAGAAATGATCACAATAGAAGTAAAGAAATATAAAAACAAATGCATAAAGCATAACATAGAAAAGGAACTAATTTCCTGCATTGTTACTTTATTTCTTACTCTTTAAGAAAGGTTTTAATTAGATCTCAAATTTAGTTTATTCAATACAACATTTTTTTTTATTATTTACAGAGAAATAATTTTATGCGTATACCCACATAATAATACATATATTGACGTCCTAGACCTTAGAGGTACAAGTGAGTCAGAAGATCTTTAACCTTTTTATTCTTTTCTGTTCACACTATAACGACCATAACAACAGATATAAATGCTTACATAAATATTCACAATCACGTGATTGTACGGTTACACAATCAAACTTACTCTGATGATAAATAACTCTTCTAATTAAATAAAGGCATAATCATTCGTCAATCTCAAGACGAATGAGTCTTCATTTATAGTTTTGAAGTACTGATTGGGTTATGACATGTACTTCATATAATATAATATAATGAAGTATTATATTATATAGGGATTGGGGGGGGGGGATTATATAATAAGAGGGTTTGATATATAATAACACATCCAGCTAAACAAAACACAAATTTCAGTTAAAAATTAAACAATTAAGATCTGTGTTCTTAAAGCTTACAGATATGAATATTTTTTAGAGTTAACCTAAAGAAGAACTCTTAGTGTTCGAAACGTGTTGTTAGTTTCTTATTAAACATTTATTTTTGTGTGGAGACGTGATTCTTGAAATCTAACAATATAAGTAAATACCACACTATAACAGATTGCACAAGTAATGAATTAGAAATCCTATAAATTACTATAAAAAAGACACAATACATCATTTAATGTGTCTAAAATGAATACGGGACTCATCGAGATTATACTTCAAATTAACTTGAATTGTATTGTTCATTAATTAATTCTAAACGGTAAATTTGTAGGGACCGGCTTCTTTTTTTAAATCTATTTTGAATCTGCGATTAAAACATAACAGAAAAAAAAATGAATATTTAATAGTGGGAAATATTATGTTTGCTTCTTTTTATATAATTTCAAAGCCAAACAAAATTTTTTGGAAACCATTGATCTAAAACACAAAGCCACATACCTATAGAATCAAACCAAATCAAAGTTATGGTTGTACATTAAGAGACAAAACATTTAATTGAAACAAGGTGATACAAAAAAATCCGTTTCACAAAACTGACATTTTATTAAAAATATTTTGTAAATAGCTGTCTTTGCTTTTTGTTTTTTTTTTTCACAACTCCGAAGCAATAACAAGTTTCTCAGAAAAATTATAGAATCGCTGACATAAAACACAAAGCCACATACCCAAAGAGGCAACAAAAACAACATATATATACAATTCACAAAGGAAAGAGAAAAACAGATAAAAACGCACACAAAAAAGACTCACAACGATATTTCGGCATTTGTCGTCATCGGGCAGAAGTAGTCCCTTTGAGTAGCTGAAGCTAACTCATATATATATATAATTCACCGAAGGGGTTCTTGAGGATTTTGGTCATAAAAATATAACTCCTGATTATAAGCCGACGTTTGACCAAAAGTTTTTTGCATTTTCAAGGCTTGTTTTAGAGGAAACACTATTTATAAGCCGACGAAACGTCGGTTTATAATCAGGAGTTATATTAAAAATTAAATACACCTCTTGTATTAAATCCTCAAGAACCCCTTCAGTGAATTTGAAATAACAGTGGTCGAGAAGCTATATCAATATATATATATATATATATATATTGATTATTGTATCGACATTGGAGTAGAAACAAAAAGTTTATCGGGACTCGGTCAGTTCTTTACGTTCAAATTAAGCTCTCAATGCCGTTTCGGTTTTTATTTAAAACCTTTTTCACAGGCAGAAGTATACATTTTGGAACAGAAAAACTAAGTATTACATGACAACTTATTTTACAAAGAAAAATAGTCTGTGAATTTCAACAACTGTCTAGTTTGAATGAACATGTAACACTGTTCATTGTGAATTCAACGTGAAACTTTGGCATTGAGAGTTTAATTTGAACCTGAAGAACTGACCGAGTCCCGATAAACTTAGTTTTATATATATATATATATATATTAATCAAATCACAATAAGAAATGGGAAAACAAGACTAAGATCTAATAAGACTAAGATCTTAGTCTTGTTTTCCTATTTCTTATTGTGGTTTGATTATTGATTGTTATTTCACGTGTTTATGTGAAATCTTTATATATATATATGATCAAACCACAATAAGAAATGGGAAAACAAGACTAAGATCTTTCAACCGTAACAAGCGGTCTTCGTCAGAGTCAAAAACCCAACTGAACACTAAATGCAAAAAACATCTGGTGAGGAGTTGAGAAGAGTGGGAGGGAAGAGTGGTATTTTAAAAGGGTGAAAGCACAGGAAAGGACTAATGTCCAGAAAGGGATGTTTGGGGAAACGTTTCACGTGTTTTATGTGAAATCTTTTTATATATATACATATATATATATATTTCGCCATACACGCCAAATCCCACGGTCTGTCTTTTAACGACTGCTTCAGTGTGCAGATTCTGCGTCAGATTCCCCCTGGTGATAATACCGTGACCCTTAGAGCCTCTGAGGAGGCTCACATCTGGTTGCTCGGGGCGCGCAGTGCACCTGGACTTAACCTTAAAAGATAATTTTTTTGTACAGTTTTTTCATTTTTTTTTGTACTTTTTTTCCAGTATTCTTTATTCTCTAGTACTTATTTCTTTTTTTCCTCTTTCGTATTTTTGTGTATATCTATTTTGTCTTCTTCACTTACTACTAGTTTGTTTTATCCTATTTTATTTTTCTAAATTCTTATTCTTAACTAGTTTCCCATACTTACTTTTTTATTCAGTCTCTATCTTTTATTTACTAAAACAACCAATGCAAGTTTTTTGTATTGTATTTATTTTTATTTATTTATTTATTTTTTCTTCTTTTCTCTATCATTATTTTTGTTTCTTATAGTTTGTTTTTATCTTATATTGTTTATAATTTTTCACCTACTTATAGTTTTACCCAACCAGTACTGCTTATCTGAGCTTCTGTTTATATCTTCTCCTAATTTTATACTTTAAGACCGGGTACGGTTGACAGCACTGGCGGTT
Source organism: Hermatobates lingyangjiaoensis (assembly GCA_026182355.1). Classification (NCBI taxonomy): domain Eukaryota; kingdom Metazoa; phylum Arthropoda; class Insecta; order Hemiptera; family Hermatobatidae; genus Hermatobates; species Hermatobates lingyangjiaoensis. Next base: position 3,089,265 of record JAPFBL010000253.1, read on the forward strand.
GCCGGGTTGGTTACTTGCCGTTGCGCCTACAACGTGCTTGGTCTCCCATTCTCTTTTCTCCTGAAGACGGATTACCCGAAAATTTGAGTCTGTAAGTGTGTTTCCCTACTTTGTGTGTTGCTCTTTGTTAATCTCGAACTCGCATATATATATATATATATATATATATATATATAATATACATAGAGAGAGAGAGAAACGAATCTTTATCAGGATTCGTCATTTTTTTAGATTCAAATCAAACTTTCAAAATCGATGTTCCATTTAAAACTTCCTTTATAGGTCTATAATAACACCAAAAAAATAAGAATACATAAAAAAGCAACAAATTTAAGATATTAAAAGATGCAAATTTATACATAAAATAGAAAAATATTATGCTGTTATAAAAGGTGGAATCAAGGAGGAAAAAATGAATTTTACGGAATGATTCAATTACTCCATAACAATTCAACGAGGACAGTTTAACGCGAGACGATGGTATGTTTCGACAGCTTATTTCTAGTAGAGAAAATTGATAAAAAAATCTGTTTTTCTTTCATTCTGCTTAATGGAAAAATACGTTCACAGTATGAATTGATTTAGTAATGTATCTTAACAATTTTCTTTTGTCTTTTTTTTAACATTAAAAAATTTAATCTAGATTTTTTTTCATTTAATGATTAAAATAATTCTTTATGTTCAATATGGAAATATAAATTTAAGACTTCATTGATTAGAAAAAAAAATAATTTGTTTGTTTCAATGATGTGTAATATTTTTTATTCACATAATTTATTTTGATTTTAAACTTATTTTTTTATTAAAAAAATACACCTGATTAAAGATTAAAAGATAAAAAGCAAGGTAAAAGAGCTATATATTTTAGTCAGCTATGTGGCTATACTCAGGATTCAAATTAACAAAACACATAAATTTGATTTTATGCCTATTCTTATGTTTATCACCAGTAAATTAATATCGATAACATTTTAATATGTTGACTTAAAAATTCACTAACTACATCATGACTTTCAGCACTAGCTCCAAATACACAACCTTGATTATAATGTATCCAAATTATTAATTAAGTATAAATCATTTCACGGTAAATTTTAGTATTAAGTATGAAATGAAATTTATTGTGACCTGTAAGTTTTGAAACCTGAGGATGACCATATAATTTGACTGATACATCCACCGATCTTAAAAGTGAATATTTGGGGAAATAATCTATTAGTTTTTAATCTTCATTCAGTAACAAGGATTTCTTCAAATCTAACTGCGCTAACATTACAATATTATCAAATATTGTATAATCCGCTCAATATTTTATTGAGTTGTATAAGCAATGAATGCTGGTATAGAACAGGGGTGGACAAACTACGGTCCGCGGGCCACATCCGGCCCACCGAAGATTGGTACATGATTTAGGTTTGAAGTAAATGATTGTATTAATTTTATTTTCACTCGCAATGAAATGTATTTCAACATCAGGTGGTGCAGTATTACACTTTCAGCTTTCGTTCTTCTTTTGCTGGTCAGATTATTTAAGCGTTATAAATACTAACAAAAAACCTAAAGATCCCAGATGGGTGATGAATATCTCAGATCTGTTCTGAGAATCGCCCCAGACTTCGTGCTATATTTAAAATTTGTCATCAACAACACTGTTCTCATTGATGGAGTATGTTTATACTTCAATGACTTTTTTTGTTTTGTTTAATACGTACTGTTAACTAATGCTGTTTTTTATATTTTATGTTGAAATGGCCCTATGTCAGATTTTTAAATCAATGTGGCCTACCTGTCAAATTTTAAAGTTAATGTGGCCCGCAAGTCAAAATAATTGCCCACCCCTGGTATACAATATCCTAACTGTAAATTATAACTAGTACAAGTAACTTTTAATCAACCATAAGTTTTGTAAATGATGTCTTAAGATCAAAGTAATTTTGTAAATCAAAAGAAAAGCTTTTTAATTACAAATTAACAAATCACAATAGCAAGTATTGTTTTCAATGCAAAACATGCAAATTTGTAAAAAAAGAAATAGTGTTGAAAAAATTATTACAATTAAGTATTAAGATTATTAATTTCTAAAAAGTATATTGCTGCTAGTAATATAATACATACATTAAAAAAGTATCAATTTACTTTGCATTCGCTGATTCAAATAGGATTCTAATAAAAGGTAACAGCTGAAGCAAGGTTATCCTGTCCATGGAACTAATTTACCTACTTATAAAGTTGTCGACTACTTCTGCAACATTCAACATTTCTAAAAGCTATTGAAAAAGCACTTAATGAAAGCATAAAAAAAAGCATCAAATATACTTGTACTTTAATAATTTGCTAAGTAAACTTACCTAAATTTGTGAGAATTTTCTTTGAAATACTCGTCGTAGGAGATGATGTCGGTGCAGCGAAGGAATTCAGTCCACTTTCCATAAAGGAAATGAGTCTTCTTTTTACTGAAATATAACAAAAAGGGATTCTTTTTATTATTCTTTTTTAGGATACTTCGACTACAATTTCATGTATTTAGAAGTAATTTTGATTTCAGGGTTACTCCTTTAACTTTTTTGATTATGTAGCGGAAATCGGGTGGACACCCATTGGTGAGACTCCGTAACTATATTTAATATACCTCCGTAACTATATACTTATGTCGTTAATAAGTAAAGCAAGATAAATGGTTTGTTTTCTGTTGGTTGGTATCCGTGGATGTATTTATCTTGCTTTACTTATCTCGTTAATAAATTGTTTTTTAGCCTTGAAAATGCCAAACAACTTTTGGCGAAACGTCGGCTTATAATCAAAGTTGTATGTTTATGACCAAAATCCTCAAGAACCCCTTCGGAGAATTTGAAATATCAGTGGTATATCAAAAAAAGCTATATAAAAAAAATTTGCTGGTTCTGGAGACATAACAGCAGAGACTGACTTTACGAGCGACTCAATCAATAACTTAAAGTTTGGAATGCAAGTGAAACTAAATTGACTTAGTAGTTGTTTTAGTAGAGGGAATTGAAACCCCTGCAGACAGTATTCCATCAAAGGGCAACTGGACAACACAAACAACCAGGGCTTAAGATAATAAAACTTACGAAACTGAAGCCAAGGAAAGACCTTTACTCCTACTACCAGGTGAACCCAAATGTATTAATAAGTGGTTAAATTCGTGAATTTCTATTACCGATATACATAAACAAAATTAACTTCCCACAACGCTAAGTATATCTTGGGAAATGCGTTAAATGTCCTTTATATATTAAATATAAGCATTAAATTGGCTAAAAATAATAAATTGTATTTATGTCGCATAGTGCTGCTTCCATGACTGTGTGTCACAGTTGTTATACATCAGCAATTTCTCTGATCCTGTTTTCATTAAATTTTGTCACTAATTGAGATACTCGTATTTCAACTTAAACTAGTATTATATAACGTTTCAGTAATTTTGTGTTGCATAACTAATAGCACTTAATAAACGCTGGTCGTGCTGAATGTCTGAAAACTCATCACGTATCTCTTTCTTAAACACTTAGAAATGAATAATTCCTTTACGTTTTCTTGATTTTTTTATATCACTCATGAAATAACATTTTTGTAAATGTTACAAGGCAAAGTACTTGGAGATAAATCGGGAAACTATCTATCGTAGATAATTTTACTCTTGATGACGACAGATGTTAAAATATTAAATCGAGTGTAAGTTCTTTCAATCTATTTTTGCTAAATATTTCGCTTTGTAATTTAAAGTGCCATTCTGGTGAAACGTTTTCATATATATATATAAATCACAAAAATAAAATTTAATCAGGACTCTGTTAGTTATTCAGGTTCAGATTAAACTCTCATTGTCAATGCTTAGGTTGTTGTTTAAAACCTTTTACATAGGCAGAAGTATAAAATTTTGAAACAGAAAATCTTATATATTAAAATTTTTTTTTAGAAAAAAACACTTTGCGAATTTTACAACTGTCTAGTTTGAATAAATACGTGACATTGTCACTAAACAATCATACGTGTTCATAAACAGTGCCACTAAACTTAAACATAAGATTTTCTGTTTTAAAAATTGTATACTTCGGCAATGAAATAAGTTTTAAATAAAAACAGAAACGTTGGCAATCAAGAGTTTAATTTGAACCTGAAGTATAGACCGAGTCAATATTTGAACTCATAAAACCTATTTCTTGCTGTTAGTCTTGAATGTTTGCGTAGATAGGTAGGCACATTTTCCATAAGATATGTTTCATTAAAGTGAACCACAGTCTCGGCATTCACGATCTTCTGACTGAGAGATTCAATGTTCCGAACCAATTTCCTTCTATAGGGGGTTCATCGAAATAGGATTATTTCCTACTATAACCCTATTTTCCTAATCTCTTATTGTTAATCCTATTTAGATTAATTTCTGATAGAAGGAAATTGGTTCTGAACATGGAATCTCTCAGTCAGAAGATAGTGCATGTCGAGACTGCGATTCATTTAATGAAACATATAGAAATTAGAAAACACACTCTTCTAGTTTCTAATAGAAGTGTGTGTTTAATTTCTATATTTCTCTACCTACATTGAACTTTATTTGTCCATCTCAGATCGTATTTTCATAGAAAAAGTTCGTATATTTAAGTTCAAATACAAAGAAAAGTAACACATAGAGTAAAGAAACGTCATCCTCAAAATTCAGTTTAAATTATTGAAGTGACATTCACTGGAGACCCCTTGATTCTATCTCCTTTAATATTTTCTTTATTGTTCTATCTGAACAATTAATTTTGATTATATATATATATATATATATTAGCAAACATATGATAACTTACTTTACTTGAGTAAGAAATCAGAAAAAAAAAACTAAGAGCCTTCAACCGTCAAGCGGTGTTCGTCAGAGTAAAACCTGTACTGACGAAGGTTTACTCTTCGTCAGTACAGGTTATTTATTTATCGTACAAATTTAATCATTTGTTATGATTAAAAGATCTTAGTCTTTTTTCTGATTTCTTACTGTGGTTTGGATGTTGATATACCTACATATAGATCACAAGATAAACAATAATAAACACGTGAAATAACAATCAATGTTCAAACCACTATAAACAAAAAAAAGAGTATGAAATGAAAGAAAAAGACCAGCATCTTTCCTAGTTTTAAAATACCACTCTTCCCTTCCACTCCTTTGAACTCCTCACCTTGATGTTTCTGCATCTTGTGTTTCAGTTGGGTGTTTGATTCTGACGAAGACCGCTTGTTACGGTTGAAAGATCTGAGTCTTGTTTTCCCATTTCATATTGTGGTTTGATCATTGTATATAAATAGGCGAGCAAAGTATATAAGAACAACAATCTATATTCATAATAGGTTTTTTATCTCTTTCCCCCACCCTTCAGAGTCGTGCTCATAAGTCAATTATGTACGAGGAGAATAAATGCAGCTGTTGCAAGAATGATAAAATATTTACCGCATTTTATGCAACAGAAAGAAAGATTGACGTACATAGAAAGAATTAGTTATACTAAAAAATTGGTAGTTTGGAATGTAGAAATGCCATTGGATACAGAAGATAGTACAACAATAGAAGGTTAAATGGGAACTTTCAACTTTTTCAGAAGGTGGAAGTATTTACGAAAAACTGTTAAAAGGTCAGAGGTTAATGTGTAAACTATTGAACCACTTATCTAAATCAATATGAATGGCTGTATTATCATTCACTCTGTTTGAGAAGTGTTCATCAGGCCTGTTGCTCTGTAGAGAAACTTAAAATTAAGTAAAACTTAAGCGACAATATACATAATTCTATAATATTAACATAATTACTTGTACTTTTTATCTATGATGAACCCTTCGACTCTGTGAAGGTCCTTGGAGAACCAACCTCCGGGCTTGAATGTTAACACAGCCTTAATGCCTAAAAAAAAAAAAAAAATAAAATAATCATACTGTGATAACAAATATACAAATATCAAGGTATACTCGAGATTTAAGATTGAAATCTTGGTCATAAACCTGGATTTTTTTGTATGGCAAATGAAAAATCCTGTGAACGATATCCATCAGAAAATATGTCAGCTACTTAAAACCTTAATGAAGCTAAAGTTAGTAGTTCACTGTAAAATGAACCAGTAAAGTAGCAAGCCCTTTCTAACATAGATACCAAACAACACAAGATATGCATTTTGCTTTCCCAGAATAGCACTCTTATAGTTAATGCCTATAAGTGTGGCAGCTAGAAAACAAATAAATTTGTCTTACTTTATTTTAATTATTGTTTTCGAAAAACCAGGTTTAAGAAATACTATTATTTATAATTTACTTTTATCAATGTTATTTAATTTGAAGAGGCTCGCATTATAATAGCTAAATGATGTTGATAGTTTCCAAAACCTTATAGAGTTATCAGAATACAAATATATTTGGACAGCATTGTTTATACTTACCTTCAGCTCATAAACTTTTAACAATTTCAAATTCATACTCAGGCTGAATTTGAATTTGAAACCATGTTTCTATCAATATTAGTTTGTTGGGAAACACAGGTTTTATTATTTTGAGTAATTCATTAATTTTTCAGGTGCTGAGAATAACTGCAGGAGACATATAAAAGTACACTACTTAATTGTAGTAGTTTATAATTAATATAATTATTTATTCAAACACACTGAAAATTGAAAGAAACAGGAATGAAAAACAGATACCAGGAGTCAATTCCAATATTTCTATCCTTTTAATGGTCATCTTCAGGAAAGGAAGTGGAGCGGCGAGAAGACGAAAACCAACAATTTATGGCTATTTATCCAGATACTTGTTCATCTACCAATATAGCATATATTAATCTCGACCACTGATTCAGAGTGTACTTCAGGAGCCCCAGCGTTTACAGAGAAGGACCTTTACACAGAGGTTATAAGGGTTTCCCTACTCTCCAGTAGGGATTTGGAGTCATTTCTTTTTCTTAAATGGCAACTGATACTTATAATAGCAGTAATTTCAATATAAGTTTATTGAATCAATATAAGTTTAATTAGTTCTTGCTACATTCCTGGTGTGGGAGAAAGACGAAATACTTCTTTGAGTCTAATGAATAGACATTATTTACCTACAATTATAAATTACAACAAAATCCAACCATGTTTACATTTTGAAATTATTGAAACAAATTAGTTTAATAAACATTTTGGCCATTGTTGATTTGTCAACTCTGGGGCTCCCTAAACTCCCTTTGTTCCCAAAAATCTATAAAGTTATTACCTTATTGAAGGAACTATTCAATGCATTATCTAAATCTCTTCTTTTTGTAATTTATACTATCAAAAATGAATTTAATTAACATGGAATTTAATTCTAACAACAATCACACGATATCTTAGTCAATACCATCAAAACAGAGATGAAATACAAGGAGGTTACATATCTATGAACAAGCAATCGACCCCCTCCCATCACCTAACCACAACTTCAAATAATTACTATACTAATGAGATTCAAATTAAAAGCAAAGTAAATAAAGGGAAATAACATTACATTATTGTTTACAGACTATTGCAGGAGATTAGAATAAGTTAGGCTAAGATTAGCTATATCGAATCTCTTCTTACATGCCGTAAGTGCTTTCAAATGTTGATCATTTCTTTCAAATGATCTTCTTTTCGCATGTTTTTCATGTTTCCAATATTTTAGTACCTTCAAACGTAAAATAATGTCCTTTGGTATATGCATGTTCTACTAGGGGACAAACTATTTTTTTCGTATCAGATATTCTTATATTGGGTTATCCTGTTTTTTAAGTACTGTATGGTTTGACCAATATATACCATCTAAATCTTAATCTGAAAATTTAACTGAATAGACAACATTACTGTTACTATTATTGGCAATACGACTGTTCAATTTTACAAATATGATGTTGTTAAGTGTATTCTGGTTTTCGTTTACAATTTTACAATCAATGTTATTACATAATAGTTTTTTCAATTGTTCAGATAATCCATTGATGTAAACCATACCCTATATTTATTAGATATTCTGCAAATTACTATGCTGATTGTCATCAATATGTAGAATGTTAAGGTAGTACTCGTATGTATGAGGCCTATTGTAGTGTTGATTGTGTGTGTGAGAGTGAAAGACAGGAGTTAAATTTAACATACCTATCACTATCACTTTTCATAGGTTTCCTCTACCAGTCTACACTAATTGTACCATCTGCATTGAATTTTGTGACCATATCCAGAAAAGGAAGTTTTTTGTTACTATTTGTTAATTCTATCCTGAACTGAAGCCTATATTGAAAACTATTGAACTTGTTTAATACTATTGATTCTGAATCTACCGGGATTGCTAAATAAATAACACCAACCTATTTAAAAATGAAGGAAGTTTTAAACGTTGTCTAAATGCCTTGATAAAAGCACTTTTTTCATTACAAGGTCTGCCAATATAGATGCTATAGGACTACCCATCGCCACACAAGCTTTAATCTCATAAAAGGGCTAAAATGTTATCTCATAGTTGTCTAAAAAAAAAATAAAATATAATAAAAACAATAACACTGTTCATTCTTGGTTTTCTTTTAGTTTTGTGTTTCTTGCTTATTGTGTTTTAGTTTTTTGTTAGTTGATATTCTGTAGAGGTATTTGTTTATAGTAGTACTACTTTTTCAATGAATAGCTTTTAGCCTTGAAAATGCCGAACAAATTTGTAATCGGTTTGCAATCAGAAGTTATTAATTTTGGATCTAATCCTCAATAAGTAAGTACATAAATATAGGCATATTCAAAAAGACAATAAATGATTAATATTCCAATGTAAAGACTGAACTATGTTAACCTCTTTGAGACAATGAGATAATCCAAGCGCGTTTTGATAAGGCAAATAGTTTTTTGATTGACTAACTGGGAATTGAACCCCAATTAAAAACAAAGTTATTTCTAATTGAGCACATTAATCCTTCTCTGTTTTCTAAAACAACTTTGTTGTTTTTTATACAACCGCATGTAACTGATTTTTTTTGCCATTTAGGAAGGCTAACAAGAGTAAAATTTGATTTCATTAACAGAGGAATAGGAAAAAATGTCAATTAATATATTACTTTATTTGAATTCTTGCCATGAAAACATACATCAAAGCAGAATAATGTCTGTGTTACAAATTGTATAGAAAAAACATTATTTATAAATAAAAGGGATTAAAACGATGACACCGGTTGATACAAATGTGTGATTTATTGACACTGGGAAAATCAGAGAAAATGAAACCTTGTAAACGAGTTTTATGGAAATATTACGTTTTGAATATTCGAGTTCTTTCAAAGGTAAATTAATACGTTACACTATATGTTCTAAGGCATCACACGTGTTCTAAAAGTTGATAAGAGTTTGATAAGACTTCTATCATATATGATTTTCTTCTTATATATTAAAGTACACTTGACTTTCGAGTTTCCACACTTCAAATAACCGTAATTTCAAGTTTCGGTACGTTTTCTTTCTTCCGATTAGCATAAATTATCATCCAGGTATCTGTAATTCACAATGAGGGTAGAGTGAGACACAGTAGCCTAGCCTACTCTAATTTCGTAATCTGAAGCAAACTATATCTTTATTATGCATGAACAATATTATTATTACTTATGTTAATGTATAATAAATATAAACTAACTATATACACCTGTATTTGATGATTGTGATTATGATTTAAAGCAAGGTGACGCAGAGATTAGTCTAGTTGTCCTTCTCATATGCCTACGCAATTCCAATTTCATTCAAATCGGCCATAACAGTATTCAGTCGGTCTAACCCACAGGTGTCAACCATACGGCTCGCGGGCCGGATCCGGTCCACCTGGGGGTTCAATCCGTCCCGCGGGTATAAATCTGAATTATTATAAAAAAAAAGCAGTTTACCTTTAAGCATTTCCTTAAAAACCTGCAGTTCTTATATTATCCACCAGTGTTTTATTACGCGCTGTATTATCTCCACTTTTCCTTTGTCCTCGCACCTTGACTAGCGAAATATCTCTGTCAAAAACGATAATAGTGGATACTGAGTGTCGGATTTTAATAAATACTTTTATAGTTGACTTATTCTTCTTTGTACTATTAGTATTAGTGACCGGTACAAAGAAAAAGGTAGACTTATTGTTAGCTCAATGTAATTTTGCAATTAGCTTGCTTGCGGTCCGCTGGAGATCAAACTAAGCTGCATTCGGCCCCCAAACCGAAATGAGTTTGACACCCCTGGTCTAACCCTACCAAACTGTCTTAAGACTAGGCTATAAATTCTATGGTACGTCTTGACCTGCCATTAACAGTTAGGCTATTATGCCTAAAATTAGGCTATTATAACTAAAAGTTTATTATGTATAACAATAATGTTTATTCAAATTAAATGTGTAGTATGCAAAGTAAATGAAATTGAGATAGCCTAGCAATTCTACGAGTAGAAAGTTATAGCGAGGTTATGTATATGGTCTTGGCATCCTGTCAACCACTTAGTCTACCCTACCCACCATTAGACAGACTACCGCTTACCAGTGTTACCAATTTCTGAATTTTTTTATGCTTCGGTCTCTATTAGTAAGGAAATTCGAGGCCCGGGTGGCAAGGGGTCATTTCAGTTGGCTGTACAGCGGAATAAAATACGAGAAATATAAAATAAAATCTAAACATTTTTTTTATTCCATAATATACTCGTAAATTAAGATTAGAATCACTGGACTATATGTGTTTTATGTTCCGATTATAATAGTGACCGAAAAATATCTGTAAATCGACTACATTTCACATTTTTGGGGATGAATAAGATGCATATATATCCGACCCTCGAATTTCCGTACTTCAAGAAACCGTACTTTTAAGTTTTTGTATTTTCTTTTTCTTTCAAATAGCATATTTAGCATAAACTATCAACAGGGTATTGGTAATTCACAATGAGGGCAGAGAGAGACCGAGTAGCCCAGACGACTCCAATTTCGTTATTATTTATAAAAAAATAATATTATTACGTATTTTAATGTATAATAAACATATATTCAAACGTTTATATTTAAACGTATTTATATATATATATAAATAAAAAGATTTCACATAAACACGTGAAATAACAATCAATGATCAAACCACAATAAGAAATGAGAAAACAAGACTAAGATCTTTCAACCGTAACAAGCGGTCTTCGTCAGAGTCAAAAACCCAACTCAGTTGAGTTTTTGACTCTGACGAAGACAGCTTGTGACGGTTGAAAGATCTTAGTCTTGTTTTCCCATTTCTTATTGTGGTTTGATCATTAAATATATATATATATTATATATATATATATATATTTAAACGTATTTAACATATATTTAAACGTATTCACCTGTATTTGATGATTGTGATTATGATTTAAGCCAAGGTGGGTCAGAGAATAGTCTACCTATCTTGCCTTCTCATATACCTACCCTATGCACCATTAAGTTACCATTTACCACTGTTACTAATTTCCGGGCTTTTCTGTTTCCGGACCTGTATCGAGCTCTCTTAGTACGGAAATTCGAGGGTCGAGTGTATTTCAGTTATTGAATCAGAACAGAATCGAACGAAGAACTTCGATCACGTAATTGAAAACAATTTCCTGAGAACAAGATGATTGTAAAATGAAGATTTAATATTCATGCAGTAATACACACTCCGATGAAAGTGTGATAGATATAATTGTTTTATAAGAACAAAGGTGGTAGTGACGGTTTTTTTGAAGGGTAATTAGATAAAATGTTTTGTTTTTATAATTTCGGTTTCTAAAACAGATTTTGATACATACCGCTAGCATGGTTAGTTATTTCCATGGTTCCATATTGTTCTATCCACAGTTTGCCGACGATGATGTTGTGTACGCAGCAGTTGACGTTGGACCACGTGAACGCCTCTCCCCACCTATTAGAACATTAAATACTTCACAGCATTATAATAATCATAATAAAGAAATGTTTAGGATCTACTATAGTGTAACAGCTGGCTTTTGCATGTAGTATTGAAGATTCAAGGTTCATTTCTTAGTCATTACTCTAGTAAAAAATGTAAAATCTTCAGTACTCCGTCACCAGACATGTTACCTTCTAGTACTGAAGATTGAAGATTCATTTTTTAGCGGCTACGCTTCATGTTTTATATTAAAAATCTTGAGTACTTCGTCACCTGGCATGTTACCTTCTAGTACTGAAGATTAAAAATTCATTTTTAGCGGCTACGCTACATGTTTTATATATGCAAAATCTTGAGTACTCCTTCACTTGGCATGTTACCTTCTAGTACTGAAGATTAAAGATTCATTTCTTAGCCAAAACTCTAGATCTATGACATCTACAATGGAAAATCTTGAATACTCCGTCACCTACGGACGGAAATTGATTCCTAAAATCAAACTTGAAGATTGATTCTACATTGGGATTTCTAAATTATGCCTAACTCAAGTGAATTTAAAGTAGGGTCTTTAACGAGTGACCGATAGCTTAAGGTCCTCTCTCTCCGAGGGACGACTTGTTCAGATTTATTTACTTCCCGCGTGAATAAATCGAGGGCTAGAATGGGTATTGAACCACGGACCTAGCAGTCCAGAAGCGGGCACGTTGCCATTGGGCTAACCTGGTTGCGCCGTACTGAATTAATAAAATTGTGAGATGAATATTTAAGACTTCCAATGTAAGAATCAATTTGATAAAATGCCTCGCCAATAACCAAAACAGACGCCAAATAACAAAGAAGCTACGACTTTCAGCCCTTAGAACTAAAAGTGACAGCTTTTAAGCGCCTCGCCAATGAACAAAACAGGAGCCAATTAACAAAGAAGCTACGACTTTCAGCCTTTAGAACTAAAAGTGACAGCTTTTAAGCGCCTCGCCAATGAACAAAACAGGAGCCAATTAACAAAGAAGCTACGACTTTCAGCCTTTAGAACTAAAAGTGACAGCTTTTAAGCGCCTCGTCAATGAACAAAACAGGAGCCAATTAACAAAGAAGCTACGACTTTCAGCCCTTAGAACTAAAAGTGACAGCTTTTAAGCGCCTCGCCAATGAACAAAACAGGAGCCAATTAACAAAGAAGCTACGACTTTCAGCCTTTAGAACTAAAAGTGACAGCTTTTAAGCGCCTCGTCAATGAACAAAACAGGAGCCAATTAACAAAGAAGCTACGACTTTCAGCCTTTAGAACTAAAAGTGACAGCTTTTAAGCGCCTCGCCAATGAACAAAACAGGAGCCAATTAACAAAGAAGCTACGACTTTCAGCCTTTAGAACTAAAAGTGACAGCTTTTAAGCGCCTCGCCAATGAACAAAACAGGAGCCAAATAACTAAGAAGCTACGACTTTCAGCCTTTAGAACTAAAAGTGACAGCTTTTCAGCGTGAAATTAAAAAAAAAATTAAAAAAAACCCACATTGTTTTTTAAACAACTTATTGTAATAAATAGGTAATGAACAACAAAATACAAGACATCAATTACAAGAAAATTGTTTTTCTAACTGAAGATAAAAAAGAGGAATGCTGAGACACTAAATTAGTTTCAAGGTTACACGATATGGCCATCGCATACTTGCGTGCAGCTGGCGTTAACCTAGACAAGGAATGAATCATACTTGATCACAGCTGAAGGACTGTACAACTCCGTAATTGCAGCATGTCAGATTATCAACAGCTGTATAGTTTTCAGATTAACAATACACTTTTAACAAAAGATTCAAGCGTGCAGGTCTTTGTTTTCTTTTAAGTGGCATACTATCACCTAGTCGACATGCTAAAGGAAACCTCTTAACTTTTATAAAACTACTCAAATCATTTATTATTTATTTAATATTAATACATTATTATTAGTTAATTATTATTCTTAGATAAAATCTTGTTGAGTACAGCATTAGAGAAATGTTTGTGCAGAAGAAATAACACAAGATGGATGAAAAACCATCCACGTGAATACTGATCAACTCCAACAGTCACATAACCGGGAAAACCAACAACACGCAGTGTCACCTATCCAAGAGCTAACCAGGCCACATGTTGCTTAACTTCGGAAGTGGTGTATTCAACATAGCTATGGCCGTTAGCATCCTTACTCTCTGTAACTTGAAAAAACACAATTTAGAACTGCAATATTGAACAAACACAGTTATCTCCTTTAACTGTGTGATTACCACTGCAAAGGAGTAATTACACAGTTAATTTTCTGAAAATGGATACCACTGACCAGAAGAACCATAATTGCTTCCTTTAAAACATAAAGTTGAAAGAAAACATGAAAATGTGTTTAGTGCACACACCAAATTACCCATAGTAGTTCAATTTAATTTAACTAAAACATTTTATTTTTCCATTCAGACAATTTTTTAGAACTGCATATTTCAAAAACAAATAATTTTTAGTGTTTTAAGACATTTTAATGACAAACATTTACGCTGTAGAGAAAAAATAGACGAAAGCATAGGTCCAGGTTCAATAAAATTCTTAGTAAAATTGGGTAATTTATAAAAAATCACAATACTGAAGTGATTAATGAACTTAATTTGTTCATGAAAATATTTTTTCAACCCACTATTAACTATATAAAATTAGTAAATTCTAATTTATGGGTTAATTTTTTGAGCCAATAGTCTTTCAATTACTAGACATCAGTGAATGTTGGTAAAACCAAACGAATGTTTATCTAAATAAGTAATGTTATCTCATTAGCTGTAGAGTGAATGTTTATGAGGTATTTAGTTGTAATGGGAAAGTAAGTAAGCAAAAGTAAACTTAAGTAAGCGTAATTAATGTAATTACGTAATCGTTCAGCGTAATTAACGGAAGTCGTAATTGGAAAGTTAAAGAAATCGATCTCCACACTTTTATGGGAAAACAATGCGATTGAAATAATTAAGTTTTTTATTCAGGTTATATTTACTAGTCGCGTTCAGAATCAGGTTTTCTGTAACCTGTTACAAAGAATTGTAACCACCCAATTCTTTACGTAACCTGAAATAGAACATTAAGTGTTCAAAACGCATTGTAGTTTTTTCATAAAACTTATTTGTGTAAAGAGTAATTTTTTAATTTTCCAATTATAAATAACATGGAAGTTTATATATTTCCCATAACAACAATTTACAATAAGCACATGAAACAACAAACAATGTTCAAACCACAATAACAAATGGGAAAAAAAGATTAATATTTTTCAAACGTAGCAAGCGGTCTTCCTCAGAGTCAAAAAACCTAACGGAAACACAACATGCAGAAACATTATGGTGAGGTGTTCAAAGGATGTAAAGTGCAGGAAAGGCAGTTTACATCCTTTTAAAATACCACTCTTCCCTCCCATTCCTTTGAACCCCTCACCATGATGTTTCTGCATTTTGTGTTTTAGTTGGGTTTTTAACTCTGACGAAGACTGCTTGTTACGGTTGAAAGACCTTAGTCTTTTTTTCCCCATATTTCCCATATATAGCAATAGACGTTTATTTTCATTTTAGCATTAACTAAAAAAAGAAAAGTCAATTAAAGTTACTTTATTGAAAACTATTCATTCAATTATTGTTTCATAATTATTAAATATAAATCATTTATTATTATTGAGCAATATTTATTTGATTACAGGGTTCTGGGGATCAAATAACTTTACTGCTGCTCTCAGTGGGAGAGATCTTTGAGAAGGACGAATGTGAAATCAGAATTGGCAATAAATTTATTTCTAGAGGCTTGGAAAGTACTATCCATTAATGACACTCAGGTCTGTGCTACTCCATCTATGATATAGTTATGTATCATGCATGTAATATCGATGATACATTAAAGAAAAAAAAGGAGTATAATAAAGAGGGCTCCCGCTCCCCGCATGACCTTATACCCAATAAATATTTATATGTTATAATTTACCTTTCTAGTATATACAACTATGCATCTTTTTATCTTAACATAATCCTTAACCTAAATAAATACTTATATACAATGCTATTCTATTGTCATCAGTTTTAACCTCCATACAAATTACCATCAATAATCAAACTACAATAAGAAAATGGGAAAACAAGACTAAGATCTTTCAACCGTAACAAGCGGTCTTCGTCAGAGTCAAAAACCCAACTGAAACACTAGATGCAGAGAACATCTGGTGAGGGGTTGAGAAGAGTGGGAGGGAAGAGTGGTATTTTAAAAGGGTGAAAGCGCAGGAAAGGACTAATGTCCAGAAAGGGATGTTTGGGGGAAACAAAGGAGTACAGTAAGAAAGAGTAAAAAACTATCCGCTAGCTGTCAACCCTCTTTGAAGAGGCTATTGTCCTCGTAACGAAAGTATCCAGTTTGAAGAGACCGTTACTAATGTTTATAATATTTGATTTATTAAATTTAATTAGAGACGATTCAATAATATTTCTTAACAACATTGATTTTTCATAGGTAATAAATTTAGCTCCTGTCCAATCAATATGATGATTTTCATTTTTCATATGCAAGAATAAGGCGCTACTTTTTTCCTGACTACTTACGTTATATTGGTGTTGTTTTACACGTGTCTTTAAAGATTTGTTAAATTGTTAATTTGTTAAATGATTAATAATGTTGAAAGATCTTAGTCTTGTTTTCCCATTTTCTTATTGTGGTTTGGTCATTGATTGTTATTTCACGTGTTTATGTGAAAACTTTTTTTACAAATTACCATCCTTGCCCATGTACCTACAGTCTCAGCTCTATTATATTCCATAAATACTTATATGTGTATTTAATATAACATATTATGTTATTAATATTTAATAACTATGTATAAAGTACTGCTTATTATTTAGTTATTTCAATATTTTGTGAATAACCTTTTAAGGAACGTTACTTTCTTCTAATTTGAATCTACTTCCAGTTTAGTATGCTTGATTAATCAGAGGAAATGTTATGCATCCATTTTGAGAAAACGATCATAACCGTGTGAAAATTTCCCTGAGTTAAGAAAATTTTCCCAGATATTTATATCGTTTTTGAACGACATATAAATATGTACAAGCATGTTCAGTCATGAAAATGATTAAAATTAAACCGAGGTCGAAACTGACGGATACCAATTTGAAGAATACACTGCTGCTTTCAGTTACAAATTTAATTCCGAGAATTTAAAATCAAAACAACATATTATGTTATTAATGTTTAATTACTTCATACATAAGATATTATGTTATAATCTAAAAATTTAATGAAATAACCTTATTACGACAGACAGCTATATTATCTTATGTTACTTTTTATACATGAAAGAAAAGAGTGTAACAATTCTTTCATTCTGAGGTAAAATGGAAAAACAAACAAAAGTCTCCACACAAATGAAGTTTTATTCAACACGTTTCGAACACTTTGTGTTCATCATCAGGAAGACACTATAATACAAATTATATCTAATTAGTTACAAAATTAGAGTGAAATAATAAAATTCAATTAAGAGAATTCAAGACATACCTAAGGATGTGGTGTTGACGGGTTCAAGTTCAAGCATACCCGACACCTTTGTCACCTTATCTCCTAAATGCCTATCCCCACTCTTTCGCAGCGGATCTGTTTCCTACTTGTTGTTTTCACTGGACCAACCCATCAACACCACATCCTTAGGTATGTATGTCTTGAATTCTCTAAATTGAATTTTATTATTTTACTCTCTTTTTGAAACTGATTAGATATAATTTATATTACAGTGTCTTCCTGATGATGAACACAAGGTTTTCGAAACGCGTTGAATAAAACTTCATTTGTGTGGAGACTTTTGTTTGTTTTTTTCATTTTACCTCAGAATGAGTAAATACCACACAATTACGGATTGCACAACTAATGATTTAACAATTCTTTCATTAGAAAATACACTCTTTTTACAATCCTTGTAAAATAAACAGGAACAGGTAAACTATAGTGGTCTCGATGTCTGATCAAACAAATATGACTATTCATGAGAGTAGAAATAAAATTAAACTAACAAAAGGTCATGTTTTTGACTCAGAGTAGTCCAGACAGCACTAGCTTTGTGGACTGGATAACAAAAAAGTCCATCTCTCTGTCAAAATAAGTCCTCAACACTTGTCTTCAGATTGTCCATTTATTGTCATAATTATTTTGATAAATATCAGTCAATAATTCAAGTGTACTACTTCGGTGCTAATTAAATAGAGCAGTCAAATTGAAATCTTAACTCCGACAGAAAGAGAATGGACACATGAGTAATAAGTATTTCAAAAACTTTGATAACATTAAAACAGAATAATGTTTATGTCATCACGCAATATACGATAAATGTTTATTTAAAAATATCAAAATAATATAATGAGAAAAGCTTTTTATTCGATGGGAAAGTCATTAGAGCAGATTTTGAGAAAAAACTAAAATTAAAGTTTACACAGAGGAATACTTTTCTTGTTTTTAAATGTTAGATTTGAACGATCGAAATGTTTATACAATTGTAGGAAAGAAAACATAAAAATATAAGGACAATAGCTTGAATTACATTGAGACTCTATGAGTAGCCAACTAGGAGCCAGGTTAGCTCAGTGGTTAATGAACTCGCCTTTGAACTGGTAGGTCAAGGGTTCGATACCCACCTGGCCCTCGATTTATTCACGGGGGAGGTGAATAAATCCTGAGTCATGTCGTCCCTAGGAGAGGACGTTAAGCCGTCAGTATTGGTCCCGAGTACGATACCAGGTACTCGTTCAAGATCCCTACTCTAAATACACTAGAGTTAAGACAAAATTTAGGACTCCCTATGTAAATTCACCAGGTAATGGGGCTGAACTATGTTTGTTCACCCATTACTGAAATGGGTGCCAAATAATAAATGAGCCATAATTTCCGCCCCTAGAACAGCACTAAAAGGTGAAAGTCTTATAAGTGTGGGCGTCGGAAAACAAACGAATAGTTAACTAAAAGAATTAAAATATCTCACAGTTAGAAAATAACTAAAACGACTAGTTAGAAATAAGATACATGCCTTGGTCATAACAGAAGCAATGCCTGTATTTTTGCTTATATTATAATCTATAGGTCAAGGGTTATTCTTATGTATGAATAAGTTTTAATTTAAAAAATGAAACGGCCAGTCAGGACAACATATATAGTACCACTACAAGAAAAGAATTGAAACAACGCACAACTCACTTCAATATTTCGACCTCATCGTCATCAAGAGAAGGAGAATAAGAAGATGTTTAATTCTGCTCAACTGGCAAACAGCAACTCAATGCTGTTTGTTCCTGTTTGCGAGAACTCATCTTCTACTTCTTGTTATTATCTTTCCCCTGTTGACGACGAGGTCGAAATATTGAAGTGACCGGTGTGTTATTTCTACGAATTCTTTTCTTGTAATCATTTAATTTATTCATAAATAAACAGGGTTATTTTTTATTAATATTTATTACTTTCTTATATAAAATCAATAACTTTTTCCCCCAAAATTCCCACTTTCGTGAAAATACATTCAATATATTTAAGGACTACAGACTAGCTAAATAATTTCATGTGTACTGCTCCGAAATTCATAATCCCACTTTTAATAATTCCAAATACACAGTTGAAATCAATTATATTATAAATAGATCTTATATAACTTCGGTTGTTTTTTTAAAGAAAAGAAAATGTTAACGTACTCTTTTATCTATGAAGAGATTAATGCCAAGTTATCTTATTTGCACAAGATTTAATGCAATTAAAAATGAAAAGTTCGTTTTTAAAAAGATAAAAACATTAAACAAGTTTAGAACAGTGTGTAATTTGGCAAAGAAATCTTAGAGTGTAAAAATATTATGTTTCCAGGAACTTGTAATGACTAGATAGTTAATGAGTTCCGTGAAAACCAGATAAAATATTAAAAAACAAAAAGTTTTAAAACTACAAATAATGTGGAAACAAAAATAATTACTTTGAAAGCTTTTTTAAGAATTCCATAGATAATAGAAAGGGCGCTGTTTTTAGGACATTTATGTTAGTATTATTAATTAATTTATATCTTCTATATTTTCACAGGAAAAAAAACAGCTTTAATTTATATTAACCAGGGGTGGCCAACTTATGGCGCTCGCGCCAAATGTGGCGCACTGTATGACTTGGTGTGGTGCACTGTATGACTTGGTGTGGCGCACTGTATGACTTGGTGTGGTGCACTGTATGACTTGGTGTGGCGCATTGCTTCCTTGAGATAAACATGAATTAAGCATGAAGTAGTGCTTATTATTTAGTTATTTCTATATTTTGTGAATAACTTTTTAAGGAACGTTGTATCCTTCTCATTAATCTGCTTCAAGGTTAGATATGCTTGATTAATCAGAGGAAATGGAATTTTATATATTTCCATTTTGAGAAAACGATCATTACCGTGTGAAAATTTCCTTGAGCTAAGAATATTTCACCGAGAGATTTATCTTGTTTCGGAACGACATATAAATGTATTCAAACATGTTCAGCCATTAAACTTATTAAAATAAAACGAGGTCACAACTGACGGATTCCAATTTCAAGAATACACTGCTGCTCTCAGTAACAAATTTAATTCCGAGAATTTAAAATCAAACAACCTCAAAAGTCTCATTAGGTGTGTAAAGTATTAGCTTTCACAAGTGTTCCTTTTATTTAATTTACTATTATGAACATATAACAATCATATATAAAACAATGTTATATGTACATATATACAAGATAAATAGATGAGTTATAAGAGACTCATTGGCATCTAAAACCCCATGTTAAAAATTTGGTGCATATGGTGTGTAAAAGTTTGGCCACATTTGATGTAAGGAAAAAAAATTAAATGAACTTTATTCCTTGCATAGTTAAATTGTAAATAGTAAAACAAATGTTTCTAGAAGGAAATCTGTTTGAACTGATTATTGAAATTAAAGATTAAAGAGAAGAAAGGTACATACTTAGGGAGCTGAACAGTGACAATACCCTTGGGTTGAATCTCAACAGATTTGCCCCAGAACTTGAGCTTTGGATGGATGGAGCCGTGAAAGATAAAGCTGTCACTGTCTGCATGGAAGGCAGAGACAGGTGGGTGGTGGCTGACCTGTTCGCATATCACCCTACAACACAAGGACAAATGTATCAGCGACTTCATATGCATGTCAGCCCAAAACACAAACCAAACTTTTAAATTACCAACTGTTTATCACAGATTTGCAATTATAATCATGCTGTATTGATAACAGTCCCTGGCTATTTCAGGATTCCGAAAATCAAGTTCAGTCAATCAGCAATTGAATGGGTGAATAATTATTCTGATATCAAAAATACATATGTAATGAATTGATGAATTGTAAGGTACCAATTCAACTGCTGTTAAATCTTTTTTTAAACATTACAAATGGCTGTTTTTGAAGCAAGAATGGATATATTTAGATAGTTATATGAAGATTGTAGCAAAGAAGGTTATATTTGGATGGTAATATGAAGATTGTAGCAAGAAGGTTATATTTGGATGGTAATATGAAGATTGTAGCAAAGAAGGTTATATTTGGATGGTAATATGAAGATTGTAGCAAAGAAGGTTATATTTCGATAGTAATATGAAGATCGTAGCAAAACTGAAGTATTATTTTAAAGTTTTTAAAATTGGAAGTTCATCAAAATAAATAATGCTGACATAAAAAGTTACGAAATTATATGAACAGTTTGTGGAAAAGTTTATTTCAATGTTAAATTTAGAATATTATTTTAATATTATAAAATAGTTTATATATATTATATTATTGATAAAAGTATCGACCGTGAATTAGAAACAAAATTAATGTTTATCAGGACTCGGTCAGCTCTTGAGGTTCAAATTAAAGTCTCATTGGCAACATTTCAAATTTTATTTAAAACTTTTTTCATAGTTCTACAAAGCAGAGGAAATATAAGAAATGATATCGGTTTTAAATAAAAACCGTAACATTAGCAATGAGAGTTTAATTTGAACTTCAAGAACTGACCGAGTCCTCATAAGCTTTAATTTTGTTTCTATTATTTTATATGCAAAACTCATTTCAAATCATAATCTTTGTTCTACAACATATCACTAAATGATAAAAGATGTAAAGGGAAAGATACATCTGATGAGGTTTTATAAAAATTAAAGCTGGAGTATGATACGGGGGTGAAAACGAAGACTGGAGCCAGTATGCAGTAAAGTGAGTGAAAATGAATACTGCAGCCAGTGTGCAGTAAAGTGAGTGAAAATGAATACTGCAGCTAGTGTACAGTAAAGGGAGTGAAAATTAAGACTGGAGTAAGGTGGACTACTGAAGATAGTGCCAGATCTGGGAGTGAAAATGAAGATTGCAGTTACTGTGGACTACTGAAGATAGCGTTAGGTCTGGGAGTGAAAATGAAGATTGCAGTTAGTGTAGACTACTGAAGATAGCGTTAGGTCCGGGAGTGAAAATGAAAGCTGGAGATAGTTTGCAAAACTTGGAGTGAAGCGTCTTGATATGCTCTCATAAATAACTCGCATATTTCTATCATGAGCATAAAATATATTCTTGTATAAAGATGAAGTTGAAGAGGATTCACCTGAATTCAGGTCGTTCTAGCTCGTAGGTCTCTCCCAGCAAGGGGTTGAAAGGCTTGCCAAGACGGTCCCAGTTGGATGCCAGAGCAGACACTGCGAAGGCGCAGATATACTGAAACAGAGAAATAATAATAAAATATCTGCCAGTCTGCAGGAAACATCTATGTACTCTAAATGTATGACTTGTTTTTATTAAACCACATTTTTGATAACTTTTAAGGAATATATAACCGGAGAATATTGAAATCTAATGTTTAAAAGTTACATATTAATATAAAAAATTTAATTTAGTATAATTTGAATTTGTTACTAAAATAATAGAAGCATAAAAACGTTATATTTGCACTTAATTCCCCACGCCTGTTCTATTCTATTCTCAGTTATCCTGTTTTTTTTTGTTTCGATTATGGAACGTTCTTTGTCTCTTAGCCTCAGATTGAATCATTCAATAAATTCTAGACTTCTGATTTCTCATTGCGGCGAAACTTTGATGACGACGTTGAAGTCCAGATTTCCTTTGATCTTCAAATGTCCCCCGTCATGTCGTTCTGACATACTTCATGTACTACTATTTCTCTGGGTATTCTGCTTTTCTGATACCTACTGTATTTTTTTATTAATATTCACTCCGATTTACAAAATTAGAACCTTCTTTTGGATGGCATATTCTTAAATATATTAAATAATCAATAAACTAGAGGATTACTGATGAAAACAAACTTGATATATACAAACTAATATTTTTTTTTATAGGAAACAAGCAAACACACAGACCTTGACCTAACTAACATTCGTGCCAATTTCCACTTGGATGGGCGACACCATGATCTGTTGCTTAATTAGACTCATCAAACGCTAAAGAATACTGAATCATAAGCCGGTCATACTATCTCCTTTTGAATAGCTCAAAAGACATAAATCTTACAATGGTTACCTTTGGATAAAATAACTATTCATTACAAGGAAAGTGTGAGAATTTCAAGATATCATGATACCTACCGACCCAAGAGTCAGGTAGGAACCCAATCTCCTATCATACCAAAAACCATCGCGGTATAGCGAGTTTATGGTTAGTTAACTTTTCTTCAAATTAGGGAATGGTTATAAATTTAAGCTCTTATTAAAACTATCTGATACTGGATCTCCTTCAATGAGAACCTCACTTTGCTTACTTATTACTTTCAACCCTTAACGAGGCAGTTCAATTGAATATCATCGACAAACGCATAACTGTTTCTTAACTGATGTAAAGGAAAATATATAAACAACATTAAAGCTAAATAATTCAATAACATAAGGGAAACTCTACAATAAGAATAAAAACAGAAACAAAAATGGCATATATAGAATGAAATTAAAAAAGTGTAGTCAATATCACACAGTACAGACAGGGACGTACCGTAAAACTAAAACTTGAAAAAACATATTCAGGTTTTCAAATGTAGTAAATGAGTTCCAGTTTGACAAACTGCATAACGATACATGAACAGGAACTGAATGAGATAGAAAACTAAATGGACTTACAGAGGAAGGGATAAAGACTGACGATAACAGAAGAACTCGAAATATTAAGCATGAAACAGTACAACAAACCACAAGTAATTGATAGAACACCATTCGACAACTGACAGATTCATTAACAAATAGAAAATATAAAAGAGACGAAAGAGGGTTGACAATGACTATCAAGAAACTAATGACTCAGACAGGACAGCAGTAGTAGTAGGCAACCCTTTAGGTTACAGTGGCAGTCCTACAATGGAACACACATACGCCAAACATTGGGCCCTTTGTGATACCACACAATAATGATTGATTGTACATTGGGAGTCCTAAATATTGCATAATTTAAGTGTGTTTAGAATAAGGATCTTTAACGAGTACCTGACATCATACAGGCTCGGGACCGACGGATTAATCTCCTTTCCGTGAGACCACACGCTCAGATTTATTCACCTCTCACGTGAATAAGTCGAGAGCCTGGTGGGTATTCAACACCGGACCTATTACCTAAGAGGCGAGTACGTTAACCACTGAGCTACCTGGTCCCCGACAGGAACAGAAAAAAAAATCAAATATAGTATAACTGATAAATCAATAAACAGCTTTTAAAGGAAATAAAATTCACGAAGTAAAATATTAGTTTTACAATCTGACTAAGCTGACAATAATCCACTGAGAAGGAACACTTAGTCTGCTCTTTATTTTGAAGAAGATACCGCATAGCTCGAGAATTTTTAAGGACAGCTTTCAAGGTAATAATTTTTGTCATAACTATAAATTCAATAATTACAGTAATAAAGTTAAAGGACAGTCCATAAAACATTGGGTCGACTATGATTAATGCAGTAGATCTCTTGTAAATACGGTTGATTATATTTATCCTTTTAGAGTATCAACATGGTCCTTATTAGTATTAATTTATGCAGGAAATCTAATTTAGCTCAGAGCAAACAGCTTCATGCCCCAATTAATTTGATTTAATCCTAATTAAGTCCAACATCATATGGAGTGTCAAAAGTAATCCATATTTCATCACCTTACAAACTGCTCCTGAAAGGAATTCATTTACTTCATCTCTAAACCAAATAAGTCAGCCTCAGCATCACCCGGGAGAACAAATATACAAATATTTCAGTTTTTTACAATTAAGTTATAATATATTTGTTATTTAACATTACGACTTACAAAAGTACAAACAAAAAATCTTTGTAATAACTTTAGATACTTTGAAAAATGTCATTTAGAGATCCTTAGTTTAAGAGCCTTTCCGCTTATTTCTCTTTGGTTTACTATAAGCACTTCTAGTGTTGCACAGAATTCGACCAGTTGGTCCCTTCATCAGGCTACAACCATATCTCTTCTAATGGTATTCACTTCTCTATCTACTGGGTGGCAGGACATGCAGGATTAAAGGGAAATGAACGAGCAGACGAACTTATGAGGGAAGCTGCTCAGAAACCGCATATAGGTCCAGAACCATACTGTGGTATAGGACAGCACACTATACAAGAACTCCTTAGGAAAGAGGATAGGGAAAACAGGAAGCAATACTGGGATTCTCTTCAAGGACACAAACAATGAAAGATACTTCTCAATAAGTTAGAGAATAGGCAAATCTTGGATTGTATGGAAAGGAGTAGGAATAATCTAAGTAACTTAATAACTACAAACTTAGTGGCCATCTGGGAAGAATGGGCATTATTAATGATGGTTAGTGCAGGTTCTGCAAAGTTGAGGAGGAAGCACCGCTGCATCTGCTGGCTGACTGCCAAGACACTGTGCAATACAGAGCCAGGTGCTTCGGGATACTCAAAAAACCCATAGAAGAGCTTTTACCGTTGGACCCAGCAAAAGTGCTGAGCTTCTTGGAGGCGTTGAAGCTAACTAGTGTACTATAGCACAGAAGGGGGGAAAGTACAACAGTTCTTAGGACGCAGTGCTATAATCACCCTCAACAAATAAATAAATGGTATTCACTACCAACCATCCCGTAATAATTTCAAACCGTCTATGACTGTTCAACCTGGCAAGAAGGCCATTCTAATTCCATTTCAGTCTACTTGAGTGATGTTGTTTCACAGCATTAGGAGACAATAACATAAAGCTTCACTGCAGTAATAAATTATTTGAATAGCCAAAACTATTCCATACTTTGTCATTAAAATTTACATAATAATGATTATAACATTAAACTTTATCAATTAAAGAAATTAATACCTAATATGTTAATTAACTAAAGAATTTTGGGCTATGATCTGTCGGCTGAAATAACATGACATACATGAACAGAAGAGAAGGAGTTTTTGATCTTAAATCTTATTCAAGATTTATGAGTTTGAATTTTCCTCTCATTTCTGAATTTTTTAATGTCGTTTAAGCATTTAACGTGTTTATTGTACCATAAAACTTAAGATATTGGCCCCGAGATTTACTCAGCAATACTAACTGATTTCCAGTGATCATGGAGTATCACTAATGGGTGGTTTCTCCACTCTTTTATTTCATTTTGTATGTATCACTTATCAATATTACTTGTTATCTGTCGGGTATTATAATAAAATAATAAATAAAGAAAACAAATTGTAAAACTTGCTATTTGTTTATTTTTCTTTGAAAACAGCTGTTCATATTAGGGTTTGTCGGTTTTTTGGAGAAAATTATGAAATTTGAAAACCGGTTTTTTAGTAGAAAATATCGGTTTTCAATGTATGAATAACACTTAAAAAAAAATTGAAAATGACAAATGTAGCCAAATGTACCAGATTGATGAAAACACTGTTGCAAGAAGTTTGGTTCTTGGAATCATATCGGTCCGATTTAATAATATGGTTAATAATATGATTATTATAAAAATATGAAAATATATTGTTTCTATTTATTCGAATCCTTTGCTGAATAACTCGGTTCACTATTATAAAAATATTTACATCCTTATATGTAAAAATTATGCATAAACAACAAATAATTGTTTTTAAAGTTATTTAATCCTGGTCAACTATTATTTCTTTGTTCTACTAAATTGCATAAAAAAAATTTTTTATCCATAAAATTGAACAGTAAATAATTTTAGTCAAAAACTGCTTTTAAACACTCTAAATTTTCTGTTAAAATTTTTCGTTCGAATTACATAATATTCGAGCAAAAAAAATTTTTTTATAAAAATTCAAAACCGGTTACCTTGAAAAATTACTATTCGAAAACCGGCTTTCTAAAGTGTTGGTTTTTGTATAAACCCTCATTAATATGGAGGAAATGAAAATTGAAAAAAAAAAGTTGGAAAAAAAGTTGTTTAATGTAGGCATACGGAAATGTTTCAGTCAAGAACAAAGAAAAGCAATTTCCAATATTGATGGAAAAACACTCAGGTCTAAGTTAACAAACGATGAATGCTTCCAGTCGACGAGGAAATTGAATATCCCAACATACGTGAATTGACTTAGAGTCAAACAAATATATTGATTGGTTAGACTTTTTTTTTAAAACAACTTTCAGACTGAACATCGGAGGAATTAAAAAATGAAATGTGTGAAAGATGTTGGTTAAAAAGAGGAAACATATTTTTGATCAAGTAAAATAATGGTGAATGGTGATAAAAATAAATCAATATATAAAGCATTTGCTTTTATATAACTCCGGATAATATAGAAGAGAAAAGCATGAACTTCTACACCTCGACCTGGCTAGGAGCGAGGCTATGGAATCTTTTATACCGATTTCTTATCGGGTTACAGAGACGCATTCCAACGCACTGGACGTACTATCTAAGCTCTGCGGTGCAGGAGATGTTTAGGCACTTTGCCATAAACACCTGATGCAAATACAGAGAAGTAAATTATGTTGGGCTACTTCTGTCAGAAGCATAAACCTAAATAATGTATAATTTGAACGAATAGGACACTAGTATACAAGCATATCAACGTTCAAACCACAATAAGAAATGAGAAAAAAGACTATGATATTTCAACCGTAACAAGCTGTCTTCATCAGAGTCAAATCCCAACTGATGGATTTGAAAATCAGTTGGGATTTGACTCGGACAAAGACAGCTTGTTACGCTTGAAAGATCTTAACCTTTTTTCTCATTTCTTAACGTGGTTTGAACATCGATTGTTATTTTACGCGATTATTGTGAAATCATGTTACATATGCATATACAGGGAGATCTCAAAGGTAATCACATAACATAAAAATGATTGTGCAGCCATAATAAGTCATTCAAAACAACTGTCCTTCATCAGAGTCACACTCTAACTAAAGAAGTATAATAGGACATTTGGTGTGGTACTGAGAAGGAAGGAATGTAAGAGAGGATATTTTAAAAGGAAAGGACAGTAAGAAAATACTGAAAAGTCAAAAGCAAAGGAATTCCGAAAGAAATAATTAAAACACTGTCAATCCTGGTAGACAAATCTATTACTTTCATTAGTACCGATCAAATTTTAATAAACCATTTTTAATATTTATATATTTAAAATATTATTAATTATTACATCTAATTTATTTAACAGTTAATTATTTTAATAATGACTGGGTAATATTTCTTAATAACAGATCTTTCAAACGCCATCATTGTGCTTTTATCCAATTTATATTATAATTCTCTTATTTATGTCAAAAAATAAGGCACTACCTTGTTCATATCTAAATACAGAGTATTAATGTTGTTTAAAAAGGAATTTTAGTAGCGTATACCACTAGACTCCAGTATTATATAAGAGTTTTCAAATAATCAATTAACTAATTTCTTATTATTAGAATAAACTAACTATATTAAAGTAAATATAACGAAAAAGCTTTGGAAGTGGGTCGAATGACTCATGACATGGTACGAGTAAAATCATGTCATTTGAAAATAAACATCTGTCACTGCGATGGAGAACGTTTTTATAGCACCCTTTAAACCTTTTGTACGTATAAGTGACCTAGAATTTATTGAGTAAGCAGTATCAATAATGTTGATTTCATCATTAAGAAATTCAGTGGAACAAACTCAAAAAATATATCTAAAAACAAATATTTTTACATGTTTGGGAAAGGTAGATCAAAAATAGACATAAGCAAATAGAATGGTGTGTTTCTACTTTCATTAAAATATAACTGTTTAGGCAATTTATGGATAAGGTCATATAAGAAGGGCACTAGGTAAGGTAAAAGTCCTCTAGTAATAAGAGGCTTTACATTAAAACTCGTCTATAAATAGCGAGAAAAATATATTACTTCTTCACTACAAGGAATCTGTTTTACGACGCGCTTCGAACACTTAGTGTTCATCGTCAGGCACATACACAATATAATGACAAAATGAATAAAAATCTTTTGAAGTTATATAAAGAAAGGAAAATTTTACCTAAAATAAAACAAAAGGAGTTACATAATTACCTTAGAAGGGAGGGGAGGTAGAGAGGTAAAATGTTGGTTTCTTCATATAACTTGAAAAAATTTTTATACATCTTGTGTTTATATTGTATATGTGTCTGATGATGGACACTAAGTGATTGAAACGCGACATAAAATAAATTCGTTTTGTTGAAGACGTAAAATATCCTCCTCGCTATCATGGGTAAACACCATATAATAACTATGGTTATTGTACAATATATACTCGTATCTACAACTATATATATACAAAACTAAAGTTTGTCAGGACTCAGTCAGTTCTTTAGGTTCAAATTAAACTCTCATTGCCAACTTTTCAGTTTTTTTTTAAAACCTTTTTCATAGACAGAAGTATAAATTTTGAAACAGAAAATTTATCTTTCTGTTTTTCTGTAAACATATTAAATTTTATTTTTCTGTTTCAAAATTTATACTTCCGCCTATGGAAAAGATTTTAAATAATAACCGAAACGTTGTCAATGAGAGTTTAATTAAAACCTGAAGAACTGACTGAGACCCGATAAACTTTAGTTATATATATATATATATATATATATATATGCCCAGTCGCTCTCTGCCGGTACAAGTGGACGCACGTACCTCTTCTTCTTCCCTTCTTCTTCCTGACGACGAACTTCAGTTCGAAACATCGACCCAGTAAGTTTTCTCGCTTCTTCTATTTGTTGTCTTTTTTCATTTATATATATATATATATATATATATATATATATATAAACTTTAACACATAAAAAAGAACACAGAAAGACACTACAGAACTCACTTCGATATTTCGACATCCGTCGTCATCGGGAAGAAGTGCGAAGTACTCGCGTTGAGAAGCAAACTGCTTATATATATATATATATATATATAAAACTTTAAATTACACAAAGCACGACACAGAAAAAAGAATAAAAAGAACACTTACAGAATTCAATATTTCGAACTGTTGTTCGTCATCAGGAGTAGACTAGAAGAGATCTCTCTCTCACTTCGTCCTCTCTTTTAAAGTTTTATGGTCCTTGTGGACCGGTAATAAATTTATTATCTATGAAAAATCGATGTTGTTAAGAAATATTATCCAATCATCTCTGAAAAAATTTAATTGATCAAATATTATAATATTAGCTACGGGTTTTTCAAACATGATTCTTTCTTGAAGAGGGAAATAGTCTCATCGAAGAGGGTTGACACCCTTTCTGGACTATTGTCCTTTCCTGCACTTTACACCATTTTCAAATACTACTCTTCCCTCCCACTCCTTTGAACCCGTCACCATGATGTTTCTGCATCTTGTGTTTCAGTTGGGTTTTTGACTCTGACGAAGACCACTCCCACCACTCTGACTAAGAAAGATCTTAGTCTTTTTTCTTCCATTTTATATTGTGGTTTGATCATTTGTAAGCGTATGTACACCTATATAAGGTTAAAAAAAAATTATTTGAGAATTCTTTAATAACAGTTTTGTTATGTTACAAATTCTATGAACTTTGTTGTGAGGGACATAACAAACAATAATGATGTAATACATAATTGTCGTATGATATTATCATACGATAATATAGGTGACATTATCATCTATGCTTAATTATTACATTTATTTATATTACATTACTGAAATACCTTTAAAAATCTAGTGAGTTGAAATGAATTCAACTTTAAGCTCTAAAAGTAATATCGATCAGGAAGCTCTTATTCGACGAGTGGGCTCAGAAGAAAGTTTCAATTTTAATACCTTTATACCATAGGAAGTTGAGTAAACTTCCAAAAAGAACAATCTGTCAGGTGATGCAACTTTAATAAGTTGTGAGGCAAATCTTTAGGCGAAAGTTTTAAATAAGATTTCAAGAGGGAAAACTATAGTTTTTTTATCCCAATTTATACGTCAATTCTAGCTAAATCAGAATCAATGAATTAATAAAACTGATTATTTTTATGTATTTACTTATCATAAGAATGAGTGTATACCACTGCAGATTTTTTTTAAATAACTATTATGCTTCTCAGTATGACACACTTGGGGAGTCATACAGCGCTGCTCCTAGAGGGTATGCTAAAAATATTTTGTATGAGGCTTCAAGATTGATGGGAACAAGATTGGTCATCCTCGTTAAAAGGATTGTATACAAAAAAATTCTTTCCTACAACCAAAGAGAGGAAAAAGTGCGACATAGAGCTTTCACACAAGATAACACAAGCCCTCACAGGCCATGGTGGGACTAAATCTTACCTCAATAGGTTCCATATCATTGACAGTGACAGGTGTTCTTGTGATAGTGTATCACCACAGACTTGGTGATATACTCTTCAGCTACCCAATTCTTGACCAAGAGCAACAACTATTTATGGCATTTACAATAACAACTGGACGTGGTTGACCTCCAGTAAAGAGTATGATAGTACAAAACAGTGATCTATTTCGAAATTTTAAACAATTCATAAACCTTATAGACTTTCCAAAAATTTTATAGTGTCTATCTAAATGTTTAATTTAATGTAATGAAAGGCTTCATGTAATCGTACTGTAATGTATTTTAATGTTAAGACTAAGATTCGGTAGCATGTAATATAATATATGGTGCATGCAAAATAAATGGATTGAAAAAAAGAACTATTATTTGAAAACATTCAATATAAGTTCAATTACCATGTAAAAAGTTTGTTATATTTGAGAGTTATTTAATTATCATAATGCAAGGGGCAATTATACCTTATCCATATGAGGGAAACAGTTGCAGACTAGTGTCCTAGAAGAAAAGGGGGTGTTTTAGTTGGTAGTCTGGTTTATCTGGGAGCCCAGCACTATGTGCGTAAATGCATTTCACCTCCTTATATATGTAAAAAATAGCACTCGTTTAAGCTTTACAAGGGATTTGGTTGCAGTCATTTCTCTATATAAATAGTTTACAACCAAACTGCATTACAGTACAGCTTTTGTATTTTAAAACTTACAATATATTTGCTTATATTACTTATTTATTTTACATATCTAGAACTTCTTTGCAAAAACAACTCTAAGAATAATTAAGGAAAACCTGAAGAACACTATCGTTTGAACATTTTTGGAACTTGTCTATTTTACTGAAAAAAGCAAACAGTGTTCCCCCCCCCCCCCCCCAACGTAAACAATGTTTTAGACCGTTCACTAGTCTAAAGAACGTTTCTATTCCACGGTCGGTACTTTTATCAATATATATATATATCTGATTGGTTGATGCGGGACCAAATAAGATTGACTCATTTCTTTCCAGTTGAAGGCTTCTAGCTCTCATCGAAGTCACGTACAGCGGTTCTTTTCATCCATGGAGTCATCTCCACCGACACAGCAAATAGTATAAGGGCTCGCACTCCCTCAGAAAATAAACGGTTGCAGAAAAAAATATATATATATATATATTTCTGCTACAACACAGAACTTAGGTCATTATTCTAATTATCAACTGGCCAGATATGACATTGAAGTTTCATATTTGTAATTTACAAAAAAAAATTATATCACGGGAAAACTTAATAATTTTTTTTTTCAATGACGGTACAATATTGCATAAACCAAGTGTACATTTCATTAAATAAACAAAAACACCTAATTTGGGTAACTAATATCACAAATAATAGATCTAATACCATCTTCATGTATTATTTGAAATTATACTTTAATATGAGTATTTATTAATATCTTCTTAGTTTTTATTTCTATAATGGTTACTAATCCAATACAATGAAAACATTTTGAGATATTATCTGCTATGCAAAGTAAGGTTTCTGTAGTTATAGCATACCTAAAGGTTCATGATAGATGAACTTGGAGAAGTTACGATCCAGAATTCAGTTTAATTCTGATAAAAATTGATTCTTACAAATTGCATTAATTTTTAAACTTTAAAAAGTTATTTTTTGTATAAAGGATCTTTTTAATATATAGAAATAATTTATTCGATATTTTGTAGAGAAGCTAAGGTCGTA
This sequence comes from Hermatobates lingyangjiaoensis, assembly GCA_026182355.1. Lineage (NCBI taxonomy): Eukaryota > Metazoa > Arthropoda > Insecta > Hemiptera > Hermatobatidae > Hermatobates > Hermatobates lingyangjiaoensis. Next base: position 3,122,599 of record JAPFBL010000253.1, read on the forward strand.
GCATTGAATACATTACAGTGAAAGGCAGATATATAATCTCTGGCTAGAAGTAGATCCAGCTTCACCAATGTGTCTATTCTGACAAAATTGGCCCCACGTAACAAAGTTTGTCCAATTAATTTTCAATACATTTTAACGTCATTTCTGCCCAGTAAGTGTCTCTCTAAAAAAAAAAAAAAAAAAAAAAACAGCAATCGGTTGTTCATGCTCAAGCACGAAAGAAAAAGGCAACACGAGCCCCAGAAACAATCAAGCGATGAGAAGCGAGATTGGAACCCAATCGAGAATGTAATGTTTGAGGATGTTCATCTGAAACAAAGGAACGATGAGAAACAAGATTGAAAACCGATCGAGAACTTCAAGCTCGATCTGGTTCATTTCAAACAAACTTAACAACGAGAATCCAGACTGCAAACCATTCGAGTGAACACTGCTCCATCCAGACAAACCACTCACGATGATTTCAATATCAGTTTAATCCACTGCGATGCTAATTACAATTCCAGCATTCATCCAAATGTAGTGATTGGACATCTGTTGGGTCAGCTATTATATTAATAATTAAATACTAAATTAAGTTTGGCTAAAGTTAACAGGACATTCATTGACTGTTAGATAGTAGGAAGCTCGCCGCGTCAGCTAGTAGTCTATAGTTTTAATGCACTGAGTGCATTAAGTAATAAATGCACTGAGTGCATTAAGTAATAAATGCACTTAATTTATAACTTAATTAAGTGCATGATACAGAACTTAGGTCATCATTCTCATTATCAACTGGCCATATATGACACTGAAGTTTCATATTTGTAATCTGCAAAAAAAATTATGTAGCGGGGAAACTTAATATTTCTTTTTTCAATGACGGGACAATATTGCATAAACCAAGTGTACATTTAATTAAATAAACGAAAACACCTAATTAGGAAACATTTAAATATCACAAATATATTTGCTCTTATGAAGTAACACAACTACAACTCTGAAAGCACAGTGTGTAGTTTTTAGAGTAATATTTCCCGCACGGGTTGAGCATTGCGACGAAGGCCATCTTAAGTTCATGTCTCTTAACAACAGGTTTATCTAATCCGGTATGCAAAGCGAAATGAATACACTGCTATACCGTAATTCTGAAGTAAATGACATAGAAATACATTCTATTTGTTACAAATTAACCCATTTTCACTTTTAATTCACTAATTGAGGAGTGGTTTTTTTTTGGTACTGTGCTTACTACAGGTAAAGAAGACTAAAATATTGTTTATCACTCCAAATGCTTTATGTAGGAGAGGTAGAAAATGTATAAGTAGTTCTAGTAGGGACTTGAAACTGTTGAGCCTTAATTTTAGAAAGCTATTAAGTACTTGTCAAGAACCACACCTTTAATAAACCGGAAGAACTTTTAATTATGACTCCTTATGTAGCAACATCCGGTAATCTTGTTTATTCTTAACTATATTCGGTGCCAATAAACTCGAGTAAGGAACAATTTAGGTTTCATCATTTGTGTAATTTTTTAAAGTGTGGTATTTACTCATATTGGGGAAAGTATTATGTCTTCACAAAAAAAATTTTATTATAAAAACTAACTAACAACGCGTTTCGAACAATTGTAGTTTTTCTTCAGGTTACTTTTCTTCTAGTGGGGTGATTATCCAGAGCAGATGTTACCTGAAGAAGAACATCAATTGTTCGAAACGTGTTAGTTAGTTTTTAAAATAAACTTTTTTGTGTGGAGACATAATACTTACCCCAATGTGAACAATTTAGATCTCTTAAAGTATAACAATACAGTAAGATGGTTCATTCATAACTCCAATAACCAGAAAAGGTTATTATTACAACACAACAACCAATGGCTTATTATATCGCCAAAACCATTGGTTTGTTATGTACCAAACAAAGGTTATTAAACCATTAGCCATTATATACCAAACAAAGGTTATTATTACAACATAACAACCAATGATTTATTATATCGTCAAATCATTGGCTATATTATATACCAAACAAAGGTTATTAAACCATTGGTTTGTTATACACTAAACAAAGGTTATTATTAAAACATAACAACCAACGGCTTATTAAATCGTCAAACCATTGGCTTATTATATATAAAACAAAGGTTATTAAACCATTGGTTTGTTATATACCAAACAAAGGTTATTATTAAATCATAACAAGCAATGGTTTGTAAAGGACTATACAAACAAAAATAATAATAATAATGAAGGTTAATTTTAAAACATAACAAGCAAGTTCTTAGTGTATCACTAAACAATCCGTGGCTCGTTATGAACTGTATCAAACAATAGTAAATGATAAACTATGCTAGCATAACGCAAATAAAATCAATAAAATACAGTTATATATATCAGAAAATGTAATTTGTAGAAGTATTTCGATTATAGATATATTTAAATCTCTAAAGAAAAGCTGATTAGATTGGAATGTTTAAAATATTGGAACTTGGTTCAAATATTTGATTTTGCGGCACAAAAGGAGTTGGTGAATTTTAGTCGGTAACTGGCAGCTCAACTAGGAATCAATTCAATCACTCCATCTCTCTCAAACTGACTTTATTTCCGCCGACTCTTCTATTTGAATTTCCTTTCAGTTTTCCAGTTTTCAACTTTCTACTTCTACTGTTTCTCATTTCAAGTCACAGCCCATCACAGTTTTATTTACAACAACATCAACAACAACATAAAACAAACTTTGTAATTTTATAATTCATTAAATACTTAAAATTAATTTGTCATTTCTTTATTATGAAGTAAGAATTATTAACAAACAAGTAATTAATAAAATTAGGTAACAATCCATGTCACTATATGCATAAAACATCAAAGATATAAGTGTCACAAAGTGTTTGTGCAATTAAATCTGCGAATAACTGTTCAAGTGTTTAAGATGTTTACTAATTCTGACTGTAGTCAGAGGTTCCCAACCCTTTGTTCCTCCATGAACCTGAAGAATAGTCAGCTAATGTGGTGTACACAGACCCATTTATTGAACACTGTACTAATAATGATATTTTCTAATATTCTATAATTTCTAATCATATTTTGGAATACCCTGTATCATTTTCGATTTTTTGAAAAAATACCCGTCAAAGAGGGGAACGTTTGCTAGTTTATATATAAATAAATTTTACTGTTATGTTATTAAATCACTTAATTAACTTTTATGTATATTAATTTTATTCTAAACTTTAAAATAGTCTGACATAAGAAAATAAAAACAGATTTATTTGCAGTTTTAAGTAAAGTGAGTATTCCGTAGTTGTAGGAGGTTTTTTTTATCGTTGTTTGCTATGTTTGAATAAAAGAAAACTACCTTACACAATAAAGGTCAACATCATTACCGTTACCTGGTATAAGTTTATGAAGGCTTGATGTTATTATGAAAGCAAAACAATATGAACAAAGAACCTAGTAGTTTTTCCTTGTTTTATAACAGTTATTCCCAGTATTTTCTCCCCCAATAACACCCAAAACTAACCACCTCTAACCACCCAATAACCGTTTTTCTTCATTCAAAGCAGTCTACTTTTACACGTCTGAACAGAATGACCTACTAATATTCCATTATCACCCATTCTAAATAGGATACTCTAAGTCAGGGGTTATAAATAGCATTTATTTTTCAACCCCCACACTTATAGAGGCTTTAATATCTTTTGGACTTTATAAAAGGTGAAAGTAAGGCTCATTCTTGACTTGGCACCCATTTAACCTAAAGTGGCGAGCTATTCAACCAGGTGACGCCAAATGCATGTCGTGTTACCCATCCAAGTTCTAACTATGACAACTTTGCTTAACTTTCCAACAAAAAACGCTGTTTCAACTAAAAGCAATGACTCATAGGCAATTTTTAACGTATAGGTACCTGTACACATTTTCTTTCATTAAAATAAACAAAACAATGATACAGGATACAACATTCCAGTTAAAATGATAGTGTTTATTCAAAACTCCAAGATAATGAAAGCAAGTTCAACAATAATTTTCAAAATAATTTATTATATACTAACTGGTTGTTGAAATTAGTTTATCTTAAGTCATTGGAATGGAATAGAAATTCTTTATTGGGGATTACTCCCAATTTACAGATTTCAGGGCTGGCCGTACCTGGGACACTAAGTGTCCCCCACCGGAAAGCTCTAGTTACCCGCTGCCCAGCGAAGCCTCCGTTATTCCACCAATGGGTATAGAGGTTGCACAGTCCCTCTGTGATATAACAATATTGGCAGAAAACTTTGTCGTACTTTGAAGTGAACTCCTGTTCCCTTTCTATTTCTAATTATTTTTGTGGTTGGGTGTTGGTTTATTCTATTGTCTGCTATGGATATTGATTTTGGACCTACAAACTCTAGGTTTCGCTGGGCAGCGTGTAACTGGGGCTTTCTAAGAACCGAACTCATGGACCTACAAACTCTACTCTCCTATTGCTCACCATCGTAACGAATCATATTCCTTTCATCATGTTCAACTCATGCTGCAATCAACCTCTTGATAACCATATTAAAACAAGCAGTCTCGACTTGGCACGGGTCAACAAACAACATTATTAAGTGTATTAATAATTATTTTACTTAATAATAATTGTTATTTTAAGTATTTTTTGCTTAAAACACTAACATACATGTTTCATACGCAATAAGTTTAATACAAATCGAAATTTTGTAAGATTAAACCTTATTTTAAACTATCAAATAAAACCGAATATCATTAATCGAAACAGATGTAAGTTGTTTTACGAATTTATCACATGAATGAAGAAGGGAGTAATTTTTAATAATTACTTAGTACAGATAATAAAAATCATACAATAATTATGATCACATATTTCAGATCACAATTCCATTAATTAAAGGAAGTGCAAAAGTTTATTAAATAATGAAATAATTGATTTATGAAATATTAGAGGAATAGAAATTAATTAAAATGCTTGGTAAGAATTGCTGAAAACTGACAGGTGTGTGTCAAAATGTAAACAAATAGGAAACACAAACTTGACAGTCACTATCATTTCGTTGGCTTGTAACGTCACGGAGAAGGTGTTTCGAATAAATATTTAAAGGAAATATGCAATTTTATATTAGTACTGAAGTCATTTTTCTTTTTAAAAAAAATATATTACAAGAAATGTTGCATGTCTTTATTACTTATGACTTTTACATATCTAGGTTTAGATACCATCTAAAATCATCTTTTTAGAGTTTATCTTTTTTTTTTTTTTTTTTAATTAGCTTGCACATAAAATATACGGCTTGTTAAAGTAAAGGAAAAAATAGTTCAGAAAATATGAAATGTTATTGAAAATCAAGGCGTATGACGTCATTGCAAAACTCATGCGTAGAATATATAAATGAAATATGTATTTCCAAGTAGTGTAGCCCATGTAGTTTCAGAATATATATTGTTATGGGGGTGGGGATGTGTACGGTTATGAGGAGAGTCTATCTCTAAAAGTGGAGAGGCAGACACTCAAACTAGTACGCTATATCAGATAATATGAAAGCCATTTCGAAACACTTGAGTACACTCGACCCTCAAGTTTCCCTACTTCAAATAACAGGACTTTTTTTTTCCGAATATCATAAATTATTATCCGTTCATTAGTAATTCACCAATTCACCATGAGGGCAGAGTGAGACCGGATAAGCCAGACTACTCCAATTTCGCATAATTCGCTAATTTCCCCTATATATCGCGAAATTTCTCCAATTTTGCTAGACTACCTTTATTACGCATAAACAATATTATTATTATGTATTTTAATGTATAATAAACATAAAGTTAATGTATCCAACAGTATTTGATGATTGTGATTATGATTGTGATTGATAGCAAGATGGGGCAGAGAATAGCCTAGCTATCCTCCCTTCTCATATGCCCACGCTACTACAATTTCATTTAAATCTCTTCAAATCAGCCATTACAGTATTCAGCCGGTCTAACCCTACTGTATACAGTATTGAGGTTAGGCAATATATCCTATGGTACGTCTTGGCCTGCCGTCAACAGTTAGGCTAGGCTTTTTTTTTGTTCATTATTAAGTTTATTATGTATTAATAATAGTGCTTCTTTAAATTAAATGTATATTGTGCTAAAGTAAATGAAACTGAGATAGCCTAGCTCTCCTAGAAAGTTATAGTACGGTTACTTAGTCACTTAGTCACTTAGCCTGCCCTACCCACCATTAGGCTACCACTTACCAGTCTTATCAATTTCCGAACTTTTCTGTTTCCGGAGCTGTCTCAATCTCTATTACTACTATTAATGCGTAAAAGTATTTTTAATTCTTTATATCCTTCTTTATTTTATCTAACTTAAAACCAATTTCATATCCCCTCTGGAAACTTTAAATTGCTTATTAATTATTGTCTTCATATGAATAGTGAATGATAAACATATTATAAATTTAGAATAGTAGAAATATATTACACTCCAATAGACAACTATTAAATACCATCTGCAGAAGATTGATTTCTTCTATAGAAATCATTAAAGTTTCGTCAAAATTGATAAAATAGATTAATTAATTAATGAAATTCTCAATGAACTAGATAATATATTTACTTGCAGCAAAGTTGAGTGTGACCACTCCAGATTCATTTAGTTTAAGATCGGATCATGTAATAATCGCTTGGAATTATTCCATTGATGAAATTAAAAACCATTTCAACGCCCACAAAAATAGATTTTGATCTGTAGTAGTGTTCTAGATGTGGAAAATTTAGCTCTTTTGTTACTTGGCACCTGATTTAAGTTACGAGGGGACCACATTATCAGATTTGTAGTTATTGAAAAATATTCTTTTAGAAATGTATTCATATAAGTATGAATTCATTGATAGCATTTATCTATTACTATACAATATAATATATTAGATATAATATAAAAGGATAATATAATAATTTATTATATTAGTTTTTATATTATAATCCAATTTTTTATAAAAAAATTACCTATATATGTACAACATAGAATTGGCTAAGCTATCAAAGATCTACAAAACTAAATGAAAGACCTACTACTAAAGATCAAAATTTATTTTTGTGGGCGTTGAAATGGTTTTTAATTTCATCAATGGAATAATTCCAAGCGATTATTACATGATCCGATCTTAAACTAAATGAATCTGGAGTAGTCACACTCAACTTTGCTGTAAGTAAATGTATTATTTGCTTATACTAGTATACTTATACTAGTATTTTAGATAAAAACTGAGGTAGTTAATTAATGTATTATTATTTTTTCTTTGGTGCAACTCAGTGGAGAAATCATTAGCGAATACATATATGCAAGAGAGTAACAAAAACACACTCGACACTACAACCATATTACAAGTTGCTGAAGAAAAGGGAAAGTTTTAAGCACTTACGAGTGTTATCGTGTTTACAAAGAACCAAAAAGTTTTCAGTTCTTTGAAAACAAGGACACGCTCGAAAAAGCTTAGAAATTTTCCCGTTTCTTCTGAACTTTTCAGTGGTGATTTCTTAGACATGCAGTAAAAAAATTTGAGATATTATCATCATATAAATATTATCATCTATTATAGTGTCGGCAGGTGAATAATTAAAACCCAACCTGTAAGGTTGGGTTTTAATACATATTATAAAACTTGTGATTTAAAATATCACAAAAAAATGAATGTATTTTTTGGGAAAATTGGTAAGTAAAAAATGTTAATATACATTTTAATTCTTTTAATTAAATTATTATTATTCATTTCATTTTAATTAAAACAAAGAGTCAGATATAAAACGGCGTTTTTGAATATCTAGTTAATTATATTTAGAGATGAAGATAGAGGGACCAGACGAGGCCTTCACACAAGTTCGCGTACTTCAATATTAACGAAGCCTATTCTTAAACTTGACATGTGTCCAATGTAATAGCACTCATTTGCAATTCTGTCCAACAAGTGTTAAAAATGATTTAGTCAAGGAAATGATAAACAGTGGCGTAGCAAGGGAGGGGCGAAGGGGCGGCATTTCAAGGGAGTAAAAATAAAAAAAAATTAAAATAACAAAAAGCTAACAAAATATCTGAAATTATATACCAAAATGACTTTTTAAAGTTGTAAATGTTTTTTTTGTTTTATTTTTCTAATACTTTTTCTTAAACGGTTTTTCAAATGTAACATCTCTAAAATAAAAATCAATTTATTTTTAATTTTTGAAAAAAACTTTTTTTTTAAGTTGTTGAAATTTAACTATATTTTTTTGCATAGCCAGTTATTTTAATTTAACAATTTTTTTTATGATTTGAATTACACATTTTATGTTTTTAAAAAAATCTTTGGTTTTCTTTGATGATGACTGTATATATATACACGAGTATTGTAAAAAGATGAAAATCTGAGGGTAATAACAGTAGTCTAAGATTAGATCTTAGATTGTATTATCTTGATTGTAATTCTATAAAAAAAATAAATATTTTGAGGACTTTCTGGAGTTTTGTAGATTAAAGGATTATTAACGGATAGCGGTTTGGGGGGGGTGTCATATCTAACGACCGCCACGAGCGACAAAATTGGTTGCTTTGCCACTCATGATGAAACAGGGGAACTGATTTAACGAAATGATTTTGGCAAGAATAGTCAATCGAAAGATTTGAAGCACACTATGAGTCATGTACTACACAAGTGCAATCGTCTCACGTGCCAATATAAAAGAGCTTTAGATAAGTCTGCGCCTACAGACAATCATGAATGCACTATGAGTCATCTGCTGTTACACTCATTCGAACTCAAATCATTAACGGTTTGCCTATTATATAAACAGATAATACTCACAATTAAGTCATTTCATTAATTATGCAGACACTAAAAAATGAATACATCGCATTGATTGATGGTCAAGTAATGTAAGCATGAACTGCCTTACTAAAATCGTTTGAGTGAAAATATATATCTAAAAAATTTATACTTTTGAAGTATTTTCATTGGTAAGAACAAAAAAAAAAATTTTTTTTTGAGATTGTTTGACCCTGGACCAAAGCTCATTAGAGAAAAATAAAGCATATATACATATATTATAATAATATTTCTCAATAAACACATGAAACAACAATCAATGTTCAAACTACAATAAGAAATAAGAAAAAAAAGACTAAGATTTTTCAACCATAACAAGTGGTCTTCGTCGGGTTTTTGACTCTTGACGAAGACGGCTTGTTACGGTTGAAAGATTTTATTCTTTTCTATCGTATTTGTTACACACATATATTATATATTATAAAAAATAAATATGAATAAAACTTTTACTGTGACTGATTCTCATATTTCGACCTTGTTTATAGTGGTTCTCAGGAGAGAAAGTGGTGCATTGAGGAGAGGATTCAGCCAACTAATATGTACTAGCAATTACTTTTAATAAAACGCTATTAATTCTTGATCACATACTCGTATCTACTCAAAAGACTATGTTTTTTTTTTAATTTAAATTTCTATTTAAACACACACACACACACACACACACACACACACACACATATATATATATATATATATATATATATATATATATATATATATACCTTTAAATTACACAAAGCACGACACAGAAAAAAGAATAAAAAGAACACTTAGAGAATTCAATATTTCGAACTGTTGTTCGTCATCAGGAGTAGACTAGAAGAGAGGACGAAGTGAGAGAGATCTCCCCACGTCGAAGAACGGAGCGCGAATATATATATATAAAAGGATTTCACATAAACACGTGAAATTACAATCAATGACCAAACCACAATATGAAATGAGAAAACAACGCTCAGATCTTTTAACCGTAACAAGCGGTCTTCGTAACCTATATATATATATATATATATATATAAATATATAATATCACAATAACACTTGATGCAATGGATGAAGTTAGCAGCAGCTTCTGCATTGACTATTTCCTTGCTGATGTTTTCTAGTTTCCTGAGTAGTTGGCCGTGAGTTACAGGTATTTGCTAAAGGAGTTCTGGTAACGACATGAAAATATGGAAGATAATGTGGAACACTAAACAGAAATTAAACAATTTAATATCTATGAGACTAGTACTAATAAACAAATACTATCACTTAGATTAACAAATTGATTAATAGTCAATGCAGAAGCTGCTGCTAACTTCAATACTACATGTTTGAGAGAAGACCTGCTGTATATAAGTATTTAGGTAAGTTAGAATGGCCGACCCCCTACAGAGGTCTACAGTTTTAGGTCTACCACAGCATCCTTGAAATTTAGGTAAGTTAAGGATCATGGTATTATAAGCAAGGATAGTTTGGACATGAAAGGCTAAAGGTAACGGAAAAGAAATAGGTAAGGCGGATGCTGTGTCAACGAAGAGACTACAATATATACGTACAAAACTTACTCATTTGCCTTTAATTAATACAAAAGAGCCCCCAAGTTATCTTATCTAATTACACGGCTAAAAAAAATGCTAAATGGGATAATAATTTTGAATGACAGTGAACTAAAACACAAGCATTTTCTTCCTCCTGAAAGCCCTAATATACATAACAGATGTAGGTATTAGCGACTGAAGCGCATTACAAACAACAACCTATCAGAATCACTTGACTGTCTGGACAAGGAAATAAATATGCTAAGGCGAGTTGTGACAAAAATGATCTATTTGATAGTTCTGTTTTAATAATGATTCGAGAAGTATCCTTTAAGTACTTCATTATGAATCAATGTTTTTTAAACATCTTTTTCACAGTAGACTTAGTGTTTATTTTTCATATAAGAAACTGAATTCAAGGATTGAAAATAACAGATATTTTTGAAGTAATCTACCTGCATCCTGACAATGGGATCGGGACTATCAGATGCCATGCGTAAAAGGTGAGCGTACTCCATGTACTCGACCATCCTCTGGAGGAAGGACAGGGGCTCGTTGAAGACGACAGGCATGGTGATCTTGCTCAGCTCCTTGCCGATGCTGTTCTTCAGAACCGACCAGATGGAAAAGTCATTCCTGCAGAACATGGCCACGGGCAGGCTCGTCCTGAAACCAACAACATTTTCCTTACACTATTTCTTTTTTATCACTAATAAATTACCAAACGTTAAGAAATGAAAAGAAAACTTTGCTATTTAAATACCAAAGGTTTCATTTTCAATCTTAGGTGTAGAATAATGTATAAAGTCTTTTCCTCTAGTTACAATTGTTTTTCTAAACCGTTTTACTTTACTATAAGTAAAGTATAGTGATCGTGAAAAAATTCGATCTCGAGTTTTTTTTGTATAGTCATGACTAATTGTTAATTATTTTGCATGGTTGAATAGTAATTTGTCATACTCTTCTCTTGAGTATGCTGTATATAAAAATAAACAATTGTATATTGAATTTTAAATGATAATAAGCTTATATTGGTCTGACGACTTTTACTGAAGGATTCCTGAAGGGCAATATTAATATTAGGAAGGATTTTTGTCAAGAACTCTTCAACAGTACTTGTCTTCGTTTTCAGTAAAACTGGAGATGAACTGATATTACCCCTTATTTATTTAGTAAGAATTTTTTTTCTTTATTATTTATAGCTTAGGTTTAAATTGTCCTCTGAATCAAAATGGCTTTTGACGTTCCCGCTTTGAAGTCTTCATAAAATTACAAATATATTATTAAAAAAAAATGTAATCATGAAAGCATTTAGAAATTTATGACAGAAACTACGTTATTAAATCTATTTCGAGATGAATGAAATATTTAGTGAATTTAAATTGTGATACGTTTGGATCACATTCGTTAATGTGGACTAAACCGTAAGAAATTAATTTACTGCTTTCATAATGCAGTGATCTAGAAATAAAAATATAATATGAGGCCAGTTTTTGATAAATTATACGAGAAATTAATTAATAATTTATAATTAATTATTACAAATAATTAATAATTTATTGAATAAAATATAAAAAATAAGCTATAAATCTAATAAATATATAATTTTAAATGTAAATTTAAAAAAAATTATTAATATCTATTATTTATCAATTAAAATTAATAAACTAGTGCAATGTATTTTTTGTTGTAATGTAAGTTTTCTGACTGGTGTACGGTTGCTGGGTTGCTAAAGTTGAGACAAGAGCTCAGTAAACGAGATAATCAAATATTATCTGTCTTCTAACATCATCTGCTCTAATTCGGTTTCAGCTTATCAAAACATTTCTGCGACATCACAATCTAGAGATAATCGAGTGAAGAAACCAAAAAAAAAAAACATTATCTTTTCTTAAGAGAGTACAATTACTGGTACATTGGTTCAAAAATAGAAAACTATTTACATCATGAAATAGTGCATTTCATTCCTACTTGACAGTAATAATATAATGAACACTTCTTCCCAGTTCCACTTTTCTGTCCTTTTTAGATACCACGCCTATATGTAAAATAAAATTAATTAATTTTAATTGATAAATAATAACTATTGATATTACTAATAATAGTAATTATGCATTGCTATTATTATTATGCATTATTATTTTAATGACAATTAAAATTAATTAATTAGTGCAATGCATTTTTTCATTGTAATGTAGGTTTTTTGACAGGTGTAAGGACTACTAGTTTGCTAGAGTCGAGACAAGAGCTCATTAGTAAACGAGAACTACTAATTAATTATTATCACTAATTAAGAACTTGATGCATTAAGAAGACTATGTTTCTTATTATTTTGAAAAGCCTTCTTAAAAGATGACTCCAAATAAACAAATAACTGATCACCCGGTGTTTTCTACAAAAGTTTGGCATTTTTACGGTTTAAAGTTGAAAGTACGAAGTATCAGCGAAACGTTTGGACCACATTCGATAATGTAATCAAAACCCTCAAAAATTAATTTACAGCTTTCATTATGCAGTGGTCCAGAAATAATAATATAATATGAGGCCAGTGTTTGATAAATTAACCGAGTAATTAATTAATAATTTACTATTAATACTTATAAATAATTAATAATTTAAAAAATAGTAATTATTTATGTATTATTAATACAAATGATCAATAATTAATAATTTATTGAATAATATACAACAAATAAGTTGTAACTACCATAAATTAATAATTTAAATTATTAATTATTAATGTTTATTATTTATCAAATAAATTAAATAATTTATTTAGCATACCACTCTTGGAAAATCAATAATATGAAAAGAGTTGACTTTTTGATAAATTAACAAAATTTAATTATTAATTAAACTTAAATAAAGTTTACTATTATAATTTCTTTAAACAAATGATTTTAATAACTATTATAATAGTTAATAACCATTTCTCACCAAGAAACTGAGATATAATAGAGTATTCATAATTATAATTATAATTTGTTTAATTGCCATAGAACTTACTAGAATTAAAATAATTTCAAAGTAATAATGTATATTAATTATTAATATTACTATTCAATAATAATTTATAAATAGTAATTATTATTTATGTGTTATAAATGCAAATGCTCAAGTATTAATAATTTATGTAATAATATTTATATAAAAAATAAGTCATAACTGTAATAAATAAATAACTTTGAATGTTATTAAATAACAATTAATTATTAGTAAGACTAATAGTTATTATTTATCAATTAAAATTAATTAATTTTACATATAGGCATGGTATCTAAAAAAAGGACAGAAAAGAGGAACTGGGACGAAGTGTTTATTATATTATTACTGTCAAGGAGGAAGGAAAATTGATTTATGAAGCGCTTTCATTAAACAAAATTGATTTTTCATTTTCTGATAGACATCGTAGATAACTAAGGAGTCTCATGAACTCGAAATGAAACCATGATTTTTCAAACAAACATTGATATGGTTCATTATATTCAATGGCATTATCATTCTCCCAGATTATATCATAACAGAAAACTTTTATTTTCATTAGGGGGGAAACATTTGAATATCATATGAAATGTTTATATATCCAACAAAATATTCTCATAAAAGATTTTTTCATGTTTCTACCTTCAAGTCTCGCTAAAGGTATTATAGTTACATAAACATTTCTATACTTATTCATATTTGTATATCAGTAATTAGATTTGCAATCATAATGATAACTTTTACCTGAAGATGATGTACAAATACATCGAAACGTTGGCCTAGAAAGGAGTTTATTTTCTTTTATATGACTTAGTCCTCAAAAACAAAACCTACGTAATACAATAGAATAGAAGAGGTCAAGAACAATTTTTTGATATATATATATATATATATGATAAAAGTATCGACCGTGGAATAGAAACAAAACTATAGTTTATCGGGAGTTGGTCAGTTCTTCAGGTTCAAATTAAACTCTCATTGCCAACGTTTCGGATTATATTTAAAACCTTTTTTCATAGGCCTTAAAAGAAAGAGACGGCCTAAGAAAAAGGTTTTAAATAAAGACCGAAACGTTAGCAATGAGAGTTTAATTTGAACCTGAAGAACTGACCGAGTCCCGATAAACTATAGTTTTGTTTATATATATGTATATATATATATAATTTTCTATGAGTAACATGAGTATTAAGGTTCAAATATTTCAAGTAACAAAATAATGAAATGTAATTTTACATGCGAATTCCGGTAGAAGCTAGAAGAGTTTAGGTAGGTCATATTGATTGACGATCAAAAGTTAATGTCATACAGAAGGTATGAAGTTAGATCACAAACTGAAGATTCAAGATTAATATTTTTACAATTATGTTTTTTTGGATATATGAATAATTTGGGGTAATTCCTATAGACGCAGTTGGCGACTCTGAATAGTGTCAACCAACTGTAGTAAGAGCACTGTGGTAGGGGTTTACAGAAAGACTGTAATGTCTTGTCAGCATATCGCAGAATGAATGTGGCGATGTGTAGAGAAAACGTGATCGACGAGGGTCCCAGTGAGCGAGCAAGCACGACATCTAACCAAAGTCAACATAACTCGCGTGGAGGAGCCAGTTCAGTTACGGCCTTTTAAAACTATATCCCACTTCACCCGTACTTGCTGTTTCTTTATTTAAGCACTCTCTAGTCAACTGATTTTTTTTTTGTAAAAATAACTATGAAGTAATTTTCAATCTTCCAATTTTTGCAAAAGTTATAGCAATATAGTTTAAACAGTACCTCCTATAAAGGAAAGCCATTCGAAAACTTTTAACAAAAAATAGAACATAAAATAAAGCTTACAAAGTAAAGAAATGAGGCTTACAATTAATCGACTTATTGCATTGCGATGATATCAAGTAAAAAGAAATTCAGAAACTTTTCAAGATAGAGCTGACAAACTAGACGATAAAAGTACAGAGCAACAATTACACCAATTTTATTTCAAATTATCCATTTTAAAACGTTTACTATGACATAAGAGATTGATTTATTACGACAACTAAACTATTCGAGGAGCCACTTTGGTCAGATATTACAACTTGTATATATTAAACGATTACAAGAAAAGGGTGCTATTATAGTATGCTACCTACCTTCGGTTTTCTACCATAGTATGCTGTCTACCACCCATTATGTTATCTAACGTAGATAATAACATTTTGTAGGGATACATTTATTCTAAATTATCCACAATTCATTATACAAGAAGTTTAAAACTTATTCAAAACATAATCAAAGTTTACAAAATTAAAAAAAAGTAAAATATACAAGATATCCTGTCAAAATTATTTACTGTTACTGTTTTAAACATATCTTACATCGTTGAAGAAAGCTGGAAATATATCATCGAGTTATATTGTTCAACAGTAATGGTCTAAACGAGATTGGAAATGCTGTTAAGGTACTCCTCATTTCGTTTTTATTATGTCAATCTTAGTGATGTATAATCATAGTACATGTTGCATTTTCTACAACAATCCTTTTAAAGGATTTTTTTTTCTTCTTAGCAAACTTGTGATGAATTTTGCGTTGTTTACTTTAAAATGATATAGTAAGTGGTAGATATCAAAATCAAAGGTAATTAGCATACTATAATAGCACCAAGAAAATAACACGTAGGAACAACACACAACTTCAATATTTCGACCTCTTCGTCATCAGGAAAAGGAGAAGAAGCAGAAGAAGATGAGTTCTACTCGAGCCAAGCAGAACTCATCTTCTTCTTCTTATCTTGATGACGATGAGGACGAAAAATTGAAGTGAGTTGTGTGTTGTTTACGTGTTCTTTTCTTGAAATTGTCTTAACGGACTGTCTCATTTTTTGAACCAGTATATATTGTGATACAGATAGTTTAGTTTACTTATAAATTGCTTAATAGAATCAATAAAGCGATATTATTTGATAAACACAACATCTTACTTCATTATCTACAGTAATCCTGTTTATTTCCAAATCTTTGTTATTGAGTAATATTTCAACTATTAAATTATAAGGAGCACTTACATATTCCAATAGAACGAAAGAAAGTAACTTTCATTAGAGAGAGAAAAAAGTAAAATTACGTTTCAGTTTATTTACCAAATTTAATCCAAAAAAAAAATATCAAAAGAAAGAAAATAAGGTTTGTACTTATGGTTAAAGAAAATAGAAAAGACACTAGTTATAAGGTATTGCTGGGATGTTTTTCAATTTTGTGAAGCTTGCGAAGGAGGTTGTTAAATTATTAACTGCAGGAATCATTTATTATTACTCCATTCTTTTGGAAGAATTACATGGAAACATCTCTACAAGGAATAGATCTTCGTTATAGTTGCTAAAGAAAGTTTGTTCTTGTGAATATTTGAAAATGTTTGCGTTTTCAGAAATGCTTTTGTGAAATTACTGGGTACATTAGATTAAAACATGGGAGCTCAAAAGCTAGTGTGTTGTTTGTCTTTTGAGTGGCATATAAAAGTCCGATCGATATGTAAGTTGTGTTATTACTTGATTAGTCTGATTGCTGCCAGGGTTCCCTGACTTTTGAGGTCACTACCGCACAGATTTATAGCACGAACTATGAACCACACAACTTAGCTAGCTGAGCCCACAACTTGTAGGTCAAAGTTGAATTAAAACCAAAAGCGCTTATGAACCGTTTTTTTTGTAAAAAATATAAATTCTCACAGAAGTTATGATGTTATAGCTTGTTTATATTAAACGATTACAAGGAAAGAACACGTAGAAACAACACACAACTAACTTCAATATTCCGACCTCGTCGTCATCAGGAGAAGGGAAAGAAGATGAAGATGAGTTAGTTGCTGTTTGCCAAACGAGCAGAACTCATCTTCTCCTTCTCCTGATGACGACGAGGTCGAAATATTGAAATGAGTTACGTGTTGTTTTTATGTGTTCTTTTCTAGTAATCATTTGATTACAAGATTACTCAATTGAAATCAATTACAACTAATTAACAGACTTTAGACTTGCCAGAAAATGGAAAATTCCAAACCCTAGTGAAGAGCTCAACTCCACTACGGCATATTTATTAAACAGAATCACTGTCAACAACTGGAGTTCTCAACAAAACTGCTGTACTGTAACATACTGAAATCCCAATATGTCCAAAACCTATCACTAATTAGTAATTTATGAATTCATTAAAACTGAATTCGTAAACGATGACTATTATTATTTTTCAAATTTTTGATAAAATTATATTAAACAAAGCTTTTGGCAATACAAAAGATTTATTCTCAATACAATGATAGTGCCAAGAAATCAAGAAGCGATTTCAAACCGGCAAATAAAACTGTATAATACTCCAGTTAAAAATTGTTGAAAAGCTTTAAACCTGGTAATCACACTATACATTACTACAATCAAAGGTCAGAAATAATCTATTTATTCATGTTGTGGAGCTGACATAGTAAACACTAGTATTGCTAAAGTGCACGCGAACATTGTTAAAGTTATGATTTATATTTCCTTATTCTGAGATCTTGAGTCAACGGTTCAATTGCTTGATAACTATTAGATTACATTGCTTACGGTTTTATTAGGAATGTAAGGTACACTGGTATTAATATAAACAGATGTTGTTTGGATTAGAAACACAATAACCAAGTCAAAGTGGATTAACTCTTTTTTAATGCAATGTTGCTTATGAGATTTGTCAGAGGAGTTTGTATAGCAGCCAGTTTAAACAAAATAATTTAGAACTCTTTATACAGGTTGAACCTTCCTAATCATGCAACCACTGGACCTTAGACTTGCTGGACCATGGAAAATTTCAAACCATAAGTAATACCCCAAAACACTCTTTGTATCTAAGAACTTATCTTACATCATTCTGTATAAGTGTAGCTGTAACATCGTTTTGATATGTGATAGTTGTATTACATGAAAATATACATACAAAAGTATATAGCAAAGCACATTGATAATATACTTATTGGATTTATTTTTACAACTAGAAAAGTAAATAAACTGTTAAGATAATAATCTAGAATTCATGATGACCAGTAAGTGCTACAGAATTATATAACATAACGAAATTGTTACAGTACTGTACCTGTGAACAATGATCTTCACCTGTAAGTAAGGAAAATATAAAATAAGACGAGGAAAAAGAAAACAAAAATTAAGAGTGTCCAAGATATGCAGTAAAACTACAAATTTAAGAAAAGAATGATATTAAAAAAAAATTTAAAAAAAGTAAGTTCAGTAAATATAAAATTAAATAATAATATATATGAACGGTACACTTATACAACTATCACGGCTTGAATCCAGCACGAGTACATACAGATGCAGTAACTCAAAGTTACATTACAAACAAAAATTGTTGTCGGATTACAGGTGTTGCCGGATGAAAGAATAGCGGATTAAGGAGTTTCAACCTGTACTTATATTAATAATCTGAATGTAATATAGACTTGAAATAGTTTATATAAACTCTGAAATCCCTTTAGACACTTTTCCACAGGATAGGCATTGTGTGGTTGTAGATCACTTCCTGGTTTTATTATCTAAGAGACATTCATATTAATATAAACGATGTTGTTTGACTTAGAAATACCAACAACTATTGCTGTTTAGAACATGACACAAGAAGAAAAGCTTGGTTAAGTTTATCATCAAGTCAGCATTTAGTCGTAAAGTCGTCGGTTCCAATCCTTTACCTAATGACTGTTTGTGTTTAGATTTTGTATGGCTTTTTGAAAAGTAGTTGATACTATATTTGTGACACATCTAATGAAAAAACAGTAATGTATTTCGGGATATAACCTTTCGACCATTATTTTAGGGCTACGTCTGACTCTAATAATATGGGCATTGTTTTCTTTTGTTTTTCAGCTCCCAGACTTATAAGGCCTTTTCACCTTTTAGTGCTGTTCTAGGAGAGGAAATATTGGCTAATTTATTATTTGGCACCTATTTATTATTATGGGCGAGTCACATTACCTGTTCATTCTACATGGGGAATCCTAAATGTTGCTTAACTCAAGTGTATTTAGAGTAGGGGATCTTTAAAGAAAACCTGACATCGTACAGGATCAGGACCGACGGTGTAACGTCTTCTCCCAGGGACGACACGCTCAGATTTATTCACCTCCCGCGTGAATAAATCGATGGCCAGCTGAGTATCAAAACCCTGGACCTAACAGTTCAGAGGTTGTACGTTAACAACTAAGCTATCCTGACCCCTACATCATATGAACATAAATTTCTTATCAAATTAAAAATCGCAACATTTCAAACTTTCAAATAACTATAGATCATGATATCTATTCAATACACGTAATAATTTAAGTTACCATTTATTTATTTATAGTAGTTTTAAAACACCATTGCGAATATTGCCTAAAGCCAAAAGTGAATAATTTTATTCGTATTATTCATGGAACAGAAGATTTCTTATTATAAATTGGAGTGAGGGAATATAAACCCATTAATTAAAATTTTATCCCACAAAAGCCTTTTATTCCCAATATCTCTTTAAAATATCGCTTCAATGTTTCTGATTTAATAACTGTTACATTTATATTATCCCGATTTTAAAAAGCAGTAATTTATTTAGAAATATATGTTTTGAACATATTGAAATTGGTGATAAATAATTAAAACTCAAAAATGATTGATTCACAACTTCAGAGTTTTCCAAAAATATCTAAACATTAATATCCGATTTTAATCCTTAGAATAAAAACTTTTTTTTTTAAGATAAAGAAAAAAACTTATATAATTTTCCATTTTATATTAAAGATACAATCTTATTATAATTTTTAAATAAATGTTTAAAATTAAAATAATTGGAATGAAAAATGAATTTTTGAGTTTGAAGTGTTTTATTTTGAAGAGGTGGCATGCAGCATATTAAAGACAGAAGTGGGCTGCTCAAAGAGTATGGCTGCTTCCCTTTGTAGTGAAGTGGTGCTTATGAGATTTGTCAGAGGAGTTTGTATAGCAGCCAGTTTAAACAAAATAAGTTAAAACTCTTTATACTCTCAAAGTAATACAGTCATAAAGCAGTATAAGCAGTGGAGTAAACAAGAGTGGCGCGTCCACTCCAGGCGGCATTTTGAGGGGGTCAACAAATAGACAAAAAATTAAAATAATAAAAAGCTAACAAAAAATCTAAATTTTATACCAAAATTAGTTTTTAAAATCATAATTGTTTTCATATTTTCTCTGTGTAAAACTATTTTCAAGCGGACTCTCAACTGTAATATTTGCAAAATAAAAATAAATTTACTTTAAATTTTTCAAAACTTATTCGGTTTAAAATTTATTATATTTATGTAATAAATATTTATATTTGCTTAAGAGTTAATTTAATTTAATCATTTTTTTATGATTTGAATTAAATATTTTTGCTTAAAATAATCTTTGGTTTTCTTTGATATGTATACGATAAAAAGATTTCACATAAACATTTCATTTCAACATCAAATGTTCGAAACGGGTTGTTAGTTTTTTTACAATAAACTTTTTTGTTTGGAGACATAATACTTTTCCCAATATGAGTAAATATCACACTACCATATAACAGATTGCACAAATAATGGACCTAAATAAGTTGGAAACTCGATTTGAAAAAGTTGACCCAAATTACCATAACAAGATTTCACAATAACCTTCCTGTACTTCTTTCTTTAGCCTAACTTCTCTCCCTGGTCTTATGTTCTTTCCTGCATTTTACACTCTTTAAAATACCTTTTTCCCTCCCACTCCTCTCAACTCCTTAATCAATGATCAAACCAGAATATGAA
The DNA here is from genome assembly GCA_026182355.1 of Hermatobates lingyangjiaoensis. NCBI lineage: Eukaryota > Metazoa > Arthropoda > Insecta > Hemiptera > Hermatobatidae > Hermatobates > Hermatobates lingyangjiaoensis. The sequence continues at coordinate 3,143,721 of JAPFBL010000253.1, forward strand.
ATGGGAAAACAAGACTAAGATCTTTCAACCGTAACAAGTTGTCTTCGTCAGAGTCAAAAAACCAACTGAAACACTAGATGCAAAAAACCAGATGTTTTCTGCATCTAAAATTTCAGTTGGGTATATATATACTATTACTGTAATAAGATGTAAGTTTGGGACCAATGTCAGCAATCTAACATTAAATCCTTAATTGCAATTCCATGTAAATAGATATTTTGAGGACTTTCTAAAATTTTAACGGATATATAACGGATTATCAACGGATAGAAGAGAGGGGGGGGGGGGGATTCTTGCTACACTACTGAGTATTAGTAAACTCTGAAATGCCTTTAGATGCTTTGCATTGTAAACCACATGACTTGCGACTTCAATTTACCTACTAGTTATCAATAGTAGCCGATTTGTTTTGGCACGCTTGTTCTATCACAATAGTGTAGTTGATGTTTTTCTAAATTATTATTTTTTCCAAAAAATGTTCATTCTCTGATTTCACTCTCTGTTTCTCTCTCTCTCTCTCTTTCTTTCTTCTCTCTCTCTCTCTCTCTCTCTCTCTCTCTCTCTCTCTCTCTCTCTCTCTCTCTCTCTCTCTCTTCTCTTTCTCTTCTCTTAGTTTAAGCTATTGGGAGATTTCAAGAATTTAATCTCTACACAAAAAAAAAAATTTAATATGAAACTAAGAACGCGTTTCGAACACTTAGTGTTCTTCATCAGGTTAATATCTGCACTCTTGGGAGTCAATCGACGGGAATGTAGATCCCACGTCATTCCAGTAAATCGACTCTCTGGAGTACTGATATTAACTTAAAGTAGAACACTAAGTGTTCGAAACGAATTGTTAGTTTCGATATTAAATTTTTTTATGAAGACGTAATTTTTTGAAATCCCAATATGAGTATATATACCACACTATAACAGATTGCACAAGCAATGCACTTTAATCCTATTAATTATCAATATGCCTATTTTACTATCTTGTCTTATGTTTAATATCCGTTTCAATACAAAAGGACTCGTTTGAAAGTTTGTTTACTACTCTTAAAGAACAGTTTTTTTTTTCAACTTCTGACTCTAAGGACAATTCCTGTGCGTATTGCATGCTATCTATCTATCAAAAGATTTCACATAAACACTTCAAATAACAATCAATGATCAAACTCTGTTACTCACGTTTATATGTTTGCACTTTGCACACGCTCTAAACTGAATAAAATGTTTGAAAATTTTTGGGAAATCGAACCCACGCCGTTGGCATTGGAGGTGGTCCAGCGCGCTATCCGGCTGAGCAACAGAGACTTTGTAAAATAAGCTTCCAAAACCTGACATAAATGATGTCAATGCATTAAATAATAGTTTTTCGACCTAAATTATAATGATTTAATTATAATAAATTTAGAAAGAGAAAATTTAATGAATAATCGACGAGAATATGAAATAATTATTTAATATATCTATCAACAAATGATATTTATTAGAGTAAATACAAGTTTTAGAAATTGTCATACTAATATAAGTAAAATATTAACAGAAAAAAATTATGTTTATCATCAAAAGACACTGTCATATGCCTATATTTTCTTCTTTTGATATATCTATTTCAATAAAAATGATAGATACATCGGAAGGTAGAGAAAAGTTCTTAATAAAACTAATTCTCTCTAAATTAAGGAGTTCAGGACTAATTGCATTGGTTGTAGCATCTCAGGAATTGACAACTTCTTCCAGTTGTCAAGAGAGGAACTGATGTTGATATCTATAATGCTTGAATCAGTCTCATTTATGGCGCAAATTTAGTAAATTCCATTTAACTAGCAATATGAATTTAACTTGCATGTTCAAGAAGAAGATGAGGAATACTTTAAATTTCTGATAAATATTGGTGAAGACAGAGTTGAAAAGAATGGAAATAAAGAAATTATTACTGCCCGAAGACATGTTTATCCGTGTACGTAATTGATTAGTGTATTGAATAAATTTGCTCTTCATTCGGCAACCAACAAATATTGTTCACAGAAAATTCTACATAAGTTCTATTTAACAAGACAAACAGTGAAATTAATCATAGGTTCATAGGGCAGCTTAATATGGAATTTGTTGAATATAGTTCTTTCGATTTTAAATAAACATAGGTACCCGGAGAGAGTGATTAGCAAAACCCACTTTATTGGATTCAATGGACCTCAATAACTGGGAAAAGTATTATGTCTCCACATAAAAAAGTTTATTATAAAAAGCTTACAACGCGTTTCGAACACTTGATGTTCTTCTTCAGGTTACATCTGCCCTGCTGGGGTGGTTATTCAGGACTCCTTGCTTGAATAACCACCTTAACAGAGCAGATGTAACCTGAAAAAGAACATCAAGTGCTCGAAACGGGTGTTAGTTTTATACAATAAACTTTTTTGTTTGGAGACAATACTTTTCCCAATATGAGTAAATATCATACTACCATATAACAGATTGTACAAATAATGGACCTCAATAAGTTGGAAACTCGATTTGAAAAAGTTGACCCAAATTACCATAACAAGATTTCACAATAACCTTCCTGTACTCCTTTCTTTAGCCTAACTTCTTTCCTGGTCTTATGTCCTTTCCTGCATTTTACACTCTTTAAAATACCTTTATTCCCTCCCACTCCACTCAACTCCTTACCAGATATTTCTAAATTTTTCATTTCAGATGGAATTTGACTCTGACCAAGGCCTCTTGTTATGGTTGAGAGATCTTAGCCTGTTTCCTCATTTCTTATTGTGTTTTGAACGTTGATTTTTATTCATTACTAAAAATTTCATATAGTAAGTAACAAAAATTATATTAATCGAAGAGAAGACTGGAAAGAATTTTTAAAATTGTTTCAAACTTGAGAAATAAGTTGTTATTTCGGACGACAGTTAACGCAATGTTATTAATTTTGCTTCACTGAAATAATCAGAGTTAGGGTTTTATTTTTTATAAGAACACATAATACCATTGGTAATTATTGACAATTTTTTTCCTCTATTCCCCATTACTGCATTACTGTAAGTAAAATATAGCTATCAAAATTAGCTAAAAAGAAAAATGTAGAGGGATTTTGTGCCCTGAATCTATATTTAGTATTTTTAGTTTTAATGTCTGAATCTGTACAGGTTATGAATGTGTAAAAAAAGTTTGATAATCACGCTACGGAACGAATAGTCATTAAAGAACCTTTATGCAAATTTACATATGTACTACGTATCTACAGTCATAAAACTACAAAATAAAACAAAACAAATCACATCAAAGTTATTTAACATGACACGGAATGTAATGAACTTAAATATATAGTCAAGGTAAGGCGGAAACAATAACTCTGCTGTAATAGTGGCAATTATAGGTAAGAAAAACGAATATTTACTTGTTTTTAGGGCGACTTTTTTATCTGTATAATATTTCTTATAAGAAATAAATCTAATTTATTATACAAACCAAATGGTATTTATTCCAACAATTTTGTAAACATTTTCTCAAGGTGAACAAGCTTAGATAGTTGGAAAACTCATAAGATGTTGTTCTTTTTTTTTAAGATCTTATAAATGTATTAAAAATATATTAAAATTAATAATATATATACTAATAAAACAAATAACAAAAATATGAGCGAAACATTTAAATAAGGTAAGAAAAACTGTGTAATGTTAAATTAATATAGAAAAAGGGTAGAAAAAAGTGAGAAATATGTAGCATAGGCCGATATCATTCAATGTGGTTAGTTAGTTAGTTTGCAGTGGCAGTTCCACAAGGGAACACACGTAGGCCGAGCAATGGCCCTTTGTGATACCACTCAATGAAGATTGATTCTACAGTGGGAGTACTAAATTTTGCCTAACTCAAATGTATTTAGAGTAGGGATCTTTAACGAGTACCTGACATCGTACAGGCTCGGGACCGACGGTTTAACGTCCCCTTCTCCGAGGGACGACGCGCTCAGATTTATTCACCTCCCGTGTGAATAAATCGAGGGCCAGGTTAGGATCGAACCCCGGTTCTATCAGTTCAGAGGCGAGCACGTAACCACTGAGCTAGCCTGGCCCCCATCATTCAATGTAACAATTTTATGTCATTGTAGTCTATGTAGTTTGCATGTGCAGTGACAGTAAGTTGTTTATTTTCCAACGCATACACTTATAAGAATTTCACCTTTATGTGCTGTTCTAGGGGGTGAAAATTGTGGGTGATTCATTATTTGGCACCCTTTTTAGTAATGTGATAGCCACAATATCTGATGATTCTACATTGGAACTGCTCAATTTTGCCTAACTAAAATATACTTAGAGCAAGGATCTTAAACTTTGTATTTGACATCGACAAGACTCGGGACCGACGGCTTAAAGTCTTCGGATTTATTCATCTCCCGAATGAATCAATTGTGTGCCAGAGTGGGTATTGAACTCTGGATCTACCTGCCAGAGGCGAATACATTACCTCTACGCTAACCTGGCTCCAGTAAGTTAAGCAGAGTAATTTTGGGAAATTACTAAGCATAGTAATTCAAAATTCAAATAATTGTCTCCCATAATTGCCAGAGTTAGTTATTAATAATACTGTAATATTATTACTTTCATAAATAATAATTAATAATTTAATTCTGAAACAAGACGTGCTCTACAAGTACAATAGTATTGCTAACTTTAAAAACGTTCAAATTCAATATTCTAATATTGATATTAGAATAAAATCTATCAAGTAAATTATATATATATATATATATATATATATATATATATATATATATATATATGAAAAGATTTCACATAGATACGTGAAATTACAATCAATGATCAAACCACAATAAGAAAATGGGAAAACAAGACTAAGATCTTTCAACCGTAACAAGCGGTTTTCGTCAGAGTCAAAAACCCAACTGAGTCAGTTGGGTTTTTAACTCTGACGAAGACCGCTTGTTACGGTTGAAAAATCTTAGTCATATATATATTATATATATATATATTATATATATAAACTTTTATAAATAGGAAAGAACACAGAAAGTCACTACAGAACCCACTTCGATATTTCGACATCCGTTGTCATCGGGAAGTTGTGCGAAGTACTCGCGTTGAGAAGCAAACTTATATATATATATATATATATATATAGATTTCACATAAACACGTGAAATAACAATCAATGATCAAACCACAATAAGAAAATGGGAAAGCAAGACTAAGATCTTTCAACCGTAACAAGCGGTCTTCGTCAGAGTTGGGTTTTTGACTGTGACGAAGACCGCTTGTTAAGGTTGAAAGATCTTAGTCTTGCTTTCCCACTTTCTTATTGTGGTTTGATCATATATATATATATATATATATATATAACAAACAAATATATGTATATACGAGTATATTTGTAAAAGTTGGGAGCAGTCCTTCTTCAATGCATGTTTTTAAAAACTGGATGTCTGTTTCCACTTGGAAACTAATTTCGTAATTTGGAAAAATATAAGAAGAAATTGAACCTAGTGGATACAGACATCCAGTGTTTAAAAGCATATATATATAGATTTTATAAATATATCTATTTTTTAATCGATTTTATGATTTTAGCAGATTTATACTTGTCTTAGTCCCCTGTACCCAGTTTTGATATTTTTTAGGATGATATCAGATTTGTGGGGGAGTGGGTACGTTTCCAAAAGTTTATAAAAACTCTATAAATCATATCAGTTAAACTAAATTAAGAAGAGTTTAAACTTTAAATGCTTAGCAGCATTCTTAAGTAAATTATTTACGAAAACTCTGCCTCGCCTAACTGATAACACAATAGACTGCATTGCTTCTAACTCATTTAATTATTTCTTGACTAATATATTTCAAAACGTGTTACAAACCTAATTTTCTAATTACTATACTTTTATTTTAGAAACAGCAATCTTTTATTAGTTTAATCATAAGATTAAAATAATGCTAATGAACTTACATTTTTTCACTACTCAGTCATAGTTAATTGAAAAGGAATATTCATTATAAACAAACAATCTATTTAAACTTAATTATAATTAGAAATGTAATAGCTGCGTTAAAATAAACCCATTAATTAAATAGTTCGTTCGTTATTTCTAATAATGGGTTTTCCAGTAGGCAAGTTTCATGCGTACTATTGCGTATTTTTCTATGGGATAATAATATATGCTAATTATATATTTCAAAAAGTCAAAATCAGTGTCAGATTAGGAGCGTTAACATTTAAAAAAAAAATGTGACGTTAGGCGTTAGAAGGATTTTAACGTATATTGCTTGTAATACAATAGAAACTGGAATTCTGTTGAACTGTCTATCCTTGTTTTGCAGTAATCCAAGCCTCCTCACTCACACAGCGGAAACAGATCCTCTTACTTGCAGACAGTAAGTAATCCTCGGCTTTCTTTTAAAGGCCTATATAAACATTTCTCATTCACTCTTCCTGTCCAACTTTCATCTTTGTTTTTCCTTTTCCATTAATTTTTTTTTTACAATAAATCATATTGGGGAATTTCAAAAAATTACGTCTCCACACAAAAAAAAATTTAGTATGAAAACTAACAACATGTTTCGAACACTTCGTGTTCTTTTTTATGCTTGGATCTAAAAAAATATGTATATTTGTGAGTTTCAAGAACGCCTGAGTGAATTATTCGAAATTAAATACAATAATATGAATGTTGAATAGCACTATTGAGGAAATTAGTATCAAAAATGATTTAATTAACCCTGAACCTTAATAAAACATGTCAACATACTGAAAGATGAACCAATTTATCTTTTTTTAAATTCCCCGATATGAGTAAATACCACACTATAACAGATTACGCAGCAATGCACAATAACTAGTTTGTAGGTTCATGTTTATATATATATTATATATATATATATATATTATTTATTTATTTATTTACTCTTCTTTATATAATCTAGGAGGTGTCAGAGCTTATTTTTTTCTTCATTGTGATTCTTCCTACGACATTTTGTCTCATATACGAGTACATATCTTAGGTGTTGCTGGTCTGAATACTGGGCGGTGACTGAGTGTCGGCTTGGCGAGTAGCTGGTGATTGTAGTAGTAGGTGGTATATGAGACAAAATGTCGTAGGAAGAATCACAATGAAGAAAAAAAAAATAAGCTCTGACACCTCCTAGATTATATATATATTAGTGTATGTATATTAGTGTCCCCACCACCAACTTTCACTTCGACAGAAAGCAGTTTTCAGTTGGCATTTAAACGCCAAAGTAGTTAGTAATATGTATATTTAGTTAATATAAGTAGTTTAAGAACCTGATGATGACCCATGGGGCCGAAAGCTTGTTATCTTAGTTTAATCTAGTGTAGTGTTTAATTAAATATAGTTATCCCCAGTGAAGTGTTTATTTAGTGTTTCAGCCTTCTGAATGTCGTATGCTAGTTTGCTTTGGCAATTATCACCTTCTCAAAAGAAAATTGTAAGGAAAATAGAAGATATAAGTAAGAAAATCGTGAATGCAGAATCTGCTATCAAATTCAATAATATATATATATATATATATAAATCATGATTTGTTTTCTTGACCCAATATTTATATGATGTAATTTTCTTGAGGTTTGAGGTCCAATGATTAAAACTAGTCCATTTGCCGACGTTTCGACATATATTTATGTCATCTTCAGGGCTACAACATGATTGTTTTACAATTAGCACTACTATTACTACTATTTGGAATGTAATAAATTACCAAATAGTAGTAATAGTAGTGCTAATTGTAAAACAATCATGTTGTAGCCCTGAAGATGACATAAATATATGTCGAAACGTCGGCAAATGGACTAGTTTTAATCATTGGACCTCAAACCTTAAGAAAATTACATCATATATATATAAACCTTCTTAAGTAAGAGGTGGAAAACATTGTATCTGAAACCGAAATTACTTTCCCACTTGAATCCGGTCAGAAGCCGGATTAAGATATAATATTACCAGTAAACAATGTGGGGCAACCATTGTCAAGTGATAGAAATGGCTGGCTACAGCAGTAAAGGCAAAGCTATGATACTCATGTCAGGTTTGGCAAGCATCTCCAAGGATAAAAAATTTCAAAATTCAAATAATTGTCTCCCATAACTTGATACTTGATTCTCTATGTTAAGTGTTAATGAAATATGTAAAAGAAGTCTCTAAATATAAATAATTGGTTTCATAATTTTCGTTTTTTTTTGTATTTTAAATATCATTAAAAAATAATTAACCTACAAACATTATAAATATATTTATTTTTTTTAGTTTTTGTGATGTATGACATGTCACGAAAAATCATGTTTCGACTTTTCAAAATTTTGACAAGAAGAATAAAATTTTGAATTAGAAGAAATTTTAGGTTAGAAGAAAGCAGAATTAATACACTTGATAAAGATAAAGGTGCAGTTTATTTTAACATTTAATTTGCAATATATATTAAGAAACCAATTTTATAGTTGAGAAATGCTATCACAGAGGACATCTGGTTTTACTATAAAGCACCTTGGACTAATATGACAGTCAGAAACCACTAATAAAATTCGCTAATAAAAGAGAATTTCTCCATTGAATATTCTAAATTCGTGTTATGAGGTTTGAACTGCCTGAAAAAAATCATCACGTCTATTTTATTGAATGTTATAAGCAGTAAATAAGGAAGCATTAAGGTAATCTCTTTGAGCAAAGTAAATTATTCAGGGTTGAATCGGAGTTTTATAACCACCATCAATGATCTTCATTGATTAAATAGTAAGAGGTTTTTCTAAGAGTTGTGAGTAACTTTCATTTCTCTATCAATATAACCCTGCAGTATCGCAACGTTTTCCTCAATATTTCAACTATTTTAAATTCCACAAGGTTAGTTTTATAAATTCAATGCTTAATGATCAAATTTAACTTATTTTGTATGATTCTATAATAGTACAATTAAAATGTAAAACACTATTTCTTATTTTAATGACTATGAAAGATATTACAAATATTTACAACAAAAATCGAAAAAAAAAACGATCCAAACTGGGCATACATACATAAGTTCAAAATCCTAGAAGTGTAACACATATAGTAACGAAATACACTTACTAAATCAAATTTTCGAAACAAACCTTCTTTAGGAGAAAACAGGAAGGGAGACTAAACACGCCAGAGACGCAACGCTTAACAAATATTTAAAGATATATGAACAAACTTGAAAATAAATGTAGAAAAATGAAAAAAAAATAAGTGGTTATTTCATTACTTGTGCAATCTGTTCTAGTGTGTTATTTACTCATTTTGGACGATTTAAAAAAAAATTACGTCTCCACACAAAATAAATTACATTTTTTTTTTAAAAAAATTATATTTTAATAGATGTAACATGAAGAACACTAAGTGTTCGAAACGGGTTGTTAGTTTTCATATTAAACTTTTTTTTCTGTGGAGACGTAATTTTTGAAATTCTCCAATTAAAGTAGTTAATTGCTAATGTATATATGTGGTATTACTATTAGTTTTATGGACTTTATGAAAATAAATTTATCCGTTGTAAGGGATGTATGGCCAAAGGTGTCCCCCCGTCTGCTTAACAGTATATGTGGGTGATATCCCACGCATTTAACCTCCGTAGGCCTTGGCACACCCGTATGTGCTTTAATCAACAACAAACTGATAAAAATTATTTATTCTTAATAATATAAACAATAATAGGTTATCAATTTTTCTCTTTTTTTGTTCAATTATTGAGGTGAAATCAGATAAGCGGAAAATTAATTTTCAAAAATAAAATAAATTTTGCTTAAAATACTGTATAGGAAAGGGACAGTATTTGTGTGAAAGGAAATTCATTAAAGAAACAACAATTTATTGCGAAATCTGATGAATTAGAAACTAAATTTTGTGTCAAGATGATAACACTAGAGAGGGTGCTGGAACTAGAGTAGGGGGAGAAAAGGAGAGAGAAATATCTGTTTACCAGACAGTAGATAATATTATACAGAGTCCCTTGATTATAGAACAAATCAATAAAACTCAATGTATATAAAATATCCAGAATAATACCACGATGAAAAACAAAACATTTGTTTGGAACATCTCATGATTATTTAGGGAAACACTAGGGAAGTTGTATATGAATATCTATTGTTCCTTTTTCATTTCCGTATCAGGTGTTTGTATGAATTAACATATTGCTATATAGAACTCTTTCACAATATACAAATGAAACAAACTCAACGTAAAAAAATACATTTGATATTCTAAAAAAGAAAATATATGTGGTATAGGCGAGCAGTCGACTCTTTCACGGTCAAACAATATGAATTAATTCTAAAGTAGTGCAATCATTTATTATGTGATATTTAATCATTGTAGGGTAAAAAGCTAATGAAATAGTCTCCACATATAAAAATTTAATGGTATAAATAACGCGTTTCCAACACGCAGTATTCTTCCTCAGGCATTAACTAAATGACGTTGTATTTTTCGTTAATGCCTGAGGAAGAACCCTACGTGTTCGAAACGCGTTGTTTATACGATTAAATTTTTATATATGGAGACCATTTCATTAGCCTTTTACCCTCCAATATGAATTAATTCAATCTTTTCCTTGGACATTGAGTAAGTTAGATGCATATATATTTGATATCGTCAAGAGCACATGACAAACCTCTCCTCTCACACACACCGTATAAAAATAAGGAAAAGGTTCAACAGAATGAATAAATGAAATTACAGAGAGAAAACACAGCAAACACGAAACCTTGCTACAATATTTCGACATTTGTTTTCATCAGAAGGTTGAAATGAGTCGCTCGGGAAGAAAATGAAACCCCATATCAACATTCAATTAGAAAACAGCAATAGAAGCGTAAAACTATTTCGAACACAGGCCAAATAGACACGGCCCAGGTAATAACAGCGGCTCCTTAGGTCACTCCCCCCCCCCCCCCCCCCCCCCCAAAACAACCGCAGTTCTGAACAAACAACCTTAATCCCTTTACTTCACTGTACTTTGCTTATATAAAAGGAAAAAGCAATTGAGAATCATTCTCGTCCTGAAAATGGCTCTATGAAGGAGTTTTAACATGTTTACTGTTAACTGTGTAGGAAGTTTGTTATATAGTTTAGATACAACAACGAAATCCTTATTTAGGAAGACAGAGAAACATATAAAGAAGCAAGTTTCTGCCAACTATGGTAATGTTTTTAATAAATTGAGCTTAAAAGAAGGACTGTTACCAAAATTCACATAAATATATAAGGTATTGTTTTCTGGACCACAATTACTAATAAACACTTTTTTCTTCTTCTTGGAATTTTGGTCAGGATTAATATATGAAATCATCTTTTCGCCAACGTTTCATCTTTATTTTAAGACATCCTTAGGGCTATAAACTAACAAAAAGTAGATATGACAAAGGTCCATTGTTTTTGTTAGTTTATAGCTCTGAGGATGTCTTAAAATAAAGACGAAACGTTGGCGAAAAGGTGATTCCGTATATAAACCCTACCAAAATTCCAAGAAGAAGAAAGAAGTGTTTATAATTATATATTTATATATATTATGAACAAAACGAAATGGTCAAACGAGAACAACACATTAAATTATGAAGTTGAACCTATTCAGTTATATATTTCTAATATATATATATATATATATATATCTAATATATATATATATCTAATATAATATATATATATTATATATATATCGAAGCACTGAAAAATGCCTTTGAAGAAGAGTCAGACTTAAAATTTACAATAGAGAGATCCATAAACAAGAAAATCAATTTCTTGGATGTAAATATCAATATACAAAATGGAAAGGTGGAAACTTCAGTACATATCAAATCATTTAATACTTCCAACTACCTCAATGCCCATAGTGAATGCCCGCAATGCTACAAAGACTCAACAATAAAAGCCCTAGTACACAGGACCTACAAAATAGCTTCAAACTGGGAGATTTTCCACACCAACATCAACAGGACCAAACAGGCATTTGTCAATAACGGCTATTCAAATGGAAAATTTGACAAAATTCTGAAAGAATATCTACACACAAGGGAAAACAGGAAAGGAATTGAGAAAACAGCTGGAACCATACATAAAATATACTACAGGAACCATTATTCTGACAGGCATAAAATTGATGAAAGGATACTAAAGGACATCATAAGAAACAACACAAAGTGCAAAAATGAAAATGATAGACTCTCACTGGTTACTTATTATAAGAGCCCTACAATAAGTAGCCTTTTTATGACTAATAACAGCCGCTGCAAAAACTCTCCACTGAAAGAAACAAATCTAGTGTATGAGTACCAATGCAACTATGGGGACTGTGAAACCCAAAAACGCTCATACATTGGAATGACTACTACTACACTCTCTAGAAGACTGACCATGCACTTGATATCCGGAGCCCCCAAAAAACACACAGAGCAAGTCCACCATACAAAGTTAACTAGGGAAGCGCTTGTCGAAGGAACCAGAATAATAAAAAAAAGAACAGGACCAGCATAGACTCAAAATAACAGAAGCCATACTCATACAGAAAACGAAGCCATATATTAATATCCAGTTGGAAAATAGTGAGAAAATATTAAAACTATTTAAATCAACCCCAGGTCAAGTGGGACCTCTCCAGGTAGAGGCAACAAACCCCTAACCAGGTCACTCAACCCAATGAATTTAGACAAACAACTTTAATCCCCCAACCTTCTCAACAAATTTTACTTCTCTTATATAAAGGAACAAATTATTTCAAAACTCATTTATGTCTTGATAATGGCTGAGGACAGCAGAAACATGGACTCATGTAACATGTCGACTATCGGAAGAATATTGTATACTGTGGATATAGTGACAAGAACTCTATTTAGAAAACTTGAAAAACTTAATAAGAAGCAAGTTTCAGCAAGATATGGTCAGATTTTTAACAATATAATATATATATATATATTATATATATATATATATATATATATAATTTTAATCACTGCTTCCGGGTCCAAGTCCTTAATCATATCCCTGTTCAGTCTTCTCGGGTTACTTTAAGAGCTTCAGAGGAGGCAATTATCTGTCTTCTCAAAGCTCGCTCTCCTCCTGGCCTCAACTTGTACCGTTAATTTAATTATTTTTTTTTTTATTTATTTATTTTTTTTTTAAATTATTTTTTTATTTTATTTTATTATTTTTTTTTTAATTGTTTATTGCTTCATTTACTATTCTTCTCCTTCTGTTATTTTTTTTTGCTTTTATTTGTCCTTTTTAGTTATTTTTCTCTCTGTAGTTAGTAGCTTACCTAGGGCAGCCGGCAGAGTGCGTGCGTGTTCGTTTGCATTCGGCCTACCACTCAGTTAGCTTCAGCTACTCAAAGGGACTACTTCTACCCGATGACGACGACTGTCGAAATATCGTTGTGAGTCTTTTGTGTGTGTCTTTATTTGTTTTTTCTCTTTCATGTGTTAACTATATATATATATAATGATCAAACCACAATAAGAAAATGGGAAAACAAGACTAAGATCTTTCAACCGTAACAAGCGGTCTTCGTCAGTTGGGTTTTCGTCGGTTGGGTAACTGACTTCAGTTGGGTTTTTGACTCTGACGAAGATTTCTTGTTACGGTTGAAAGATCTTAGTCTTGTTTTCCCATTTTCTTATTGTGGTTTGATCATTGATTCTTATTTCACGTGTTTATGTGAAATCTTTTTATCGATTTATATATATATATATATATATATATATATATATATATATATATAAAAGAAAGCTTAGAAAGAACTAACAAAATTGACGTGAGTACATTTCGACTGGTGACGGGAAAGGTGAAGGCAGGTCAGCACTGTCTGACGGCCAGAATTCTAATCCGGATGACGATGTCAGTGACTCACAAAGAAGTGAGTTGCGTCAGTTCTTTTTGTACACTTTGATGTGTTGTCCTTATGGATCGTTTATTTTTTTTTTGTTTATACCTATATAAATATCAGGTTGATACCAAAGTCCAGCGGGATACTTCTGACCAAATGATATTATTTTTAATACACAAAAGAAATTAGTAATTTACAACAAACAGCAACGAAAATAGAAATAAAATCCATATTCACTCCAAGGGAATCCTAAACAGTTGATTTATACATTAAAAATAGCAAAGGAAAGCCATATACTCATTTTGCTTGTAAACAAGTATTTCCAAGTTTTTATTGTTAGCGTAGTAGCCCATATTGAATTTGTATATAGCAGTTCAAAATATCATATTCTTGTCTCCTTTTGTAGCCCTGATAAAGATGTAAATATATCGAAACGTTTCCGTAGTAAACAGAAGTTAATTTCCAAGATGTAGCCCACAAAAAAACTTACTAAATGCTGTGTTGAATGAAGAGGTCAAGAACAATTATTTCACGTATATATATATATATATTAACAAGAGTTCACATAAACACGTGAAATAACAATCAATGAAAGTCGTTTTTTTCCCTGTTTCATATTGTAGTTTGATCATTCATATATATAATATATATATATATAAACTAGAATTTAAAAAAAGAACATATAGAAAGGAAACCACTGAACTCACTACTATATTTCGATGTCCTCGTCGTCAGGAAAAGAAGTGAATCGCTCCAAAGGCTGATAACGACTAGCTGATAACCTCTAGCTGTAACTTTAATTATATATATATATATATATATATATATATATATATATATATATATATATATATATATATAATTAAAGTTACAGCTAGAGAACACAAGAAAAAGGACGAACACTCACGAATCTCGATTATTTCGGCGTCTTGCCGTCTTCAGGAGAGTAGAAAGAAAGAAAATAAAATAAAAGGAGAAAGAATGAAGGAACGGAGACGTAAATGCATCCACGCGCCAGTTTACATCGGCCAGTGGACGCATTTACGTCTCCGTTCCTTCATTCTTTCTCCTTTTATTTTATTTTCTTTCTTTCTACTCTCCTGAAGACGGCAAGACGCCGAAATAATCGAGATTCGTGAGTGTTCGTCCTTTTTCTTGTGTTCTCTAGCTGTAACTTTAATTATTTGTCCGTTTGGACCGTCTGATTTCAATTTCAATTCAAAGTATATATATATATATATATATATATATATATATATATATATTTAAAAATTCAAAAAAACAATCCAAACTGTACGCTAATCAGCTCAGAAACGAAGAAAAGCAACACACAGGGAAAGAGACACACTTACAAACTCAAATTTTCGGATGATCATCCGAAGATGGATCATCCAAATATCACCATACCATATAATATATATATATGGTGATATATATATATATATATATTATATATATATATACGAGTTCGAGATTAACAAAGAGTAACACACAAAGTAGGGAAACACACTTACAGACTCAAATTTTCGGGTAATCCGTCTTCAGGAGAAAAGAGAATGGGAGACCAAGCACGTTGTAGACGCAACGGCAAGTAACCAACCCGGCAACCCACAACGTGCTTGGTCTCCCATTCTCTTTTCTCCTGAAGACGGATTACCCGAATATTTCAGTCTGTAAGTGTGTTTCCCTACTTTGTGTGTTGCTCTTTGTTAATCTTGAACTCGTATTGTGTCCAGTTTGGATCGTATTTCGTTTTATCAGTGAATATATATATATATATATATATATATATATATATATATATATATATATATATATATATATATAAAGAATATGTATACATATATCTACATTAATAATATATCATTTAATATATTATTATATATTAAATAATATATAATATTATATATTACGTATTTATATATAACTTAATTAATTAACTGAAACCTTCTAAATAACGTTATCAATATTCTATCCGTATAATATGTTTACAATTATTAACATGTTTGAATTTGCAATCATCAGTGCTTGAATAAAATTATTTTCAAATTTACGCTTTATATGAAGGATGTAACAGAGTAGTGAGTTTTTTCTGCCTTCATATAAAGAGGTAAGGAGCTGGAAGGGTTTCAGGAGTGACCTGGAAAGAAAGGTCTTCTTTGATCTAGAGCTGATGAAAAGTATTTTAAAATATCATCACTTTTTTATCACTGAATATTTATCTATGCCTACTTTTTTCGTATAAGCATGATTTTTCTATCGGTAATTTTCAATACATTCCTAGAAGCAGCACAGTTTGTCAGATTCAGTTTTTTTTATTAATATCAAATTGCTTTCAAAAGTAAATCTTTAAAATAAAAAGCCTTAAACGTTTCTCTTATAACATTTTTTTAATTGATTTAATAATTGCATGTACACACAATCAGAAAGCGCACGAGTTTGTGTGAGTGTGTGTGTGTGTACATGTGTGGGTATGTGTGAGTGTGTGTGTGTGTGTGTGTGTGTGTGTGTGTGTGTGTGTGTGTAAGGGATTATTATAACATAAATTAAAAAAAACACATTAATATAGCACTATTCAAAAACTGTACAATTTTTTTTAAAAAAACTCAAAATAAGAAATAAAGATTTTTTGTGAACTGGCAATTTTGTGAAAGGAGTCACTAGTTAATTAATGTTTTTCTTTCTATATTCACTGTTATTAATTAGAATAACATCTCAGTTGAACATGCTTCAATGACTCGTGTATCTGAAGCCATATACAACTCTGTCATGAAAGGCATAAGAAGAGAAGAGGAGCTTTTATTTCTTTGGAATGTTGTTTTTTCTAAATAATCAATCTTTTAGTTTCCTTAAATAATAGAGAACATACATGGTGTGTAAATAAAGTAGTGAGACTGATTTTTTTTTAAATTTTCTATTCAAATATAATTACAATGTGATATTGTCACCTTCAAAATAGTTCCCTTCGGAAGCCACACAGCGCTGGAGACGGTCCTTCCAATCATTGTAGCATTGCTGGAACTCGGATTCTGGAATGGCCTTCAGCTGGTCGGTTACAGCAGTTTGTATGACTTCATAATTGTAGTGTCCCGAAATGAGTTCCCTTGAGGTGATTTTTCAATCTCGGGAAGAGGAAAAAGTGATAAAGACTCAAGTCTGGTGAATAAGGAGGGTGAGGAGCAACAGGAATGTTTTTACTGGCCAAAAACTCGTTTTCTTTTCGGAATTTTCGGAACCATTTTCGCACAAATTTTTCTCATCTCCAATTCATTGGTCAAAATGTGATGAACGGAGGTGTGATTCAAATTCAACTGTTCCCCGATCATTCTGACTGTCAAGCGTCGATCTGAACGCATAAGGTTCCGTACTCTGCTGACATTTTCATCGGTGTTTGCACTTGAAGGCCTTCCGCTTCGTGGTTCATCTTCAATCGACTCTCTTCCTTCTGAAAATTCCTTAAACCACCGAAAAACCTGTGCCTTGATAAAAACACGTTCTCCATAGGCCTCCTGAAGTTTTTCAAAAGTTTCGGTTGCATTATGTCCAAGTCTGAAGAAAAATTTGATTGCACACCGCTGCTCAACTTTGAGGTCACTCATTTTTAAAACGCTCAAGAAAAAACCATTTCACGAAAACCAACGCTACGGACAAACAAATGACTGTGGCGAGTTCAGATTCATACTGGAGGCGCATCACACGTGCACCTGATGCTACTCAAGGCCACGCGTCTCCAGCGTTGCCAGATCGAAAGCGACGTTGCCAGTCTCACTACTTTATTTATACACCACGTATACTAGTATTTCTAAGCCATAATTTCAAAAAATAAACCTTCCAAGCATATTATCTCTACTAATATAGGTTAGGTTAAGTTGCATTGGCAGTACTACAAGGGAACACACGTGGGCCGAGCGTTGGCCCTTTGTGATACCACACAATGAAGATTGATTCTACATTTACAGTCCTAAATTTTGCCTAACTCAAGCGTATTTAGAGAAGGGATCTTTAACGAGTACATGACATCGTACAGGCTCGGGACCTTCTCCGAGGGACGACGTGCTCAGATTTATTTATCTCTAGCGTGAATTGAGGGCCAGGTGGTGATCGAACCCCCCGGTCCTATCAGTTCAGAGGCGAGTACGTTAACCACTGAGCTAACCTGACCCCCCTCTACTAATATAACATGCCAAAAACTTTATTATATATCACAGAAGCGGCCTAGGGTACGTAAACAACTTCCCCTTTAAAAACTGTATCATAGTAGTTTATGAATAAAAATTTTATTGAGTTAACTCTGTGCTATCTTAAGAAAGGAACTAATGGAATATATTTATACACTCTTAAAGAAATGTTAAAAAAAATTTACAGTTTAAAAATGAAAAAAAAAGTAATGTGCAAAGGAAGCGGCATGTTACGTATTTCTAAATTTGAAATATTAAGAAAAAAGATTATACTTTTGAGAGTGTGATTTATCGGATAGATAAGAGGAAACACAAGATTTGGTTGTCTTTGTTGTGAAATGGTTGTTTGATACTCAGATAGCTCAAATACCTAGCACTTTGAGGCCAGGTTAGGTCAATAGTTAACGTACTCGTCTCTGAACTGATACGTCTGGGGTTCGATATTCACCTGTTCCTCGATTTATTTATGAGAATGGTGAATACATCTGAGTACGTCGTCCCTCGGAAAGGGCGTTAAGCAGTCGGTCCCGAACCTGTACGATATCAGGTACTCGTTAAACAACCCTATTCTAAATACGCTTGAGATAGGCAAATTTTAGGACTTCCAATGTAGTAGAATGTTTATTGTGTGGTATCACAAAGGGCCAATGTTCGGCCTATGTGTGTTCTGTTATGAGATTGGTACAGTAATCTAGCCTAACCTATGTAAAACACAAAAAAAATAATCTAAGCTTCTTTAACTACCTCATCTTCTATGTTGGTGAAATGAAGTGTGTGATGTGTGCGTCATACTCTAGTCACTGCACTGCACACGGCACCGAACACACTTCTGTAGTTTTCCAAACAAGGAGTAAGGGATTTTCTCTTCGAATGGGGAAAAGCGATAGGAACACTTTTAGTAGGCAGCTCTGAACGAAAATAACTACTATAAATGAAATCAACTATTGCAGTATTGTACAAGCACAGTATTATGTATCAGTACAAGCTAAATATTATGAATTATTACAGGATTTATTTCATTTTAATTTTACATCAATATTACTGACTTGAAATCGAACTATAGTCTTTTATTAATTGAATATTATTAATGCTATTATAAAAATAAATTATCATTCCAAAAGAAATAACCCATTTACCGAAAAACTCTTTATTACACAGAACTATAAAAATTCAACGGTTAAATATACAATCTGCAAACAGATAATTGTTTTTTGCAACTAGTAACTGAAGGAAAAAACAGAAGCACATTGTTAGTAATAAACATCTCTTCATGTATTCTCTTCTAGTTTTATCAAACTCTGTGAAACCAAAAGTTTTGCTTCAAATATTAAAATAAATAGGAATTATAAAGGTTACTTCCAATTTTTAAACAATCATTGATAGGTTAGGTTGCAGCGGCAGTCCCACAAGAGAACACACTTAAGCCGAGCATTGGTCGGCCAATGCCTATCATCTTCACAATGAAGATGATTCTACAGTGGGAGTACTCAATTTTGTCTAACTAAAGTGTATTTAGAGTAGGGATCTTTAACGAGTACCTGACATTGTACAGGCTCGGGACCGACAGTTTAACGTCCTTCTCCAAGGGACGACGTGCTCAGATTTATTCAGCTCCCGTGTGAATAAATCGAGGGCTAGGTGGGGATTGAACTACGGTCCTATTAGTTCAGAGGCGAGCACGTAACCACTGAGCTAGCCTGACCCCTCACAATAATTGATAATCAAATGTTTAATAAATGTAAAATATAAACACTCTACTGTAAAAAAAAAATTAACTGACGCTGAAGATGAAGATGTAAATGAAGATCAATAATAACTGGAGTGTAATGAATGTTGGAAGACATTAGTGTCGAGCGCATTGGAGATCCTGCCATTAGTCTGTTTAATACAATGCTTCGAACAATGAGAAATAAAACTGTAACTATATTAGAAATAGGTAAAACCGTCATACCTCGTAATATGATTCTGGAGTTGGAGCGCTTTCGCACGTTGTCCATCTTCGATCGCAACAAACCTACTCCTAGGTTTGGTTTGTTGTCCTACGCAGTAGGTTTGTTGCGATCGAAGATGGACAACGTCCGAAAGCGCTCCAACTCCAGGATCATCTTACGAGGTATGACGGTTTTACCTATTTCTAATATAAATCATACTAACCTCAGTGGTATTAACAATATGCATGTATTTAAAACTGTAACTAATATAGTAAGGTATTTCTATATCAAGAAGGCGTTTATTTCAACATTTAAATTAACAGTCCTTTGAAAAGACTACATTCAGAAATGTTATTCAATCACTTGTAAACTATTGTATCAGAATATCATTTAAATTAAAAAAATATTAAATTATGTGTAATGCGTATATTGAGACATAGTAGGTCAACTTTATTTAACTAAATTAACTTGGTTTTTTTAAAAGGCGAATTTGAATGAATCAAGATTTTGTTTTTTTTCAGTAATGATATTTCTGATGAAGTTGTTATTTAAAAGTTAAATATTTGAAGAAATTTGAAGATTTTGTTTGTTTCAAACAACCATATTTGAATGTTTTCACGTTTAGTATTGCTTTAGGGTTTATTTTGGACAGTAACTATGTATTTAAGGGAGAAACATGGAAGGAATGGATGGATATATGAAAAGTGAACATTCTCAGAATGCGAGTCAACATCAATATAACATCCTCTGCACGCTTGTTTACCTGTTTGCTATTCATCCCCAAATGACTTTTGTAATTTTATGAAATTTCACATTTATTAAGGTCACTCTAGAAAGTTTAGGTACGTCAACTTTGTTGATTATAGGAGAAAAAGTTAATGTTACATTCAGGATTAAATAATTTTTGTTTTTACTTTCTATTTCTTTAAATTTTAATATTCTCCTGTCAGATTTATGTCAGAAATAATTATAAAGCAATTTTAATGTTTTAAAAATATGTCCCTGGGAAATTTATTATTTTCATTGCCTTTGCAGCATAGAAAAGTGATTAGAAAAAAAGAACAATTGCTGAGAAAAATCATGAATGCAGAATCTGCTCTGCTAATTAACAATACATGCTTAGACAATACCTGCTGCCATTTTATACAAATATAAACAAAAGCATATATATTTCCTTTACTTTTATTTATTTTCTAAATTTATAAAAAACACATTATTCTGAAGTTCAAAGG
The DNA here is from genome assembly GCA_026182355.1 of Hermatobates lingyangjiaoensis. Classification (NCBI taxonomy): domain Eukaryota; kingdom Metazoa; phylum Arthropoda; class Insecta; order Hemiptera; family Hermatobatidae; genus Hermatobates; species Hermatobates lingyangjiaoensis. The sequence continues at coordinate 3,164,906 of JAPFBL010000253.1, forward strand.
AAAAGAAAGTTATTAGAAAGCTGCTAGTGTCGGAAGAAAAAAAATTTCAAATCGATTTCTGAAGAAAGAAAATTGAGACTAAAGCATATCAAGAGGAAGAGATTCAGAAGTTTTTGAAAATAGACTGACGAAAGAAGTTGGAAGAAAAGAAAATAAAAAAAACTGGCAGACTTGAAGTATATGATGAAAAGATAAACACGGAAGATGTTTACTGAAATTATATATTTGAAGCAACTAACCTAAACATTCAGTGGAAAGGTTAGGATACAGTGGGCGTCCAAGAGAAAACACACATAGGCCCTTTTGTAATAAATACCATATAATGAACAATAAACATTCTACATTGGAAGTCCTAAATTTTGACTAACTCAAGTGTTTTTCGAGTATGGATCTTTAACCAGCACCTGACATTGTACAGGCTCAGAATCGATGGCTTAACATTTCTCCAAGAGATGACATGGTCATATTTAATCACTTCCCGAGTGTATAAGTAGAGAGATAGAGAGAGATCGAACCCTGGATCTACTAGTCCGGAAGCCACTACGCAAACCACTAGACTACCCTGGCCCCTAATTCAGTATAGAAGAAGTAATTGAGTTATTACTGCAGTTATAACTAATCTATTCGAGTAAAGCTATATACATTCAACAGTTGGTACTTCGTCTTTTGAATCATAATCTACATAATTGTGAAAGTGACACTTTTGAACTTTAAAATAGAAATGTTTTTTGAGTAGCAGATATGGCCAATACAATCTTATTATTCTTTCGAGTGGCACCTTGTGTTCTGTGACCTATAAAAAGAACGTTTATACTATTAAATATATATTGTTATTATTGTTAAGTATAAAGACTAAGCCGAAAACTTATTGCTGTAAACCACAATGATATTAAACTTTAATGGAATATTAAAGTTTGTCATATCTTAAAATCCATAAAAACGAACATATACAGGCATATTATTTACAATAATATCCAGGCAGTATTAAAGGAAAAGAAATATTCAATAAAAACCTTCTCCCTTCAACTGTTTGAAAGAGAATCATAAATCTGAAAATAATAGCGAAGTAATATTCTCTTTTATATGTTCTTTAAATGAACATCACAGCTAATAAATTAGTCAAGAAATAAGCATGTTTAGCAAAAGAGAATTATTAACATTAGCTCAAGACCAACAGAGTTCTAAAGGACATGGTATATTGAAAAAAACACACGAAAACTCTTCTTTCAGAAAGATAAAAGAACGCATAGAAAATTATTAAAATATTCTTTTTTTGCTTTCTATTAAATAATTAAACGCGGTTAGGTTATATATATATATATATATATATATATATATATTAATATATATAATTATATAACAGATTCAATAATATATTGACCGTTTGATAGAATAGGTGTGTTCTCTAATCGGGGTTCGGTCAATTTTCCAGGATAAAAAATCAAACTCTCGTTGCCAACGTTTCGGTTTTATTTAAAACCTTTTTCATAGCAGAAGTAAAAAAAATTTTAACTAAGAAAATGAAATTTACATTATTTAAAGGAACAACAATGTAAATTTCATTTTCTTAGTTAAAAAATTCTTACTTCTGCCTATAAAAAAGGTTTTAAATAAAACCGAAACGTTGGCAACGAGAGTTTGATTTTTTATCCTGGAAAATTGACCGAACCCCGATTAGAGAACACACCTTATATATATATATATATATATATATATATATATAATATATATATATATATAATATATACGAGTAATGAGACAATGTAAATTTAAAAATACAGAGTTTCGAATATGTTGTTAACAGATTTTCGAAAAGTAACAACAAACGATAGGAATACAAGTATTATAGTAATACCAAATACATGTCCTGAACTCACTCACTTACTCACATGCGTCAGTTTGCTCTACTAAAAGAACCATCGAATGAAAGAACAACACTGGAACGTAAAAGAGTAGATATTACAGATAAATATGCACTGGATACTATTTACTCACTTTCAAGTTATATTTTCATTATAACAGGTTGTTTTATAAATATTAGTAACAATGACGTAAAATTAATAAATACAATTAATACGAATTTCAAAAAATAATTATAATGATACTAAAAGTAATGTAAAATATAAAAATAATGAAAAATAAAGTACTATGAAAATAAAATATTTTCAAATCTTATGCAGGTATATTTGTCATTATATTTCGTTCAATGATTGACCATATTTTACTGAAGTCATTTTTTCACAAGTTTTTCAAGGTTTCTAAATAATTTCTTCTTTTCTTCATTCAAAAATTGAAGAATGTTTATTAGTGTGGCTAATCAGAATTAGTAATTACAAAATTCGATATATATAATTACCCTGAAGATGACAGGAATCCAGTCGAAACATGTCGGATCCACTCTGATAAATATTCTCCAAACTTTTGGATGATGAAAAGAAGAAATTATTTAGAAACTTTGAAGAACTTGTGAAAAAAATTGAAATCAGCAAAATATAGTTAATTATTCAACAACATATGTTTAAATGGAGGAGTGCTCGCAAATTTATTATTATGTATGTATATTATTTATATATTCAGGAGTAACAAGACTTCAGGACCATGTTTTACTTTCAGGTGAACACAACTTTGTGCTTTTTCTTTCTTTCTTATTTTTTTCTTTATGCTAAAAAATGCATTTTTAATGAATCATACTAACTTCTGTTTGTTACTGTAAGGCCATGATGCTTGAATAATAAACAGAACACTATGAATAATTTACAGATTGGGGTAAAGAGATTTATATACTAGATCACTGGGGAATGATGGAGTTAACCAACAAGTGGGAAATAACCGGACGACAGAAGAGAAGAACCTCTGCTTCAAAATGTCCCATAAGGAAGAAGATCCCTATTGTTTGGGAAGAATTATGCATGATGGGAAAGTCACTTTTTTTGCCAAAAACCGTTTTTTAGAAAACATTTATTTCTCCTAAACTGATAACCCTAGAGTTTTGAAATTTTGACATAATCTTTGAGGTTACAAATGAAACAAACGAAAAATATATTCAGAATTTTAAAACAACAGGAAATATTTGTTTTTCAATAAAATGTAAAAATTTTTACTTATAATTCAATCTCAAACCTTGTGAGAGCAATACAAGCCATACTATTTGACGGATCAAAATGAAACTATGCCTAAAAATAGAACATTATGTGGAGAATGAGTTCAGATATTTTTTTTCAAAATTACATTAGGTAAAGGGGCGTTACAGTACAATTTATGTTTTCAGAAAATGTTTTTTTGGCGCTAAACGGCTCAAAAAAAAAATAATGAAAATTTGACCAAAAATGGAACAAAAAATTAGCAATTCATAAAAAAAAATCATGAAATTTCAATTGCGGGTAAGAGTAATAACGCTATAAAAACTGTTTGTTTATTCTAGACTGAGAGATGACCTGCTATACTTGTCGATTTTTTTATATTTTTTTACATTGTTTACATTGACTTAGAAATTTTTTGAGCGAATCCACTGAAATAAAATTGATGTTTATAAAGGAACAATTTAAATAGTTTATTGACTTATATGAGATGTAAGAGGAATAATATTGTGCACGAAAATGATAACACTCACTCAGAAAAACTTCGTATAAATGTTATTTGACAAAGGAGAAGGAAAATGATCTTATTAAATACTAAGAAGCCATAAAATTCCCAGTAATATAATTCTGTAAAAAACCAAAAATGTAAAAGCTAATTCAAAATTGAAATCTTTCGTTTAGAGATTAATAAATGTAATTATCGTACATCTTTAATAATTAATCATCTTAAAACAACATTTTCTTCGTTGTTTATGATGTTTTTCAGAGAAAAAAAGGGTATTTTCCTGTTATTACTTCTGTAGTTATATTAATGATATTATTTGCATCAGCAGTGTGATGTACAAAAATAAGCTTGTATATTGATATGTCCTTCAATCACTATCTTTACTACTTCAGGAATGAAAGACTAATAATCATATCCCATTTAGATGTTTACGTTATGCTTAAATGAGACGTTATGTGTTATATACTAAAGAAATTTGATATTAAGTTACTTATAGTAAGTTGAGTGTAGGCCACTCCAGATTTTTATTTATGTATTAAATACTGCATTGGTTAAAGACGAATTTGTCAAAGACCGATGCTTTTGTATGAAATGGAAGAGCTTGTTCACTAAATAGTGGGGAATTATAGAAAAAAGGTTAAGAACCACCGGACTGGATCAAGCTCCTCATATAGGGCATATTAACTTTTGCTACTTAACTTTATTGTTATTTCGCGTAATTATTTATTACTATTTACTCTTTTTGAAAATTATTTAAAAAGTAAAAACCATCTCAAAGGAAAACGACAATACCTTACGTCAGTGTCGAGCTAATAAAAACAAACATTAATTTTTTTTTTAATAAACATTTGCTAAATTTTCACTATTAAACTTACAATGGGTACGTTGTTGGGTCTGAATAAACGGAAAGTCATTGTGTGTTTCCAAATGATTTTTTATTACACCTGAAGAAAACTAACAATCATATTAAACAAACACACTTAATATCTATAATTTTTGCAAAATCCATCTTTAGGAGAAAAGAAAGAGCGACAGACAAAGGACACCTGAGAAGTGACCTGGAAATAACCTTCTTTCGCTTTTCCGTCAAGCTTCGAATCCATCTCTTTTTTTTTCCTGAAGACGAATTCACCAAAAATAAAAGATAGTACATTTTTTTGAAATGGTTTTGTCTGGTTTTGACCGTTTTTGCAAACTTTAATCAAGTTTTTATTACACCCGTAATTCTGTAACGTATAGCAGAAATCCTAAAACCATAATCTCGTCTATTGTGTTATTACAAAAAAAATACAAGTTTTTTTTTAAGACTTCAGTGTATTAAATTTATTCAAAACATGGACTTTATAAATGATTCCGTATGTATATAAGTCAGACAACTAAGGTGACGTAACGCCCAAGGTCATTCCCTCGTGTATCCTTGCTAGTTCAAACAAGATAAGAACGGAAAGCAATTTACAGTTTTTCCTCTATCCAAGTTTATAGAAAACTATACACGTGTAGTTTTGTAAAACAGCTAGAAGAAAAATGTTGAACAAATATAGATATATTCATTTATTTTTTATTATTCAGCACTATTAATTTACTGTAGAGCATGGAATTGTTTTAAAAAAAAGGAACAAATTTTTAAATTTTAAAATATTTATATGCATTTAAATATCTGAATCTATTTTTAAGAAGTTAAAAATATGTGTGTGTGCGTGTTTTGAAATGCATCTCAAAAGTCTGGTGCCCAAATTATAAGATAATAATTTTCTAAGAAATAAAGTAGGTCTTGAAAAAGGATTTGGGAAATACTAAAACGTTGAAAAATACTTTATCGTACATTGTGCCAGATAAAATCAATATTTTCCCTGTTCTTCTATCATACATTGGAAGTTCCGTATTGACATTAGATATTTCTTTGACAGTAATATAGGACAAACTTTCATAAATTTCAGATTATAAAATATAGCTGTATAAACTTTGAGCTGTACACCTATTAATTCCACCGGTAATCATTTTCTCAATTTTTTTTAAAATTAACTGGCTAGTCTAAAGGATTTCATTAACAGTCATGGTAAACTTAATGAATGAATAGAATAGTGCAGGCACCAACCAGTGTCAGCATACCAATAGCCATGTTTTGTCTGCCTTGCGTCATGTAATATTCTAAATGTCATTTGATTCGTAAAAGAAATCCAGGTTTGAGGAACCTGCAGTCAAGTTGAGAAAAATGTTTAAAACTGCAAGAAATTATATATAAAATGGGAAAATATTCTTGCGATATTATAAAGTTTAGGAAAATATATATATTGGAACAAAAAGAGCTGGACTTCAATGCAGTTCTTTTTATTCAGTCATATCTAATTATTTTACAGTTACTATGATGTACTATAGTGTATTACTATAATACTATAGTACAGTTAGCCTTTTCCGGATGTGGCTTTTGGTCCAAGGAAGTTTAAACAAAAAAATGATCTAATTTGTAGGTAATAATTACAACTATTGCTGACCATATCTACCAGTGTCTTCAACTACATACAATTATTCAGATTGACGTTCAAAGAATAATGTTTATAGTTATATCGATTGGCTGTTACTTGATCAAATGACTTGAGTGTTTTTCTGTGGAGAAGGAGGTTCTTGAAGTTTTGTTGTTTCCGGCTCTAATGAAAGGCAATATACTTAGAGCATCTCTTCTATGAAGTCACCTCTATCAACATGACGAATATTAGGAGGGCTCATACTCCCTCAGAAAATAAACTGTTGCCATGTGATGTCAGCTTCTTCTCCACTTGAAGGTCCCTCGATCTGTTCTAGATTAGTGCCGTAGTCCGGCAGCTGTGGTTTTGTTAAAACTGGATTCTAAACAATGAAGCTGCTGTTATCATGCCAGGAAGGGTAAAAGACTCGCACTCCCTTTGCATATACGAATACTAACAATCAACATTACCCACAATGCGTAGTAAAGTCTCATTTTCATTCTTTTTGGTGGTTGTTTGTTTACACCAATTTTATAGATGTAAATATCTGGAGACGTAGATTTTTATCTTCATATCAAGCATAGTCATACGTATTCTCCATAAAACGTAGGACTATTGATAATGACGTCATATCTCTGTGACTGATAACTGAAATCACGATAACAGCAATCTTTTCAATTTTGGTGAAAGTTATTTGATTCTGTTATTCTTTCCCAAATGACAGATTACTAAGATTTCTGATAGACTTGAAAACAATAATAAAGATGTTATTCTTTAAAACAAATTACAAAAATACAAGAATGAAAAACTCTTCAATATGTGTATTCACATATTATTCACATATTAGTATATTCACCCATTAATCATAATGGGTGAAATCATTGAGGTAGTATTATCACTAATGATTCGAAGAGTTTTATTCAGTAGAGTTTGATACTTCGCTAATTTGACTGTAGGCCGCTCAATGTTTTTTTTTTGTTTAAATTAAATAATCATAACGGTTGTATTTCTGACGATTGACCTCCACTTGACCTTTCATAACACATAATATATACAAAGAAAAGAGGAATGTACTGAAATAACATATCAGTACCACAGCTGATGTTAGTATATTACTATAAAAATTTCTCCTCTACCTCTTATATTTTCGTCCTGACTCTCAAGAGAGAATTCCATATTGTAAACAAACGAGTTCATATACCGGTCAAGACGTGAGAAAAACACAGGAGCTAAGAAGGTAAATTTATCTGATAATGGAAATTCACACATGCCATGTTTGTTTATATTCTGTCCAACAATTTACACCGATAGGGGTTTTTTATTTTTATGATCTACATATACCAATCCAGAGTACGTATACAATTCTGTACGTTTTAAATTATTTGTACAATTTTTATATTACCTACAATCAGAATATATTTCCAGATGTAGATCTACAGTTTACACCTACGACATGCACGGATGGTATTATAACGCCTATACATTATCGTTATAAGTAATTACTTAATACTGTAATTCCCTCCTACCTCGCCAGTCCCAGTTTATACGACGTACGAGGTTTTACTTAATACATCTTCACCTCAACTTCATTTCACTTCTTCAATTGAACTTTTTATTAAAAATTTATTTATTTCTCGCTTGGAAGTCATTAGCAGTTAATTCGAATTAAAACAAGTAATTATTCTTAAAGAATAACAAAACAGATGACAGATAAACCGGAAGTCATTCCTTGAAAAGACTACTTCGAAGGCCAATTAATTATTCTTATCAAGTTACAAACAGGTTCCTTTAAATTAACGATTGCCTTAAACTTTCAATTTTCATGAAAAATAGAACTAAATTGCGAATATTATCGATTTTTTTTTTTAAAAAAAAACATGGATAATAGGAAGGGAATGATAGATATTATCTGAAGAAAGTTACAATTCAAAAATACTGAAGAATTCTAACGTAGTGAAATCAGTTATTATGTGGTGTTTACTCATTGTAGGGTAAAAAGCTAATGAAATGGTCTCCACATATAAAAATTTAATGATATAAACAACGCGTTTCGAACACTTAGTGTTCTTCCTCAGGCATTAACTAAGGGTGAGAAAGAACACTACGTGTTCGAAACGCGTTGTTTATACCATTAAATTTTTATATGTGGAGACCATTTGATTAGATTTTTACCCTACAATACTGAAGTAGTTATAATTTTAGCAAGTACAAAGAGTAGTAAATCATGGCATATACCAGTGGTTTTCAACCATTTTTCTCCATGGACCTCTTTTCTCTACTTTTTTCTTGGTGGACCCCTCATACCTATTGTCATAAAACAATAAATCTATTTTTCACTAACATAAATTTTGATCTTTTAATAAACAAAGAAATAGTATACTTTTTTATTTTTATTGTTTTCAAGGCTATTTTATAGAAAATTTTATGAAATCAAGAAAATATATTTAAATTCGTTTAAATGTCCACTTCAGCTTTTTTCACGTCAAACTAAAGTTATAATAGAAATTAATTTTTTTATAACAAAAAACCTTGATAGTTGGTTGTCTTTATGGACCAACAAAACATCATTGTAGACACCCAATTTGTTATATTTTACCTGTGGATTCCCAGAAATTTTCCATGGACCCCTAGGGTCCTTGCAGACCACGGTTGAGAACCCATGGTAGATATAGACAATTCTTGACTTACGTTCATTCGATTTACTTTTTTTCGATTTTACGTTCAAAATTTAAATATAAAAAAAAACAGACGAAATAATTTTTTTTATTGATGGTTAGGGATAGCTTTAAAAGAGCCGACCCTCAACTTTCTTGGAATATAGCAAAAATGATGACTGTCGACAACTCCTTATGTGTCTTCTCCCCCTCCTACGACATTTGTATTCGAGGACCATTACCTAACGTAACCAAATTTGAATAAAACTCGTTTAATTGAAATTACAAATACATGTATTTTGCTTTATTTAAGTATAAAAAGATTTCACATAAACACGTGAAATGACAATCAATGATGAAAACGAATCAATTGACTCTGACGAAGACCGCTTGTTACGGTTGAAAGATCTTAGTCTTGTTTTCCCATTTCCATAATGTGGTTTGATCAATGTTTAATTGAGTATTTGAAATTACATTTATGTTATTATTTTATAATGTTATGTTTATAATATATGATTTATAGGTGTTTTATTAGTGGCATACATTACTAAAAATACAGTAACAACTTATGTTGATTTTTAAAATACATTCGACCGTTTGGAACGTAAGTGAAACGCGTAGCGATAATTATCTGTATTTATTTTTCAGATTTTCAGAGATTACTAAAGTTCAATTCTAAACACAGTTGTTAAGTAATGTATGTAATAAATACGTTAAATAAGCAAGTACAAACGTTACACAGTACGAAGGATTTATTAATTGTATGTGAGATGTGATGAATTATATTACTGACAATTATTACTTATTACTTATATCTCACAGAATATTAACCTGACCGAGAGGACCTTAAGCCCCGATGAAGAACATTAAGAAGTATGCACCATACAAACTGGGAGACCTTTATTCTTTCAAACAGTGTTCTAGTCAGATTTTTCAATATTCTCAAACTGTTTCATATAAAAGTATTGGCACCCATAAAAAAATAGATAATTTATAAATAAATAATTCAATTATCAGTAATATAATTCATCACATCTCACATACAACAATTATTTATTGATAAAAATTCACGGAGGCTAATAAGGTTTGAGAAAAACATCCTCTTATCGTTCAATCATCTTGTAATCGCTGTTTAACAAGCTGTCACTAACACACAATATAATGTTGACATGCACACTTTGTATTCAAACAAATTAAAGAAAACACTTCAACATTGACTACTTTATCAGTTATTCCACGTTTTCTTCTCCTCAGTCAATGTACAACTCATTATCATATTGCTGATTAGTTACAATAACTTGTGCCAAGTGTTTAAATGCCAATTCTTCCCAGACAAGAGCTCAATACTGTATCTCTGTAGATAATATGAGATATGCAAGAAATAATGACCACAATCATTCAAGATAATAATGCAGGATAAAAAGCTAATAAAATAGTCTCTATGTATAAAAGTTTCATAGTCTAAACAACACCCACGACCAATGAATTTATCCGCGCACTATAGTACACGTCGTAACTAGCAGTTCCAGACCAGTGGTCTTCTACTGCTTGATTACTGTGCTACTATAACTTGGACTGCCAGTAATTCATGTCAGATATGTGGTGTGTAAATAAAGTAGTGAGACTGATTTTTTTTAAATTTTCTATTCAAATATAATTACAATGTGATATTGTCACCTTCAAAATAGTTCCCTTCGGAAGCCACACAGCGCTGGAGACGGTCCTTCCAATCATTGTAGCATTGCTGGAACTCGGATTCTGGAATGGCCTTCAGCTGGTCGGTTACAGCAGTTTGTATGTTTTGTAGTGTCCCGAAATGAGTTCCCTTGAGGTGATTTTTCAATCTCGGGAAGAGGAAAAAGTCACAAGGACTCAAGTCTGGTGAATAAGGAGGCTGAGGAGCAACAGGAATGTTTTTACTGGCCAAAGACTCCTTCCCTTTCTGAGATCTTTTTGGTCTTGGGAAAGTTTTTCGGAACCATTTTCGCACAAATTTTTCTCATCTCCAATTCATTGGTCAAAATGTGATGAACGGAGGTGTGATTCAAATTCAACTGTTCCCCGATCATTCTGACTGTCAAGCGTCGATCTGAACGCACAAGGTTCCGTACTCTGTTGACATTTTCATCGGTGTTTGCACTTGAAGGCCTTCCGCTTCGTGGTTCATCTTCAATCGACTCTCTTCCTTCTGAAAATTCCTTAAACCACCGAAAAAACCTGTGCCTTGATAAAACACGTTCTCCATAGGCCTCCTGAAGTTTTTTTCAAAAGTTTCGGTTGCATTATGTCCAAGTCTGAAGCAAAATTTGATTGCACACCGCTGCTCAACTTTGAGGTCACTCATTTTTAAAACGCTCAAGAAAAAACCATTTCACGAAAACCAACGCTACGGACAAACAAATGACTGTGGCGAGTTCAGATTCATACTGGAGGCGCATCACACGTGCACCTGACGCTACTCAAGGCCACGCGTCTCCAGTGTTGCCAGATCGAAAGCGACGTTGCCAGTCTCACTACTTTATTTACACACCACGTATTAAGTTCGTCTGTACAGTAATGATGTCATATTCGCGGCCATGTGGTCTTGTTAGTCATAGTTTTCTGTTTTTAGTCATTAGTTGAAAAAATAGTCAGTGGATGAAGTAATTGTTTAGTGAGGTTGAGGAAAGTTGGTGGCAGAGCTTGTTGAAAGTTGTATTGAGAGCTTTTACAAGGAGGTTTGGATGAGTAAATAGTTTGTTGTCTTCATTGATAGTAAGTCGGGTGATGTAACTATCTATGGATTCCATTGATTTAGAGAAGATAGTCAGTGGGTTTGTCCCATAAAAGTCAGGTTATCCGAGTGCAAGTTAGTGACATCGGTTATCTTGGTTTTGATCGTATCCAAGACCCCTGATTTTTTAATGATGTTGACGATATAGTCGTGCAATCCAGAAGAAGGATAGCTCGTACTTGATTTTGGATCTTCCTTCTGTCCAAGACTGTCACGATAGGAAACAGCCAATGGAGGTGAGATCGGAGTGAGAACTGAGTCTGGGATCAGTGGATTGAGAAAGAGTAGGAGGGGGAGGGGATTTGCTAAACTTTAAACAACGCGTTTCGAACACGTAGCATTCTTCTTCAGGCATAAAACCAAGCTTCAGAAACTGTAGCACAACTTACTTGTATATGTGGAGACTTATTAATGTGGATATTATTTTAATAGATTTTTACCCTACAATGAGTAAATACCATATAGTCAAGGATTCCATTACCTTAAAATCAGGATAATATAACATATATATCAATGTCTAAACATTTAGTAAGGCAGTCAGCAAGATAAAGATCTTTCGATCGAGCCACCTGTCCTTATTGGTTACTGAATAAATAAAGATTCTAGTAGAAAGCGGACATATGGAGACATTGTTTCGAACATAGTTGAGAGACGTATAGTTAAAAGCCGTAAACAACCACAGAAGGAAGGAAAAATATACAATAAAATCACAAATACAATACAAACAGAAGGAAGCATAAAAACTCGCTATTTTGTGATATTCTTATTATGATAAATAACACTAGAAAAGTAAGTTAATTGAATGCAAAGTCAATTAAGATATGAGAAAGAAATAAAAATCTTTAAACTATTAAAATTATTAAGAAAGAGGTACCAATATTAAATAACATGTTTACGAGTAAATATAAAAAAAATAGCAAAAAAGGAAGAGAGTTCTGGAGCTTTGAGTTTAATCGTATTCTCAGTGTCCAGTTGGAGTAAATTTTTATATTTTAAAAGATATATATATATATATATTAGAATACGTTGGCAGCAGGTCTTCTCTCAAACATATGTTGTTAAAATTTGCAGCAGCTTCTGCACTCACTAACTTTAAGCTGGTGGCCTCGATCCTTCGGGCGATTTTTCTTTCTTCTGGCTGCAGTTGCCACAGCATCTGTCCTAGAGACATCTTCAATATTACACGAGCTTTCGACCATAGGAACATTGGTCATCTTCAGGTAGAGCATGCCTTGTAGTAAACAGCTTAAATGCCAATCAGGTTGACTAATTCGAACCAATCATAGCGCAGGGTTAAGGCTGCTGCTCTGATTGGACCTCATGCTCGGCTCCAGGCTCCTGCTCGTCGGAATTACATACATGTCCTTGACCTGGAGGTTTATAGAGGGGTTCCTTTCCTTTATGTACAGGGCTTCCAATATTTGTAGCTTCTCCGCATTCTGTTCCGCCTGTATGATGGCAGTGCCCTGCACCAGCATCTCCCTCGTCAGCTGAGTGTTGTATATATATATATATAAAACACCGTTCAAAATTGAAGATAATGGCAAAATTGAAGTAGCACAGAAAGTAAAAGAAACACACTTACAGACTTAAATTTTCGGGTAATCCGTCTTCAAGAGAAAAGAGAAAGGGAGACCAAGCAGATTGTAGACGCAACGGCTAGTAACAATTGTGTGTTTCTTTTACTTTCTTTTTTTTATCTTCAATTTTGAAATGTTATTGTGTCCAGTTTGGATCGTCTTTCCGTTTATCAAGTGTATATATATATATATATATATACCTGATAAACGAAAAACGTTCTGGCAGGACAGATTATACTTAACATAAACTGTGAAACATAAAAAGAAACACAACAATCACTTTTCATTTGTCAACCGCCATAACGGTTGTATTTATTGTGTTTCTTTCTATATGACACAGTTTATTTTCGTTCATATTCGTCTCAATGGTGACCAATAGGAGAGTAGTTTGTAGGTCCATGCTGTTAGAAAGTCCCAGTTACTAATCATATACTAATCCCAGTTACCGAGTCACCATCAAAACGAATTATATAATCGTATCTTTCCCCGGACAACTCATAGAAGCCAATATATATATATATATACTCGTATATTGGTATACTTTGGGAGCAGACCTTCTTTTAAACATACCTCATTAACTGTTACTAATGTTTATTAAGATAGAGATTTTAAAAGTATATTTTATTATTAGTTATGTTTGATAGAAGTGATGTAATTGTTATTGTAAATAAGTATTATTAGAATTGTAAAAAACCTTGTATAAAGAATCCTTGATAATGGTCAACGTAGACCATTGATAAAAATAAAAAAATCGGAGAGTTAATTTATATGATACCACAAAGATGGAAAAGTAGTATTAGAAATCATGAAAAGGTATGCAGGAAACATACTAAACTTAATGTTGGCAAGATATTTAATGACGTATATATATATAAAGATTTCACATAAACCCGTGAAATAGCAATCAATGATCAAACCATAATAACAAATGGGAAAACAAGACTAAGATCTTTCAACCGTAACAAGCGGTCTCCATCAGAGTCAAAAACCCAAAAAACTCAGTTGGTTTTTTGACTCTGACGAAGACCGCTTGTTACGGTTGAAAGATCTTTGTCTTGTTTTCCCATTTCTTATTGTGGTTTGATCATATATATATATATATATATACGAGTATATACATATATATAAAACTGACGAAACAAAAAGAAATACATTTCATAGATTGGAGATTTTGACGGATTGTAAGGAAATCCCAAGAATTATAATAGAAAAATAAAAATTATCTAAGATATTTCGATTTCAACAGCTTAACTTAAATATCAAAAACTGTAACTCAATAGTAACTGTAAATCAAAGGCATTTTCAAGAATGTTTTTTTTGTTTTTTTTTTTGAATGATGTACGTTATTCATGGCATTATTTTGATGCCATATTTTTGCATAAATACTTGACAAATATTACAACAAAGATTGATAAAATAATTTATTATCAGATGAAAACACTAATGAAAAGTTTATTTTCATTCAATAACATATCGTTATTAAAAAAAAAAATCAAATAAAAATGATATTTCCAAAAATAGAAAGACTGAAAAAAACAAATAATTATATTTCTATTGGGAATGCGTTAGTCATGTTTGGAGAAGAAAGGCAAAGACGCTAGGTATTCTGTGGTCTTGACAGCTAATTGAGAGCGAAGGTTAAAAACAAAATACGTTGCCGTGCAGAGGAAATACATAACAGCTCAGATTCCAAACTCCTGTCATTATTATTAATGTTTCATAATAACAATTCAGGATATTTCTTATCATGATTCTCTTCATAGCTGTTTTAATTAATATTATATCTTAATATTAAATCAACTGAGAAAGTGTGATACAAAATTTTTTTTTATTTCAATTTACATAACTATTAAAGATTGTTATAACATTTAATAATATACTTTAATTAATTTCAAAATATTACTTTTAATAATTACTATATATTATATATCCTCTGTTATGTACGTTTATAATAAAGGTTTTCAATAAAAAACGAAACGTTGCTAATGAGAGTTTAATTTGAACCTGAAGAACTGACTGAACTCTTACAAAATTATATATATATATCAAAACCAATGATCAAACCACAATATGAAACGGGAAAAAAAGACTAAAATCTTTCAACTGTAATAAGCTCAAAATAGAAG
This sequence comes from Hermatobates lingyangjiaoensis, assembly GCA_026182355.1. Lineage (NCBI taxonomy): Eukaryota > Metazoa > Arthropoda > Insecta > Hemiptera > Hermatobatidae > Hermatobates > Hermatobates lingyangjiaoensis. The sequence continues at coordinate 3,180,083 of JAPFBL010000253.1, forward strand.
CTATAAGTAGGAAAATCGTGAATGCAGAATCTGCTATCAAATTTAATAATACATGCTTGAAAGAGGACTTGCTGCCGAAATACACTAATATATATATATACATATATATATATATAAACAACCCAGTATTAACAGCCAGGGTGGAGGATGCCCAAGAATTCTTAATTCATACAAAGGCAGTCCGAAGACATGCCAGTCAGGGAGATGTACAGGAGCTAATTCAGTGCCTCCGAGATGAACACGATGGATGGAAGGTAAACGAGGACCCGGGTGAAACTTCACATTAACCTCAAATTTTCAATTACCTCCCTTATTATGATAATATATAACGTTTACTTAGTGCTGTTTATTTAATTTATTGTTTAATTTTAGATGTTATTCTGTTTTAATGTATCTTATAAAACTTGTTATGTTATAAAATCCTTGAAAATGGTTGAAGGAGATCAAAACATATCAGACTACAAAAATAAAAACTTTAGTGAACTAGTGTATCTTATTCCAAATTTACGGAACAACTGAAATTAATTAGGAAATGTGTAAACCTGGAAATTGGCTTTGGTTTCAGTAGAACTTGCATGAATGAATGAATATACAGATCTTTTCCTACATTGATCTGTATATGTATATATATATCGTATATATGTAAACTAAATTCACAAAAAGAACATGTAGAAAAGAAATCATACAGAACTCACTAATATATTTCGATTGCCTCATCGAAACCAAGCCCACTGGTTCAGAGACGGTTGGAGACCAGTAAATTAGAGACTGTAAGTGTGTGCTTTTAATTTCTCTATGTTTCTTTCTGTGCATTCAACTATATTTGTCCGTTTCGGATCATATTTCCAACGAAAAAGTATATATATATGTCTGTATAGTAAAAGTGGCCCTCTCGGTAGTGAGGCTAAGTATTTTATTTGATTTGAAGGAACCTTAAGCTATCTCTAAGAACTTTGGCTAAAGGATAATTAGTACTGACGTATTTTTTATATTTATTCATCTCTTTAGATCAATCTTAGAATACCAACAAATAGAACTAATTTTTCCCATTTATTCACATAAATCATCATTAAACCATAATTGGCATTTTCTCTTGAAAATAAACTTGTTTGGAAATTATAAAAGAGGTTTGGTAAGCTTTCACGATTGAGATGGAAAAAAAATGGCTATTGACCCATCTGTCTTCTCCAGAAGGCTTCGTAATTTACCCTCAAATCGATATTAACAAGTTTGTAATTCAATATAAAACGAAAAGAGGGTGGGTGAGTTTTAGGGGTGGGAAAGGAGTTGAAATGGGTTCAGACTGTGAGAGATCAGAAAAGCAGGATAAGAGAGGAGAGGGGTGCAAACAAATGGGCCAACTTTTCTAATGCAGTTGGCCCACTTTACCATTTGATCAAATTAGCTAGAGGCCCTAACTTTTCAACCCCTCGTTTACCACTACTGTTTCACACCCTTTTTTTTTAATTTCATTTTTAAAAGCCAAAAAAAAAAAAAAATAAAAATAAAAAGGTAAGCGAATGAACTGGAGATCCTAAATACCTTTTAAAAAATTATAGCATTTACGATTTAATGTTATAAACATCAACTAATTTAAGAATTTGCATTCAAGAAAAATCCACTTTATAGGAGTTAAATAGAAAAAGTATCCCTTTTATTTTTTGATAAAAATGTCTGAATATCTTTAATGAAAAATACCTGACAATGGTTTTTAAAATAGTGAAGTTTATGAATAAACAGAATATTGAAAGTAACACCACTTAACAAAATTATCAGAACAAATAATGTAGGCTAATAAACTGACTGCTATTACAAGGAATGTTTGTTATTTATACTAGATTAGGTTTTAAATTTTGAATTTAACATAAATAGTACGGAATTCTGTACGGCATGGTACAGGCTTGGGATCGACGAAGGGAGGAAGCGCTCAGATTTATTCTCCACCCATGTGAATAAATCGAGGGCCAGGTGGGTATCGAACCTTGGATCTACCAGCCCTGAGTCGAGTGCGTTAACAACTGAGCTAACCTGGCCCTTGTGATTGATTATATGCGGTATTTTAAAGCAAGCAATCAAAACTACATGGGATATTCTAGTCATTTGACCATGTCATTCCTCCAAGAGGATTAAAATGGAAACCCTAACTGATCACCATATCAATATCCATTGATTATAGATAATATTTATATTAGTAACAGATTGATATTAGTCATCATTACTGATAATAACCTCTTCTGGATACCTGAAAACTACTCTCAAATTAACAATACTTCAGTAAGACCTGAAATCTGAAAGCCCTAACAAAGGATATGACAACCAATATGACCAGAGACTGGAGGGCTAGGATGACGAGGACAATGACCGGAATATCGACAACTGAGGGCGTCTCAGCGTCTCGGCTAAAGCGCAAGTCAGCACAAGCCATGCACGCCTTCATTAACGTTATTTATTATCACTCATTCATCCAACAATAACTTATGTGCAAATTGCACTACAGATCCATAACAGTACACTATAAATTGTAAAGATATATTAACTTCTATTACAATCTTGTTAATCGAATGCCACTACAAAGTGGTATAGTTATAATTCAATAGATCTATAATGAATAGATACAGAGATTGATTCACTAATATATAAAAATTGAATATATATATAAAGATTTCACATAAACACGTGAAATAACAATCAATGATCAAACCACAATATTAAATGGGAAAACAAGACTATGATCTTCAACCGTAACAAGCGGTTGAATTATGTAATATATATATATATATATATATATATATAACAAAATCAATAATATATGTTATCAAACCGTTTGATTGAATATAGTCGTTATACCGAGTAGAACACTCTATTCTACAATAACACTTTATGAAGGCTGAACTTTTTCAGCAATAAGGCTACGTTTGTTTCAATTTTTTTTTAATAGCTACTTTTACCAAAATACAATCGACAAATAACATGAAAACTCAATTTTTCCCACCAGGCAGTCTTTCTCACCAAGCTTGATTCAATAATAACGCTATATAAATGTACTATTTTTACAGTGGCATAGCAAATATTTTTTGCGACCGGGGCTGTCGTAAAATTTGTTGATGGTTGGCCGTTGATAAACGGTGAACCATCAAAATTCCAGAAAGTACTAAAAATTTTATAATATCAAAAATTTTAATATAAAAAAAAATATAATATAATACAATATAAATAATACAAAACAATTTAAATATCTAGGATCTAATTTTAGACTTCTGTTATTAGTCCCAAACTTTCATCTTATAACAGAACTCGTATTCTTATACGATCATCATCAAAGAAAACTAAAGCTTTTTCAAAACAAAAACGTATAATTCAAATAATAAAAAAAATTGTTAAAATAAATTAACTGGTTATGCAAACAAATATAATTAACTATCAACCAGTTAAAAAAAAATAGTTTTGAAAAATTTAAAATACATTTATTTTTAATTTTCGATTATAACGGTTGAAAGATCCGTTTAAAAACATTATTACAAACATAAATCATAAAAACGATTACGATCTTAAAATCTCATTTTGGCTTAAAATTTTCAGATTTTTTTCTTCACGTTTTATTATCTTAATTTTTTTGTATTTTCTATTTTTTTTTTATACAGAGGGGGGATACTACTTCCAAGTAACCGTTATTGTTATTCCAGAAAATTCGAACATCGTATTAAATTTAGTCTTATTATGATTCCGTGTGAAAAAAAATTTCAAAAATTATGACTGCTTGGTAAATGGAATATTAGATTGAAGAAGAAAACTATTAATATCCATTTGCAGGAAGTGTCAGGCTGTGATATAACAATCATTGGATTTTCGTGCAGTCGACAAATGGATATAGCTGCTTTAAAATAAATTTAGCCATTAAATATATTTAATTTTATAAAAAGATTTCACATAAACACGTGAAATAATAATCAATGTTTAAACCACAATAAGAAATGGGAAAACAAGACTAAGATCTTTCAACCGTAACAAGCGGTCTTCGTCAGAGTCAAAAACCCAACTGAACACTAGATGCACCAGATGTTTTCTGCATCTAGTGTTCAGTTGGGTTTTTGACTCTGACGAAGACCGCTTGTTACGGTTGAAAGATCTTGTCTTGTTTTCCCATTTCTTATTGTAGTTTAAACATTAATTTTATACTAAATTTTTTGCCCATGAGATAAAAAATACCGCATAAAATCAATCACAAGGGCCAGGTTAGCTCAGTTGTCAACGCACTCGACTCAGGGCTGGTAGATCCTGGGTTCGATACCCACCTGGCCCTCGATTTAATCACATGGGCGGTGAATAAATCTGAGCGCTTCCTCCCTTCGTCGATCCCAAGCCTGTACGATGCCGTACAGAATTCCGTACTATTTATGTTAAATTCAAAATTATGGATTATGAAATGAATTGATTAAATTGATTGTCAATGAGTTTGCTTATAAGAAACATGAGTGTAGCCCACTCCAATTTTTATTTAATTCTCGTTAATATAATTTGTTTTTTCCTGTTTCTACTAAAGGCGCATGCGCATACAGTTGTTAACTATAAATAGTTAAAGGGTGGAGGCAAGAGTGCTCTCTTGTAAATCTTATCGTCTATTTTGGTTAAAAGAAGATGTCTATAAATATTACAATATGATAGAAAGAATGGATGATAGGAAATGACTTTTTTTTTTAAGAAGTTTTTTTATCTATGAATTGATGCTTTTCTGAAAGTAGGTTTCCAGGGCTGGTAGTTTGCCAACGGATGGAGCCAAGTAGGGTACTCAAAGAGTGAGCCTCTAGGTGAAGGTTGGCTAGACAAAGTCGCAGTAAAACAAGACCTATTATAGATCTGTCTTCGCAACATTGTAACAATTATTTATACCTCAAATGGTATTTCAAACAACTTTATCAATGACTTAAAATAGAGATCCGCGAACTTTTCTCGTACAACTCACTTTTACAAAACAAATAACTAAAATTCTTAACGTCTTAAAAAAATTGTAAACAATTAAAGATATATAAGAAAAAGAGAAAAATTAATTTTACTTTTAAATAATCTATATTGTAACTTTTAAAAATAAACGAAATGTTTAATTCAGTTACATATTTTTTCTTCCTAATAGCCAAAAAAAACTCACTTGTTATTATCAAAATCAAAGAACCGAATATATGAAACCACAAATAGAAGTATAATTCATGTTATCATTACCACTGAGGTTAGTATGATTTATATTATTAATATGGCAAACCGTCATACCTCGTACGATGTTCTTGGAGTCGTTGGAGCGCTTTCGGACGTTGTCCATCTCCAATCGCAACTAACTAACTAATAGATGGACAACGTCCGAAAGCGCTCCAACGACTCCAACATCATCGTACGAGGTTTGACGGTTTGTCATATTAATAATACAAAAGAAGTATGATGGTATATTATTTATTAGAAAGCCATTAAAAATATAAAAAATAAAAACACAATTTGCTGTCCTTATTTTTTTTAAAAAAAAACAGTGATGGTCTTCTAGAACTGTGATAATAATCGTTTTAACCTTATTATAACTGTTTGACATTGAGTAAATTATTTGATAATGTTAGTTGCATTTCCTCTGTTGAGTTGAGTCTTGATTGTTTTATAACTAGTAATTTGAAACCTCAAACAAATATTTTATAATACTAGTTTACAATCAATTTAATCAAATCATTTTTTTTCATGACGTTATCCAATTGACACATTATACGAGTAAAGTCGATGATAAAAGTATAATCCAGCTCATGGACGAAAAATTAAATATATTTAATGGTTAAATATATTTTAAAGCAGTTATATCCATGTCGACTGCATGAAAATCCAATGCTTGTTATATCACACCCTGATATTTTCGCACAAATATATAATTCCATTCAAAGAACTCTGTTGTTTAAAATAAATTCGATGAAAATATTTATTTGGGATATTAATACTTGAATACTGACCTATGTGTTTTAATTTAAGATAACCTTAGCGTGTTGGCTACAGTCCAGTATATAGAAATACTATATCTGCTTATTGCATACAAACGTACGTATATGCTTTCAATTTATTGATAGGGAATAATAAATTTAAACTAATAGTCGAGATGTTTTGGTTTTAAATTCATGAAATATTTTACATAAAATATTTGTAAACTATTTGTAAATTTGAACGTCAGAAGAAAATGCAATACCAGCATTTGATAAAGATAATGTTTTGTATTGTATGTGTGCAATAAACATTTACAGTTCTGCTAGTAAATGTTTAACAAAATTATGTAAATTTTTAAAATAAAAATCTTATTTTTATATTAAAAAGAGGCAGGTGCTTCGGGAAACTCTACAAAACTATAGAAGAACTTTTACCACTGGATCCAGTAAAAGTGCTGAACTTCTTGGAGGCGCTAAAGCTAACTGGGGTACTATAGTACAGAAGAGGGGAAGTGCAATAGTTCTTAGGACGCAGTGCTATAATCACCCTCAATCGAAAATAAAAAAAAAGAGAGAGGAAAGTGAATCAGAAGGTGGAGAAGGAGAAAGTCGGTGTGAGAGAGAGAAAGAATCTGGTAGAGTATATGCGAGAGACAAGATGAAAACTGGATACAGAAAAAACAGTGATGCAGAGAGAGGGAACTTAGAGTACAAAATCAACGTTTATATACATACTACTATCAAGCAACGCTGGTGATGCAGATCAAGGAAATATGATTAGAGAACGAATAGATTAGATCGCTGCCAAAAAATCTCTCACCTATCAAATTTTTCACCCGCTCAGAAATGATTAGATTTCACTAAATGTAGATTAGATTAGATTGAATTAGATTAGATTTCTACTTAATGTAGCGCCTCCAACCTGGCACCCTGATATTGACACTTATTTACTACAAAACCATTTACTATAAAGCAAATACATGACTGACAATTAGAAGTGCTACAATAATCATTTAATTTTTTTAAAAATTTTTGTGCACAAATTCAAATGATCAAATTAAAATCAATTGTATAAAATTATTTATTTTTTATTAAATAATAAAATTGAGCTTAATTGAGCGTAATAATATGTCTATCTACAGAAAAGTTGACTGGATGCCATTTCAGAAATCATAAATGGAAATCAGAAATACTAAATACTACGGATTGACATTCACTCAGTTTAACTATCAGTGAATATATTATTAAACTATTAGTTGGGTTTTTGACTCTGATGAATACCGCTTGTTACGGTTGAAAGAACAAGGTCTTTTTTTTTCATTTCATATTGTGGTTTCATCATTGATTGTTATTTTACATGTTTTTGTGAAATCTTGTATATATTATTAAACTCATTGATAGGAAATATAGTTAGTCAATTTATTTGAATATGACGTATTCAATAGTTTGCTATTACAAAAGTGATTAAACTGACAACATAATTGTTAATGCACTTTAAATTATTAGTCTGCGTAGTATTTGGTTTAAAGAAATAATATGTTGAAGAGTCAAGTTATGTACCGCGGCAACCAGTAGAGCTATGCCTATTCTGTAGGTCACTTTCGGATTGTAGGGTGTGACAAGGTCATCAGAGGGCTGCATTCATCATGTAATGGTCTCCAGGAGGCACACCGGGGGTGATACCAACCCCCCGGGTTGGGGGTTTAATTCATCCATTCAATCCATGTGATGAAGGTATTTAGCACCCTCCATTCAAGTGATGAAGGTATTTAGCACCCCCCCCCCCCAAATAGTGATGAAGGTATTTAGCACCCCCCCCCCCCCAAATAGTGATGAAGGTATTTAGCACCCCCAATTCAACTGATTAAGGTATTTAGAACCTCCCATTCATGTGATGAAGGTATTTAGCACCCCCCCATTCAAGTGATTAAGGTATTTAGCACCCCCCATTCAAGTGATTAAGGTATTTAGCACGCCCCATTCAAGTGATTAAGGTATTTAGCAACCCCCCCCCATTCAAGTGATGAAGGTATTATTTAGCACCCCCCATTCAAGTGATGAAGGTATTTAGCACACCCCCCCCATTCAAGTGATGAAGGTATTTTAGCACCCCCCCCCATTCAAGTGATTAAGGTATTTAGCACCCCCCCCCCCATTCAAGTGATTAAGGTATTTAGCACCCCCCATTCAAGTGATTAAGGTATTTAGCACCCCCCATTTAAGTGATGAAGGTATTTAGCACCCTCCCCCCATTCATGTAATGAAAGTATTTAGCCTCCCCCCCCCCCTCACATTCACGTGTGTAGATTTAGGTGGCCCATGATAAGATTACGATGGCAACATAATAAGATAATATGATAAGACAGCATATATTGTGACTTCTCTACCTGAACAGTGACTGTTTCAGTCTAATATCGTCCATCTGCGACAGGTAAAATTCGTAGGACTATTTTTCGTAATATAGTATCATTATGAAGTTATCTGATCTGTAGAAGAGGGAAAATCTGTTTTGATTTACGACCCCAGGCTTTCCAGCCAAGCTATGATATAAATCAATTAAGGCTGATGATTTAACACTGAACCCAGAACCCTTTTGCCACATCGTTGGATCAACCATTTCTTCTTAATAAAATTACACTACCCCAGTATGTGACATAGTGAGTAAACGCAACATAGGTTCTTTATAAAACCAACTTACCATAAAATATATTTTCCAGTTTATGATATTGCTCTCAAAGTATACCATTCTAAGCAGTTTTGATTTTGTTTTCTATTGTTTTTGGTTTTTTGACTATAGCACAAAAACAAAAAACCAGCCCGATGACTGTGAGTTGCCCTTTGGCATCCCTCAGAACAGCGACTGAGCTGGGGATGCCCGAACTTGACCGAGCGTGCACACGGTACTGCTTGACACATTCACATTTCAACATCGATTCGTATCATACTACATACTCAGGTATTGTGTCAAACAGGCTGAAAAAATCCTTAGTACCACAACAGGTTACTTATAAAAAGAAATGCAACATTACTGTACGCAACCAGGGGAAATACAATTCTAGAATATTTTCTAAAGACAAAACCAAACATAGATCTAATTACTAATAATAATGTCTTAAAAACTGTAAAATACCAAACATCAATCTATAAAATGTTATAAAAGAAAGAATCCTCACTCCTAAATACCAGCCCCTTGTTATTTTTCGACTAACTAGGCATTTATTATACATGAAATTTCACTCTGGTTTGTAAACCCTGTGAATTTTAGAGTTTTCACCAAACTTATGACTCTCCTTCTCCCTTCAGTTTTCAGAGAAATCTCCTAAAAAAAAAAATGTCCCTATTAAACTCAAAGAGGCCTAATTTTTTCACAACTAACTGTATTTTATTGGTATTAAAGAAAAAATATTCAACATACTGAACTATACTGGAAATTTTGTAAACAGTTTTAAAAGTAGAACACAGAGGGTTACACTATATTCTTGGTTTAAGAGGAAGCTAGAAATGCTGGTCCGTATACTCTCTGGATTATCAATAACTTTTAATTGTTGTTATGAAAAATAGAAACAAAGGGAAATGGGCTTTTAAAAAGTTCTATAATACCACTGTTAATAATCAATATCGTAAAACAAGTTCAACATTTTCAATTTAAAATTAATTTTGGATGGTGTTCTCAGATGTTTACTACTCTAAAAATCTAGATTTATCTTAATGTTAAAGTCATATGTCTATATAAATATATAATGAAAAAATGACATAATAAACACAAAACTAACGTCTAAACCACAATAAGAAAAAAAAATAACTAAAATCATTCAACCGTAACAAGCGGTCTTCGTCAGAGTCAAATCTCAAATGACTTAGTTGAGATTTGACTCTGACGAAACCGTTGATATATTTATATGTGATTATATAACTAAAAATGTATTTGAAATAAAAATCTTTCCTAGATGATAATGATTATTTTACACTATTAATATAGGACACTAGCTTAATTTATCATTCATTCATAATAAAATTCCATCTTATATTTAACTTTTGTTATAGCAAACCGTCTTTTTTTTATTAAAAATGTTAATTTAAATCTGTGAAACACAGCTAGTTTGTCATCTCTTGGAATCAATGCATCTTAAATTACCTTTATTTTCATTTTGCTTAATTATTATTCATTTCAATCTAGAAAAGTTTTGTATTTTAATTGAATTAGGTACAATTTGAATTAATATATCACAGAAAGAAATTTTAAAACTAAAAAAAAAAAATTAATATTAAAATATTCATATTAGTTTTCTAAAAACAAATTTAAAAAAGAATAATTAAACATTTTTATAAAGTAAGTTCTATAAACTAATTTTCAATTAAATTAAAACATTGGCTTTGACATAGATATCTAATCAATGTTAACAATTAAAAAAAATGTTAAAACCAAAACATCAATATCATACGTTGTTACGAGGGAATGATTTACTGATTTATATGTTTCAACAACAATATAATTTGAAAAACTTTATTTTGATTACTCAACTATTTATGCACATGCAGAAAACTGTTAGTGCAGAGTTGAATATTACAGAATAATATTCAACTTTAAGTTTTTATAATCTACTATGTACATAGTTGATCATACTGATTGTACTATGTAGATAGCTGATCTATCCGGCGTTCCTCTGGCGGTCAATTATGCCTCTGTGATTTGGTTACAGGCGGTAGATCCCAAAAAGTGACCCTGATCAGAATCAAAAATACCGTAGTTATGTCTCACGAAGAATTTGTTATATAAGAACTATATGTTAATAATCTTTGTAATTCTAAAGTAAGCCTCCAGTTATTATGTATACAGCTAATTTTTTGGAAGACAGTAATAGACTTTGTATAGTATATATACAGATACGATACAAAAAGGGAAACATGAAATTTTCATTTCACAACTGTTTTATTAAATCGATAGCTATATGACTGAATTGTTGAAATCCCCAAGTGAAGCCACATACAAAATCTAGTTCTTTATAGAAGAAATACGCTACTTTAGCTGGAACATAGTCTGCTTTTTTCGGAATCCGTTAAATTTGAGTTTTTAAACCCAAGTGTTATCTGTAGTTTGATGCCAACTATAATATTTGTATGGTTTGTATTTTCAACTTTCAATACACCATGTTCTATCTTAATACTGCATAAATGTATCATGTTTTTATGAAGCTTTAAGATAAAAGTGAAGCCTGTTTAAGACGTGTTTCATGTTTTTAATTATGTAGTACATATTAATGATTTCATTATGTTGCATCATGAAATCATTAAATAGTACTTTATTATTTATTAATTGAGCCTATAATTTCCCCTCTTAATATAATACAGGATTTTTTAATCACTTTGGTGTTGATCTAAAATCAGCTGTTCTTAATTATGATTAAATTGAACCTTGAGAACAACCAACAAAATGATTCTACAAGACAACCTTGAAGCTGCAATTTTGCCAGAAATAATTATTGTTATTTGCTTTATGAAATGGATATATTGCATAAATTGTTTTTAAGACATAACAACAAAATGCAGTTAGAATATTATAAATTTATTTGGAAAGCAAGTACCGAATTGCTATGGTTAATCGAATGTCATACAAAAATTGAAATTTTATTGTGAAAAGCGTTTAGTGTTTCAGTTTTTGATAGCATGAAAATTTTAGAAGCAAATCATAACAAAGTGCATAAGTAGGTGAGATTTTTTAAGACCAAATATTAATGACTAGAGAAGATTTGGTCAAAGCGTGGACGAAAAGATAGTAATGACCGGCCGATATGCAATCTCAACGTGAAGATTAGAATTTCAGAATGCAAGTAAAACATCTTGGCAGAATATTATCTGTGAAAATTTCATATTTTATCATAGCTTCAAAGGTGAAAAGTAACAGTTAAAGACTGTTTACCCTCACAGGTGTTAAACCTATATGACTTCAGCAGGCAAAAACTTGTAGAATACTATGACAAATTATTTAATTAAGTATTTAAAGAAAAACTGAATGCTAATAGAATATAGAGAACAATAACAGAAAATAAATGCAAAAAATGTTTTTAAAAAAAATTTGGGATAGTTTATTTTTACTTTACCATACCATAAGTAAGTATAGTGATGGTGAAAAAATTCGATTCAAAAATTTCGACTCGAAATGGAACATTATAGATTATTTAGCAAGGAAGTTTGATATTATGTTTACTTATAGTAGAGTTGAGTATAGGGCACTCCAGATATTTTTGTAAGAAATCTGATATTACTTTCTGAATCCTTTGAATAATTTTATGTTACATGTTCTGAATAATCGTGTATATCCATTCTGATTTTCGGTTCAGCAGCTGGCGAGCCCTTTAGAACTACCGGTTCTATAGTAATATATACGTACATGGATATTATTATTACCACTGAGGTTAATATGATTTATATTATTAATATGGCAAACCGTCATACCTCGTACAATCATGTTGGAGTCGTTGGAGCGCTTTCGGACGTTGTCCATCTTCAATCGCAACTAACTAACTAACCTACTCGATTGCCATTGAAGATGGACAACGTCCGAAGGCGTTCCAACGACTCCATCATCATCGTACGGGGTATGACGGTTTGCCATATTAATAATATAAAATATATATACGTATATTACTATTGTTGTTATTATTATAAGCAAAGAACGTAACTGTATCAACTATCAGACAATTATAAAATTTATCATACACTATTACTGTTATAAACTTTGCGCTGCAATAAAGGTGGTGATTGGGACATATATTATCATAAAAAGTCACAGAATTCTATAAATAACCATTTTGCTACTAAATAATTAAGATAGATTAATTACCTGAAATTATCCATGTGTGATCATGAAAAAAATACAACCTAATCATAAATAGTCTAATTATTCTAGACAACCTAGAATAGACTAATTACTTTTTTAATTACTCGTGAATAGAATTGTATAGTCATCAGAGGCGTAGTTACCATTTTCGCCACCCAGGGCGATCTTAAGATCCCCCCCCCCCCCCCCCCCAAACCAACCGCTGACCGTTCATAATCCGTTAATCTTGAAAATTCCAGAAAGTCCTCTACATATTTATTTTCATGAAATTACTATCAATGATCATATTTTTGACTGCTGTTTTTAAGTCCATACTTTCATCTTCTTACAGTATTCTTATATATAAACAGTCGTTTTCAAAGAAAACCAAAGATAATTTCAAAACAAAAACATGAACTTTCAACCTCTTTTAAAAATTGTTTTTTTATATTTTTGAAAAATAAAAAAGAAATTTATTTTTAATTTGCAAAGATTGCAGTTGACGAAGCCATTTAAAAACAGCATTACATGTATAAAACATAAAAACAACTGCGACCTTAAAAATTCGTTTTGGAATACAATTCAGATTTTTTATTACTTTTATATTATTTTAATTTTTTTTTCGATTTTCTACTTTTACCCCCTCAAATGCCGCCCCTGGCTCATGCCGCCCGGGGTGGACCACCCTCCTCGCGCCCCTGTTACGCCACTGACAGTTATTACATACAAATATATTCAATATAAATCATCAATATATTCATCATTGTTGACAAATGAAAGAATAATGAATATTTATTGATAAAACAGAATAAATAAACAGATAAACATTCATATGCTTCACAGAAAACACGGTGACTGAATTATTTCACTAATTATAACGAATTACTGCAACATTTTACAACACCGGGTAAGTTACTGTTCTTAGTTTTCTGTCTTCATATTCAAATATACAAGACGGGCATTGTTCTTAACACCTGCTGAAGAGAAATGGTTTATGAAACTAGTACAAAGTTTAGTCGTAAACATCTTTTAAAATGATGTCACACTCTCGTTATACTACAAGCCATCTTTTATCTCCATGTGTATTGTTAACATCACAGATTTACAGTATGTTAAACTAAGGAACTTTATTTCAGCCCTAACTCATGTTGGTGTTTAACGTTTCGGACACTGTCCATCATCTAGAGTAGCTTTACAGGTGCTACTGAAGAACAACATCTAAAACTTGTTCAATGAAACCAGCAGTAGAATAAAAGGTAAGACGCCAGTACGCCTAGTTGGATAAAACAAAAAACAATTGCGACGTTAAAAATTCATTTTGGTATAAAATTCTGATTTTTTATTAATTTTATATTATTTTAATTTTTTTTTATTTTCTACTTTTACCCCCTCAAATGCCGCCCCTGGCTCATGCTGCCCGGGAGATCCGCGCCCTCGTTACCCCACTCTTATTTTTTTTCGTCAATTTCAACTTCATTATTATTTCAAGATTTTTGTAACAAACATGTATAAGTTTAGCGTGAGACCATGAAGGTTAATTCCGAAGTATAATGAAAGAGAGTTATAAATCAGTTCTCGACCATAATCCGTTCCAGAAGGCCGTTCGAAAACCGAATTGTACGGGTTTCAAAACGAGTATTTCTATAAAAAATAATGTAAATAAAGCTAATTTATTCCAAGATTAGAAAGCAACTTTTTTTAAAAAAAATATTTTTAACACTAATTTTCAAGAAAAGATATTAAGAGAGAATCTTCGATTTAGAATAGTGGTTGATAACGTCCTAAAAAAATTTAAAGCTCTGCTGGGTGCGACTTTATCTGGGTGATGAAGTTCCACAAAATTCTGAAGTTCACTCCATTATTTACGACGAATAAACATCGCCGTGCTATCTCCACTTATCTTGAGTTTTTTTGAGTATCAATTTCGTACGAAACCCAAAGCAAAATAGTCTGAAATTTCTTTGAAATAATAATCTCAAGCAAAATAATCTGAAATTTATTTGAAATAATAATCTGAAGTAAAACAATTTGAAATTTATTTAAAATAATAATCTGAAGCAAAATAATTTGACATTTCTCTGAAAAATAATCTGAACCAAATAATCTAAAATTTCTCTGAAATAATAATCTGAAGCAAAATAATCTGAAATTTATATGAAATAATAATAATCTGAAGCAAAATAATCTGAAATTTCTCTGAATTTCGAAATTAACGAATTCTGAATCGTTCGAAAACCAAGGTATGACTTTGTACAAAGGATGCGTAATTAACTGTACGTATAAAAAAGGCACTGGTTAGAATATTTAAGCAAAGTAAACTTTCCCCAAGTCAATTATATTTTTTTTTAAAGCACACACCCTTATTCACTTTAATTAAGGTTTAATAACTTTCTGGATCTACGATCAAAGTGTGGCTCATTTTGAATGCCGCATTTATTTAAACCTTAGGAAAACCACATTATCCGTTAAGCAAACATTATGTTTTAAAACCCATCCAAGTGCTAATTACGCTTAACGTTACTTAGCCCATTCGAACTAACAAGTGTATTCAACATGGATATGAACTATTGCTGTTGATTAGAAATCAAAACTAAAAAAGTAAATAAATTTTCTTTCAAACAGTCATCAAGAGCCCTGTGCCAGATAGTCACTTATTGCGAGTCATGAACTTAAATCGTTCAGAGCAAAGCTAGCAGTCCAGCTGGTTCAATTACATCTTAGTACGTGCTGATACAACGTTTATTTCTTAAACATAATTAATAACCAACAAACTGAAACAAAAAGCATTTAAATGGGAAATACAATATATTACTCCAGCCTATCTTACATTATTACTTTTAGAATTTCTCATTGTTTAAAATAACTTTAAGACAATATATTTACTTGGCTTCCATTTATTCAGTTCAATAATATTTTAACGTAATTGTTGTTTATTTTTTATCTAAACACAAAAAAACTTTTAAGAAGAAAAAAAGAGTTAACAAAAAAATTGAGGAAAATAGTCTGAAGCCAAAGAGGGAAAGGCATTAGCATATTTATTAGGAAAGCTGAAGGGAATACAAAACAAGTTCAGTAAAAATATGCCAAACAGAATACTCCAACTGTAATGCCATGAATGCAGCATCTGGCGCATTATCTCGTCCTGCTATTCTTTGACGAAAAAAATATCTAAGTAGTGTAACAATATAAAGACAACATGAAATGAATGTTTTACCACTGTATTCCGTCATTTTAATCAATTTAAAGAGCATAAAAACAACACAATCAAACTACTAAAGCTGATTTTGGCTTTAAAAAATCTGTGTTAACTATAATATATGTATAATTAGTTTAGATAGTGACCAATAGGAATAGAGTTTTTTCAGGTCCAGATGAGTTCAAGTATGCCGCTGTTAGAAGGTCCCAGTCACTCGCTACCCTGCGAAGCCTCCGTTGTTCCACCAATAGGTGTAGAGGTTGCACAGTCTATCTTTGAGGTAAGGATATTGACAGAAAACATGAGCTTCACTTTGCAGTGATCTCCTCAGTTCTTTTCTGTTATTCTTTTTTTAAGGCGTTGGGGTGTTGGTTTGCTCTATTGTAGACTGATGTTATTAATTTTACTTTTCTTGAATCTCTAGTTAGCCTTCTATTCAAAGTACCCTTTGTCTTCCTGTCAATAGGGGTGGAGAGATCTTTAAATCATACATATCCCCTGCACAACTCATAGTAATGAGTTAATTATATTAATATATATGCAGATATATATTTATAAACAAAAATGAAACTGTCTTTGAATGCATAGGATCAATAATTACAGAGGAACTACATAAACATAATTAACATACATAACATACCTTATACTTTTCCTTTTTTTTTTTAATGTTTAAACCGATACCCTAGCGTGTGACAACGTCAGCCGTTTACCGGCTTTTTGTTTGATCGGTGATTCTACAGATTCTAAGAGTCCTAAATTTTGCCCAACTCAAGTACATTTCGAGGAGGGATCATTAACGAGTACCGGACGTTGTACAGGCTCGGGACCGACGGTACGGAATTATCCCTCTCCAACGGACGACGTACTCAGATTTATTCACCTCCCGCGTGAGTAAATCGAGGATTAGGTGGGGATCGATCCCCGGACAACCAGCCCACAGGCGAGTTCGTTAACCACTGAGCTAACCTGGCCCCCTTACCTTATACATAAAGTTTGTCCAATTGCGATATTAATAAGATAGTGACAAAAAGGAGAGTTCATAGAAAACGATTGAGTTTGAAAACGTTATTTTATCAGGTGCTTTGCTACAAACCCATTAAACTACAAAACTTAAAGATTCTAATACTATTGTTTTAGAATTGTTTAAAGAATGAATATTCTTTATATATAAATATTGCTGAAGAATGTTGATGTTCGGAAAACGGAAAGGGAAATCCTTGTAGGGATGTGAATAAACATGACACCATAAAAACTCATTTTATGGCTGTACAATCGAGTCGTAGAACTAAAAGAAATACCAGGCATAAAATCTTCTCAAGGCATAAAAATACATGCTTTTTTATATATTAAATGTCTTTCTTCTCACTCAGATCCATGACCATTGGAAAGTACACAAATATAAACATTTAATCCATCTGTGTGTAGACTTATTTGTGTCTAGCGATGAATATACAAATATTGATATTCTTATACCCTCATAGAAACCCATAATACTTATATATTTATATAAAAAATATATCATTACTTATAAATTTGGGATAATAATTATGGGTTTCTATCAGTATATAAGAAATTTTATAGTTGTGTCTATGGAAAAGGTTTTAAATAAAAACCAAAACGTTGGCAATGATATTATAATTTGATTCTCAAGAACTGACCGAGTCCTGATAAACATTAATTTTGGTTAATATATAGTTATTACATTAACAAGCTATGTTTTATCGTTGATAAAACGCTATAAGTAAGCAGTATGCATTTTATTTAGAAACAGTTCAATTAAACTTTGTTTTCCAAAGTAATTAAAGTGCTTATCATTTAAACCAACTTTCAGTGCTTTTTACTTGAAAAATTTTAATTTTTACTTTTTTTCTTCAGATTTCCTACTATTTTCTAATTAAGAATTTCCACTGGAATGATTTTATTACATCCTTTCATTCCCTTTATTAAATTTTACATTGCGAAAATTATAACCGAAGCCTGTCTGTATATTAAGTAAGTGTGATCATAAATTATGTGTTATAGTACCAAAACATTTAGTAAACTTGTATACATTCTTTGCTGCAAGTGGAAATTCTAAATTCGAAAATTGAAAAAAATTTCAAGAATGAAAGTAAAAATTAAAACAGGCAATCTTTTCAATGAAATGTTTCTAAATGAAGGATTCCTTCCAAAGTATACGGATATATATCTATTTTTAAATTTTGAAGTGAGTTCTGTTGCTATTTTCTGTGTTATTTTCTATGTGTTAATGTATTTCTAAATTTGTGTATTTGGGAAACAGACGATTATGCATCTTTTTTTCGAATCAATATTTTAGATAACTTTTCCAACTCTCTTATTAGTACACTAGATTTTTTGGAGACTAATTAAGTGAACAGAAAATGTAACCCCGCACACACACACACCACACACACACACACACACAGAGTATATATATAAACATACAAGATTTCACATAAACACGTGAAATAACAATCAATGATCAAACAACAATATGAAAAGGGAAAAAAGACCAAGATCTTTCAACCGTAACAAGCAGTCTTCCTCAGTTGGATTTTTGACCCCTGACGAATACCTCTTGTTACGGTTGAAAGATCTTAGTCTTCTTTTCCCTTTTCATATTGTGTTTTGATTATATATATATATATACTTGTTACGGTTGAAAGATCTTAGTCTTGTTTTCCCATTTCTTATTGTGGTTTGATCATTGATATATTATATATGTATGTATGCATGTTTATTATATAATCGACATTCGGTAAATTTTCTAGGTCCAAAAATCAAAATCTGGTTGCCAACGTTTCGGTTTTATTTAAAACTTCTTTAATAGGTAGAAGTAAGAAAAAAGTTTTAAATTAAACAGAAACGTTGGTAACGAGATTTTGATTTTTGAACATTGAATATTGACTAAATCCCTATTATATAAGAATAAATTTGTTATATAATGTATAGATTCAGAGAGCGAGAGAGAAAGAGAGAGAATGAGAGAAAGAAGAAGAAGTAGAGAGAGAGAGAAGAGAGAGAGAAGAGAGAGAGAGGAGAGAGAGAGAGAGAGAAAGAGAGAGAAGAAGGAAATCAGTTGTTATTTTACAGGCTTGTTGAGCAGTCAATGCGTTCGGTTTGACTTCCTTCATGAAGCAAAACAGCTTTAACAAGGACAATTACAGCTGTTCAGGGTCGATTACGCCTAGACGAAGTGTCTGGAGCAGGTGAGTGCATAACACCAGGTTTTGCATCAATGGCGTGTCTATTTTAAACAACTCTATTTTAAAAGCAGATAAAAGCGAGTTTATTTCCAGTTTCAAGGTGAACTTTCAAATTGTTTGTACGACCTTAGATAAAGAAAACTTGTTATCACAATGAATAGGTCCGAGAGAGTTAGATAATATATTCAGACATTCCCCAAATATACTGCCACTGTAATATTTCAATACCTGCAACAGGTGGATGAACAAAAATTAATAAACATAACTTGACAGTTTTTTGGTTTAAAAACAGATGCATTTCCTTTATTTCATATATGGTAGAATAACTTCGTTAAAATTCTAGTGAATTGAAAGCTGTTAAAATTAAATTATTAAATAAAAATAAGTATAATTCTTACTAATAGGTAAAGGTTATCTATCAATTTATTGTTATACGTAAAAATTTAGTATAATTAATTTAGTAAGATGATATGAATCATTCTAATATAACTCACACGACACTCTGATGTATTAAGAACATGTATAGTTCTTATAACGAGACATGTTATACATATATATATATATATATATATATTATATATATATATATTTCGTTGAACAACTGACCATATTTCAATTGACCTTTATATATATATATATATATATATATATATATATCTTTAAATTATATATATATATATAACCACGATTATATATACCACGATAAACAGAAAAGGTCCGGCAGGACAGATTACACTTAAAATAATCTGTGACACAAGGACAGAAACATAACAAAGACTCACTTTTCAATATTTCGACCGTAATGGCGGTTGAGAAGAAGGAATTGACGCAGGGACGACAGTCAACTAAAGAAGTCACTGGGCGAGGACAAAGCAGTGTTGCCGCAAAAGAGCAAAATAAAAATAAAAATCTTGACTCCCTAGTTCCTTTTTTATTTGTCTGCTTTGCGGCAGCACTGCTTTAGCCCTCACCCAGTGAGTTCTTTAGTTGACTGTCGTCCCTCCGTCAATTCACTTCTTCTCCTGAGAACATTCCGCCATTATAGTCCAAATATTGAAAAGTGAGCATTTGTTATGTTTCTGTCTATGTGTCACAGTTTATTTTAAGTGTTATATATATATATATATATAAGGCTTGCACATAAACACGTGAAATAACAATCAATGATCAAACTACAATATGAAAAAGGGAAAACAAGACTAAGATCTTTCAACCGTAACAAGCGGTCTTCGTCAGAGTCAAAAACTTTGACCCAGTTGGGTTGAAAGATCTTAGTCTTGTTTTACCTTTATCATATTCTGGTTTGATCATTGATTTTTAATATATATATATATATATATATATATATATATATACTTAAAATAAACTGCGACACATAGAAAGAAACGTAAAAAGGACTCACTATTCAGTATTTTGATCGTTTTGGTGGTCGTTATCACGAGAAGAAGTAAATTGACGAAGGAACGACAGTCAACTGAAGAACTCTCTACTTTGAGAACTAAAGCAGTACTGCTGAGATGGAGAAAAATAAAAACGAACAAAGGAGTAGAGGGAGAAAAAAATTTAAAGAATAATACAGGGGAAAAAGAGAAAATATAAAAAAAATTATTAAACAATAAAAAATATTGCATTAAACAAAAAAAACAGACAAATGATAAAATAATAATAAAAAATATAAATTACAAAACAAAATATATATATATGCATAAAAAATTATAAAAGATCGTAACACTGGCAACAAATTTAACACGATGACTGAAAGCATAATAAAATTAGAAAGAAAGCAATTAAAAAACTGATTAAAAAGTGAAAATCATGCTTTTCTCTACTCTAAAGATTTTAAAGTAAGTAATATATCATTATCAGTACAAACGTTTATAAAAAAAAATAATAAAGACATGAAAGAGCTGCAACAAAAATAGTTGTTTTGCCGTTATATTATATAACATAAATTAATCATTCATACAATTCTAGAGATTATTTTTGTATTATAATTCTTTGTATAGATGGCACCATTAGTTAATCAAAAGCATGACACATCAACAAGTGCTGACGATGCTGACTCCAAGGATGATCAATATTCAATTTGAAACATCTTAACGTTATTCTATGTTGAAAACATCAAGAGTTGTAATGCACTAAATTACACCTCTGTATGTATTTTTTAAAAGGGTTTATCTTTTTAAATATATATTTTTTCTTGTTTTCCTTAGATCAATTTAAACGACAATTGGTGACGACTGCGTGACCAGATATCATTAAGCCAGCTATATTTCTGCAATTCGAGGTCAACCAAGAGCCCGCTCGTTTCCCGCTCAACTGAGATCGCTAAAAACGAGTTTATCCCTTGAAATATATTGTTTTTTTTTTCTTTAATTATTTTTGCATTATCTATGTTTAGATGGGATAAGAAAACAATGATTTAGAATGACTGTTTGATCAGTAATAAGTTTGACCAAAGTTACTGAGAAAATAAAATGTTTTGATCTCATTGACGGCTGAATTTTAACAATGGTTGCTCCCATAAAGAAAGCTCTGGATTTTATTTAGTTTCATTTAATTTTATTTGCATTAATTTCTTTAAAGCACTCTTCAGGAAATCTTAAAATGTACTGCGCTGGAACCATCAAAAGATTATATGACTAGAAATAAATATTGAAATCAAGCCTCTTTTATTTTATAAAGGGTGCCTGCCTTAGAGGTGGGGTCCGATCTCGCAGGGGTTGATTGCATATTCAAATTAACCTTAGTTCACTTTATAGTTTTAGCCTATTTCATGCAAAGATTTAATTTATTTTTTCTTTTTTAAAAAAAAATGAATATTCAAAACCTATGTTTTACAGGAAAAAATATATGTATATTGAAGTAACTCATAACAAAGAATAGGGGATTATCTCTCTGAGGTCTTTCCAATTACACGAAATCACAGAGCCAGTGGGATAAAAATGAAATAAAGAAATTGACTTCACTTGATCTCTGACGAACGACTAGTTTGAATCAACACGTGACACTGAACTGCAAACAAGCAAGGCAATCCAATTTCACTAGAACAAACCTAAAAATTTGCAATACAACATGTCACTAAGAAACAAATAATATGGTCAAATCAAAATCAAGGAAGAAACAATTGACTCAATTTTGATCCACTTAGAGAAAATAAAATAAAATATCTTTTATATATATATATA
The DNA here is from genome assembly GCA_026182355.1 of Hermatobates lingyangjiaoensis. Classification (NCBI taxonomy): domain Eukaryota; kingdom Metazoa; phylum Arthropoda; class Insecta; order Hemiptera; family Hermatobatidae; genus Hermatobates; species Hermatobates lingyangjiaoensis. The sequence continues at coordinate 3,202,432 of JAPFBL010000253.1, forward strand.
TATATATATATATATATCTATATACACGAGTCAAAATCGAAGAAGAATACCGATACAGTACAGAAACACACATATGATCACTTTCAATTTTCGCGTCAAGGTCATAATCTTCAGGAAAGAAGGAATACTTTCTTATATATATATAATACTTAAAAATGGAAAACTCTAGATACCTAATAAAAGAGCTGTAACAAATGCCACTCACTTTTCGTAAATCTTTCAATTTCCCTTTTATTGGCGTTGTCATGTTAAGATTATCGTTCATAGTCAAATATATATATTACACAAAGCACGACACAGGAAAAGGAACAAAAAGCACACTTACTGAATTCTCAACATTTCGAACTGCTTTTCGTCCTCTCTTCTACTCTACTTCTCATAACGAACAACAATTCGAAATGTTGGTAATTCAGTAAATATTGATAATTCACTCCCAATCTGAGAGTGAATCCGAGCGCTCTCAATGAGGATGCATAAAACACTTCACCACCGACTCCTTTTTGCCATAAATGAAAAAAAATTCGCGTTTTATAGTACATGTAGACCGTTTATTCAATTTAGTATATATATATAAATGTGTGTGTGTGTGTGTGTGTGTGTGTGTGTGTGTGTGCGTATGCAACAAGCAATAATAAAATACTTTTTAGGGATTTAGAGTTTTTTTAAAATTATTTAAATATTTGATGAAAAGAAAGCGAAATACTATTTCGGATAAAAGCTTGAAGATAATTGAAAGTAAATTGAAAGTAAATACTAGTATCTTTTTACGTTTATAAAAAATTGCAAAACTTTAAAATATAACAGCAAAGTGAAGCGCATATGAACTACGTAATGGTGACCTCTAAAATCATGGAATGAGCTTCTATTAAAGGGAATGACATATAGCTTGACACCTTGGCTAGCAGTCCTCTTCAACTCCTCTCCAGAGAATGATTGTCTACTGAAAAGCTCATTGATTCTTATCCCGTCCTCAGCCTCTGCTTGATTCATTTCTATTTTACTTAAAGAAGAGTAATAAATAAATACAGGTTTGTTCAAATAGCATCTCCTACTTGAAAAAGTTTTAATTTTCAATCTTCTATGAGTTTTTCATTCTTTATTAAAATCTTAAGAATAAAAGTGTTTGTGAAACTTGCAACATTTTTTACTTTACTCTGAGTAAAACATACCTTTGTATATAATTCTCTATGTTCAGCGTTCGAAAGACTTTGAACTCGAACAAATCGGTGTTAGAACAGTGATGCTAAGAAAATTATGTCCCCAGAATTCGAATATAATTTTGGAACGCGACAGTCTTCCAAAATTGTCTTTTCAAGTAATTAATTAAATTTAAAATAATATATAATATATATATATATATCACTCAAAATTCGAAAAAAACGATCCAAACTGGACGCAATACAGCTCAAAAACGAAGAAAAGCAACACACAGAGAAAGAGACACACTGGGACGGTTGCCGGGACGGTTTCCTGCCGTTGTGTTTCCGGCGTGCTTGGTCGCCCATTCTATTTTCCCTTAAGACGGATCATCCGAAAATTTGAGTTTGTAAGTGTGTCTCTTTCTCTGTGTGTTTCTTTCCTTCATTTTTGAGCTGTTTATACATATATGATAAAACTACAATATGAAATGGGAAAAGAAGACTAAAATCTTTCAACCGTAACAAGCGGTTGAGAAGCAAACTGCAACTCATAATATATATATAAAATAGTAATAATGATTCAAATTTATTTAGATGAAATATATTTTCGTTTTCATCAAAACATCGAAATGTTTATGCTAGTATGAAGTTTAGACGATATCCATTGATTGAATCTATTATGAAATATATTTGAAAGAAAGCTTTAGTGGCAGAGAATGAGACTGTCGAGCAGTGTGAGGAATATTGAGCGAGTAAGGCATGATTGATTTGCCTTATTGAGTTATAAAACATGTCTATCCCAGGGCACAACACAACATCAAGACAGTAGATATAAAATGCTTTGACAGTGGACTGCTTTCGCTGGCACATTCGCAGCTCATATAAACATGGCACTAGCGGTGTTTCGATCATGGCTGCACCACTGCACGCAGACTTGTTGCATCACCCCTCTTAATGACGCTTACGTGACAACTGAATCCCATTGATTTCCAATAAACTCCTTTTTGCTTCAACTAAAATCTACTGACCAACAAGCCCTTTCTAACATCCACCTCGAACCACCCTTTCAACACCAAGGCTGAAATGAAAACTAGAAACAATTAATAACTAAAACACAAAACTAACTAAGTCGCGTCCGTTATTAACAGCAGGTTAATTATTTAATGAACTCTCTTTAAACATACTTAATGCCAATAAAAAAGTGTTAGTCATTAATTTTTAATCAGGATCAATTAATTTAAATTAATTAATTTTAATTTTTAATTAATTAGGAAAAATTAAACACGCACTAATAAAAATGAATAACGTGGTAACAAAATACAGAACTTAACAAGCTATCACTGTAAATATTATGTAATACTAGACTACCCGTGACCCGTTGGGTCATCCATCACCTTCCTTTTTAATAAAATCATGTTCAAGCAGATGCAGATAAACTCTAAATGACTCTACTGAGAGTGACATGTAATAGGCCATATTGAAATACTGCTTTACCTAAATGAGCTAAAACTTTCTGTAGAGTCTCTCCTTGACACTTATGAATAGTCATGACAAATGCTAACTGAATTGGAAATTGAATCCTTGAAAAAGAAATGTTGCCCTCCTTAGATAAAACAAATTTCAATCATTGAATTCAAATTATTTCTCTTGAAACCGTGATACGATAATTTTACAAACAATGACATTATTGTAAGGCTCTTTAGTTTTTAGTCTTGTTTCATTATATAAGAGCGGTATTCAGCATTTCTCATACAGACGACAGGAGCTCCTTTTTTTAATTTATGCTTATGTTTTGAAAGTGAAGTGCAAAAAGTCCCCTTGGCGCAGAGAGTAGCGCCAAGAATTAAAAGTAAATAAGTGCAATAAAAAAAAATCGTCTAAACAACAATAAAATTCCAAAAATGGGACTAAGATCTTTCCTCGAAAAATCTGGTTAGGTTTATTCTACAACAGAAATCGATTTTACATCTGGAGTCAGTAATTTTATCCGACTTATGCTGAGAGAATATATTTTTCATTCTTCTTTCTTTTTAATGCCACCATTTGTAAAATCATATATTACTCACTGTATTCTTTAATATTTATTTGAATAAACTAGTATAAATTGAAATTAACAGGTATTCCAAGTTTCACCTGTGTGCAACATACAAGGCTTCATCATTAGTTGACTTATGCACACAAAACATAATTCATATCAGGTTTGGAAGTGTTATTATAAGAAATACCCCATAGTCCAGAGCGTAACGCACTAGACTTCCAATGCAAAAGTCGTGGGTTCAAATCCCACAAAATTACGTATAATTTATTATTTATTCAGACAAAGCACGGTGGCAAGGAAAGAAATAAGATCGGTCATCAGAGTTTTATAAGCATATAGATTGTTATATATTATATATATATATATATATATATATATATATATATTATATATATATATATATATATACGATACACGATCCAAACTGGACACAATACGAGTTCAAAATTCAAGAAGAGTAACACACAGAGTAAAGAAACACACTTAAAGACTCAAATTTTCGGGTAATCCGTCTTCAGAAGAAAAGAGAAAGGGAGACGACGCACGTTGTAGACGCAACGGCAAGTAACCCGTTACCGTTGCGTCTACAGCGTGCTTCGTCTCCCTTTCTCTTTTCTCCTGAAGACGGATTACCCGAAAATTTGAGTCTTTAAGTGTGTTTCTTTACTCTGTGTGTTGCTCTTCTTGAATTTTGAACTCGTATATATATATATATATATATATATATATATAAAGATTTCACATAAACACGTTGGGTTTTTGACTCTGACGAAGGCCGCTTGTTACGGTTGAAAGATCTTAGTTTTGTTTTTCCATTATATATATATATATATATATATATGGATTAATTTACCACAATGAAAACAATTTTTTAAAACAATGCTCTAAGGCCTTTCGTTTATACAATCTTCGGAGAGCAAGTGAACTAAAAAAAACAATAAAATACTTGCTAACTTGGCTGATTGAAATTTCCAGAATGATGGCAACCCTGAATGTGTTTAATGATGAAGTCTTCATCTGTTTAATTATCCCGTTAAATCAAAACTTCATCTAATTTGTAGAGTCCCAGGCTATTGTTCATTAATTTTTCATAAAAGTTCTTTATGAGTGCACTTTCTACGATATTTCTTCTTCTTTCTGAAGACACATATATTAATTCATTTGCTTAAAAAAAGGTGAAACAATCCATGATATTAAAAAATGAAGAACAGTTCACAAGAAGGAATTTGTTAGTCATTCCATACAGTCCTTGTTTGAAAGATATGCCTTCATTTATGAAAAGATTGGACGTTTCTGTTGTGTTCAGTAATGATGGTAACTTGTTTAACAGACTTGTTAACAATAAGCCAAAAAGAAAGGACTGTTGTGTATACAGGATACCATGTACTGACTGTGAAATGTCTTACATTGGACAGACGAGCAAAGGTCTTCTTACAAGGATAAAACAGCACAAATACTCCATCAGAAGAGAGGACGAAAAGAGTGCCTTGTTCATTCACATAAGAGACAGTAATCATGTGATTAACTGGATGAAGCAAATGAATTAATATATGTGTCTTCAGAAAGAAGAAGAAATATCGTAGAAAGTGCACTCATAAAGAACTTTTATGAAAAATTAATGAACAATAGCCTAGGACTCTACAAATTAGATGAAGTTTTGATTAACGGATAATTAAACAGATGAAGACTTCATCATTAAACACATTCAGGGTTGCCATCAATTCTGGAAATTTCAATCAGCCAAGTTAGCAAGTATTTATTGTTTTTTTAGTTCACTTGCTCTCCGAAGATGTATTAACGAAAGGCCTTAGAGCATTGTTTTAAAAAATTGTTTTCATTGTGGTAAATTAATCCATCTATTATATCAAGTGTTATTTTGATTATTATTCATATATATATATATATATATATATATATTATATATATGGGTGTGTTCTCTAATCGGGGTTCGGTCAATTTTCCAGGATAAAAAATCAAACTCTCGTTGCCAACGTTTCGGTTTTATTTAAAACCTTTTTCATAGGCATCTTCTCCATATACTCTTCTTATATCCTCATAAAAACCCATATTTCTTCTTATTATACACCCATTCTATCAAACGGTCGATATATTATTGAATCTGTTATATATACATTTGGGTTTATATAAGAAGAAATATGGGTTTTTATGAGGATATAAGAAGAGTATATGGAGAAGATGCCTATGAAAAAGGTTTTAAATAAAACCGAAACGTTGGCAACGAGAGTTTGAATTTTTATCCTGGAAAATTGACCGAACCCGATTAGAGAAACACACCCATTCTATCAAACGGTCGATATATTATTGAATCTGTTATATTTATATATATATATATATTTTATATATATATATATATATAATAAAATATATTATTTCTAGTAATATATAATCAACATATTTCGAAGGTACTAATTCGATCCAGGTATTGATATTTCTACTTTGATTCCTGAATATTCCTGAAAAGGACTATTAATACAAATTCAATTTCCAGCCTCTCAACAGCCCACATTGATTAGTAAGAAATAAACTTAAATTTTGCTTGCTAAAACCAAAAACAGACAAAAAGGTTATTAATGTTATTAAACATTTAATTAAACCACTAATCGAGTGTTTATTTGCCAATAATAGCATTTAACTGGTTTATTTTACTTCAAAACGTCTGTTAAAATGTTATTAAACAATGAATTAAACCACTAATGGAGCGTATATTTGCCAATAATAGCAATTAACTGGTTTAAATGACATCAAAACTCCTAAATTAAGTCATCATTAAAATAATTTAGAGCTGGGATCTTTAATGACCATCGATCAACAGAGTAGGGAAATTAATTTCTATCTGTGGTTTTGGAAACACTGTATGGGTTTCAAGTGAGCCAAGCATTTAAAGCCCTTTCCTCGTCCATTATCAGATTACTGTTGTCAATACCAGTTGATAATGATGGGTTTACAAAATAATTATATTTTAGTACCAGCAGACATGCCCGCCTTTGACGGGTATTTTACAAAAATCCAGAGTTGATACGTGGTATTTCAAAATATTATTAGAAATTATAGTATACAATAAAATATCATTATTAGTACAGTCCATACGTGTCATTAGGTCTGTAGTTTCAATTATGTTTTCTGCTTTAGATACTAAGCATAAATTTTATTTTATTCTAGTCATACTTCTTAATTAGTACGCATCTAGGTAGAACTGACTTTTTTAAAGCAAATAAATTACGATAAACACAAATTAAATTAATATCAACTAATAATACCTACTTGCTACAGTATCAGGCATCTAAAAATATGTGTATATTTTTAGCTAGGAGTATATATCTGTCTATCTAAGTAGTTAGCCAAAACACAGCTTAAAAGTTCATAACTTCGCTTTTACGTTGAATTTATGATCCATTCAAATCGTAGCTTTTATGTTAAGCATACAGAAATCTACTGTCAAAATTTCAGCTTGTTATGAATTAAGGTGACTGAGTTTGCTTGTGACAAAATGTTCGAACAAACAAACAAACATATAGAAATTTTTCTAAAGGTGGACACAGTTTCTCTAGTGTATACAATGTAAAGATAACTTCAAATGAGTAAGTTCTAAGCAATGTATAGACGAAATCTTTCTTTTACCTATATAGATAATAATTGCAAACTATAGTAAACATAGAAAAACTACTTTGTTTATGTGTTCTAAATAAATTTCGAAATTGTACTTTTATTTGGCCTACCATAAAACCGAGTTTTCAGTAGGCTATTCTTTCTTTATGGATAATTTCATTATTGTAGAGATAAGTAACTTTCAAATTATTTCAATTAAGATAACTAACAACTTCTGAAATACTTGATCAGATAAGCTTGGCAGAGGCAGCAGACGTTAATTCTTAAAGTTTGTTTAATATTGTAAAGAAGTTGTTATTCATGCCTAAAATTAGTAAGCAACTTTGTTAAAGTTTGATCAAGTTTTAAGTATGTAAAGCATCCTAGTTATGGTTTTTGTGAAATGTATACTAATCAGAAGGAAAGAATATAGCATTGCACACCACCGAAGCAGTCAATGAAGACTTCAAAATGCTCTGTTACTTCAGTTAGAAAAAGAAAAATCGAATACAGCAGTAAAGTAATTCTATATGCTTTTCAAGTAAACTGCACTATCTCAACGAAAAGAGATAAGCAAAATATATATACTTTAAATAACAACGGTATCAAGCTACGGACTGATAAGGTAAGCATAAGCAAAACAATGCTAATACTATAACAACCATTGTTATGAACTTAACTACTAGTAAAAATTATTATCATTAGGTTTAGTTAGGATTATCATGGTAAAACTAAATGGTATAAATGTTTGAAGTTTGAGAAAAAAATTATAACTGAAAATACAAAATGGATTTTAAAATTTCTTAAGATAAGTTGTTTCAAAAAAAAAACCTACAGCTTTCTATGAAGCCGTAGCTGAGATTGTATTAAGTTATTATTACTCAGTGAAGAAACAAAAGAAAACGGATAAACGCAGAGGTTTATACCAGGGGTGGCAAAGCTCCTTGAAAGTTCGGACCATTTTTCAAAATTTGAAATGTTTCGCGACCAGCAATATAATGCGTATTTAAAAGGTATGCAAAAAAAGGTATTAAAAAATGATATTCAAATGATTTTGGACTGATGTGCACTCAACTTAACTAAAAATAAACGTTCTGAGGTAAAAAAACAAACAAAAGTCCCCACACTAATGAGGTTTTATTCAACAAAGAACAAGGCGTTTCGAACACTTTGTGTTCATCATCAGGAAGACACCAAAGGTTGTGGTGTTGAAGGGTTGGTCCAGTAAAAAACTAGTAGGAACAGAGCGGACCTTTTTCCTACTAGTTGTTTTCACTGGAACAACCCTTCATCACCACATCCTTTCGGTGTGTCATTAATTCTCACTTAATTGAATTTTAATATTTCACTCTAATTTTGTAACTGATTAGATATAACTTGTATTGTAGTGTCTTCTTGATGATGAATACAAAGTGTTCGAAACGCGTTGTTGTTTGTTGAATAAAACTTCGTTTGTGTGGAGACTTTTGTTTGTTTATCCATTTATCCCAGTTTGAGTAAATGCCACACAATTACGGATTGCACAACTAATTTTTAAAAATAAACGTATTATCAAAACGTATTTACTGTTGAAATATTTAAAAGAAATGTGCGGTGAGGCTGCCACCTGCTGTTCCTCTCGATAGATTGCGCAATGACTGTTAACTGTTCTGGAATGCTGTGATACCGAATTTCTGTCTGTCTGTATGTCGCTATTTAAATTTTTAAACTATTGTTGCTTCATTAACTAAATTTTCGATAATCATTTAATTAAATTTGCAATCAATTTAATAACTTCATTTATATGAACATGACTATCATGTGTTATCAAACTCTATGGTAATGTGTGACCTGGAGCACGCACACAAATAAAAAGAGTGAGAGAGATTGAGAGAAAGAGGGATGGAGGGAGTAGAGAGGGAGGGGGAGGGAGGGAGTAGAGAGGGAGGAAGGGAGAGAGAGGGAGGGAGGTAGAGAGGAAGGGAAGGGAGAGAGAGAGGTACAGAGGGAGGGAGGGAGGGATGGAGGGGAGAGAGGGAGACTTAAAGAAGTACTTCAAAAATGGACTCAGGGATGTCAAAACGTGTAAAGCAGTCAACGTCTTGAAACCGAATGTTTACATGATGACTATACATTACTTTTATGGCCAACTAAATATATAATTCAAAATGATTTGACTTCTAACGTAGTTGTTCATGGATGGATAACAAAAGGACTTGTCTCTGTAACAAGTAATTAGCAAAAATATTTTTGAAAAATAACTCTCAGATGAAATCAGATGAAAAGTGAATAAAAAACAACAATGAAGAATTTTTACACTTCTAAACAAGTAAAGCCCAGTAGATAGGTTGAACTGACACTAAACGTGGTAACGCTGGATAAAGCGTAGTTGTGAACTAAGTCAGTAGTCAAAGGAAATACTAAACAGGATTATCATTGAAAACCTGTTTTTGCAAATAGTTACAAACATATATTGCAGAACCCCTGCAATGCCGAACGCCCTGGAAGCATATACATGATAAACGGAAACGGTCAGGCAGGACAGATTACACTTAAAATAAACTGTGACACATAGACAAAAACAAATGTCACTTGAAAAGTGAATCTTTGTAATGTTTTTGTCTATGTGTCACAGTTTATTTTAAGTGTATATATATATATATATATATAACAAAATGAAATCATTTGTATTTTATTACGTACATCATGCATCCAAAGTAAGTCTCAGACATTTTTCAATTATTCCTTAATAAAGTAAACATGCTAAGAGATGGACATTTTTTGTTAAATGTTTGGTTAGTGTATGTTAAATTATGATGTTCTGCTTTACATGTGTTTGTGGATGTGTCGTTTTAGAAACCAGTTACTAGGGCCTTATTTAAAACAGCAATTCAAGGCATGTTGATTAGCTGCTTTTCAAAACAAACAGCATCACAAACCACAACAAACACCAGCACCACACAAGTGAAGGAGGTATTACAAAATATTATTAGTTGCTCATTTAATTTCTTATTCTTTCGTAATTATTTTAAAACAACCATTATATTTAATAAGAAACCAGGGTAGCTCAATAACTTAGGTGCAATCATCTGGAATGGTAGATCCACGTTTCAATACCCGCACTGGTCCTCGATTTATTCAGGCGGGAGGTAAAAATAACCTGAGGATGTCGCCTCTCGGAGAATATGCTAAGTCATCGGTCCCAAACCTGTGTACAATACCAGGCACTCGCTAAGGATTCGTAATCTAAATAAACTTGAGTACGGTAAGCTTTAGGACTCTCAAAGCGGAACTTTCATTGCATGGTACCTATTTTGGTATTATTTAGCACTTCCAGCTTATTCAGCCATAACGCTGAAAACAACAACAAAACAGACTGATGCCTTTTTACGTGAAAGCACTTTCGCCGCATCTCGGAAGCATCAAGCCCTAGCGGAGGATAGAGGCTAACTAAACCTCCGAGATACGCCCGAGGTGGACCACGCGGAGGCAGCTTCCACGACCCTACATCACAAAAATAAAAACCTTTAATTAAAAAAGCAAAGCAAAAATCCAACTAAACAAAAAATATTCTTCTATTTTTCTAAAGAAATTAAGAAGTATATTTCTTGATGTTTTTAAGAAATACCATTGAATGGTACCACACAGGACCAATCTTTTGCCTTTCAACGAACAACGATTCTGTCCGCGCACTCTAGTGCACGTTGCAATTACCAGTTCCAAGTCACGGACATACTACTGCTGAATTATAATACTACTGTTTGAGTGTGGGGTCGGTAAGCAGGACGTCAGTAAGTTTGCTTATGTGTGCTCTCTCCTGACACAGCCACTTAACTATAACTAAACCTAGCCTATCGTAGTTAATAATATTATTATTCATTAGGAGCCACTACTTTAAAATTCTATTCATTCATTATCAATCCTATTCTCAGAAAGTTATAAAGTAGATTAGACGCAAAGTTTCAGCTTTGCAAATAAATCTGACCTCCTTTAAATCAAATTTATCCTTTTGCATTCTCTATTTCGCAAATCAAATTCCCCAACTTTAAAATCAAATACTTTAACATATAATAATATTGCATTTAAAAAAAAAAGTTAATTATCCAGTAAGAATTGGGAAATCATTTCAAAGTGATGATATATGAGATATTTTTTTAAACAATAATTAGAACTCCAGTGCACTGGGGTTTTCCTTATAATTTTCCACCTTCATGAGTATTTCTTTTCTTCTTGGACTAGTGTACCCTAACTTCAAAATAAATGCAGAAGATTATTTTATATTGATTAAAGTATGACTTTCATCAATTAATGGCAACAAGTGTTACCTCCTATTCAAAACTATGAATTAATTAACTAATTAATTATTACTTAAGTAACATCTTACTAGAAACATATATATATATATATATATAAGATTTCACATAAACACGTGAAACAACAATCAATGATCAAACCACAATAAGAAATGGGAAAACAAGACTAAGATCTTTCAACCGTAACAAGCGGTCTTTGTCAGAGTCAAAAACCCAAAACTCAGTTGGATTTTTGACTCTGACGAAGACCGCTTGTTACGGTTGAAAGATCTTAGTCTTATTTTCCCATTTCTTATTGTGGTTTCATCATATATATATATATATATATATATACACTTTTTCGTTGGAAATACGATCCAAAAACAGTGCGTTTGGTTTCCCTCTCTTATCTCTCCTGAAGACTGTTCAAACCGAAAATTAGAGACTGTAAGTGTGTTCTTTTGATTTCTCTATGTTTCTTTGTCTATATTGAACTATATATATATATCATGTAACATACATTAAATTCCTCATACTTTAGGTACAAAAAAAAAATAAAAAGACAATAACTGTCTTTATAATTTTCAAGGCAAGTACTAAAAATAATAAATATAAGTACTAACAAAGTGAAATCACTTATTATGTGGTATTCACTTATTGTAGGGTAAAAAGCTAATCAAATAGTCTCCATATATAGAAATTTAATCGTATAAACAACGCGTTTCGAATAACAAGAACAAGAATAAAATTCGTTCTTGTTTATAAAATTAAATTTTTACATGTGGAGACCATTTCATTAGCTTTTACCCTTCAAATATAAGTACAAATAAGTTGTTTTCTTTTTCAATACCGACCCTTATAGAGACTTAACTGTTTTCTAAGCAAAATGTTAGCTCATTTGTAATTCGGTACCGATTTAAAACCATCGACGAAGTATATAACAGATAATTTGACAGGTATCATTCTTCCAAGTAGTGTCCATGCTCAATGTTTCTTACTTTCGCGATGTTTTAGTAACTGGTGTATCCAACATGATGTGGGTGTCAGCACTCACCATTCATAAATATGTTTCATTAATAAATAAGTTACGAAGGTAACTTACGATTACAGGTAAAATCACGCATCAAAAAACAGGTGTAAAAACAAAAATATTGTTTTACTGTCAGTCGAACAGTAATGTCACTGTTATTATTACAATTATACTTATTATTATAATGTTACTGTTATATACTGTTATTAGTACTGTAAAAATAACCTAAGATCCACATTTATGAAAATTAATTAAATTAATTGAAGTTACAGTTTTACATGAAGCCTGCATTTATTTTATTTTTTAATTAAAAGGCCACATTTATATTTCATTTAAAAGGAACAATAGTTTGTTAAGTTTTATTTGTATTAGTTTATTTTTGTCACCATAATAATATTACTTTATTGAAAATAAATCTGATGGGAAATAAAAAGAAAATATCTTTATAGTGTACAAAAATAAAATTATTACATTTAATTTTAAAAATAAAATATTGAAATTCCAGGTGATAAACTTATAATTTAAAAAGTGAATATCATAATGAGAATGGTTTAAATGAAATGTCACATGTCATGCGGAGACAATCCAGAAACACCTGTGTCTAACGAGCTCGCTTCGGAGTAACGCATCACTAATTACCTCATGCCACAATCTAATTATCATCAAATACTAACATCAAAACCACAAGAAACTAAATAATTCAATTAAATCAAATCTAACTTTAAAAACCGATTACCTTATTAAAAAAAAAATAAATAAAAACCTGCAGCGAATTTCACTCTAAGTAAACGTATTGTCAAATCATTAAGAAACAATATTATTATTAAATATAACATATTATCGTTTTTAATATACCTCGGTCTGTTTTCGAACTCATCTTTTTTCTAAGAGAAAACAACTTCTAATTTAAATCAGTCATTAATTTTAAAGTATCTGTTTTTTATTATTTGCTAATAAAAGTGTTATTATTGTTACATCATTAAAAATATATTAATACAAATAACGATGACTGGTAATCAAGATGAGAAAGACTGTTTGAATAATACTACTAATGAAATAATTAAAGAAGGCAGTAGGTTAGGTTGCAGTGGCAGTTCCACAAGGGAACACACGTAGGCCGAGCATTGGCAATTTGTGATACCACACAATGAAGATTGATTCTACAGTGGCAGTACTAAATTTTGCCTAACTCAAATGTATTTAGAGTAGGGATCTTTAACGAGTACCTGACATCGTACAGGCTCGGGACCTTCTCCGAGGGACGACGCGCTCAGATTTATTCACCTCCGGCGTGAATAAATCGAGGGCCAGGTGAGAATCGAACCCCGGTCCTATCAGTTCAGAGGCGAGCACGTAACCACTGAGCTAGCCTGGCCCCCAAAGAAGGCAGTAATAAGCCATGTAACCGGAAGCGTCATCAATTCGCACGCTAGTGTTTACATGGTTCATTATCTTCTCAAATCGTATTGATCATTTCAGAGATCTAGTTTAACATAGGTAAATAATATTTAATAATAAATATCTTTTTCTAAATGTATTTCTTTTTTAGATTTGTTTAAATCCTCCATTTAATAATTTTACTGATTCCATTTATAGTTGGAGTTAATTATAATTCTTCTGAATCTGTATAAACATGTTCGAAAGAAAAAAAATACAGAGATTTTAAGACTAGAAAGTACAAAATGACTAATATCTAAAACATTACATATTAAATGACTAATGATTAATACGAAATGAAATGACTATGAAATAAATATGACATGACCAATTTATATATATGATCAAACTAAACTGACGTTGGGTTTTGACTCTGACGAAGACTGCTTGTAACGGTTGACAGACCTTAGTTTTTTTTTCCCCTTTTTATATTGTGGTTTTATCATTGATTGTTATTTGAGGTTTTTATGTGAAATCTTGTTGTGTTATATATATATATATATATATATATATAATATATATATATAAACTTGAAATGGTCCAACAGGACTATTAGTGCACACAGGAAAGAGAAAAACACAAATAAAAGACACACACAAAAGACTCACAACGATATTTCGACAGTCGTCGAAATTCCGATGACGACGACTGTCGAAATATCGTTGTGAGTCTTTTGTGTGTGTCTTTTATTTGTGTTTTCTCTTTCCTGTGTGCACTATATATATATAATATATATATATATATACAAAACTACAGTTTATCGGGACTCTGTCAGTTCTTAAGGTTCAAATTAAACTCTCATTGCAACAGCTGTAGTTTTGAACTGTAGTTGTTGAAATCCTATTTTCTTTCAAAAAAATACTATTTTTCTTTGTACAATAATTTGTAATGTAATACTTAGTTTTTCTGTTTCAAAATGTATAGTTCTGCCTATGAAAAAGGTTTTAAATAAAAACCGAAATGTTGGCAATGAGAGTTTAATTTGAAACTGAATAACTGACCAAGTCCCGATAAACTTTAGTTTTGTTTCTATTCCACGGTCGATACTTTTATTAATATTTATATATATATATGTAAAAATAATATAGTCATTAAAAATAAGTAAACTAAAAATTGTAAAATTTAATAAAAGTTGTGTAAAGAGAATAATGTTTATATAAACATTAATGAATTTATTTCTTTTGTATTGGAGAGTTTAATTGATGTGTGACATATTCATTGAGCCTGTATTCGATTAAATGCTTTGTGTTTAAAACATTAAAGCTAGACCTTTAATGGAATGTAATTCAATATACGTAATAAACATTTAGGAGGGATCTTGGGTTAAGTGTGAAAAGAAGAGCAAGTGGGAAGGGGTAGAGGAAAGAAAGAGGAGAGTTCAGCCTGCAGGGTCGTAAACTGTAATGTTTATGAACGAATCCTTGCTTTCACTAAGCAAATCAACACTTAACACCTCAACTCAAATTATTCCCCCTCCAATCTCTAAAATGGCTAACATTTTCTCCAATTTATTTTATCAAATATCACCTCACTGATTTCTTTCGAAAATCTGTTGGATTGTGTTTACATTCCTTTGTCACTTGAGTCTGAAAACCAAAACTAATTTACAGAAATTACTAGTTTTGAGGCTTTTAGAGGTACATCTCTTCAGAGAACCAAAGTGGTAGAAACAAAAAAAAAATAATCCAAGAAAAAGATATGCTTCTTTAAACCAAATGGAATAAAAGAATTTTGTCATTCTCAGGTAAAATGGAGAAACAAACAAAAGTCTCCACACAAATGATAAAATAAATTTTGTTTTATCCATTTTATCTCAGAATGAGTAAATGCCACACAATTACGGATTGCACAACTAATGATTTAAAGAATTTTGTATTTAGTCTCAACAAACTATACTTTTTTGTATCAGGATTTCAAGACCATTAAAAATAAATTAGAGATTTGATTGAATTTATTTTTTACATATTTTCTTATTTTAAAGAAAGCATCGCGTGTCGAACACATATTGTAGTGTTCTTCTTCAGGTTATTGTGACTTTAATGGGAAGGTAGAAACGGAAATGCGTTTTATGACGTATAACGGTTACAAAGAACGAATTCCTTACTACCGCTTCTACCGTTTTGCTACAAACAGATTAACCTAAACAACAACACTACGTCTTCACAAGGTACTCTTGATTTATGTGGAAATTTTGTTGTAATTTCACAGAATATAGTAAAGTAAATACAGAATAGTAAATAAAAAATTACTTAAAAACTAAAAAAACTATTTTCCATATCTTGGCTGTATTAAATTCCATTAGCTATGCCTAAGCAAATCAACATTGTAGACAATTGACT
The DNA here is from genome assembly GCA_026182355.1 of Hermatobates lingyangjiaoensis. Classification (NCBI taxonomy): domain Eukaryota; kingdom Metazoa; phylum Arthropoda; class Insecta; order Hemiptera; family Hermatobatidae; genus Hermatobates; species Hermatobates lingyangjiaoensis. The sequence goes on from JAPFBL010000253.1 coordinate 3,218,292, forward strand.
TAGAAAGAAATTAAAATATAACTTTATGAATCTAAATAATTATATATTCGTGTATTTGAGAAACAGACCTTCATTTATGCAAGTTCTATGAAAAGTAATACCAAATTCAAGTTCTACACATTTTCTACTTACTTTTTTCACTTTTTTTTATGTATTTTGTACTTAATTTTCCCACTTATTTCTATTTAATTTTTATTTTAACTTATTTATTTAATTTTATTTGTATATTAGTTATCAGAATATACGAATAACAATTTTGTTGAACTGGTGTATCTTGTTCCAAATTTATGAAATAACCTACGTGATAAAAGAGGAAAAAAGTAAGTAGAAAATGTGTAGAACTTGAAATTGGTATTAGTTTTAATAGAACTTATAGACTTATATATATGTATATGTACAAACTATACTATGAAATGGGAAGAAAAAGACTAAGATCTTTCAACCGTTACAAGCGGACTTCGTCAGAGTCAAAAACCCAACTGACAATGATTCTGACGAAGACCGTTTGTTTCGGATGAAAGATCTCAGACTTTTTTCCCCCCATTTAATATTGTGGTTTGATCATTGATTGTTATCTCACGTGTTTATGTGAAATCATATGTATATAATATATATATTATTCCCCGAAGAACTGAGAAGAGCCTGTAGGACATTAGAGAAACTCTCAAAAAAGGTAACCAAGCATGAAATTGGCATAAAAGTTTTAGAAACTTGTTTGCAAGAATGATTGCTACCAACCTTCACTAATTGATATATATATATATATATATAATATATAATATATATATATATATATGCAGATAAATCACAATAAACACGTGATGCAATCAATGAAAACAAACCACAAGGAAAATAAGAAAACAGATGGAAAAAAATGCTCTGAGGCCTTTCAATTTATGTCATCAGAGAGCAAACAAGGTAAGAACTGAACAAGGTTCTTACCTTGTTTGCTCTCTGATGACATAAATTGAAAGGCCTCAGAGCATTTTTTTCCATCTGTTTTCTTTTTTTTCCTTGTGGTTTATCTTATATATATATATATATATAAAACTAGATTATTAAAAAAGAACACATAGGAAGGAAACCACTGAACTCACTACTATATTTTCGATGTCCTCGTCTTCAGGAAAAGAAGTGAATCGCTCCAAAGGCTGATAACGACTATATATATATATATTATATATATATATATATATATATATATATATATATACTTAACACACAAGAAAGAACAGAGAAATTCACTGCAGAACTCACTTTGATATTTTGACATCGAGAAAGATAAACATCGAAGGATAAGGACAAACAGCAATCGAAAACATCTGCAGTAACATGTTAACGGAAGGCCTGATCAACAAATCATCTGTCGTCTCCCAAACCCTCAGTGGATACGAAAACCTCGGCAATCTCTTGACCCGAATAGACGTGCTTCACAATACCCCCTCCTCTGACAACTTGTGCCAAGCAGGCTGACCTCAAGCCGGGTCACCTGCACTGCTGCCTTGGCCTAGAACACGCTCGTGCTGACGCATCACACTCTTACCTACTCGATCATCTAACCAAACTGGATATAGAACTGCGCACACTAGGCGGCAGCAAAGTCAACTGCGAGAATTCGATAAAATAAAATATACATATGCATATTTCATTAAAGTTACAACTAGAAAACACTAAAAAACAGACTAACACTCATACTTCTCCATCATTTCGGCAATACAAAGTCCTCTGCATCAGTCGGTGGATGCATTCATGTCTCCACTCTTGTGATCCTTCTTTTTCTTTTTCTCCTATCCTGAAAAACGGCAAAACAGCCGAAATGATCGAAAATCGTAACCGTTTGTCTTTTTTTTTTGTTTTCTAGAAGTAACGTTAATTTTATGTCACCTTGGACGGTTTCTTTTCAATTCAAAGTGTCATAAGTATATTTATAGGTTTATATATTTACTTATATATATATAAACATGAGTTCAAAATTCAAGAAGAGTAACACACAGAGTAAAGAAACACACTTACAGACTCAAATTTTCGGGTAATCCATCTTCAAATTTGAGTCTGTAAGTGTGTTTGCTTACTCTGCGTGTTACTCTTCTTGAACTTTGAACTCGTATTGTGTCTAGATTGGATCGTATTTCGGTTTATTAAGTGAAAAGAAAAATATATATATATTTTGTATACAGGTTTATATATTTATAGGATTAGTACATAAGAGGTTTATAGATTTATAAAACTTTTTAAGATCAATGTCATATCAATTGGATTTGTTCAAAAGCTAATATAAACTAAATTTCGAAAATGTTTATGCTTTCTGGAAATTTCGTTTCTCAATGAAATAAACTTTAAATTTTGATCGACATGGTTATATATTGATTGAATTGGTAAATGAAGGTTATTTTATGTCGAGTTTGTGTTTTCGAATCCGCAGTTGACTCAGCCAGATAGCCTTGAAGAATCGACTACTTTTTTCTGTTCATAGTTAATGAATAAGTCCCTGGGGACCAGTTCCATGTTAATTTCCTTACACTGTAACTCGAAAACAAACAATATCACAACTTCTTCCACAAAGTTTATGATTTATTCCATTCTTCATTTTTAACTCTAGACTCTAGATAACAAAATGATATTATTCCTTGTGATAAAGAAGTTCTTAATGTTGTTTTAAGAAATCATAAACCATTTTTACTCATAGCGCAAAGGGTCTTGTTGTGTGCACTGGATCCCACAAAATTACCAAAGTTAAGCAACTTTGGGCGTGGTTATCAACTGGATCGGTGACAACAAGTACGGTTTGCATCTCAACTACTGTTTAAATATGCGACGAATCAAAAATGAGTCCTCATCTTGCACCTTAGTACACAAAATAAATAGATGAAAAATATAAAATAAGTAAAAAAAATCTTAAAATGTTAATAATAGTCCATCTTGAATTTCAGAATATTTTCTTGCTACACGAAATATGAGTTGGAAAAGGTAATAATTTTTTTTACTAATCCCCAAACTTAAAGACTACATTTTTACGCTATTGTAAAAACAGAAGTCTAGCATAGTTTATATTCAACACCTATCAGCCATGGGCAAGCGACATTACCGGAGCCACCAAGCCTAATAATGCTGGGGTTTTGACCCCAGATCTGGGCTTTATAGGTGTTGCCTACCGTTCTGTTTTTTTTTCGAATTTAACAAAATCTGGGTTTTTCTGTCCTACATCAAGGCTGTCGAAATTTTTTTAGCTGATCATACCAAAATTATCAATGAAAACGTACCACATTGGATTAATTATAGAAATAATATTAAAATTAGAGAATTAATTTTATTTTAGAATGTAAATACATCTCCTGTTTCATTTTTTTGTTGAATAAAAATGTCTTGAAGTTAATTTTTTTTTTATAAAATACTATCTTGAAAAGTATTAAAATAACTAAGTATCAAACCTATTTTGCTGCATTCATCTGCTACAGTTGAAAGAATTATTTCAGTAATGAATTGTGTTAAAGCAAAACAAACAAGTTCTCTGAAAGCAGAAACAGTAAGAGATTGAGTTCTGGTAATACAGTTAATTGCAAGGAGCAACAATGATTTTACGATTTGGCAGTCACGAAAAGAACTAATACACGCTATGGAAAGTGGAGCAATAAGTCAAAGAAATTTAAATTGAGAGACAGAAATTATGAAGAGATGGTTAATGTTTAACCTCAGCAACTGAGGAAGAATAAGATACGGAATAATGGAATATTAAAGGCGAATAAAGTCAGTAAATACATATCTATATTAATGTGCGTATTTCAATATCTGAGGTTTTAAGTTATAATGTAGGGTTTTCCTGAGCCCAGGCAAGGGTTTTGGAAAGTTCTTATTGGCAGCCCTGGGAGGCACCAATGACACCTTGTGTGCCCACACAAGTGCTACCACGCCAAGTTTGCTTAACTTTGCTGATCTAGTGAGAACCGAAACACTCAACATGGCTATGACCGTTGAAATCAATTTCAACCGTAACCGTATTTTAAGCTATAAAGTTAATTCTCTTTTGATATTTTTCATTGTTTAAATCATTTCTGAAACAAATCTTCATTATCAACCAATAACTTACTAATTAAGAGTAGCCAGTGATTTTAGGAGTCAGTGACTGAACGATCTACTTATCATAACCACATGATAGAATTGACATACAATTTACACAAGCCAGTAAGGCACTGGCTTGTTGAAGCAGACAAAGAATTCATCCTTAAATGAAGTCCAACCTTGCTATCTGTCGGTCATTCACGTCCCAAATAAGTGAATACAACCTGAGGAAGGACACTAACTGTTCGAAACGCGTATTTGAATAATTCTTTAAAATTTTCCAATTAAAACCAATGGTTATGGCGAACACTCACAAAAATGATCCAGCTTTAATTACTGATCATTTAATTTTTAATTTTCATTTAAGTTATAATCCGAAGGAGGAAACTAACTGTTCAAAACCAGTATTTCAATAATTCTTTAAATTTTTCAATTAACACTAATGGTTATTGTGAACACTCAACAAAACTGATCAAGATTTAATTACTGACCCTTTAATTTAATTTAATTTAATTTAATTTAATTTATAACCAAAGGAAAGACAATAACTTTTCGAAACAAGTATTGGAATAATTCTTTAAAATTGTTAAATTAAAATAATGATGATGGCAAACACTCAACGAAACTGACTGAGCTATAATTACTGAACTGCTCATTTAGAAAATCAATGAAAAAGAAATCAAGCAAAATTAATAAATCGAGAAAACTTTATTGAAATAACAAAATTATAGGATTAAAATGGTAAGTATTGTGTTCCGTTATTTTTTAATTGATTTGAAAAAACAATAAGACTTTGGTAAGAAAAAAGAAAACAGCTATGAGAAGATATGATCATTTGCAATTGAACACATTCAATTCAACACACAATGGCTTACTTTTCAAGAGAGTTTCACAAGAGTTTTTCGCTTTTTTCGACGCGGAACACTTTTTGGTTCCAGTAACATTCCCGGGAACCCCAGATTCTAATGATTTTATACAATCATAATAAAATATTTTCATATGCCTTTTTAAATAGTATGTATGTTCAAAAACAATTAAAAAAAATAATATTACTGCAATGTGTATTTTTCGAAAAAAAATAGAAAACTGAAAGATTTTAATTTTCTTATTTTCCGCAAGTGCATAACGCATAAAACAGAATTACTAGCAATTTTAACACAGAGTTTGTTTTGTCATCATTTTTGGCTTTCTAGTTGAGAGTTTGATTCTCAAGTTAGCCCCAGCATTAAGTCTACTTCGGTATTTGGTTTCTATGGCAGTTTAAAGGGAAAATCTAGATTCAAATAAGTAAGTGGTGGAAATGACAGCAATGTGTGAAGAGCTACTTTTGCAATAGCAGGAAATTCGGGAATCAGATAGCTCCATAAATTGATGATTAGTGATTCATCCTAAATATGAATAACATTTTGACCACTTCTACTTATGGGTATATGTATATATAAACATTTTTCGGTTTCGTCATTGACAAGAAATATAGAATAAATCCATACACACAAAAAAAATTTAGAAAAATGGTTTTACTAAATGTTTTCACGGAACCCCAGACAGTCTTTTAAGGAACCCCTGGGTTCCGCGGAATCCACTTTGGGAACCTCTGGTTTAAGGTAATTCTTCAAGCGAAAGAATTAAGACAACTCAGCTGTTAATTGTTACAGTGCACATTAAGAGTTTTTTATGTCATATTTCACATAAATTATAATGAATCATGACTCGTTAAGCCAAAAGTGCTTGTAACTTTGTAATAGTCATACCATAAACTCTAATTAGAGAATAAAGACAAAATAACACTTTAAGAATCCAAATATTTTGTATTCTTATTTTTTATTGGTCCGTAATAAAAAATTTAATTTTTATAAATTGCCTTAATAATTTCTATAAATGAAAGACTATATTTTTAAAAATATTAATTCAAAGAACGCAATTCATATTTATCATTTATAACTATAAAAACAATAAGAAATATGATGTCCATTTTAATATAAATCAAGGAATTCTGAAGTTATCTTGTACCGGAATAGCTCTACTACGAAGAATTTCTGGAGCAAAACTCTAACAAGCAGCCCCCGAACTATTTTTTTACCCTTTTCTAACAGTGAAATTGTTACTAAGTATAATTCACTGAAATACTACATGAAAATCTTTCTTTTTTTATGATATCTAAAAAAAATCTGAATTTTTATGAATCATCAAAACATTATTTCATGATTAGGATAATGAGATTCCATGATTACAATTGCATTTCAAGCACAATGATTTCCTTTTAGATTCATCCATGAATACACCAGGGATAACATCAGCCAATTCATGGTAATTCTAACAGCCCTCCCGTTATATCTCCCTTTGCGTGAGCTCAATCATTAGTATTCAATTTTAATTCACCAAAGCTTTTAAATAATTAAGTATTAAACCTTCCCATTTATGTTTCAATAGATTACTTTAATGATAAAATTCAAAATAATTAAAGCAAGAATTACGACAAGTTAATGCAGATAATCAAATTAATTTAATAATTTATCAACTGTTATAATAAGTTAGTATTACTAAATTTAGGACAATCAATAAAGAATTCAGTACTGATAAAGTTACATCGTCTTATTTAGCTATAAACCAAGTTTATTACTGCAGCAAAATAGAAAAGATAAGTCTTAGAAAAATACTGTAAACATAATTTGGCTATTAGCTTTAATGGCAAAGTGAATTGCTTTAGCAGTTATTCATTAGAATGAGCCAATTTTCCAACTGAAGGGGAAATGAAACCAACAAGTAATCTACACTGGTGTTTTATAGGAATTGGCATCCATCTTATAATGATACTAGCCAAATAACCTCTGCTTTAATGACTGAAAAAACTAATAATAATACCATAACTATTCATTTACTATGGCTCTATTTTCATATAAGTATAAGTAAAAAAAATTCAACTTTTAAATTTGACCGATTTTCAAGTATTAAGTCCTTCTAAATCTCTTTTAAGGTTTTCTTAATTATGTTTGTGTGCCTGAGTGTAAGTGGGAATGAGTGTATACATTTATATATATTTTGTTGAAATGTGCAGCAGCTTCGGTATTAACGACTTTCAAACTAAGCTGTTCCAGTCTCCTGACAGTCTTACGAATATAAAGTTGTAATTCCCAAATGAGTTGTCCAAAAGACATTGAGACACTTTTTGAAACACTTTAATAGATATCAACAGTTCAAATACAATTGAAAACTAACATCACATGTAAAGAATACAACATAACTTACAAGACAATTGTATATTAGCTTTCAATATTAGATACATCGAAAACTAGTATAGAATGGTCTTCTAAGTTATGTTATATTCTTTACATGTGATGTTAGTTTTCAATTGTATTTGAACTGTTGATATCTATTAAAGTGTTTCAAAAAAGTGTCTCAATGTCTTTTGGACAACTCATTTGGGAATTACCACCCTTATATTCGTAAGACTGTCAGGAGACGGGAACAGCTTAGTTTGAAAGTCGTTAATACCGAAGCTGCGGTACATTTCAACAAAATATGCCTCCAAGAAGATTTGCTGCCAACCTATACTAATATATATATATACAAATTTGTCCCAATAACACGTAATATACATATTCAGGTAACTCACCACAAATGTTTGAAGATAATCGCTCTGAGGCCTTTCATTGATCACGTCCTCACAGAGCAAGTCCTCTCTGACGACGTGATAAACGAAAGGCCTCAGAACGATTATCTTCAAACGTTTGTGGTGAGTTATTTGAATATATATATATATATATATTCGTGTATACTGGCAGCAAGTCTTCTTTTAAACAAGTGTTGTTAAAAAGCACATCGGCTTCAGCATTAATAATCTTTTTAGAAAGATGTTCTGTTTTTTTTGGTTTATGTTTTAATTGTTTCGTTGTATTGTTTGCTGTTTACCTGTTGATGGCCAATGTGGCCGAAAGCTTGTTTCCATTTAGTTCTTTAACCTAGTTTGTGTTAGTGTAGTGTTAAATATAGTTTGTTTCATTAGGTCTCTTGAAGATTGTTTTCCTATTCTTTTCATGGAATTAGGTAGATTAATTTTTGAGCTACCAGTGAATTATAAGAAAATAATAAGGCAAATAGAACATCTTTCTAAAAAGATTATTAATGCTGAAGCCGCTGTGCTTTTTAACAAAATATATATATATATATATATATATATAATTATATATATAAACAGATTCAATAATATATCGACCGTTTGATAGAATAGGTGTTTTTCTTTAATCGGGGTTCGGTCAATTTTCCAGGATAAAAAATCAAACTCTCGTTGCCAACGTTTCGGTTTTATTTAAAACCTTTTTCATAGGCAGAAGTAAGAATTTTTTAACTAAGAAAATGAAATTTACATTATTTAAAGGAACAACAATGTTAGCCGGACAAAACCTTCGACTAGACTCTTTTTCTCTAATCGGGGTTCGGTCAATTTTCCAGGATAAAAAATCAAACTCTCGTTGCCAACGTTTCGGTTTTATTTAAAACCTTTTTCATAGGCAGAAGTAAGAATTTTTTAACTAAGAAAATGAAATTTACATTATTTAAAGGAACAACAATGTTAGCCGGACAAAACCTTCGACTAGACCTCAGTCTAGTCGAAGGTTTTGTCCGGCTAACATTGTTGTTCCTTTAAATAATGTAAATTTCATTTTCTTAGTTAAAAAATTCTTACTTCTGCCTATGAAAAAGGTTTTAAATAAAACCGAAACGTTGGCAACGAGAGTTTGATTTTTTATCCTGGAAAATTGACCGAACCCCGATTAGAGAACACACCTATATATATATACTCGTGTATATATATATATATATTCGAAAAATTGAGAATTCTCTAAGTGTCCTTTTTATTCCTTTTTCTGTCTCGTGCTTTGTGTAATTTAAAGTTTTATATATATGGAGTTAGCTTCAGCTACTCAAAGGGACTAGCGTTCATAACGCGTCAAAGTAGGATAAAATAGTATGTCCAACTATAAAGAAGGAGACTAAGTGTGCCTTCCCTTATTCTAATCATGATTCTCAGCGAGTTTTTCCTCCTCGCTTTCCCTCTACCTCGTATTGCTTTCTCATCTCTCCTGTATCCAACCTTGTCACCTCTCCATCTCTCACCTTTTCTACAGGAGGTTATTAACATTATCTACATTATTGATATGACTGCGTTTACTCCATTGAGTTAAACTTTTATACATCACATTATCGTATTTTAATTATAACTTGAAGAATACTATGTGTTCGAAACCTTTGTTCTTTCAGAAAACATATTTTTATAGAAACTAATTTCATTATAAAAAAAACTGCTAAAGTAGAGTAAAAGAGGTTTATTTATTGCAACCTGTGGGTCACGAATTTCTTTTTACTTAGAGCTCAATATATTTATGGTACAAATTAAGTTAAAAATCAGTCGTTCCTTAATTGTTTTCATTTTATATTCCTGGATTGAAACGTATTTTAAAAATTAGTGACATTTTTTTAGAAAGATAAATTAGGTATTAATTAACAAGAATAAGTTAGTTAATTCTTTTTTACTTTTCAATTATATAAGTTATGTTTTTATTTTACTTTTTAATTGCATTATTTCTTTTAACTTTTAATTAACATTCAAAAATATTGTAATAAATGTCTAATAATGAAGTAAATATAACAAATGAAGTTATTCGCTTGGATAATAAACGTTGAGCAACATTTTATAAATTAAATATTTATTATTATTTCCTTGTTTTTTTTTTATAAAATATAATTGAAAGAAGAAATCTCAAGAAAATAATTGAATATTTGTATTTTTCTTTGGATTCTAAGCAAAAAAGTATTTTATTTTCAACTTGGAACCACTTGAAGTTTGAAAAAGTTTGTAAACTGAGTGGGAAGTGCTAAGTGCAGATGAAGGGAAGTTTGGAATTGATTGCAGTTGAAATGGGTCAAATACACTGCAGATAGAGAGGATTTCAAAGGCTTGCTATGAAACCTCTTTGAGCTATAACAATCATAGCATTGCTTTGAAACTGCAGGGTAACTAAAGACCTTGATTATATATTGCATATGCCAAAAATAATTAACCTTTCTTTTGACAAAACAAAATAATATTATAGTTAGCACAACTAACTTTGTGAATAGTACTTCATTTCAAAATCGACCGGTTTCAGATCATCTCCATCCTCAGGAGTGAAACTTTCAGGGGGCTTCAGTTTGAATGATGGATAATCCAAAAACCGGTGCAATGAGGCTGGTAACTTACGAAGTAAAGATATTTCAAATTCTTCTATTGTTAAAGAAAACGGCGTCATAAATGTATGTAAAGATTGGAATGAATCACGATGAAATCCGTCAATGTTGGAAGGATATTTTTTTATTTTTTTGGTAGAATTGAGTGTTTGCTACAGAGGTTCACCGGCTACATTGATTTCTCAGGGGAATATTGTGATTCCCTAATGATTCTACATTGGGAGTTCTAAATTTTGTACCAAGTATATTTACAACTTTTTCGAGTTAATTTAAAATGATTCAAGTTTATTTTAAAGTAAGTGTGATTAATCCACATTACTCAAACTTATTAATGGACCAAATATAATAGAAAATAATATAATTTAATGAAAAACTTTAAATAAACTACTTTCTTTCCTGTAATAAATAACAATGATTTACTTACTTTGACTTAATAAATTAGATTCACTTATATAAATATATATATAATATATATATATATAATATATATTAAAGATTTCACATAAACACGTGAAATAACAATCAATGATCAAAGCACAAATGAAATGGGAAAACAAGACTAAGATCTTTTAACCGTAACAAGCCGTCATCGTCAGCTTTTTGGGTTTTTGACTCTGACGAAGACCGCTTGTTACGGTTGAAAGATCTTAGTCTTGTTTTCTCATTTCATATTGTGGTTTGATAATACATATATATATATATATATGATCAAACCACAATAAGAAATGGGAAAACAAGACTAAGATCTTTCAACCGTAACAAGCGGTCTTCGTCAGAGTCAAAAACCCAACTGAACACTAGATGCAGAAAACATCTGGTGAGGGGTTGAGAAGAGTGGGAGGAAAGAGTGGTATTTTAAAAGGGTGAAAGCACAGGAAAGGACTAATGTCCAGAAAGGGATGTTTGGGGAAACAAAGGAGTACAGTAAGAAAAAGTAAAAAACTATCCGCTAGCTGTCAACCCTCTTTGAAGAGGCTATTGCCCTCGTGACGAAAGTATCAAGTTTGAAGAGACCGTTACTAATGTTTATAATATTAGATCTATTAAATTTAATTAGAGACGATTCAAAAAGATAAAAAGATAAAAAAGATAAAAAAAAAAAAAAGATACTCGTAATACTATAAAAATCACTAAAGCCGATAAATCTAAAGTAACAGTAATATTAAATAAAAAAGATTACGTCGATAAAATAGAGAATATGCTAAATGATGAAAATGTGTATAAAAAGTTAAGGTCTAATCCTTTGGAAAGGGTCAATAGTTCATTTAATAAAAAAATTAAAACTATCTTAAAAAATCAACCCGAACTTATTACTAAATTTATATCAAAATCCCCTTCTTTGCCATATATGTATGGGTTTGATCAAGACACATAAAGATAATTACCCAATACGTTTAATTGTGAGTTCGGTTGGTTCGGCATCATATGGCTTGTCCAAATGGTTAGTAAGTATTTTAAGCCCCTTAATTGGAAAAATTTCAGGCAGCCATATAAAAAACAATGTAGATTTAATTAAAAAATTAAAAAGCGTCAACATGAACAAAAATTATAGATTAATCAGTTTCGATGTGAAGTCTCTTTTTACGAATGTACCTGTAACTGATCTGTTGAGCTTACTCCAGGAGGAATTAATTAATTATTCCCTTCCCCTTCCATCTACCACTATAATAGAGTTAATTAAGTTATGTGTGGTAGATTGTCATTTTCAATTTGAAAATAATTATTATATACAAAAATTTGGTCTTGCTATGGGTAACTGTTTATCCCCCCTCCTAAGTAATTTATATATGGAGTTTTTTGAGAGTAAAATGTTAAGCTCAATTTTGCCCAAAATGTTAAATGGTATAGATATGTTGACGATATTCTTTGCATTTGTCCCAATTCTTTAAATAAAGTTGATTTCCTAACAAAATTGAATTCATTAGTGCCGACAATCAAATTCACAATGGAAGAAGAAATAAGTGGTAATTTGCCCTTCTTAGATGTCCTGATCCATAGGTTACCTAATGAGTTACGCTTTAGTGTATATAGAAAACCTACGAATGTACTTGCATACGTTCATTTCTATTCATCGCATCCAAAAAATGTTAAAATTTCTGTTTTTAGAAATATGTTTTTGAGAGCCTTAAGAGTTTCCTCTCCAGAATTTCTTAATGAAGAGATTAATAACATTAGGTCAATTGCCCTTTCATTAAAATACCCTCTTCTTATATCGATTTAGCTTTGAAGGGTGCTAAAAAAACTTTCTCTAATACTTCAAAAGAGCCCCTTTTATTATCAAATTCTATAGTTTTTACCATACCACGAATCATTGGACCCCCTTCCAAGATTAGCCAAACAACTTGATTTTAATATAGTGTTTTCTAATCGTAATAACGTGGGTAATATGTTAATAAAAAACTCTCCAAGCGAATTGGAGTCCGCTGGTATTTATAAAATTCCGTGCAAAAATTGCCATAAAATTTATATTGGTATCTTTTTTTTTTTTAATCTTTGGTATCTTTTATCTATTTAGAAATCGTCTCTAATAACATACACCAGATATAACGTAATTATAGACATTAGAAAACAGTAGTGCCTTCAAACTTGCATACTTTCGTCACGAGCAATAGACCTCATTCATATTGAGGGTTGGACAGCTAGCGATAATTTTATTACTTTTTCTTACTGAAAAATCAATGTTGTTTCCAAGAACATCCCTTCTGTGACATTAGTCCTTTCCTGTGCTTTCACCCTTTTAAAATACGACTCTTCCTCCCACTCTTCTCAACCCCTCACCAGATGTTTTCTGCATCTAGTGTTCAGTTGGGTTTTTGACTCTGACGAAGACCGCTTGTTACGGTTGAAAGATCTTAGTCTTGTTTTCCCATTTCTTATTGTGGTTTGATCATTGATTGTTGTTTTCACGTGTTTATGTGAAATCTTTTATATATATATATATATATATAAAATTAGATTTTTATATATATATGGAATTTTTCAAAGCATTTGAAGAAACTTCTAAAAGAAACATTAAAACAGTATTTCCCAAACTAAGCTGTCCCTCACACCTAATATCGAGGGGATGTGGTACAGCACCTCCGTGTTGTGATATCGAGGGTCATTGACTCAAAAAAAGCAGTTAGGGGTGACAATGAAGCGCTAAGGGTGCCTTTCTTTAAAAAATCTGAATGATTCTTATCACCAAGGTAAAAGAACTTGTGATTTAGTTTGTTATTTAAACTTGTTTTATGGCAAACCTTAAGGCGGCTATAAACTGTTAGATTAATGCTAAAGAGATTTAAAAGAATTCAGAATCTATAGTCTAAGAGAAAAGTTGAACAGCAATAGAATGGCTCGTGACCTATTCTGTAAAGGGTAGTAACACAATAGTACCTAAGTGAATATCAAAATGTGAAAACAGGAAAAAAACACGTCCCAATATCTAGAGAATATGATTTACAAGAAAAGTAATCATTATTTATGAAAGATATATTCTGCATTTAATTTTAGTGTTTTTACTTTGAAAAATAAATTGGCATGTGTTTATGGGATAGGGGGGGGGGGGGATCTATGGGGGAAGACAAGAGGGCGCTAGTCTAAAAGTTTTTGGCAAGCACTGCATTAGGAGATAAATGACTTCGTTTAGGGGCGAGGATCAGTTGAATAGCCACCGAGACCTGAAACTTCTCGCTTACAGGCATTATCCCCACACACCCAGCTTAAACCAATGCAATATCATCGCAGGACAATATCATACAACAATTAATCGGCTAACAAAATTTACAGCCATACATTTATTACTGAGAAATCTTTCCATATTTATATAGATTATTATTATATTATTATTATTATTATTTTGCTCAGCAACAGACGATGTGGAGCACACATTCTTTGCATGCAAGAAATGGAATAGCCAGGAAGTGATTTAGTGAAGAGAATTGGTATATTCTCACCAGAAACCATTATGGCCAAAATGATAGAGAGGGCTGACGTGTGGAAAATGGTAAACGGACTACTCAAAAATATCCTCTCTACAAAAAAGAGACACCTAGAAGGGAATAACTGATTCTAAATCCAAGGATGCCTTTCGTAAGGGAATGAATGGCCTAGCCTGAGGTAATGTGGGGAGACAGTTCCAGGTTAGTGTCCAAGAAGAAAAGGGGGTGTTTTTAGTTGGTAGTCTGGTTTACTGAGAGCCTAGCACAATGTGCGTAAACGCATTTCACCTCCTTATCCCAAAAAAAAAAAAAATATTATTATCATTATTATTATTATTTATTCCATTTATTATATTTACTTCATGTCATTACCAGAACTCCTTTGGAAAATACCTGTAAATCACCGTAAACTAGTCAGGAAACTAGAAAACATCAGTAAGAAATTATTCAACGCAGAAGCTGGAGCTAACTTCAATAAGACTTGTTTGAAACAATTCCATATTGAATACTTATGTAGACGTTATAGTTAGACTGAGCAAGAGTTTTTAAGCTGAGTTTATATGCATTTCTTATGAATCATACCTAAGGAACATACTTTATATGTATAATAAGGCCTACAGTATTTGACATCAGTTCATCTGCATCAAAACCTCTGCTAATTAAATTTCAAGAAAATCTAGTTGATTATCATTGATATTACATAGCTTCTCGACCTCATATTCTTACAATTCAAACAGGAGTTTTTGAGGATTTGGCTCAAAGAATAAACTACTGATTATAGCCGACGTTTTTGCTAAAAATTGTTTGGCATTTTCACGGCTTTTTTTTTTTAAGGAAAACTACTTAAGTTAGATGCATTTATCTAACCTCCCTTTGATATCTGATACGATGCTGCTAGATAAATCATATAAGTTAAGTAGTTTTCCTTCATTAAAAGCCTTGAAAATACCAAATAAAATTTGTCGAAACGTTGGCTTATAATCAGTAGTTCATTCTTTAAACCAAATATTCAAAACCCCACTTTGAATTCTAGTTGATTTTCTTCATTTATAAGTTCATGAGTATTTGTAAAATATAGATGTTCATAAACTATTTATACTCTATTGCTCTTGAATAAATACATGCTTTTATTTATCGGCCTTCCTATAATTTTTTATTTACCATACCAACCTTCCAACATTTATAAAATAAAATCATTACAATCAAAAATCCTCTGTACTATCACTAATGCACCTTATTATGCCACAAACCACACTCTTCATAGAGACCTAAAAATCGCTTTTATACATAATTTAGACACTGAAATATTACAAGGCGTTTCATACTAAACTTTCCTCTCATTCAAATCCACTCGTACAAAACCTTGCTCCTTCTTCACCTTCCCAGAATCCCCCAAGACGACTTAAGAGAAGATGGCCGAGGGACCTACTGCCATGATGATCCAGAATCAGGAAACGAAGTAAAAAGTTGAACCAGTGGGTTCATTCTTTGCTCATGTTTGTCAAAGTTATTTGTATTACTCACACTACACATACTTGTTACGCAACATATGTATAGTTGTATATTTAAATAAATATGTTAAAAAAAAAAAGATTTTATATACCAAAATATGTTGTCATATAATTCTTATGCGATGATATTAAATCTTTTCGGAAGTGTAATCGTTTTTTTTTTCTTGAAATGAGGACACAAAAATATTAAATAACGAGAATATAACTCTGAATGAGGCTATGATATTCAACCCTATATCATGACGTGTAGGTCTCAATCCGGAACAGTTCATTATAGTATTCATTCAACATGATTCCTGTTTGATTTTAAACGATTGATATCTAATCTAGAACCTGAAAGATTAAACTTGAACAATTTTTTTTATGAATTTATTTGAAGAGGGGGGAAGTTGTTTTCTTTAAACATGGTCGTCGGAGTCATGGAATACTCGTATTATTGATTACATGTCACTAGTGAAAGAGTCTTAACCTAGATTGAGGAGTGAACTCAGCTGGCGTGACATATTAGTAGAAAAGATCAATAACCGAGACCAAAGCACATTGGAAATTATATCATTCTACTTACTTTTCAAATAGCACAGAGAAATTAGCCTTTAATTTTTTTAACTTCAAAAAAACCGGATGGAAATTAATATCTTCATCGACAAAGAAAAACAAAGTTTATACAAACCATATATAATAACACAGTTTACCATATCCTTGTAATTGGTATATCCAATCATTACATCATTGGCGACTGATCTTATTTGTATCTATAATGCGACTAAGCACTATTTGGTGACAACCACCTGTCACGTCAAACTTTAATCTATGGTAATATCTAACTTCAGAAAAAGATAAAATTCAAATCAGTTTAACTATTGTTTTTAAATAGATAGATAGATAGTAGATCTGCTCCTGAGGTAAACTGTAGTTGGGTTTTTGACTCTGACGAAGACCGCTTGTTACGTTTGAAAGATCTTAGTCTTTTTTTCTCATTTCATATTGTCGTTTGATCATTGATTATTATTTCATGTGTTCAGGTGAAATCATTATATATATATATAAAACTATATTGACACAAAGAACACTCAGAAATGAAACAGAAACTCACTACTATATTTCGATGTCCTCGTCATCAGGAAACGAGTCGCTCCGCAGGCAGACAACGACTGATATATATATATATATATATATATATATAGAAATCTGTCTGCATAACCTTGATTAATTTTTTTTCAAATTACTTAATTGAATTAAATGTGAATCGGAGGTACGAGGGTTAAAATTTTCTTTTAGGGAGGGAAAAGAGTTTTATTTAAAAGAGGGATTTAAACTAACTTTTAAAGGGCTACAATTAAGTTGATATTGATCAAAAGGCATTAAAATATAAATTATAATTATTAAATTTGCCATGATAATCAATTAATCAATAAGATTCATTGTAAATAATATTCAATTATATTTCAAATAACTAATAGGTGTAAATCACAATATAAAGAATGTATGGTCTGCAAGGACGATAAATGAAGGACATAAAAAATACCGACAATGATTCACAATCCATTGTCATCTGGAAGAGATATGGCTTCAAAAGCAATCCAATATACAGGTTTTCGTATGGTTATCCCAGTTTTACCTTTCAAACCGTAATCTCTTCTGGATGACGGGTGTAGAAATATTGAAGTGAATACACCTATACATATGGAATGCATTTTTATATTTTTTTCGTGTTTTTTTGTTACAGATATATTTTTATACTAGCGAATACAAATTGCATAACAATGTTTAAATTCTTAAAAAATATAACCGATAAAAATTCTGAAAGTTGCAGTGTCTGTCTGTCAGTTTGTATCAGATTGCTTTAGAAATAGACTTCCATAACCATATATATATATATATATATATATATAATAATATATATTGCATATAAAAGGCATATGCAATTAGTAGCAAAATATTTAGTTTATAATATTTTAAAAATAAGCAACTTTAAAGAAAATTGAAAAATGCATGGACAATAACTACAGATTTTATTTTTTATATCTGTTATTTAAAAAATGTTCTCGTCTTTGAAGCGCTAGAAATCTCAGCGAAATGTGAATGTGCTCAATTAGCACATTCATTTATGTTTAAATTTTGCTACAAAACATGAAATAGTTCATAGTTCATTATAACAACTTATCAAACAATTATAAGAAAAGAAAACGCAGAAACACCCACTCCAACTTACTCACTTCTTCTTCTGATGACAAAGAGGTCAAAATATTGATGTGAGTTGTGAAATAGCAATTCTGTCAAATATGTTAGATTAATTTTTCTTTCTAACGTAGTGCAATCACTTATTATGTGGTATTTACTCATTGTAGGGTAAAAAGGTGATGAAATGGTCTCCACATATAAACATTTTAATGGTATAAACAACGCGTTTCGAACACGTAGTGTTCTTCCTCAGGTATTAATAAAAATGCAATGACATTTTATCTTTATTTTGTTTTTATTTTGTACTATATTTACTGTATACTATAGATAACTCTATGGTGTCATTGTATTTTTTAGTTAATGCCTGAGGAAAGAACACTACGTATTCAAAACGCTTTATTTATACCACTAAAATTTTTATATGTGGAGACCATTTCATTAACTTTTTACCCTATATAGATTAATTTTTATTACATCAAGATTTGATAGTGTTTTATTAGGTTGTACTTCATTCAACTGATGAAATTAAGAGCTGCTACTTACTAATTAACGTTAATTACTAATAATTGTTAAATGTATTTTTTGTCTAATTGCATTCTAAAACGTTCCTGATATATAACCTTATATCAATGATCTTCCTTTTTATTGGACAGTTTTATCCTGACAAATTCCAGAATCACTAAAAATTTAGTTCAGGCACTACAACGGAGAAATGTCAAAAGAGAGCAACACAAAACTTCTTAATTAATGATTATCACAAGCTGTTTCCCGTGAAAAGCGAGGGAGGGTTGGCACTTTACAAGGCAATCAAAGTCGTATGGCACCTCAGAGAAGATTTTTTGTTGTTTTAAAAGCGTTTTCAGAGTTTACCCGTGACACGGAAAAACAACTGCATGGTTTTTCGTTTACAAGATAATAATTAAACAGGAAGAAACAGGCAGTGACAGCTTCGTGACAAGTTCAATTTCATTAACCTGACTGAATGTGCTCTCTCTGATCTAACCTGAGATTTCGTTTTAGTGGATTACTTCATTAAATGTTTTAGTAGAAATCGAAATAGTAATCCATAGCAGGTATCTCTGTTTTAGTAGCCCTTCCTCTTTTTTGCTCCTGGTTCAGTTACTTGATTTCATCAAAAAAACTCATCCAGCATTATTTTTTTGGGTATATGTTAAAAGAAGTCTGTCTTCAATACAATCTTAACGAGAATATATCACAAGAGTCAAATGATCACAATCCGAATTGGACGTTCAGAATGTGTATACCAGCATTCTTGTCACCAGGGTAGCTCAATGGCTTGCGTGATCGCCTCTGGACTGGTAGATCCAGGTTTCCATTCTCACTCTGGCCTCGATTTTATTTCATCGGAGTTGAAACAATCTGCGAATGTCTCTCGGAAAGGACGTTTACTTGTCGGTCCTGAGCCTGTACTTGCTAAAGATTACTACTCTAAATACACCTGAATTAATCAAACTTTAAAACTCCCAATGTAGATTCAAGTGGTGTTGTGGTTCGCTGAAACCTGGATCTACCCGTTCAGAGACGAGCAGGCAAGCCGTTGGGCTACCCTGTTAACAAGAAGTGCTAATGTATATATTCTGTACGTCCAATTCAGATGATGATCATTTGACTCTGGTGGCATATTGTCGTTGAGATTACATTAAGACAGAATGAATGCCAAATAATAAATGAACCACAATTGTCACCCTTAGAACAACAATAAAAGGTGAAAAGTTGAAAATGCAACACTTCTGTCACCATTAGATTATCATCTCAAATGGCAAATTAGTTACCGCCAGGGATAGCAACAGCTCAAGTAAAACCACAACATCATCGGTCTAATCTTAATTGAATTTTCAGTAAATTGACTGTCAAAAAAACTCTCAGAAAAAACAACAGAGGTGTTATCACTTGGTTTAGAAGCGTGATTTGTTTAAAAAAATAACGATTAAATGATTATTGAATTGTGAAATCTAGAGGTATAAGAGAAAATGATATAGAACCTTTATCAAGTTAGTTCACTTTGTGTTTGGGATCATTGAGGTTTATCTAATCTTTGTCCCTCAATGTTTATTCCACTCGCATTTCCAGTTCTACCGCTACCCCGCACAATCTCTCAAACTAATACAGCTTCCGGGACTATGAATCCGACGTCTACATCTCTGAAAATATCAGAATGCCGGCAATTTTAAGCGAGAACATTTTCATTCCTCCGTGTATTCCTCACCAAACTAAAGTCACACTGAGAAAATTCTAAAATTCAATCGTAGATTTGTATTCGTTTCGAGTCAGTGTTACGAAAAGGTCTGTTGATAGCTTCATTGTACGACAAGTGTTTGGTGCAACGATATATAAAATATTATGGGACAAACAAAATTTTTTGTTAAAACACAGATATTAAACAACATGATTATTTGATATTAATAAAAATCAATTGCAATAATGTATTAAGGGATTATATAATCAACGCATTATTGTGATTATGCGCTATGTTGACTCTGAGTAATTTATCTCAATTATTGTTTACTTTTAGAATTCATAATAATTTTATATATGTTATGAAACCCCTTATATATAATATCCTTAAAATGGTCCATGATGGCCGAAACGTGTCGGATTACAGAAATAAAAATTTTGGTGAAAATATGTATCTGGTCCCGAACTTATGGAAGTTATATATGAGAAGATTGAAAAAATTAATCAGATAAGTTATAAAACTAGAAATAGGCATTGTTTTTAATAGAACTTGTATATATATATATAGTTCAATGTACATAAAGAAACATAGAGAAATTAAAAATACACACTTACAGTCTCTAATTTTCGGTTGAACCGTCTTCAGGAGAGATAAGAGAGGGAAACCAAGCGCACTGGTACAGAGACGGTTGGGTCTCCAACCTATGTTTCTTTATGTACATTGAACTGTATTTGTCCATTTCGGATCGTATTTTCATCGAAAAAGTGTATATATATATTATATTTAATATACTATATATTAAATATATGATATATTAAATTTATTATATTAACTTTAAATTACACAAAGCACGACACAGAAAAAGGAATAAAAAGCCCACTTATAGAATTCTCAATATTTTGAACTGTTATTCGTCATCAGGAGTAGACTAGAAGAGAGGACGAAGTGAGAGAGACCTCCTCACATCAAATAACGGAACGCCAATCTTATATATATATAGTAAATATTAGTATTAGTGTAGTAGTCATGTATTTGAGAATAAAATTTGTGATTTACATAGTACTATATACTTATAGTACTCCATAGAAAGGAGTGTTTTATGGACAAAATATTTTGTTTTAATACAGTACTTGATTGTACATTTGTGTAAATGTACAATACAAGTAATGTAAATGTTTAATATAAGCACATTTTGATGTACTTGTGTATTTGGGAGTACATTTTGAAGGTTCTGCTTGGAAATAGGGAGATCTCTGCAAAGAGGTCAAAGTTTATGTTGACTTCACATCTCATTCGTAACCACAAGCACACTGGAACAAACCAGTTCAAGTATACTTGAGAGCGTGTTTCCGACTAGAGAGTACTCATAAAGCCTTTGGCAGCCTTGTTTGCGTATTCCCCCATGCCTCGGCACTCTGTTTCTGTCACCAAACAGCCCCCCGGTGTTTGTTTAGTTTAAGAAAGTCTAAATCTGAAATGTTCAACACATCCATCTACTTTTAAACAGAAAGACATTAAGCTAAACAGCTATAATAGCAGCACTTGAGTATTATTTTATATAATTATAAGTTTAAAAAAGAATTTCTAAAGCACATATCAACTAAATTATTTATAAAAAATAAGATCAATGAGACACATCTAGATATCATAAAAAAAAATGATATCAAAACAACAAACTTCAAAGTGTGTGATAATATTTCTTACCCCTATCACTAAATTTGATTCACAATAAAGTAAAATTAACTCAATATATGTACTGTTAAAATCCCGGAAAACGGTGAATTAGCGTTTCAAAATCCATTATACCCCTCTCTACCTTTTCACCTACGGTATCTAATCTGGGATAAACAAAAACTCCCTTTCAGAGTGGGATCTAGCTTGTTTTTCATTTAAATTAACCCCTTTTCTTACTATAACCTACAACCAACCATTTATCTTCTTTACTAAAAAAAAAATTTTTTTTTACCTAATCATAGATTTAAATTCTAATTTATTTTTCAATTTGTTTATATACACATTAACATAAAGAAAGGAACACAGAAAATCACTAAAGAACTTCAATATTTTGACATCCGTTTTAATCAGAAAGAAGTACGAAGTACTTGCGTTGAGGAGCGAAACTGCAATTGCAGTTTATAATTATTATAATATAAATTATAATAATTTATAATTTATAATGTTTGCTCAGAGAACAAACAAAGTTCGTTACTTCCTTCGTTCTTACTTTGTTAGCTCTCTAATGACATAAAGTGAAAGGTCTCAGAACATTAATATCTTTTGTATTTGTTTTCCTTTTCTTTAGACTTCATATATATATATATAAATTATTTATACCTTTTTCGTTGGAAATACGATCCAAAACGGACAAATATAGTTCAATATAGACAAAGAAACATAGAGAAATAAAAGAACACACTTACAGTCTCTAATTTTCGGTTTCAACCGTCTTCAGGAAGACAAGAGAGGGAAACCAAGCGCACTGGTTCAAGACGGTTGGAGACCAACAGTGTGCCGCATGCGCGCCCGGTCACAAAAATAAGGTAGACAGGAATCAATTTATAATTACATTAAATTAATGGAATATGAAAACAATAAATAAATAAAAGAAAAAATTGAAAAATTGAAATCCCTTATTTTTTTCATTTTTTCTTTTATATAATTTATTTTTTCAAATATCCATATAGATTAATATGTAATTATAAATAGATCCTGAATCAAAACTTACCTTAATTTTCTGTGACCGGCGCGCATAGCGGCAACAACTATTGGTCTCCAACCGTCCTGAACCAGTGCGCTTGTTCCCTCTCTTATCTCTCCTGAAACGATTCAAACCAAAATTAGAGACTGTAAGTGTGTTCATTTTGATTTCTCTATGTTTCTTTGTATATTGAACTATAATTATATATATAAAATATAAATATGATATATTCCCTCCCATCTTTCATCCTCCTCACCAGATGTGTTTCTGCATCTAGTGTTTCAGTTGGGGTTTTGACTCTGATGAAGACTGATTGTTAAGCTTCAGTGATCTTAGTCTTTTTTTCTCAATGGTCAAACACTTCTCAAAAAAAAAATCTTCATACAAACGTTTTGTCTATATTTTTAGATATCCTTAGGGCTACATCAATGTAGAATTAATTACTATAACATGAAGAAAATAAATGCATTATTTATATGGAAATACATTATTACTTTGGTATTCTTCTATTGAAAAAAATAACATCCCTTTGTTACCTAGAAATACCATGGTATTTTATTATTTATATACTATATAAATAAACAAATAACACATATTTATAAACTATATTATTTATATCCATATCAATATAAATAAAGTAATTTATTTTTTTCACGATATTTTAGTTAATTCTATATTGATGGAGCTCGTAAGATATCTACAAATAAAAACGAAATGTTGGCTTAAAGATGCAAAAAAAGAAAATAAAAGAAAAATCTAAGAGGACAAAAACAAGAACAAATAAATTCGGATTATTTGGTTCATTGTGAAAAATAAAAAATCAATTTCTCACTGACTATCCTTTTATAAAAATGAAGTAAATAATACATTTCATAAATGTAAGAAAAGTGATTTAAAATCTAACAGTATGACAAGTTATTTTTCAGTATTTAACAGTATGATGCTACGTAATATTTTTCATTTTTTTGATTTTTTTTTGACAACTATTATTACTGATTGATAATGTTAACTTTATGACGAAAAAACGTAAACTTTTACTATATTGGTGAAGTCAAATAAAACTTTTTCACAAAGCTCCAATTTGCTTGTTATAGCCAGTAAATACTCAAAAATGACACACTGTATGCGTGAAATGTTTCAAATACTCTGATAAGAAAATTAAAGTGAAGAAATATATCAATGCTAAGGAACAACGACGAGTTATTTAAACTTCAAAGTTATGATTCAGGAGAAATCGCATGCTATAACTAATCATTGTCCCTCAATGTTTGTTTCCAATTCTACCATCTACCCCGCAAAATCTGTCAAATAAATACAGCTTCCGGGACTAAAAGTGTAGTTTTTTTTAGTACTTCTATACTCTTATAATAGGTCGCTTTTTTCATTAAAAGTATTATAAACTGCGTTGTAGTTTTGCACACTTCTGTCCTCCAGGACTGTCTGGCATACACTATAGTGGAGAGTGCAATACATTATTTTTATTATAATTGAATACACAAATTTTTACAATTTGTTTACGACACTTGAAAGGTAATGACAGGCTACAAGCACTCTATTAAAACTTCACGAGACCTCTCATAAAACCGTGTGTAGTTATATATAAAATAATCCTCTTTAAATATCTTCTCATGTGCTTTAATAGGATAAAAGGTTTTACGAGTTTTAATCCAATGCTTTAATTAATGGGGCAGTATTCCTTTCATTTAAGTTATAATACCAGTAAGTCCAGCTTAAAATGGTGTATTGAACATTCTTTAACTACCCTGGCCATTCCCAGCATCCCTGTCACCGTAACACACTTCATAAACAGAAATACATTCATTGTTCATTCTCCGATTTTATTCCATAACTTCATCCATGAATAACCTATGCTTCTTTGTGTTTTAAAATGATTTATTTAACCAACATTGCCAAACAAGTCATTTAGCTTGAAAAATTAAAAAAATGAAAAACTAAATTTATGAAATTATTATGTACCAAATCACTGTCTGATAAAACAAACTAGTAAAATGGTTTCAAATACAAATTCAAAGTATGTTATTCTCTTTTTAGCCTACAATGAGTAAACACCACAGAATAGCTGATTTCACCAATTTTAACTTATTGACAATATTATAATACCAAAACAATCTTAGAATATTTGTTATGTTACTATATGTATATTTATATATATAGTTCAATGTACAAAAAGACATAGAAAAATTAAAAGCACACACTTAAGTCTCTAACTTTCGGTTTGAACCCTCTTCAGGAGAAATAAGAGAGTGAATGTTTCTTTTTCTACATTGAACTATATTTATCCGTTTCGGATTGTATTTCCAACGAAAAAGTAACCGTTGGGTTACTAGCCGTTGCGTCTACAATGTGCTTGGTCTCCCTTTCTCTTTTCCCCTGAAGACGGATTACCCGAAAATTTGAGTCTGTAAGTGTGTTTCTTTTACTTTCTGTGCTACCTATCTTCAATTTTGAACTGTTATTGTGTCCAGTTTGGATCGTCTTTTGGTTTATCAAGTGAATATATATATATATATAAAAGATTCCACATAAACAAGTGAAATAACAATCAATAATCAAACGACAATATGAAATGAGAAAAAAAGACTAAGATCTTTCAACCGTAACAAGCGGTCTTCGTCAGAGTCAACCCAACTCTAACTTTTTTCCCATTCGCATTGTGGTTTGATCATATATATATAAGCACCTAACATCAACATTTTAATAAACACTTACTAAACAAGATTTAAAATTAATTTAAACCTTTTTTGTAACCCAAACATTATGTCACTACCTGATAAATATCAAAATAAAATAAATTTTAATACTTTATGTTAGTACCCACGATGTACTATCGGTAATAACTCGGAACACGATTTGGGGAGGATTTCTTCGTACTAAGTTGTTTTTCTTCGTAGTTAGAACTAAGAGTTTTATCATGTAGTAAATTAACTTACGATTTTAGTAACATAGATAAAAATAATAAAGATTCATAATAAATAAGGCATAAACAATTAAAATAATTAATTACTTTTTATTAAAATAATGTGTTTTTATAATATTTAAATTTAATAAGTAAACTTTATTTATAAGTTACATTTTTTCTTTTCAGATAAATTATTTAGTGTGGGTTAAAAAGTTAACTTTGGGGCACAAACTGTGCGCAGGAATGTTTGTGTTTGTGAGTGACAGATGTGTTAAGTAACTGCGAGTAAAACTTACTGGCAGTTACTTAACTCTTACTGGTAGTAGAGTATTACCAACTTCAAATGTATTTTATTTAGATTTATTAATGAACCCCGCAAAAAGTTAATTTACTATAATAATATATTGGCCAAAAACTGTGATGATCTCCACTAAAAAGACTACTCGTGGGCTTTGAAACATCCCACGGTGAAACGTGCAGTGTATTATCCACAAACTTGTACATATACACCCATCGACATATGCACACATAAACCTCATCAAAAAACAGAAAGAACTGACCAAAGCTGTCGTTGTTTAGTTGTTAAATAACTATTTTAACAACAATTGTTTGTTAATAACTATTTGTTGCTACCTCAAAGTGTGTGAATCTGTTAAAATTTCGAACAACAAGTTAGTTTTTTTTTCTACTTTAATATATAAGTAAAAATAATAAATTTCATATATTTGTGATTTCTCTGTAATCATAAATGTCCATGCATGGCATTGAATACATCTGTTAGCTTCGACTTTGTGATACCATAACTAAAGTCACTAATTTCAGCAATGTGCAGGTCACATTGCCGGGCTCATTGTTTCTCATACATTTTGCCTTAATCAAGTTTCCTAGGGAAGGACTCTTCATTAAAGAGTACTTAATATCTCACAGGAGACGGACAGGTTTACGATCTTTCCGACAGGTGGCGAGCACAAGATTTTCACATCACCCTCATAAATATTATAGGGTCCTCACCTATAATCTTGAGTATTAAAGACCATAATGCTACTTGATACACAACACATAAACCAGACCTTGTAAACTTCTGGATTCAACAACAGTTTGTTTTCAAAATTTCTTACATCTGAAAGCTTTTTTAATAAAGTAATAGTAAAAGTTGTTTTAAATTATTGTTGATATTTATTTATTTGCTAATTGTTCGATTCATTAATTTATTTTTTTCTGTAAGTCAATGAAACAGTTTTTCCATAAAGTCAAGAGGTCTGCGTAAAAGATTGATGTGCACTCCAAAATATAGGTTATTTTAGGTTATGTTGCTGCAGTAGTCCCATAAGGGAACACACATGGGCCAAATATTAACCCTTTTTGATAACACATTATGAAGATTGATTCCACACTGAGAATCCTAAATTCCTAACTCATTTGTATTTAGAGTAGGGGATTTTAACGAGTACCTGTCATGGTACAGGCTCGGGGCCGACGGCTTAACGTCCTCTCTGTAGAACGACGTACACAGATTTATTGACCTATCGCGTGAATAAATCGGGGGCCTGAGTGGGTATTGAACCCCGGGCCTACCAGTCCAGAGGAGAGCACGTTGCCACAGGGCTACCCTGACCCCATACAACAAAAACCAACCGTATCCGAAATTATTTGAGTTGCTTATAATATAAACTAATACAGGTTCTGGAACAATTTCAAATTCCAATTTATGTTTTAAATGATGCCTGTATAATATTGTAAAATCGTTATGAAACTTATCAGGCAAAGGGTCGTTCACAGAAAACAAAAAAAAAAATATTTTACGTATTTTCTTTTAAATTAAAAAATCCAATCTTCTATTTAACAAGTTCATTAATTTCACTAATTGAACAATACTAAGAATCCGCAGCACTCTTTAAAGTGAAATCAATCAATAAGGCTAGAGTTTTAGCAAGCTTGTGGACACGATACTCTACCTCTCGTTTGACGGACCGTAATGCAATTTTACCCAATAACAGCCACTTATGAGAGGATGCACTATAGAGTTTTTGAAGAAATTACTTTGACAAAAAGGGGCATGACAGTACATTTTATTGATTCAGAATATAACTTAAACATTATCCAGTTAAATAAACAGCTAACTGGAGAATAATGGAATAATCTGAAAAAAAAACTTAAAATGACTATGCCATAAAAACAAATTGAAAGAAATTATGATTACTGTAAAAGATAATACAGGTATAAAAACTCAATTTGGAAGAATGATAACCTGCTGTAAATTTTTGGGTTTTGTTTGCATGAACTTAAAAATATTTATTCAGTATCAAGTCAAATTCGTGATCTATTTACAATTAATATGAAATCAAAAAAGAATAAAATTCTGAAAACTATAAAAACGAACCATAAATTACCGTAATTTATTTATAGTCTCTAGATGAAAGTCATTGGGGTTGACAGTTGGAAAATGAGTTTTCAACAAAAATACATGTTTTGAAGTCCCCTGAGTGCAATAAAATAAGCTTGGCGTATTAATCTATGTGTGTGTCAGCAAAATGCCTCAAAAGCGAAAAGTTTTATAATTACTAAATTTTATGCTGAAGTTTCTACTGGCACTGAGAGAGAGAACAGCAAACTCGCCACTGACATTTTCTATTCTTATAGGTACTTTAAATGGAAAAAAAATCGTGGTGTCACCAATAATGTGTTATTAAATGTTTGTTAAAATCTCTGTAATCTGGATTTTTAGTTGACATTTAATAGTAGATAGGAAGAAATGTGCACGCAGATTACCCTTGAGAATCAAAGTTCATGAGAAACTGTTTTCAAATGGTGATAAACGTGACCAGATTAGCCCAATGGTAACGTGTTCGCCTCTGGACTGGTAGACTGGTAGCGGGTAGACCCACTCTGGCCCTCGATTCATTCACGTGGTAGTTATATGTATAACGGAGAATACATTAAGTCGTTTTGTCTCAAGCCTGTACTATGTTAGCTACTCATTAAAGATCCCTACTCCAAATACACTTGAGTTAGATAAAATTTATGACTTCCAATGTAGAATCAAACTTCATTGTCTTGGTATCATAAAGGGCTAATATTCGGTCTGTGCGTGTTCCCTAGTGTGACCGCCACTGCAACCTAACATATTGGTGATAAACAAACTATCAATATATTTTTGTCTGCACCGATACCAAGCGAAGGACAGTAAATATACTGTCCCTATGTAAAAGACCATAAAGCATTGATGATGTTTTCGTGTGATGGATGGTTGTCTACCAAAAAGCTTTGATATGAATCTACTTATCACACATATTAAACAATTTTAAGTCACAGGTATAAATAGTTCTTGATGTGTTTTAACAACCCTATCATTTTTCTAACGTAGTGCAATCAGTTATTATGTGGTATTTACTTATTGTAGGGTAAAAAGCTAATACAATGGCCTCCACATATAACAATTTAATCGTATAAAAACGCGTTTCGAATATGTAGTGTTCTTCTTCAGGCATTAACTAAAGATGAGTGTCTATGGTACAACACACAAAAATAATTACCTATTATTTTTGAGTATAAATACAGGAAAGGTACTTTTTCGCATTTTATGATAAAATTGCCATTACTTTTAAATTGATTTAGAAGTGATTCAAGGAACTTAAATTTCCAGATATGACTTATTATGAGTATTTCATAAACTTATAATATTAAAAGCGTAGTACTACCGTAGAAATAATAACTGATAAGTTTCACCTGCAGTAACATGTCAGATTGTTCTAGAACAATTATTCCAATTGTGCTATAACTGATAAAGTGGATAGCTGTATTAATAGAAATGAAGTCATTAAATTGATTACCTATAACTTTGATAATACGTCTATACTAAGGATCCTTGGGGGTCGCGAAATGTTTGAAATTGTTTATTTTTAAATAGAAAATAAAAGGACTAAATTAAATAAATAATTTATTTATTAATGCGGCACAGCAATCTCATTAAAGTTACTATTGATCAAATTTATTTTAATTTTCCCTTTTTATTTGTAGTTATATTTTATTTTTGTTCTCACTAAAGGGTCGCGATGTAAAAAAAGGTTGAAAATCCCTGGTCTAAACGATTAAACCGAAACTAAAATAAAATAAAACCGAAGCTAAATTGAATGAAAAGGACTTTGACATTATGTTTACTTGTAGTAAGGTTGTTTCTAGCTCGCTCTGGATTATTTAATTACTTGTGAAGTAGAACAAGCCTTGTTTTGGTTTTATTAATAAAGCATCTTGTCATTAGTGACTGAACTAAAATCTTGATAATTGCTAATAATGGGTAAACACTACACATGACTGACTACATAATGAACATCAGTAATTAACTCACACGGGAATTAACCAATCAATCATGACGCTCGATCTAATTAAAAAAAAACTAATCAATCAGATGAAAATAAACATAAAGACATTTTTTTTCATAATCCACCAACTGGATACATTAATTAATACTATTAACTGAACCGATTGAATAGCAATATATATACATTTATTTAAATAATTTCGAATATATACATATATAAATTTTATTTAAATAAATTCGAATTTGTATCACTTAAGTGTCTCAATTTATGATAATAACTTATATTAATAAAATAAATACTATATCCTTTTTTGCGTAATCTATAATTTATATTCTGCATTAATCTCCTTTAGGTAAAAAAACTTAAGTGTAACGGAACTATAGACAATTTAAATTGTTTTCTTTATACTCAATTTATTACTAGAGTTGGAGATGCAATTAAATTGCTTCGCGGGCAACGACGGGTATATCAGCTAATACTATATAATAATGAAATGTTTGTTTGTAAGGTTTCATTTTTTATATTTTTTAATTTTTTGGTATTTAATATAACTATACTTGTTTCTATGTGTAGGTGGGTCGGAGTCCTATTTAAACAACAGCTTCTACGATGAAAATAATTGAAGGAACTCTTAGGGATTGGCTCTGAAGAAGGGGGTTTGGATGGGTTAGCACAGTGATGGCAAACCTACAACATGCGTGTCACTGCTGACACGCAAGCTCATGTTTTGGTGACACGCATCTTCAAAGATAAAAAAAAAATCATACTCGTAATTCTGTATGTTTAACAACAAGCCTGTGACGTCCCCTTATAAGATATCGCTGAAAAGCCTCGGCAATAAGAACGTCTTAACACATCCACTTCCACTTCCTAAGACAGAAATAGTTTATTCTGATACCTTGTTTAACTCTTCAAACATGTTTTTAACCAATGTACACCTTTTTGTGCTTTCCCAAAAGCAAAATGAGGTTCATTTCTGATTTGGCGCTCATTTTAACAACGACTACGACACATTATTATTTTCCAAAGTAAATTAATGAACTTCTCTTGTTGAAGTTTATAAATATCTAAATTTCATAATTAACTAAATCATACAGACGGCGTTTTTAAACAAACCAGTTGTTTATAAACTGAATTAAAATTTCACCGTTCCACATATCATGGGAATAGAAAGTTTGATTTTATTCCCTAGATAACAGCATATTGAATATAAATAAACCTTTTGCATATTTAGTTTGAATCTTTTTTGCATAACAAATGCACTTAGAGCTAACTTTTCTACCAAAATATTTATATTTTCAATAAAATACTAATAATAGTGTCGTCGTAGAAATGTTTAATAAAAAACAACACGTTTCGAACTTGTAATGTTCTTCTTCATGTTATCTAAAATATAAATACACCAAAGAGCGCTTAAAGTTAAGACGTTCAAAGTATATTGAAATAATAGGGATCTAAAGATTTGGATGACAATAGTGGAAAGTGTTGAAGGATCATGAAACGGAAAGGGGAAAGAAGGTTAGGGATAAACGTCTGGTGCTTTTGTTGAAAGAAAGTGACTTTTACAAGAAAGTTAACGTTTAAGCTGTCCAACTAACTTTAAAATTAAAAGTATTAACATTTATTTATTTCATCTATTCCGATATGTGTTTTGCTTACAATATATAATTGTAAGGTATTTGCACACACTGGGATCGCTGACCCCAGTATTGAATGCATATGAGTCGCCCGGCATGTTTTACCTTAGAGATGGCAGATCCAATTGCTTTTTTATCATATAACATAACCATTACGATCACTAACTGAAATTCAATTTCAAATAAAGTTTCAAAACTGTTTCAATTTTTATCCATTATGTTCACAAACGAGCCACATCTAACAAACCTGTATTTAAAGAAGAATAACAAACCAAATTAAACAAAAAATACAGTAGCTGTTAAAATTTAAACTTTGCATTGTTTTCTTAAGGAAGAAATTTATTTTGGATACATTCGACAAAAAAATATATCTTATTCTTAAGGATGGATAGTTAGATTTAAAGCCTTATGCAAGTGATTCCAGATAAATTCCTATAGTGTTAACAATTTAAACTTAGAGGGTTTTTTTTTCTCCTTGGTTCAACAATGAACTGGAAAGAAGCTAGTCTTTTAACAGTTAATACAGTTGCTTCTTGGGGCATTTGGGAAAAATCTTTTCTTAGTGATTCTGTTTTTAAGGGGATGATTTAGTATGGAAAGAGCTTTCAACTACAAATATTTATCTGTTCTTTAATAAAATATGATTTTTCAAAAGAAAAACTAATTGTTAAAGCCTAATTTCACAAAATACTCTCTTGCAGGGTAGATAATGATCGGGCTACTAAGCTAAGTGAAAGAGCAGTTCCATAACTATTAAAGAAAATATTACAAAGAAATTACAAATTTATGAAAGACTAATTATATATATAAAAAAAGGAAGAACACCCATAAGTTCAGATTAAAATAATTCATTTCAAATTCAGATAAAATAAATCATGTTTTGTTTTAGCGATTCTTGAGTTTCAGAATGGTTAAAACCGACTGACTGAAATCAAAAAAACCGGCCATTTATATAATGTAGTCAAATGAAATAAAAACATCCTGAAAATATATTGTTTGTTAAAAAACCTATTTTTTCGAGAAAATTTACCTATAATTTCTTGAAGACGAAGTACAGTTACATTTAAAAATATCAAGGCAATTTTTCAAGGAATATGGTAATCGTATGGGCAAAAAGTGCCACCAGTATATCATAAAACAGGTGATTTGGTTTACATTTAAAATGCAAATATACCGTAATAAGTTAAACCAAGTTTGAATTATAGCATTTCCGAACCTAAACATTTTATAAAGTTGACAGCACAAAGGAAAAGAAGAACATTTCGATTTTTTTCCAACAGGAATTTGCTTCTCGTTTTCTCCGCATAGAGTGTCTTTAACCTACCTCAACACTAATTCCACCTGTAATCTTATAATTTTTTTTCTTACTGTCAAAAAGAAGATGGACGATATAATTTCATATCTGTATTTAATATATATCGTTTGTATATTTATTTATAAAACCAAATCAAATAATATTATTCTTATTTTGATAAAGGTTTTCTAGAACATTTTAAGAAAAATATACCTCGATTATCTGATAAATTCTCTTTATATTTGACCAGTTTTAAAATTACCCATATTGTTGGACACAACTTTAAAGGTAGACTAACTCAAAAAATAGGATGGTATATTTTGTTTTCCATAGAGTCGTTTTGTTTTTTAATTTTTCTTTTTTCATAATACGAAAAATGTTTTATTATAATTCTTAAATTTAATTTCCTAATAATATTATAGAAACCGTTATATATGTTTTTTGAAAGAACATATTACTTTTTAAAACATATAAACATAATTGTGCTGCTAAAAGTTAATTAATAAAATACATTACCATCGGAAAGATAGTTTTTTTTGTCCATAGCAAATTCTAGGTTAGAAATATAATTACTAAGCCATAATTTTTAAATTATCCAATTCCATTATTTCTTTTGTTACGACTGTACCAGGCACTTGCCGAAATTATAAATTTTCATATTTTGAAAAATATTGTGTCAAATAAAATTATTATTTTAATTGATGTTGAATCAATTGAAAAATGAAAAACTGATGTTTTCTCTGATTAAAAATAGTTGGAATTTTTCAGGTTACATTACGGAAATGAGAGTATGAAGTATTTAAAGAAGTTTGTGAAGCAAAGTAGTTGTGTATTGGCAGAGGAGGATGACAGAGGTATGGAAGTTAAACTAAGATGGTCAAACCTGTAGTGGTGTGTGGGGGACCCCATGGCTATAACGAGAGGAGTCACTGAGATCGGCACCTAACCACCATGGACAGCGCACTTTATCAGTGGCGATGCAAGGGGCACGGAGGAGAACCACGCACTGAGCAGGCAGGCGGACGTCGGCGCAGACGCGAGCCTCCCAGTCGATCGCCCCTAATCCCCCCAACGCATGTCACGCCCAACAAGTGCTGCTCAGGGGGTGTGGGCCCTCAACCCTCAAGAACTCTGGACCGCTTCTTCTCCATCAGCCCATTAAGACCATAAATCAAACGTCGTGAAATTAAAAAAAAATCAAAGGACATAAACCAAGATATATGCTTCTACAACCTTTTCGATCAAATTTCGAATGGAATTTGCAAAAGTTTTGCCAATGGCATACAGATCATAGTTATTTGCATCATGACCCGCGTTTATTATTCCTAACATTACATTACATAGTATATTTATATAAAAATAAACACTTTTTCCTCTTTCGGAATTTGGTCAGGGTTAATATTTAGAATCACCTTTTCGCCAACGTTTTGTCTTTGAGTAAGTAAGTTTTTTGAATTTTTTGTGATGAATGTAAAGTAGATATGACAAATGTCCATTGTTTTTGTTAGTTTATAGCCCTGAGGATGTCTTAAAATAAAGACTAAACGTTGACGAAAAGGTGATTCTAAATATTAATCCTAACCAAATTCCGAGAAGAAGAAAAAGTGTTTATTCGTAATTGTTGTCAAGAAAACCATACCTTATTATAAAAAGAAATACATTATTACTCTTACCCATGTTTAACAAACGTAAACATATTCTTTGCGTCCTTCAAATGTTCTGTTCCTCCATTTACTTTACGCACCAAGTGACCGATGGCCTCATTTCCTCTTGCTGCATATCAATGTCACCTTTATTAATGGATATTTTCCTACTTTCTTTCATACCATACTGACTAAAACTCAGTAGTACATTCATTTTAAATGCCCCAAATGAAGCGAATTCCTAGATATCTTTACATATGCCTTCATAAAATTTTTATAATATCAAAATTTAGATTAGCAAATTAACCGATTAATAAATATATTTTCAGATCGAGACAATCCTCCTAATAATCAAAGTTTATTAATAATCATATTATTACGAGATAATAATCATATAAATCCGTTTTACCTCGTGAATCTTTGTTACAGTTCGACCGTCTTCGCAGAGAGTGCATTCTCAAGTAGCGCATATCATAGTTGAGTAAACCTCAGTTTAAAGTAATTGTAGATACACCATAATGCTAAACCAGTCGGACGACTACAACAACGGTTCAAGACGTATGACAGATGTATACAATAATATGATGTTAATTAACAATATGCATACATTTATTAGTTATCGTATAGAACCAGCTAAAGTGCATCGTAGTTCTGGTTCTAGGAAGGTCCCAATGTTACTACTTCCCAGGTATATCTTTATTTTCTGATGCTCATAGACTGGGCACGGTTATTAAGGGACTTTCTTTCTCTATACAAGGGGAAGATAAGTGAGAAGCCAGAAGAGAGAGATAAAGAGGAAGATTGAGAGAGAGGTTGAGGGATAGAAAGATCCAAGAAGAGAGAGAAATATATAGAGGGTGGGAGAAGGAATGAAAGTTTATAGTAAAGAAGAGAATAGTAGAGAGAGAGAGAGAGAGAGAGAGAGAGAGAGAGAGAGAGAGAGAGAGAGAGAGAGAGAGAGAGAGAGAGAGAAAAGAGGAAGATTGAGAGAGGGTGAGGATAGAAAGATCCAAGAAGAGAGAGAAATAATAAGGGGGGAGAAGGAATGAAAGTTTAGAGTAAAGAGAGAATATAGAGAGAGAGAGAGAGAGAGAATAAAGGGAAGATTGAAGAGAGGTTGAGGGATAGAAAGATCCAAGAAGAGAGAGAAATATATAGAGGGGGAGAAGGAATGAAAGTTAGGTAAAGAAGAGAATAGTAGAAGAGAGAGAGAGAGAGAAGGAGAGAGAAGAGAAGAGAGAGAGAGATAAAAGGAAGATTGAGAGAGAGGTTAGGGATAGAAAGATCCGAAGAGAGAGAAATATATAGAGGGTGGGAGAAGGAAATGAAAGATAGTAAAGAAGAGAAAGAGAGAAGAGAGAGAGAGAGAGAGAGAGAAGAGAGAGAGAGAGAGAGAGAGAGAGAGAGAGAAGAGAGAAAGAAAAGAGAGAGAGAGAGAGAGAAAGAGAAAGAAAAAATAAAGGAGGTAGAGTCAGACTGCTATACAGGATTGTTGGAAACAATAATAATGGTTAATCAAGACAGAAAAGGGGTAGAAGAAAACTAGAAAAGATATATATATAACAGAAAAGAAAAAATCTGGAGTGGCCTACACTCAACTTTACTATAAGTGAACTTAATATCAAATTTCATGAGTATGTAATATATAACGTCTCTTTTAGGCATAATGTAAACATCTAAATGGGATATGATTATTAGTCTTTCATTCCTGAGGTAGTAGAGATAGTGATTGAAGGACATATCAAAATTATAAGCTTATTTTTGTACATCACACAGCTGATGTAAATAATTTCATTAGTATAACTACAACAGTAATAACATTTTTGAAAAACCGAAGTGAACATTTCTTGAAACAAAATATTCTCCTACAAGAGAACATGGCTTTTGTTCAAATAGCCACTGTATTTCTTACATCGTTTACTTGACATCCTTCTACATTGAATATTAAAGTAAAATTTTCAAATTTAAAACAGGAAAATACCATTTTCTCTCTGAAAAACATCATAAACAGCGAAGAAAATGTTGATTTTTCTATAAATGGTGATTTATAATTAAAGATGTACGATAATTACATTTATTAATCTCTAAACGAAAGATTTCAATTTTGAATTATCTTTTACATTTTTGGTTTTTAACAGAATTATGATACTGGGAATTTTATGGCTTCTTAGTATTTAATAAGATCATTTTCCTTCCCCTTTGTCAAATAACAAATACGAATTTTTTCTGAGTGAGTGTTTATCATTTCCTGCACAATATTATTCCTCTTACATCTCATAAAAGTCAATAAACTATTAAATTGATCCTTTATAAATATCAATGTATCTCAGTGGAATCTTCAAAAAATTTCTAAGTCAATGTAAACAATGTAAAAAAATATAAAAAAATTCGACAAGTATAGCAGGTGATCTCTTAGTCTAAGATAAAAAACAGTTTTTATAGCGTTATTGCTCTTTCCATAATTAAAACTTCATGATTTTTTTTTTATGAATTCTAATTTTTTGTTCCATTTTTGGTCAAACTTTCAGTATTTTTTAATGAGCCGTTTAGCGTCAAAAAAACTTTTCTAAAACAGAAATCGTACTGTAACGCCCCTTTAGCGAATGTAATTTTGAAAAAAAAATATTTCAACTCATTCTCCACATAATGTTCTATTTATAGGCATAGTTTCATTCTTGTCCGTCAAACAGTATGGCTTGTATCGCTCTCACAAGTTTTGAGATTGAATTATATGTCAAAATTTGTACAGTTTATTGAAAAAAAATATTTCCCGTTGTTTTAAAATTCTGAATATATTTTTCGTTTGTTCCATTTGTAACCTCAAAGGTAATGTCAAAATTTCAAAACTCTAGGGTTATCAGTTTAGGAGAAATAAATGTTTTCAAAAAAACGGTTTTTGGCAAAAAAAGTGACTTTCATATCATGCATAATTCTTCCCAAACAATAGGGATCTTCGTCTTTATGAGGCCCATTTTTGTGTAAAATATCAACTTGATCCATCAAAGATTCTGGACCGTAGCGTGGTAACAAACAATGCTAACACACGCACCCACCCACCCACGCACCCATCCACACACACACAGACATCATCGTAAAAACTTGATGAAACGACTTCTGGGACCTCAAAACATGTAATTCCGTCAAAATCTCGAGATCGAATTTTTTCACGATCACTATACTTTACTTATAGTAAAGTAAAAATGAAATACATTATTATGTTTATATAAATTATACATTTAAAGTGGCGCAATTTTTTTTTCAAATATTGTTTAATTTTTGGTTTCATTAATATTATTGCTACTCCTTAAGAGTCATTATTGAATATATAATTTCAAAATAATTGTGTAGATAAATTAATTCATACACAATCCTAATATATTTAAAAACGGCCAACTTCTGAGATATATAATAACACATATTCTTCACTCTATTCATTTACAACTAAAACAATCTCTCAATGTATGTAATTATTTAAAAGATTTCATATCACGCATCAATGTCAACATAAATATCGGATTGACCACTTATAAATAATAATTTTGAAATTGTTATTTTGTTTCTATACTATTATAAAGTATAATCCGGAAAAGAAAATCTTTTTCCAGAGAGAAAAAAGGAATGTAGTCTGAGAAAATATCTCTCGAGGGAAAAACTCGCTGTCATAACACTCAGAAGGGAAGAAGTGCTTTCAAAATAACACAAGAGGTGAAAGAGAAAAATGAATGGAATCATTTGTTTTAGAAAAAGAAGTGACATTTAAATTGAACTGGAAACACTATGTTTACATAATAAATGATTACTTCGTATAACAGCGCATAGAAATATGATATATACTATGAAATCTGTGAACCAACACACAATTTATATAAACTATTCACTACACCGCAGCCCTTGGTTAATTTACCGACATATTTTGTTGAGAGATCGTTTACAATATTTTCAAAAAGAAAAAAGTAATGGAGTATTATAAGTCAATTTTGAACAGCAGCTGAGATGAACAGAGTTTGTGGTTTGACATTCATTTAATTTTACTACAATTTAAATTAAAGATAGATTTTAATTTTATTAGTACTATTATGCCAATTATGATGAATATTTCTATAATATATTTAGCTCTTTGACTAAAATATGAACTCTTAATAGAAGCCAATCTTACACATTTGTGAGATCTTCAAATATTACAAAAAAAAAAAAAAGAATAAAAAAGGGGCATTTTTTTAGAATCTCTTTTGAGAAAATACAATAAACTGGCACCAATTCATAGTGTTATGCAATTAGAATACACGTCCATACTTCTAAAGTTTCAAAAGACATGTGGATAATATAGTATAAGATTCCTTGAATCAATTGGTGTTTTTTTTTGTTGACTTTACCTGTGTCATGTTTGTGTTCCAAACATGTATGTATACACTACAGGGCACAACGGTTGATAGGCCACAGTGGCATTTTCCTTGGTTAGGAAATAAAACTTACAGTTCTTGGGCTATATTGAACTACAATAAAGTATTTATTATAGGGTAAAAAGATAATGAAATGGTCTCCACATATAAAAATTTAATGGTATAAACAACGCGTTTCGAACACGTAGTTCGAAACAATGAGTAAATACCACATAATAACTGATTGCACTACGTTAGAAGTAAAGTACTTCATTGCATATTAGGTCATAAGAAACAAATGTTTTATCTACCACGTTATAGTTAGAAAAGGTTAGAATACTATATTTCAAATTTTGAAATATATTATGTAACGTTGAAAATTTCTGGACTTGCGTATGACAGCATAGGGCATATTGCATATGTTTGGATATTTTCTATTTAAGAAAGATACCCAATAGAGCCAAACGAGCCGAAGAAATATCAATAATGCTACAAAGTTGTAGGTGACGTGAGTGTCAATATTAAATTTCTTAACATTTTTATTATTGCTATACAGAGAAAAAAGTTGTAATATCTATGAAGATTCTGCAATAGCTCTCTTCTTCAATACATTATCTGAAGACTCTATAAAACAACTTTTCAAATATATTCCTTTTGTTTTCAGACTAAATGAGTTAGATATATGAATGGCTAATGAAAAAGAGGAAAAATGGAGTAACCGAAAGGTTTTAGAATAACAGAGTAATCTGGGCTATAACCTTTTAAAAATTTACGATAACATTGGAAAGACGATCCAAACTGGACACAATACGAGTTCAAAATTGAAGAGGAGTAACACAGAGTAAAGAAACACACTTTCAAACTCAAATTTTCGGGAGATCCGTCTTCAGGAGAAAAGATAGAGGGAAGACCAAGCACAATTAGTCCACCGGGTCGGTTACTTGCGCCAAGAACGTGCTTTGTCTCCATCTCTCTTTTCTCGTGAAGCGAATTGCCCGAAAATTTGAGTTTTAAGTGTGTTTCTTAACTCTGTGTGTTATTCTTCTTAAAATTTTAAAAATTTAAGAATATGAAATATGTATATTATAAATCAAATAACACTCAACCTACTAATTCAAATCATTGCGTGTATTAATTTAACAGTGCGCGAAGCTTTGATGCTTGGAGAGATATCTTTTTTAAATGGATTAAATTTTCAATAAATACAATAAATACATTTCATATCAACGTACCATACTAAGATTTCAAAATATTAAATACAACATTTGATAAAACGATAATAATAAAAAAAAAAGTTTTTAATTTGAGCTAATATAAAAAGAAGTCCTTTTATTACGGTTTGATATTGTCCAAAAATTGCTAAGTTTTATTCTATAAACAAGGACAATTTATGGACTACATGTCATTGTGATCAATAAAATTATGTGTTTTAAACGCTGTTCACGAAGTTTATGAACACACACGCACACACAAAACACACACACACACACACACACACACAACACGCACGCACGCACGCACGTATACAAAACGATACCACCAACAACAAAACAACTGCCGATTGATTAAAAAAACTTCATACCGTATAAATTATTCAAATGCTGAAATTGATTTTTTCCAGCAATATAAATACTTTTACTATAATATATCGTTAATAACAACATTAAAATAATTTACAAAAGATACAATTTTAAAATTAAAGTTAAATTTATTATAAAGAAAACGTAACCTTTTACAAAATTATGACGACTAAAGCTTAAATTAAGGCTAAATAATTTATAATATTGAGTAAATTATGATTAGTAATATTATAAATACAAGATCAAATGAATATTATGCATTCAGGTTCAATTAAGAGTGTGACAGAATTAACCAAAAAGACACTTAATCCAGTTTGAAATCTTTGATATTTAAAAGATTAACTTCAAAACCTCAACAAGTATTTTAATATGTCATTTTAAAGGGCTTTAGGCACTATAGAAAACAAACGGCAATCCTCTCAGACACCATTTTAAGCCTACTTCACTCAAGAGACCAAGGACTTTAAGCCTTATTTAGATAAGATTTCGAAATATCTCCATTTCATTTATAGGAATAAATTCCATCAAATATTTGTAAGGAAAGAATAAATATTTTTTTTTAAATGTTTATATATATATATATATTAATGTAAAATCGTATAAACAAGTAAAACCTTATATATATAATTAAAACTACAAATTAATATGAATGAGCTTTCTACATAGACAGTAGGAATCACTTTGAATTTTTCTTCCATATTTGTGACGTGACACGTGAAAGTTATTGAATTTGGAGCTTCACCTGGGCAGATGAGTAGAGATAGGATTAGACCCTTTTTACGGTCTTCCGTATTTGTGACGTGACACGTGAAAGTTAATGAATTTGACGCTTCACCTGGGCAGATGGGTAAAGATAGGATTCGAACCTTTTTACGGTCTTCCGTATTTGTGACGCGACACGTAAAAGTTATTGAATTTGGAGCTTCACCTGGACAGATGGGGTTACATAGGTAAAAGATTGGCCCTATTAACACTGTACATTGAAATGTCGACACGATGTAGAAGAGTATTTCTTAAAAAAAAAAAGAAACAAAAACCATTGCATGAAAAAACAAGCAATGTTATAATTCTAATTTGTTTCCTACATTGGCTTCAGAGAGCATAACGGATTCATCTCTTGAGAGATGAAGGGTTCACCACAAGCAGTTAGTTAGCTCCCTGGGGAGGAATAGGGGTTGATAAGCTAAACCCTTCATTTCTCATGCCTTAATGTTAAGAGGATTAAGATGGAACTCAGCAAGGAAAATTCAATTCAAAATGTCCTCGGGGAGGTGCTCAACGTTTGTTACTTTTCAACTTGTTTCAACTGAATTCAAGCTTTTTTTTACATAAATGATTTTTCATTTTCATAACAAAAACTGTTAACATACGGCATTCAATTTTATTTTGTTAGTTACTATAACTATAGAAATTATCAATATAAATATTTAAACGAATTTACATTTATGAAGTTGCATAAATCTATTTTTATTTACGTCTAGGTACGAGTGGTTGGGTGAGTGAACATTGTAAATATTCTAGAAGTCACACAGTCTGAAAAATTTTAATGAACTCGACAGACCTGTAAAGAACTTCATTGTATTTGATAATATTGCCACATTGGAAGGTACTTCAACGTACTTTATCGTGCCAAAACGAGTACTATTTATTCCAACTAACTCTTAATTTATTTTTTTTTTTCTATAAGTTGTTATCAGCTTTTAATTTTATTTTAGTTAAATGTTTTCATTCTTTTAATTTTTATTTGGCTTTTATCTCTTTATCTTCCTTGTCTACCTTTCCTCCGAAAGTTGGCTACACTGTTTGAGTGCTTCGGTTCGAACAGACGTCATCAGCCTTTGGAGCGATTCACATCTATTCCTGACGACAAGGACATCGAAATATAGTAGTGAGTTCAGTGATTTCTTTTTTATGTGTTCTTTTGAAAATTCTAGTTTATTCAGTTCGAAGAATCATATATATATATATATATATAAAGTTTAAACAACAAGGAAAAGGAGAGACAATAGAAATAATTGCTTTGAGGCAATGATATTTCATGTCATCACAGAACAAATTAAGTAAAAAACGGTTTTACTTTGTTACTCTTTGATGATAACAAGTGAAAGGTTTCAGAGCATTTAATTCAATGGTTTTCCTTTTTCCCTGTGGTTTAAACACAATAATCGTCATGCGATTTTTGTGATTCTTCTAGATATATATATATATATATATAATATATATAATATATATATATATATATACATATATATTATACTCATTTCATATTCAAAAAGACGATCTAAATTGGAAAAAATAAATTCAAATATGAAGAAAAGAGAGCTCTTTTATCAACTGAAATATGATAATATATTTTACTTACAGTAAAGTTGTAAGTGTAGACATCACCAAATTTTAGGGTAATATTGAACAAAGGGAAAGGTACTTTTCCCTATGACAAAACATCCAATAATTATGAATTATTTTCGGGTGATTAATCAAAATTAAAAATTTAATACTAGTCTTTTCTTCTTTGTGAATATTTCTTGAACTTTCAATATTGAAAGATTAATATTTTATTAAACTGACAACCATTAATTACCATATCTATTAACCAAATGTCAGACTGTTTTGAATAATTATTCCAGTTTTCTTACAATTGATAAAATGAATAGAGACACACTGAAATAGAAGAAGTCATTAAAATGATTATCTGCGAGTTTGATAATTACGAGATTAAAACAAAATCAAAACTAAATTGATCAGCAAGTATTATATTTGCTAATACTACTACTACTACTATGTTTACAAATAGTATAGAGTGGGCTACTTCAATTTTTTTTTATTTCTTTATTTCAATTATCAATTTTTCTTTATTTCTTTTTTTTTTACTAACATTTATTTAATCACGTTATTTATCTTAACAGAATACATATCGTATTCATTTAACTATTTCTTTTTCTGTGTATTTTTTTTTAATAATTCAGAATACAAGTTGTTCTATTGAAAACATTTATTTCAATTCATATGTAATACTAGCAAATAATGAAAAAGGCGGAAAATGTCAGTCAAAAAATCGCAAATTGTTAGAATGTGGAGAAAATTAATCGATATATATATATAACATAAAAAGGATAAATCGGGATGTGGTCAGTTTCTTCCACTTCCAATCAAACTCTCGTTGCCTTAGACAATAGGCAATAGGCAATGAGAGTTTGATTGGAAGTAGAAGAAACTGACCGTATCCCGATTTATCCCTTTTATGTTACATATCTGTCCCACGGTCGACAATTCATTACTGTTTTGTATATATATATATATATATATATATATATATATATATATATAAAAAGATTTCACATAAACACGTGAAACAACAATCAATGATCAAACCACAATAAGAAATGGGAAAACAAGACTAAGATCTTTCAACCGTAACAAGCGGTCTTCGTCAGAGTCAAAAACCCAACTTCGATCATTGATATATATATATATGTATGTATAAACTGAATTCACAAAAACAATACACATAAAAGAAATCACAGAAACTCACTACTACATTTGGATTGCCAAGTCAAATCAATCAAGAAGATAGAAGTGAGTCACTCCGAAGACAGGTACCAACTCTTATACATTTACTATATTATGTATATATATATACATATAAGATTTCACATGAACACGTAAAATAACAATCAAAAAACAAACCACAATATGAA
Source organism: Hermatobates lingyangjiaoensis (assembly GCA_026182355.1). Classification (NCBI taxonomy): domain Eukaryota; kingdom Metazoa; phylum Arthropoda; class Insecta; order Hemiptera; family Hermatobatidae; genus Hermatobates; species Hermatobates lingyangjiaoensis. Next base: position 3,262,550 of record JAPFBL010000253.1, read on the forward strand.
ATGGGAAAACAAGACTAAGATCTTTCAACCGTAACAATCGGTCTTCGTCAGAGTCAAGTTGGGTTTTTGACTCTGAAGAAGACAGCTTGTTACGTTTGAAAGATCTCAGTCTTGTTTTCCAATTTCATATTGTGGTTTGATCATTTATACATATATATATTTATATATACACGAGTTCAAAATTCAAGAAGAGTAACACACAGAGAAAGGAAACACACTTACAGACTCAAATTTTCGGGTAATCCTTTTTCAGGAGAAATGAGAAAGGGAGACCAAGCACGTTGTAGACGCAACGCCAACTAACCCTTCTATATATATATATTACTCACTCCAAAATTAAACTGAATGAGCGATAGAATCGTTGGATGCGGAGTCTATATTCACTAATATACGAATAACAGGAAACATCTGGATAATCTGTAATTATGTGTATTCCAGTTGCAAGATACCATCACCACTCATAAGAAAGAACTGATTAAGTAAATTCCTTCAAACATATACGATAGAAAAACCAGCATTACGATAGAAAAACCAGCAAGTACGATAGAAAAACTGTTCATAGATATAGACGGATCAATGTATCTAGAGACTGCTGGAATCACTATTGGTTCACCTTTGAGAGTCACTCTTGCTAACTATTACATATGCCATATTGAAAACATTATGATAACAAGCAGACCAGCAATTATAACTATAATATACTATACTATATATCTACTACATACTATAATATACTATAGAAATATTGATGATTTTTTTGTCAAATCGAAAGACATGAAGCAGATTGAAGCCTGAGAAATGTCTTTGAAGTAAAATCTTGTTTGAATGAAAAAGCTCTAAGTAATAAAATTAATTTACTCACTAACAATATCAATATGCAAAAGAAAAAAATTGAAACTTGGGTCACATAAAACCATTTGATACTTCTAACAACTTCACTGTTCATACTGAATGCCTGAAAACGCTTCAAAGACTCAAATATAAATGCCTTAATATATAGATCCTTTAAAATAGTTTAAACTGGGAGAGTTTCCAAACCAACATTATTAGAACAAAAGACATATTTATATTTATTTATATTTATGAACAATAAACATTTATTATTCCAATGAAAAGTTTGACAATATTCGAAAAGAGTAACTATAAACGAGAGAAAATGATCAAAAGGATGTAGAAACATCTGGAACCATCCATAAAGTGTAATTCAGAAACGAGTAAAGAGATAAAAATGAAATCGACGGAAGGGTAGTAAAGTACACTATGAGCTTCAAAAACGCAGAGGGCAGAGTTTCCCTGATCACATTACCGTAAATGAAAAGCCCTCCTTTCAACAATCTTTTTATGGCCAAGATCAACCGCAACAAGAGCTCTCCATTGAATGAAACGAATCTAGTGTACGACTATAAATGTACTTATGGGAACTGTAAAACCCGAGAATCTAACACATTCAAGTCATCACAACTGCACTACTAGAAGGCTCACAAAACAACAATGCACCTGATTGGTAAGGCACACAAAATACACACCGAGCAAGTTCATCATGTTAAGCTAATAACGGTGGAAGCGTTTGTACAAACAACAAAAATAATAAAAATAAAAAACAACGCGTTTCGAACACTTAGTATTCTTCTTCAGGTTAACATCTGCACTGTTGAGGATCGCACTGAAAGAACTGTTTATTTCTGACTCCTTCCAGTAGATCAACCCTCAGCAGTGCAGATGTTAACCTGAAGAAGAACACCAAGTGTTCGAAACACGTTCTTAGTTTCAAATGAAACTTTTTCTTGTGCGGAGACGTAATTCTTAATTCCCCTCAATGTGAGTAAATACCACACAATAACGGATTGCACAAGTAATGAATTAAAAGCCTATAGTTTTTCTCATTCAACAAATTCCTGCATCTGTTATCAAAAAGTTTTAGATAAAAAATAAACAGGATTTAAACCTAAAAAATCTGGAGTGGCCTACACTCTACTTTACTATAAGTAACTTAATGTCAAATTTCTTGAGTATATAAAACATAACGTCTCATTTAAGCATAACGTAAACATCTAAATGGGATATAATTATTAGCCTTTCATTCCTGAGGTAGTACAGATAGTGATTGAAGGACATATCATTTTATAAGCTTATTTTTGTACATCACAAATAATTTATTATTTGCAAATAATTGAATTAGTATAACTACAGCAGTAATAACATTTTTGAAAAACCAAAGTGAACATTTCTTGAAACGATTTATTCTCCTACAAGAGAATGGCTTTCGTTCAAACAGCCAGTAGATTTCTTACTTTACTTGACATCCTTCTACATTGAATATTAAAGTAAAATTTTTAAATTTAAAACAGGAAAATACCCTTTTTCTCTGAAAAACATCTTAAACTGCGAAGAAAATGTTGTTTTAAGGTGATTTGTTAATTAAATATGTACGATAATTACATTTATTAATCTCTAAACGAAAGATTCAGATTATGAATTATCATTTACATTTTTGGTCTTTTATAGAATTATTATACTGGGAATTTTAATCTTTAAAATAATAATAATAATTAGCTTTTTAGTATTTAATAAGATCATTTTCCTTCCCCTTTGTCAACTAACATATATACGATTTTTTTCTGAGTGAGTGTTATCATTTTCCTGCACAATATTATTCCTCTTACATCTCATATAATTCAATAAACAATTTAAACTGTTCCTTAAGAAAATCAGTTTTATCTCAGTGGATTCGCTCAAAAAATTTCTAAGTCAATGTAAACAATGTAAAAAAATACAAAAAATTTGACAAGTATAGCAGGTGATCTCTTAGTCTAGGGTAAACAAAGAGTTTTTATATCGTTATTGCTCTTTCCGTAATTGAAACTTCATGAATTTTTTTTTGTGAATTGCTAATTTTTTGTTCCATTTTTGGTCAAATTTTCATTATTTTTTAACGAGCCGTTTAGCGTCAAAAAATCATTTTCTGAAAACAGTTATCGGACTGTAACGCCCCATTAGTGAATGTAATTTTGAAAACAAATATCTCAACTCATTCTACACATAATGTTCTATTTATAGGCATAGTTTCATTATTGTCCGTCAAACAGTATGGCTTGTATCGCTCTCACAAGGTTTGAGATTGAATTATAAGTCAAAATTTTTACATTTTATTGAAAAAAAAATATTTCCTGTTGTTTTAAAATTCTGAATATATTTTTCGTTTGTTCCATTTGTAACCTCAAATATAATGTCAAAATTTCAAAACTCTAGGGTTATCAGTTTAGGAGAAATAAATGTTTTAAAAAAAACGGTTTTTGGCAAAAAAAGTGACTTTCCCATCATGCATAATTCTTCCCAAACAATAGGGATCTTCGTCTTCATGAGGCCCATTTTTGTGTAAAATATCAACTTGATCCATCAAAGATTCTGGACCGTAGCGTGGTAACAAGCAATGCTAACACACGCACCCACCCACGCACCCACCCACCCACACACACACAGACATCATCGTAAAAACGTCATAAAACGACTTCTGGGACCTCAAAACATGTAATTCCGTCAAAATCTCGAGATCGAATTTTTTCACGATCACTATACTTTACTTATAGTAAAGTAAAAAGTAACCGAATCTCCATTGATTTTAGTACTATTCCATCAGATGGTTGATATATATTTGAATATGTATATATATATATATATGAGTTGACTGTCGTCCCTTCGTCAATTCACTTCTTCTCCTGAGAACGACCGCCATTATGGTCGAATTATTAAAAAGTGAGTCTTTGTTATGTTTCAGTCTATGTGTCACAGTTTATTTTAAGTGTTGTCTGTCCTGCCGGACCGTTTTTCGTTTATCATGGTATATATATATATATATATATATATATATATATATATATGCATGTATATATTTATATACAAAACTAAAGTTTTCGGGACTCGGTCAGTTCTTCAGGTTCAAATTAAACTCTCATTGCCAACGTTTATCGGAGTCCCTATAAACTTTAGTTTTGTTTCTATTCCATGGTCGATACTCTTATCAATATTTATATTTATATATATATGTATATATATACTTTTTCGTTGGAAATACGATCCGAAACGGACAAATATAATGCAATATATTGGGTCTCCAACCGTCTCTGAACCAGTGCGCTTAGTTTCCCTCTCTTGTCTCTCCTGAAGACAGGTCAAACCGAAAATTAGAGACCGTAAGTGTGTATGCAGGACTCTTCACCTCGTGATGACGACGATGGTTGAAATATAGAAGTGAGTAATTCCTGTGTCTATCTGTGTGCAATCTTCTTTTTAAATGGTTTGTATATATATATATATTTTATTTTAAATTATAAATTATAATTAAATTAAATTATATTTTAATTTATAATTTTTAATTTTATAATTTTATCTATTGTTTTTGCTTTCTCCGTTCTCCGACGTTTAGTGCCTAGCTCCTTTTTTACGCTAGTGCTGCTCTCTTCGGTTGACTCTTTTTTTCTTCATTCGCGCTCCGTTCTTCGACGTGGGGAGATCTCTCTCACTTCGTCCTCTCTTCTAGTCTACTCTCCTGATGACGAACAACAGTTCGAAATATTGAATTCTGTAAGTTTTCTTTGTATTCTCTTTTCCGTGTCGTGCTTTGTGTAATTTAAAGTTATATATATATATATATATATATATATATATATATATATAATATATATATATATAGTTCACACAGGAAAGAGAAAACACAAATAAAGACACACACAAAAGACTCACAACGATATTTCGACAGTCGTCGTCATCGGGTAGAAGTAGTCCCTTTGAGTAGCTGAAGCTAACTGAGTGGTAGGTCAAATGCAACGAACACGCGCGCACTCTGACGGCCGCCCTAGGTAAGCTACTAACTACAGAGAGAAAAATAACTAAAAAGAACAAATAAAAGCAAATAAAAATAACAGAAGGAGAAGAATAGTAAAAGAAGCAATAACTATTAAAAAAAAAATAAAAATAAATAATGATTAAAAAAAAAAGTAAATAATTAAATTAACGGTACAAGTTAAGGCCAGGAGGAGAGCGAGCTTTGAGAAGACAAATAATTGCCTCCTCTGAAGCTCTTAAAGTAACCCGAGAAGACTGAACAGGGATATGATTAAGGACTTGGACCCGGAAGCAGTGATTCAAATCCAGTCCATGGGAATTAGAGTGGATAGCAATAGGAAGGTTTTTGCGTTGACCAACGGAAGCCCTGTGACCATTCATACGTAAGTTGAGCTGCGTAGAGGCCATACCAACGTAGAATGCATCACACTGGGTGCAGTCCAAACGGTAAACGCAATTAACCGAGGTGCATGAGGTGTGGGGAGGACAAGGGTAGTTAATGTTGCTATGGGGGGAAGTAAAAAAGGGATTAGGGTTTATGATAAGACAGGTTTGGCATATATATATATGCAAATTATTAGATGTTGTCAATGGTCACTATGAAACAGTAACCCCTGAATTTCTAAGTTAACTGAACAATGAAGTATCCATTATTTGTTGAAAAATAAATTGCTGGGATTTTATAAATTATAATGCAGGATCTACAGAATTACAAAGGTCAACTATCACTTGAGAGGTAAACATCAGAAACTTCAACAAAACTAATTTGTAGTGGTATCTCGGTAGGGAGTCAAACTTAATTGAACTTTAGCCTTTTGAAAGGTCTTACTACAGACCAAAGTTTAAACGATAGTTTGTCATATAATCAACGGCTTGATAATAATTTCATTGTATTATCAAGACAGAAAATCAAAATTTTAAAAAAAATTTAACTTTAACAACAATAATGAAAGTAAAGTTGTATAAACTTATAAGAAATACCTTTTTTTTGTAAGAAATTATGATGAAATTAATTTAGGTTCAATTAGGTATTTTCATGCTTATAGGTTTCGGAAACCCAATATTGTGATTTGTGAGTATGTCATGTGTGTCCATGTTTGTTTGTGTGTGTGTGTGTTTGCGTGTATGTGAGTGTGTGTTTTGTGTGTGATGTGTGTGTGTGTGTGTGTGTGTTTGATTTTTTCTCATAAAATATTTTTCCAATACAATACACGTTACATTGTTTGCCACTCGACATATAAACTGACCTTGTAAAAAAGAAGATCTTTGAATTTATTTGGGTAATATCAAAATATGAAACTGTTCTCAGTGGGAAATAACAAAGCTGTTCTGTCTTGCTCTTCAAAGCGATCTGATCACATATAGTAGAAATCACATACTGATATCCTAACTGCACGAGGCTGATTTGAAACAAAAGTGTAAATTCTTATTCATAGTAAGGGGTGGGTAGTACAAAACTGAATTGACTACTGCTGATGCATAAAAATCTTCAGTTCTGCTTGTTTGCTTCATTAGACCTTATGTTTCTATTATTTATTTAGTGACTGAAGATTAGGGAATACTACTAGAGAATGGATATAGTGATGATATAAATATATTCCAAATCAGAGTCACTTTACATACAACAAAAATATGACTAAAACGTACATATATATTGCAATAAATGATCAAACCACAATATGAAATGGGTAAAAAAAAGACTAAAATCTTTCAACTGTGACAAGCGGTCTTCGTCAGAGTCAAAAACCTAACTGACAATTTGGGTTTTTGACTTCACGAAGACCACTTGTTACGGTTGAATGATCTTGGCCTTTTTTTTTTTCAATTTCAATTGTGGTTTGATCACTGATTGTTATTTCACGTGTTTATGTGAAATCTTGTTATACTTGTTTATTGCAATAGATGTGGGATAATACAGCAAAAATTTATTGAAAATAGTAATTGTAAAAATCATTCTAAATTACTTCGCTATCAGTAATATGGGTTTCAAACTTGAGGATTTGGTTCAAACAAGTAACTAATGCTGATTATAAGCAAAATCTATCTTTGGACCAAATCCTCAAGAAACTCATTTTGAATTCTAAGAATCAGTGGTCGAGGAGCTATATCAACATCAAACAAACTTAAGCAATTGCTTTACCCTAACCTGAGTATTATAATTACAAATGCTATAAACTGTCCAACTTAAATAAACTGCTTAATAACTGTTTAATATTAAAGGAAACTTGATAAAGAACAAAATAGTTTATGGTTAGCAGAAGGAAAAGAAACACTAAGTCATTACACAAAATATTTTAACCAATGTCGACAGGTTTCAAAACTTATTCATCATCAGGTTACATCTGCTGATATAACTGAGTGTCCTATTACTCCTTGAACACTCAACATCTCTTCACCAAGGCAGATATAACCTGAGGTTGTATACTAAGTGTTCGAAACGTCGATATTGGATGATATCTTTTGTATGGAGACTTAGTGTTTCTTTCTGTTATTCTAATCATGAGTAAATGCAATAAATGTTTATTATAGTAACTCGAGAGTAAAATATCTTATATTAAATAGGAGCTTTCTTGATCAGAAAAGAGTGAACTTCAATCCAAGTAATATTGATATTGGATATTGTAGGTAAAATTATTTATCAAACTTCAGCGTTTCCTCAGAGTATTGTATGGATTGGATGTGTATTAACTTTGGACAGAATGTCACAATGAAAGCTAGACTCTAAACAACAACCAACACTGTGTTCAAAATAATATTATTGCTACACCAAAGAGGTTCTAAGTAATTTTATATTTCCAATAGTATTAACACACTGCCAAACAAGTTTAACAGCTATATTCGACTCAAAATACTCAGTAATTTCTTCAAAATATTTTTTTAAACTTATTTTTTTTATTTTATGCAATCGAATCAAAAACTACAACTTTAATGTCATCTCAAACCAGCCATAAAAAGATAAAGAAATTATATTGTATTAAAAGAATCAAACTAAGGATTTTTATGACATTTTATAAGTACATTTAAATTAAACCAAAAAAAATTTCAGAAAGTGGTTAAGCTAATATTGAAGAATTTAGTAAGAGGTTTGATTGAACTTTACTTGAACAAAATTACTTTTAAAAGTAGATATAAAACATTTACTTTCACTATACTTATAACACTACTTGGTTCTTATTTCTCCTTGATATCAGGGAGGAATAAGAACAAGAAATGGAAACAAAGTACCAGAAAGTATAATATAAACATTTCTACATCTGATACTTAACATATCACTGAAATTTTGGAATAAAAATTTGTGATATTAGCAAGCACAAGTATTCAGAATCAGTTATTCATTTAGAAAACTGATTCATCGTAACATTTATCAACACAGAGAAAGAGAAAGATATATATATATATATATGAAAAAGAATATTAGTACTTATCTGCAGATTTTTCAACAAAAATCACCCAGATTTTGATTTCAGCCATTATGAATGCTCAAAATATTATTCAAAAAAACATTTTATTTTTATAATTCATTAATGAAACAAACTTGGTGCTGAGAAACTGTAAAATAATTCATAATTTATCTTGTAAGCTTTATAAAAGAAATTCTGCAAATAGCACTAATACATTTTATAAAATTACCCAATTATTTTATATACTCTCTGGCAAAATTGAACAGGTTTCATTAGATTGCTGTTTAAATTTCTCACAGAATTTTGTTTATTTTTTTTTCTTTTAAGGTTTTATAAACCGTTTAAATGTCAAAGCGGTTATACAAAGTTTAAGATCATACACATACATTATATTAAAAGGATCATATACAAGAGTTTTAAGTCACTATATAGAGTTATTTAATTTAAAAAGAACACATGAGAAGGCTAACTCTAAAAGCAGTCTTTGGAACCTAAGAAAAAATTATTCATTTTATTTATAAAAAAAAAATATTAAAGAAAACATAATATAAATACTTTGGGTAACAGAACACATAATAGTACTTGGGGCAAATTTAGAAACTAATACGTGTAGATGCCAAAAAATGATGTATGCAATATTTAATGATTTCGGTCAAAAATAACGATTAGTTTAAAATTTAAAACATTATATTTTATAGAAGAATTATTTTATGACGTGTTGAATTTTATAGACTTGTTAGACATTAGGTATTTTATTAATACCAGTTAAAACAAAAAAAGACCAGTTGGAAACAGTTATCAGTTTTCTAGTTTGATATAATATTTTTAAAGTTACTTTGTCAAGATATTACTAAATATTGACAACAGTTTTAGAAAAAGCAATCAAAATTAATGTAAATTATGCAGAAAGCAGAACATGTAACATAACTCATCCAGTTTTTCTTGTTTTTAACGTACGGAAGTAATATGGCTGGTTTTTAATGTTTAAACCATAGCTTTTAACGAAAGATAATTTGGAATATTTGTTGTAATTAACTGCGAGGGAGAGGTATGACGGAGGAAAAAGTGAAAGTGATATAGAATGAAGTGTCAGCTGGTCCATTAAGCTGTATAGTCCGGAGAAGGCGGTAAATCAATAAGGATTTCAAGTGGTCGGATATGCTGGTGCTTGCCACGACTGGCGTGTTGACAGTGGATACCCATCTAACGACTGTGTCATTTCATGCGAATGCAGATATCAAAATGACACTTTGCTAAACTCAGTATATGAATTATAAAGCAACCATGAAACAAGTACTGTGATATTGAGTAAAATGACAACAAAGTACTTACTTATGACGATTACTGGTGCTTTTGATGATGCCATGGTGAAGGCTTTTGTGTACGAAAAGTGAGGTAGGTTATCGACGGATGTGGGTGGGGAAGGCTGCAGAAGTGTTACCTTATCTGTTTAGTGGGTCAAGGTCATGTGTCGTGCTTAGCTCGCGAAGTTCTTCAATCTATTTAACAAGCAGTCGAAGCAGTCCTGCTTCAAACACACTAGAAACCCATCATATTCATACAGCCCGCTAATTTTTGGCACAATTTTAGACAAATATATGTGAGGTAGTGGGGCAAATCAATGCCCTAGGCGACAGTGGCGCTGCCAATGGAAAACCACCAACAAACTGGTTCTGCTACCTGTTTCAATCAAAAGAGGTTTTCTTTTCTAAAAAATGAAGAACATTCTAAGCAATCAATTCATACGCACATAAAGTCAATTCAAGCTGGTAAGCATTCACACATAAAGAATCCAGTTATTACTTTTGATCATAAAATGCACCGGTACATCATCCAAAATTCAGTTCAATAAAAGTACTAAAAAAAAAAGAATACAAAAAAATAATTTACAAAAAAATTATTCAAAGTTTTAATTTTTAGTTAGCGTATATTAATATAAAGCACACAATCTAAACTAAATGATAAGAAAATAAGTTCAAATTATTATGTAAACGAGATGTATTTAAAGAAAATGGAAACTTGCGCAAATGATGAATACAAACATTATTAGTTTTTGGGATAATATTGGGGGAGGGGGGAGGGGGGGTGAAAAAGAAACTGACCTAGTGCAAGACATTCTTGATTAGTGCCTGTTCATATTAGTCCTGAATTTTTAACTACTTTCCGCCAACTTTTAAGCCTTAACTGTGTGAGACAACTTGAAGTTGAGCAAAACTGTATTAAAATCAGAATGGAATCAAAATAGAACTCCGCTAGTCTGTCACGTTTTACTATTTCATATAAGAAAATGTTAAACTATAATTATTTTTAAATCTAAGTTAATCTACACTAAACTTTGATTAAACTCAAACTGTCACACTTCAGGCTTTTAGACAAGCACAACGGACGCAATTGTTATTTTTAAATCTAAGTTAATCAACAATAAACTTCAAGTAAACTCAATTTAACTTATTGTTATATTCCAACATGGATGTGTTTAAACATTTTTCACAAAGTGTCACATGAAGAAAAGTTTGGAGTGGTCTACACTCAATATTACTGTAAGTAAGTCCTTTATAAGAAATAATGCCAAATTAATTTTATTTATTTTAGTGTGGGTACTACATTTGACTAGTTATGATAGCAATGCAATTGGTTTTATGATTGCTTTGAACTACTGGTTAGCGCTTGGAAAGATTAATGTTTATAAATGACTGTGCTCTCACGATGGCACCGGGGACTTTCCCCCTGGGAGGTAAACCCCCCCTCCCGATTCGCATGGGCCTATCCATCGGCATCCTCGCCGCGAGAGTGGGCAACAGGTTACGATGATTGCGTAGACTGGCCAACAGACACAAGGCTTTGTCACAACTGATCTCACCTGTAGTCAAGATAAGCTCAATAGGACCTAGATCCGGAGTTCTATCCGAGAACTCTTAAAATACTCTCAGCACCACGAGGGCGGGATAGCCATGCGGGACTTCTTTAGGTTCTTCCGCATGCCCCATCATTGGTGTTGAACTCGTAATTGCTGTGATTCTTCGCCCAGGAAGAGCAGACTCCCTAGGGAGTCGCAATGTGAGAAGCATCATGTTCTCGGGAGGTTACTCCCATAGCAACCAGAGAGAGTAATATCCTAGACCTTAACCACTAGGTAAAGTACAACACTTCGTAGGTGGACTTGAAAACTGGTACACACTTAGGTGAGGCATGGTCCCGGGTTAATGGGCATTTCCCTTCGATAAGACGACCAAATCGTACTGGGTAAAAGAGAAATATTTAACTGAAAAGAGTGGGTAGATCCTGACCGCCTGTTTTATGAATGTCTGTAATTCAGTAACGAAAAAGGAGTAGCAACATTAGCAGCAATTCAATTTGGTGATTAATCAAATAAAGTATCCAGCAATAAGATCAGACAAGATATCACTAAGATCTGAGTTTTTAAGAATCATTGAAAAGTATTAATAATTAAATAAATAAATGCATTGAAAGAATATAGCGAAATCATCCGGTGCATTATCAATGGATGAAGTAAAATAAGAAAAATTAATATATCTTATATTCAATTTGCTTTTGTTAATCATCTAACAGAGATAATAAAAACTAACAATTTCAAAAAATAATAGAAATAATTGTTGTTTTAATTTCAAATTTTCTTATAGCTTATTTTATTTTAAATTAAATGTTTAGTAATGTACTGTTTTGTAATTGATATCTTAAAATGAAATTAGTTAAAAATTTACATTATTTTCAAATTAAAAGTATCTTTACTTTCAATATAGGAGTAACACTTATACGAACGCTGAGATTTTAATAAGGTTAAGGTAAACAACACCCACAAGTTGGTAAAAGTGAAGCATAATTATTTATTTTGCTGTTTTATTTTCTATTGCCTACAATTCTTTGAAAGTTTTGTCGTTTTATACTAGAACACATAAATAACTTGCTAAACAAAAAATTTCCGTACTTGTTTTGACCTAAAATTCAATCAAATACCTTTGACATGATACATACTATTTTAAAATAATAGGACATATGTTCACCTACATAGGGGGCGGATTTCATGGTGTTCTGTCAAACATTACATTTGATGCACATACACTCACTGACAAATGCAGACATCATTCTAAAAATATAAAACGTGGACACAGTACACGTGGACACAGAGGGTGTCCAAACATGTAAATTTATCAAAGTATTTTCTGTTTTCTTGATCGGTATACTTTACTTACGATTGGGTCATATTACTGTACTTTATACTTATGAAATACACCACAGAGGAAAAGCATGCGTGTATTAACTTCTCACAGATATATTTTACTGTTTGTTAAAACATTTAATCAATTTTAATTGTTTTAAAATATTTAAGAAAATAATATTATTATTTAGCCAAATAAATAAGGGAGGAAATTATTTGTTTGAGACGCATATCAAGTCATACGATGTCCGCATAACTTACAATGAAATGAGCTGCACCTCCAGGGAGCTTTGTACAGAGCTCGAGCTTTGGAGCAGCAAGGAGTATAAAAGTGATAGTGTATCCAAAATAAACTTCAAAAACGAAGGGAGCCAGCGTAGCCCAGTGGCTTGCATGCTCACCTCGGGAATATTAGAGCCAAGGTTCGATTCTCACTCTGGTCATCTATTTCTTCACGCAGGAGATGAAAAAAATCTTATAACGTCGTCGCTCAAAAGAGGATTAAACCGTATGATGTTATGCGTTCGTTAAAGATCCCTACTCTAAATACACTTGAGTTAGGCAAATTATAGATCTCCCTATGTAAAATCACCCCCGTAATGTGCCTTATCCATTTCTAAAATGTGTGCCAAATAATGAATGAGCCATGCTTGGTACCCTTAAACAAGCCCTAAACTTAGCAACAAGAGGGAGTAATACCCTCGACCTTAACCACTGGGTAAAGTACAACACTTCGTAGGTGGACTTGAAAACTGGTACACACTTAGCTGAGGCATGGTCCCGGGTTAATGGGCATATAGGTCTGTAGTTGTGAGTATGGGAAAACAAAAAACTTTAATAATTATTCATTCTTTTTTACTTTCAGAACGTGAGCTGTGCTCAGATTTAGTATTCCAAGTAAAGTTTCGAAGTAAAGTAGGCATAAATGCTATTATGTAACAACACAATAAATCAACCTTCGATAGTCCACCTTTTTCAAAAGTCCAAGCTTTTGGGTAAAAAGCTACTTTTTTTTGACAGTAACAAATGTAGAAAGCAAATATAGTTCATGTGCAACTTTCACGATTAGTACATATCTATCTGCACAGCACTGGAAATATTGCTTGTCACATTATATACGAAGATAAATTGGACAAACTTGTGAAACTTCCTCTCTTCCCAAAAGGACTTTGTAGTTGTTTTGCTGTTTTGAAAAGTGTTACCAAAATGCAGATAGAATACTATTTAGGCTTGATTTCACGTTTTGCGAAGAAAATATAAAATACTCTAAAAAACTATGAAATATTCTAAAAGTAGAGACTTTCCTTCATTCCTACATACTTTATTTTACGGTTGTTCATTATGGGATGAAGTAATACCAGTTTAAATACAAAAAAATATTCTACTAGAATACAGTTTCACGTAATTACAAATTATAAATACATTAATTTATTTTACAACCCTAAATTAATTTTAGAATAAAAATACAATGTAAAATATATAAACACGGATCCTATAAGTTTGAGGTAGTCTAGTTTTATTCCAGTTTTAGAATTATTAGCAAACCAACTAAAAATAATGTGATTTCAACTGTTTGGAGACTTCTCCAACTTTACAAATAACCACAAATTAAGAAAGTGTTGTTTGCCAACTAGGATAAACAACATCAAAATCAAATTAACTCTTACACTACAACCTTAATATTAACTTAAACTGGGGCAACATTGTTTCAAGTAGAAAAATTACTATTAAACTTTTGATCTAACTTCAACTAGCTATAAAATTCATTATATTTTAAATAAAACCAGTTATTTTTGGTAATAATTCATCAACTAGTTTGATTTTCTGTGCTACCTGCAATTTTTAATTATGACTGGCAGCTGATTGACATTTCTTTATTTGACAATGTTCGAAAATTTTTTGTCAATAGGTATCTGGCCACATTGGAGACACCCAAAGAAACCATTGTTTGTTCCTATTATACGACTATGTAAATAATCTTTTATTTACTCCTCTTATCCTGGCTTAGTTTCTTAGTAACTTATTCTTTCGGTCTTAAGATTTAGCTGTCTCATTCTGCTGGCGCGTTCTGGAGCCTAACGGTTTTCTTGAAATCCTCACTCTGGTTTGATACATCTGTCTCAGAAATTATCGCAAACTTTATATTTTTTCCAGATTTTTTCTTAACAAAAAATATTGTTCAAAGCATCTCTTGAAATAACTTTAATTCATTCTGTTCTGTATTTTCATAAATTCTTAGTTATATAAATATACATAAAATTAAAGTTTATCAGAACTCCGTCAGTTCTTCAAGTTCAATTTAAACTCTCATTGCCAACGTTTAAGTTTTTTATTTAAAAACCTTTTCCATAGACACAAGTATAAAACTTCAGTATAAAACTAAGGCAATTTTTTATATTTCTGCCTATCAAAATGGTTTTAAAGAAAAACCGAAACGTTGGAAATCAGAGTTTAATTTGAACCTAAAGAACTGATCGAGCCCTGATAAACTTAATTTTGTTTCTACTTTTATCAATATATATACAATCTGATTGGATTGAGGTTCATAATCAGGTCAATGCCTTGTCAGAGGAGAACCAATCAGAGAGCCGGGATACATTCCTCTGGATTGAATGTATGGCTGGGTTCCAGGCTCCTACTAGTTGAGATGACGAACATATCATTCACCTCTGAATTTATTGTAGGTTTTTCATTTTAATGTATAGGGCTTCTAAAATTTTTAGTGTGGCAAGGATCTGTTCATGCTGGATTATTCGCGAGCCTGTTTCTAATATTTACCTTGACAGGAATATATCATGTTTTTCCCAAACGTAGTTTTTAATAGCTCCAGATATCAAAGGTAAAGTTAACCACCTCGAGAGCTTCGTTTAAGTCACCCCTGTATATTTAACTAGAAGGGTCTTACAGTGTACGTAAACTCTTATACAAGGTGGCTTCTTTGAAGTTCATGGGTGTCTGTTGTTGGTCCGTTTTTTATTACATGCTGCTGGTCCTCTTATTTATTTTAAAAAATCATCAGGCATACACGGTCTTCCTCTTTTGTAGGTTTAACATGGAAGTGGATTATTTCATGGAGTACTAGCTCTTCCTGCTTATACTGGGCATTCATGTAAGCCTGGTGATACATTTTAATGACTTCACCCTCTGAAGTATTCATGTACTCATTGTGGCTGTGCCACTTTTCCATTCCTTGCTCTACAACACTTTGTACTTGTTTATTAGGGTAGCATTACTAACTAATACGTGCGTGGACCTCTCAAGCTCATCATGTACAGCCTTCCAGCTGCTACAGAGTGTCAATGCTCTTCTCACATATGATGAGACTGTGGACCTTTGATACCTCTCAGGACTTTCGCTAGAACCATTTAGACAAAGTTCAGAATTAGTTGCTTTTGTAAATAGTTTTGTTTGGAAACTTTCTTTCATCTGATACTTCAAAACGTCAAGGAAGGGTAGTTGGCTATCTTTGCTATGTTCTGTAGTAAGCTTTAGGTTGGAGAGTCCATTACGTTTATTTTGAAAGACTTCAGTCTCTTGTTCTTCTTTAGCCAGTACGAAGATGTCATCAATATACCTGGTGTAGGTGACAGGTTTCTGAAACTTCGAGAAGACTTTTCTCAACACATGCCATGAAGAAATTTGCAGACATGACACCTAGGGGTGACTCCATAGCAACTCGCATCGATCTGCTGGTACATCCTACCATCAAGTGAAATGAAGGGAGATTCTTTAGTGCAAATCTCTCAAATCGTCTTAAGTTCAGCCTCGGGTATGTCACATTTAGGAAGGTTGTTTGCAGGATAAATTTCTTTCATTATATACTCGATGGTAGTATCCTGAGGTACGTTGGTGAATAGAGATTCCACGTTTAATGAAGATATATGGTAAGTTGCGTTATTTCCCTTAATAATATCTAAGAAGTCCGTAGAAAAGGAAGTCCGTAGTAAAAGAACAGATAATATTAGGGGAGGAAAACACTTAAGAAAAAACACATAGAAAAACAACTGACATAACTCCAATATTTTGACAACCGTTATTATCAAGAGAAGAAGTGATCGCATAGATGGATTAATCAGTAATTAGCCACCAAATTCATCCACTTCTTCTCCTGATGACAACAAATGTCAAAACTTTGAAATGTGTTGTAGCAGTTATTTCAGTAGTGTCTTTTCTGTCTTATATTTGAGAAACAAAATTTCATTTAATTAAACTTCCAAGCATAGTTAATTGCTAAATAGCTATTATGTAATCAAAAAATTAATTTCCACTTACAAAATAAATTTAATTTTGTGTTTCTTTCAGTTATTACTTAATCGTCTCTTCTTAATAAGAATCGTATACTTTTTAAA
The DNA here is from genome assembly GCA_026182355.1 of Hermatobates lingyangjiaoensis. Classification (NCBI taxonomy): domain Eukaryota; kingdom Metazoa; phylum Arthropoda; class Insecta; order Hemiptera; family Hermatobatidae; genus Hermatobates; species Hermatobates lingyangjiaoensis. The sequence continues at coordinate 3,279,319 of JAPFBL010000253.1, forward strand.
ATTCTCAAATAGTTAGGTTTTATTATTATATTTTTATTTTTGATTGCTGTTTAATTTTTTTCTCTAATACTTTCCCCTGATAAAAATTTTAACTATTAGATTTTTATTTACAAGAACGATAAAAATTACTTATGCATCGTTACTTATGGACAATATAAATAGAGATGGTTTCAAGTGAGAGCTTACTTGGAGATAAAATCCAATATTAGACATTTTTCGCGCAGTAATCGATGTGAATAACAATAATACAATTTTTGTTTAAAAACACAAAGTCTAATAATTTGTATTTTTAGTACAAATTATATTTATTTATAAACAAATGTTTACATAATGAATTATATCTTAAAAGATAGATATCCTTTGAATGATGTATGCGGAGAAGACAAATGCAAACTAAATTTGCTTTGGTAGTTTAAGATTGGTTTCATAGGCATTTCGTAAATTATTCATTCTATTAAATATTGAAATGAAAAGGAATTATACATGTTTGTAGATTTAGGTTAGAGGAAGTTTAATGGCATCGTGATTGCGGTCAGTAGTGTTTGATTGAAGAACCAATCTTGATTAAGATTCTTGATTTTTTAAAATGGGGAATGTTGAGCGAACCGTTTAAAAGCTGTCAGTTCCAAAGCTGCTCAAATATCAGGTACTCCCTAAAGATTACTATTCTATTATAATTGAGTAAGTGAACATTTAGGAATAATAATGAAGAATCCTGACCACAGGATCAAACACTTAGAATCCTATGTGTGTTATTCATCATTAAAAACGGGTGCCAAAAACCAAATGAGTCTTTCTTTTCGATAACAAAAGTATACTGTAATATGAAAACTCGCTTCCGACAGCAGACAATGTATTACAATTTAAAAAAAAATATATATATATTATAACCATCGAATCCTCTTGCAGCCTAATTCCGATATTGAAGGACTAAAGTGAAAAAGCTTGTAACATTACATTGGATAATGCTACAGCTGTTTTGCAGTAAGAACTTCAACACAAATCTACATATTGGCACTACAAACTTGCTATTATAGCTGTGATAAAACCAATGGAATGATATACATCAGTTATGTGCAATCCTAAGATAAATGAAATACATACTTATGCACCTAAGGAATAATGAGGTCTATTATTTCCCGAGTGTTTGAGTTGATTACTGTGACGCCGAAGGAATCAAGGCTAATAACTCCCGAGGCGTAGCCAAGGGATTTAGGAATTTTAATTCCCGAGGAGTAGCCGAGGGATTAATAGTGATTAACTCCCGAGGCGTGCCGAGAGATAACTACGCCAGGAATAACAGCGCATGATTCTCGAGGCGCATTCGATATTTTATCTCCAGAAAAGACTCTATAATAATAAAAAAATATTAAGTGTTAATTTAATATAAACACCATTAATAATAACTTTTAATAATACAAAATAAAAGTTTAAGAAAGCTAAATAAAAGTATATAAACCAAACAAAGTAGAATAATTAGCAATACAGCTGGGATTTAAAAATCAAGCTTGCCAAAAATTTAATGAAACTTAACAATAGTTCAAGCTATATGATGCCAGATAGAAAATTCTTCATAGATTATTCTACAAGGGTGGAAAGCGATAACAAAAGATTACCTTGATTGTAAGCTTCCTGATTTCAAGAGAGATGCTCTTATCTGGTATAATGGTGATAACTTAATAATATAACTAGTAAAAATAAGTTCACTCTCAGGTGGCTGCCTTGATACAAAGGAATACGGAGGAACGAGGCAACAATGACTACCGATAAGAAGGGGTTAGAGCTAAATAAACCTTCCACAACCTACAGCCTTTATGTACAACACACTTAGCATTGGTTAGGATGGAACGGAAATACATAGCTGAAAAGCGGGACCTATTATAGTCTAAAAAGCTCATTCCAACTGAACATAAATTCGTATAGAAATTAATAATTTTTGATATCAAGGATTCAAAATATACATAGCTTATATAACCAAACATTCTTTATTAGTCTAGCACCATGTAACTTGAATTTAACCTTATACTCTGTATCGAGGAGGCTTTGGAACGTTCATTATATTAATAATCCAAAATAAAGGTTTAAAGAAAGCTAAATAAAAGTATGTTTACAAAACAAAGTAGAATAATTAGCAATACAGCTGGGATTTCAAAATCACATTCTAATTTTGAATGTGAAGCAATTGAATTTAAGGCCTTAAAGATTTTTTGCAAAATTATGCATAAAAACGACGGATGTATGATGACGGATATGATGACGACGGATGTATGATGACGGATATGATGACGACGGATGTATGATAACGGATATGATGGCGACGGATGTATGATGACGGATATGATGACGACGGATGTCGAAATATCGAAGTGAGTTCTGTAGTGTCTTTCTGTGTTATTTCCTATGTGTTAAAGTTTATATATATATAGACGCAACGGTTACTAGCCGTTGCGTCTATACAACGTCCTTCGTCTCCCTTTCTCTTTTCTCCTGAAGACGGATTACCCGAAAATTTGAGTTCGTAAGTGTGTTTCTTTACTTTGTGTGCTATCTATCTTCAATTTTGAACTGTTATATATATATATATATATATATATCAGTGACAGATTGAAATTAAATTCCATAAGACTGATATTTTTGTGCTATTTAAAACAAAACTATAATGTTTTTACAAAATAAATGTGATAATAAAGTTTTTAAAACAAATGAAAGAACTTGGGGCTTGAAAGCTGACTGATTCCGCTAGTGTAGATTGGCATCAGATTTTCCTGTAGAAAGCTGAAGAACAGTTGAAGCTGCTTGTTCCGGCTTCACGACCTTTATGCTGATTAGTTAATTTCCGCTTGGGCGAAGAGAGGTACCCAGAAGAGTGTTCTGGGTACTTCTCACGTCAAACGGAAATTAACATATCAGCATAAAGGTCATGGATGTGAAGGCAACATTACATATCAATGATAAAAAAATATATATGGATATATGCAATTATACAGAAAGAAACATAGTAGAAAATGATACAACGCGGTTCAATATTTCGACCAATCGCCAACATCAGGATGTGATCCGCTTGGGGAGCGAAATTACACTGAAAAATCCTTTTAACTAGTGTAATGGCAATGCTGTAAAGATACACAAGGAGTAAAGGGATAAAGGGATTGGGGTTGCAAACCGTCGCGAAGTCATATGACTGGTCTACTCTGGTACCTCTCCTAAATTTGGTAGTAACCAAAAAATGAAGACTATAAGCGTGTGTTTTTTCTTCTTTTACCAACTTTTAATTATTTCTATTTGTTCCTAATCATTTTTATAACACTCAAATATATGTATGTATATATTTTTGTGAAGTTTCCAGGAATACATAGTGTTCATATTAGTAAGTCACGATAAAGTTGCTTATAAGGCAGCTATGAAAAATGCATAAAATATAATAAGTAATGTATACCTAATCAGATATAAAGTAACTATAACAATGGCTATAGTTTTAAGAAAAAATTTTTATTTAATATTATCTTTATGTGAGCATAGAACAATACAAATTCGTCAATCTACATGAATAAAACAAAGGTTTTGTCTGTATATCGCTTAGAAGTAACTCATTTCAGGTTATCTTAATGTTTTATACATTAGAAAAACCGAATAATAATAAATTAAAAAAATAATATATTTTATATATGAGTGTATAAATGGGATATAATGATATAGAAAGGAAAAGAAGTTAGACTAACTTGTTGTTGGCATTGGAAAGTTTTCGATGAAAGGTACATTGAATAGTCGGCAGGACGACATTGATAAATAAATTGATACTTGGCGAAGCCCTGAGATTCTCGTTAGAAAGGATTGTATTCAATCCGACGTATATTGCAAATAACCTCATAAATTGAATTCCAAGGGTCTTTTATATTGAAAATTTCAATTTTTAAGAATTTAAAGCTTTCAATTTAAATCATTTCCAACAAATATACCAATAAGTATAATATTTAAAATTTATTGCAAAGCACCAAATTTGTTATGAATTCTTCATTACTTTATAAGGATCTTGTTGACAGACAAATAAATAAAAAAATATATTTGATTATATGAAATACACTAGAATCCCTTAGACTTCATTTTTAACTTTATTGTAACTAAGGCATAGTTTAGTGATAATAAAAATATTCCTCTTGTAGATTTCCACGGATTTATAATTAAATTTCTACAGTTAAGTTTGCAGAGTCGTTTGAACTGATAAATGTGTGATATTAATTGATTATATTTATTTTAGAATACCAATGAACATTATACGATGACTAAAACATTTAATTAAGATTGTGGATAATTTATATAAAATTGAAATACATCAGCTGCAATCATAGGAAATCCCTGCAATGAATAAAACTCCGGTAATCCCAAGGCAGAGTCAACCGTTCGATATATACTTCCTTGATGATATATAGGCTTTTTGAAATATTTCCTTTGAAAAGTCAAGATCTTCTATTAAGTCACTCAAAATAAAGAATAAATAAGAACTGATAGCAATAGATATTTAAAATGGGTGATTTGTTTCATTGCTGTAAAATGAATTGAAACAAAGTTGATTGAGTTCGCATCAGACCTTTTTCCTGAAAGTAGTATTATTCAAAAAATACTACTTTCTTCATAATCTTCGAAAGATACTACTTCAATGATGTAGCACTTAGGTTACGGAAAGAAAAGGAAAATTTCAAACTTCTTCCACTCAAGTAAAGTCATTCATTTCTGTCTTAGCATTACAAACAACCTCAAGAGGGGTGAAGTGTTTAGTCGAAGGTTTACTTCACCTCCGTATGACGACAAATGTCGAAATATCCTAGAGAAATATGTTTTGGTAATATTTCCATAGCAACTACTGTTCCCTTGTGTGTGTCTGACGTTTAACTTGTTTGTTGTTCAGCCCTGATGATGCTATACAAATATAGTGAAACGTTGGCCTAAGTGAAGTGTTTGATGAATAGAAGAATCCTGAATCATGAATCCTCTGTTGTTTGTGATATATATATATTACATATATTTCACTCAAAAATTCGAAAAAACAAGCCAAACTAGACGCAAATCAGCTCAAAAACGACGTTGTGTTTCCGGCGTGCTTGGTCGCCCATTCTCTTTTCTCCTGAAGACGGATCATCCAAAAATTTGAGTCTGTAAGTGTCCCTTTCTCTATGTGTTGCTTTTCTTCGTTTTTGAGCTGATATATACTCGTATGTACATATATATGTATACATTCTGAACCAGTGAGCTTGGTTTCCCACTCTCATCTCTCCTGAAGACGGTTCAAATCGCCCGTTTCTGATTGTATTTCCAACGAAAAAGTATATATATATATAAATATTAGTGTATATTGGCAGCAGATTCTCTTGTAAACATATTTTATTAAAGTAGACGGCAGCTTCCGCATTTACCAACCAACCTTCTATGAACATTCAGGCCAATTGTATAGGCATAATACCAAGTTGTAAGAACTTCGATAGTTCTTATAAACTTAATAAGCCTACATTGACAGGACCCCCAGGCAATATCAATGACAAGTTGTAACCTTACACTTGTCACAGTGGACTTGTTTTGTTTTTTCACAAAGTTCATCTAGTTCTATTAACCTCTAAATTTTATTCCTTTTAATGTCTGTTTAACGTTTGGAAAAATTGTTATTGTGTGAATTTAATCTGTCAGATATTGATCTATATACCTGAAGATGATTTCCGAGAAAATCGAAAGCTTGTAAGTATAAAAATATAATATTATTGATTAAGCTACAAAATTATTTCTTTGATGTCTCTGGGACAACTCCTCCATGAAATCACTCCCTACCAGAAAAAACTAGTAAGTAAGAAAACTAGAAAAAACGAGCAAGAAAGTCGTAAATGCGGAAGCTGCCGTCTACTTTAATAATATATATATATATATATTATATATATATATATATATATAATTAGGGAGCAGGCCTTCATTTATACAAGTTTTATTAAAGCTAATGACTAATTGGAGTTTTACACTTTTTCTTATTAGTTTTTCTAGTCTTCTCATACTTGACTTCCATGGAACTAAATACATAAGTTCAAATAAAATAAAAATTTCGGTGAACTAATGTATTTAGTTCCAAACCCATGGAAGTCAAGTATGAGAAGACTAGAAAAACTATTAAGAAAAAGTGTAAAACTCGAATTAGGCATTAGCTTTAATAAAACATATATATATAAGAGATTTCACATAAACACGTGAAATAATCAATGATCAATATATATATAGCAGATTCAATAATATATCGACCGTTTCATAGAATAGGTGTGTTCTCTAATCGATATTCGGTCAATTTTCTCGGATAAAAAATCAAACTCTCGGTGCCAACGTTTCGGTTTTATTTAAAACTTTTTCATAGGCAGAAGTAAGAATTTTTTTTAACTAAGAAAATGAAATTTACATTATTTAAAGGAACAACAATGTTAACCGGACAAAACCTTCGACTAGACTGTATATATATATATATATATATTTCGTTGAACAGCTGACCTTATTTCGCTGATGTCATTTTCTTCACTAGTTTTTCAAGGTTTCTGAATACCTAGGTATTCAGAAACCTTGAAAAACTAGTGAAGAAAATGACATCAGCGAAATACGGTCAGCTGTTCAACGAAATATGCTTAAAAGAAGGACTGCTTCCAAATTTTACAAATATATATACTATATTATATATATATATATATATATATATATATATATATATATATATATATATTATTAAAATAAGCAGCAGCTTCTGCATTGACCAGTTTCTTGTTGACACTCTCTACTTTTCGTATCACTTTGCGGTGAGACTCTGGTAGCTTCCAAAGAAGGTTAGCAAAAGACATTAACACACACAATAAACATAGGTCAAACACGAAAAACTAAATCTTAATCACTGTATTAATCACTAAATTAACAAACTAAATAAAAATGCGTACAAGCTTTCGGCTCTCATTGGCCATCTTCAGGTATAAACTAAAATTAATAAAGTCTAAAGCACTATAGTTAGAATAAAATAAGATATTTGAACAATGTCTAAAAAAAATATTACTGTACTACAGGAAGTGAATCTAAAGTGGGAGTGAGGGGAAGGGGAGGTATGCATGGCGACAGGGTCGGCCAAAACTACCTGTGGTTCCTTCACCTCCCTCTCTCCCTTACAAGCTTGAAAGTATTGTCAAAATTCTTAAAGCTAGGCACAGAGTTGAAATCATTGCTCTGGACATTTAGCCTGGGGTTACATTCTTTAATATACAGAGCCTCCAGTATATGTAACCTGCCAGGCTCGTGGCACACTTGCAGAATGGAAGTGCCCTCAATCAGGGCCTGCCTCGTCAGTCTTACTCGGTGAGCGTCCTCCGTATGGTTTTTAGGGGCCCCAGTGCTCAGGTGGACAGTTAGACGCCGCGAAAGCTTCGTAGTAGTCATCCCTATGTATGAGGATGGGAGGGTTGCACAGTCCCCTATACTGCATTTGTACTCATACACAAGGTGACTACGTTGTAGCTCCGGGGTCTCAGTTCTCGGTCTATTGTAGAGTAGTAGGTCCGATGTCTTTCTACTTCTATAATATATAGTCAGCCTTATCTTGTCCTGCTCGTTGGTAGTTTGAATATTGTTATTTACCAGTTTTTGTATTGCGCGTTCCTCTTGTCTATGCTCCGTACTAAAATATCCTTTGTAAAACAGGCGGATAGTCTCTCCTGTAGGCGGGTCTGTCTCGTTACTAGCATACCATTTATTGCAAAAAGTTTTAATTGAGTTGGCGACCTCCTGGTTCGAAAAACCATTATTAACCAGCACCTGGGTTGAACGTTCTAACTCTTGATGTATGAGGTCCCAACTGCTGCAATGTGTAAATGCCCTTTTTATGTAGGCATTAATAGTGGCCTTTTTATACCTATTAGGACACTCACTATTGCCATTAAGACAAAACCCAAGATTTGAGGGTTTCCTATATACGTCCGTCCTAAAACTTTGATTGTCTTGCTTCACCAAGACGTCGAGGAATGGCAACTGGCCATTCACGCTACTGTCTGTGGTGAGTTTTAGCCCGGACTCACCTTCAAGCTGGACTCTAAGCAGTTCAATTTGCTCTTGACTGTCTGCCATGACAAAGATATCGTCCACATATCTAGCATAAATAGATGGCTTGCTGGTTCTTGAAAATAAATCTCTCTCGACTCTAGCCATGAAAAAATTTGCAAACAAGACCCCTAAGGGAGAACCCATGGCAACACCATCTATCTGCTGATACATAGCCCCTTGTGGTGAAATAAAAGGTGACTCCTTTGTGCAAAGTTCAAGCAGTAACTTAAGGTCTGTTTTGGGGATGTCGATCTTCGGTTGGCGGTTTATGGGGTATATTTCTTCTAAAATGAACTGTATCGTTTTATCAACCGGAACATTGGTGAACAGGGACTCCACGTCAAGAGAAGCCATGGTGCCAACTGGGCTTGCCCCTTTCAACAAGTCTAAGAAATCTGTAGGTGAGGTGAGACTAAAGTCCTTGGGTACAAACGGTGAGAGTAAGGCATTTAGTTTTTTGGCCAGCATGTAAGTAGGTGTAGGAATTTGACTAATAATAAGTCTTAAAGGGGGGTTACCTGGTTTATGGGTCTTCACGTTGCCATAGCAATATCCTAAACCGTATTCACCAGTCAAGGGCGGCAATGTAGTACTTCCTTTTCTTGCGTTGATTTTCTTAACTATCTTGTTCACTCGTTTCTTCAAATCCTCTACAGGGTTCCTACTAATCATACGAAATTTACTGGTATCACTGAGTAGTGTGTTGATCTTTCCCAAGTATTCCTCAGTAGGGATTAGAACAAAACAAGACGTTTTATCTGCTCTCCTGATCGTTATCGACTCATCTTGCTTCAGGGTCTTCGCAGCAACACGGATTTGATTTCAACTCTGTGCCTAGCTTTAAGAATTTTGACAATACTTTCAAGCTTGTAAGGGAGAGAGGGAGGTGAAGGAACCACAGGTAGTTTTGGCCGACCCTGTCGCCATGCATACCTCCCCTTCCCCTCACTCCCACTTTAGATTCACTTCCTGTAGTACAGTAATATTTTTTTTAGACATTGTTCAAATATCTTATTTTATTCTAACTATAGTGCTTTAGACTTTATTAATTTTAGTTTATACCTGAAGATGGCCAATGAGAGCCGAAAGCTTGTACGCATTTTTATTTAGTTTGTTAATTTAGTGATTAATACAGTGATTAAGATTTAGTTTTTCGTGTTTGACCTATGTTTATTGTGTGTGTTAATGTCTTTTGCTAACCTTCTTTGGAAGCTACCAGAGTCTCACCGCAAAGTGATACGAAAAGTAGAGAGTGTCAACAAGAAACTGGTCAATGCAGAAGCTGCTGCTTATTTTAATAATATATGCTTAAGGGAAGACCTGCTGCCTTTGTACACAAATATATATATATATATATATATATATATATATATATATATATATATATATATATATATATAGTGATGAATCCTGTCATCAAAAGGCCTATTTTAGACTAGTCTATGAGTTCTACTGATGTTGGTTTACTGTTTCTATGCGTAGTTGAAATGCTTGTGTGTTTTATGTTGAAACCAGAGAGGCCTTGGATAGAGATAGGTTTGTTTTGTAGAGTAATGCTGGAAGGCCGAGAAGTAAGGCATTTCTCAGGGCTACACATGCAGTTCTCATAATTAGATTGATGGCTTGGAGTCCCTAGTGTAAACAAACACACCTAGATCTTCAATTCTATTAAGGTTCCTCTAGGTTCACTGTAAAACAATTGTGAGGAGATAAAGAAGTAAATCAACATGAGTAGACCTCATAGCCATGTCTTCTAATTGGTCTAACTTTCTTTAATAATAATTTACTTCTAAAACACAAGAATATTATTGTTAAGTGAACCCAGGGCACATAACAGGAAAAAAACTTACTGTCGTCAATATATACTGAACGTTTGTTCAGTAGAAGGACAAAAGGAAGTGTGTGTGTGTGTGTGTGTGTGTGTGTGTGTGTGTGTGTGTGTGGAGAGAGAGAGAGCGATAGAGATAGAGAGGGATATATTCATCTTCTAGTTTTATCCTGACTACAAATAACAACCGATTGAAACATAGACGATAGTAAGTTTTTCTTTCACATCCTAACAGGAGATAGCTAGATGAAGTCGTACATGACTCAAGGAGGATGGGTGTTGGCTCCAGGAGGAGGAGAACAAAGATGAATGGAGGTGTGATATTATGGAGCCTAGAAACCTGTACGTGCTATAATACCATAGATAAATAGAAAATAAAACTTTTCCTGCTATGCCTCCTCTGTTCAGTTTTAGTACGAACTTTAATTTACTAAAAGAAAACCAAACTGAAATTTAAAGGTGAAAACATTTATTATTAAATTGACACTAAACTTGCGGGGAAGACACGAATGCCGTGTCAGCATGAAAATAACATATGCTGTAGCAATTATTTATTTTCTTACTATTCTCTTTATATATCTCTTTAATTCATTTTATTTTCAAAACCTAACTGTGTAATAGATACTAAATTATTCGTTTCGATTCTATTCCATACTTGGTATATTCGATACACAGTCGATATATAGTCGCTTTACTATTACATTCGATTGGGACTATATCCATTTAGTAGATTATCCATTCGATTCGAAACTTTTCGATTATCTGTCACACAATCAATTGCAATGACAATACAATTTTAAATAAAATAATTAGAATTTGTATAAAATATACACAAGCAACAAAAGTGAAACAGCAGTGAATTTCGTGGATTACTACAAATAACAGGAGCAAAATTAACATTGTTGATAAAACAAAATGATGTTTATGAAAGTTGTTGTTTAAATAGGGAGTTATTTGAACACTACTAGTGCCAATGTATCTAATGTATGAAACAACTGATGACGAATTCATCCTGTTGATTAATACATTTGAAACACAAACTGGGCTTCCTCAACTTCCAATCACGCTATTGTCGACAACGTCATGCTAAACGCTAGATATATGGATATGTTATCTGTTCGACTTAGTTACCATCACAAACTAAATACTTGTCCCAATTCATCACATATAAGTATCAACATATAATTTGTATAATTAAACTTGTCGAATATTACAGATAATTTATATTTTGCACTTTAACATGTTATTCCTATTAGTGGCCAGCTAATAAGTTAAAATAATATGATCTGTCAAATTTTAACCGCATATGATAAAAATCAATTATTGAAAAACAAAAATATTTTCACAAAGTCAGGTTTATGAAAAAAACAACAGCAATGCATTTTGAATACTTAGTATGTTTATATGTTGCTGTCTCATCATCCCGATAAGTAGATAAAAACCAAAAGAGGAACACTAAATGTCTAAATGCGTTGCTGTTGTCATAAAACTTATTTGAGTATAAAGTAATTTCCGCTATTCTCCGATTATGATTAAGTATCACACATAAGTAGGTAAAAACAGGACGAGGAATGTTAACAAACCAATATAAAAGACTGAGTAGCTTTTCTTGATGGTATCTAGTAGTACGAGTAAACCATACTACCGTCTTTTTCTGAAAATAAGACACTGTCTTACTTTATTTTCAGCTCAAAATCCGTGCTAAGGCTTATTCTCGGGGGAGGGCTTCAAGGACATTAAGTAGATTTACATATTTATGTTTAATATTTATTTTTATACAGAAATTTAAATTTATTCGATTACAGTCATGTCATCTTCTGAAACATCGTCATAAATTATCAAAATTTTGAATTTCGTTCTGATTTTTTCCAAATCTATTTCCTGTAAATCATTGCTCTGAATCTCTCATGTCTAGCAATATAGCTGTGACTAAATTAATGCTTCTTGTCTAAGCAGCCTCCTTGAAACGGACTTTAGAGGTACACAAGGAATTTCTTGGAATATTTTTTTCAAAAGAATTCTCTGAAATATTACGACAGCTAGAGATACCTCTACATTCAACAGCAATTTTTAAACGAATTATATTTTTCACATTAACCAGGGCCTATTTTCAGGAAAGGGTTTATAGCCCAAAACGTCGCGAAAATCACGATAGTACTTATTTTCGGAAAAAGACGGTAATGTTTCTTGACTTTCAGAAAGCCTTTCGACTTTCAAAGGTTATTTCAAAAACTCAAGCACCTTGAACTTGTCAACCAAAAATGTTTCATTTCTATACAGCTGTAAATAAAGAGTATCAGCTGGTTATTATTTGTACCTTCTTGGAAAAGTGTGCACGGAAACACCATTCTGAACTGCAGTCCATTTCTACATATCAAAGGGCATAGAAACACTGGCAAACAATATTAAAATGGATAATTTTCTTAACTTATTCCATCAACGAAAGGAAGTACTGCTTGTACTTCAGCCTTTGTGACAGGCAAAATACATTTCTACATTTCAATAGATGACAACTTTTCGATGTTGTAATAATTGATTGATTAATGCATTATTAATTTGTTGTATTAACATAGAAATTATTTTAAATATATAAATATATAAATCAATGAAGTTATTAATTAATTATTCTAAATTAGTTAATTAACAGTCCCAGGTGACTATAAATTATTTCTAATAAATAGTTTGTAATAAATTCTAGCTTTTCCATGATCGCTATGAATTATCAATCAAAGTTTTGATTTATAAGCATATCTTCAACTTAAACCATCCCAATAATTACAGGCTGTATATTCAGATTTAAGCTTTAGTAGCGGTTGACCAAAATAAGAAGCCCAATACACGATTTATAGCTCATCAGGTAAAACTGGTTGATAAATATAATTATACAATGTGCTGAGTAAGAATGTTAAATGAATATATAGTTTAGCATGTAAGTTAAACTAAGAAAGGTTGGTTCTGTCTTACCGCGTACAGTGCTGTTGATGCTGTCTTGTATCGTTGTTCGCTGCTTATTATCATACATGTTATTATTATGATGTTATCGTACATCATAAACTGATGTGTTCACACAAGGTAAGACAGCACCAACTGCTGATAATGCTGCCATTTCCCTTACAGTGCCTGTTGATGCTATCTTACCCCGTTCAACTGTTGATTCTACCCTATCTTGTACACTGATACTACACTATTACCTCGCACACTGCTTATAATACTGTTGAACCGATTTTGGCCGCTGTTTAACACCACCAACAGGGGGTCAGATTAGCTCAGTGAATAACGTGCTCTCCTCTGAACTAATAGGACCGGGGTTCGATCCCCACCTGGCCCTCAATTTATTCACGCGGGAGGTGAATAAATCTTAGCACGTCGTCCCTCGGAGAAGGACGTTAAACCGTCGGTCCCGAGCCTGTACGATGTCAGGTACTCGTTAAAGATCCCTACTCTAAACAAACTTGAGTGAGGTAAAATTTAGGACTCCCACTCTAGAATCAATCTTCATTGTATGGTATCACAAAGGGCCAATGGTCGGCCTACGTGTGTTCCCTTGTGGGACTGCCACTGCAACCTAACCTAACCTAACACCACCAACAGCAATATAGGGTTAAGACAGTATCAACCTTCTTAACGTACACTCACCTATTATTATATAAATTATACGTTACGTTTGCTTCGAAATAAATATAAACTATCCTACCATTTGAAGGGTTAATCTGTTCAGAAACATCTAGTTGATTAGAAATTCATACCCGGTCTGATTTACCAAAGCATAGATACCAGTTACGTGGTACAACGCTAAACTAAGAAATTCATTTCTCAAAAAGTAGTATGTTTTCCTTATCTATATTTCATTTTAACAGTCTTCGTAAAATAGAAAATAAGTAGGTTTCTTTTTAAACCTCAAATTAACAATTGGAAATTTCAAAAAAATGAAAATTGAATATGGCGAGGAGGATTTATGAATGCTATGTTTTTTTTTGTTTAACTCAAACAAAGAGGCATTACGTCTTTTATACTAAATGAGTGTTTAGAGTATGACTCATCACTCGTTAACCATCAGTACACTTTACTGATACAGCCTACGGTGTCACTCGTCAATCTGATAATGTTGCTTAACTTTGGTGATCCGGTGAGATATGTAGTGATACACCGGAACAATATATTAAATTTGATAATGACCGATAATAGACTTACGAATAAGAAAATATTGGTGGAAGTTACCTGTAGTGGAAGGGAGAGCGGAGGTAGGAGCCTAGCTCGAGAGCACTTTGGAATGAATGAAGGGAAGCAAGGGTGGCGATGCTGGAGGCAGGAGAAGGCACGCAGACTAAAGTGTCGCTGTCTGAAGGGGTGCTGACCGCAGTGGCCATACTGTCCTCGGACTCTAAAACAATCCACACAACACATTATAAACCACAAATCAAAATCAACTTCAACGCTTATTCCATTATTCTTTATTATGGTGAATTTTTTTTATTTTTTCACAGTCCTTTAATATTCAGTTTAACAAAATGGTCCCTCTATTTACACGACCAAGAATATAGTTCAGATATTACCAATGACCCATGCTCAGTAAATGTAGAACGGACCTTTACCAAAAGGCTGGTATTTCTGAAATATCAAAGCATGACATAAATCTATATCGTAGTTAAGCCAACTTCATAGAATCTAAATAAACATCAGCCTTCTCAATAACAGATCAATAGAGTAATTTATATTAATTTTCTTCAATTCTACCATTTCATTGTTTAATTAGCCCTTTTCGATTAGTAACCGTTAAAGTATAAGGCGGACAACACACACGTATACACTCAAAAACAAGCATACACGCAAACATACACACACACACACACACACACACACACACACACACACACACACACACACACACACACACACACACACACACACATACTCACATATATATACGAGTATATATATATAATATATATATATATATAAAATTATCTATTATCTATATATATAAAATTAAAAAGACGGTAACATACAGATAGACAAACCAATAACTCAATCTATATGTCAACCATCGTCGTCATAAGGAGGCGAAGAGTCCCACAGGAAGGTAGAGCGGCGAATACATGATATTGAATTTGATAGCAGATTCTGCATTTACAACTTTTTTCCTTAAACTTGTGTATTAGTTTAGTTTAGTAGTTAATTAAATATAGATATTCCCGGTCATGTGTTTTTTAGTGTTTTAGGCTTCTGAATGTCTTTTGCTAGCTTGCTTTGGCAATTATCACCAACACAAAGGAATATCGTGAGGAAAATAGAAGTTATAAGTAAAAGAGTCGCACCAAATCTGCAAATCTGCATCAAATTCAATATCATATGAATATAAAAGAACTAGCTGCCGAAATACACTAATATATATATACAAACACACACACACACACACACACATAAGGCACTAATTTAGTCACCTCTAAGCACAAATTAATGATGTTTGATGCTCAATGATACTGATTCCTCAGGCTAACCGAAGTCTAGTTCCAACAATAGTTAAACGAACCTCAATAAATACTACTATACTCCAGTTGTCTAGAAAAGTTTTTAATCAACAAAGTTGAGGAGAGCAGAGGCAAGGAGGCCAAACGCACGACAGCTTTGGCGGAAACCAATCATTCCTAAACTGGTTTCCAATATTCGCGAAGTCGTGCGTATTGTCTCCCTCTTTTGTTCTTCTAAGATGGTTGAAACCAAAAATTAGAAACTGTAAGTAATGTTTATTTGGTTTCTTTAGTTAGTTTAAACTATATATGAACATAAAATATATATCAACCGTCTGATAGAATATTAACCGTCTTAGAAATGTAGTAACCGTACTAAAACGTAAAAATTCTTCGTGGTTTGGTCTTACCCCGTTTTAAAAAAAACCTGAAACCGATCTTTTAGATTTCTAAGCACTCTGAACTACCTTTAGTTTAAAACAGGGTAACAATCGAAAACGCCTAACAAAACAAAAAAAAACCTCATGTACAGACATAATCATGTCTGTAATTCATGTCATCAATACATGACTAAATTATATCCATGTCATCAATTTATGTTTGAATTACATACATGTATGTAATTCATGTCATCATTTCATGTCTGAAATACATTCATGTCTGTAATTCATATCTGAAATTATGACACTCATCACCCATCGAAACTTTGTGGTGTACTTAGTCTCCCATCCTTTTCTTTCTTCAAGGCAGTTCAAACAAAAATTTGAAACAACCATTGAATATTTCTGACATTTATCAACAATTGATCAATAGAGCAATATATATTAATTTTCTTCAGTTCTACTAGTACTTCATTGTTTAATTAACTAATTTCGATTAGTCACTGTTAAAGTATAAGGCGGACAACACACACATATACACACAAAAACACGCACACACACACACACACACACACACACACATATATATATATATATATATATATATATATATATATTCCGCAAAATCCCCCCGACAAAAAATTCCCCATCCCCAAAAAAAATTCCCCCAGCAAAAAGTAAACCAAAAAAAATTTCCCCGAAAGAACATTCCCCCAAAAAAATTCCAACGAAAAAACTGCTCAAAAAATCCCCCCAAAATTTATTTCCCCTATAAATAAAATCTTTATTTTATTTATAAACATGAATAAATCCTATATTTATTCCCTATAATATAATATATAATATATTATAATTTATTCCCTATATTTATTTCCCTATAAACCCAATAAAATGTTTGTATTGGGTTTATATATATACAAATATATATAAACCAATTAGAATTGGAGAATTTTAATCAAAATTCTAGTTTATTTCTAAAGTTTATAATTATATACATTATAGTCGAAGGATTTATTTTAACCGACTGAAATTCTTCAAAATTGATGAAAAGTTTTTGTCTGTTTTATATACGTGAAATGTTATTAATGTTTTAAACAAAGAGATATAAGGGCAGGATGTGCAAAGGGATAAGAGTCTTTCAGAGCAAAAAGGATAAACAGACCTAGTGACCTTAAACTGGTAAGCTTCATTAGGTAACTCAAAGGGTTTTCTCCAGAGCGAAAACACTGTCTTTGTCCTATTCATTCCTCTTTCTACTAAACCAGAAACTGAATACGCTATACTGTCGCTGTTTATGCCAATATTATATAAAATTATTTAAACAATGTGACATTTAATTTCTCTACAGTACATTGTCAAACACCGGAGTACTATACAAATAGAAAATAACTGTATTCTGTTAGACACAGTATTAAAACAAACAACTAATAATAAAAACTGGTCACTAATCATATAGATTATAATTAACAAGGAAAATATAATGAAACATGACTGCTGCTTTTGTCTAAGTATAATTCACTAATTACCAAATTACAGATAGTCAAGTCTGTAATTCATGTGATCAAATCATGTCTGAATTGCATTAATGTATGTAATTGAGGTCATCAATCCATGTCTGAGTTACATTCATGTCTGAGTTACATTCATGTCTGTAATTCATGTCACAGTGATTCACTGTCAGCGGATGATAGGCCTGCTCTTATATTAATGAAGGTACCAAAGTGCTTTGATAAAAATTACGAGTATATAATAATAACATGTATAGAACGTCAAAGTTCTCGGATTTTTCAATATAGCTTAATATTATTCCTGCTTAGTTCATTCGCCTGTAGTATTTTTTCTAGCAAAAATCACTACATTTTTTTTGGTATATCTGTTCTTACTGAATGTGTTACTAAAGTCAAAGCATTATATAAAATTCATGGAATAGAACTAAGATCTTTCAACCAGAAAACTAAGTCCTGGTTAAAGTAGCGCAATGAATTTTTTTCAAGGTCAGTTACTTGATCGAAGATCTTAGTCCTATTGATTTATTTTATATTGTTGTAAACAATATTACTAAAATGTTTTTTCACATATTTTGAAAGTTTCTAACTTGGGCTAGCATTGAACAAACAAAAACAGACGGAGTGATAACGTAAAGAAATGTGCAACATCTTAAACCCTTCCTGCAGTAAGAAATTATGCGTTATTTCATTTTATTATTTAAGAATTAAATATTTAGTCATTTTAAGAAAAGATCCATCTACAACTTATCATGCTAAATGTCTAGCGTTGTTGATAGGCTTAAAAAGGAAAAGGAATAAATAGAACTTTAAATGAAAGCATGACCTTTCAAGCCATGAACATCTTTTTCTGATGATGAATATTGTAGTGAGTGTTTGTCAATATTTAACAACAACATAGTTATGTGTATAGGATACAAATGTCAAAAGTATAACACATTTATAACACTAATTTAGTGCAATCAGTTATTATAAACTAATGAAATAGTTAAAAGCTAATGAAATGGTCTCCACATATAAAAATGTAATCGTATAAGCAACGCGTTTCGAACACGTAGTGTTCGTTACACGCGTAGGTTAATGCCTGAGGAAGAAAACTACGTGTTCGAAACGCGTTGTTTATACCATTAAATTTTTATATGTGGAGACCATTTCATTAGGTTTTTACCCTACACATTTGTAAAACATTGTGATTTAAATATAACATATTATTATTAACCGTTATACCTCGTCTATCGCTGGTGAAGTCGCTCAACCGGTTTCGCAATTGCTGCATCATCAATGGAACTAATGAGTGTCCCATTGATGATGCAGCCATTGCAAAACCAGTCGGGCGACTTCACCAACGATAGACGAGGTATGACGGTTAATTATAATATCTTATTTACTAACCTCTGTGTCACCAACAATATGCATGTATTAAATATAACAATTGAAAATTAATAGCTTTGAATAAAACAATTTCAGAAAGTATACCCACAACATTCAAGTGATTAGTATAATGAAATAAATTTATTTAGAAAATTTTCAAAGAATTTTTTCTTTCTGATTTAGTGGCGATTTTGACTTAGAAGAGAAAGTGAAAACAATTATGACAAAAGTTAATTCTGTATTCGATTGACGTATACCATCAATTACACAATCTCCGTTTGTCATATAATAATAGGACACGCCGTTAAATGCTTATCACTCGTGTTAATCCTCGATTTGAAGTTCATCATAGGAGACAATGATATTCGCTCCAGTTTAAGGTAAAGGAGGTTTTCAAGTTGAGAAATATTTGATTTCTCGTTTTATTTGTTGTTATATTTAAATTACAATGTGTTATACTTGTGACATTTGTATCCCATACACATAACTATGTTATTGTTAAACATTGACAAAACATTTACTACAATCTTTGTACATTTCTGATATTTTATCCACAACTGAAGACGATTGATCTTCACTTCATTTCTAGTAAAGTATTGAGTGAAGATGTTATTCAACAGTGAGTTATCAACTAAGTTCCCAACTTTCTTTTTTAAATATTACCATTTTAAAAGTCATTAAATGTTTTTGGCATATTCTTTGCAATTACATCTATATATAAATTCTCTTCGTGGCTCTGTATGTATGTATGTATGTATGTTTGTACCTTATGCATTCGGCCTACAATGGACCTTTTTCAAAAATTCTTTTGCAAGGCACTTTCTATAGGTCTTGGGGAGGTTTTAGGCTATTAAACTATGGGGGGCAGCCTAACCCAGGCCCCCTAGGGCCCAAAAACCTCAAAAATTTGCCGATTTTGTGTTTTTGCATTTTTTGTCAAGAAATTAAGGCCGTGTACGGCCTTAATAGATAAAATATGAAATGTTGGAAATAAAAATCGAAAATCAGAGTTGTGGTTCAGGTAATATCCCAAAAATATTATAATAGATAAGGTTTCCTGTATAACCTGTTTGTTTACATTTTGACTTTAATTGATAATAGCGGCCGCAGGTAGGTTAATCTTTATGATAATATATTTCCACACGCTTAGTTCAATTGGAAACAATCAGGTACCAGAAATTCTTGAATGATCTCTAATTTTTTGTTACAAATTTCACATTATAATTTTTAAACATTCACATTATAATTTTTAAACATTTTTCATCACAAATTTCACATTTTAATATTCAAACGATTTTTGTCACAAACATCATAGTATAATTTTCAAACATTTTAAATTAGACCTAGATTCCTAATTCTTTGTAATGAGTTCACAATAAAGTTTTTCAATTATAAATTGCAAAAATTAATTTTTTGTCACAAGTTCAACATTATCAAACAAATTTTCATAAGTTTCATATCATAATTTTCAAACAATTATACTTGCATATATATAAATTCTCTTCGTGGCTCTGTATGTATGTTTGTACCTTATGCATTCGGCCTACAATGGACCTTTTTCAAAAATTCTTTTGCAAGGCACTTTCTATAGGTCTTGGGGTGGTTTTAGGCTATTAAACTCTGAGGGGCAGCTTAACGCCGGCCCCCTAGGGCCCAAAAACCTCAAAAATTTGCCAATTTTTAGTTTTTCCATTTTTTCTCAAGAAATATGGCGTCTACGGCCTTAATGCATAAAATATGAAATGTTGGAAATAAAAATCGAGCTCAATGTTATTTAATGTTTTTTTGCTCTAGGATGCTTCTTTCATAGCCTAGGTACCACTATTCTCCTGAAAATGTTAAAAAACGTCCAAGGGACTGTAGATCATGAATAAAGAATCGTAAAACAAAAATGCATAAAATAATATAGAACCCAATTTTCATTTCGATCATTTCATATTTTATACTTAAAACTTCTAGACCCGGGCAACGCCGGGTATTTCTGCTTGTTATTTATTAATTTCAAAACAAACTTTGACAAAGCAGGAACGTTTTATTTTTTTTTTTTTTATTGTTTAAACCGATCCCCTAGCGGGTGATAATTCCAGCCATTTACCAGCTTTTTTTTGATCGGTGATTCTACAGATTCTACATTTGGAGTCCTAAATTTTGCCTAACTCAAGTGCATTATGAGTAGAGATCTTTAGCGAGTACCTGACACTGTACAGGCTCGGGACTGACGGATATAAACCTCCTCTCCGAAGGATGACGTACTCAGATTGTGATTTAATGCAAAGTAAAGCAGAGAATAGTCTGGCTATACCCCCTTTTCATATACCTAAGCTATTTCAATTTCATTTAAATCTTTTCAAATCGGCCATTACAGTATTCAGACGATCTAACCTTACTAAACTGTTAGAATTAGTAATAATACAATCCGTCATACCTCGTAAAGTCTCAGAAAGCTCAACCGGTTCCAGACGGACCCGAAACCGGTCGAGCTTTTCTGAGACTTTACGAGGTATGACGGATTGTATTATTACTAATTTTAATATTACTAACCTCAGTGGAACTAACCCTTTAACTATATTTTACTAAACTGTGTTCAGGAAGCGCTATATATGGTACATCTGGCCTGCCGTCAATAGTTAAAATAATAGTTTTTATTTAAATTACGTAAAATTGAGATATTTTAGCTTTTCTAGAAAGTTTTAGTGATATTATGTATATGGTACATTTTAACATGCTGTTAACCACTTAGCCTACCCTACCCAGCATTAGATGTCACTTACCAGTATTACCAAATTCCCGGATTTTCTTTTTCAGAACCTGTCTCGGTATTATTACGGAAATTCGAAGGTCGTGTTTATATTATTACCACATCGTTTCAAAAAAGCTTTTACCCATCGCAAAGTGTACCCACAATAATCAAGCATTTACTGATGTGTAATCAGCACTACTTATTCATATATACTTCCTTATTTACAGTATTGTAGTGTGATCTTAGACAACACATAGCGAAAAATCCAGTAACAAAATTCTAGCGATGTTATTGCTAAAGTAAAACAGTCATCGAAAAGGAGTTTAGGCAGAGCAGGCTGTATAACTTATATGCATGACTGCCCTTACGTGTCCAAACGGCATTAAGTTAGACCAATACTTCGTTTGATAATAAGTAATGGTTATGAACACTCTTAAAAGAAGAAACTATTAAGGAACATCAAAATGTATTCCAAGGTAATATTACTCAATAAATAAACATTAGAGAAACATTGTGCCGATTATGCTGATCAACAGGGTAGATTTATTTCAAAGGGATAGTTAATTTAATTATATCTTATGCCTTATACTTTAACTTTTATTTACTGTTTAAACCGATCGCCTAGCGAGTGATAACGTCAACCGTTTACCGGCTTGTTGTTTGATCGGCGATTCTACATTGGGAGTTCTACATTTTATCTAACTTAAGTGTATTTCGAGTAGGGATCTTTAACGAGTACCTGCTATCGTACAGGCTCGGAACCGACAGCTTAACGTCCTCTCCGAGGGACGACGTACATAGATTTCAATTTGACGACGTAAAGAAATCAACGGCCAGGTGGGGATCGAACCCTGGACTACCAACCCAGAGGTGAATACGTTAACCACTGAGCTAACCTGGCCCCTGTACCTTATACTTACTGCGGACTTAATATTTGGACACATATGTCGACAAATTAGTGTAAAAGAAGCAGAACCTCATCAATACCAAACCCTCAAAATTCTCTCATGTAAGCCAAAACATTCCAGACTCGTCAAATCTGTTGTCTTTTTGTTTTTCGTTTGTAAGTTTAATAGTTCCCATCTAAACCGCTTTGCTAATATTTTTAAGTGTTACATGCGCGAACATGAAATTTCTTTCCACCTGACTGCCACTCTTGTTTGATTTAGTTTTCTGTTTTAACTTCTATTTTTTCACTTAATTTCCTTTCTTATTATATTTAACTAATCTGTTTAAATCTTCATTTTTACGTCATATTCATCTACATTCTTGATAAATAATAGTAAATAGTATTATCATTTATTATTCGCTATTATTTTTATTACTTTCTTATTCAATTGCCTTTACATTTTTCTCTTATTTTGAGTACTCAATATAATTTCACTTATATTCATTGGCCTATTGGTCATGGTAGCAAAGTTGTTTGCCTGATCATCTCTTGACTAGTAAACAGGTTCGATTCCAACTCTCCTATAGATTTTTTATGCCAGAAAAACATAAAAACGTTGTTAAGCCGTTGAACATATAATATAAATCATATAGTTGAATTAATTGTGTTTAATAAATTTTATAAAATAGACGTATAAAATTTGACATGTACATAGGAAATTACATATTTACATATGAAACATTAGACATATGAAATTCCACATTTCAGAGTTAAATTTTAAAAATAAAATCAAATATGCATTTGGTTTCTTGGTTCAAGTTTGATATTCAGAAGTTTACTAATAAATCATTGTTAATATCGCAGAGATTGCTAGTAATACTAGTATAGAAATCTGCAATATTACCTCGTATATCACATTAAACTTTAGGGTCAAGATGGTAGATTTTATAAGAATATTCAAACTTCCATACAAGTGAAATATGCTTTAAGTGCTACATGACTTCAATGTTTTTCAGAAGTTAAAATTTTTCACGCCAGGAAGTATAATTACTGGATTATTTCTTCCCTCCTGCCTCCATGTGTAAATGTATATATTTCTTTCATCATTGTCACTGGTAATGTTACATTTACATTGTTGTGACTATATAAAATAAAAATGAAAAAAAAGTTAAAATAATTATTAGAAAATAAAATAATTCATGTGTTTTAATCTTTCCCAGAAATTATTAATTGGAATAATAATTAAATAATAATAAATTAATTGAAATAATATAACTTTAAATATTACAAATATTCCTAAACTGAATAAAAAAATTTGGAAATTTCCTATACTTTTATTATCACTAAACGAATTTACGAAATAAAAATTAATTAAAAAGCTTTTTTTCTGTACGACACCTCACTTGACATTTTGAAATGTTGCTGATGTGCAGGTTTTGATGATAATTTAATATGGAGTGTTTTCGTTAAAATTTCCTGGTGGATGGGAAGCATGGGAGAATCGTGCACAGTTCTTACACAGTCGTACGTAATTTAATGATTTTTGGGAAGAGAGCAAAGTTGAGAATTGGAGCGCTATTACCAGAGTTTCAAACAGTTCGTAGTTTGTAGTTGGTTTCATCCGGGATTACATGTTTGTTAATAAGATATTAGAAGAAACCGCGTTTAATTAATTTAAGTTTCAATTCAATAATTTACGATTGCTTGACCTGAAACTTACTACAAATACAATGTAAACGTAAAAAAAAATCAAATTAAGGAAGGATTTGATGACGTATGGCGGGTAGTAACTGCAAGAGTGGAGTTATTGTTGGACGTTTGCGAGTTCTATAAATGTGGAAGAACGTTTTGAAAGAATTAATAAAATATGTAATTTCGTAGATATAGATCCATCTGTCGTAGATGTAGTTACGTCGTTATATGATAATTTTCTTAAATTTTACTAAACACAATTAATACCAACTATATTTAATGATTTTTTTTATTGGAGTTTTATTAATTAAAGGGTATTTTTGTCGTTTAAATAGTGTGATAATCTGTATTTTTGTGACTGTATACAAAAATACCAAGAGAACTCACCACAAATAAGTACACCGTAACCTAACAGGACAAATGGTTTTCCAAACACCGTTGCTATATAAATACATTAAGACTTAATAAATTAAAGAAAAACCTCCTGTGAGACGCTATACGACTGTCATTAACTTACAAACGATACAGTATGTGTTAGGTTAGCGCTAGTTGTATAACATTAATAGTGTTAATGCTTAATAGTGTTCATTTTCAAAACAAACGTACTATCTCTGATTCTCTCTCTCTTTCCCTTCTTGGTTTAGTCACAAACTAAGAAGAATTTCTTTGATACTACACAACGAATATTCTATAATAGCAGTCCTAAATTTTACCTAACTCAAGTGTATTAAGAGTAGGGATCTTTAACGAGTACGTGACATCGCATATATAAAAAGACTAAGTTCTTTCAACCGTAACAAGCGGTCTTCGTCAGAGTCAAAAACCCAACTGAGTCAAAACCTCAGACGGGTTTTTGACTCTGACGAAGGCCGCTTGTTACGGTTGAAAGATGTTAGTCTTTTTTCCCATTTCTTATTTTGGTTTGATCAATGATATATATATACTTATTCGATGAAAATACGATCCGAAATGGACAAATACAGTTCAATGTAGATAAAGAAATATAGAAAAATTAAAAGCACACACTTACAGTCTCTAATTTTCGGTTGAGCCGTCTTCAGGAGAGATAAGAGAGAGAAACCAGTGCGCTTGGTTTCTCTCTCTTATCTCTCCTGAAGACGGTTCAACCAAAAATTAGAGACTGTAAGTGTGTGCTTTTAATTTCAAAAAGAAATGGTATTGTTAAAACAAGTATTTTTAAAAGTATTGTTAAAACAAGACTAAGATCTTTCAACCGTAACAAGTGGTCTTCGTCAGAGTCAGAAACCCAACTCAAGACCAGTCTTCTTCAGAGTCAAAAACTCTGACGTAGACCACTTCTTACGGTTGAAAGATCTTAGTCTTGTTTTCCTTTCTTTTTGTGGTTTGATCATTCATTGTTATTTCACGTGTTTATGTGATATATATATAATCAAAACACAAAAAGAAATGGGAAAACAAGACTAAGATCTTTCAACCGTAACAAGTGGTCTTCGTCAGAGTCAAAAACCCAACTCAAGACCAGTCTTCTTCAGAGTCAAAAACTCTGACGTAGACCACTTCTTACGGTTGAAAGATCTTAGTCTTCTATTCCCATTTCTTTTTGTAGTTTGATCATTGATTGTTATTTCACGTGTCTATGTGAAATATATATAATGACAACTAAAAAGCAAATTGACTCAATTCAATCAAAATCGCGTGTACAGATTTTATTAAAACCGAAAATTCATTTTTTTTTTCACACAAAGTACCCATCCCTAAAACTGATACAATTTTGTTGTTCTGTCTCTAGGATAACAGGACCTATTCTTCTTCATTTTTGAGATCTTCTCATGCCATAAAGACAGGTGAAACAATTTGCAAAAGTCATTTTATTATACTCAGAGCAGCTCAAAACATTCACTTTCGTATAAACTTGTTTTCAATACATTCAATCAAATGAAAAACTTTCATTTTCTTATGTTTCATATAGAAATGAAATAAATGTAAAATTGACAAATATTCCAAATTTATATATAAATATATATAATTTATTTATTGATGACGTTAAATTTATTCCTTCTTTACTTTACTAATAATGTTTTGTTAATTAAATTATTAATCTCTTGCTAAAAGCGTTTCATCTCTTTAAATTAAAGAAGAAAATATCGGGAAGGAACTTTTGAGATGAAAGCGAGTTATGGAAAAATGTTAATTAATTTTTCATAATTGTCTATTAACAGATCAACGAGCTGAATTAAAACTCAATCTGAATCCATGATTATCTTTCTTTGTAATTATAAAAGATTCCAGCCGGCCATTGTTTATGCTAAATATTCCATCTTATTCTCTAAAATGTACAGCTATATCGGTTTTCTTTTCATTTATAAAACCTCAGAGTAATGGAATATTTCGCAGTCTTTAGTTTTTTTAAACTTTTCTTATTACAGCCTATGAAGAAAATTTAAAAAAAAAACAAAACAAAATAGGAAATGTTGGTTTAGAATGCGGTTTAACTAGAAAAATTACCAATTCATATTTTATAAAATATATACACATACACGGTGGAAAACCGCTTGGCAATGCTTCAAACCGGATAATAGACAGCTATTATGTTAATAATTAAATACAAATATAATAAAGTTGACACGATATTCACTTATTGATACACGGTACAAAGTATTGCCAGTCACCAGATCATATCAATCACCGTCTTTATCAAGAATAACTGCTTTTTAAAGTAATAACGATTTGATAATGGTTACATTATGAAACATGTATTTGTTTCATTTGTCAATGATACATTATTGAAAAAAAAATTTTATAATAATAATTATTTTAATCAACACTCGATTCAATAAGAAATTTTTATCAAACACTGATTTATTCGTATCAAAAGTAACTCATTGTAAACAATACTCAAGTGCGAATAATGCTATGTGGGCGGTCAATTTCTACTTCAAATTGAACAAAGGAGGAAATTATTCTCTAGATTTTGACAGATTTACATGTATTAGAGGTGAATAATATACTAGTCAAACCGTTTCACTGATCACAATGGAATTAAGTAAGTAAGTAAGGAATTAAACAGGGAAGTAGCACCCTGCAGTAAGACAAAAAGTGCACTATTACGGCATTGTTGCTTTAAAGAAAAGAGTATTATTCATACTTGTGCAATCTGTTATAGTGTGGTATTTACTTATATTTCATAAGTCGTTCCTAAACCACTCCCACAGATCGATTCTCAAGAGTGGAGATGTAAACCTGAAGAAGAACACAAAATGTTCGAAACGCGTAGTTATTTTTCACATTAAACTTTTTTTTGTGTGAACACATATTTTTTGAAATCCCCAAATAAAAGGGCATTATAGTTTACTTTGTAAACTAAATAATTTTTTACTTAAAGTCCTAGAACTACGACATTCAACTTTTTCATCTTACATCTATCTAAAATTAATAAGTACTGATAAAAGTTTCAACAATTTCAGACTATTGCAAGAATCAATATAACCGAAATACGCAAAACTCACGTACTTCTAATAATTCCTATATTTCTTGGATTGATTTAATTAACTCAGTCTAATTAAAATCATAGATATTTTAAGGTGTTAATTTGATACTAACAGTGAGAAATATTTGAAACTATAAAGTGAATATGATAAGACATACGAGTATATCAGCCATTTACATAGTTACTTACGTTTTTTGGATTGGAAAATTTTACATCATTCATACGTTACCTGATCTACGATTCAGTTATATAAATAGAATTATGTATGATATATATAGTCATAAATTGTAACATAAGTATGATATATCGGTGTTATATTGGTTTGGTATCCTAGAAGCGATATCACCTTATGAGTTTAGTCCAGTGATGGTGAATTTTTCGAGTACGGTGTGTAAAAAATTTGAAAAATCGAAACTTCATTTTTGTGGCATGTCTCAAAAAACAAAAGTAAAGACTTAAAAAATAGGAATATTTGTCACTTTTGTAAGTTAATTATTTGTTTAATGCCATTTAAAATTCAAAAACCAAAATTATTAAACTAATGATATACATTTTAGAGACTTGTTTCACATATTTCATTGACACTTTACATGGAAAATATATACATATATATATATATATATATATACTTTTTCGATGAAAGTACAATCCGAAACGGACAAATACAGTTCAATGTGCATAAAGAACCATAGGGAAATTAAAAACGCACACTTAGTCTCCAACTTTCGGTTTCAACCGTCTTCAGGAGAGATAAGAGAGGGAAACCGTGTGCTTGGTTTCCCTTTCTTACCTCTTCTGAAGACGGTTCAAACCAAAAATTGGAGACTGTAAGTGTGTGTTCTTAATTTCTCTATGTACATTGAACTGTATGTATATATATATATATATATATATATAAAATTTACTTGATACGTTTTAATATGTATATTTGTTATGCACGCACTTGTGTGCATACCCATCTGGTTTCAGAATTAAAAATTTATGAAAGTAATAACATCATTAATAATAACCGACCTGACTGTTATTAGAGATAAATATTTGAGTTTTGAAATTTTTTATCTTTGAAGATGCGTGTCACTGAAAAACACCAGAGAACAACACCCTTTCAGAAGACCAATAACGTGTTTAGTTTCCAGTCCACCTTTAACTCACTAGAATAGAGAACAACAAAGCTGACATTTCCTGAAAACAGCCATCTTTGAAATGCAAGTGTCAAGATGTCTACAGAACGAGTCAGGTAAAAAATATAATAAAAACTTAGTTTTGGCCACTCAATTTACAACATTTTCAGGTTATTTAAAGTAATTCAAGTTTAATTTAAAATAATCAAAATTTAATTTAAAATAATCCAAGTTGAATTTAAAACAATCCAAATTTAATTTATAATAATCCAAGATTTAAATTTACATTAATATTGTTCAATTTTTTTTTAAAACAGTCCATCAACTCGAAAATTCATATACGCTACACTGAAGTTAAAATAAACTTAAATTATTTTAAATTAATCGGAAAAAGTTATATAAAGCTATTACAACAATTACATTTACATTTTTATTTCGACTATATTACAGATATTTTTAACCTAAAAATGAAAAAAATAAAGAAGGAAAAAATGCTTAATAAAAATATATACTGGTGCTAATTGAAAAATTAACATAGATATATGTATAGTAAAGTGCTTTTTAAAATCACCAAGGAAAACTGAAAATATGGAAATCAAAGTAAGTAAACCGTTGTTATTGTAACAGAGAAGGAAGTAATTTACACAATACCTCATTAAATAATATTATTTTATATTATATTTGGTCAATTAATACGTTCGAGTAATGTGGATTAACCATACTTACTTTAAATTAAACTTGAATTATTTTAAATTAAACTTGAACTATTTTATAAGCTTGGATTATTTTAAATTAAACTAGAATTATTTTAAATTAAACTTGGATTATTTTAAATTAAACTTGGATTATTTTAAATTAAACTTGGATTATTTTAAATTAAACTAGAATTATTTTAAATTAAACATGGATTATTTTAAATTAAACTACAATTATTTTAAATTAAACTTGGATTATTTTAAATTAAACTAGAATTATTTTAAATTAAACTTGGATTATTTTAAATTAAATTTGAACTATTTTAAACTAAGCTTGGATTATTTATAATTACACTTGATTATTTATAATTAAACTTAGATTATTTTAAATTAAATTTGGATTATTTTAAATTAAATTTGGATTATTTTGAATGAAATTTGGATTTTTAAAATTAAGCTTGGATTATTTTAAATAAACCCGCAGAATTGTAGAGTTGGCTTTAAGATGTTGTCGTAAGGGGTTCCAGAACCAGTTGGATAGAATTGCTTCAATTTCGACTAAGAGGTCAGGAATTCGAACCAGAAGCGAACAATTAGTGTAACCTTCAACACAATGCTATTTTCAGAACGCGATGTATCATTATTAACATAAGATCAATTTCGAGTGAGTCCCTAAGACCACTGGTTGGCCTAAGCCCCAATAACTTCACCAACACATAGACTTTGACTGTTGATTCAGTCATATCGACTCGCCCTATTGTCCCTGCATTCAAAAAGAGCAGTCCTTTCGACACATGATATATAACTGCTCAAACTTAGATAATCTTAGACAACAACTGATAACAAATATTACACTGCAAGGTGGAAAGTAGTCGAAAATAGAAGAAAACATTATTACTAAGTACAGCAAAGACTTTTCTAGATTTATAAATAACATACAAATTAATGAATTATAAATTACATAAATAACCTGCTGTAAACATTAAGTTAGTTATTTATCAAAATTGCCTATGTAAATGATATTGTCAGTAAGTATTATATTATAATTAAATTATATAGTAAATTATATATATATATTTGTGTACGATGGCAGCAGGTCTTCCCTTAAGCATATGTACGTAGCACAATATTCAGGCTACCAACGAGCAAGACAGGATAAGGCTGACCATATTTTATAAAAGTAGAAAGACATCTGACCTACTACTCTCCAATAGACCGAGAACTGAGACCCCGGAGCTTCAACGTAGTCACCTTGTGTATGAGTAAAATACAGTATAGGCGACTGTGCAACCCTCCCATCCTCATACATGGGGATGACTACAACGAAGCTTTCACGGCGTCTAACTGTCCACCTGAGCACTGAGGCCCCTAAAAAACATACGGAAGACGCTCACCGTGTAAAACTGACGAGGGAGGCCCTGATTGAGAGCACTTCCATACTACAAGTGTACCACGAGCCTAGCAGGTTACATATACGGGAGGCTCTATATATTAAAGATTATAACCCTAGCCTAAATGTCCAAAGTAACGATTTCAAATCTGAGCCTAGTTTTAAGAATTTTGATAATAGTTTCAAACTTGTAAGGGAGACGAGGAGGTGAATGGACTACAGGTAGTTTTGGCCGGCCCTGTCACCATGCATACCTCCCCCTCCCCTCATTCCCACCTTAGCTTTACTTCCTGGTTTAAATCTACACACAGTCTTTGTGTAGACACCGTTCACTTATTTTATTTTAACTTCAGTGCATTAGCCTTAATTAATTTTAGTTTGTACCTGAGGATGGCGAATGACAGCCGAAAGCTTGAATTATTCTTTTAGTTATAGTTATTTTAGTAATTAAAATAGTTTTTTCAAAAAGTGGTTTATTTAAGTGTTCTCGTGGTTCATCTCAAGTTTATTGTGCGTGTTAATGTCTTTCGCCAACCTTCTTTGGAAGCTACCCAAGTCTCACTGTAAAATGATAAGAAAACTAGAGAGTGTCAACAAGAAATTGGTCAATGCAGAAGCTGCTGCTTATTTTAATTATATATATATACATTAACACATAGAAAAGAAAAGAGAAAGTCACTACGGAACTCACTTCGATATTTCAACATCCGTCGTCATCTGGAAGAAGTACGAAGTACTAGTGTTGAGAAGCAAACTACACTGACTGGCCTCCAGAGAAATTCGAACAACCACCGCAGTGCTGCCAAACAACGTAGGAGAGGAAAAATAGAAATCCCTCCAATATTTATTTATAAAAACAAGATAAAAAATATAATATGAAATAATAATGAAGGCAACGATAAGTATGAAAATAATAATAAAAAATAAAAACGTAAAAAGAATGACGCTCAATAAAATAATATATATGTATATATATTTTAAAGGAAAAAAATATCTTTTGAAAAATAATAAAAAATTAATTAACGGTAGAGGGTGAGAACAGGAGGAGAGCGAACCCAAGAAGGCATATATATATACATACATATATAAAAAGATTTCACATAAACACGTGAAACAACAATCAATGATTAAACCACAATAAGAATGGGAAAACAAGACTAAGATCTTTCAACCGTAACAAGCGGTCTTCGTCAGAGTCAAAAACCCAACTGAGTCAAACAGAGTCAAACCCTCAGTTGGGTTTTTGACTCTGACGAAGACCGCTTGTTACGGTTGAAAGAACATACATATAATATATATATATATATATATATATTATATATATATATATATATATATTGATAAAAGTATCGACCGTGGAATAGAAACAAAACTAAAATTTATCGGGACTCGGTCACTTCTTCAGGTTCAAATTAAACTCTCATTGCCAACGTTTCGGTTTTTATTTAAAACCTTTTTCATAAGCAGAAGTATAAATTTTGAAACAGAAAAACTAAGTATTACATTACGAATTATTTTTCTTAGTAAAATAATTTGTAATGTAATACTTAGTTTTTCTGTTTCAAAATTTATACTTCTGCCTATGAAAAAGGTTTTAAATAAAAACTAAAACGTTGGCAATGAGAGTTTAATTTGAACCTGAAGAACTGACAGAGTCCCGATAAACTTTAGTCTTGTATATATAAATGAAAAAGAAACACACGGATGAAACGAGAAAACTTACTGGATCAATATTTCGAACTGACTACGAACTTCAGTTCGAAATATCGATCCAGTAAGTTTTCTCGTTTTTTCTATGTGTTGTCTTTTTCATTTATTTATCTGTCCGGTTTGGACTGTTTAGTATTTTCATTTATATACATATATATATAACATATGTAGGTATATACATATAAGAACATATAAAATGGCTCTAAAATATAATAATGTAGTGCAAATAACAGAATAAACCTGTAATCAAAATGGGAACAGGCTACAATAATAAGCCTCAAGCTTACTACCCTTGAGGAAAACAAAACAAAAAAAAAGTCGGGGGTTGCAGATAGGGTGATCTCAAAGCAGCAGCTGATTGTAAAAGTGGAATCACATAATCATATCGAAGGTAATTCTTTGTAGCCTATCGAGCGGTGTTACACTTAAACCTCCATTGGTTAACCTCCTCCGCACTCAGCCCCTGACGCTGTAAAGGCGGAGACAAAGTTCAATATCTCACCAGAAGCGGAGAAACACTCACTCGAGGTGTGAGCTACAAAACATTGAATGTCCAACACACGCATGTCCAGACATTCAATGAATCACTCTGATGTATCCATCTCCAAACAGAAAAAAACACAAAACACTTACCTTAAGAGATCAACATATGTCTGCTGCACCAATGTCATACGTTAGCCTATGTACCCAAATAAACTTAGAATAAGACTGGTTAAACAACAGTATTTATTTGACAATTTGTAAGTCGGAGATTCACAAACTTAACGATGTGGTCCTCATAAGTGATAAAATTTATAGGTACCAAATTATTATGTATAATTTAATAAAATAAACTATTGTTTTTAACTGCTAGAATATAAGATTAAGTTCATTCCATTAAAAGTAATCATGCTAGATAATGATAACATGAGCCTCCAACAGAAGCTTAGTCATTCCATCCACCAAGTGCATAATTATGAAAAGGTTTAAAACATGCAAAAATAAACACTTATTTTAAAAAAATATATTTTCTTCTAAAATAAATAACATATTTATAAAAACAATAAATCAACAATAAGACTAAACAACATGATCATTTATGGTTGAATGATAAGAAAATAAAAGCTATAATAAATTATGAAACTCTTTATATCGTGGGAACAATATAAATAGTGTGGAAAGACATGTAAGTATAACATTTGGAGAGTTACTGGGAAATAGGAGGGAATTTGAGGACACATTGGGTATAACAAGTTTATTAACAGACAGTAGGAGAGAGAAATAACAAGAAAAGAGACATAGAGGCGAGAGGATAAGAAAGCAGGGACCAAAGGGAGGGAGACGGAATGCGTGAAAACCATTTCACCTTGTCTTGGCAGATGTATGGGAAGGGGTACACAGAGTGCGCATAACCTGTTTAGGTCGTTTCCCTTTATTGCAGAACTAAGAAAGACTGGTGAAAAACTGTTCTTTCTTTAAAAGGTTTATGAACCTCTTCTATTTTTCATTCTCTTAAACTTCTTACTTTTCAAACCCAGCTGAGGAATTGCCCAACCAACTTGCCTGAGGAGGGCAACCCAACATTAGTTGCCAAACTGGTTTAGTTCCCTTTCCCACGGAGTCCATCATGTGTTCTCCTGGAGAGCTCATCATTCTTCTTGATTTTATTTTTAGAGATGTTGAGCTATTTTGATTTATTGACTTGTTCCCAGTCGTTTGGCCACAATCCTGTAATAAAAGAAACAAGGCCGATGCTTTTAAACGCGGTGTCCTTTAGCTATGTCGTGAGGAGAACCAATATCGCCATTTACTAATAATGACATGGCACCGCTCCCCCCCCTCCCTACCTTAGAGGTAAGATCCTAAACCCGAGCCCAACCGGCCCAAAATATCATTTATTACACTTGTGTAACTTAATTTATTAACTTTCTTTAATAAATATATATTTATACTAAATCGATGTATGGATAATTAACTTTGGAATGTTTGTTATAAAATAAATAATTTGTATAGAACAGATGGCTGAGATTTGCATGAACAACAAGGTGCATGCCAAAATAGTGGACGGGCATCTTGCCAATATATACCCGGCCGGGTCGGTCGGGGTGGATTTTATAGGCTCAATTCCCCCCCCCCCCCCCCCCGCTCCTATCACCCCTCCGACATATCCAAGGTGGACCTCGCGGGTGGTGGATATATTTAATAGCAATTAATACTCTTTTAATAATCAGTTTTCTACATATTTAATAATAACTGACATCCATTGAATAACCATTTTCATATTACTTTAATAATTGGAGATGTTGACCACATTGGGTCGGTATACCCGGGTATCATGTCTCCTTTTCCTGCCTGGGATTGGCTTGATGGTTCTTTTTCTTTTCTTCTTTCTTCCTCTTTAAATTTTTCCTTTCACCCATTACTTCTACAGAATGTTCTTTTCATTTTAAAACCCTTTTCTCTTTCTCTTAGATTTCTTCATATTTAATTTTCGTCTGCTTCGATAATTTCTTTTACAACTATCCAACAGTCATTAGTTTTATGTTCTTGTTGTTGTAGGATGTGGAAGTTTGCTTCAAGGAGATTCCCTTTGGGTAAATCTAAGGAACTGTTTCGTTTCCCCATCAAAGGGGATGCGATTGGTTTACAGTGGTGATGAGAAAGAGATTCATGTAAAAAAAACATCAACTTCACCTGCATTATCATAGCACGACAGAAAGGGTACAGAAGAGACACAGAAGAAATGGTAGAGAGTGAAGAAGGGTGATTAGTGAGATAGGTAATGATAAGGAAGAAAGGAGGTAAACCAGGAAGTGAGAAAGAGTAAGAGAGAGAGGAAGGGAGGAGCACGGACGCGAATAAAATTGAACAAACAAAGAGGAAAAAATTACTGAGTCCATAAACTTGGACCCGATATCTAATTAACGGCTTTTTTATTTATTTATATATTTTAAAAATTGTTCTATTATTTTAATTATTTATATTTCTTCGTGTCTTATTTATTAATTCTTTTATAAGTATATTTATTTATTATTTACTCTCTACAAAAAATATAGAGAAATGAAAGAATTGCATTCGGATCAAAATTTCAAAACAGAGTTTTAAAAAAAAGCAACAACATCGCTATTGTGATACAAATAACACTACCTTTACAAATCTGCTACCATGAATGATTAGGTAAGTGAAAGTAGTGATTCATCTCAGACCATCTTTTTTCTGGTTTCACTTTTATATCAGTTTCATCTATATAGTCTTAATTTATTTTATCTTTCATTTAATCTTTGAACTATTATTTATTTTATTATTTTTCCTTGTCTCCACACATACTCCGTATATTGGCAATATTAACGGAGTGCTTCTGAGAAGGAAACTTCAGTCTTGACTCTCTTCACCCTCCTGAGGACGTTTATCAAAATATCGTAGCGTCTTCTGTCTCTTCTCTCTATGTAATTTTCGTTTATTTAGTTTGTTGAATTGTTTGAAACAGCCAATGACTTCTGAAACTTGAGCAGTGCTTTTCTACATTGTCGAAATATCGCAGAGAGTCTTGTTTGTGACTTCCAAGCCTGTGTTCTTATCTTCACATTACTCTGTCAGTCCAGTTGAACTATTCCATTGGAATATTTATAAAATATTTACTTTTATATGGAAAATATTCATTTTATACAGTTCCTTATGAGCAAAGATACACTAATAAGGAAAAACTAACAGTTTTAAATTTTCTGTTCAAACCGTCATTAAGGAGAATAATGAAACCAAAAGTAAAAAAGAATACCAAACAAACCAATGCAGGGGCACTTGAAAGATAACAGTGCAGTTAAGAGCAATTCAGGTTAAAAAGTGTAGGATGAGGGGAGGGGGGAGAGAAAGTACAATTAATAATAAAAAATAAAAAAAAAACTTTTTTATAACTAAGGAAAATAATAGGGAAAACTGTAAGTCACAGTATAAATACCATAAACATAAAAACTAAAGGTAAACCAAACCCATGTAAAAATAAACGATAAATCATGTTAAAAAAATAAACTAAAATGAAAAAAATATCTTCTAAAAAATTGTATAATAAAATAACACAGTAATCGACTATCCATAGATTACTGTGATTGGTTTATAATTACTTGAGTCCAAGATCTTGATAACCTCTAATCAAAAAATAATTTGTTGCACATAATCAATGATAATAAAATTCTAACCTTCGAAATATAAAAAGATTTATTGATTTGACTATGGTCAGTCAGAGCCCTCCAGGAAATCTGAATGACTAGAAAGTTGCTTATCCTAAAATAACTAGACCACAATTTTATTTTCTTCTGATCAGAATATCGGATTGAAGTTATCAAAGCTTAGCAAGTCTGTGTTACCAGACGAAACTTGCTTTCGTTTGTTTCCACTAAATTAAAAAAAAAATCAATAAATTCTTCTATATTAATTCGTGAGAAGATTGGTATTAGGGAGGCTGTCTTTGTTTTAATTCAACAAGAATCAACTGGTTGCATATTTCCTATCAGCCTAGTATCTGTTTTTGCTCGTGTAAACCGTTACAGATATAGTTCTATTTAAATATGTGGTCGCTATATTGCTGTATATTTGAGAATTATAAATGACACTCTTGTATTATTCACTGGATCTAGTCATTAAAATATTATCGCATAACCTTCAACAAATCTGAAATAGATACCCTGCATACGTGCTCTGGAAGCAACCTGAGAATTCTGATTGTGATGCTCTTAGCCAAGTAGCTGACCTTGTGAAGAATCTAGGAACTGAACCTTATGAAGAGTTAAAATAAAATTTCAAAAATAGTGAAAATCGTATGTAGAAACTGCCAAACGATATGCACTTAGGGAACCATTACCCGTCACTGCTTCTTCAAAATTGTTAATGAGAGGAATGATTTCAACAAATATTCATACTAAGTGTGTGGGAAATTTTGTTATACAACACTAAGCGATTTTTACTGATATGGGACAAGACATTTTTAAATAGCTGTATTAGCTGGAGTAGTTTCATTTTTTGACGTATGTATAGAAGACAAGCCTCATATTTTGCATAACCAACAATTAATGATCAAATGGGAAAAAAAGACCAAGATCTTTCAACCACACAAGCGGTCTTCGTCACAGTCAAAAACCCAACTCAGTTCTGGCGAAGACCGCTTGTTACGATCATAGCATATATCCTTGGAATATTATACCTCTGAGGGATGGCGGAATCACCTCAAGAGAATAATAGCAAAACATATTACATTCTACTGAAACAAATAACAACCATTGTGAACAGTTATTTTAATTTTTAGATCTATTGTAAGAAAACCTGCCAAATCTTTCAGACTATAAATCACACTTAAAATCCTACCATTATCCCTAAAAATCACCAGTATACATGTTAATAGAATCTACCTTATGCATTAATTACGGTTGTACTTTGCAAAGTGAAACAAATGTTAAAATATTTTAGTACTACTGCTGCGAATTAGGAAGTCATATCGCTGCAGGAGGCAGGGTCTCGGAGTAATAAGTAGTACTTTGCTTACTAGTACAAAGAGAAAGTAAAGTCAATTGAAGTGATGTATGTACGAAAATAGACCGATTCACTGATATTACACCTCATAATCGACTAGAACTAACAGTCAAATATATATATATATAATAATATATATATATATATATACCACAATTAAAAGAAACGGTCCAGCGGACTTTTTTAAATAAAATAAATTCAAAACGAAGGAAACACACAGAAAGACACAGACATAACTCACATCGAAATATCGTGATGTGAGTTATGTCTGTGTCTTTCTGTGTGTTTCCTTCGTTTTAAATTTATTTTTTATATATATATATACACTCTTTCGATGAAAATACGATCCGAAAAGGACAAATAAAGTCCAATGTAGGTGAAGAAACATAGAGAAATTAAAAATCGAAAACACATACATACAACCCCTCACTTTCGGTTTGAACCGTCATCATGAGAGATAAGATAATGAATGTAAGTGTGTGTTTTTAATTTCTTTACCTACATTGAAATATATATGTATACACAATACTATCTTTCATTTAGAGGTTTGGTCCAATGTCAAACAGCAGAACACCTTTAAACTAACGTTTCGATTATATTTGTAGACATCTTCAGAGCTACATCAATACAGAAATAAGGTATTTTACTTTTTGACACAGTACCAAACCTCTATAAAGGAAAATAATGTTTTATATATACTTCAAAGAAACGCCAGTGAGATATCGACAAAATGGGATTAAGATCTTTGAACCAAAATAACTGGTATTCGTCAGAGCCATACTTAAAGCGATAAATTATAAAATGAAATCAGTTATTATGCTCGAAATCTCTTCCGTTCACTTCTGAATTTCTTACAGACGTTTAGAAGTAGATTTTTATTTCATGAGTTTTTTGTGAAACATTGCTATAAATATACATTTGTATTATATTAGTAACAATTCATACTAATAAATTTGATTAGTACAACTAATTAACAAAAAAATCGAACTATTTCATTACACTCTAAAACTGGTAAACGAGATTCAAAAATTAATTAAAACTTGGAATTAGTTATTATTGATTGGCTATTAGATTGTGAGCACAAGTAGGACGGAAACTGATTTGAAACTCACGCCAAACTTGTTTCAAAACTTAATACATCACAGCTTAGTATATAACTGTTAGGGTAAACTTAAACTTGTTATAAACAATAATAAATAAAGCAGGGTTGACCAAATCAAGCGGAATTTTAGTTATATTTCTTCTAAGTTCTTAATTCTTAACAACCTTGTATTGATCTCTAACTACTTGCCAAGTTTGGCTTAAAATTAAAGAAGAATTACTTTTCCTTCATATTACTTTTAAAACAAATTTTTTTAACATTTTAATTAATTAAAAAAAAAGTTTCAACCATTTATGCCTAAAAAAGTTTTACAATAATAGTATTAAGTATATATTTACTTTGAGAATAATAAAAATTAAAATCCAAATCTAAAAGGCCAGAGGCCGCAAGGGCTGCTTGCTTGATTTATCGATTTAATTACTTGTAAATTATGCTTTTGACGAAATAAATACTAAAATAAAGTATAGTGACCAGACGTCCCAAATTGTTAGTTTCTTCTACATCGTAACCTGTCCCAAATTGGACAATGCTTTTCTTAAGTAGCTTGTTATATGTTGTAGTGTTTAATTTGGTTTCTCGGGTTTAGATTATTTCGTTGTCATTTGGTCTTATAAATATATGCCCTTCAGTCGTGAAAGAGTTGTTAGTCTCGGAAGGGTTTAGTCTCCTATTTTAACAACAGCTTCTACAATGGAAGTGACTGGTAAATTCTTAGAAATGGGCTCACCATTAGGTGTCCTGTTTGATAATTTTTTCATAAGTTATGTTGAAAGGGACGTAATCGCTAAACAGAAGAAACTTATTTACCCTAGATAGATTTACGACTTCTTCGTGTTAGCGATTAGTACGAAAGAGATTTCATATTTACGGTTCATGTCTAGAACAAACTTCAGGACTCAAATTCACAATTGAAGGTTCACAATTGAAAATTATCTTTCCTCGATGTACTCATTAACAAACATCCCGTAGATTCAATACTTCAGTATATCGTAAACCATCGAACCCAGAGTGAATGTCCAGACAGGTAGAAAAAGGTCACCATTAATGCATATGTAAGAAGGGCATTCTCACATTGCTGTGACTGAAGCCTACTCCATAAAAAGGTTGATAATGTGACACAAGTCTTTTGTGACACAATTCATACTAATAAACTTTTATTAGTACAACTAATTAATAAAAAAAAATCGAACTATTTCATTACACTCTAAGGCTATAAAGACAACCGACTATACACCTTGTCGCTGGGGCCCCCAAAAAGCATTCCAAAGAGCTATACTGTATTAGCCTAACAAAGCAATCAATAGTTGAGAGGACCACCATATTACATTCTAACAGTGATGTGAACAGGTTACAAATCATGAAAACCCTCTACATTAAAGATGTAGGTCCAAACTTGAATATACAGACTAGTTATTGTTTTATTATTCTTAGCTTCAGAATAAAAGAAAATAAGTTTAAGTTAGTCAAGGAATTGGAAGGTAGCAGGTAGTTTGGAGTTCAATCTCCTATGCAGGTCACATTTTATGACTCTGTCCAGACTTTTCCTTTGCCGGCTACTCACATTAAAACGTTAAACCTGTCCCATTCCCTTTGACATTTCTAGACGTCAACATCTAGAGAGCAATAAAACTGTCGGAAATGTCATAAGAGAAAGTGATGGAGGAGCAGAATTTTTGAAAGGACTATAGGAAAGTTTTAAGTTATGTTTACCATGGAGCCATATGAAAAGATCATATAGCGAAGGTAACGGAGAGGAAGAAGTTGACAGGTGGCCATGACATCCTGTTCTAGTTTGGCCATGAAAAGATTCGCGTAGGAATGGACAACGATCGTGCCCATTATATATATATATATTATATATATATAATATATAATATTATATATATATATATAAATGAAAAAAGACAACAAATAGAAGAAGCGAGAAAACTTACTGGGTCGATATTTCGAACTGATGTTCGTCGTCAGGGAGAAGAAGGGAAGAGGAAGAAGCACGTGCGTCCACTCGTACAAGCAGAGGGCGACTTGTACAAGTGGACGCACGTGCCTCTTCCTCTTCCCTTCTTCTCCCTGACGACGACTTCAGTTCGAAATATCGACCCAGTAAGTTTCTCGCTTCTTCTATTTGTTGTCCTTTTTCATTTATATATCTGTCCGGTTTGGACCGTTTTAATATTTTGATTTATATATATATATATATATATAGCCCGGATTAAGATACCAGTCACACAAGTCTTTGTCCCGGAATTTTCAATATATATATATATATATATATATAGTGTGTGTGTGTGTGTGTGTAACCATTGCCCGAACTATGGTTCTAATAGATTAGAGGCTTTGGTCCGATTTCATACCCATGATCATAACCAATGTTATATTATGTTATGTGTAATTTTTATTAATAAATTACTTAATCATAAATCATTATGTCCATTCTTGTGTATACAGATGGACCAATATCTGTTTTATGTATCTATAAAACCTGTCAATTTCTAGACTACTTTTTGCTTCTTTGTGATTTAAAATTAGGGTAATTAACTTTAAAGGAAGACACCAATTGGAACACTAGAATTACACTGGACGGTATAGTAGTGAGTCCATTTTAAATGAAGATCCTTATAACCAGTACATAATAACTGTACTTCATTAATGAACACATTTCCACTAAATACATTTAGAAAGTTAGTTACTTCTAATTCTAATGGCACCAAGAGATCCCTAACCAGAGGTATATCACAAGATCACAATGATAATAGTCTCTTAAGAATATATAATATGGGTTTAGAAAACTAAAGAAACTAACTCATAATGAAATTGAGAAAAAACTTTGAATAAAGTAAATATATATAGTATGAGAAAATACTACAGACTAAATGACTGCATAACTTTTTATATACAAAATGATGTTAGACAATTTAAAATAATTAATATATGACATTAATTATTTAAAAAAAAAAATTATTCATACACACAAGCCCCACACTACTATACAGATCTGGTTTCAATTATTACAACTGAATGGACCATTGCTACCTGAATTATACCTATTGACGGATGGTTGAAGTGGGTGACTGGAAGAGACAAAAACCGACAAAAGCTATGGATCTATTTGAAAACTTTCAAGAGTAATCAATAGAAAATGTTCATTCTCATCAAAAAAAAATTGGATCTTCATTTTAAGAATATTAAATTTTATTTTCAATAACACAATCAAAAGCTGGATGATAGAGAGTACCATGTAGATGTGAATGAGCATATATTTTTTTTCTATGTTATTAATGTGTAAGCAGCCCGTGGATCTTGTAGAGTTGAGGCTTATGCGGATAAATATATTTGTATGTTTTAAAAAGGCCATGCTTCTTTGATTAGGCAGGTGCTTTTAAAATTATTAAGGTCAAATATATAATCAAGGCTATTCTATATAACTAAATAGGGGTTTGGGAGTCAAACTATTAGAATACTATTAAGGAACATGTTACCACAAGTAAGGCATCTGCATTGGCAATGGGATGGTATGGTGAAGAGCGACAATGCCTGTGGAAGACGACTATAAGCAAACAACCATGCCGAGCAAGCCATCACGTCTTTACCTCACCTGGCTCGAAAGCGTCGTAGAACTCGTCATCTGATGTGTCATAGAAACGAGGGTTCCGTTTCTGACCTGAATAAACAAAACCCATTATTACCATCAATTCTAAACATGTTTAAAACATATAATTTTACAGATACTTGGAAATCACTAACTTGGTCTCCACATAAACAAAGATTTTAAAGACTGCAAAGTTTTTCAGTTTTATCAGTTTGCAGTTACAAAATATGAAACAGAATTTAATAATTTGTAGAAAAGATCGACTGCCCGACTGCCAGAATCTTTAATTCTCTAGCGGTGCAGTCAGTTATAATGTGGCATTTACTCAAACTTGTACATTACACACAAATTCTTAAAATAAAGTTTCGTAAATAAATCATGTTTTTTACGGAGACTTAATAAACACAGCTGCTACAAAGAGCAGCGATTCAGTTTCCCAACAGTTTTACACCAAATGTATACCTCACTAATTTCATACAAACCTACCATGTTGCCCATGAAAAGTAATTTAGAATTCCTCGTTAACATCAAAGTTGCATTTTTAAATAATAAGATGTTTTAACTTAACAAGTTTGTTCAGCTCAATACAATTTTTTTTATTTGTCTTCAACCATAAATATTGATAAACAAAAGAAACCTTTACATAATATTTTGCTTTATTATCACTGAAAATATGACATATATACCACCTCGTTCTAGAAGACCTGTTGAAACTGATAAAGAAAAATTATTTGTAACGATTAAACTATCCAATCATGATAAGATAAAAATTATAGAAAATAAATTTGTCCGGATCAAATGTTCAAAATCATCCTAAACTAATTTGATTTCTTTAAAACTGGATATGCAACCAACTCATTTTAAAAAAAAAATAATAAAATTAAAATTATTGAAAAACAACTAGAACTAAATTTGATGTAAAATATATATTTCAATGATCAACCAATTGATGGCATCATTGATTGTTACTATTTCATGTGTTTTTTAAACTGTTTTATATTCTACCAATATATAAAATATAATATTTTATGAGCGATTATTGAAGATCGAGAAGTCCATTACTAAATTACCGCAGGAATGGCCAAGATTAGGCGAGGAAGTAACAATCCCTAACGATGTAGAATAAAGTATATATTTAGGATGAGATCAGAACTCAATACATACTGGTTGGCTAAAATATAAATTGAAAAATTGTTAAATATTAACAACTATATATTTGTTTTTATGTAAATCTTAGTTTTATATATACATTACTAGTACTTAATTTCATAGATTTGTTTATTATATTATATAATTTTATATTATATTTTAAAATATTTATCATCTTAAATTTCTCCAATTTATACTAAGAGAATTGATATGTTTCAGTTACTTCTTCGACACTTCCATTCAGATCAGAAAACTCGAGAAGCTATACCGAAAAATCATTCATAGAGGAAATTGGCAAGAAATTTAACTGTGCATGTATTAATGAAGGTTTGCTACCTAAATACACTAATATATATATCCTATAACTATATACACTTCACATCCATATTTCGATTCTTTCGTTACAAGGGTTGAAATATCCTGACCGGCTTTCAGATAAAGGCAACAATCTCTACCGGATCAAAACGATGAAACTGCCAAGCGAGGAAGAAACAAAGGAATAACAAAGAAGAGAAACGATAAAAGTCAAGATAAA
Organism: Hermatobates lingyangjiaoensis; assembly: GCA_026182355.1. NCBI lineage: Eukaryota > Metazoa > Arthropoda > Insecta > Hemiptera > Hermatobatidae > Hermatobates > Hermatobates lingyangjiaoensis. The sequence goes on from JAPFBL010000253.1 coordinate 3,323,548, forward strand.
CGAAGACAAGCAAAGTAGGAAAAAGAAATGATAATTAACAAATATATCTAAATATTAATAAATAAACATATAACAAAACCTGTTGATAATGAGTTTGTCTGACAGATGATCTAAAGCTAAGGAGAAAAATATTGCTTTTGGAGCTTTTACAAGATCATAAGAGTTAGAACTGGGGAACAGATGGAGGTTTTGAACGCAAAAGCAATCATTAAAACTATGATAGTGGGACTTTGCATGAATAGCAATAGGAAGGTTGCTGTGTTACCGACGGAGACCCTACAACAATAAGGGTATGACGATTTCATCTTCTAATTTCATATATAAAATAAACTGTCAGTTTCCATGGTTACCTTTCTAAAATAGTTATTATTAGATAATATTGTTAACCATATGGACATATAGAATTGGCAGAGTACTAATGAGACAACATTGCTCAGCACCGTTTCTGCGCCTCGTCGGAGGAGATGATGACAGGTGTGACGCCATTGACTGTTCTAGTTCGTGATGCTCTTTCGCCAAAGCACTCAGCGCTTCTTCCAGTACCCGACATTTTTCTTGCTCTTGCTTGAACTGCAACACTCGCACCTATAACAATAATGAACAAGACTTCCATTGAGTTTTTCAAGCATACTATAGAGTCCTTGCACAAGTAAACTATTACTACATTTAATAAATAAATTGAATAGATAAGTTACAGTTGAAAGACATTCCCTTATTATTTTTTTTTCATGCCTTCATTATTTGTGTTTTTTATTCTCTTTCCCCTGCCGTCTCCCTAGGTGGTTGTGGTACGACTGACTGTGCAACTATCGTGCTGATGCTGTTGGACTTCAATACCCACCTACCTCCCTGCTGGTCACTTGACTTCCATATGACAATGAGTGTTCAAATATAGACGTGAGTTATGCCAGTGTCTATCTTTGTGTGTGTACTTTCCTTATAATATATATATATATATAACGATAAAAAAATATCACATAAACACGTGAAATAACAATCAATGATAAAACCACAATATGAAATGGGAAAACAAGACTAAGACCTTTCAACCGTAACAAGCGGTCTTCGTCAGAGTCAAAAACCCAACTCACTCACTCAGTTGGGTTTTTGACTCTGACGAATATATATATATACTTAAAAAACAGAAAAAAACACGTATAAAAACTGAAAACTCGAACTCACTTTCAATATTTCAACCCTTTTAATGGTCATTCTCAGAGCAGGAAGTGATGCGGTAGAAACTTGGAAAATGGAAAGCCAACTGATATATATATATATATTGTTAAATAATTTACTAATAATAATGTTCAATAATAATTTAATTGTTAAATAATTATATAATAATTTAACAATATATGTTTAAATGAAGAACTGCTTCCAAATTTTACGTTATATATATATATATATATATAGGATTCTTTATTAAAAAGCAAGACAAAAATCAGTTAGGGGAACTTAGTGAAAAGAACAAGAAGAAAAAGCAACAAAACTCACCTTAATATTTAGACCTCGTCGTAATCAGAATAAGATGAGATCTGCTTAGAAGATATTGAAACATTTGAAGTGAGTTTTGTTGTTGTTTCTTCATATAAATAGGTTTTATTAAAGTTAATCACAGTCTCGGCATTCACGACCTACCTAAGATTTCAATTTACGCACAGATTTCATGCTATCAGGGGATCATCGAAATAGGAGTTGACCAGATGGTATGTTGCTTAAAATTTTCTTCTTCACCGTTGTTTTTTTCTATTAATCTCTCATAGATGATGGAATACCGAAATTATAGAGAAACGTAAGTGTCTGTTTTTTCTTTTACGTTCCTAAACTTAAGTATCATTTCTATAAATAATTGATAGTTTATTTTAAACGATTCACAGTCCATGAATATAATCTCACAATTAAAAATTTACAAATCAATTTACCGACTTTTTTTAGTCAATCAAATTTTACCAATTAACTCACATTTTTCATACTGACCCTCAGGAATCACTGACCTAGGGTAACAAACATCAATGAATTCAAGAACAATTAAGAAAAAAAATATTATTAATCAATATTAATGTAGTAACAGTATATCTCACAGTCATATCTAGAAAATTAAGGGAAACTTTTTTTTTGTTTTTTGTCGCTGAACTCCTTTGTTAGCTCTGAAACTGATCAACTTTTAATTTGCTCTTTTTCCCTTAAAGCTCATTCAAAAACTTCCTTTACCTCCCTACCTCTTCAATACTACAACACATGACGGCTTTTTCCTGCTCAATGCATCAAGTACCTCTGACAAGGAACAGTAATTTTAGTCGATAGATTTTACACCCATTTCTGAATATTTTATAGGCATTGATTTTTATTTCATGTGTTGATTATGGAATCAACTTGTTCTATATTAATTATATATACAAGCGGTTCAAGTAGAAAAAGAGTTGAGAAGGATTTTTTTACCTCTTCCTGTTGCTGTATTAGGTGAAGGCAGTGACTCAGGGAACAGATCATGGATGCCGTTTCAGCAGAAAGTTCTTCAAAGCGCTGCCACAACAATCACTAGTTTTACACATGTGAAAAAGCAGAGCATACAATACAAATAAAAATCAAACTGTATCCACAACTACTCACATTAAAGCATTCAATAAGTATTTGAAAGACTAACATTTTAACAGTGGAGAAACTAGCAAATACGGAATAGTCAAGTGTAATTCACATGTATTTATAATATACTAAAAATAAATAATTGCAAATATGAATTCACATACTATTATAAGTTCTATAAGACTAGCCGCCAACTGAAACCTGAGCTATATGTACACTTTGCTCAAAGGACGAAAAATCTCAGAGAGGATTATAATCTTAGGACATTTATGTTGCAACTCATAAAAACTAAAATAAAGTAATATTGGTTAGTATCACTTGGACGTTTTCTCCAGATCTTAGAAGTTTCAGGACTCGTTTGTAAGGAAGAGCAAACTGATAGTTAACTTATTAAATTCAGTTGTCCTTGATAGGACGAATTTATTTAAAAGACGAAAGCATATATGGTAGGACAGTATATTTTTATATGTAAGTATGATAATAGAAATAACTTTGAAAAATCGAAAGTTATTCTTCCTCAGGTTCATCACAACTGAAGAAATCAGATATTCTCAGCTTCAAAGATGAGAATTGTACCTTTAGTACAATGTAAATAAAATTATATTTTAACATATAGAACCACATTCTATTACGCAAACATGTAATTATGAAAAGCTACAGTAAGCCCTTAGAGTAACTGATAATCAATTAGGGAACTGTCAATAAATATACAAGCAACAAAATGAATGAAGACCACCTAAGGCAGCGTTTTCCAAATTGGGAGCCGCGAAAATTAGCCACTGTGAAGAATTTTCCAAATTACTGCTAAAGTTTTCTATGTAAAAAATGATTTTCTGCCTTTTCTGCAATGAAATCCAAATATCGAGCTCGTTTAGTGGTAGAAAAAGAACTACGAGTAGCTATATCGTCACTAACACCAATTTGATAAACTTTGAGCTAATAGACAAGTACATTCATCTCATTAAAAACTATAATAAAATATCCTTTTCCATTAGTTTGTATGAATAAATTTTATAAGAGTAAAATGTTTATATTATTATTTTATGAAATATAATTAAATATGATTAAATATTTTTAAGGGAGGCGAAGTAACATCAAGTTTGGAAACCACTGACCTTAGGGTTTACTCTGCTCTGAAAGATCTGTCTGTGGACGCAACACGTTACAGGGAGAATAGACTAAAGACCAAGGACGGTCGGTGGCTAAATAAATAATACATTTACGTATTATAATCAAGTCTACCTGACCAAGGACGTCGGTGGCTAAATAAATAACACATTTACTAGCATCATCAGGTCTACCTGACCAAGGACGGTCGGTGGCTAAATAAATAATACATTTACTAGCATTCAGGTCTACAAATACCCCACAAGGACAGAATACATCTATAAAAAAAATGAAGAAAACAAAAAATTAACAAGTAACTCATACAATAATATGGTAACAACATATTCAATATGTTAGATATTTTATTATGTTTTAATTTATTTGTCAAACAGACAAAAGTATACTATTTAAAATGAATTATAATTTATAATTTTTTTTATATAATTTATAAAAAAAACACTAATAATTACAGTAATTAAAAAAAAAAAAAAGGACCGTAAAGGCTGATATTTTTAACCCGCAAGGGGATTGGTTTCTATTCTGTCTATCTATCTATAGTCATTCAAATATATAAGTAAACATTTACTATTTGCACAATTCACTCACTTTTAAAACTAATTGTTAAAATTAAAAATGAAAACATTAACAATTAAAAAAGACAAATATCAGTAATAAATTAACAAAAAAGATAAATTTACTTAAGAACTATCTTCTTAATACTATATTTAAGGAAAGTAAACTCTACGTTGTCTCCTAACTTAATATTCTATTGAGAGGCGATAACTATAATTGTATTTACACTAATGTTCTTGTAGTGATTCGTAAAAAATGTAGAAGGAACCACTAATTTTAATATTACTAATTAACTTAGAAGAATCTGTTATAGATTAATATCTATGAAGTAACAAATATTTTATATATTTAGTTACCTATTACTGCATGTAGTTACCTGTTGAATTTGTTTCATATCAACGCTTTATACGTGTACTTTGTAGCAGTACTCTCTTTGTATACCTGATGACGTCGACTCAAATAGGTTACGATAGGTTATAGTGACAGTACATCGAGATAACACACGTAAGCCAAACATTGGCCCTTTGTGATACCATACAAACAGCATTCTGCATTAGGAGTCCTAAATTTAGCTTAACTCAAGTATATTTAGTGTAGGAATCTATAACGAGTACCTGACATAGAACAGGATCGCGACTGATGGCTTAACGTCCTCTCCGAGGGACGACGTGCTCAGATTTTTTCACTTCCTATGTGAATACATCGAAGGCCAGAATGGATATTGAACCTCAGATATACTAGTACCTTGCCACAGGGTTACCCTGGCCCTCTGATCTCAAATATAAAACAACACAGAAACTTTTGTAGAAATTAGTAATGCTTTTTTCTTTTGACCAATTCTCGACATAAGTTATTCGTATAACTGTATTTAATAAAAGCCCAAATGTTATAATTTAACAGATATTTCTATTTACTTTCATTACAAATTGTATGTTTTACAGAAAGTTTCAAAGTCTATTCATTCATTTAGAAAATTATAATAAATTATATATTTTTAGGATATTATTTAGATTAGTGTTATTCATACCGTGGACTATAACTTTTAAAGTCATAGCTATAATATATTATAAATAGTAATGTTTTACAGCAGGAATAATAATCCTCTATCCATCCGCATATAATCTCGGGACTCTACTCATCCAAAAAGTTCAAGATCTACCTTGATCAATAGACCAAGGTCGTCCCCCTCGAAGGGGAAAAACCGTTTCCCTTGGTCAGGAATCATTTATAATCTAGTGTCCTTACCAAAGGGTGCAGTTAGGGGGTTTAGCCCCCTTTTATTAGATTTCTGATGAAGTTTTCCCCCAAGAGTCGAGATATGTTAATACACAAAATTTTTAAAATATTAAAATTGGAAATATCCACACCAAAATTGAGGAGAGCAACAGGAAACTGTTTTACATACTAGAAAACAACACCACAAAACTAATCTCAACTTGACCTGGCATGCAGTTCAACAAAACATATATATGCATGTATTTATTATATGCTTAGGAACTATCTACAAACAATCACAAATTTACACTTTTTTAACGAATCATTGCTCTATATCCGATAAGCTTTAACATTTCGAAAGAGTTGATCATTATACATAGAGTTTTTGTATGTATATACCTTTTGATTTCAAAATTATGTGATTGTAGCTCCATTTTTTTTTAAACTTTTTCAAAAGTTTAAATTTGCGATAATTTATATTATTACACAAAACGTATCTGTAAATTCATGGTTATTCCACAATTAAAAAAAGAATATTTTTAACAAGTGTTATTAACTAAATAATTAACTCACAGTTTTTAATTGTAGCAACAGAATGATGTATAACGATTGAAGTATTATAAAAAGGAAGATTAATGTAAAACTATCAATGTAAAAAAATTGCAGTCGACTAGGTCAGGGGTGACCCTCACAAACCTTTTTGTGAGTGCGTGCCAAAACGAGTCAAACAATTTTTTTTTTTTTGAGAAATTCACCCATTGAAAAAACACAGTATACGATGACGAAAGATGTAGTTAGGCTACTTTCGAAAGAAAACGTAAGTCACATAAAACATTAGTAAGACAGAAGACTCACCCACACAAAATCGTTTAAAGTTAGGAAGGGTTACGCCACTTTTAAAAGGGACCGTCAATGTATGACTGCTTCTGATACATTATTAGTATTTTTATCTCCTCAAAAGCTTTCAAATTCAATCATAAATCTAAATTTTTACATTTTATTGAAAAAAAGTACCTCTTTTGCTGTTGAAAGAAAAATTGGAAATTCCTTTCATTTATTCCTTCTCAAATTAAATCATGAATGCCTACTTTATATCTCTTGTCTTAAATTCTATCTGTTTATCCAATATACTGGTGTCTGAAATAAATGCATCTTAATCACTAAACCTCATTTTAAATGATTATTATCACAATTTAAAAATTTCAGTGAGAAATAATTTCATTAATTAAACAAACAAATTAAATGGAAAAATCAAACGGCTTAATATATTTTCTATTTATATTCTGCATACTAAATGTAATAACAAAATTGTCAAAATAATACTTTGAATATAATTTAATTAAATTTTAATTAATGTAATATGATTATAAATTAATCAAATAAAATAACGCTTTAAAACCAAACATACATCTATAGCTTTTTCCTGATTATTGTTCTTGGTTATTCCATTGCTATAAATATATACTGAGAAAAATATATACTTGGAATTAGCCAGTTTTGCATACTCAAATCAAATTCAAAGCCGGATTTCAGTATAATTTATAGCTGGAAGCTTGAAATTTCTAAAAGGCATGCATATGAACTACTAGACCAGAACAGTGAAAAAACCGAAGCAGTTCTTATATGGTACAAAAAATTCTATTTCTTATACTTCAGTATTACACAAACATAATATTATTTATAAATACAACAAAATTTACATGTGATATTAAGTTTTGTTCAAGGTTACAACATATAGATTGATTATAGGACTTTGTTAAACAAATTCTAATTATATGTTTGATTAGCATTAATTTTTTACATATAAGAATGTTATTCTTCTTAAAACCAATATTATGTCATTTAATCATTTCAATCTTTTCGTTAAACCTTTAAACATCAACTTTATTTCAGTCGATTAACTGAAATAATGTCTAAGTCAATTTAAACAATGTAAATAAATGCCAACAAATCCGACAAATAAAACTAATGAAGTAATCATTAAAAACACAAAAATAAGATAAGAAGGAATTTGTACTTACTATTTGAAGTGTTATTTAAGAAATGAACTGGTTAACACAATAAACAGGTTAAAATGGACGCCAAGGAGGAAACGAGGAATGAGATAGCGTCTTTTTAGAATGACTATGCTTTCCCATAACTCTAACCAATGCCATCTAAATTATTTCATTTTAAAATCGTCTCCTTCTCTCTAACCAATGCCATATAAATTATTTCATTTTAAAATAATCCCCTTCTTTCAGTGTTTCTTATATGAACATTCATTTCATAAATAAAGAAATGACAAAAATTATTTTTTTTAAAAAAAAAGATATGTAATCAATATATACTTTAAATTAATTAGTCGAAATATTATAAATTAATAAAAATAAGCTCTATTTCTTTTAACAATTATCTGAATATTCATGTTTATTTAATTTTTTTGGTAAAGTCAAGTCAAGCTATTTATCTTTTATAATAAGATTTAATAGTATTAAATTATTAGTACAGTAGTAGTATTATATTAAATAATAATAAATAATTAATTAGTATAACTAAATTAATAATATTTATTATTAATAATTAATAGTTAAATAATTAGTATAACAATTAAATCAAATTTTACATATTAAATGATAATTCTTCATATTTGCAAAAACAAAGGTCAATTAATAATGTATCTTAGTTTACTGTGTTAATAATATATTTCACCTTATACATTCTGAAACCAATGAACCTTACACTGGAATCAAATGTACTGCAAGTTTTTTTTTATATTTAAATTAAATCAACTAAAGTAAATATTTTATATTTAAAAGTCATTCTTTTAAGAAAACCCGTTATATTTAAAGAAAAATGTAATTGAATGTATAATGCATGATTATCCAATATAGGCAAAGATAATTTTTCTTATCTCGATCACATATATTATACAATATTTTTCTGTATCTTTGTATGCCCAACGCAAAACAAATCTCAAAAAACAATTTTTCAAAGTGGCTGCAATACGAGACGCCTGCAAGATGAGGGAAAATTTGGTCACGTGACGATTGCTATATCCAATGAGAAGACCGGAAATCGAAAAATAGAATCAAATTTCAAGCTAACTGTATGAGTAATATATACATAGTCCCTATTAAACATTTTATGTTGGAGAATGCGTTTCTCTATCAAATTATTGAAATCATAAATCATTTATTATTTTATTTTTTATCAGTCCATTGTATTTTGGCATGTAAAATTATTTATATATCTGAGAAGCACCTGTACTGTAGGTGTCTATCTGAGAAATACAAAACTGCTGTTGAGAAAAAGTCGTTAAATGGAGAATTACAAGAGAGGACTTTACGTGCCAGGGATTGCCCACTCCTAGACTAGGTATTCTCAAATTGTCTATAAAGTCATTTGCTTTCAATATTAAATCTGCTCTTCAAGCTACTATACCTCCTTTATTTATTTTTCTTATAAAACGTACAAATGTAGATATAAATACGATCTAAAACGGCATACACACAGAGGACTTGAAGGCGTAATTATACCATTGAAGGTATACACTTGGAGTACAGTCTGTTAAAATGAACAGAAATACTACTAACAGTACTTTTTGTTTTGAAAAAAACAGTGCATACGACGTCATTATGTACGTACAAACATAATACATTTACAAAAATATATTTCACTGTGGCCTGGTCATGTAGTTCAAAGTTATACAGTTATTAGCGTCTACCTCTATCACACCATGATCAGCACAACCGAGAAACAAACAGGCACTCCAACTGCACAGTACGTTAATATTCAAATTATGATTGATCAATTACATTCTCATAAAGTACTTCTTGAACAAAATACAGTCACACCTGATTAACCAAATATATAATTAATATAAAATTTTAACTCATTGCTAACGTTTCGGTTTTTATTTAAAACCTTTTCGATAGACACATCTTCTACCTAGGTTTTAAATAAAAACGAAAACTTCTTTTTAAACCTCTACCATACCATGATCAGACTCACAACCGAGAAACAAACAGGTACTCCGACTGTATTGTACGTTAATATTCAAATCATGATTGATCAAATACATCCTCACAAAGTATTTCTTGAACGAAATCATATATTACTAATACAATATTTTCAAAAAACTTAAATTTGAAAATCTTTAGTTTATCATTAGTGTACATAATGGTAATAATTAGTGCACAAATATATTTGTACAATAGGTCTTAGGGCGCAGTACTATAATCACCTCCCAATAAATAAATGAAATATATAATTAAAATAAAATTTTATGAAGACTCGTTCAGTTTTTCAGGTTAAAATTAAACTCTCACTGGCAACGTTTCGGTTTTTATTCAAAACCTTTTCAATAGGCAGGACTTCTGCCCAGGTTTTAAATAAAACCCAAAACGTAGCAATGAAAGTTTAATTTGAATCTGAAGAACTGAACGAGTCCTGATAAAATTTTATTTTGTTTCTACTTCACGGTTGATACTTTATTATATTTGTGTTGTAACCTATCTCTTATCTCCAAAACGAGTGTCCTAAAGAAGCCCCTAGTGGTGATGTGGTTAGCTACTATGTCTCAAGCCCCTAGCTGACTCTGGCCCTAAATTTCTTCGCATTGGAATGTAAAAAAATTCATTTATGCCTTCCCTTTAAAGAGATGTACAACCATTAGTCTCAAATACGTACTGCCAGGTACTAGTAATGATTCCAGCTTCAAATACATTTTGTACGATTCATATTCACGAAGAAGAATCAACACAGCTATTTAGCTTTCTTCGGACTGATAACAAAGAATTACTGGCAGTTTGCTTGTCTGTTCTAAAAACTCACACACTGACCTTACTATTTAAGTACAAGCAAACTTATTTATGTATAAATATTTATTGGACCATTATTCCTAAATAAACATATGCGAGCCAAGAAGGTAGCACACTTAGACAGCTTGCTCAGTGATAAGTGCTGCAAATACAAACAAACACATTAGGAACTTAAACATTATAAATAAAACTATAATGATGAATGACCTTGAGCGTGAGGAGGATGAGGGGGTGGGAGGAGTCATTGGGGGCGGAGGTGATGGCAGTGCTGATCTCGTGAAGACGGGACTCAATCAGTTGGTGTTTGGCCGAAGCGGTCTGCAACGCATCCTGTCAACATCGTCAACCAATCACAATAATTCAATCAAATATTTTTGAAAATAAATTGTCGCTTCCAAGTCATGAAGGAGAAACAATATACATTAAAAAGCTTGTGAAAGATTGAATGGTATAAAGTTATATATATATATAAACACTTTTTCTTTTTCTCGGAGTTTGGTCAGGGTAAATACATGGAATCACCTTTTTACCAACGTTTCGTCTTTATTTCAAGACATCCTCAAGGCTATAAACTAACAAAAAAACAATAAACAATGGACATTTGTCATTTCTACTTTAAAAACATCATAAACAAATTGAAAAAAGAACTTACTGAAGGCTGGGTTCTGTTACATTACAACAACCGTTAACTGTCATTACATGTGCTGTTCCAAGCGACATATTATTGAAACACTGTTTTTTTAGAACAATCATATATATATACACATATATGCATATACGTCTTTTATTTTATTGTTATTTTCGGGCAATCCGTCTTCAGGAGAAAAGTATATATATATATATATTATGCCAGAAGGTTATTGTTATTATTGTTCAGGTGACAATCTTCAAAATTATGTGGATAATCAAATTTATGCCGTTTGTAATGCGAAGATAGCCATATAGTTGGCAGGAATATATAGTTCTTTTAAAAATGAAAATTTAAAGAAAATAAATATGTATTATTTTCTATATTTGTTCACTAATTCTTAGTGTTTTAAACAAAATAAAATAAAGAAGTTTCTTTATATTGTCCAAAAGCAAACGTATGCATTTCCGTACCACAGTATTCTCCTCGCATTACATCTCTAATACAAAAGAAAACTTATGAGATTATCAAATTATAATAAATATATAAAATAAAGAAAGTTAAAGAATGACATAGGAGATATTGAGAAGGATGAGGGAGGGTTAGAAATGATTCAGGAGGTCTGACGGGGAGGGGAAAGGACAAAAGGAAGCACTGAGAAAGAAAGTTTTTATTTACAACGGTACCAAGTCCTTGTATCTTTTAAAATAAAATTAAAATAAAATCAATAGTCGAAATACAACATTATGTTTACAGAAAGAAATTAAAAAATTTTTAGTAATTTTGAATCACAGTGAGACCTCTCTCATCTGAGCACCACGTTCCAAAAATAATCTTACCTCAAAATGAAACTGTTAAACGAAGTACCTCGTTAAATACGAGATAATACCATTAGGCCACATTTATAAAAAATAGAAAGTACAAAAAATAGAGCATTCAAGAACTATATATGTGGCTCATTGTAATTTGTACTTTCATTCAATTTTATTTTTGTGACTAGTTATATTTAAGTTTTGTTCAGCTTAATTTATATTCTGAACTCCATTTCTTCCCTCAGTATTTTCTATTTTTGTTTGCTTCCTGTAAGTATTATGAGTAAAACGGTCCCTTTACGACCATCCGAGGAGGCACATATCTTGTTTTTGAATGTGCGTTGTAAACCAGGTCTAAACTTAAAAAGATAGGGATGTTTAAAATGGTTAGAGATTTTATTTATTTACATATATTATTTTACTTTTTACTAGTTTGTATTAATATATATTTTTATTATTATTAATATCTTTATTTTCCTTTATTTTAAATTATTATTTATACATTTTTATTTTATTCTAATCATCTTCATGAGTATTATTACTTAAGTATTTATTATTTATTTTCCTAGATTTTCTTTAGTTTCAGTTATTTTCCTCTTAATATTCTTCATTATTATTTTTTAAGTTTTTATTATTTATATTTCCTCATTTTCTTCATTTTCGCTTTCTATTTCTTAACTCTTCGTTTATTCTTAGTCTATTTTTCATGCTTGACTTGAACCGGGCACGCGTGTGACAACACTGTTGGTCTCCAACCGTCGCTTCGCAGGCGCGCTTGGTGTCCCTATCTCAACTCTCCTGATGACTGTTCAACCGAAAATGAGAGACAGTAAGTGTGTTTGTGTCTTTATTCTGCGTTTATAGTTTATTGTGATATAAATTATATAATATATATATATTAATATACATTAGATATGTTAACATACACATTACAAATATATAATATTATATAAAATGAAATGACACGATCCAAAGAACTTTATATATTTATAAAACGGAAGCAGGATAAAGGTAAAAACTCTTAAGTTCACTTCCATTCTTTAAATATTGAAATGAGTTATATATCTGTCTATCTTTGTTTGCATTTATTATAAATATAATATATATATATATACATATGTAACTATATAGACACAAAGAACACTCAGAAATGAAACAGAAACTCACTACTATCTTCCTAATGACGAGGACATCGAAATATAGTAGTGAGTTTCTGTTTCATTTCTGAGTGTTCTTTGTGTCAATATAGTTTATTTAGTTCGTGGAATCGTTTCATTTAATTGGTTATATATATATATATATATTTATATATATATATATATATATATATATATATACATAACATAGCAATTATGAATTCCAAGATTTAATAAATAAAAAAAGTATTCTAACTATGATTATATTGATGAATTTTAAGAAACTCATATTTGGTTATAAGTTCGGAACTTCACTTTAGATTTCATGGAAATTAAATTGGAATATTTCATTTAAATATTTGTACTATGAAACGTATTTATACATTTTTATGTACATATTTCTTTACGTATTGATACATGTATCTGTATCAAAGAAAGTAAATCTGTACGAAGAGTATTACTATACTTACATTACAATAACTAAAGTTCCTGGACCCTTTGAGGGTTGTCTGATCAAAAACTCAACTCTGTCTTCGGACTTTTCAAAAATTTATATTTGCATATTCAAAGCTACAAGAAAATACATAATGTTGTGATTAGTAACTAAAACAAACAGTAGAGTTTTTGACTAGACAACCCTCAAAGAGTCCAGCAACTTTTTACTGGTGCTTAATAGACGATGAATGTATTATTATTATGCTTATTCATAATCACCTGCATTGTACCCAGTGGCTTGACTTCCGTATCTTCATCATCGCTATCATCGCAAACCCTGCCTTGATTGAGGTAGTGCGTGTTGTATTCAATGTGATCTTGCAGCGCTGTTAACCACTTCTGTAATAAACAACAAAATGTTAAAACCACTCATGTTTAATATATTCAAATTGTACTGATGCAAATGGTAAATAAAAGCCTCCATACTCAAAGATTTTTTTTTTTTTTTAATTATATTACAACTACCCTCAGAGGGTAACAAGTAATAGTGGTACATGGTACATAAGTAAGATTGAATATAAGAGTGGAGAAACTACCCATTGGTAGTACTCCATATAGATTGTTCTGATAATCTGCCACTAGTTAGCATTTCTGAATAGGTCTCGGGGCCAACATCTTTTTAGCCTTCTTATAGGGTTGGTAGGAATCTGATGGGATGATAATTCCTGAATAAAAGGATTTAGATTTGTTGGTAATGATTTATGGAATTTGCAGTATCGGGATTGGATTTCTTAGTGAATAAAAGGAATTTTCAAATCATTATGGATAATATCGTTGGAAACATACAAGGGAGCTTGGTACAATTTTTCGAAGGATTTTGGATTGGGCTGTTTGTATTCTTTGGATATTTGAACGTTTGGTTGATCCCCAGATTTCGAATCCGTAAGTCCAGATCGGTTTAAGTATGGTAGTATATATCAGTCTTTTGTTCTGCAGAGTCAGATTTGATCTTTTGTCGAGAAGTCTGGATAGCGTCTTATATCGTCCCATTAGATCCTGCCTTTTCAGTCTTGTATAGGGGTTCCATGTTAATCGTTTGTCGATGTACATCCCCAGATATCGCACTACTTTGGCATACACAAAGAAGAAGCTTTTTTTGAAAGTACCCCCTCCTCCCCACCCGCTGGACGTTGATAATCCGTTAACCTTCAAAAATTACTCAATGTCTTTCAAAAACAAAATCAACATTTTCTTAAGCAAAGGAAAAAATCCCCAATATTAAACATGATGGCTAACAATAGTAGATGTTTAATTACTTTTTAAATTTCTTTATGTCGTATTTAAAACAATCTAAACTGTTATACAGACCCTTACACTTTATCATCATACTAGACAGTGAGGAATGAAGCAAATCATTGTAGTTATGACATGGAACTATAGACAATTTGGGCGTTTTTAAAATATAAGATGGGAAGTGGAAATATAGTTGGGAAATGTGATAAGGACAATCAATTAAATTCTTTAATGATCTATACACTTAGAAATTGAATTGACAAAAAGTTTTCGAAGTTTGGAGAAACACCCAATGATGTTAACTACGGTGAAATCAAACATAACGTTTTTAAATATATGTAATCTATCAATTATTTCAAAAATTATTCAAAGTTTTCAAAATAATTATTTTCATGGAATTACAATCTTGGATGTAATTTTAGTTTATTTTAGATTAATTTTATTCTACGCGTTTCGAACACTTCTGTTCATCAGCAGGTAAACTTCTACAATACAAATTACAAAATATAAGTTACAAAAATAACATAATTTTTCTTCTCTACGGTTCTACATTCTTTTCTTTGAGTATACTATTCTTTTTTCATTTTATTATATATAGTTCTGTTTCTGCAATTTCTACAATACAAATTACAAAATATAAGTTACAAAAATAACATAATTTTCTTCTCCACAGCCCTACATTCCTTCCTTTGAGTATACTATTCTTTTTTCATTTTATTATATATAATTCTGTTATTTTTGTAACTTTTAATTTGTAATTTGTGTTGTAGAAGTTTACCTGATGATGAACAGAAGTGTTCGAAACGCGTAGAATAAAAAAGGCTTTTTTTTGTGTGTGGAGACTTTATATTATCCATTTACCCCAGTATGAGTAAATACCATACAATTACGGATTGCACAACTAATGATTTAATATTCAAATTAATGAAATTAGTCAATGGTTGACATATGCGTAAACAATTTAATTGAAAAGGTGTTATAAAAAAGCATTTGACAAATCAATGTTCTAGTTTATTTCCCAAATAACAGAAGGTTTCAATGAATTTACCCAGTAAAATAGTAAAAGAGTTCAATTGAAGCCAATAAATACGATAAGTACACGCAATGGAAATAATTTTACATTGATGTTGTCCTTTTAAATATTTTAAAACACCTTTTCATAAAATTATTAACGAATCGAAAATTTAAAATCATATTCAGATGATTTTACGAACAGAAAAAAAGTGCTTCCTTACTAATATAAATTGCTTTAAAGTACCCCCCCCCCCCCGCAGGCTTGCTCAATAATCAGTGACATAGCCCCTCCCCTTGGCTGTTGATAATCCGTTAACCATCAAAATTACTAGAAAATCTTCAAAATATTTATTTTCATGGAATTACAATCAAGGATCTAATTTTAAACTGCTTTCATTCGTTCCCGACTTACATCTTATTAAAGTATTCCTATACATATATAGTAGTTATCAAAGAAAACCAAGGATTTTTCAAAACAAAAATGTATAATTCAAATCATCAAAAAAATTGTTAAATTAAATTAACTAGCTACACAAACAAATACAATAAACTTTCAACCACTTTAAAAACAATTTAAAAAATTTAAAATTAATTTATTTTTAATCTGCAAATATTACAGTCGAAAAATTCGTTTAAACAGTATTACACATATAAAACATAAAAATAATTACGACCTTAAAAACTCGTAATTTTGGTATGCAAGTTCAGATTTTTTGTTAGTTTTTTTTAAGATTTTAATTTTTTTCTATTTTTTTACTTTTACGCATTCAAATAAAAAAAAAAGGTATAAAAGTTTATTTTTACTACTACTACTACTCCGTGGCGCTACAGCCCTTGAAGAGCCAGGCCTCCTTAACAATCCTCCTCCATTCGTCCCTGTCTTGTGCCTTTCTTCTCCATTGCCTCACATTGAGACTCCCAAAGCGTCCTCAACGTCGTCCAACCATAAAAGCTTATTTTTAGCCGACTCCGAATTCCCTGACACGTGCAGCCCCCCCCCCCCCCCCCCCCCCCCCCCCCCCAAGTTGCTACGCCAATGTCAACTATAAATTATGATTTTTCTTCTTCTAACAAAAATAAATTTATATTTGCATTGTAGTGAATGTTAATATCTGTTTAACACTGTTATTGTTGCGGGTTCACAACAATTTTGGCATACCCAAGAACAAAAATCATAAAAATGGTTTCCAGAAGTTCCAAAATAGAAAATAAGTCAAAAAAAAGTAAAATAAATTACTTTCTTAGTACAGCACATTAAAAAGTGAGAGGTAAATATTGACTTTGAATACCTGTCGACAGATCTCCCCTGTAGGATCATCGACGGCGATTGGAGCACTTAGCTTGTGGAGTGTCCCATCAGAAAAGGCCACTGTGAAGACGGACGGTGTCAACTCTGATTGCTGAGGGCGAGCACCGTCTAAATATTTAAAGTCTTTTCTTTTCACTCCAGAACTGGCGTCAGCTCGATTAGTGAAATAGGTCAGTACACCTCGCTCAAGGACAGCCTGATACATAAGATAAATTACTCAGCTTAAAATAAAAAAATCAAACCAAATCAAAGAAATCTATTACAAGGATTGTCATTTAAATTATACCAGACTGTGGGAATAGCATAAATATGAGTAACTTGTGGTAATATACCAACCTATATCAATGATCATGATCATGAAAAACCTTTTCATAATCGTGATCAGTACCACGAGGGAACACACATAGACCAAACATTGGGCCCTTTGTGATACCATACATGCCCAAGGACTAAAAGTGTTGTTAAATCAGATATGATCCACACTTTTCGCCCCAATATGAGCACCAAAGGGTGAAGAACAGTAGATATGTGAGTTGAAATAAAACAAACAAGTAAGTGATAAGTTAAAAAATAACTCACCCAAACAGCTTTCCAGCCCAAGAACCTAGATCTTTTAAGCAGATGTCCTTCGAATCTGGCAACAGTTTTCTGCAGAAGCCGAACAGGTTTGACAGCCAGAACTTGTCTCATTTGAGCGTTGAGTGCCAAATCCAGAGCAGTTTTGCCTGTGTAGTTCCTTACAGAAGTGTCAATGCCGTTCTGAAGAAGAAGAATGGCAACATTTTGGTGGCCCCTGTAAGCCGCACAGTGAAGACTGGTGTTTCCGGAATTGTCTACGCAGTTAATGTTAGGAGGCATCTCTGACTTCAACTACAACAGAACTAACCATGTTCAGTTCAATAACATTACCTACTTCTCTAATCCATATGTGGCCAACAGGTTAATGTAATATTAAACACAACACCTACACATTGATATTAAAAAATTCCTGCAAACCTGATTTTTGTTTATATATACATTAGTACAAATAGGTAGCAGATCTTCTTTTAAACATGTATCATTAAAGTGAACCGCAGTCTCGGTATTCACAATCTACAGACTGAGTGATTCGATACCACCAACTAACTTTCTGCTAAGAGGATTCAACTGAAAAACGAGCTGCCCAAGTGACATATTAGACAAAATCAATGATAGATGAAAAAAGATTCTTTTTTTAAGAACACAAAGGATAAATAATTTGGAAAGAAAAGAAAAATATATAAACCAGTTACCGTAAAATGATAAATAAGTGACACTATGTTTATTCAACATTCAAACTAGTTTATTTGAGTTGTTGAAATTCTCAAATTGTTTTCTTTTAAAACATCTCTAATGTAATACTTAAGTTTTCTTATTTCAAAATGTTATACTCATGCCTCTGAAAAAGGTTTTAAATAAAACCCGAAACGTCGACATGGAGAGTTTAATTTGAACCTGACGAAATGACAGAGTCCTGATAAATTTATTTTGTTTGTTTTATATATTCATATATATAAATATTTATTTATTTCAATACGGAAATTTGATCCAAACGAACTAATTTAAAACTAGTAGTTTGCACAGAACATAAAATATCAAAAGGTACTTTTCGATACTTCGAAGTAGATATTTCGATGTGTTCGTCTACAAATGAAGATAAAAGATATAAATATTTATTTATTTCAATACGAAAATTTGATCCAAACAAATAATTTAAAACTGGTAGTTTTCACAGAACATATAATATCAAAAGGTACTTTTCGATATTTCGATAGTGTTCGTCTACGAATGAAGATAACAGAGAGTGAGAGAGAGAGAGAGAGAGAGAGAGAGAGAGAGAGAGAGAGAGAGAGAGAGAGAGAGAGAGAGAGAGAGAGAGAGAGGGAGAGGGAGAGAGAGAGAGGGAGAGAGAGGGAGAGAGAGAGAGAGAGAGAGAGAGAGAGAGTTGTTTGACAACAAGCTACCTGGAAAGGCCTTAGGACGTTTTCATTTTTCTACTGAATGTTTGTTGATTTCTTTAATATATTTATACACATTGATACTTTGGGATACGAAAACCTCTATGTACGAAAAATTCAAGATACAAAATGGACCACGAGGATTTTTCCAACACATTATACGAAACAAAAAACAATACACCAAAGTGAAAAACAAAAACATTCAACGCTTTTTAATGTTCATATCTCACTTGAGTTATCTCCCAACAAGCTGATGTCCCCGGAATCTCCATATCGCTTCGTCACGGTATTACTCTGCCATTTCGAACCAACATGAGGTATCGTTAAGTTCGATAAGTTAAGTTATTGTGTTTTCGCTAGCAGTTTTTTCGTGCTGATCTGTACAAATTCCTATAGATATTAGTCACATGAAATAAAAGAAAACGGGAGTGAGGAAAAGAAGAAAATGATACTTTCGATGGAAATTAAAGAAAATAGGAAAACAGCATAAGGCTAAGTATTATCACGAAGGAGAACGACCAAAACCCTTCAACGATAGGACAATTCTGAAACAGAAGGAAACGAGAGTCAGTTTTGGTCTCCACGCTAAGGGGTCTAAGAAGAGTGCCAACCCCCCGAGAGTTCGAGGAGTCCCGTAGTTGGTCCAATAAGTTTAAGAGACAAGCTGAAATTCATGTGGTGGTTCGGTATAGAGTAGCTGCCAATAAAGACACTAAAACAGTCGAAAAAATTGTTAAACAATTAAAGGAGTTAATCCTGCTAGTATTTGAGGAAGAGTACATCCCCTATCAATACATTTGTTTTTGACAGTGAAGAAACAAATCGGTTTTGGAAGAGAAAGTCCTCGTCAGACATACATCATCGTTGAAGAGAAGATATTGCTAGGACAATCTTCGAGAATTCCAGGCCCACAAAGTTTTGAAGGAAAAACTACCTCGAGCCTCAGTCCTCTGACAGGAACATTTATGGGAAAACAAGCTCCCATGACAAGTCTCCTGGATAAACTAATTCACAAAAAGAAAACACCAGAGAGCACAGAAACTCACTACTATTTCGACTGAGACGTCATGAGGAATATAGTTAAATCGGGCAGCTCCGAAGACAAGCAAGGGCTGTTGGATTAAAATTGAGGCACTCACTTAGTGTTGTTAACTTTAGGCGGAAAGTGAGAAAATAATAAAATAAATAAAAGAAACATAAATAACATAATATAAGTCAAGAGGTATACATTTGAACTTTCATAAATTCAAAAAAAATTCTTATTTTATTCAGTTTAATAAAAGTTAATATTAAATGAAAAATATTTTTATTTAATAAATAGAATATATGTTATTTAAAATATTAAAAAAAAAAAAATAAAATGAGACGACTACCAGTTCAGTTATCAGAGTGACATCGCCATTCTTGGCAGCTGACAAAAAAGCGTCTTCCTTTCTCCTTGCTTCTGTCTTCTGAGCGGCAGACAGCAGTCTAAACATCTCCGTGCCCTTGTCAGCAACGTCTCTTGCTGTCTTGCCCTCGCCATTCCTGACATTAACGTCGGCATTTCGCTCCACCAAGAAGAGCACCAAATCCTGAACACATTAGCGCTTCCTTCAATATATCACAACATTACTCTCAGATTCAGAATGAAGCAAAACTATATACTACATTTATAGACATAACCAGAAGCAAAGTTAGCAACTTCAAATTCATGATATAGAAAAAAAAAATCATTTTGTACACGTGTATAATTTCTATACTGAAGAGTATCTACGCTAAATTTTAGCTGAATAGGCATTTCTGTATTCTGCATTTCTAATTTTTTTTTAAAAAAAAACTAAACTAAACATTTTAATTTGGTATTTAACTGAATCTACAATAAAACTACCATATAATTCATACTAATGAGTAAAAGCCTACATATAAATTTAGGATTGTACGAATAAGTTTATAAAAAGATAAAGTTTCAGAATTACTATTAACTTACAGCTCTTAATTTCACCACTGGATTGAAAAGCATATGAATGAATCTTAATCAGACTTTAAAGTACAAGAATCAATATAAAATGCTCGGTAAGAATAACTGCATTTCCGAGAGGTGAATATCAAAGTCTAGACAAATGGCAAACGCTTATTTTAGAGTTATAGTTTTTTTTTTATTATTTCGGGGCCTTAGACAGTCATAACAAAAGAAATTCAAGTAAAGGTTACAGAGAATAAAATTTGTAATCACCTAAACATTTTTGGATTTTCACTAAAGCCATTTGTTTTTGAAATTTAATTTGTTTTAATAATTTTATCTGAATTTAAATCTATATATATATATATATATATATATATACATTTAAGTTTTAAATTTTACAAATTTAGATGTAACTACCATCTAAAAAATGTTATTCACATTGATAGATCTCTTCAGGACAGAATTAATGATAACGATTTGATTCGTTTATAGGGTACACACTGAGAGTTCAGCCCGACAAAATGAGCAACAATACTACCGAAATTACATTTTTTATAAAAAATACTCCTTACAGCGTCATTACTCAATGCACGTGTGTCTTACAGCTTGCAGTTGCCCGACGTATAGTACATGAATAAATCATACATTTCAAAGTAGCCTGGTTCACGCAGTTTCCGAATATATATGTATGTTAATGGAAGTCTATGTCTAAAATACTAAAAGTTTGACAACAAATAAATAAAAAAAAACAGACGTTGTAACTATATTTTTTTTAGACAACAACAAAACTCATAGAAGAATTAAAGATATGTTTTTATTATCGAAACACATATAGTGATGTATAAGAATGTTTGCTTTTAGTCTCTAACGTGGATCGGAAAAGTAAACATCACGCATTGATTTTGTAGATTTATTCAATCAATTCATTCATCTTTACTACTATCAAGAACAATGGATCGATGAATAAATACAATCGTCAGTCACTGGGGTGGGGGCAGTCATGAGTATACAAACTATAATCGTCACTAAATAATTATAAATCTAAATTACACTATTATCTATAACAGATATACAATAATAATTTATAATAATCAAATAGATGGTAGATATATATCAATTATATATAACCAATTAAATGAAACGATTCCACCAACTAAATAAACTATATTGACAACAAGAACACACAGAAATTAAACAGAAACTCACTATTATATTTCTATATTTCGATGTCCTCGTCATCAGGAAGATAGAAAAGAGTCGCTCCGCAGGCAGACAACGACTCGTTTCTATCTTCGAGGCTATCGAAATATAGAAGTGCGTTTTTGTTTCATTTCTGTGTGCTCTTTTTGTCAATATAGTCTCTATTATATAATATATATTATCTATATATTATTATATGAGTTTTTTTAATGTAAAAAAAGTGTAAATTATAAATTAAATATGGTATGGTTTACTAGTTTGTAAAAAAGAATGAAATGGTTATTATCTCTAAAGGGGTTAGGTTAGCCCGGTGGTAACATGTTCGTCTCAGGACTAGTAGAAACCTACTCTGGTCCTCGATATAATCAGGCGAAAGGTGACTATATCAGAGGACGTCGTCCCTCAGAGAGAATATTAAGCCTCTCTTAATCTCGAGCCTCTAAGACACGGGTTCTCTGCCTCCCTTGGCCCATTCACCCCTATTGTCATTCCCCCCACTCCTTCTTCTTTCCAATGTAGTATATACAATTTACAACTTTACATTGATTATGTTTATAATATAATGCTAATTAATTTTATTGATGGATATATAAAATAACAATTCAATCAAATCTATAATTAAGAGGTCAAAACCTATAATAGCTTATCTCACTCTGTAAAGTCACTATGGTGACAATTCACCCCCTGAAAACCCAAAATTTGCCCCTGGGGGTGAATTTCACCAGAATCCTCACTCTAAGATATCAGGTACTCGTTGAAAATCCCTGCATGAAATACGCTTGAGGTAGGCAAAATTTAGGACTCCCCAATCAATCTTCTTTGTTTGGTATCATAAAGAGCCAATGTTCATCCCATATGTGTCCTCTTGTAGAACTGCCACTGCAACTTAACCTAACCTATTTCCCTTAAATGGTTTAAGCATTTATAGTCTATAATAGTATATGATATGGAAAAAGAGGGTTAAATAACCCCACTCTAAAGAACACTCTATTTTTAGAGATATAAACTGTAAAAAAAAATAATAAACTGACATCTCTTCTGGTGAGGGCAGCTTTGTGAAGAGCTGTATCACCGGAATCATTAACAGAGTCAATGTCAGCACCAAAGTCCAAAAGCAACTTGACGACATCGCAATGGCCGAAGTAAGTGGCTAAGTGGAGCGGCGTCCATCCCAGGTTACTCTTGATCCGACCTACAAACAAAAAAATCTCTTGTTATAACTTATACCTCAGTAAGCACCCACGAGGCGCAACTTACCCAGCAGTACATTATTGTTAATATTAATCAATAACAAAATCCAATGCAACAGCACTATTGCATCGTTATTTAGAAAGGAATGTAACAGTGACGTGGTTACTAGCGTTACTAATCACTTGGACAGTATTGAAATTCTTCAAAATTCGAGTTTAATTTGTTAAATATTCTGAAAATTAATTCATTTCATCAAAATCTTCATTTAAGAAGTTATTAATATTCATAGGAAATTGTCACCATTAATACTACTTAGTGTATATTTCGTTTATCAGCCAAATTATGAATATCAGCCATCTTTTGAACTAACTCACAGTGAGTGAGATCAGAAGGTAAATACCAGTAGTGAATTGTCTATAACGGGGGTGGGCAACCTCTGGCACGCAAGAGCACAGGTTACCCTTAGCACAGATGCAAGCACATGTTACCCTAAGCACAGACAAAAAAAAAAATACTTTCCTTAGAGTATAAGCTTTCATGCCATGACAGTATATGTATGTCCTGGTGGTAAAGAGGTTTAACCTCTACGAAGCTAAAGAGGTCTCAAGAAAAAGAAGTTGATTTTGTTGCCATAGTTACCTTCTTTTTTTTTTAAAGGTTAAATAATTTGTTTTTCTTTCTTTTTATACTATGTTTTACTGCACTGAGGTAATTTATTATTTTTTTCGTTTAAAAAGTTCTTGAGAGATACTAAATATATTCTTAAAAAAAAAAATGGTTGGCACGTGGAAAAACTTTATATCAGAGACTTGGCTGATTTTGGCACGCAATCTCAGAAAGGTTCCTCACCCCTGGTCTATAACATTTTCGGTTTAATTTAAAATAATCCAACTATAATATAAAATAATCTAATTGTCATATATAAAAATACAAGCTTAAAATTATCCAAACTTAATTTAATAATCAAATTTATAGATTGTAGGGTAAAAATCTAATGAAATAGTCTTCACACATAGACTATTCATTATATTTTTACCATATAATGAGTAAATACCACATAATAACTAACTGCATTACCTTCGAATTCAAATTTATATTTAAAACACTTTATCAACTTGAAAATACATATATACTACATTGAAGTTTAAATTAAAGTTGCACTATTTTATGTAAATCCAAAAAATTTATACTACAAGCACATATATATCAATGATCAAACCACAATAAGAAATGGGAAAACAAGACTAAGATCTTTCAACCGTAACAAGCGGTCTTCATCCGAATCAAAAACCCAACTTCAGTTGGATAATAATGAAGGATAAAGTTTTTAATAAAAATATATAGTGATACTAATTGAAAAATTAACATGGACATATGTCATCAAAGTGTTTCTTAAAATCATCAGGGAATAATGAAAATATGAAAGTCAAAGTAAATAAATAATTGCTATTACAACAGTGAAGGAAGTAATTCATTAAAGTATATTATTTTATATTATATTTGGTCTATTAATACGTTTGGGTAATGTGGATTAACCGCACTTACTTTAAATTAAACTTGAATTATTTTAAATTAACCCGAAAACGTTATAGTTTAAGTTGAGGACATCTAGTCTTACTGCTACAAGTCTATATACCACTGGAAGAAAGGCCAGTCTAAGTGAACTTAAATGGTTATTGATTTTAGAAAGTTTATGGAGGATGTGATGGAAGAATTTTGAATGATAGACTGCTTTATCAATTAAGCCAACCTATCAAGGAGGATAAACTTCTACTGTCTATTGCATTTTGCAATTTGATATTCTGTTTTTTCATTACTTTGTTCAATTTATGTGTTTGTGTCATTTTTGTTAAGAAACCATCTTATGGTTCCCTCAAGGTGGGAACCTACTGAGGTTATCAGTTTAGGAGAATTCCTGTCAACTACTGCAGAAGACAAATCACCACGAGTTTTGAGGAATTGTAGAAGAGTCAGGGCTTGTTTATTTCGTAATTTTCATTAAAATTACTTTATTTCCAACACAAGAAGTTTGGGAGATGATGCCAATCAAACTGAAACCCCACAGGCACTTTATATAAAAGGAAAAGGTGATTAGAGTTGGCGTAATATCTCTGTGATTAGTTTATCAATAAAAGAATTCAATTGGCTAGTTAATAGATATTAAAAATACATAATAGTAAAATAGTAAACCACGTATATAATAGTTCATTCAATTATTATTTATAGAATTCAGTTTCAAAGGAATTTAATTAAGTAACTATTTTTGATAATCAATAGAAAAGAATAATATATTCTGTAGCCTGTAAATAAAATGTAATCAATTATATCTAATAAATAGATAGTAAACAACAATATTCTACTTAATTCTAAAATGATATTTTCAATTCTGATTGAACTCTCTAGAATGAACTATGAAATGAGTTTGGTTTTTGAATTCAATCAATATTGAAATCAAATAATTTACATAACAATCAAATAATATTGCTGACTAATGAGAATTCATATTTTTGTTTGAAAAGAATCTGAAATAACAACAGAACCTAAACAAAATAAGTGGTTGTTGCTAGTATAATTTAGAACAAAAGAAATATGAAACATACCATAAGTTCACTAAATTATAAAACCTTATTTGACCTAGCTTAACAAGTTATATTTATAATTTAATAAGAAATAAAACCAGGAAGATTTAGCTTTTTGGAAAAATAGTTTTAACTCTAATATTGATTATTGAACAATACAACAAAATGAAATTACTGAAGGGCAAGGAGAATTCATGAAAGTTATATCATCTTTCTCTCAATAACAATTTTCACATAAATCACTGAGATTAAGAATTAATTAATAATTAACCACATCAATTCAACATATTCTCACAATATGCACATCACTCATAATAATGGCAAGTTATGACAAAACAATTGCACCACTAAAATTCTAGGCATAAATTCAATTCAATCTATTAAATTCGACTCTACTATTTTTATAATATTAGGGAAATAGGTTTTTTTAAAAGCGATAGAACCTTTCTATGCGTGGAGCATGAATCAAATTATATTTAAAATAGTCATTTTACCTGAGTTTAGAAAATTCAAGGCATTAGAGAGAACAAATCAAATCAAATGAATTAGCCGTTAGCACACTAGTGAACAGTGACATCATCATTTAAAAAAATCTGCTGAATGAGGTGTGGTAAATGGTTTTCCAAATTACTTATAATTGCTGGAAGGTTCAGTAATTCTAAGCCGTTATACCAATATTTCATTTCAGTATTATAATCTACCTTCACTGTAAAAATATATTTTGTGTCAAATAAGTATTGACTACTATAAGCAAAAAGAAAATAAAATATCTTCAACGATCCATTCTAGTTTGGTTAACATGGCATCAACATATTAACATCAAAGCATTAAAAACAAACCTTTACAGTTTATATCCAGTTCAACATCTCCATTTTTCATATTATTAAGTAACTCTCTCACTATTTCGACATTTCCATTCCTTGAACTTTTAAGAAGTAGTTCACGTATGTCATTTTCTTTACTAGCTCTATCTTCCTGAATCATATCTTGTATGTTACTAACACTATCGCTAGTTTCCCTGCTTAAATTTTGAACAAGATACTGAAACTCATCTTCAGTTGTGGTTTCTTCTAACGTTTCAGTTTCCATTGCTCCAAAAAACTTAAGAAAGCAATTTTATTGCACATAGTTAAATATCAGTCATTATTAGCATGAGGTTAATGTGAAGGCACATTAAGAATTAATAACTAAGACTCATGCCTAATGAAATAAAACCATTTAAAACTTCATTACAGCTGAATACCGGAGTTGCCGGAAACAGCTGATAATGATATATTTCATGCCGCCCTTATCACGTCCATGCCACCATGTTGATCCAACGTCATTTTGTGATAAAATCTCCTAATTTTTAATTTTAATAATAAGAATTCATGATAATATGACTTCAATAAAATACAGTTAAAAATAGTTATTATTGAATCAATAATTTATTATGATTATTAATGAATTAAAATGATTATTTTATTTAACTCATATTTAATAAACTTACCTACTTCCAGTTCTAGCTTTTACATAGCTTTAAATGTAAATCTATTTGAGAAGTTATTATTAAATTATCTATTAAATTATTTGAGAAATCATTACACTGGTATTTAGGATTATCCCAAACCTGACGAGGGCTTATGAAAGCCAAAAACTTGTTAGATCATTAATTGTAGCTGTTAGTTTTAGGACCATTTGTTACTTTTGATTAGTTTGTTTAGTTATTATAGTGCTATATCCCCGAATGGATTAGCTTAGTGTTTCTGCTAGAACAATTTGTCTCTTCCTAATCTAACTGTAGACAATAACATCAAATTGTATAATAGTGACCAAATTACAAAGTATCAGGAAAATAGTAGTCAATGAAGATACTGTTGGTAATTTTAAAGTTATACCCATACTTAGCTGAATTCAAAACCTCTCTTAATAAGGATTTTAACTTTCTCTATAACAGTGCTCTTCAAACATTTTTCATCTCAACCCATTTTGCATTTTCTAAATTGTTTGCAACCCCTAGGGGCCTAAATTAAATTTAGTAAAATTTATTACTACAGAAATAAAGTAGATAAAAAAAACAAAAAAGTAATATTAGCTTTAATGAACCGAATGTGCTTGTATATTCTCGCACAAGAGATCGAATCTTGGTTCGATTTTGGTGAGGGCAGGTCTCAGTAATGATTCCATACCTAACATAGGTATAATAGGATATTGTACTACATATGAGCCGTTTATTTTGAAAGTGGCCTAATTCCATTTTCCAAAAAAATTTAGCTAGCTATTTAAATAATTACATTTTTACGTTATCTTTACCTTTTGCAGCAAATTGTACAAAATTTATTTAAAATTACTAAGAATTTTATAACAAAAATTAGTTGATAAATAAAATGACAATATTTTTAAATTTTGTAAAACGCAAACCCTTAAATATTTCGATTTTAACATAAATGGAATTAGGCCACTTTCAAAATAAGCGGCTCATATATCCTTGAAATGGATATACTCATGTTTAAAATGTTTACATATCAATACATTCATAATGTATTTGAAGCATCTCGCGTCCCTGAGAACCCTGATCTACGAGTATAACAAGCTTTCAATACATTATGAGTTTTGGAAAGCTATCAGGTGTAAACACAGTTGTGGTGTTTTACCTCAGAGCCTGATATTTGAATCTTCACGGTGTTCTTGAAGTATGCTAGGATATTAAAAGGTTTGTTCTTGTTGTTATCTGTAGCTCAGTCCTACCTTTAAACTTTTTTCTATGCAATAAATTCGAATCAAATTATCGTATAGTAATATTTTAAACAATGTTTCAAGGAAAATTGCTACCAAAAATTACTAATATATAAATGCATATCTATATACTTATAAAACTCTGATGTTCTTGTTTGAATATTTACATACAGGTTAAAATTGGAACACCTGTTAATTCCAGTTCATGACGAATTATTGAAATAAATATTAAAGAAAACAGTGGGTAATATATTACTTAACAAATAATGGCATTAAATAGAAAGGAGAATGAGAAATAAATTCTCTCAAAATAAGTCAAGTAAAAAGAATGACTCCAGATGTAAAATCTATTTATGTTGTCGAATAAATCTGACGATTTTTTCTTCAAAAGATCTCAGTCCCATTTTTGAAAATCTTATTGTTGTTTAGAAGATTTTTTTTTTATTTCACGTATTTACTGTTAATTCTCTCATACATATTTACAAAACAAATTGTATTTATCAAGAATCAATTTTCAAAGTTTTCCAGGTTCAAATCAGACATTCAATCCAACATTTTGATTTAACAATCTTAATAGGAACTTAAGCAATAAACAGCTGTATGAAATTCCAAAAGTAATATAATAAACTATTACATTAGATGTTTAAAATGATTAATTTTAAGAATATAAACTTGAACACAAAAGTCAGCTTAAATATAAATGTTCTAAGGTAATATTATAAAGGTACATTACTTTCATTAATGTTATTTTATGTTGGCAAAAATAAATGGAATATTTCAATTTACAGGTTTTGTTAGTTTTAAATATGCTTGATTGTGTGTCTACCTTGAATTGATGTTTCATTTTTTATGTAATAAAATAAATTATTTTTTTCTTTTAAATGATTTTTTGTTTTCCTAAATATACTTACTGTGTATATATATTGATTCATGTAATAAAATGGTTGGAGCATATAAGAATCTTTGTTTTCATGGCTTAATAAGAAGAAAGAGCAATAACAGTTATTCCTGTCAATGACATTCAGTGAATGTACATTATGAACTGTTGCTATAATTTCACTGAGTGACACAAGGAGTCACGGATAATCTAGTATATTATAAATACTAAAACGACAAATCCTAATATATTCACTAAAAAGTAACATATTCATCATTCAATGAAAATTTAAATTTCAGAAAAATCTTTATTCCAGGTTGTAAATCTTATTTAACTTATTTTTTTACGAGAATATAAATAATTTAATAGAATATAAAAAAAAGCCACTGGCAAGATAAATAGGATAGTTTATCAATGATAAAATAAATAAAGCAAGTAAGATATCCTAATTGTAAGATATAGGCGAGAAGCCTCCTTCAGCGCCATCTATTGGATTTATAACTTTTAGGTCTCTCGAAAAGAAAGATATTTTAGATTTCCAAGGTTAAGGAAAAATTTCAATCTAGAGCTTCAAAAAAAAAAAAATTATTTTGTTGAAATAAGTAAAATTAATATTCAAATAGGTGATTAAAGGAAAAGACTGTTGCTTTTTATGCAAAAGAGTTTAATAAAAACAACAGTTTTTGAATATATGGTATTTAAAGTTTTTTGTTTCATTGGTACTTCTCATTGGTACTTTTTTTGTATTTTTTTTTAACTAGTTGACTTTTTGGTTTTGTTCAGATAAATAAGTTTTATATTTGGCATTTATTAAGTCGCAATACTGAAAGCTCCACTGTCACCCATCCAAATCCAAATGACGTTTCATGTTGCTTAACTTTGGTTACTTATATAAAAGTTATCAAATATTCTAATATAAATATTATTAGAATATTGCTTATATAATGATAAGCTATATTTTAGAGTTATCTGCATCGAAATACATGTAAAAGTAAGAGATTCCAAAATCGAATATTTAATCAAAACATCATTCATCAAAACTTCTCTGAAATATTTTTAGCTATTAATACATACAAAATAAAAGTTTATCACGACTCTGTCAGTTCTTTAGGTTCAAATTAAACTTTCATTGCCAACATTTCGGTTTTTATTTTAAAACATTTTTCATAGGGCCTACAAAACAAACGAAATATAAGAAATAATACAATCATACAAAAATCAAACATACATTAAAAGCGCAAAAAAATAAGAAAATACAATAGAAATTTTGACCATACTTAGTGAAAGAACTTACAGAAGTATAAAATTTTGACACAGAAAGACTGAAGTATTATATTAGAGATTATTTTACAAAGAAAACACTTTGTTGATTTCAGTAAACAACTTTCTAGTCATTTGTAAAATTGTATTTTTGTAATACTTAGTTCTTGAGTTTCAATTATATGTATGTTTGATTTTTGAAAAATTGTATTATTTCTTATATTTCCTCTGTTTTGTAGGCTTGTAAAAAAGTTTTACATAAAAACCGAAACGTTGTGAATGAGAGTTTAATTTGAACCTGAAGAACTGATCAAGTCCTGATAAACTTTTATTTTGTTTCTACTTCACGATTGATACTTTTATCAATATTATTACATAGTTACACATTTTTTTATTCTAGTTTTTTGTTCAAATTTTTCTGAAATATATTAATTCTTCATTTAAATGTTTTTAAATGCTATAAAACAGGGGTGCTCACATTTTTTCAGTATACGAGCTACTTATAAAGTGACCAAGTCAAAATGATCTACCGACTCATAAAAGCCTATGTTATTAATATTAAGTTATGTAATATAAGTACCACAGTATCTATAATAGTAATATATTATTATTTTTGTATTATTTTTTGTATTGCTCTTAAACAATACAGCATATCTATACTGTAATATTATATTATATTTTGTGTAATATATTAACTTGATCCATCAAAGATTTGGACTGTAGCGTATACACAAGCTGTTAGATACACACCCACATACACATACATCATGGAAAAAATTTGATAAAACCAGTTTGGGAAGCACAAAACATATGAATCCATCAATATCTCGAGATTTAATTTTCTCATTAAATTTTTTAAGTAAATTTCTTGCTTACAATAATTTTTCATCGTAGAAAGCTGTAAATGAATATATGATTGTGATGGGATAAATTATGAGAGTGTCGAGTGATGAGGAAAAAGGATTCGATACTCAAGATACTCGAAAGCCAAATGACTGCATTGTATTCGAAAGTAGTCGTATTCGAAGTATGGAATACGGGATCTGAGTATGGAATACGTATTGGATACGCGAGAGTACTCGATATGCCCATCTCTACCCTGTACATCAGTCAAGTGATGGAGTGGATGACAGGCTGACTGTCACCCTATCGTCGTTACTATCATGTGCACTTTTTTTTTTCAAAGTTGTATGCGATCTACCACTACTAGCATCGCGATCGACGTATTGAGCACCCCTTCTATAAAACAATATTGCTGAAATTTTCAACATACACATGTTCAATTTCATCAGTTATTCACCTATCTATTCTAACTTAAATATATAGCAGAACCCATGGTGCTATATATTTCCTTCGTCTGTGAGTTCATTATGTGTTAGAACAGCATTGTATTTTTTAGCTTCCACTACGATCAAAACCTATTAATATTTTATTTTCAATTTTGTTTGGTCAACTTTCTGTAAATATCGAACTTTAACAGAATAATTACCAAATTAAAATTTCACAGGCTAATTCTGACTTGTGAATGCCGTTGGTTTATCAATATTACACAATTTAATGCTAAACGAAAATATCTGCTGAAATAATCATGATTAATTTATCAAATTGAACTCTATTGACTACTGTTATAAATTTCAGCAGGAGTTAGAGAGAGTTGTTCTATTAAATAATTACTATTTGTTAATTTCAACATTTTAACGTATTTATCTATATTAATACGTCGAATAATGTAGTATAAATATAGCAAAACGTTGGTATTGAAGAGTAGTAATATCTGTATAAATAACATAAATAATATAATATAATAATAAATGATAAATACATAAACAAATAATAATAATAATAAATAATCATAAATAATAATATCGATTGATTGCAAGAGCGCGACTAGCCATTTTTGATTCTAACGTAGTGCAATCAGTTATTATGTGGTATTTACTCATTGTAGGGTAAAAAGCTAATGAAATGGTCTCCAAATATAACAATTTAATGGTATAAACAACGCGTTCCGAACACGTAGTGTTCTTCCTCAGGCATTAACTAAAAAATACAAGTCATCAGAGTTATCTATAGTACAAAGCAAATATAGTACAAAATACTATATTTATTTCGTACTATATTTACTTTGTACTATAGATAACTCTCTGATGACATTGTATTTTTTATTTAATGCCTGAGGAAGAACACTACGCGTTCAAAACGCGTTGTTTATACCATTAAATTTTTATACCTGGAGACCATTTCATTAGCTTTTTACCCTACAATAAATAATATAAAATTTATTGTGAAGAAATAAATATGCGATTAACTGAAACAACATCATAGTTTGTTAATCAACCCTGGCTGATTAATTTTAAAAAGAATTATCTCAATTCATTCCTCACATACCCGTGATTCTCTATTTTTAGCAATCATTTCATCTTTATCCGTCAAATAGTGTGGCTTTTATCGCCCTCATAAGCTTTCAGATTGATTCATAAGTTAAAATTTTTATATTTTTACAAAGAAAAAATATTTTCAGTTGTTTTAAAAATCTGAGAATTTTTTCAGTTATTGCATTGGTAGCTTTAAAGATAATATCAAAATCTGATGGCTCTAGTGTAAGTAGTTTAGGAGAAAAATAATGTTGTTTGAAAACACATTTTAGCATAAAAAAGTGACTTTCCCATCATTCATAATTGCTCTTAAAGAATACAGCACATCTACACTATGTGGCCCATTTTTGTGTAATATATTAACTTGATCCATCAAAGATTTGGACTGTAGCGTGTACACAAGCTCTTAGATACACACCCACATACACATACATCATGGAAAAAATTTGATAAAACCAGTTTGGGAAGCACAACACATGTGAATCCATCAATATCTCGAGATCTAATTTTCTCATGATCACTATATTTTACTTATAGTAAAGTAAAAAAAAAAATGCAACAATTTATGTGAACAGAGATTATTCGATTTTACTATTTTGCAGGTAGTTATTTATTTTTGTTTATGAAATAACCAAGATATTTGAACCAAGGGACACTTTCAAAGATAAAAATAAAAAAAAACTGAAGGGAATTTATGCATATTCTGCTTGTGCTGATGATATCTTTATTTTATCTTGTTATCATTTAAAACTAGAGTCACTTTGACGACTCGTCTATGAAGAATACTAACTGCTTCTTTAAGCTTTGCTTCACTTCTCCCTATGATGATAAGGGTGTTTTTCATGTACCCATAATGGCCAGGTTTCTTCCCCTATCGGTCCATCCCTTAAATCTATTCTTTACGGCATCCGAGGTGAAATATAAAATGAAACGTGTGAAACTGTATCATCTTGTTATTCGCTTCATCTAACTTTTAAAACTTTTTCAAACTTCTTTCTTATTATTATTCCTCATGAAGCATCTTAGATGGTCAACTGTATTAAGTTTACTAATCTATGTGGTAGTACGGTCTTCCTTAAGATTTTTAAATTGCTCTCTCCTTTTCGATACTGTCAAACACTTGTTTCTCGTTTATAAATAGAAAATATAGGTCAACAATATATTGATACAACTTTACATTTACCTGGAGCAACAGAAATATTAAATTTGTATATGTAAAGCTTCTATGAGATCTAAATTCACACGGGTATCAACCAGATTTTTATTTAACGTATTTTCTTATTCTTCTCAGGGCTATATTAAAAGGCAATTACACAGAACCTTCTATAACGAGAGTATTGGTCCTTGATAATTTGTTTATGTATCGAACACATTTCCTCTTTTCCAGTCATTCGGTATCATTTCATTTTTTCCAGATTTCATTGATTAAGTTATAAACTTGATCCTTTACCTCCTCATCGCTCCTTTTATGTGCCTTTGCAACTATTTTATCAGTGGCTTTGTCATTCAAACTTATTTAAATATTTTCGAGAAAGTTATTATGTAATTTTGATTTTTATGATAATCTACTTTCCTATGCCTTCGTTTAAATTTTTAAAAAAAATATGTGCTAATTTATACTATACCTTGTTTTTGCATAATCTATAATTTACATTCTGTTATAATTTCCTTTATATGAAAAATAACTTAATTGTATCGAAACTATAGAAGATTTAAATTGTTTTTGTTGAATGTAATTTATTATTAGAGTTGGAATGAAATTGTTTCCTGGATAACTCCGGGTAGATCAGCTAGTTTCTTATACATATATCAGCAAAAGAATCTAATAAAATCAATTTTATTAAATAGAAAACCAGGTATACATATTTTGTAACTTACGTATAAATAGAGGAGCAATTTAGGCAGAACAGTTTAAAGGAGGTCAAACAAGAAGGAAGACTGCTTTCGGCTATTTCAATCTTTAAGTTCTTCCTTTTTTTAGGTTTCTCTTCAATTTGTTATTAATAAAGGCAGTGTCTTTATCTCGAGTCTCCCTCACAATCATAAACTTCTTTACTAATTACTAAGAAAATACCATCTTAAACCTTCTAAAAGAGGAATGATAAGGAATTTATTAAAGCATTGTTAACATTTCTTCCTTTTAAGAGATTTTCTAAATAATTTTAAAAATATTTCTTTATTTTTTTAATTTACAAGTTTTGTAAATTTAATTGTTGGTTCAATAAGTAAATATTATTACTAATAATCGTGTTATGTATGAAAAAAGGGGGTCAGGTTAGTACTCGCCTCTGAATTGATAGGACTGGGGTTCGATCCCCATCTGGCCATCGATTTATTAATGCGGGAGTTGAATAAATCTGAGTTTGGAAAAGGACGTTAAACCGTCGATCTCGAGCCTGTACAATGTCAGGTACTCCTTAAAAATCCCTACTCTAAATACACTTGAGTAAGGCAAAATTTAGGACTCCCACTGTAGAATCAATCTTCATTGTGTGGTATCACAAAGGGCCAATGCTCGGCCTAAGTGTGTTCCCTTGTGGGACTATCACTGCAACCTGACCTAACCTATGTATGAGAAAATGTTATCAATATAGTGGATAAAAAAAATGTAATTATAACAGAAAAGTTACGATTTAAATATTTGAAAGGTTAATGATTTTATTTCTACTGAAGTTGGACTCATCAAATGATTTTGTCTTAGAAATATTTAATATTAAGGAATAACGTTATATTTAATGAAAAATATTCGGTGCATGAGCAGATGGTTGTGTTAAACTGAACTGCATGATGTAACTAATAAGCAAGTAATTGCAATTAATGGTGCTGCGGTAGGTTTAATGCCAACAGGATTGGGGTAACGTTACACATTCGATCAATTTAGTGTTAGGTTACGGAGCTCTGGATCCATGCATATGGTTACATCCATATTAAGCCAAGAGCTGATTGTGATTCTAAATCTCATATGATTAATAATTCTAATTTCAAACACGAGAAACTTACTTCATTATGATTAGTTTAAACTTTCCCTAATATTATTTATAATAAATTGAATTTTTAAAAATTTATTAAAAGCAATTAGTGGTAAGGGGCCAGGTTAGCTCAGTGGTTAACCCATACTCGCCTCAGGGCTGTAGGTCTGGGGTTTAATCCCCACTTGGTCTCTCGATTTATTCCCACGGGAGGTGAATAAATCTGAGCATATCGCCACTAAGAGAAGGACGTAAAAACCGTTTGTCTCGAGCCTGTACGATAAAGATCAGGTACTCGATAAAGATCTCTACTCTAAATATACTTAAGTTAGGCAAAATTTAAGAATCCCAATGTAGAATCTGTAGAATCACCGATCAAACAAAAAGCCGATAAACAGCTGAAGTTATCACACACTAGGGGATCGATATAAACGAAAAAAAAAATTATTAGTAAACATGATTATTTGGGCTTATTTGTTTATATTCATGTAACAAGGAATTTAAATTATTTCTTAGCACTAGGTAAATATTGTCATTTTAATTTTTATTTTAATTAGGTAACATACCATTGTATGCTGTTTGGTTTCTTGCCAATAACCAATTTTGGTAGATTTGCAGATTTACTATTACGTATAATTGATGTTTATTAGTTAATAACATTTTCATTACTGACATTACTCTGTTATTAATAAATATATAAAATGAACTTGTAAAAGGATTTTTATCTGGAAATAAATAATACTAACTACTCATAAAGTAATGTAAAAGTTAAAATTGTAGTAAATGCATGTAAACAGTATAAACTATAAATTCAGAATATTTGAACATTTAAACACTGGGAAAACTGATACGATTCAGCTGTTCTGAAGCACCGATAACATGATTTCAAATAAATTGAACAAAAAGATTTGATTGTTATGACTTATTCTCGATTCTATTCGATAGTGACTGTTTAAACTTGTATATTTCAAATATTTTTTTGTAATTTACATACATTTGGTTATATTTAGAGGACAGGGGCTTTTGTCAAGTATAAGTGGAGTTTAGTACTAAGTAAGGTAGGTCGCAGTGGAGGTCCCACAAGGGAACACACATAGGCCGAAGATTGGCCCTTTGTGATACTAAACAATGAATAATAATTCTAGATTACGAGTCTTAAATTTTTTATCTTTGCTCAAGTATATTTAGAGCATGGATCTGTAATGTGTACCTGCCATCGTACAGGCTCGTGACTGACAGCTTGACGTCCTTTCCAAGGGACGACATGCTCAGATTTTTTACAAGTGGCAGTTTAGGGTTGGGTAAGGTTGCAGTGGACGTAGCACGAGAAATCAAATAGGCCAATTATAGGCCCTCTGTGATACCAAACAATGAACATGTTACATTGGGAGTCCTAAATTTTACCTTAACTCAAGTGTAACAAGAGAGGAGACCTTTAACCAATATCTGACATTATACAGACCCGAGACCTGTTTTGATTCATTACTTTGCACCTTTCAGCCTTCCGGCCATAGCATGGAATACAGACCCGAGACCGACAGCTTAACATCCTCTCCCAGAAACGACGTGCATAAATTTTTCTTCACCTCAAGTATGATTGAATTGAGAGCCAGACTGAGTATCGAACCCAGGATCTATCAATCCAGAGACGATCATGCAAGCAACGGAGCTACCCTAGCCGCTGAGTGGTGGTTTACACACACACACACACAGATGACTTTATAATCGCTAATATCATCATATAATCAATAGAAACACAAAATATTTACACAGTGTAGCTGTTCAGGGGCCTGCTCTGAGTACACTGAAGTCGACTACAAAACTATATCAGAAAGAAGAGCTTATCGACTTTCACAGTCCTAAAGTATGAGCCTTACTTAAAACCGGTTGTGATTGTTTTGTTTTAAAAACAGTTCTAAGAGGACGTCTCTCAGCTCAAGTTGCTAAAAGAATTCCCTCAAACTCTTGATTACACTTCCTTCTCCATATAAATAACCTTTATTTGTATATTCAACTTTGTTATGCTTTAAGGGATGAAATAATTTAACTTTGCACATTTAGCATAAAGTAGGTTTTGCGATACGAATGTTTTTCAATTACATTCAGTGGGCTTGTTTGAAGACAAAAAGCTTCCAACCCATTGTAATCTGTTAGTTCAGTTAATAAACTGCCACCCCATAAATTGTTATTTGAATTCGGATGCTAAAATAGTCTGTGATCAATACATCTATTATCTTCAGTGCCATTTTACTTAGAATATCTCCACTGCTTAAAATATTTATAGATTAAAGTATATTACTTCAAAATCTAAGAGAAAATTCAAAAAAATTAAAAGTACTTCATCATCAAAGATTACGTTACCTTTTCATAAGAAGGGTTTCTGAAAAGAGGTGAAATGTTGCTTCGTGATTTAATTCCGTTGGTAAGTATGGTTTGATGTGTAGAGCCCAGACATTTCATATATTAGATGGATAATGCTGTACACGCCTTCTTTTTAAATCAAAAATAAAACTGTTGGATTCCAGTCTTTATTTTTAAAGTCCAAAATCAAATAAACTTGAATAAAGCAATATTGAAAGTTCCAAATGTAAAATAAACATGTAATTTGGTTAAATTTTAACCAAAAATGCCAGTACTGTAGCAAATTATCAAGACTTTTTTGTTCCCAAAACATAAATGAAGGCTTGAAAACAAAGGATTTGTGTGAATCACATTAGATGAGTGCGACATTTTTTCGAATTATCTTTATCTGATTTAGGAACCATTGCCTCAAATGTGAACTGCGATTAACTTAGTCATTTTCATAAAATAGAATAGTAAATATTCATTGAAGCTTATTTTGAAAGGGTTCATGAGATTATAAATCAGTATTAAAATTATTTAGATACTAGCAAACGTTACCTGTCTTTGACGGAATAAAAAATTCCATTATACTTGGTATTTCATAATATCATTATAAATGATAGAATAGTAGAAAATACCATAATTAGTACAGTGTTAAGCAAATGCCTCTGTATACACTACATTAGATGCCTGTCCTTCAGGTTCATGGAAGAACAAAGAGTTGGAACCTCTGACTCTTGAGCAAAGCAAACTACAGTTAACGTAGTGAGAAAAACTTGGTCTAGCTCACTTCAATTCCTGCGGTAGATAGTTTCCCTTTACGACTTAGTTAACGTCATTGCTAAACAGACTCTGACACGACTTTACAATCGTTTGAACGGAAACGAATAGGGACTCAGAATCAATGGTATCGCTCGTTCACAAAGCTATTTATTCTGAATAGATAGTACATCTTGAACTCTGGGAAACACCTGTTCAATGATCTCAAATATGCAATATATTCATATACACAAATGGAATTAAAATCAACTAAACATACCTACTTGCTACATCCGTGTATTTTCAAAATAAACATGTCTCTGAAGTTAGCAAAATACAGCTTAAAAGTTCATAACTTCGCTTCTACGCTGAATTTTCAATCCATTCAGAGCCTATATTTTAAGTTAGATATACATAAATCTACTGCCAAAGTTTTAGCTCGCTATGTCTCACGGTAGCTGAGTTTGCTTGTGACAAACGTTTTTGCTTTAAATATCCATAACTTCACTTCTACGTTGAATTTGCCTTACGGTGGCTGAGTTTACTTGTGACAAAATTTTGCGGACAAACCGACAAACCGACAGACATTTTTTTAAGGGTGGATTCGGTTTCTCTATTGTATGAAACGTAAAGAAAACTTGAAATGAGTCAGTTCTAAGCAATGTACAGACAAAAACCTTTCTTTTATTTATATAGATATTTTTTACTTAATTTGTATGCAGTTTGCTGTTTAGTAGTGGAATAATATTTGCTTGCAAGTATTCAATTAAGTATTTTATTGCATGGTATGGCATAAATAAGACAACAGAAAATTGTATCCCGTTAAATTAACTTTTTCTATCTTTACTAGTGGTAGAGCTGATAAATCAGGAGTGGATGCATGTTCGTAAACTGTGTTCTAGTTTTTGTTCTCCTCTATCCAGACAGACTATCTTTGCCTTACTCTTTTCACACACATGAACTACTTTCATTCACTTACCTCCTTTCTAAACCTCTCTAAATCTTTTCTTTTTCTATGATCATCAAATAGAACTTTTACAAACTCTTTCACTACATTAGTTAAATTAAAAAATCATTGTTACTTCGTAAATTCTAAACCATCCCTGATCATTTTTTATCTTAGAATGAGCTACTCTTGAAGACAGATGAGATTTGAAGTTGAATAAGCGTATAGTGTACTTTTGAAAATCAAGAGCTAAAAAAAAGCTAAAACAGGTATAAAAAAAGCACTTCTGGTTTGCATTTCTCGTTCCAACAAAACATATTCTTTCGTTTGCCTATCAGTTAGACTAGACTTATCTACTAATTAGTCTATCAATATCACTAAATCATACATATTAGTAATCATTACTCTAATTTTAAAATGTCTAAATTACTTTTTCATAATGGGTTTACTATTAATGAAGTTGAGTGTACAATGCATCAGTTTTGTTGTAGTAGCTGTTGTGAAATTCATGTAAATTCTACTATTTGAAATCCCATAAACACCAATTCTTTCTAGGTGATCATTTTTTACTATCCCCACTGTAAATACTACAAATAAAATAAATTAAAAATATATTTCACTGTATCATGTTTTCTGGTTGCAATACAAATAAGAGATAAATAATAAATTCTGATTAAATTATACAAATTGTAACTTATTTGAACTTATATTAAGAACTTATTTAAATCAGTTTTGGTCCAATATGTATCATTACTGATATATAGTGAGGAAAGTATATTACGTCTTTAGTACGGGGAATTTATTTTATGACACGTTTCTAACACTTAGTGTTCATCATCGAGCAGATCTACAATATAATACATAAAAAGTATACTAAGTTTCATTTAGTTAAAACAAGTTATTAGTCTACAGCTTCATAAACCAATTTATATCAACATGAATGAGATATATGAAAAACTGACTACCAATCCAGTGGTATAGCAAGCGGGGATCCGCATCTGGTGGAATGGGCCAGGGGGAAGCATTTTGAAGGGGTAAAAGTAGGAAATAAAAAAAAATTAAAATAATAAAAAGTTAACAAGAAATCTGATATTTTATACAGAAATGCGTTTTTAAGGTCATAATTGTTGTTATGTTCTATTTTCAAGTGTAATATTTCCGAAATTAAAAATAAATTTATTTTAAATCTTTCAAAATTGTTTTTTTTTTTTAAAAGGTTGAAAATTTATTATATTTATTTGTTTAGCGAGTTAATTTAATTTAACAATTTTTTTTGTGATTTGAATTAAACGTTTTGTTTTGAAATATTTTAGGTTTTCGTTGATGACGACAGTATGGTATATGTATACGAGTACTGTAAGAAGATCTATGTCTGGGACGAATGACAGCAATCTAAAATTAGATCCTTTATTGTAATTCCATGGAACTAAATATTTTCAGGTCGTTCTGGAGTTTTGAATCTAAACAGATTATCAACGGCCAGCAGAGCGAAAGGGGCGGGGGGGGGGGGGGGTCAGCAAATCTTAGGAATATTCCGGGCGGCAAAAATATAATTAATATAATATAAAAAATATAATATAATTGCTACGCCACTTTACCAATCGAAATATAATTGATTCAGTGTCACTTCATTTTGATAAAAAATATAAAATATGTTCTATGTTCAAAGATCAATATATACGACATATGGTTGTTACTAATAATGTGTCTTAAGTGACACTGCTGATTTAATAGTTAAATTATTAACTGCTTTAATAATATTATTATCATAATGATATAATAGTCATTATATTAGACTTAAACAATCTGAATAAATAAGTATTGTAAAAAATATGTAGTAATGTGAAAAAAAAGGACGACAGAATTGGGTTAAGTTATAACTGTAGTGACACATTGAATTACTTCGTGAATCATTTCAAGGAGTGAGTAATCCTTTCAGAGATAGAGGAGAAAACATTTGATGTTTGGAGAAGAAAGACGCGAGAGCGATGATGAACTAGAAGCGACATCTGATGACAGACGCATGCCTGCTCGTACCTTATATAGTACAGACTGGAACACGAAGAACTGTTATTACTAAAATATAGGCCACGCATTCAATACACCTCAGCTTATTTATGCCAACTGTACTTTCTATTATACAGCATATCATTAAAATAGAGCATTACCTCAATAGTAACGCACTGCATTACGAAGTACATGCTAGGTGATTACTGGAACAGTTAATAGAGCAGTATAATAGCTAATAATGTACTACGAAGATTAATAGAGTACTCATTAAGGGTAATAGAGCATTATAATAGTAATATTGTACTACGAAGAACAATAGAGTATTACTAAAAGTAATAGAGCATAATAATAGCAATAATGTACTACGAAGGACAAGAGAGTATCATTAAAATAGAGCATTATAATAGTAAGACTGAACTACGAAGAACATTAGGTTATTACTAAAAGTAATAGAGCATTATAATAGCAATAATGTACTACGAAGGACAAGAGAGTATCACTAAAATAGAGCATTATAATAGTAAGACTGAACTACGAAGAACATTAGGTTATTACTAAAAGTAATAGAGCATTATAATAGCAATAATGTACTACGAAGGACAAGAGAGTATCATTAAAATAGAGCATTATAATAGTAAGACTGAACTACGAAGAACATTAGGTTATTACTAAACGTAATAGAGCATTATAATAGCAATAATGTACTACGAAGGACAAGAGAGTATAACTAAAAGAAAGAGAGGATTATAATAGCAATACAGAACTACTAAGGATAATAGAATATCACCAATGATGATAGAGGATTTTAAAGCTCCATATATAGCAGTTATCAAATTTTGGGGAAAAAAGTAACTTTCCCATGATGAAATATTGCTAAAATAAAAATTTTTAGCAATCTTTTAAAAAAAAAAATTGAACATCCACAATGCAGGACCCAAGTTTTTGTAAAATATGACTTTGAATCTTGTAGTGTGCCTATTTGAACACACATACACCACATTGACACATAGCCTATTTGAACACATTGACACATAGTAATTATTTAAAAAAACGACAAATAGACGTTTTCTAAGAAAAATATTTAATTATTTTTTAATTAAGAAAAAAACTAACGAATTTTTAAGAAAAATGCAAAAAGTATTATGCAGTGGTACTTCTTCACAGGGAAACCTTTCCTTATGAGA
This sequence comes from Hermatobates lingyangjiaoensis, assembly GCA_026182355.1. NCBI lineage: Eukaryota > Metazoa > Arthropoda > Insecta > Hemiptera > Hermatobatidae > Hermatobates > Hermatobates lingyangjiaoensis. The sequence continues at coordinate 3,366,784 of JAPFBL010000253.1, forward strand.
TTTCCATTTTATGAAGGCCTTTCTGGAAGAAAAGCTCCTCAGCTTACGAACTATGTTTAATCGGACAAAAGGTAACAATGTCAATGAAATTGTGCCCTCACTTCCTCAGCTCTAAGACATAAAAATAGCTCTAAAATAAAGAGTTATTTTTCTGGTTTTTTCCCAAGATCTTGGGATTTTTGTAACAATGATAGCTCGTTTTATCTCATTTGAGAGTAACTCTCTCTAATTGTTATCATATTAACCAAACCCCATCCCACAGTATGATCCTGGTATTCCCTCGAACAAGGAAGAACTTATCTCAAACGATAGCAGTTTGAAAAACAAGTGGAAATAAACTTAAAAAAATATAAAATAGAAAAGTAAAAAGAGAGATAAAAGTTCTGTAGTTAAAAAAAAAAGAATATGACTAAATGTTCTAAAAAGGTAAAAAAAATTATAACAGTTAAAAAATAATTTTTCATTCAATTTATAATTTTAATTAAAGTTTAAAATAATTCGTACGCGTGTGTTCGTAGAGTACGTACGTGTGCGTTTCTACAGTTAGGAAACGTTTGTCTACACCTCTTCCTCACTGTACCACACCCTCCCGTTCAACCACCCAGTCCTCAAAACCACAGGTAAAACTTTGTATATTTTACGTATTATTATTATTTACTTTTATCATTTATATTTATGCTTATTACAATTTTAATACGTACAACAATTATTATATTGATTATTACTAAATACTAAATAGTCCACATGGACTATAAAACTTTAAATTACACAAAGCACGAGACAGAAAAAGGAATAAAAAGCACACTTACTGAATTCTTAATATTTCGAACTGTTCTTCATCATCAGGAGAAGACTAGAAGAGAGGAAGAAGTGAGAGATCTCCCTATGTGGAAGGACGGAGTGTGAATGCCATTCGACGCATTATAAATAAATTATAATAAATATAATTTTAGCTTTTTATATTATAATAAATTTATATTTATGTTATATTATAATAAATTAGCTTTTATTGATTTGGAGCTAAAGATAAATGTAGCTCATCTCATCGGACTGGAGGAAAGTAGCTTTAACTGTGATTTTTGTCAGCAAAAAAAAAGTATGTCAAAATTGTTGAAAGGCACATAATAAAGAACTTCTGACATTAATTTTTAAATGACGTTAAGTTCGCGATCCGTATCTCTATCACTTCGTCCTCTCTTCTAGTCTACTCCTGATGACGAACAACAGTTCGAAAAATTGAGAATTCAGTAAGTGTGGTTTTTATTCCTTTTACTGTGTCGTGCATTTATTGGTTATTACATTTATTGGTTGTTTTAATTTATCAAGTGTATTGTAGGGTAATTTTTGGGTCTTGGAACGCATTTTTTTATAGTTTAAACCGACCCTCTTGCGGGTGACATCAGCAGTTTACCAGCATTTTGTTTGATCTGTGATTCTACAGGGTCTACATCAATTTTGCATAACTCAAGTGCATTTCGACTAGGGATCTTTAACGTGTAACTGACATTGTACAGGCTTGGGACCGACGGCTTAACATCCTCTCCGAGGGAGGACGTACTCAGACGTTCCTTCCGCGTGAATAAATCGAGGACATGAATAGATCGAACCTCGGATTACCAGCTCAGAGGCGAGTACGTTAACCACTGAACTACCTTGGCCCCCTTGGAACGCTTAGGCTACTTAGAAGTAATTAGCGATTTTTTACGAAAAATTCGTCTCACGAAACTGCTTCCGGAAAGAATTAATTTCATATGAAGAAGTAAAACTGTACAAGCAAATTATTAAACTAGGATATAACTTCGTTTTACAAAATGATATTAATTAATTGCTATTAATGTTGTTATTTTTATTTTTCATTCCAGTAAAGTTAACTTTATTGACTATTCTTTACTGTTTTTAATCACACAACACATTAATCTTGCTTTAAGAAGGATTTCTCAGAGAAATAAAGTCAGGGGAGTAATGTAAAGCGTTGTCTTATCTCTTTTCCAAAGGCCTACAGATAAAAGGGTTTGCTCTTATCGGGGCGACTTTTACCAAGCAACTCTAAACAATTCAAATACTCTTCTTATTACTCCAACAGTTAAATACGTCATCATAACCCCATTGCAGACTGCGTCTTTTAATGATCTCTGCAAACAATAGCTTTTTATCCAAATCTCTATCTTCCAGTCGGAGTAATTCAAATGACTTGAAATATCAATATAATTCTGTTAATCGTGTGATCAAACGGTAACGAGAAAAAGAAACATTAAGCTATCTAAAAATTTGATCTGTTCTCGCAAAAAATAACTCTCGAATGTTGAATTTAGCGCTAAACATGTACAATGACTGTTAGAAATGGTCAATTATTAACTATCAATAAGCTGATAGACAGTTTTAGTAGTTTAAAAGACAAATATTTTGCTAATTCATTGATATTTATGAATCGACAAGAATTTTCTCTTTAAGCTTTGAAAATACGAATATGGGTACATTTAGCTAAAGTAACAAACAAATCTGACCATTCTTCAGGGGCTTAGCATGGGGGGAGGGGTACGTGCCAGGAGGCAGCATTTTGAGGGCGTAAAAAAAGAAAAAACTATTTTTTGTTAGCTAACAAAAAAATCTGAAATTTTATATTAAAATGAGTTTTTAAGGCCGTAATTGTTTTATGTTTTATGTCTGTTAGTAATACTATTTTTAAACGGATTTTTCAACTGTAATATTTGAAAATTAAAAAATAATGTATTTTAAATTTTTCAAAACTTTTTTTTTAAAGCGATTGAAAGTTTATTATATTTGTTTTCATTCGCCAGTTAATTAAATTTAACTATTTTTTTTATGATTTGAATTATATGTTTTTGTTTTGAAAACTCTTTGGTTTTCTTTGATGTGACTGTGTATATATATGAGAACTGTAATAAGATGAGATTCTGGGACTAATAACGGCAGTCTAAAATTACATTATTGATTGTAATTCCATGAAAATAGATATTTTGAGGACTTTTTGGAATTTTGAAGATGAAGGGATTATCAACTACCACCTACTACCTACTACCCTACCAGCTACTTTTTGAGGGTGTTGCAAATCTTACCACCACCTTGGGTGGTAAAAATGATAAGTGCCATTCTTAGTATAGTAGTTGCTCATTATAAAAAAAAAAGGTAAAATTAGATTTATGATTTATTATCTTCCTCTTGCTTGTGCTTACATTTCTCTTCACTTGTGGTTAAGCGTCTATTTTTATGAAGTTATTGATTGAAACATTATTGTGCTGCATCCACATTTTCTTAAGACTGTACCCATTCTCCCTCATACTTTTAGTCCATATTTCCCTTATAAGGACTATTTCTATTATCTAGTCTGTATAGATAATATATGGATAGATAATATATGGACTAGATATTTTCTAGTCCTTATATTATCTTCTTATTTTCTATTATCTTCTTATGTCTGCTTCTTCCACGATAATGAACCATTTATGAGGTCTGCAAATACACACCTCTTTGGTTAGCGTCTAATGCTTGCATATCTCTTATGCTCTTGAGATATAATAGCACTATTCAGTATTTCGTTTGTATTTACCTTTCTCATCTGATGTGTTCATCACTTATCTAGTTTCCTGCATTATTCTCTTTTTGTTAACTGCATATCCTTATACCTCTTGCAGTCTTCATTTTGCAGTCACTTTCATCTTCAATGGTGTCTTACTTAGCTGTGTTGCTAGAGCGTGCATTTTCTTTTTGACCCTTCTTAAATCTAATCATTCAGCTAAGTCCTTTGACCTTCAGTTATATTTTTCAGTAACCTTTCTATCTACTTTATCCTAGTCTACTCTGTTTCACAGCTCTTCACAACCACTACAATTCTACTTCTCTAAATCTACCATACGTCCTCTGACCTTTAGTTACATTCTTAAGTAGTTTACTCTCTATTCATTTTATCTTTTTTCTATCCAGTTTCATCGCTTTCCATGTATGCTACTATACTATTTTTCTTAGTATTTTGGTCAGTCCTTTGACCTTTAGCTTCTCTATGCATTTTTTCTTACTATATTAAGTTTCATTAGTTTTCCAGAATACTCCTAAGATTTTCTTCAAGAATTTTAGTCCTTTGACTTATCGTTATATTCTTCAGTAGTCTCTCTATGATTTTTTTTTCTCTTTTTAGTTTCATCAGTCTTCAGAAATGCTACTGTGTTACTTTAGCAAGTTTGTTCAGTATTTTCATCGACAGTTGAATTCTTCAGTATTCTTCCTATGAACTTTCTACAGTTCTATTCGACTGCTCTTTGACTCTATAGTTAACTATTTGAATCTTGTCACACTTAATTGTTCTATATGTGTTAAACTGAAAACAGGAGCCAGGTTAGCTTAGGGCAGAGTTTTTCAAACTTTTTTCGACGCGGAACCATTTTTGGTTCCAGTAACTTTCCTGAGAACCCCGGATTCTAATGATTTCAAACAATCATAATATAAATATTTTCATATGCCTTTTTAAATAGTATGTATGTTTAAAAACAATTAAAACCAGTAATATTACTGCAATGTGTATTTTTTTAAATAAAAATTCAAAACTAAAAGATTTTAATTTAACATAAAACAGAATTACTAAGCAATTTTAATACAAAGTTTGTTTTGTAATAATTTTTCTGCTTTATAGTTGAGAGTTTGATTCTCAATTTAGTCCCAGCATTAAGTCTACTTCGTATTTGGTTTTTATGGCAGTTTAAAGGGAAAATCCAGTTTTACATAAATAGGTAGTGGGAAATGGCAGCAATGTGTGAAGTGCCACTTTGCAACAGTAGGAAATTCGGGAATCAGATAGTTCCAAAAACTGACTAGTGATTCATCCTAAATATGAATAAAATTTTAACCACTTCTACTTATGGGTATATGTAGATATAAACATTATTCGGTTTCATGATTCACAAGAAATATAGAATAAATCAATACCCAAAAAAATTGTTAGAAAAAAGTTTTTACTAAATGTTTTTCACGGAATCCCAGACAGTCCGTTAAGGAACCCCTGGGTTTCGCGGAACCCACTTTGGGAACCTTTGGCTTAGTGGTTAACGTACTCGCCTATGGGCTAGAGGTCCAGGGTTCAATTCTCACCTGGCCCTCGATTTATTCACGCTGGAGGTGATTTATTCACGTCCGAGAGGACGTGAAGCCGTCTGTCCTGAGCCTGTACGATGTCAGGTACTCGTTAATGATCCCTACTTGAGTTAATGTAGTTAATGTACTTGAGTTAGGCAAAATTTAGGACTCCCACTGTAGAATTTGTAGAATCACCGATCAAATAAACCACCGATAAACGGCTGAGGTTATCACCCGCGAGGGAATCGGTTTAAACAATAAAAAAAAAACTGAAAACAATAATGAAAAACAAATAATTAGGCTGCTGTAGTACAAGTTTGTTTTGGATCAGCTTTGAAAGAGCAATTGAAAACCTTGTCTATAGTACTGTTTTAGGGCATATATCAGTTAGAAATTACATATTTACACATTCTCTGCTCGAAAGGATTTGCATTATTTTCTACAGAGTAAAGTATACTTCTATAAAAAGAAGAGGCAAGAAAACAAAAGCTTGCTGATTATTTATTAATCTTTGGTTAGAAATAAACTAATGTTGATTTAAATTTGTAATTAGTTCTTCTTTAGGAGTTAAACACATCTGGAATTAAACATTTGTAGATCTCTTAAATGGGTATCCAAATCAGCGATGATGGAAAGATAACGGCCAACATTACATTATTTCTAAGTAATATTGTAATGTTTAAGGTCAATGCTAGTCTAATATTCATGTACCAGACTAGCAGTTATTCCTTCTTACGTCTAAATGTGAAAGTCATTATTACTATAAATTTTATTTTTTCTTAATACATTTGTCAAGTAAGAGAAGGGTCCTTAAAGATGTTGGGAGGAAACATTTGAGCTCTTGTTCGACTTGTTTGAACACCTATCCATTGATATGCTTCTAAATCGGTGAACACAAATACCCCTAAAGGGAGATTTTTCTTGAATTCTACTGTTAGTTCGCCAGCATTTGGGACAGTGTACAAACCTGTTTCAAGAATAAAGTTTAGTTCATCAGGACTAAATTAAATAAAACTTTTAAACAGGAATCATTAAACTCATAAAAGCAGTCATTCATTAACGTTTTGAATGTGAAAAGAATTAAAAGAACTATAGTAGCATTACTTTGTAACAAAATCACAGCACATACTATTCTAAAAGTATATAAACTTTGTTAAAAAAATACTTGAAATTTCGTTCTGCGTTAACTAAACCAATTTTTGTAGATTAAAACGCCATAGCGTCTGCTTATTTATTTTTTCCGTTACACACAAACACATGACCACAAAGAAACAAAAATCAATAAAGTAATAACCTATAAAATTATTAATAGAAAATGACGTTCTACGAACTCCAAATTTGTTTTAGAGTGTTTCTTCTTTTCAAGGAGTAACCATTCTTTTTCTATTTTTAGTAGCCATTTCTCTTATTCAAAAATCATGTGTGTACGACTATATTGCGTTAATTATGTTTATGTATATATACATATATATATAAATGAAAAAAGACAACAAATAGAAGAAGCGAGAAAACTTACTGGGTCGATATTTCGAACTGAAGTTCGTCGTCAGGGAGAAGAAGGGAAGAAGAAGGGAAGAGGAAGAGGCACGTGCGTCCACTCGCAGAAGCAGAGGGCTACTGGCTACTATATATTATATAATATATATATCATATTATATATAATATATATATATATATATATATATATATATATATATATATATAAACTAGAATTTTTAAAAGAACACATAGAAAAGAAATCACTGAACTCACTACTATATTTCCATGTCCTCGTCTTCAGGAATAGAAGTGAATCGCTCCAAAGGCTGATAACGACTGACTTGGCGTTCGAACTGAAGCACTCAAACAGTGTAGCCAACTTTCGGAGGAAAGGTAGACAAGGAAGGTAAATAGATAAAAGCCAAATAAAAATTAATAAAATGAAAACATTTAACTAAAATAAAATTAAAAGCTGATAACAACTTAAAAAAAACAATCAACGATTATATATTAATTAACAACGATTGTTATATTAATCAACGATATATATATGTTCAAACCACAATATGGAATGGGAAAACAAGACTAAGATCTTTCAACCGTAAGAAGCGGTCTTCGTCAGAGTCAAAAACCCAACTTTTAGTCTTGATTTCCCATTTCATATTGTAGTTTGATTATTGATTGTTATTTCACGAGTTTATGTGATATATATATAATATATATATTACAGTTTATATATACAAGATTTCACATAAATACGTAAAACAACAATCAATGATCAAATCACATATGAAATGGGAAAGAAGACTAAGATCTTTCAACAGTAACAAGCGGTCTTCGTCAGAGTCAAAAACCCAACTTTTAGTCTTGTTTTCCCATTTCATATTGTGGTTTGATCATTGATTGTTATTTTACGTGTATATGTGAAATCTTTATATATATATATACTTTTCGTTGGAAATACGATCCAAAACGGACAAATATTGTTCAATATAGTCTCCAACCGTCTCTGAACCAGTGCGCTTGGTTTCCCTCTCTTATCTCTCCTGAAGACGGTTCAAACCAAAAATTAGAGACTGTAAGTGTGTTCTTTTGATTTCTTTATGTTTCTTTGTCTATATTGAAATATATATATATATATTTCGCGAGTACTTCGCACTTCTTCCCGATGACGACGGATGTCGAAATATCGAAGTGAGTTCTGTAGTGTCTTTCTGTGTTCTTTTCTATGTGTTAATGTGTATATAAATATATATATATATATATATATACCGTTTATATATACCAGATTTCACATAAACACGTGAAACAACAATTAATCAACCCAGCAGTTGGGTTTTTGACCCTGACGAAGAATGCTTGTTGCTGTTGAAAGATCTTAGTCTTGTTTTCCTATTTCATATTGTAGTTTGATCATTACAGTTTATAGATTATGAAGAAACGAAGAAATTTCCAAAAATTGGAAAAATCATACACAAAACCAATCAAGCTAAATATAGCGTACTATTTAACAATATACATGTAAAATAAAATCGCAAAGAAAAAATACGCACAAGAAAGGTTAAAAACATACTACGATATTTAAAATTCCATCGTCATAAATGGGGGTAGAGTGTGCCATTCGTAAAGCAAGCCAAGGCTGAAGTTCCCTTCTCAAAAACTTTCTGTCAGTAACGGTACATTACGGAGAGAAAATATACATAGAATGAGGCAAGTTTTTAAAAAAATAAATAATAAGAATAATAAAATAATTTATAATTATTGTTATCATAATTATTATGGATTTTTCCTGTTCTTAGTATTGTTATTATTATCATATATTTTTTTTATTTCCTTATCTTTCGGACCTCCGTTAGGTAGCGGCACTGAAGAGTACTTTCAAGCCTTGGTTTCGTGTGTTTTTTGTAATTTCTGCTGTGTGTCTTCTCTGTGATATGTTTTCAGTCAGAACAGTTAATACATGAGTAATAGGCATACAACATGCAACCACTACTTATAACATGTCCCCTTGCGCATGCAAAGAGACATTGCTCATTGGTTGGATCTACAAGGAATTTAAATTTATGAAAAGGCCTCATTCAACACCTTTTCCGGTTTTCAAAGAAATCAGCTCATTTCAACCAGATGACAGATTTCAACATATAACATTTTTTTTTAAAAAATATTATTTTTTTATAGTCTATTTATAAAATAGTTAGAAAAAGTAAATAAGGAATTAAAAATTGGCTTTAAGATTTTTTGAGCGTTAATAGTTCTTTTTAGAGTTTCAAACAAAATATATTGTCATAATCAACTGAGTATAGAACTTAATGTTTAAAGGTTAATTAACGAAGAATGGTTCTTGTTTTTGGAATGACTTCTTCAATCTCATAATGAATAATATAAATGTTTATATTATATTGATTAGTGGTATGCGATGTTCATAAAGCGTCTTTATAATCGAACAGATTTATTATAAAAAAAATGTATAGAAAAAACATTGGAACAATGAAATATAATAAACAGTGTTACTATAAAGCCCTGAAGTTTTTTTTTTTTGGCTCATTTGCTGTACTAATAGTGTAATTATTGCGCAGAGGAAATCAAGTCAGTAGAACAATCACAAGTCTATTAAAATTAGTAAAAATACTGTCCGTCATACCTCGTAAAGTCTCAGAAAAGCTCGACCGGTTTCGAGTCCGTCCGGATCCCATCTTCAAAAGCAACTACTATAACTGACTGTGTATTTCATTTTCCTATAACCTACCTACACTTGTAGTAGTGTAGGTACTACACTACAAGATGGATCCCATCTTGAAGATGGGATCCGGACGGACTTGAAACCGGTCGAGCTTTTCTGAGAATTTACGAAGTATGACAGACAGTACTACTACTAATTTTAATATTACTAACCTCAGTGGAACTAACCCATTAACTATAATTACAAGTCTACTTTCGGGGAATGTTTCGATTCCCTGATTACCATATTTTGTGTTCCGTTTACGATTTTACCTTAAGTAAAGTCTACTTGAAAGTTTTTTTATTTTCTCAAAGGAATTACAATTAAATAATGAAAGTTGATACAACATTTTAACTGAAAACCCTTTTCATCATGGTTTACAATTTGCTTGATTTAAATAGCTTTATTTGGTAAAAAAAGTTTTTAGTTAATTGTGTTAATAAAGTTCATAAAAGCAGTATGAATAAAAACTTAGTATTACACACTGAGCACATAAATGAAGATTGATTAACATATTTCATCAAATGCCTTTGTAAATAAACTTTTTGAATTGTAAATGGACTTCATGGAAACCTTGAATTTTGCTTGGAATCTATAAGGAAAAGATATTTACTTTGAGAGTTTTCTGTCTACAAACTTCTACTCTTCTAAATGTACAAGTTTAACACTTCAAAGGTCTGTAAAAATTTAAAACACTGTTCTAAAAAGAAATCTGACTAAACATAATATAGTTTAAAAAAATTGTTCAATCTTACCATAGAATGAAAAAACCATAGATTATCGCTCAAATTAGTAATAAAATAGAAGACTTAAGTGAGAGGGCATATCTGTATAGTTTAGTATAAACTCATAACATAAAGCGACCATAGTTTAAAGTTTTGTATAAAAATATTTAATGTAATCAACAGGACGTTTTAAAAATTGGCTGCTCAATTTTTATTAATGAAATTTTTATCTAATATAACAAGAGTTTATGACATGATATTGTTGAAAATGTTTGAAATTTATTATTTTGTTAAAATAATTTTATGAATAGTAGATAGATTGAGTTATTTTAGAGGTTTATAACTACTCTTGTGTGAACATTGCGTCTCAAACTGGAGAATTTAAAAAAGATACTTATTTTTCGAATTTTGATTCCTAGGCTTCAAAAGTAATTCTTGTGGATTCAGGCTCAATTTATTGTCTTAGAAAAATATAAATATATTAGTTTGATATAGCTTTCTTTGGGAAAGAAATGAAACTGATAAACAGAGTAACTAAGAAATATAAATTCTTGGTTCATCCTGAAAGGTGAAAGCTACATTGTACGCTTTATACTCATATTTTAAGAGGAAGAGGACGCAACGTTGTTTGAGCTGTAGCTGTGGATTCTCCAAAGACATCGGCTATACAAGAAGGGGGACTCTTGTTCAGAGATGTCCTCCTGAAAGGCAGGAAACAAAAAAATGGCAAACTAAGACAATGATTTTTCAAGTGATCTACTATGCCTCTACGAGTGAATAGAGCACATTAGTGTGCATTAGTGTGTCTACCAAATGCACTATTAAAAACGATCAGTACTTTTTTCTCTTTTTTTTATATTTTATTCCAGCATGTTCCACTGTGTATTACATGCATCAACGTCAAATTTTACACAATACTTCTTTAATTTACACTACAAAAGACTTATTTTAACTTATTTTACATTGATTCATATTTCTACGATATAATAATTTGTTTTTTTTTCTTATATCTCTATACTGTACAAAAATTTCACAAATTCTTTATACTATCGTTCTTTAATTAATGAGGAAGGCCTAACGGACCACTCCTCTCCACAAACCAAGACCTTCCGTATGAGAGCCAGTCTTTGAGGTTCCCTCAAACAGCACTCATACACCAAGTGTCTAGAAGATTGGGGTGTCTCCGCGTTACATGAAACGATCAGTCCTAGAGAGATGAGTTGGTTAGCTCCATGCATGCGTACGTGTGTCCACCAAATGGAAATGACCTCGTAGTGCAGGGGTTCTCAATTAGTGGTGAATTCCCTTTACAGAGTGAGGAAAACAATTATAGGTTTTAACCTCTTAATTATAAATTGAAAAAAGCTATTTTAATTGAATTAATATTTTTTAAATCCATCAATATTTTTAAAAAGTGCTAGAATAGTAAAAACACGATGTTTATCAACGACATATTAGGAAAGGGTCCATTCCGCACACTTCAATATTAGCCAAGATTAATATTCTCTTTCTACCTTCACATAATAACTAATTACACTTCATTAACTTTCACTTGACCTTCAAACTACTTCAATTTATAATTTCAATAGACTATGCGTGATCAGTTGGGTCATCCAACACCTACTTTTTTAATACAATGATGTTAACGTAAATGCAGATAAACTCTAAATTAATTAATTTTTAATAAAGAGGATAATGACACATATTTTTAAGACAGTTCTTTTCATTTACATTTTTTATACAATTTGAATTTTTCAAAAAAAACTTTAATTTCTTCTTTCTGTTTGACTCTACTGAGAGTAGCATGTCATGTTGAATTCGCCATGTTGAAATGCTGTTTTACATAAATGAACTTTCTGTAGAGTCTCTTCTTGAGACTTATGAATAGTCATGGCAAATGCTAACTGAATTGGAAATTGGATCATTGAAAAAGGAATGTTGTCCTCTTCAAATAAAACAATTTTCAATCTTGGAATTAAAATTATTTATCATTGACACCGTGATGCAATAATTTTATAAACAATGACATCATCATAAAGCTCCTCAGTTATTAGTCTTGTTCCATTACATAAGCGCGGTGGATCAATGTTCCTCTTACATACACATGACAGGAGCTTCCTTTTTGAGTTCTAGCTTATGTTGGAGCAATCCAGACAACTCTAGTGAGTCAAGAAATTCTTGAGGTTAATGTGTGGGTTCTGTTCCTACACAAACCGAATTTATAAGAGATATTGTTTAATTTCTCCTAGAAATTATTCAATGAACCTATGTGAATTTCACTATCTGTCTGTATTTTGCACGCTACCCCTGGGTTCGGCGGAACCCACTTTGGGACCTCTGTTATAAATGCCGCAACCATTTATAACAATAATTTAATAAATATTTAATTCAATTTCAACCATTTTGAAATTAACTTCTACAATATTATTAAATCCTGCCTGGACAATAATTAGGAATCAACAAACAAGAATACGAAATATTCGTACAGTATATACGTGTATGTAACTAGTTGTGAATTAGGAATGACAGTCTTTAATCATCTGAGAAATTTTTAGACATAGAAATTAATTGTTGTTATATTAACGGAATATTTCGTATTCTAGTATTGAAAATTAGAAGTATATCATATTTTAATATTCATATTAGTAAAATATTTAATAGGATATTTACCAAAAAGTTGATTAAAATTGTTACTTGTTTTGGGATAAAAATTCACTAAAAAGCTGAGTTGAGAGGAAACATTTGAAAATAGTTTTAATGTTATAACTGTGTTGAGGGGCTGTTGGGTAAATGTGGCACTCCTCAAGAGTCGGAGTTAACTTTTAAAGACGCTTCGGATAAGAGATAACAAAACGTTCATCAAAGAGGGGGTAGTCTTTTATTTATATAAATAAAGAGGAGAAACAGAACTAGGTGGAGAAGATGATGTAATGGAAACTTACTAAATGGATTAAACTTTCCAGTAAATGGTATAGTTTGTCAAAAGAAAATATGAGAATGATAGCGATGAAAACAACTCTATCTCAAGCATAAGCTCTTCAAAGAAAATATAAAGAAGTTTTAGTATACCCAAGTTCAAACTTGTTTAGTATGATAGAAAATTAAAAAAAATTATTTGCTTTTAGGTACAATAAACAAAGGTGTGGTGCATGCTCTCATTATTAAATCAATAATGTTTAAGTTTATTAGATGTCTCCATCTAATTATGATAATGGAAAATTTTGAATACTTGAAATTTATTCTAAGGACTCTAATTTATATTATTTGCTTGACAGTCTAGACATTCCGGCAGTACAGATACACTTAAAATAAGCTGTGACAGATAGAAAAAAACATAACAAAGACTCTCTTCTCTAATATTTCGATCGTTAAGGCGGTCATCCTCAGGAGAAGAAGTGAATTGACGGACGGACGACAGTCAACTAAAGAACTCACTGGGTGAGGGCTAAAGCAGTGCTGCGCAAAAGAAGAAAAATAAAAAAGAAACAAGGAGTGGAGATCAAAGAAAAAAAAATGTTTAAAAAAAGGAGAATAAAATTCAAGAAAACAAAAATAAAGGAAATATATATAAAATTATTAAAAAAATAAATAAAATAATAAAATAAATAAAAAAACCTAACGGTTTAAATTCAAGCCAGGTTTCGAGCGTGCCCCTAGGAGCCAAATGTGGGCTTCCTCAGAAGCTTTTAAAGTAACTTGTCTGTTATCACTGGGGACTTGTTTGAGAACTTGGACTGTAAAACAATCATTGAAGCTGAGGTGGTGGGAATTAGCGTGAGTGGTGACAGAGAGACTGCTGCTTTTACCAACCGAAAGCCTGTGATTATTCATCCGAAGGTTCAGCATCGTAGATGCTAAACCAACGTAAAAAGCATCACATTGGGTGCATTTCAAGAGGTAAACAAAGTCAGTGGAGATACAGGAGGAAGGACTGTGAATTGGGTAAGAATTAAGATTAAATTGAGACATAAATGAAGACCCAGAATCAACAATGGGACAGGCAAAACATCTCCGACACCCACAACGATGTAGGCCACCGCAGCTCTGGAGATTCTGAATAAGTTTGCCCAATTATATATTATAATATATTATATTTTATTATGTTATATTATTATTAAATAATACTATTATTTATTATATTCTTTATTATTTTTATATTACATTATAATATAAAATTATATATATATTATATTTATTTTTTAATAAGTTTATATGTATTTCCTTTATTTTTGTTTTCTTGAATTTTATTCTCCTTTTTTTAAAAAAAATTTTTCTTTGATCTCGACTCCTTAGTTCCTTTTTTATTTTTCTCCTTTGCGTAGCACTGCTTTAGCCCTCACCCAGTGAGTTCTTTAGTTTACTGTCGTCCCTCCGTCAATTCACTTCTTCTCCTGAGGACGACCGCCATTGCGGTCAAAATATTGAAAAGTGAATCTTCGTTATGTTTCTGTCTATGTGTCACAGTTTATTTTAAGCGTAATCTGTCCTGCCGTTTTCGTTTATCATGGTAATATATATATATATATATATAATATAATATATATATATATAATAAATAATAAAGATTTCACATAAACACGTGAAATAACAATCAATGATCAAACACACAATAAGAAAATGGGAAACAAGACTAAGATCTTTCAACCGTAACAAGCTGTCTTCGTCAGAGTCAGCTTGTATATATATATATATATATATATATGTATTGTCATGCAGTTTAAATTTATTTTTAAATTTTCAAATATTACAGTTGAAAAAATCCGTTTAAAAAACCGAATTACACATATAAAACATAAAAACAAGAACGACCTTAAAAACTCATTTTGGCATAAAATTTCAGATATTTTGTTAGCTTTTTATGATTTTAATTTTTTTCTATTTTTTATTGTATCCCCTCAAAATGTCACCCCCCCCCCCCTGGCACGTGACCTCCGGTGTTAGTTTAATATAATAAATATCTAGTAAAGTATTTAATTACAATTAATTAGATTACTTTTAATTTAAATTGCAAGTAAATTTCAAAATACTAATTTCATTATAATAACTACAATATGAATACATAGTTGTTGTTTTAATAATATTAAAAACATTCATAAAATAATTTTTTCCTGAGAATAAACGTTTTCATGTTCTTTTTGAGTATTTGATAATTTCGTAGAAATATTTCCTATAAGAATTTGTGTTAGATGAATTTTTGAACAAAGGTATTAATTAAAAATTTTAATTAAATAACTCCAGCCAGAAAAGCAATCAATATCGATTAATATTGAAAAAATGACTAAATCTTAATTTCTTTAGAAGTTTATCAGTTTGGACATTGAATCATATGTTAATTTGTTGTAATTACTTTTTTGCGTTTATTGGATGTATTTATTTTTACCAGAATTATTTAATTATTCTGGGAAATGTCAAAGAGTATTATTTATATCTAATTATGGAATATGTAATTTTGTATTATTTAAATGCAATTTTGTTACATGAGTTTTGACTTCAAAATAATTAAATCATTTTATAATTCTAGATGAGTGTACTATGTGCTGTTGTTTTATATTTTCATCTTGAGTCAATTCCCTTCTTCTCCTGAGGACGACCGCCATTGCGGTCGATATATTGAAAAGTAAATCTTCGTTATGTTTCTGTCTATGTGCCACAGTTTATTTTAAGCGTAATCTGTCCTGCCGTGTTTCGTTTATCATGGTATATATATATATATATATATAGAAAATTGTCACAATAACACGTGATATAAATATTCAGGTAACTCACCACAAATTAGAGAAGATAGTCGCTCTAAGGCCTTTCGTTTTCACGTCGTCAGAGAGCAAGTGAATACAAGTTGTAAACAGGTTATGAATTTTGATTTAAAGAAGGAGTAAGATTGGCATCATTGACAGTATTTTTCCCTATAACTGTTGAAATAGTCTTGATTTGTTTGATAATTCCTTCAATTAGAAATTCATCTAATTTAAAAAGGCCTGGATAGTGTTGACCAAGTTCTTAGAAAAGTCTTTTTGGGGCGCTTTCAACAATGTTTCTTCTTCTTTCACATGACATAAAAACCAACTCCTTTGCTTCTTTCCAGTTAATTATGTGATTTTTTCTCTAATGTGTAGGAACAAGGCACTTTTTATCATCTTGTCTTCTAACTGAATACTGATGTTGCTTAATCCTTGTATCCATTCCTTTTCCCGTCTGTCCAAATAAGCCAAACTCGCAATCCTTGCAAGGAATTCTGTATACACAACAGTTTTTTCGGCTTCTTTTAGAGTTATGGACAAGTCTATTTGACAAATTACCCACCACTACTAAATGTAACTGAGATATCTAGCTTCTTCAACAAATATGGAATGTCTTTTAAACATGGGCTGTAGGGAACCACCAGCAAATTCCTTCTTGAAAAACGTTCCTCACTTACAGATGACATCAAAGATTGTTTGGCTTTTTTCATCACGTTATCAATTAATTTTTTTGGATACATTAGAGAGGTTGAAACTTTGTAAATATATTTATTTCTTCTTCTAAAAATGGTTCACTGCAAATTTTGAAGCTCTCAAAAACATGCTATTAAAAACGGTTTTTTGACACTGAGGGGGTGTGCCGAGAAGAAATGAACATAAGAGGATACATTTGTAAATTTTCTGTAAATACTATAATTCAATTTATTACCACTTCGGTGCAAAAGCACATCCAGGAAAGGGAGGATAAATATTTATTATATTAAAATAAATGCCTTGTTCCTACACATTAGAGACAAAAATCACATAATTAACTGGAAAGAAGCAAAGGAGTTGGTTTTTATGTCATGTGAAAGAAGAAGAAAATTGTTGAAAGCGCCCCATAAAAGACTTTTCTAAGAACTTGGTCAACACTAGTCCGGCCTTTTTAAATTAGATGAATTTCTAATTGAAGGAATTATCAAACAAATCAAGACTATTTCAACAGTTATAGGGAAAAATACTGTCAATGATGCCAATCTTACTCCTTCTTTAAATCAAAATTCATAACCTGTTTACAACTTGTATTCACTTGCTCTCTGACGACGTGAAAACGAAAGGCCTTAGAGC
This sequence comes from Hermatobates lingyangjiaoensis, assembly GCA_026182355.1. NCBI lineage: Eukaryota > Metazoa > Arthropoda > Insecta > Hemiptera > Hermatobatidae > Hermatobates > Hermatobates lingyangjiaoensis. The sequence continues at coordinate 3,383,856 of JAPFBL010000253.1, forward strand.
GACTATCTTCTCTAATTTGTGGTGAGTTACCTGAATATATATATATATATATATATATATATATATTGCCATGCAGTTTAAATTTATTTTTAAATTGCAAATATTACAGTTGAAAAATCCGTTTAAAACAGAATTACACATATAAAACATAAAAACAAGTACGACCTTAAAAACTCATTTTGGCATAAAATTTCAGATTTTTTGTTAGCTATTTATGATTTTAATTTTTTTCTATTTTTTATTGCATCCCCTCAAAATGTCACCCCCCCCTGGCACGTGACCTCCGGTGTTAGTTTAATATAATAAATATTTAGTAAAGTATTTAATTACAATTAATTAGGTTACTTTTAATTTAAATTTTAACTAAATTTCAAAATACTAATTTCATTATAATAACTACAATATGCATACATAGTTGTTTTTTTTAATAATATTAAAAATATTCATCAAATAATTTTTTCCTGAGAATAAACGTTTTCATGTTTTTTTTGAGTATTTCATAATTTCATAGAAATATTTCCTATAAGAATTAGTGTTAGATAAATTTTTGAACAAAGGTATTAATTAAACATTTTAATTAAATAATTCCAGCCAAAAAAGCAATCAATATCGATAAATATGGAAAAAATGACTAAATTTTAATTTCTTTAGAAGTTTAACAGTTTGGACATTGAATGTTTGGAGTTATTGTTGTAATTACTTTTTTGCGTTTATTGGATGTATTTATTTTTACCAGAATTATTTAATTATTCTGGGAAATGTCAAAGAGCATTATTTATATCTAATTATGGAATATGTAATTTTGTATTAATTTAAATGCAATTTTGTTACATGAGTTTTGACTTCAAAATAATTAAATGCAAATCATTTTATAATTCTAGATGAGTGTACTATGTGCTGTTGTTTATATTTTCATCTTGAGTTAAGAGGCTCAGCACGTCTAAGGTCTGAATATTTTGAGACTTAGGAGATATCAAGATTGTCTGACCCTGGTGGGATACGGTGTAAGGTCCCAGTTGATTCATTGATGCCATGTCCTAGAAATCCTTCTTTTTCAAACTTCTTCTCTATTTGAAATAAAAGAGTTTCTTTTCAATTTGACATGAAAACCCATTGGCACCAAGTATTTCTAAAACCTTATCTATTTCAATTTTCATTCCACTCGGACTTTGGTTTCTTCTAGGGACGATCAAAGAGGTCGATAGACCTTTATTGCTGATTGATCTAAAGGGGAGTCGAATAGAATAGAGTGAATTAATAGAAAAATAATTATAACGTAGTGCAATCAGTTATTATGTGGTATTTACTCATTATAGGGTAAAAAGCTAACGAAACAGTCTCCACATATGAAAATTTAATCGCATAAACAAAGATTAAATTTTTATATGTGGAGACCGTTTCATTAGCTTTTTACCCTACAATGAAAAATAATTAAATAACAAACTGTTTCAATGTGAGTATAGTTTGATATATAAATCTACATACAGTCTACCACCCTGTATTACAACAGAGATGTAAGTATGTATGCATTTATCTTACTATCAACTAAATAACTATAATAATTCTTGACAAATATAGATCATTACTAAAATGACAGTAAGGTGAAACTATTCAAATGGTTATTAATTAATTGTTATAACATAATAAAAAAAACTACTAAAGAGAATCATAACAAAATATTAAACACATAGTTTAATGTAGCTCTCGGACCGGCAGTAATGTACGAGGTAAGACGGTATATTATGTGTTTAATATTAATACTACTAACCTCTGTGGCAATGATGAAATGCATGAACATAACAAAATATCAAGAGAATTTATTTTCTCAAATAAAATAATATTAAATTATTTTATGTTAAATATTTTTCATAATTATAATTATATTATATTTTTTTGCATATTTAATATTAAATATTTTTTCTCATACATAATACTATTACATTCTCTGTCATGTATATAATTTTAAAATTTTTAACGATGACAAGAAAAGAACACGTAGAAACAACACACAACTCGCTTCAATATTTCGACTTCGTAGTCGTCAGAGGAAGATGAGGAAGAAGAAAATGAGTGGTGCTCGGCTGGCAAACAGCGACAGTTGCTGAGTTGCGCCAGGTAAGTAGAACTCATCTTTCATTCCTCCTTCTCCTGATGGTGATGAGGTCCAAATATTGAAGCGAGTTGTGTGTTGTTTCTACGTGTTTCTTTTCTTGTGTATAATAAATGTTTCTATTTTTATGATTGGAAATAATAAATTCATTCATGAACGCCATCACTGAGTATCTTTCACGATGACTAAGCAGCAGGCGCTTGTCAGTGGGCTTCCTTATCACATGCAAACAATAATTTAATCAAATTAATATTCTTGCCACGTGAATCATTAGGTTAGGTTGCAGTGGCAGTTCCACAAGGGAACACACGTAGGCCGAGCATTGGCCCTTTGTGATACCACACAATGAAGATTGATTCTACAGTGGGAGTCCTAAATTTTGCCTAACTCAAGTGTATTTAGAGTAGGGATCTTTAACGAGTACCTGACATCGTACAGGCTCGGGACCGACGGTTTAACGTCCTTCTCCGAGGGACGACGCGCTCAGATTTATTCACCTCCCGCGTGAATAAATCGAGGGCCAGGTGAGGATCGAACCCCGGTCCTATCAGTTCAGAGGCGAGCACGTAACCACTGAGCTAGCCTGGCCCCTACGTGAATCATTAGTGACAAATGATCAGTCCTTACCATTTAATCTGAATCCTCGTCACAGAAATGTAAAAGAGTTATCTAACACTTATATAGATAAGCAAAAACACGTCTAAAATTATAACCATTAATCTGAAATTCTGACAGGGCAAGTCAAATGAGTCAGTTCAGTTCAACTTGATGAATCCACTTCATTGCGTATGTTGTAAAAAAATTATATAAACAAATATATAAAGTACATGGTAGTAGCTCAAAGTATGTAGTCATGAACTGTGGTGGTTAAGTTATTAAAACAAAAAAAAAAGTTATGTTAACTTTGAGTATCACATCAGATAACCAAAAAATAAAACAGACCCATTTCGTTCTCTTCAATAAACAGATAAATAGACAATTTCTTATATTTGAAGATACAAAAGAGACATTTACTTTCAAAACTGGAATTTTTGGAATATTTATTTTTTGAGTAAATGCATTTTTACTAAAATGCAAACCCAAACACACATAATGATAAACTTACAAAGACAATTAGCTCTGACAGGTTTTTCGTAAACTGAATTGTTCGTTAATCATTATATATTAAGTTTCAATCTACAATGGCCATTTTTAGTTGTTTATAATATCTTTACCATTCTCAAGAAGAAAATAGCATCTCCCAGGAGTTATTGCAAATAATGATAACATATATATCTATATATAAATTCTCTTCGTAGCTCTGTATGTATGTATGTATGTATGTTTGTACCTTATGCATTCGGCCTACAATGGACCTTTTTCAAAAATTCTTTTGCAAGGTACTTTCTATAGGTCTTGGGGTGGTTTTAGGCTATTAAACTCTGGGGGGCAGCCTAACCCAGGCCCCCTAGGGTCCTATAATAGATAAGGTTTGCTGTATAACCTGTTTGTTTACATTTTGACTTTAATTGGTAATGGCAACCGCAGGTAGGTTATTCTTTGTGATAATATTTCCACATGCTTTGTTCAATTATTTTTTCGATACAATGCTTCTTCAAAAACAAATAATACTTCATCAAAATATTGTTATTCAAACTATTAAGAGACAATTTTGTTTACTGATATAATTTTAATTGGACATTTAAAACTGTGTGAAGTCTTCAAATTGAAATCATTGAATGAAATGTAATGTGATATGGTTTAGCCTCTTCAACTAACTGGTTCCTAATTGAAACGATTTTGGGGGTTTAAAATTCGTATCATATTTAACAGATAAGACATATCACATTTAATGAGCTTAGACTTCTTTCAAATTTCTTGATGTATTGTTCGGCAAAAAATATTCTTTTTATTATTTGTTTAATCTAATCTATCAACTTCCAATATTATTATACAATGTGTGAAATTTATAATCACTGTTAGATTATATATTTTTTGCATAATCTATAATTTTAATTCTGTATTAATTTCGTTTATCTCAAAAAAGTTAAGTGTAACGGAACTATAAAAAATTTAAATTGTTTTCGTTATATGTAATTTGTTATTAGTGTTGAACTTAGATTGTTTCCCGGGTAAAGCCGGGTAGATCAGCTAGTTCTTATTAATATTAAACATATAATATACCGTCTTACCTCGTACACTGCTGCTGTAGCTCTCTGACCGGTTTCGGGTGTTACCCATCTTCAACAAGAACTGATCTAAGGAGTCCTACCGGTCCGAGAGCTACAAGAGCAATGTACGAGGTAAGACAGTATATTATGTGTTTAATATTAATAATACTAACCTCCGTGGTAATGACGAAATGCATGAATATATATTCTTTCTGCACATAAGCATGTGTTGTTCTATTCAGAGTATAATCTTATAGAATATAAGTTAGAATAATATAGAATATAAAGTTATAGAATTTAGGAAAATTTTTGGAACTGACTCAGCGGTTGTTCTTAAGAGCAAGTTTTTATCGTCAACTGTACGAAATTTAGTGGCTTACATTTTGAGCAAATACCACATGCTAATTTTCAATTGTACTTTATCTAGTTAGATTAAGATAACGTGTTAAATTATAATTTAAATAAGTGTTAAATTATTATTCAATATTAACTTATTGATTTTAGATAATGAGCTTACATATAAGAGAATTAAGTATTCAATGACAATTAAATTGCATAAACCAAAAATAACAAAAATGGGAATTTCACTAGTTATATTCAAAGTACATCATAAATAGTATTTTTTTTAACATTCTACAATGTTCCTTCTAATTCAAATAAATCAAAACAAAAGCTTACATTGAAAAGTAATTTTACTAATTAGGTAGTTTAGGTTAAAATTAAATCATTGAACTTTTTTCAAAGTATTTCAACAAACGCATCACTTAATAGTTGAAAAGATAATTATTTTAAAATAATTACTGTAATTTCAATTGGCTATGACCATTTTTAATTCATAATTTTAATATTCTGTAATTGTTATTTTATGTTTTTAATTTAAATATGAAATTATTTTTTCTTTATCAAGGTTTGGTCATATAGTTGAATTCAATATTTATATCGATGTTTTTTCTCTATTTAAATTTATCTACAGAACAAGATTATTTTAGCAGGAGTTGATATTGAATATGTGTTTTAGCTAGGCAGGCTTATAAGAAAAAAAAAACATATTTTGCAATGTATTGGCTGAAAGCTGCTTAAGTCCTAAAATCACAACAACATTGAGGGATCAATAATGAACGATCTTGATGAACGGAAGCTGAATGAAGAGGAATAAAGAAAAGATGGAAGTAGAGAAACAGCTGAATCAGGGGGCAGGCTGCTAACACCAAGCCTCTAAAATACCAAGCGACCTCATTCGAATTAGGCAATACCAGTAATACTTCCTTGCCTTTTCCTATGCTCTAAACCAGGCTTTCTCAATCCTTTTTACTACAGGCAGCATTCATGAATTAAGAAAAATTCTGAGGCTCACCTTGAATTTCAATACGGGAAAAAATAGCAATGACCTTGTTAAATTACTGTCAAATCATAGCTCTTGAGAAGAGGAGATAGGTGCTTTTGTATTGTGCCCACAAAATTTCCTACTTATTAACATTACAATTTTAGGTTTTATACTCAAATTTTATTGTATTATTTTGCTACTCATATTTCTTTTGGAATCGTTTTGATTGATAGAGGTTTTGATATTCATCGTCTACCTGATGATAATGATACCATTTATAGTGGTGATATTAGTATTTAATGAAACAACAGAAATAGCAAAATATTACAGACGTATCCTTAAACAACTCTTCATTTTTTGATATTATATTTTGCACTCTATTATCCTAGTGATAAACACACTCTCAACTCTTCTTCAACACTTTTCGTACTAGATCTGTTTTACATTAAATGCTTTAGAAAAACCTAGAAACATAGAAAAACTTTGTTCACAGAAATACTAAGTACTTAGTAGAGAATTGTAATATGACTATCAATGCTTTCCTTGCAGTAGTTTAAAATGTCAACCTGGACACATTTTGTACTGTTTTGTATTTTTCAGATATAACTGCATGAATAGTTCATTATTGAAATGCTAAAAATACGATATAGTAGTAGTAGGCAAACCCTTTAGATTGCAGTCGATGTCCTAGAAGAGAACACACATAAGCTGAACATTAGGTCCTTGTGATACCACACAATCAAGATTAATTCTACAGTGGGAGTCTTACATTTTTTCTAACTCAAGTTTATTAAGAGTAGAGATTTTTAGAGTACCTCACACCGTACAGGTTTAGGACCGAATCTTTAACGTCGGTTAAAGATCTGATAACGTACTCAGATTTATTCTCACCTTCTGCGTGAATAAATCGAGAGCCAGGTGGGTATTGAACCCCGGACCTACTAGTTTAGAGTTGTGTACGTTAACCTACTGAGCTAAGCTGACTCCTTATTTCGGTGTTAAGAAGAACGAGTCTAAAAGATTGAATGATGAGATAGATGTTTCTCTGTTCCTGTGGTCATAAACATAACTCGAGTATCATTGCAGCATGAGAAATCTTTTTCTGATATTTATAATATTATACCAAGAGGCCATAATAAGCCTGGAATAAAGAGTTAGAAAAGTTTGTTAGCGTATTTAAAAAAAAAAGGTAAAAAACTATTTACAAATTTGAATTTCAGTTATTAAATTACCTTCATATGAAAACAAATCTTGGTTAGAAGAAATAAAAATTAAACAATAATTATAGAAATAGCATCTTCACCTGTGCCTTTGTATTTGTGATCTCCGTCTACTTTTCCCGTGTATACAGATCTGTCAGGAAAACGTATTGTTCCTTCAGTGAACTTGTCTTTTGCCCAGTTCCCGTGTAGATTTCTCCATCATCAGATAAATATTTCCATAGCCTAAAACAAAATTGACCAAAGCATTATATTGAAGATGCAATTAAATAAGGGTCTCCACTTACAACTAGTTGAAATATATTGGATATTTTAATGAATGAAGCATCTTCTTCTACTTAACTCATATTTTTGTTTGTGTTTTATGCATGCTTACTTTAAGTTTTTTTTAAAACTATTATCCATGTTTCTACCTCTGCTGCTATATAGACAATTTGTATCTCTATTACTGTAAATGTTTGAACAGAAAATTTCTTAAACATGTCAATTTGTGTTTTAAAATGTATACAGCTTTTATCATCAGTGCTATTTTAGAAGTTAACTAAACTGCTATTCAGAATAATCGAAAATCTGAAGTCCTCAACTGTACAGGAATGGCGGCTTAGCGTTATTTTTGAGCGACATTTTATGAATAAATCAAGTGTGCCCGCCTTATAGCCAGGGCTCCTTGGTACGCCCGTAATGTTGATATTCACCATGACTTGAAAATGGAATCTATAGATAGTTACATCACTCGACTTACTACCAATGAAGACAACAAACTATCTACTCATCCAAACCTCCTGGTACAAACTCTAAATCCTGTCACCAACCTTCCTCAACCTCACTGAACAATTACTTCATCCACTGACTATCTGACTACTTTTCCAACTGATGAATAAAAACTTTGAAAACCATGACCTCAACAAGACCACATGACCGCGAATACGACATCTTTACTGTACAGACGAACTTATATCTGACATGAATTACTGACATTACAAGTCAACTCTTACAGTAAGCAAGCAGTAGAAGGCCTTTGGTCTGGAACTGTTATTTACGACGTGCACTATAGTGCGCGGATATATTCGTTGGTTGTTGGTCTTTGGTCGAATAAATCAAGGCCAGAGTGGGTGTTGAACCACGGACTTACCAGTCCAGAGGCGAGCATGGTGTGACTGGGCTAACCTTCAGTCAATGATTACAAAAATGATTAAGAAACAATTTAATTGAAATAACTCATATTTGCGCTAATTTCATTTATCTATCTATTCTTATAAAGTCAATGTTATAAAGCTTAAACTATAACCCCTAAAAAGGAAAAGCTATTGGAAAACTCCCATATAAGTGTATTTAAAAATAAAAAGTACTCTCAAAATGAAACTATAAAAAAAATATACCACACTTTCAGATTATGATAGTTTACAAAACTGTTTCTTCACCATCTTGACATATTTTCGTGCTATGAAATATGTGGAAATTCCTGAGGAGATTAGACATACCTTTACTATTATAAGACCTCTATTAACTTCGTGTTAGTAAAATACTAAACTGCATTTTAGAATGCTTATTAACGTAAATGTGGTTGGTCTTTAAAATTGTTAATATTACAAATAACATAAATATTTAAGAATATCATTCAAACAATGGATAATCAAGATGTGAATTTTATAATCTAGATTCATTTATAATAGCCGAGTTCTCGTTTAGTATAATCCAAACTGGAAGCCCTGAGAAGCGACAGGCACGTAACCGCTATGTATTTTATACTGAATTACATTTATTTAAAAACTAGAAGACGCACCCGTCTTTGAATAGTACTTTACCAATATTCTGAGTTGATATTTCAAAATATTATAAGAAATTATAGAATAGTATAAAATCTAGATTTGAATAGTTCATTCAAAAATCAAACATACATAAAAGTGCAATTAGTTACAATTAAGAAATTACAATAGAAATTTTGACTATAGGTTAGTGAGAAAACTTACAGAAGTATAAATTTTGAAACAGAAAAACTAAGTATTACATTACAAATTATTTTACAAAGAAAAATAGTATGTGGAAAAATCCACATTATTCCTTATATTTCCTCTGTTTTTGTAGGCCTATGAAAAAGGTTTTAAATAAAGACCAAAAAGTTGGCAATGAGAGTTTAATTTGAACCTGAAGAACTGACCGAGTCCCGATAAACTTTAGTTTTGTTTCTATTCTACCGTCGATACTTTTATCAATGTATATATTTGTAAAAGTTGGAAGGAGTCTTTATTTAAACATAAAGCACCTTCAAATAACGCCCCATATTTGACTTGTATCTGTTTCTTACACGATTCTCCAGTTTTTGAAATTCCTTCCTCGTCTTTTCATTAAAACTTCATTAAAACGCCAATATGTGGGAAACTGATATAAATTTAAACTATACATAATATTCAATATGCAATTATTTCAAAGAGAGTTGGACAGCTCAGCGGATTAGTTTTTTACTTTTTCTTACTGTACTCTTTGTTGCCCAAAAAAGTCTTTAATGAAGACCAAAAAGTCCTGTCATGTGCTTTCATTACCTTTTAAAATACCACTCTTCCATCACTTATCTTTCTCAACTCCTCACGCAGATGTTTTCATGCATCTAGTGTTCAAGTTGGAGGTCTTTTGACTCTGACGAAGACCGCTTGTAATAACGGCCTTTGAAAGATCTTAGTCTTTATTTCCCATTTCAATTATTGCTGGTTTGATTCATTGAAATTGTTGTTTACACGCAATGGGTTATGTTGAAAATCTTTTTATATATTTATATAAACAGGTTCACAGAGGGAAGAGCTATAAATGAGATCACAAAAACTACTATATTTCTATGCTATACATCTATATTATCTATATTCAATACTATATATATACTATATATGACTACTATATTTCGATCGCCTGATCATCAGGAGGAAAGATGTGAGTCGCTTCGAAGACAAGCAAGTATGCGTGATATTTCTAGAAAATTAGTTTATTTGGTTCGTAGAATTTATTCATTTAGTTACTTATGTATAAAGAATGGTTTGTTTAAAAAAAAAAGTATTTTTTTATAAGATTTTTCACTATATGCAAACCTGTATTCACTATAATCTATGATGACGATTACGAAGTGAAAAAAAGTGTTTGTAACCAGCTGAACAGTTTTCAAGGCAAACAGAAATGCACTTATTCTGAGATTGATAGAAGAACGACCCTCAGTTTCTCTAAGCGGTTAGAGCTGTTAGTTGGCTTGTTCTAAACAACCCCTAAGGGACCACTTAACGAGATTGCATCCAATGAGGTGTAATCTGTGGAGTGCTGAAACCGAAGCAGTCTTGAAAAACAATGCTAAGCAGTCAACAAATTGGTCAGTTAGTTTCTCTTTAGACTAACAAACATTGTCTGCAAAGAATTTAGCTGTTTTTTGAGTGGAGTTAGCCTTTGATATTCACCTTTGTTTAGCCTTTAGTTGTGGCAATTTAAAGGTCTTTAAATTTTAATTTCAATTAAATGTAGTAAAATAAAAGAATTAATTTACTCTTGATACAATTGTATAAGGAAATCAATTGTGTTAAACAAATAGAGTTTTCATAAATAAATATATCTTCTTTATACAATTAAGGCTATACTATAGGAGTATGCTGGAAGTAATTTATAATTATTTTTTAGCATAATTTCAAATGTAACAACCAAAAACAGGATATATCAACACTGTAGTTTGCTGTAAATACACCAATTATCAGAAATAATCAAAAATATTTTAACTATTATTTATACTTAACTAATATTTTTAGTGTTTGTGATTAATTTTGCTAATTATAATGGAAATTCAATTGGTATGTTTGTTTAGAACTGTTGGAAAACATCTGAAAGATGTTTATATTGAATGACAATAATTTAGTAATGAATTGAAACAGGTGAAAATACTATTATTTTTATTGTAAATTACAATATTGTAGCATTACAATAAATATTTTAATTTTGATTCTAAGGACTTTCATAATTAATACTTTAAATTACACAAAACACGACATAGAAAAAAGAATAAAAAACGCCCTTACAAAATTCTCAATATTTCGTATTGTTTTTCCTCATCAGGAGTGGACTAGAAGAGAGGACGAAGTAATAGAGATACGGTTCACGAACTTATGGTAATGTCATTTAAAAATTAATGTCAGAAGTTCTTTATTATGTACCTTTCAACAATTTTTACATACCTTTTTAAGCTGACAATAATCAAAATTTGGTTAACGAACTTCACCATAATGATAATGCTAATATCTAATTAAAAACAAAGTTTCTCAATATTTTTACCTTTTCTGAACACGTTTCTTGGGTAGGAAGCTCTAAAACCCCCAATGTAGGTGTCATCATTCCAAAATCTAAAGAAACCATTTGCTTCAACATCCTTAGGAACTGCTTTAAAATTTGCCTTATTTTTCCCTTTTACTGAACCTTTTTCATTTTTTTTCGTCTTTTTTTCTTTTGCCATGATATAAACAGTCTACCTGTTTAGCATTGTGTTTCAATATTTTCAATACAAAAAGAAGAAAAAAAAAAGAATAAATGTTTAAGAGAAAAAGGGAAAGGCTATAATTTTATTGACGGTGATAGATCTATTTCATTCAGTAGTATAATTTTTTTTTCGATTTGAATTATAAAAAGTTTATTGAAATTTTGCTTGTCAATTCTCATACTCTAATTGTTTTTATCCAAGGAACCTGTTATCAAAATACCTTTGCGTCAAGTATGCAATGCGTTGAAATGACACTGTACTGTCCAAGGATGCTATAAGCTGTAAGCAATTTTAAAAATAAAGGATGTTATTGTAAAGACGAAACCAATATTGACTCGTTTCAACATTTTCAATATATTCACTTTTAAATTGCTGGTTATTATTTTCCTTTAGATAATATATTTCAAGAGAATTAAATCCTGTTTGAGTTCTAAGTTATGTTAGAGCAATCCAGACAACTCTAGTGAGTCAAGAAATTTTTGAGGTTAATGTGTGGGTCCTGTTCCTACACAAACCAAGTTGTATGACTGATACTGTTTAATTTCTCCTGGAACCACCTATAACCACCTCTTGAAAATTATTCAATGAACCTATGATGTTTAATTTTACTGTGTCTCGTTAAATGGAACTTACATAGAATTTTCTGTAAACAATATTTTTGGTTTGGCGAATGAAGAGTAAATGCATTCAATACACTAATCAACATAATGTGCACAGATAAACATGTCTTTGGGCAGTAATAATTTCTTTATTTTTATTCTTTTTTAACTCTGCCTTCACCAATATTTATCAGACATTTAGAGTATTCCTCATTTTCTTCTTGAACTCTCATATAGCTAGTTAAATGTAATTTAGTAAATTTGCGCCATAAATGAGATGAATCTCAGGATGAAGTTGTCAATTCCTGAGATGTGACAGTCAATGCAATTAGTCCTGAACTCCTTAATTTAGAGAGAATTAGTTTTATTAAGAACTTTTCTGTACCTTCCCGATGCATCGGGACTCCTTGTCTGTCATTTTTAATTGAAATAGATATATCAAAAGAAAGAAATATAGACATTATGACAGTGTCTTTTGATTATGGACATAATTTTGTGCTGTTAATATTGTACTAATATTAATATGATAATTTATAAAACTTGTGTTAACTATAACAAATATCATTTGTTGATATATTAAATAATTATTTCATATTCTCGTAGATTATTCATTAAATTTTTCTCTTTCTAAATTTATTATAATTAAATCATTATAATTTAGGTCGAAAACTATTATTTAATGCATTGACATCATTTTTATCAGGTTTTGGAAGCTTATTTTACAAAAGTAAAATGCCAACTGTATTGGTGGGGCAAAAAATTTGAATAAAATTTTCAAACATTTTATTCAATTTAGAGCGTGTGCAATGTGCAAACATATAAACGCGGGTAACAGAGTTTTATAAGTATATAGATTGTTTCCGTAAGACGATCTCTCAAACATCTGGTCCTTTCCTCAATAAAAATTGTCTCAGCAACTCTTCTACAGCAAATGAGTGAATATTCAGTATTCTGCACTAGCAAGTTCTGCTGCCTCCTCTGTCACTTGGTCAACTATCTTGGTTTTATTTCATCACAGTTAGGAATTTACCGGTTTTAAAAACCGGTTTTTTGGAGTAAATTATAAAATTCGAAAACGGTTTTTTAATAGAAAATATCAGTTTTCAATGTATGAATAACACTTAAAAAAACATTTTGAAAATGACAAATGTAGCCAAATGTGAAACCAGATTGATGAAAACACTGTTGCATGCGGTTTGGTTCTTGGAATCATATCGGTCCGATTAAATAATATGGTTATTATAATATGTGCATATTGTTCTTCACCAGTGATAGACGAGGTATGATGGTTGATAATGATATCTTATATCATTATAATAATGATATCTTATTATAATATAGTTATTATAAATATAATATGGTTATAAAATAATATGGTTAATAGTATGGTTATTATAAAAATATGAAAATATATTGTTTTTATTTATTCGAACCCTTTGCTGAATAACCTTATATGTGCATAAACAATGAATAAAATAATTGGATACAAAAATTTTACTATTCCTAAAATTGAATAGTAAATAATTTCAGTCAAAAACTGCTTTTAATTACTCTAAATTTTCTGTTAACATTTTTTGTTCGAATTACAGAATATAAAAATTTGAAATGTAAAAATCGAAACCGGTTAAAACGGGTTTTCTGGAAAAATAACTATTCGAAAACCGGTTTTCTAAAATGTCGGTTTTTGTATGAACCCTAATCACAGTGAGCTAGACTTACTAGAATACTATCCTATTCTCTCTTTGGGAGCTTGGCCTTTGAGCCTTACCCTCCATCAGTTGGCAGGTGGACTTAAAAACTCGTAATCACTTAGGTGAGGCCTGGTCCCGGGTTAATGGGCACTTACTTCCCTTCGGGTGAAAATCGAATTCTATTATATCAGGGGTCGGCAACCTGCGGCTCTGAGTGGTTTGTGAAAATAAATGACTTTAAAAAACTATTTATATGTATTTTATTTGTGTTAGTTTTTTTTTAGTGTTTTAGTTCTAAATTGGAAGATTTTTATGTGATCTTGAAATATTAAATGTGAAAATATTCAAAAAAAAAAGTATATTTTATTGTTTTTTTGTAGCTCAAAATAAACGTCATACTTGCGAAAGCCGGTATTCCCGCCCGAACGTCATCTCAACTTTCAACCCCAACAAGGCCAGATATTGAGAAATCTAAGAAAAGAAAAATATCAGAGGAAAATAGATCGTTCAATGATGATTGGGCAGATTCATTTGCTTTCACCTCTAACGAGAATAGCACTTTGTACTCTCTGTAGCACTTTGTGTATTTCATAAGCAGCACCTTATAGTCCATCTTTAAAAGAATAGTCAAAAGTAAAGTCAAAAGTAAAAGTGTATGTTTATTTTTTACTTTCTAATTAATGCGTTTTTCCCCATTTTGGATGTCAACAAGTATTTGCTCTCAGTGGGGGGTTTTTTTTGTGGAAACCGGGTCCAGATGGCTCTTTTGGTGTTAAAGGTTGCCGACCTCTGTATTAAATACTAAGATAGTCCTAAAACTAGTTGTAGGAGTCGGCCATCTCTCTTACTCCTTCTTCTTTAAACAGTCATCATCATAGATCTAACCACTCCCATTCTAAAATCACAGCCACTCGCACTCTCATTTCGAGTCGCTTGCAATCCACATTCTGCACTTGATTGATACTCAGGACTTCTTTAAAGATGTATTCATTGATACTTGACATTTCAAGGAACATAACAGTCTCAATCAGTGAAAATTTTACTGAACTTTTAGTAGTTTAAGTGAAATACTTACCAATTAAAAATAAACATAGTTAAGTTTAAATCAATTTCTCTACATTATTGATATAGTTATTGCGCTCAATTCTTATTACCGTCTTTTTCCGAAAATAAGACACTGTCTTACTTTCTTTTTAGGTACAAAATACGTGCTAGGGCTTATTTTTGGGAAGAGGGCTTCGAGTAGATAAGTAGTAGTATATATTTTTGTTTAATAACAATTTATATACATAAATTTAAATTTATTCAATTACAGTCACATCATAGGGGCCAGGCTAGCTCAGTGGTTACGTGCTCACCTCTGAACTGATAGGACCGGGATTCAATCCTCACCTAGCCCTCGATTTATTCACGCGGGAGGTGAATAAATCTGAGCACGTCGTCCCTCGGAGAAGGACGTTAAACTGTCGGTCCCGAGCCTGTACGATGTCAGGTACTCGTTAAAGATCCCTACTCTAAATACATTTGAGTTAGGCAAAATTTAGGACTCCCACTGTAGAATCAATCTTCATTGTGTGGTATCACAAAGGGCCAATGTTCCCTTGTGGGACTGCCACTGCAACCTAACCTAACCTACAGTCACATCATCTTCGCCTGGGACATATTAATAAATTATTAAATTTGTTATTTTTCTACAAATTCATTTCCTGTAGAATCATTGGCCAAATCTCTCATGTCTTGCCATATAGCTATAATTTTTAACTAATTAAATTTTTCACATTATTTTAACTAGGGCTTATTTTCCGGGGATGTCTTATTTTCTAAAAAAGACGGTAGTAAGTTTAAAAGGAGATTAGTTCTTAATTAAGGTGTCGGACGGATGTTCCTTGAAGCGAACATTTTTTTGACTCAAATCCAAGAGATTTTGTTTTGTTTTCCTTTAAAGTGGTGACAGATTATGTAGAGAGTGATTTTTTTTTTAACCATCGGGATCTTGAAAGGTTTATTTTAAGTACGTTTTTTTAAGTAAATTTATATTAGTTGAAGCTTCAGTTCTACGATGTTTCTATGGCCACTACTCTTGTAATCTTAGTTCACTCAAGGACTGATCTAATGGTGGATGACTTTAAACGCTGCCTTTTCATATCTCCTATTAAATGTGACATTTTTACCTGCCGCAAAATTTGCTCCAGTTGGATAATATTGAGTGCATAATGGAGTTGTAAAACATTTTTAGAGTAAACAGATCAGTACTCCATTTTCTTTTTACCACCGCTTTTGTTGCAATAAACCTATAATATGGGTCGTCATAACAACGTTATTGCTAACACAAAACACAAAGGACAACAGGTGGGTTGTTGACTTTCAGCTTTTTACTGTTTATTTTTACATCAGGTGAGACACTAAATCAAAGTATTCCCAGGAGGAATAACAGCCTCTTCTAATTCTGAAACATCTTAAATGATGATTTAAAGCACTGTTTAAGATGATATACTCTTTATTTGCTTCCTATGCAGATGTATCTGCGTTCCATACAGTTATAATATGCTATGATTATATAGAAACTTTTTCTGGCATCACATAGGTTGTTTAAAGACAGACTGATATCATTGTGGTCAATTACAGACATTTTAAAAGGTTCAGGTCGTTTTTCATGATACCTGTATGTGGGTAAGTGGATTATCTCGAGGCTATTAAAGCACTCTAAAAGCTATACCATATAACTAATCGTATTTAGATTTGACAGGAATATAATTTCTGGTGTGAAAAAGAACCTTGTGTTCCTCCTAGGTAGTTGGACTCGTCATGAAAACTGCATCGTAGTTCTCTATGCCCCAATGCATTTTAACATGAAACTCTACCCCTCTTATTATACAAGTAATACATTTCGATTTATGAATATTCTACAATAATAATCATGAACTCAGAACATTGAAAAAGGGAAATATTACATTTGCAATTATAAATCTTATGTTCTTTTTACTGTAAATCGTCTAATTGTTTAACAGCAAAGATACTGTCTTTTCTATAACTAATCAAAATGAAATATGATACTACTGAACTCAAAGTCGAAGCCAGCTATTCAATATAATTTAAATCATTTATAGTTGGCAGCTTCTAATTTTTGAAAATAATAAATATGAACTATTAGACTAGAATAGTCTAATTTTATCTCAGTGGTTTTGGTCAAAAAATTTCAAAATCAATGTAAACATTGTAAATAAATATCAAAAGCTCGACAAGTATAGCTAGTGATCCCTTAGTCTAGGATAAACAAACAGTTTTTATAGCTTTACTGCTTTTTCCCGTAATTGAAACTACATAAAATTTTTTTGTGAGTTGCTAATTTTTTGTTCCATTTTTGGTCAAATTTTCATGAGTTTCTAATGAGCCGTTTAGCGTCAAAAAAACATTTTCTGAAAACAGAAATCGTACTTTAACGCCCCTTTGGTGAATGTAATTTTGAAAAAAAATATCTCAAATCATTTTCCATATAATGGTCTATTTTAAAGCATAGTATCTTGATCTGTCAAACGGTATGTCTTGTATCGCTCTCACAAGTTTTGAGAATGAATTATAAGTCAAAATTTTTACATTTTATTAAAAAAAATATATATCCCGTTGTTTTACAATTCTGAATATATTTTTCGTTTGTTCCATTTGTAACCTCAATGATAATGTCTAAATTTCAAAATTCTAGGGTTATCAGTTTAGAAGAAAAAAATATTTCCTAAAAAACGGTTTTTGGCAAAAAAAAGTGACTTTCCCGTCATGCATAATTCTTCCCAAGCAATAGGGATCTTCTACCCTATGAGACCTATTTTTGTGTAATATCAACTTGATCCATCAAAGATTCTGGACCGTAGAGTGGTACAATGCTAACACACTCACCCACCCACCCACACACACACAGACATCATCGAAAAAACTTCATAAAACGACTTCTGGGACCTCAAAACATGTAATTCCGTCAAAATCTCGAGATCGAATTTTTTCACGATCACTATACATTACTTATAGTAAAGAAATAAATTTTGTGTTGACCAGTGATAATATATCAACTAAGTTCTTGAGATTTCTTGACACTAACACTTTCAATGAAAAAAATCGCAGGAAAATAAGCCTTCTCTCATTTAAATTTGACACCATAAAGATATTTTACCTTGCAGCAGACTCATAGTTGATTGATTTTTACTTTACTATAAGTAAAGTATAGTGATCGTGAAAAAATTCGATCTCGAGATTTTGACGGAATTACATGTTTTGAGGTCCAAGAAGTCTTTTTATGAAGTTTTTTCGATGATGTCTGTGTGTGTGTGTGTGTGGGTGGGTGGGTCGGTGGGTGGGTGCGTGGGTGGGTGGGTGAGTGTGTTAGCATTGCTTGTTACCACGCTACGGTCCAGAATCTTTGATGGATCAAGTTGATATTTTACACAAAAATGGGCCCTATAAAGACGAAGATCCCTATTGTTTGGGAAGAATTATACATGATGGAAAAGTCACTTTTTTTTGCCAAAAACCGTTTTTTAGAAAACATTTATTTCTCCTAAACTGATAACCCTACAGTTTTGAAATTTTGACATTATCTTTAAGGTTACAAATGGAACAAACAAAAATATACTCAACATTTTAAAACAACAGGAATTTTTTTTTTCAATAAAATGTAAAAAGTTTGACTTATAATTCAATCTCAAACCTTGTGAGAGCAATACAAGCCATACTATTTGACGGATCAAAATGAAACTATGCCTATAAATAGAACATTATGTGGAGAATGAGATGAAATATTTTTTTTCAAAATTACATTCGCTAATGGGGCATTACAGTACGAGTTCTGTTTTCAGAAAATGTTTTTTTGACGCTAAACGGCTCATTAAAAAATAATGAAAATTTGACCAAAAATGGAACACAAATTAGCAAATCATAAAAAAAAATCATGAATTTTCAATTACGGGAAAGAGCAATAACGCTATAAAAACTGTTTGTTTATCCTAGACTGAGAGATCACCTGGTATACTTGTCGAATTTTTTATATTTTTTTAGATTGTTTACATTGACTTAAAAATTTTTTGAGTGAATCCACTGACATAAAATTGATATTTATAAAGGAACAATTTAAATAGTTTATTGGCTTTTATGAGATGTAAGAGGAATAATATTGTTACATGTAAAAAATCACCGCCAATAAACATAAATAAATTACCTTTGTCTTCCATGGCATGATGGATTTGTCTCATAAAATGCTTTAATAAATCTATATATTGCACTCTTGAGCAAAACTTAATATCAGTTACAATTACATTATAATTGTGAATGTAGTACCTTTTAATGATATTAAAATGTAATGAATGGACTCTTTCCTCAAGAAAGAGGACTTATGTTTGTAGAGAAATATCCAGTTTTTTTTACAATTCTAGTCTAATAGTTCATATTTATTATTTTCAAAAATTAGAAGCTCCCAACTATAAAAGATTTAAATTATATTGAATAGCTGGCTTTGACTTCGATTTGAGTATATAAACTGGCTAATTACTAATATATATTTTCTCAATATACATTCATAGCAAACTTATAACAGAGTACAGAGGGCAGGAAAAGGATAACACTCACTCAGAAAAACTTCGTATATATGATATTTGACAAAGGGGAAGGAAAATGATCTTATTAAATACTAAGAAGCCATAAAATTCCCAGTATAATAATTCTGTTAAAAACCAAAAATGTAAAAGATAATTCAAAATTGAAATCTTTCGTTTAGAGATTAATAACTGTAATTATCGTACATCTTTAATTAAGAAATCACCTTAAAACAACATTTTCTTCGCTGTTTAAGATGTTTTTCAGAGAAAAAAAGGGTATTTTACTGTTTCAAATTTGAAAATTTTACATTAATATTCAATGTAGAAGGATGTCAAGTAAACGATGTAAGAAATCTACTGGCTATTTGAACAATAGCCATGTTCTCTTGTAGGATAATATTTCGTTTCAAGAAATGTTCACATTGGTTTTTCAAAAATGTTATTACTGCTGTAGTTATACTAATGAAATTATTTGCAAATAATAAATTATTTGTGATGTACAAAAATAAGCTTATAAATTGATATGTCCTTCAATCACTATCTGTACTACCACACGAATGCAATGCTAATAATTATATCCCATTTAGATATTTATGTTATGCTTAAATAATACGTTATGTTTTATATACTCAAGAAATTTGACATTGAGTTACTTATAGTAAAGTAGAGTGTAGGCCACTCCAGATTTTTTTTATTTTCCTTCCCCATTGTTTTTCTTTTTCAGTTATTAATATTCCTTTTTTTTTTCATTTTAGTTGTGGCTAACCTTCACATATTCTGTGAAGTTGTCCACTTGGCTTGCGTTTTCTCGCCACTCCACATCCTATCCTGAGGAAGACCGTTAAAAGGGTCAAAATATTGAATGCCTCTAACCAGCTCTATTACTATAATAATATAACTCTCACTGAATGAAAACAATGTACATTATTGAATTAAGTAGGTGAATATTTAAATTTTATGTAAAAACTAAACGTTATTGTTTATTACAACTGAAAATTTTACGTTCTAGATTAAATTTATTTTGTTGTATTCAGCTGAAAACGTACAAAGATTAATTATCTAACATATCATAAAGCTCTATTATTATTTGTGTGGTAGGGGTGTAATGTAAAATATTTATGCTTGCAGTATCAATTGGATGACGTAGTGTAAACTACCCAGGGAATTAATTTAGGCGTTTGGGAGCAGACATTAATTGGATTAAGATGTGATAAGTTGATATTATGTATCTTATTTGCGTAAGCTCAAGATGCAGGGTTGATTAACCATCCGATTTAATGCTTGCGTATTAATTCACTTACGTCTTCCCTTCAATCATAGAGGTGTATTGGCCGAAGCTATAGAAATCAAAGTACTGCATGTGATGAATATAATGCGAAGTTAACAAGAACTAATAGAATAATACAATAAAAAATAATATTAACGCTACAAAAAAAAGTGACTTTTCCATCAAGCATAATTCTTCCCAAACAGTAGGGTTCGACTACATTATGGGGCCCACTTTTGTGTAAAAATATCAACTTGATCCATCAAAGATTCTGAACCGTAGCTTGGTAACATAGCAATGCTAATAACATACTCACCCATACACACACAGACATTATCGAAAAAACACTATAAAAGGACTTTTGGGACCTCAAAACATATAAACATAAAAAAAAAATATCAAATAAAATATATTTTAGTAATAATTAAGTGAATTAACAAATGTATTATAAAAAATTAAAATAAACTAATAAATCAAAACTCCGAATACTATCTAACGATTCAGGTTGATAGCCGAATGTGAAAGAGCTCCTAGGAGCCACTCCTACATAACCTGGGGCTTCTTCATAACCTATTTGAGTGAAGAATCTATTGCGTCGAATGACTGTTCTTAGTATCTGAACTCTGAAACATCGATTGAAATTTAGACCATAGATAGGCATTGGCATGAATAGTAACTGGCAGTGTACAATCTCGACTGACCAAGGACCTATGGATTATTCATACGTAGGCTGGTTGCTAAGCCAACAACATATCGAGATTTAATTTTTTCACGATCACTATACTTTACTTATAGTAAAGTAGAAATAATAAAACGGTAAAAAAATTAATAGTACAATAAGACAATAGGTTTAAAGACAGAAGGATTTTTTGTAATGAAAAAAAAGTAAAACTAAAATAATATTTCGTAACTAAATAAACTGAAATATAACAAACCAAAAAAGAGAAAAATTATAACAATGACTTATTAAGACAAAAAATTGAATTGAAACACACTCTAATAAACTAAGTGTGGAAATAGTAGAAGTCTTGATAAAATTTCATTTGACTTAATTAAAATGGCTTAATTAAATTATAAGTCATTAATTAATTGAAATGACTACACTTTTCTAAAACAACTGTTCTAAGAACATCTGTTCTTACTCTCCTATAAAAAGCCTTTATATAGGAGAGTAGGAGACAGTTATAGCACTTATGTATCCATTATTATATCTCTTGATACTGAACAATAACATTCTTACCACTAAAATAACAAAAGCATTTTCAACTGGTTGACAAGCAAAGTACTCTAAATCAAGGCAGGATTGTTTCCTTTAATAGTTTCCATTTAAACTTTTGCATATCTTGACGCAAACAAGATAATTTTCGTTTAACATTTCTCTCTATTTGAGAGAAAGAGTTACAGGAATCTTGTGACACATAAATAACCTTTTAGTTTTTCAAAATCACTTTTTTTTTTTTAATTTTGATTTTACTGACATTTAAAGTCGTAAAAGAATAATTAAAATCATATCTGCATTTTTAGTATATATGTTTTTACTTTACTATAAGTAAAGTATAGTGATCGTGAAAAAATTCGATCTCGAGATTTTGACGGAATTACATGTTTTGAGGTCCCAGAAGTCGTTTTATGAAGTTTTTACGATGATATCTGTGTATGTGTGGGTGGGTGGGTGAGTGTGTTAGCATTGCTTGTTACCACGCTACGGTCCAGAATCTTTGATGGATCAAGTTGATATTTTACAAAAAAATGGGCCCCATAAAGACGAAGATCCCTATTGTTTGGGAAGAATTATGCCTGATGGGAAAGTCACTTTTTTTGCCAAAAACCGTTTTTTTTAAAACATTTATTTCTCCTAAACTGATAACCCTAGAGTTTTGACATTTTGACATTATCTTTGAGGTTTTAAATGCAACAAATTAAAAATATATTCAGAATTTTAAAACAACAGGAAATATTTTTTTTCAATAAAATGTAAAAATTTTGACTTATAATTCAATCTCAAACCTTGTGAGAGCGATACAAGCCATACTGTTTGATGGATCAAAATGAAACTATGCCTAAAAATAGAACATTATATGGAGAATGAGTTGAGATATTTTTTTCTAAAATTACATTCGCTAAAGGGGTGTTACAGTACGATTTGTGTTTTCAGAAAATGTTTTTTTGACGCCAAACGGCTCGTTAAAAAATAATGAAAATTTGACCAAAAATGAAACAAAACATTAGCAATTCATGAAAAAAAAATCATGAAGTTTCAGTAACGGGAAAGAGCAATAACGATATAACAACTCTTTGTTTATCTTAGACTAAGAGATCACCTGCTATACTTGTCGAATTTTTTGTATTTTTTTTCATTGTTTACATTGACTTAGAAATTTTTTAAGCAAATCCACTGAGATAAAATTGATGTTTCTAATGGAAAAATAAAAATATATTATTGACTTATATGAGATGTAAGAGGAATAATATTGTGCAGGAAAATGATAACACTCATTAAAAAAAATTCGTATATATGTAATCTGACAAAGGGGAAGGAAAATGATCTTATTAAATACTAAGAAGCCATAAAATTCCCAGTATAATAATTCTGTTAAAAACCAAAAATGTAAAAGATAATTCAAAATTGAAATCTTTCGTTTAGAGATTAATAACTGTAATTATCATACATCTTTAATTAAGAAATCACCTTAAAACAACATTTTCTTCGCTGTTTAAGATGTTTTTCAGAGAAAAAAAGGGTATTTTACTGTTTCAAATTTGAAAATTTTACATTAATATTCAATGTAGAAGGATGTCAAGTAAACGATGTAAGAAATCTACTGGCTATTTGAACAATAGCCATGTTCTCTTGTAGGATAATATTTCGTTTCAAGAAATGTTCACATTGGTTTTTCAAAAATGTTATTACTGCTGTAGTTATACTAATGAAATTATTTGCAAATAATAAATTATTTGTGATGTACAAAAATAAGCTTATAAATTGATATGTCCTTCAATCACTATCTGTACTACCTCACGAATGCAATGCTAATAATTATATCCCATTTAGATATTTATGTTATGCTTAAATGATACGTTATGTGTTATATACTCAAGAAATTTGACATTGAGTTACTTATAGTAAAGTAGAGTGTAGGCCACTCCAGATTTTTATATATTGCTTTTTGATTTATATTGGTATAAAATGTTGAATACATCGATTGATTTACTTTGACGTTCAAGCCATCAAAGCAAGGTTTGCTAATGCAAAGCAAAATAAATATAATTCTCTTTAAAATTTCAATTTTTAAGTAATTTTCTCTTGTAACTTTAGTATACTTTCATATCTTTAATTCGTGACTGTAGAAGGTATCAATAGAAATTGATAATTCAAATATTGTTAATCTAGAAGTAGAAAAACCAAGCAGTTACCTCTAGTTTTTGCTAAACAAAACTTACAATTCTACGCCACGACATTCTTTTGTTTTGTGAATGTTAAATACCAAAGAAATCACACATACGTGATCAGCTGTTGAGCCTAAAACAACTAATATTTTATGATCTGATTTTACCCAATAACTAATACCGTTTGTTTGACCTGAGGTGGGTGTTCACAAAATGTGGATACAATTAATACCACACACGCATACGCAACACTTCACTTGCGCGTGCGCGAAAGATAAGAAAGGTAAGCTACCAAGAAGTGTTAAGAAATAGTTTTGTAACAAAAATAAAACTAATGTGATTGTAAATTATTTGTGGATGTTTTTCAAAACATTAATAATTTTAGTTTTCCTACAAGGAATATGTAAGCAGACGCATCGTTGCTTCCTTTTCTGATTCTCCCCTGATTAAATTTCCACTGGCCTCCCCAATTACTCACCCTCTGGGCATCCATATAAATTCATCATTTTTCCCTTCCCTATTTTTCCCAACTGGGTTGGAATAATTTTCACACTGTTACGAATTGCCAAAGTCACTTTCTCAGCTACCTCAACCAACCAAGTTGCCTAATTCCTTCCATCTCTGCCCCGGATGAAAACGTTTTTTATTGGATAATTTGTTATGGTTGCCCTCTATAAATCTTTCTCTCTTCTCCCCTTACTGTTCTTTTCTTTACCTACAAAATTCAGGAAAACAATTAAAAAAGGCTGTTGCAAGTTTATAAAACTTTTAAACTCTTAATTTCTTTGGAAAGTTGCCTTGTTATTTGCCCTCAAATTTATCAACACTAAATAATTAAATAAATACAGTAATTGTGATTAGTTAGGAACTAAGTTGAAGAATAATACAGAAATAAAACATTATTAACGACAGTGAATAAAATCAAAGCATATCCTCATTTTCTAACTGCTTTTCACCATTTTTAATTGATATTGACGATTAGTTTGTTCATTTTTTCGCTAAAACGCAAGTGCCCGAGACACTTTTATTCACTGCGGGATAAAGTTCTCTGTAATGCTCTAGACATCATCATATATTGTTCTTTGTTTTCCAACAACCACACTTATAAGGCTGTCACATTTTAGTACTCTTCTAGGGTCGGAAATGGTGGCCCATTTAAGTAATGGGCGAGCCACATTATCTGTTTATTATACATTAGGAGACCTACATTTTGCCTAACTCAAGTGTATTTAGAGTAGGGATCTTTAACGAGTACCTGACACCAAACAGGCACGGGACCGACGGTTTAACATCCTCTCCGAGGGACGACGTGCTCAGATTTATTCACCTCCCGATTGAATAAATCGATGGTCAGGTGGGAATCAAACCCTAGACCTACCAGTTCAAAGGCGATTACGTTGACTACTGAGTTAACCTGGCCCCTAGGAATCATTAAATATTAAATTCACTATTTGACAAATATATTTATAGTGATCAATGAAATTTTCTCAGAAATAATCCTATGCTTTGAACAAAGTTACTTTGTTAGTAGCTCAAATCGGCTACTTCTATATACCAGTCTAAATGTAAACAAATCTTCGGCTGCCATAAACTCTCAAAGTTTCCATCGTGCTTGTGTGTGTACATTTGCCGATATAGTACCTAATAAAATGGATTTATTGTATTAAATTGCTTATATTTAAGAGGTATGCTTTGCCTCTAAAAAAAAACTGTTGTTTTCACTTTACAGAAAAAAAACGGTTGACAAGAAGGACTCTAAACATATATCTGAAGGAGGGAGAGGCTTGTCTAAAAAATATTCTACGGTTACAGCCTGAGGAATAGGGAAAAATATTGGAAAAGCTTATAGGTTATGGGGTAAGGAGTCGTAGGTTAATATTATTAGTTACGGATCACCTTCTGAATCTTGGTTAAGACCCAAGATCTGAAACTTGAATTTGTTAAAGTCTTTGATGAGTTCAAAGATTAGTTGCGTGAGAGATAGAAAACCTTGTCACATAGCATCTCAGTGAAAATAACTACATTTTCAGATATGCTGCTATCAGTGTGACATTATGTTTCAGGGAGAATAGAAACCACCATCAAGGGTCGATAATATATCAGATTAACCATTGAAGATTACTAATAGGGTAAATATGAGTAAGCAAGCATGAAAAATGAAACTGAGTCGTTTATAACTGAAATGTAACCTACAATTTTCACCCATAGAAAAAGACTAAAATAAACACCTATTGTTGTGATCGCTAGATTAGTTTTAACAATTTCCTAAATTAGACTAGAGATACAATGTTAACTTCTTACTAAATATTAAAAGAAACAAATATAGTCAAAGTAAGATATAAAAAAAAAATTACGTCAACTCTAAAAGAATGATATTACTAAAAAAATCAACACCTTTGTAAATGCATACAAACAATTACAGTCAAATTTTAACCATAGATTTAAACTAGTAATTAAGTCGGATTCTGAAATATAAAGTTTTGTAAGATTTTAAAATCCCATAATGGAGATGTGCGAGTCAAAGTCTCAATTCTTGAAATTATTCTAAAAACTCAATATAATTCAATGGATTTCCATCGTAATTATTGTTAAGTTTTTATCTACATTGGTACAATTAAAGGTTAACTTAGCTTGATAGTAAAGATATTCACAAGATAATTTCATTAACTTTTTATTTATTTGTTTATTTGTTTGACAATGTTTGAATGGTTATCATTTTTGTTTATTTATTTTTTTTTTTTTTGAATTATTTAGTAGAAGTTAGAGAGTGTTTGTAAC
Source organism: Hermatobates lingyangjiaoensis (assembly GCA_026182355.1). Taxonomy (NCBI): domain Eukaryota; kingdom Metazoa; phylum Arthropoda; class Insecta; order Hemiptera; family Hermatobatidae; genus Hermatobates; species Hermatobates lingyangjiaoensis. The sequence goes on from JAPFBL010000253.1 coordinate 3,410,459, forward strand.
CAATGTTGATATGACTTTATAGAATGAATCAAAAGTTAACTTGAAAAAAAGAATAAAGAGTGAGTTGAATTGCAAGTAGGGGTTTTGGGGGGATTTTGAGAGGGAGGCGAGGATTAAAAAATTCTGGAGACCTAGACAAAGAGAAAAAGGGCAAGGGAGAAAACAAGATATGCATGTGTACTAAAAACTGCAAGTCAGCAGTTACCAGTTTGAACCACGCCCCAATAAAGCTGTTCATACTAACATTGGCGCCAGAGGAACACGTGTCCAATTTACAGGGGTGCTCTACACTACCTTCAAAGAGCCCTCTCCACGTAATCTTCTAACACATTCCATATTCAACCCACCTCCTTACTTATTTTTATCCTTTCAATGTTATATAAATTCTGTATATATGCATTATTAATAAAAAATATATTATATTTAGAAATGTATAAATAAATCATTAATAAATCTAAGCTCATTTTTTTTTAAAAAAAAAACCTTATTTTATAGTAATTTTAAAAACTGAATGCCACAATAATATTAAGTTACTTCCTAGTTTTAAATGTACACCCAGTCTTCTTATAGACATTGATAATTAAGTTTATATTAACTTGTTTTAATATTAGCCTTAATTAATATTTTTTCAACCTGGTGATGGCTTATGACAGCCGAAAGCTTGTAGTTTTTTATTAGTTGTAGTTTTGTTTTGTAGTATTTCATTCACGTAGTTTACAATATCCGTGGTTGTTAATTTTCAATAGAGTTAGTAGTATTTTGTTAGTGTAATCTATTTAGTTGAATGAGTGTAGTTATTAAAACTCTTTCTAAAAGTAGTTTTGTGTTTTTCTTCAGTGTTATTGTGCGTGTGTATGTCCTTTGCTAACCTTCTTTGTAAGCCACCACAGTCTCACTGCAAAGTGAGAAGAAAGGTGGGGAGCTCCAGTAAGAAAGTGCTCAATGCAGAAGCTGCTGCTAATTTTAATAACATATGCTTAAGGCAAGACATGCTACTATTGTACACAAATAATATCAAGTGAAGACTTCTACAGTTTTTTAATATATCACGCAGTTTGTTTGTCACTGGCACAGATTTGAAGAAGTGTATCAGTCATAATTTATGTTGTATTTGACAGAATCATATATATGGTAAAACGAATTAGGGGAAGATTTATAAGGTAGTATTGCTGTTCAAAGACAATTTCTTATTTATGTTGCAGTATATTGTACCATTAAGAAATGAAAGGAAGATGATAAGATTTAAAGACACAAGGTTTGATACTGAAATGTCTCATTTTCTTCATAGCCCTACTTTTCCATTTCAGGTAGATTACATGATAAGCTGACATAACGGTCAGTGGTCATAATGCCTTCGCGTGGCGCTATTCTTTTCCATCCTTTCTTATCTCATTCGTTAACAGTCAGGATAGTCTAGTGGATTACATGCTTCCCTCTGGACTGGTAGATCTGGGGTTCAATACCCACTCTTGTCCTCGATTTCATTCATACGAGAGGTAAATTTGAGCACATTGTCCCTCGGAGAGGACGTCAGGTCGTCGGTCACGAGTGTGTACTTTTGTAAGATATTCATTAAAGATCCCTACTCTAAATATACTTGAGTTAGGATAAAAATATAGTACTTCCAATCTAGAATGTTCATTGTGTAGTATTATAAGGGTTAATATTTGGCTGACGTGTGTTCTGTCAAGGGACGATAAGCGTAACCTAACCTCTTCGTATATATCATGACCTTTTTTAATACATATTGCACTTATTCCATCTTTCTACATGTTTATCTTTATTTTACTTGTGGTAAAATGTTTTTACGCCTTTGTTGTCTCATACCGATTGCTATACATTTCGGTCAGATCTCATGTTTTGACGTCGTATAGCCTACATCATATTCACAGAACAACTGGAGTATCAGAGTGTTTGCCAGATAAAACACAGACTATAAGGAAAATGCCTTAAAAATACTATCATTCTAACGTAGTGAAATCAGTTATTATGTGGTATTTACTCATTGTAGGGAAAAAAGCTAATGAAATGGTCTCCACATATAAAAATTTCTACATATAAACAATGCGTTTCGAACACGTAGTGTTCTTACTCAGGCATTAACTAAGGGTAAGTGTGAGGGTACGACCAACGACCAACGAATATTACCATGCACAACAGTGCATGTCGTAAATAGCAGTTCCGGACCAGAGGCCCACTACTGCTAGATTCTCATCCTGCTGTTTTTGTTGGGTCAGTAAACAATGTCAAGAATGGGGGAGTCAGTCAGTAAGGGAATATGTCGTCTTCGTGGTCGTTTGGTCTTCAGGCTTTGCATTCTCTGAGGTACTGTATGCTTTTGGAGTTATGTGGTCATCATTTTTAGTTTAAGTAGGAAACTTTGAGGATCGTGGGATTAGGAAGGGTTGAGAGTAGGATTTAGTTCCCGAACAAGGAGATTTGGATGGGTGGAAAGTTTTTTGTCTTCATTACTGGCAAGTCGAGCAATGTAGGAATAGATAGATTCCAAACTCAAATCATGTTGAATATCAACATTTCTGGCGTACCATGGAGCCCTAGCTATAAGGCGGGCACATTTATTCTGTACTATTTGGATGCATTTCTTGTTTGTGGCGCCGCTCCAAACCAGACTGATGAGGGTACTTACTGGTTGTATCACAGACACTCACCCTTAGTTAATGCCTGATGAAGAACACTACGTGTTCGAAACGCGTTGTTTATACCATTAAATTTTTATATGTGGAGACCATTTCATTAGCTTTTTACCCTATAATTCTATCATTATTTACATCATTAAATGATGCAAACTATCTGTTAAAAGAGCTTAGAGTATTAAAAAGCTATTAAGTAGGTGTTAAATCGATAAAGTCAGTATTGCATTTGATCAATCAAAATCAAAGGAAAAATATTAGATCGAAAAACTCTACATTTAGGTAAGCAGGAGTACGGCTTCTATATACTTTTTGAATTGTGTTTTGAAATATTACAGATCAAAACAATATTCTTCATATAATTTATTTAAAAATAACCAAAGAACCCCCAAAAAAAATTTGAGAGAACTTTGTGTAAAAATGCCCTTTTTTTTGACAAAACAAAAAAATTCCAATAGAGTCGAGAAATTAAAGGTACATAATTAACCTTGTTTGCTAAAATAACAAAATAAATCCAATTGCAGGAAATTTAATTAAACCAATATAAATCCAAAAAGGGAAACTTAATTATCGTTTGACTGTTGAACCTGAACCGCTATAATTAAAGTATTTGGAATCTGAGTATCGTGGTTAATTACAAGCGATAAATGAAGTTAATACTTTAGAGTCACTTGAATGGCTCACATAGCAGCTCTCCTCTGAATTGAAATCATACTTTCATTTAATGCTGACTTTACATTGATCAACACAATTAATCCTTATTGTTGTAATTTATATATATATATATATAATATTTATATTATCAAGGAGAGAAATATTGAAAGTCACTATAAAGAACTTACTATAATAATGAACAATAGTCCGACTTTACAAACGTAGATGAAATACTTAATAAAAGAATAAGTAAGCAGATCAAGACCTTCAATTTTAGGACATAAATGCAGAAAGGGATCCACACAATCTGAAGACTTCAATCAGGTTAACTTGTTTTATGTTTTTCCTTGTGGCTTTATTATTGTTTCATTTAGCTCTCGATGATGATGACTGAAAGGTATTATAATTCATATATATCTATAACACTAAAGTATAATCGGACTTGGTCATTATTTCAGTCCACAATGAAACTCTCTGCCAACGTTCGGTTTTGATTTAACAACTTTTCATAGGCAGAAGTATAAATTCGTTAAAACAATTACTAAGTTTACATTACAAATTATGTTACAAAGAAAACAAAGAACAAACAGCTCAGTGTCACGTGTTGCATTCAACACAATTCTGTGAAATCCGCAGACTCATTTTTCTATGTAAAACAATTTGAATGTATACTTAGTTTTTTTCAAAAGTTTATACTTTGCTCTATGAAAAATGTTTGTAAATAAAACCGAAACGTTGGCAATTAGAGCATTAATTTCAAAAATTGTTCATTGTGGTAAATTAATCCATATATATATATATATATATATATTTTTTTTTCAGAAAGAAGGAGAAATATTGAAAGTGCACTCATAAAGAACTTCTATGGAAATTTAATGAACAATAGTCCGGGACTTTACAAACTAGATGAAATATTAATAAAATAAATAAGTAAGCAGATCAAGACCCCTTCAATTTTATGAACATCAAATGCAGAAAGGGATGCCAGCAATCTTGAAGACTTCAATCAGGTTAACTTGTTATTATGTTTTTTTTGTTCTTTTTTTTGGTTGTTTCATTTAGCTCTCTGATGATGTGACGAAAGGTATTTAATTCATATATATCTATAAAACTAAAGTTAATCGGGACTTGGTCAGTTTTTCAGGTTAAAATTAAACTCTCTTTGCCAACGTTTCGGTTTTTATTTAAAACCTTTTTTATAGGCAGAAGTATAAATTTTAAAACAGAAAAACTAAGTATTACATTACAAATTATTTTACAAAGAACAGGAACAAAGAACGTGAACAGCTCAGTGTCACGTGTTCATTCAAACCACAATTGTAGTTGAAATCCGCAGAATATTTTTCTTTGTAAAATAATTTGTAATTGTAATACTTAGTTTTTCTGTTTCAAAATTTATAGTTCTGCCTATGAAAAAGGTTTTAAATAAAAACCAAAACGTTGGCAATGAGAGTTTAATTCGAACCAGAAGAACTGACCGAGTCCCGATAAACTTTAGTTTTGTTGCTATTCCACGGTCGATACTTTTACCAATATATGTATGCAAATTATACACTGAAATAATGTATATCTGTAAAAATTTAAATATATATACAGTACAATCAGTTGGGTTTTTGATCTGACAAAGACGGCTTGTTACGGTTGAAAGCCGTATACGCTGTGTGGTTAGTTGCTGTTTGCTAGACGAGCAGAACTCATCTTCTTCTTCTCGTGATGACGACGAGGTCGAAATATTGAAGTGAATTATGTATTGCTCTACGTGATCTTTTATTGAAATCGTTTCATATTGCAAAATAATATATATATATATATATATATATATATATAATATATATATATATATAAAATAAGTAAAGGTCAATTTTTACTTTAATCTGTAAATTTTTTCTATCGGCTTGATAGAACAAATCAATTTTAAAGGTTTGTCGGATTAAAAAAATAATGACTATAACAGGTAATCATTAATTATATTAAAAATTATGTTATAGATTTTTTCTAAATATCTATAACAGGCAATAAAGTTGTCATCCAATGAAGTACTATTGTCCAAAAATAATACAGGTCATTACTACGATAAAATGTATTTTTGAGTAAACTGTTATAATAATCCATCAAGATATTTAACCTACAAGTGTTAAGCCTAGCCAACCAGCTAAAAGTTCCTGTAGCTGGTAACACTGAATTGCATTAATAAAGAGGTTTAATACTTGTAGTAAATGGTAGCTATTTAATGACTTCTCCGCTGGAGCCAAAACACATTACGTATACGATACGTACATTACATATTATAAAGTTATAAAACTTTACAGCAATTATATCAAAATGCAATAAGTAAATATAACAAACTTAAAATAAAAGATAGCACTAATACAGATTTTGTGAAACATACATAACTTTTGAATAGAATAGAAAATAAACAACTTTTTATAAAAAAACATTTCGATTTTTTTTAAAGACGCATTTATTTTAAACTTCTTCTTTTGTTTGCACTTATTTTCTTCTTTGATATTTAATTTATAATTAATTTGACTTTATTCTGTCTCCTCTTTAAACATCTCCCCCTCTTCATTGACGCAAAGAAGGTGTTGGACTAAAAACTTTTAATTACGCTTCTCAAATTGACAGTCACAGTTATACTAACGACATTATTATTTTTAATGAGTCATTTTCTTTTATTTTTTTTTTTATAAAATTAGCAAAGTTTTTTCAACAGGGTGCGACTTTTTCATGATAGTAAATAATATTTCCCTTCATGGTATGTCTATAATTATAAAATTTGTATATAATGCAAATGATTCCAATAATAAACTTAATGAACACTACTTCAAAAATGATTATTTTAACTGCTATTTAGTTTAATTTAGTACAAAATAGCAACTTAATTAAATAATTATATCTAGATAAAATATTGTCTTTAATTAAGGTTAGTTTCAATCATGGTTGTTAGTCATACTATTTATAATTTAAATTAATTGTTATGTCATTAACTATTTATTTAAATAACTAGAAAACCTAAAGAAAGAGCTTTAAATAAATTTACAATTTTATTTGGATCAAGTTTGTGCATCATGTCCGCTGTCCCTAGCCGGTTAAGTGTTAGTTTGTCACTGGCCGGTTACTTATTTTGAGTCATTTTAGTCTCATTGCTGAATTTCATACACGGTATAAAAGTTTAAATATAGATAACCTATATCGATTAAATAGAGTCGAGATTATTCTTTTTTCTTTACTATAAGTACAGTGATCATGAAAAAACTTATCTCGAGATGTTGACGGATTTACATCTTTTGTTGGTTCTTAAAGTTCTTTTCTGAACTTTCTTAATAGTTTCTCTGTGTGCGAGTGAGTTTGTATCCAAATGATTGTGTAACACTGTAACTACACCTTTTGACAGATTAAATTTATATTTTACATGAAGAGAGACCCTATAAGAGTATATATTTGCTGTTGTTTTTGGGTAATATTAAATTATGGGGAAGTTATTTTTTTTCCAACATTTTCTTTAAACCACTAACTTAAAGTATTGAAATATTTTTATCACCTTAATAATATTATATGATTATGTTAATATATTAAAATGTCGAATTCAAAATTTTTCGATATTGCTTTACTATATTGAACAGTAAATTATATATGAATATATATTTCAATGAACTTAAAGAAACATACAGAAATTAAAAACACACACTTACAGTCTCTAATTTTTAGTTTGAACCGTCTTCAGGAGAGATATGAGAGGTAACCAATCGCACTGTTCCAGACACTGTTAGAGACCAACAATGTTGCCACATGCGCGCTTGGTCACAGAGATTGAATCAAATGAAAAATGTATATATATAACTTTAAATTACAGAAAACAGGAAACACAAAAAAGAGATCTCCCATATCGAAGGAAGGAACGCAAGTCATTTTCTAACGTGAGTAATGTCTCTTTTTTATGTGTCGTGTTTCGTGTAATTTAAAGTTTTAAAAGTCCCCGTGAACCGTTTCTTCAATTTTGTATATATATATATAATATATATATATGTATATATATGATCAAACCACATTATGAAAATGGGAAAACAAGACTAAAATCTTTCAACCTGACTGAGTTGGGTTTTTGACTCTGACGAAGGCCGCTTGTTACGGTTGAAAGATCTTAGTCTTGTTTTCCCATTTCCATATTGTGGTTTGATCATTGATTGTTATTTTACGTGTTTAAGTGAAATCGTTTTATATGTATATAAAACAGAACTAGATATAATTTAATGTTTATGAAAAAGTGATATTATGTTAAGATTGTTTGAGCAGAAAAACTAGAAGATTATCTGATGAAAATGATGGGAGGGTTAAATTTGGAGAGTAGATGTGCAGATTGGGTGAACAGAGAAGCATTGAAGCATGCAGAAATACGACATGAGGGCAGCGTTGTTTGGGCCGAGATCACAGGCTCGTGATCGTAAAGCCTGCCTTGTCACATGTACAATGCAAACCATTTTCCTCTTTTTGCCGGCTTCAATTGTTAGGGAAGCACTCATGTGTCTGCTAAATTAACAACACCACTCTTATGCTGCTTCTCAATTCATTCGAATAAATGTTTCGATTTTGTAATTCTTTTTTATGATATTGGATGGCAAACAGTCAATCAGTGCTTTAGAATTATTCACACTATATATATGTATATAAAGATTTCACATAAACACGTGAAATAACAATCAATGATCAAACCATTGTGGTTTAATCATATATATGGATTTAAAATGTGCAGCAGCCTCTGCATTAACGACCTTTCTACTGATAGCCTCTATTTTTCGTACAATCGTCCGTTGGTTTAGAGGTAATTTCCATAAATAATTGGCGAAAGACATGTAGACACACAAGCAAAACTACAAGACATAACATGATAAAACTAAATGACTATATTGAAAATACGATACACTAAAAAGAAACAAGCTTTCGACCATACATTGGTCATATTCAGGTTAAAACTATGTATAATAACAATAAAAAATTAATAAATGAATCTTTAACACTAAACAAAACAGGTGTAACAAAAAATAAAACAGGAGAGTATACGGTACGTGAAAGTAAGACAAAACAAAAGAAAGGTTATAGCAGGGTTGTAACAACATTCAGGTTGGACCCCCAATTGTTGCCAACCCTACTAGATTCAAAATCTGTAACAAATTTGTAACTGTTTTCAAACGTGGTGCTGCTTGGTATAACATTGAGTTCATGATTTTGGATGTTAAGACTCGATTAATATCTTTAATGTGTAGGGCAATTTTAATGTGTTTTCTTTAGTGTGTAGTCCTACACATTAAAGATATTAATCCGAGCCTTAACATCCAAAATCATGAACTCAATGTTATACCAAGCAGCACCACGTTTGAAAACAGTTATAACTTTGTTAGAGATCTTGAATCTGTAGGATTGGCAACAATTGAGGGTCCAACCTGAATGTTGTTACAACTTTGCTTATAACAACAGGGCTAAAATTAGAGTAAGATAGTTGTTTTCAATAATTTAGTTCTCGATGTAGGTTGTAGATTGTTTTGTAAATGTATTATAGTTCTTACTCTAATTTTAGCCCTGAAGATGATGTACAAATACATCGAAACGTTGGCCTAGAAGGAGTTTATTTTCTTTTTATGACCTAGCCCTCAAAAGCAAAACATACTATATATATATATATATATATATAACAAAAGTATATAATTTTACCATATTATAATAACATTAAATTATTAGTCGTTTTCATGAACTTCATTTACAGATTTATGTAATTTTCTAAATCTTTGTATAATTAACTCATAGCATTTTTACAAGTTACATATATAGATTATTGAGGGATTTCAAATATTATGTATCCATACAAAAAAAATTTAAATTTGAATACTTAATGTTCTTCTTATATTCTTCTTCAGGTTTACATCTGCACTCTTGAGAGGCAATCTAGGAAAGTGATCGACCTTTCTATGTCACTTCCGTAGATCGAGTCACAAGAGTGCAGATGTAAACCTGAAGAAGAACACTAACTATTCAAAATGCGTTGTTAGTTTTTTTATTTAAAATTTGTTCGTGTGGATACATACTTTTTGAAATCCTCCAATACCACACTATGGCAGACTGTATAAGTAATGTATTAAATCAGGGATCTTCCATAACGTTTTACCATACACTTTCGGTACAGTGTTTCACCATTTTGGTCGCTATTCAATTTCAACAACAGTCACTGTCAAAGTAGTTTCAATTAAAATTCTATATCTTTGTATTAACTGTTACTGAAATTTTGTCATTTCTACAATGTTATATTTCATATATATTTTTTTCATGATTAGAGAGGAAATAAACAACAACTTTTTTAAACTGTTTCAATGTAATACTTACAAAATAATAATATTAACATTGAAAAACGTAAAGAAATATACTCTTTTATATTATAAAAAATTTTTGATAACAAAAAGAGAAGTTTGTAATTTTTAAAAAAATTAGGAAGAGGTTTAATTATTGTTGAATATAAGCAGTGATGGGATTCACCGGGATTCAGCCGGTTCGTGCGAACAGGAGCTTAAAATATTATGAGTTCGGCGAACCGGTTGTTAAAATTACGTAAACCCCTATTCAGACGTGTAATAATTAGCCCACTATCAAACAACACAAATGACTCACGTAACTTGTGCATGTATGACAATGTAATTTGCAAATGTATAAAGCCTATATATAGCTATAAAAAATTTGAATCCCACCACTGATTATAATGATAAAACTACAGAAACTTTAAACGCTAAAAAGAAAATACATCAGCCAAAATTAAGAGATGAATTTTAAATTAAATACGTAAGAATAAAAGCATTACAAATAGTGGTTTTATTGGAAGGAATAAAATGCTATAGAGGAAATTTCAAGGTTTGAGTAACATATACAAATTGGAACGTCAAGGGAATAGACAAGTTGGAAGACCGCACTTGACTCAGTTATTTCTTATTTTATTCAAAGGGGACCGGGTAGCAGGTTGTAGGCAAAGGGAATGTACAAGTTAGGTACAGGGGATGAAAGTTTAATCAAAACCCTACCGAGGCCTGATGATGTATTACTTATGTTGACCCTAGAAAAGAGGCTGTTTTAAATGTGCTTCTGCCTTACAGCAGTTCGTTTTTAGCTGAGCATATCAATATTTCTCAACAAAGTAAAGTATTATGTTAGTTTTTATTTCGATGTACTTAATAAAACTTAAAAATGACTCTCGTTATCTCACTCTCTCTCTCTCTCTTTCTCTCTCTCCCTCTCTCATCTCTAAATATATGCGTTTCAGAGTAAACTATAGGTAATGGTAAATGGAAAACAAACTTAGAGTGTTTTCCATTTACTGTATATCTATAGTTTACTCTGAAACGCTTGATGTTATTAGGGTTGAGGTCTAATGATTTTAAACTAGTCCTTTCGCCGACGTTTCGACATATATATTTGTCATCTTCAGGGCTTAAAAAACTTCTAAAATTTTATAGTGGTTAACTCTAGGTGTAGGACATACATTGAAACCCGCTGTTAAAATGCTAATTTCGGTATCTCTTAAATAAAAAAGCTACGACTGAAGTGAAGTCTGATTGAAGTGCTACTCAATCAGTGTTTCCAATTTACGGAGGGAGGGAAGACAGGAATAAATCAGAAAAATAATAAAAAAAAATAAATAAAGAAAAGCATTTCAATATATAAAGAAAATATTAAAAATTTGTAAGGAACTAACTATAAATGAATACTTGGTAGTTCGAGGTTTGATCCCCACCTGGTCCTCGATTTATTCACGCGGGCAGTGAATAAATCTAAGTATGTCGTCCCTCGGAGAGGACGTGAAGCCTGTTTTGATCTTCGCGTTCCTCGGCATTTTTGTGCCATAACTGCTTAGTCAAGCCAGGCCTTGTTGACATCGGTCCCAAGCCTGTAAGATTTCAGGTATTTGTTAAAGATCCCCAATTGAAATGCACTTCAGTTAGGCAAAATTTAGGACTCGCAATGTGGAATCTGTAGAATCACCGATTAAAATAAAAAGCCGGTAAACGGCTGACTTTATCATCCGCTAGGGGATCGGTTTAAACAATATAAAAAAAACTATAAATGATAAATAAATAAGTAAACAAAATTGTAACAAATATGTAAACAAATAACGATTCAGGTTAAACTCAACAGCAGATCCTCCCAGAAGATAATGAACCACTTCCTTTAAGTTCTGATAAGCTTACTTCCTTTTTACTATTATTTATTTAGTCTTTTTCAACAGTTTTTTGTTTACTTATTTATTTTTTGTTTATATTGATATAGCTTACCTATCATTGAATGTTCAAAATACTAATTTAGTTATAGAGCATTAGATATCTCTATTTTGAACTTAGATGAATTACGGTTCTGTCAGTTTCAGATACTTGTCTAGCCGCAAGAAGGTCTTAAAGCGCTATTCATAATTCCAGATTTATCTGAATAAGTCTTTCTACGACACTTGAAATCATAATCCAATAAGTATATTAAAAACTTATTTGAACAAATTAAAAATTTATTGAATACGTATTCCAAATAACTATAGCATCATAATAGATTGAATATTTGATTAATTCTGATATATTCTATTACAGGTTGCATTAGTGAGGTATTTCTTTTTACCTCACTTCACACTTCTTTTACATGTTAAACTTAGCCTAACTTCTGCTTAACATGTTCTGTATTCAGAAAGATTGTGAGTTTGACCGGATATTATTCAGTTGAATTTGACTTCATATGGTGTGTAAAATTAAATGAACTATAATATTGTTATTGTTAGCATTACAAATGTTGTTAGAACATTCCTGCTTAGATCTGAATTAAGTTTTTGTTTCTTTCTTGTATAGAAACTTTTGATTTATTCATATTCCTAGGCCTTTCAGCCATACAATGATAAAGCAGAATAGGTAGATGTTTTCTAATGTGGGGCCCTTTTGCCACGTCACGAGAACCAACCGTCCGCTCACTTATGATGCACGACGACTTGGTCCTCGTGAAGTGCCCAAGCTGGACCTCGCAGAGGCGGGCTCTCATGACTTACATCAACGAAAGGTTTTAAGCTTATTCCAGTTAGTCTCTAAAAAGGACTGAAAGTTACTTGATGATAGGGTTCATCAAGGATTACAGGGAAAAATTAAATGAGGAGAATACAAGGATAACAGTTAATAGCGAGTTGAGAGACAGTAAAGAAGGTAAGTTAGGGAAAGAGTCAGAGGTAGCAAGAAAGGATTCTTGTATAGAAACTGTAATGAATTCCGTAATGCAGACAATAATAATGTTACGCTTAAGACAGCAAAGCTGAGAAGGTAATAACGCAAAACCATAATTAACTTAATTGGTAGTAACAGCTTAGACGTATTAAATTAGCATATACTCTTTGATCTACAAAACACCCATAGCGCTTGTATTCAAGGTAATGCTAAAGATATTAGCAGACTTTAATATTCTAATGGATCAGTGTTGCATTACTGATTTATATTACCCTAACACTTTTCTCTAAAGACAAGCTGCAGTCTTTCAAAGATGATTAAGATGTAATCGGAGCAAACATAATGCAATCAGTGTATCAAGGAAAATAAAAATTATGAGAAAAACCTCATCCAATTCAAATAGAAAGCTTTAGTAATCTGCTCACAGCTGTATGAAACTTAATTAAAAACATTCATTAAAAAGTTTTACTCATAATAAATTTTATTTATAGCATACAGGAAAATATAAAAATGAGTTTTATAAAGAATTTCTTTAGCCATTAAGACAGAATATATATATATATAAACTATATTGACAAAAAGAACACACAGAAATAAAACAAAATTCACTACTATATTTCGATGGCCTCGTCATCAGGAAGATAGAAACGAGTCGCTCCTCAGGCAAATAACGACACTATATATATATACGATCAAACCACAATATTAAATGGGAAAAAAATACTAAGATCATTCATCCGTAACAAGTGATGACATCAGAGTCAAAAACTTAACTGAAACGATTCAGTTGTTTCAATTGGGATTTTGACTCTGATGAAGACCACTTGTTACGGATGAATGATCTTATTCTTTTTTTCCCATTTCATATTGTGGTTTGATCATTGATTTATTTCACGTGTTTATGTGAAATCATAAATATATATATATACACTTTTTTGTTGGAAATACGATCCAAAATGGACAAATACAGTTCAATATAGAAAAAGAAACATAGAGAAATCAAAAGAACACACTTACAGTCTATAATTTTTGGTTTGAACCGTCTTCAGGAGAGATAAGAGAGGGAAACCAAGCGCACTGGTTGGTTCAGAGACGGTTGGAGACCAACAATGTTGCCCAACCAATGTTGGGTGTACCATATATATATATATTATATATATATATATATATATAATGATAAACAATAACGGTCCGGCAGGACAGATTAGACTTAAAAATAAATTGCTACACATTGAAAGAAACATAACAAAGACTCACTTTTCAATATTTTGATCACCATAAGGGTCGAAATATATATATATATATGAATAGTAGTTTGCTTCTCAACGCGAGTACTTCGCACTTCTTCCCGATGACGACGGATGTCGAAATATCGAAGTGAGTTCTGTAGTGTCTTTCTGTGTTCTTTTCTATGTGTTAAAGTGTATATATATATATATATATATATATATATATATATAACAAGATTTTATAATAAATAAGTGAAATAAACATCGTCTAAAGCACAGTAAAAAAATCAGAAAAAAGGCTAAAATCATTCAAAAAACCAAGGGTCTTCGTGAAACTTTTACTGAAACTGTATCAGTATCATTAGACTGTAGAGAAGACCACTTATTTTGGTTACAAGATCTTAGTTACTTTTCTGACTCCTTACTGTTGTATATATATTGTTTATATCTGACAACTCACTTTTACAAAGTAATATTTCGCAAATTGTAAAATTCACTTTTATATTGTCTATTTGTTGGATGTTAATATATGATTTCATATTATCCTTTGTTTGAATGCCTATGAAAAAGGTTTTAAATAAAACCGAAACGTTGGCGATGAAAGTTTGACTTTGAACCTAGAAAATTGACCGAGTTTGATTATACAATAATATATATATATATATATATATATATATATATATATATATATATATTTATTCAAAACATGAAAAAGTCCATTAGGACAACATATGACACCTCGTAAGAAAAGAAAACGTAGAAACAACACACAACTCACTTCAATATTTCGATCTGGCCGTCATCCGGAGAAGGAAGAGAAGAAGAAGAGTTCTGCTCATCAGGCGAACAGTAACAGTTGTTGTTTGCCAGCCGAGCAGAAATCATGTTCTTCTTCTTCTCCAAATTATGATGATGTCAAAATATTAGAGTTGTGTTGTTTCTATGTGTTCTTTTCTTGTAATCGTTTGATATCTATGTATAATTTACATTTATTTTTTTTTATCAGGAAAGTAGCGGTATTTATAACTACGAGTAAATTGTATTACGAATCCAACTTATACCTTAAATATAATTTGATTTATTTTACTTGAACTTTGGAAATGTGCAATCATAATCTATTGCATTAGTAATGAAGGAAGAAATGATATTACAGATGCTGACAACCTTTACAGTTCAAGATGAATAGTGCACCATTTCCTAATTCATGCGACATTAAACTACTTTTTTCCTAGATAGTAATGTACTAAAATTTCGCTAAACTCTTTGCCCTTTTTAAAACAGTTTTTCCACTATTTTGTAAAATATAGAAGTTAAATGAAATTCGTAAAGATAGCGGTTTACTTGAAAATTATTCAGAATACAATTGTATCTGGAAAACTGCCAAGTAGAAACGCTAATTTTAACCATTTAGCAAAGTGCATGCAGTTAAATTATACCGGAGCAATAAATCTACAACACTATCCTGCTCGAAGAATTCTGTTTAATGCTTCGTTATATTTCTGAAATGAACAATGCATTTTTTTTATACAACAATAACCATTATATGGTTATTATCTATAAAAATAATTAGGTTTAATAGACTTTTAAACAATTTTGTAATTCATATTTAATAAAAACAAATAATGGATTAATGGAAAATAAATATTTTTATTATCTAGTAACTTCATAATTCCAGTATTACAATTGCAGCTTTTTTTCAAAAATGAATTAATTTGAACTAGATAAAAGTGTTTTAACATTTTTGGAAGAAATTTTCAAAAAAAAAAAAATAAAAGAAATAAGAAACTGAACCTTTGATACTGTTTGTTGATTAGTTTCTGAAGATAAGACGTTTTGATGCCTTTAATTTCTAGTCTGTAATTTCGATATTGTTTTATTGAATGCAGTACTCTCAATATGGGGTGCGGGACCCTACAGGTGGGCTAATTAATTTTTCAGGGGGCCAATTTTAATTCTATTTAATGATTTTGATTTTTTTTTAATGATTATTTCCTCACAATTTTTTGCTCTATTTTGTTCTTTTTATTAATGTCGTGTTATAGTAAACTATGAATGGGATATTTATTGCTGATTAATTAATTATATTTATTATTTTTTGTTCTTTTCACATGGATAATCATGACTGACATTCAAGAGACAAGAGTTGGCAATAAACGAGTTCTTTTGAAACTATGATAATGATTAATGGCAGTCATAGAATCCATCGAGTTAATAAAATTAGACATTGTCAGCAATGTAACATTCCTAGTAGATTGAAAAGCACTAATTGAGGGAGTTACGAACAATAACTCATCTATGTTTGATGTTCAAAATCGTAACATAAATATAGTGCCTAATTGTAGGTTAGTTTAGGTTAGGAATGGCAGTTTCACAAGGGAACACACATAGGTCGAACATTGGTTCTTTGTGAAACCACACAATGAAGATTGATTCTACCATACATTGGGAATCCTAAATTTTTCTTAACTCAAATGTATTTAGGGTAAAGATATTTAACGCGTACCTGACATCGAACAGGCTCGGGATCAACGGCTTAACCTTCTCTCCGTGGAACGATGCGTTCAGATTTATTCACCTCCCATGTGAAAAAATCGAGGACCAGAGTGGGTATTGAACCCCAGACCTACCACTCCAAAGACCAGCACGTTACCACTGGGCTACCTGGCACTCTGGCTAATCGTAAAATTTTTTTTAAATATAGTTTTCAACTAGATAAAGAATCAAGAAATACACTAAAGCCAGAAGAAAGTCTATTCTCAGCGATTTTTATTGAATTCCTATATATATATATATATATATATATATATATATATATATATATAAAGATTTCACATAAACACGTGAAATAACAATCAATGATCAAACCACAATAAGAAATGGGAAAACAAGACTAAGATCTTTCAACCGTAACAAGCGGTCTTCGTCAGAGTCAAAAACCCAACTGACTCTGTTGGGTCAGTTGGGTTTTTGACTCTGACGAAGACCGCTTGTTACGGTTGAAAGATCTTAGTCTTGTTTTCCCATTTCTTATTATGGTTTGATCATATATTATATATATATATATATATATATATACCACAACTATAGTTTTTATCATACTTTTTGCTTGATTTCCCCTCTGGCATTCTACATAGATGTATGTGTTAATGAATTTTAAATGAATACATTAAATTATAATAAATGCATAAACGACACTATGATATTATAAAATAAGACTAACCTTTCTAAGTCAGTGATCTCCATCATGCTACCAGGATGTTCTCGATGACATTCATTCCTAATTGGTAAGTATCACAACATTTCTTTCTTCTTTAAAATGTTTCTTCTGTTGTATCTGCTTAAGAAACCTGGAACATAAAGAAAAAATGCATTAGTATATCAAGCAATTTGAAAAGAGTTAAATATTATAACAATTGAATCGAATCAAAATTCTATTCATTAAAGTTTGTTATTACACTTGTTTCAAATTATTTTCTCTTCGAATAAACTCTACAATGCATTGACTCAAAATATATGTAATCAACATTTAAGTCAAATTACTGAGTAAGACGCTTAGAGAAACACTGCTTGATATCATAAGATGGGACACTGCCAGGTCACTACCCAGCTTGTTTCTATCCTTGTTCTCTTCCTCTAGCTTTCGGCAAATATAACTGCAAAAGTTGCGCATGACTGAATTTCAACCCTGTAAGTTTGGATCCTACCAACCTTTCACGGTTTTCACAGTCTGAACATCTAACTATTAGACAGAAGTTAGTCACCTAGTAGACCACATCTCCTGATGGTTACGGATTCGATACAAAAATATGCTTTTGCCAGTTTCTTTCCGCCCTTTTCCCTATAAAATGTTTATTTTTCTCCTCGTGGACAGTTTCATTATATATATATATATATATAATAAAATTTTTTACCAGAACTCGGTCAGTTCTTCAGGTTCAAAATAAACTCTCATTGCCAACGTTTCGGATTTTATTTAAAACCTTGTTCATAGGTAGACGTATAAGATTTGAAGTGTTTATAGTGATTATTTAGTATATATATATATATATATATATATATAAAACTTGAAATGGTCCAACAGGACTACTAGTTAACACATGAAAGAGAAAAAACAAATAAAGACACACACAAAAGACTCACAACGTTGTGAGTCTTTTGTGGTGTCTTTATTTGTTTTTTCTCATTCATGTGTTAACTATATATATATATATATATATATATATATATATATATATATATATATATATATATTTACACTTTTACGATGTAAATACGATCCGAAATGGACAAATACAGTTCAACGTACATAGAGAAATCAAAAACACAAACTTACAGTCTCTAATTTTCGGTTGAACAGTCTTGAGGAGAGGTAAGAGAGGGAAACCAAGCGCACTGGTACAGAGAAGGTTGGAGACCAACAATGTTGCACAATACGCGCCCGGTCACAGAGAAAAAGGTAGACAAGAGTCAATTTAAATTAAAATTATATTAAAAATAATAGTAACACAAAAACAAATAAAATAATAAAAAAAAATACTGAGGGATGAACAGAACAAATGATACATAAATAAATAAAAATTAAAAATTATGGACTAAGCTTGAATAAAAAATAGAGAATAAAACTTAAAATAAATTAAATAAATGAAAAATATATAAGATGAAAGCATAAAAACTAGATGTAGTAGATGTTTTTCATTTATTTAATTTATTTTACGTTTTATTCTCTATTTTTTATTCAAGTTTAGTACATACTTTTTATTTATTTATGTATCATTTCTTCTGTTCATCTCTCATATTTACTTTTTACTTTACTATAAGTATAGTGATCGTGAAAAAATTCGATCTCGAGATTTTGACGGAATTACATGTTTTGAGGTCCCAGAAGTCGTTTTATGACGTTTTTACGATGATGTCTGTGTGTGTGTGGGTGTGTTAGCATTGCTTGTTACCACGCTACGGTTCAGAATCTTTGTTGGATCAAGTTGATATTTTACACAAAAATGGGCCCCATAAAGACGAAGATCCCTATTGTTTGGGAAGAATTATGCATGATGGGAAAGTCAATTTTTTCGCCAAAAACCGTTTTTTAGAAAACATTTATTTCTCCTAAACTGACAACCCTAAAGTTTTGAAATTTTGACATTATCTTTGAGGTTACAAAGGCAACAAGCGAAAAATATATTCAGAATTTTAAAACAACGGGAAATATTTTTTTTTTCAATAAAATGTAAAAATTTTGACTTATAATTTAATCTCAAACCTTGTGAGAGCGATACAAGCCATACTGTTTGACGGATCAATATGAGACTATGCCTAAAAATAGAACATTATGTGGAAAATGAGTTGAAATACTTTTTTTGAAAATTACACTCGCTTGAGGGGCGTTACAGTACGATTTCTGTTTTCAGATAATGATTTTTTGACGCTAAAAGGCTCATTAAAAAATAATGAAATTTTGACTAAAAATGGAACAAAGAATTAGCAATTTATAAAAAAAAAAATCATGACGTTTTAATTACGGGAAAGAGCAATAACGCTATAAAAACTGTTTGTTTATCCTAGACTAAGAGATCACCTGCTATACTTGTCGAATTTTTTATATATTTTTACATTGTTTACATTGACTTTGAACTTTTTCGAGCGAATCCACTGAGATAAAATTGATATTTATAAAGGAACAATTTGAATTGTTTATTGACTTATAAGGGATGTATGAGGATTAATATTGTGCAGGAAAATGATAACACTCACTCAGAAAAAATTCGTATATATGATATTTGACAAAGGGGAAGGAAAATGATCTTATTAAATACTAAGAGACCATAAAATTCCTAGTATAACAATTCTGTAAAATACCAAAAATGTGAACCCTAATTCAAAATTAAAATCTTTCGTTAAGGGATTAATATATGTAATAATCGTACATCTTTAATTATAAATCACCTTAAAACAACATTTTCTTCGCTGTTTATGATGTTTTTTAGAGAAAAAAAGGGTATTTTCCTGTTTTAAATTTGAAAATTTTACTTTAATATTCAATGTAGAAGGATGTCAAGTAATCGAAGTAAGAAATCCACTGGCTATTTGAACAAAAGCCATCTTCTCTTGTAGGAGAATATTTCGTTTCAAGAAATGTTCACTTTGGTTTTTCAAAAATGTTATTACTGCTGTAGTCATACTAATGAAATTATTTGCATCAACTGTGTGATGTACAAAAATAAGCTTATATATTGATATGTCCTTCAATCACTATCCGTACTACCTCAAGAATGAAAGACTAATAATCATATCCCATTTAGATGTTTACGTTATGCTAATAAATAAATATTGAGATGTATATAATGCTTTATAAATTTAAAAACGGTTTGACGCGGGGTGTTTTGAAAGCTGAAATTCATTCGAAAGTGAAGGAAGATTTTTTTCGAAAATTTTAGTCAAGTGCTGAGGCGTTGGAAAGCTGAGTCACCAATGTATTCCATCAATGCTTTTATACAATTCACTATTATACATGCTTTTTTTCTGTCCTGAAATAGTAAAAAAAGCCTATCAAACATAATAGATCTCTCTTTTGTTGAACCTGACTTAGAAAACAGGTTAATTTTGTTAATATAATAAAAATCTAGAAAATCTTTTCTAGTTTAGTTATTTCAGTGTGTTTATTTGGTCAGTCGATGTTTATTAAAAAGTTACGTTTCCTAGATATAAAGGTGTGACATTTAATCATTAGTTCAAATGTAAGGTTTACTCTCTCATATAAAAAGATTTCACAATAAACAGGTGAAATAACAATCAACGTTCAAACCACAACACTTTGATAAGAGTCAAATCCCCACTGACAGAGTCAGTTGGGACTGTGACGAAGACCGCTTTTTCTTATTTATTATTGTGTTTAGGACGTTTAGTCAGTTGGGACTCCATCGAAGACAGCTTTTTCTGATTTCTTATTGCGTTTAGAACGTTTAGTCAGTTGGGACTCTGACGAAGACCGCTTTTTCTCATTTCTAATTGTGTTTAGAACGTTTAGTCAGTTGGGACTCTGACGAAGACCGCTTTTTCTCATTTCTTATTGCGTTTAGAACGTTTACTCTCTCTTATATGTACCTGCATCTAATCCTGTTTAACATCTAGGTTAGATTAAGTTAGGTTGCAGTGTCAGTCTCACAAGGGAACACACATAGCCAGAACATTAACCTATTCTGATACTACACAATGAACATTCTACATTTCGTAATTCTAGATTTCACCTAACTCAAGTGTATTAAAAATGTAATATTGATAGTATCTGAAATAGCTTGATCCACATCTGTTCTGGTTTATTTATTTGAATGCATTCATTCGGTCAGTCGATGTGTTTTCAGAAGCAACTTTTCTTAAAGAAGTGATATTCAACCTTTAGTTCATTGGAAGATCTACTCTCTCTTATAGTTGGATCTAATCCTCTTTTTCACCAAGGATAGGTTAGGTTAGGTTAGGTTGCAATGGCACTCTCACAAGAGAACACACATAGCCAGAACATTGCACTCCATTGTGATACCACACAATGAACACTCTTCCTAACTCAAGTGAATTTAGAGTAGGGATCTTTAGCGACTGCCTGGCATCATATAAGCTCGAGACAGACTGCTTAACGTCCTTCCCGATTCATATTTACCAAATAAAAAACATTCAAAAAAGGAAAATTAGTATTTAACTTTCACAGAAGAGAAGACATACAATAAAAATTAAAATCAAGAATGCT
The DNA here is from genome assembly GCA_026182355.1 of Hermatobates lingyangjiaoensis. NCBI lineage: Eukaryota > Metazoa > Arthropoda > Insecta > Hemiptera > Hermatobatidae > Hermatobates > Hermatobates lingyangjiaoensis. The sequence continues at coordinate 3,431,955 of JAPFBL010000253.1, forward strand.
CTATGTTGACTGTTTTGAAGTAAGACAACTTTAAGTGGTTGATCTCAGTTTGATAACGAATATTGTCGTGAGTAGGTTTCACTTTCTTCAAGAAGTGCGTTTGACTTGTTGGTGGGTAAATTAGGACCAGATGATAAATTGGATATATTCTGAGGAATACTACCATATCAGTGCTGACCTGTCAAAATTTGTACAGCCCACTTCACCACTTCAACCGTTCTTCTACATCAATCAATGCATTAAGGCCTTTCATCAAGTCGGAAGTATAAATAAAACTTAGTCAACTCGTTAACTGAAAATTCATATTTTAGTTTTTACTTTACTATAAGTAAAGTATAGTGATCGTGAAAAAAAATCTCGAGATTTTGACGGAATTATATGTTTTGAGGTCCCAAAAGACGTTTCATGAAGATTTTCAATGATGTCTGAGTGTGGATGTAGGTGAGTGGGTGAGTGTGTTAGCATTCCTTGTTACCACGCCACAGTTCAGAATCATTGCTGGATGAAGTTAATAGTTTACACAAAAATGGACCTCATAGTGTACATAAACCCAGTTGTTTGGGAGCAATTATGCATGATAGCAAAGTCACTCTTTTTGCCAAAAAAATTTTTTAGATTATATTTTTTCCCCAAACTATTAATTCTAAGAGTTTTGAAAATATGGCATTATCTTTGAGGTTACTAATGCAATAAACGAAAAATATATTCAGAATTTCATAACAACGGGAAATATTTTTTTCATGATTCTAACGCCATCTCTTGGTCCTTTCATGAACTTACAAGGCAATTCTAACGCCATCTCTTGGTCTTTATATGAAATTACACGGCAATTCTAACGCCATCTCTTGGTCTGTTCATGAAATTATACGGCGATTCTAACGCCATGTCTTGGTCTTTTCATGAAATTACACGGCGATTCTAACGCCATCTCTTGATCTTTTCATGAATTTTCCTGCCGTCAGTCATCTGCGCGAGACTTGTCCGGGTACGGCGATGTCCTGGAACATCGGTGATATTGAGAGTATCCCCCGCGGGAAATTTTATCTCAATTTAGTTGAAAGAGTGCGCAATAGCGCGTGGAGCACCTTTTAGTGCATTGTCATCTTGAGCTTTTTACTTTTGGAGCATTGTGAGAAGTTTTTAACCCTCACTTATTGAATTTTCAGCGGTTTTTGCGTTTTTCCCAATTTACTCCCCCCCCCCCCCCACCATTTTTTTTTATACCTGGCCCATACCCAGTTAGACTTTATTAGCACCCCTAACAGTTTCCCATCGTCCCTAGCACTCTGAGCCAATACCCTAACCCAGAAATTTCTGGATTGAACTTTGACCCTACCTTTGAAAGAGTTTATCTCGGCTCCAGGTGGAGCTACAGGCACGGGGAAAACGCCATTTTAATCTGGAGTGCAAGGAGTAGCCGGGGAGTAGGAAATGACTTTTGGTGACTTCCCTGTGTGATGTGTGATGTACAAAAATAAGCTTATATATTGATATGTCCTTCAATCACTATCCGTACTACCTCAAGAATGAAAGACTAATAATCATATCCCATTTAGATGTTTACATTATGCTTATTTGAGAAGTTATATATTATATACTCAAGAAATTTGATATTAAGTTACTTATAGTAAAGGTGAGTGAAGGCCACTCCAGATTTTTTTACATTGTTTACATTGACTTAGAAATTTTTTGAGCGAATCCACTGAGATATGATTGATATACTCGTATATAAAGGAACAATTTAAATGTTAATTGACATAAATGAGATGTAAGAGGAATAATATTGTGCAAAAAAATTATAACACTCACTCAGAAAAACATCGTATATATGTTATTTGACAAAGGAGAAGGAAAATGATCTTATTAAATACTAAGAAGCCATAAAATTCCCAGTATAATAATTCTGTAAAAAACCAAAAATGTGAACGCTAATTCAAAATTGAAATCTTTCGTTTAGGGATTAATAAATGTAATTATCGTACATCTTTAATAATAAATCATCGTAAAACAACATTTTATTTGTTGTTTATGATGTTTTTCAGGGAAAAAAATGGTATTACTGCTGTAGTTATACCAATGAAATAATTTGCATCAGCCGTGTGATGTACAAAAATAAGCTTATATATTGATATATCCTTCAATCACTATCTTTACTATCTCAGGAATGAAAGACTAATAATCATATCCCATTTAGATGTTTACGTTATGCTTAAATGAGACGTTATGTGTTATATACTCAAGAAATTTGATATTAAGTTACTTATAGTAAAGTTGAGTGTAGGCCACTCCAGATTTTTATTATTTTAATGTTTTGTGTTTACTATTATTTTTCATATTCCTATTTTAATTTAAATTGATTCTTGTCTACCTTATTCTCTGTGACCGGGCACGCATGTGGCAACATTGTTGGTCTCCAACCTTTTCTGTACCAGTGCGCTTGGTTTCCCTCTCTTATCTGTACTGAAGGTGGTTCAACCGAAAATTAGAGACTGTAAGTTTGTGTTTTTAATATCTCTATGTACATTGAACTTATATATATATATAGTTGAAATGTACTGCAGAGTGTCCTATGAGTCCTTGAACACACCACATCTTCTTGCTAATGCAGATGTTACCTGAGGATGAACGCTAAATGTTTGAAATGCGTCAACGTTTTATAAAATGTGTGGAGACTTAGCCTTTCTTTCCCTTATCATACTCCTGAGTAAATACCACACAAGAAAAGATTACACATACGTGAGTAGTTGCATTCATTTATGTATCTTGTATTCAACAAAACCTATACCAAACAATTATATTACCTGACTCATCGTAATCGAATAAACTTGGTAAAGTTTTTGAATAAGTCACCATCAACTTGTTAAAAAAAATATAAATAGTTAATTACGCTAAATACGATGCTGACAAGAATATAAAGAATATTTGCAGTTATATTTGTTTTTAAATTAAATTTATGTAAATACATTAGTAGATTTTAAATATATTTGTAATAAAGTAATTAACAACATGAGCATATAATTTATTGTATTAGAAAAATTTAGGTGTAGAAAAAATGTTAAATATTTTTTTGGAGAGTATGGGAGTAAATGTGTCTAAAATAAAATTAATACTAAAAAAAATATAAATTAATAAAGTTAATAAAGAGGTAGAGTATACTGAAAAAATAAATCTCAAACTAAAAACCATATAGATAAGCTGGGGTCATATAGGAATGGAAAAAAAAATCGGGAATGGTCTACATTTTATTTTACTGTAGATAAATGTGATATAAAATCGTGGAGAATCAATTTAGTTTTGGTTTTATTAGAATGCGATTATTGCATAGACGTAATATCAAACCCAGTGTTAAAGAATTATCAATAGCAAAGATATTCAAGTTAATGAGTTTATTTCTTTTATTACAATAATATCCATTTAATGAGTTATAAAAATCTGAAATCACTGATCTAAAATATACGCAGGCTTATATTGCTTTAAAAACTGCAGGCCTAAATCTCATTGGACTCGTGTGTTTTGCGGCAGTATTCCTCGCATTATACACCCCTTTTGTACTCTCTAAATTCAGTATCACATTTTATGTTCTTTAATCGAGTTAATAATTGTTATTAAAAAAGTATTCCTCGCTTTTATTAGTATTTGTATTAATAGTCATAATTTTTTAACCATTTAAGTGCTATTTGAGTAATTTTTATGTTTCTAATATTTTCTACACTTTTATGAATGGTAACATTCAAAAAATGTAACTTTAATAACATATTAAAATTAAAACTCCTCAAGTATCATAGAGAGTATGATCAAGACTATGGTAATGCTACAAAAATATGGCCTCTACCAAAATTAGGATTTTATTGGCGATAAAATTGTAGTAAATTATTATTGATCCCAGAAGCTAGATATTTAGAAATATCTGTATGTATAAAATACAAAGTTTGTCTGTCTGTTTGCTATAGAAGTAAAACTGGAGACATTTAGATACAAAGAAACATATGGGTCATATATAACTTTTTTCGGGGAAACTAACTACGATATTTTAATTTTGATTAGGGTCCTTTTTTGGGATCTACCACCCATATTTAGACAATTCTCTTCAAACAGCTTTGAATCACGTCAAATAGTTTTATAACAATCGTAGAGTTCAGCTCATTTGTTAAAAAATCTATACACTTAAATTGACCTTAATAATACAAATGTATACATTTCGTTACAATGGTGACCAATAACTCATTTCTTATTATTATAAGGAACTTTAATTCCTACTGAAAATATCTATTTGTCAATAACAAACCTTTAAATTACAAAAGAAATGTTAAGTTATTTCAATTTGATGAATTTTTATATAGTTGTTTTGTAAATTTTGTTTTATTTTTTGTACAATAAGAAAATTGAGATATAATTTATTTTATTATTATATAACGTATAATAGTTATATTTGCAAAAATAGAAAAGTTCTTTCTTTGACTTGTTAAATCCTATAATTATATTAAAGTTAAATTGTTCAAAAAAAAAAATATTTCTTGCGAAATTCTTTGTTGACTTTGAATAGAACAATAGAAAGTTAAGTACTTTTGAAATAAAAGCAGCAATGCTTTTCAAGCTGTTTCAACACCTGTTTCGCTGGGTTTGTGACTTATAAAAGAAAAGGATTAAATAGTTCTTGGTCAACTACAAAACTCTTCTTTGTGAAGGAAGTCTATATTGATTTTAAGACATCTTTTGAAAAAGTCTTAGAAACCTAAATTATTAAAAGAGAGAGAGAAAAAAGCTTGTTTAAAACATGAAGCTACATAAAAATACTTTTTTGTTGCTAAATTTAAAGAGCAATTTCTTATTGGGAACTATTTTTATTTCTCTTTTGAGATCTTTATTAAGTTCGCATATGACTCTGACTGATTTTTTTACAGATACCCATGACAACACACATTGATATCATGCCCAAAGCATAAACGAAATTATATCATATATCAGTTATATAAATGCATGCAGTAAAAAAAAAATCTCCTAGAAGACGTCACACCACTTATATTTACCTCATTATAAATATAAATGATCAAATCACAATATGAAATAGGGGAAAAAAGACTAAGATCTTTAAACCGACAAGCTGTCTTCGTCAGAGTCAAAAACCCAAGTTAGTTGAAAGATAGTCTTTTTTTCCCCCATTTCATATTGTGGTTTGATCATTGATTGTTATTTCACATGTTTATGTGAAATCTTGTTATAAATATAAGCATTATTAAAAATTAAACTAAATTAAAATTCTGAAAAAAAAGAATATATATATTTGAAACTATTTTTTTTTTAATTTTGACAAAAATTTAGTCAAAATTATGTTTCCTCAATTTAGTTAAGTTACCAGAAAGAAACGTTTAAAATGTTTCAAACAATGGATGTTTCTTCAGGTTTGGAATATTTTCTTTACTTTTATGAATGGAAACATTGGAAAAGTGTCAGTTTAATAACATATTGAAATTAAAACTCATCAAATACTATAGAAAGTATGATCAAAACTACGGTAATGCCAGAAAAATAAAAAAATAAACACAGAGCTAAGAGTTAGGAAAATGATAAATAAGTAAAAGAGATAGTAGTTTACTGATTTATATAGCAATGATTGTAGGGGGGGTTGGGGGCGGATAAGTAAAATGGAAGGTGTTTGTAGAATGGAAGGTAGCGAAATGGAAATGACGTTGCACATCTCAGATGTCTTACTGAAAGCTGGTAAAGTTAACAAGAAAAAAACAAGAGTTAAGGCATTTACTCTCTAACTAACTTTTAAGGTAACAAAAGGAAATATTATATATCAAAACATAATGGGGAAAATAACACATTAAAAGTTTGTAGAAATAGGATTATATTTAAAGTATATTTCCCTAACAATATTCCTCAAACACTTTCTATATAATGTTTTAAACCATATTTCCTCCTATATGGTCTCTATTCAATCATTTCTAAATTGAGACATCAATTAGTATTTCTTGAAATTAGTATTTATACCTAAGTTTTACTTCCTTTGTTCAATATCCATATGAACTTAATAGTAGTTAATTTAATTTATCTATTTTTGTAAAAGTTTCTTAACTTTTTTAGAAGCACAATTTCTGAGTAGGTTTCATCCTATAAATAATAAATACAAATGAAGTGGCTTCGTTGAAATCACTGAGATTTTAACAGAAATTTTATCGATAGATTTCTACAAATAGAAAAAAAATCTGGAGTAGCCAATATTCAACTTTACTATAAGTAAACATAATTCAATCTTCTTGGGATTATAATATGTAATGTCATATTTAGGCATAATATAAATATCTAAATGGGAGATGTTTATTAGTCTTTGATTCCTGGAGGTAAGCACAAAGTGTGATTGATTCACTTATCAATATATAAGCTTAGTTTTGTATATCACACCACTGATGCATAGAATATCATTAGTATAACTACAGCAGTAATAACATTTTTGAAAAGCGAAAGTCTAGGTTTCGTGTTACGAAATAATCTCTTACAGAAGAACATGACTTTTGTTCAAATAGCCAGTAGATCACTTACATAGTTTTCTCACCTCCTTCTAGATTGAATATTTAAGACAAATTTTCCAATTTAAAAGTTCAAAATACTCCTATTTTGTCTGAAAAATATCAGAAACATCTATGAAAAAATGTTGCTTTAAGATAACTGTTAATTTAAGATATAGGATAATTATATCCATTATTCTTCAAAGAATGTTTTCAATTTTGAATTATGTGTTATATTTTTGGTCGTTTATAGAATTATTATACTGGAAATTTTATAACTTCCTAGTATTTAATAAAAACCACTTTTCTTTCCATTTGTCAAGAATGATATATACCAATTCACTCTGAGCGAGTGTTACCTTTTTCCTGCCTAATGTACTGTTATAAAGTTGTTGTTAATGTATATTGAGAAAAAACTACATTAGTGATTAGCCAGTTACATACTCAAATTACATTCAATGCCAGCTACTCAGTATAATTTAAAACTTTTACAGCTGGAAGCTTGAAATTTTTAAGAATAATAGATATGAACTATTGGACTAGAATAGTGAAAAAACTGGATATTTGTCAACAAACATAACTCTTCTTTCTTCAGGAAAGAGTTCATTCCTCACACTTAAGTATTACCCAAGATACTAACATTCACAAACACAAAATAATTTACATCTGAAATTAAGTTTTGTTCAAGATTGCAATATATAGATTGATTAAAGCGTTTTGTGGAAAATAAATACATCATAATATGGAAAGCAACAGAAATTTATGTTTATTGGGGGTGATTTTTTACATCTAAAAATATTATTCGTCTTATATCCCATATAAGTCAATAAATTATTTAAATGTTTCTATTATACTTCCAAACAACTAAACAAAACTGTAATTCTGTCAACATTTTGAGATCGAATTTGGTCACGATCACTATATTTTATTATATTTATATTTATAGTAAAGTAAAAATTTTTTTCAGATTTTTTCTGAAAAAATTTTTTTTCTCTGTTTGTGAAAAACAGAGTTTGTCACAGGATGCCAGTCACTTCAAATAGAAAATTGGTTATTTTATATCATTTGGCGTTTGAGCTGTCTAGATCACACAGACGCATACTCACACACACACACACACACACACACACACACACACACACACACACACACACACACACACACTCACTCACACACACACACACACACACACACACACACACACACACACACACACTCACAGAGGGATAACTCGAAACTCTGCGTGTGTGAGTGAGTGAGTTGTGCCAAATAATAAATAAACATGCAGAAATAAATTTGCATACACACAGACGCTCAATGCTATAATCATAATAAGAAATGAGAAAAATAAGATCTTTCAACCGTAACAAGCGGTCTTCGTCAGAGTCAAATCCCAACCATTTTTGAGATCCCAACTCATTTGGGATTTGCCTCTGACGAAGCTTATTACGTTTGAAAGATCTTAGTATTTTTTTCCCCATTTGTTATTGCGGTTTGAACATTGATTGTTCTTTCATGTGATTATTGTGAAACGTTTTAGACACACATATATACTTAGACAACAAAACGTGGTAACATTTTTATTTAGTCAAATTTACATTCTGCCCTAATTGTTCTTTTCAACTCTTTTTATGAGATCATTTTACAAAATTTGAGTATAATTAATTTAAAACTTCCACAAAAAATTTGCATTTTTTACCTAACCAGTGAATATTAATCAATATGTAATAAAAGAGCAAGCTAACACTTAATATTGCAACTTTTTGAATATTTGATTTTTTAAAAAATATTTATTGAAAAATGAACTTTTTTCATTTAACTTAAGTCTCTATTTCCTATTACAAATTGAGTAAGGAACAGAACTGAAAAAAAAGACATATAAATAAGTAGGTTTCTTTGTTGGGTTGAGTGTAATAAATGTTGTGTGATCAGTTGCCTGGTTGTCCAAAATAAACAAACGAAAAAGTGATATCACGAGAGGAATGAAAACTTTTTTATTAAATTAGTGAAAAGGTTGTTTCAAGTTTTGTAACTCATATTGTAACTTTACTCACGTTCTTGACTCTAATAATGTAGAAAGGTTGCAATTCTGTAATAAAGGATTAAAGTTAAACTCTCTCGAAATATCAGAGATAGAACTAAGTTTGGATGACACGTTTCATACTCTAATAATCATTTGCAGAATTTCAATTCTTTAACACCTATTGAAACATTAAGTATTATGCCGTAGTTTTATATAATAAGCATTATTTTGTCTTTTTTTCGACTTTATTTTAGTTTTTAGTAGAAATGATATTACTTATGATATTATCAATAGTTTATGACAACGGTTGATATTTTCTCTTCAAGTCCCGAGTTAAATTAGATCTATATTCATCTAACTAACGATGTATGCCAGAGGTTCACAACGATCGTATTGCCAGTAAGCAAACGATAGGAAGCACTGCTACACACATTGACAGCATTTTGCACTATATTATAGCATCACGGTCTCAAGGGGAAATTGTTTTAATTTCAAGATTGAATTGAGAAAACAAATTTCAAAATTGTTTTATCTGAAGAGGACATTTCTTTTTTAAGGACTCAATTTCCAATTCAGTTAGCATTTGCCATGACTATTCATAAGTCTCAAGGAGAGATTCTACAAAAACTTTTGGTTCATTTATGTAAAACAGCATTTCAACATGGCCAATTGGATGTTGCTCTGAGTAGAGTCAAACAAAAAGAGAACATGAAGGTTTGTTTTTTTGAAAATTCAAATTGTACAAAACATGTAAATTAAGAGAACTGTCTTAAAAATATGTCCATTATCCTCTTTATTAAAATTGAATTAATTTAGAGTTTGTTTGCATTTACGTGAACATGATTGCATTAAAAGGAAGGTTTTAGATGACCCAACTGGTCACGGGTAATCTATTTTATATTAAAAATGTTGAAAACGCAACCAGTTAATACATACGAGTATGTTAGATAAATCACTAACGAGAAAGCTTTGATAAAACTCATCTTATAAGGAAAGAAATCAAGAATAATGAAACACTTTCTGCAAATCCAAAAAACTTTTATTGGATCAGACACAATGAAATTGTGTTGAATCGACAAGTACAGCCAATAGTGTCCCCGTACGGCTGCGCCAGAACTGTGTATATTGGGATCAATCCCTCAATAAAGAATTATTCATTCATTCATTTAGCTAGAGTGTGCGGGAAGGAGTACTAAAGTAGAAAGACTATATGTGTGGTCGTTGGAAACAAACAAAACAAAGTTTGTTGGAGTATTTATTAATATTTTAAATCTTTTACAAAAATTTTAATAAAACTATTAAATTTTCAATAAAATAAATGCGACTCAAGTATAACTTTCTTATTCCATAGATATTAAAAGCTATTATTTATAAAAGGTATGTTACTTTTAATGATGTCAATTGATCATACGAGTAGATTGAAACAGAGATGGAGGAAGGTACAATTGCTAAGGACATGTAAAGTCGGGTCAGGCAGAAGCTAGTATCTAGATGGAGGAGAAAAGGGGTTTAACTTTTCCAGATTCAGAGCCTGTACATCAACTAGTAAATCAACAACCTCTGGCCAACCAACGCAACCATCTTCTTTTAATCCTATTGAAGAGAAATGTTTTGGGAAGCAAGCATGAGGCGATGTAAATGCACATCCTTTCTGCTGGACAAAGAATGGGCTCTTTGTGCTTCATGAACCCCTGTCTGCCGCCAGACGAAGCAAGCAATGCCCAGCCCTTTTCGCTTTTTATACCATTCCTTGACAGATATCCAGCTATTTTATATGTGATTTACATAAAAAAAGACTGTAGATATTGCAAAAAAAAACCTTTTTTCAAAGTCATTTCTTTCAAACTATTATACCTTTAAGGGTTTTTGTCTGTTTGATATCTTTTGAGCATTTTATGTTGCCAAATAAAAAAAAACAGTCACATTATTTAAGGTGCACTTTTTATTATTATTTATTTATTTTTTAAACCGATCCCCTAGCGACTGATAACGTCAGCCATTTACTGGCTTTTTGTTTGATCGATGATTCTACAGATTCCACATTGCGAGTCCTAAATTTTGACTAACTCAAGTGCATTTCAATTGGGGATCTTTAACAAGTACCTGACATCGTACAGGCTCGGGACTGATGGCTTAACGTCCTCTGCATTTTGTGTAAGATGTGTTCGTTCTGTATGTTTATTTATACGTCCTGTGTCCTTTAGTTTAAGCTACCGATAAGGGAATATCGAGTACCTTGTCGGATATTATATTAGTTTTTAGTCTTTTAGTATTGAGTGTTTCTTAGTTATAAGTTAGTTTACTTTCCACCTCGAGGGAATATTTTAGTACCTTGAGGAGTAGTGATAAGTTGAGTTAGTCTTGATTGTGTATTTATATGTCTTCGTTATATGTGTTCTCTAGTTAAAGTGCAACTGGTAAGGGAATTTTGAGTACCTTATCAGTAGTTCTCCGCATGTTACCAGGGCTTTAGCTTGTCTATTACTCTTGGCCTAGGTACCGTTTTGCGAAGTAACTGTCAGAATTCGTGCTTAGCATTGTGTTGCTTGAGGTGCCCTCGGGCACTTTCATGTTCAATGGAGGTGGCTAAAGTAACTTGTCAACAAGGCGGCCTGGCTTGACTAAGCGGTTATGGCACAAAATGCTGAGGAACACGAAGATCAAAACGGGGTTCCGTTTTGATCTTCGTGTTCCCTCTCCGAGGGACGACGTGCTTAGATTTATTCACCTCCCGCGTAAATAACTCGAGAGCCAGGTGTGGATCGAACCCCGGACTAGAAAGTATTCATTTATAGTTAGTTTCTTACAAATTTTTAATATTGTGTTTATATATTAAAATGGTTGTCTTTATTATTTTTTTTATCATTTTTCTTCTATTTTATTAGAAAATAGAAAATTCCCTCCCTCTGTAAATTGGAAACACTGATAAAGTGGTTTTTTTCTCATTTCTTATTGTAGTTAGAACATTTATAGCTGTGGGAAAACAAGACCAAGATCTTTCAGCCGTAACAAGCGGTCTTCGTCAGAGTCAAAAACACAAGTAGTTGAGTTTTTGACTCTGACGAAGACCGCTTGTTATGGTTGAAAGAGCTTAGTCTTGTTTTCCCATTTCATATTGTGGTTTGATCATTGATTGTTATTTCACGCGTTTACGTGAAATCTTTATATATATATATATATATTTTATATATGAATAATAATCAAAATAACACTTGATGTAATAGATGGATTAATTTACTGTTGATAATTACATCATTAAACACATTCAGGGTTGCCAACAATTCTGGAGATTTCAATCAACCAGGTTAACAAGTATTTATTATTTTTTATTTCACTTGCTCGTGTTGACGAAAGACCTTAGAGCATTCCTTCCTAATTATTTTCATTGTGGTAAATTAATCCATATATATATATATATATATATATATCAATAATCAAACCACAATAAGAAATGGGAAAACAAGATTAAGATCTTTCAACCGTAACTAGCGGTCTTTGTCAGAGTCAAAAACCCAACTGGATTTTTAAAAAACAGATTCCAGTTGTGTTTTTGACTCTGACGATGACCGCTTCTTACGGTTCAAAGATGTTAGTCCTGTTTTCCCATTCTTATTGTGGTTTGATGATTGATTGTTATTTCACGTGTTTATGTGAATTCTTTTTATATGTATATATATATATGATCAAACCACAATAAGAAATGGGAAAACAAGACTAAGATCTTTCAACCGTAACAAGTGGTCTTCGTCAGAGTCAAAAACCCAACTTTTGGTTTTTTGACTCTGACGAAGATCGCTTGTTTTTCTTATTGTGGTTTGATCATTGATTGTTATTTATCGTGTTTATGTGAAATCTTTATATATATATAATATATATATATATATATATATATATAATTCTTGTAGTACTGTTTTAGTATGATACAACGTAAAAGTGTCTGTGTTTAATCAACATATAGAAATGCATGTGTACTCTAAAAACATGTACTTCTAAAAAAAAGTGTGGTTTTTTAAAAAAGATTAAATGTTTAAGTGTTAGTATATGGGTTGTTAGATTTATTTTGCTTAAGGGATTAGAGAAATTAAAAATGAAAAGCCTGGCGATTCTAATAAATTGAAGGTTTGATTCTGAGAGAAAGGACGAGTTGAATAATAGAAGGACTAGGAGGTCTTGTGGGAAGTGCGGGTAATTGTGACGGAGGTGAGTTGCTAATGGAGTAGGTGTGACAAACGACTTGTTTGGGTGCCTCGACCCGGCATCGGCTAGGGTTGACAAACGACAAAACCTGACCTCTCTCTCTCTCTCTCTCTCTCTCTACCAACTAAACTTGTGATTTATTTCCTCTCACCGGCCCAATAACACGACCTGGCTTGCCTCTTAGAACAATAACTGTAGATAAGGCAGCTTCACCACAGCTCTTCTCTAAATAGCTTTCATATGTCACTGATATAAAAATGAAAGAACTACCCACCAATAAAGCTGGCAACAATAATATCAGCCATTCGTTTTGCTCTTCTCCTGAACAAGCCTCCACTTGTATCGGTCTCTAACCATCAGGCAAGTACTGCCCACTCCTGCAAACTTATCTCCTTCATGATAACCCTGCTTACTAATTCCTTTATCCTATTTCCCAACATATGATATTTCAGTTCAACTACTTCCAAATTTTTTTAAAAAAAAAACGCTAAATATTAGTAAAGGTAAAATTAGGTACTTGAAATTTTATATCAGGAAAGCTTCAAAAACATAAAATCTAGAATCTGGAGATTGATTTCATATATAATCAGTGGCATTGCAGCCCCCCTCCCCCCACCATCAGAAATCCATAAGTCCTGAAAATATTTATTTTCATAGAATTAAAATCAACGATCTAATTTTAGACTGTTGTTATTAGTCCCAAATTTTCGTCTTATTACAGTACTTGTAGACATATACAGTCGTCACAAAAGAAGACTAAAACTTTTTTCAAAACAAAAACATATAATTCAAATAAACGTTAATAATTCATAAACTCCTAACTCCTTTAAAAAATTAGTTTTGAAAAATTTAAAATAAATTCATTTTGTTAATTTGTAAATATAACAGTTGAAAAATCTGTTAAGAAACAGTATTATACCTATACAGCATAAAACCAATCGTAATCACAAACTCATTATACATTTTCAGATTATTTTTTTTTTTTTTAGCTTTTTATAATTTTTTTTCTATTTTCTATTTTGACACCATCAAAATGACGCCCGGGGCGGATCGTCCCCCTTTCCCTTGATACGCCAATGTATAAAATGAGTTTTAATGAGTTTTAAAAAGAAATTTGGAAAAAAAACATTAATTAGATGAAATACAACAAACTCTGACATAAAAATATCGTGTAAACCTTGGAACAAAATTGGTTAAACAATAGACTTAGAAGTTCGTAGGGCATTTATTCACAAATAATTATTCCTTTGTAAAATTGTATAGTAACGCGAATTTGTGTCATTGATGTTTATAGCCTTCATCGTTAGGAAGGTATTTATTTCCTTAATATTAGGTAATTGTTAATTCTAATACTTACACAATCATTATGTATACAGTAATTCCTCGCTAGTTCACGGTTCAGTGTTTCGCGGGGTCCTGAAATATTCATTTAAAAATTTAAAACATAGTCAACTGTAATTGCAGTAAAATATAAAAATACAACTCGTAATGAAAAAGTACAGTAGTTAGTATTAGAGAAGAAAATATACACGTTTCTTCTACGATTGATAAAGATATCAAACAACCAGTGACTTACTGGGTCAAAATATATTCTACAGTATTAAATTAAAGACTAATGAAAGCTGTCAAAAATTATTCAATAAAGACTAAAAACTAACGAAAAATATTAAAACATAATCAATTGTAACAAGAGAATAATAAAAATTTCAAAAAATAGAAGTTGAAATTAATAAAAAAATAACCAAAATTGTTTCCTTTGATCTGATTGGCTAATTCATGTCGCCCAACTTCCTGTTACCACTCCACCCACGCCTTTGTGAATCTACACACTACACATTATGAAAATTACTACGCATTATTTTTTTCTTTTTGTTTTTCATTTTTATTTACAACACAGTACAGTATTCAGTAAGGTCAGGATTCTCTCTCTGTTGGAAAGGTCGTTGTTTGAGCTTTAGAGGCTTTTATAAAGGGGTGTCCATTATTCGAGGATTTTTGCTTTTCGCGAGTGTCTTCGGTCCCCATTATCCGCGAAAAGTGAGGGATTACTGTATACAATTATAGAATCAACGCGGTGATAAGTATGAAAAATAAGGTCAGTTGATGTAAACAAAGAAATCTGTCAAAACGACGCACGATGTCATTATTATGCACCAAGTAACTCATATTTAATCAAACATTCAGAGTTATTGACCATCAACGCCACCCTATCTAACTGATTTTGTATAGATCAAATGAATATCGTCAGGTTATTCGATTCGAGATCTGCTTTACAAACGTTGTCAGATTCAAATACCCTTGAATGCCCAATTGGGATTGATGTTGAAAGAAATATCCACCTCAAAGTTTCCTTATATGGGAAAAATATTGATTTGAAGTATGGTTTCATCATATTGCTTTGTTTGTGGAAGTGAGTAGTCGGTTAAATAACTAAGGGAATAGCTTTCATCAACGGCGTAGCAGCCGCCTGAGGCAGTCGTAAGATTTGCTCCCGCCTCTCACCCCCGGGGTACTCTTCATAACCCCTTCATCTTCAAAATTCTACAAACTCCTCAAAATATTTATTCTCATGGAATTACAAATAAGAATTGAATAATATTTTTATTTAATGCATAAAACTTTATACAAAGCAATATTACATTGCTTCATAGTTTAAAGTTCACTTGCTAGTATTTTCAAGCCATAATATAATCAATAATAACGAAATAAATAATATGGAATTACAAATCAAGGATCTAATTTCTGACTGATGTATGGTATACATACAGTACTGGTATAAAAAAAAAAATTATATATTAAGAAATGTAAATTTTAAATATTATAATATTGTATATGTGTATATATGTATGTCTGTGGGTATAAGTATATATATGTATATATGCGTGTGTATGTGTGTATATATATTATTAATTGAATATATTATAAGAACATGTAAATTAACACTATATAATGTAATAATTAAGTTGTAAATGTATGTAACTTTTGTGTAAACCTGTAATCAATATGGGAACAGGTTAAAGGAAAATAAACTCCCTCATGGTAGGGTTACTACCCGTGAGGAAAAAAAAAAGTACTGGTATACATACATATTTAGTAATTATCATAGAAAACCAAAGAGTTTTCAAAACAAAAAAGTATAATTGTAATCAAGACAAACATGTTAAATTAAATTAACTAGCTACGTAGAGAAATATAATAAACTTTCAACCACTTTAAAAGAAAATAGTTTTGAAAAATTTAAAATGCATTTATTTTTAATTTACAAATATTACAGTTGAAAAACCTATTAAAAAATCATTTGACGACCTTAAAAACTTATTTTAGTATAAAATTTCAGATTTTTTGTTGACTTTTTATGATTTCAATTTTTTTCTGTTTTTTATTTTTACACGCTTAAAATGCTGCCTGCTGGTAGGTCCCCCCCTCCTCTTGCTACTCCACTGTCTTTCATGTAATCAACAAACTATATTGAGTGTTGTATGAGTGCAGTTGATGAAATCCTTCGAATAACCTGGATGGAAGAAAGGGTGTATGCTTCTTCACAGAATACAAGCTGAGCCTGCTAGAAAGGAGACATGACATATATACAAGACATTACTTGGGAAGACCCTCATGTTGAAATAACTTTTTCTATTTTATTAGATGGATGCTTAATGCAAGCAAAGGACGAATATATGTAATACATTCTCTTGAATTTTTTCATACCCCATTCTTTGTATGAGGTATGGTGTGTGTTATTTACTGATGACATCTTTGTATTTAACTTAACGGTTGTTAAACCAATTTGTAAATTATTATGTTGGTCATTTCTATAACTTGAAGGTATATGTACGTATAATGAAACTTAATATAACCAAATAAAGTTATTGAAAAATAGGTTAGGTTGCAGTTGCAGAAAACCGTCTTTGAACTTTATTGTTTAAAACAGTTATGATAATAATCCACTAAAACTTTATCCTTCGGTAGTCCAAATAAAAACTTTTGAATTTAAATTGAGATAATATCCCTAAAATTTTGAAATTTCTTCTATCAATTTCACTCTTCCTTTAAAATCTCCATTTCTTATACATTTCAGGCTTTGATTAAAAAAAGAGTACGATGCAATCATTTTGGAAGCCCTTTCTTGGCCTGTCGGCCTTTCGATGCCGTACCGCCCAGTAAAGACCAGCCAATCCCTCTCTGGTCCGATCGCCATCGAGATCCTTTAAGCCTTCACAAGTTGTTAAGTGAGCTGCGGTACCTTCATCTACACTGCAGAGAGGGCAAATTGGGGCGTCTACCACCCCGACGCGGTGCAAATGGTTTTGCAGATAAACGTGACCGGTTGTCATGCGGAAAGATTTTGGAAGCCATTTTGATACGGATATATAGGCATATACTATATACGGCAAATCTGAAAATCGTGCGTGCTTTTGTGTTGAATTAAAAAGGATATCCATGGATTTATGGTCTCAATCTAGATGATAAAATTAACATCTACCCTTAATTATGTTGACATCTTAATTTAGTTTGTAGCGGCAACACTGATGGAGGCCAGTGAGGAACCAGGTGTTGCCACCATCTTTCATTCTGAATTCGATTCATCGCTTCGTCGTATACTTCACCAGCGCTTGCATCCTTTGAGGGTTTGTCGCTGTTAATCTGGCCAGATCATTGTAATATGTATATAATTTTGTATATTGTGTTGGGACCTTTAGAATAATGTTATATTAAAATACTTTTATTATAAATATGTATCTAATAATAATAAATAACTGTCAGAGCCTCACAAGTTCATGGAACGAAATGCAGAGAAATGAAACGTTATCAGGTCTAGAGGTCACAAAAGTGGCATAAAAGTGACAAAACGCTCAGTTGGAATACTCCATTTTACGACAGATGAATGCTAATGATAAATGGCAGTTGTAAACATTTAAAGATTTTTTTTAAAAAAAATATCGCGGAGTTAAACGGCATATCAAAGAAATTTATTTCCAATAATCTACATATAAATTCTCTTCGTGGCTCTGTATGTATGTATGTATGTTTGTACCTTATGCATTCGGCCTACAATGGACCTTTTTCAAAAATTCTTTTGCAAGGCACTTTCTATAGGTCTTGGGGTGGTTTTAGGCTATTAAACTCTGGGGGGCAGCCTAACCCAGGCCCCCTAGGGCCCTATAATAGATAAGGTTTGCTGTATAACCTGTTTGTTTACATTTTGACTTTAATTGGTAATGACAACCGCAGGTAGGTTATTCTTTGTGATAATATTTCCACATGCTTTCTTCAATTATTTTTTCGATACAATGCTTCTTCATAAACAAATAATACTTCATCAAAATATTGTTATTCAAACTTTTAAGAGACAATTTTGTTTACTGATATAATTTTAATTGGACATTTAAAACTGTGTGAAGTCTTCAAATTGAAATCACTGAATGAAATATAATGTGATATGGTTTAGCCTCTTCAACCAACTGGTTCCTAATTGAAACGATTTGGGGGTTTAAAATTCGTATCATATTTAACAGATAAGACATATCACATTTAATGAGCTTAGACTTCTTTCAAATTTCTTGATGTATTGTTCGGCAAAAAATATTCTTTTTATTATTTCTTTAATCTAATCTATCAACTTCCAATATTATTAGACAATGTGTGAAATTTATAATCACTGTTAGATTATATATTTTTTGCGTAATCTATAATTTTAATTCTGTATTAATTTCGTTTATCTCAAAAAAGTTAAGTGTAACGGAACTATAGAAAATTTAAATTGTTTTCGTTATGTGTAATTTATTATTAGAGTTGAAATTAAATTGTTTCCCGGGTAAAGCCGGGTAGATCAGCTAGTAGTAGTAAAGAATAAACTTTTTAACCACTAAGCGTTTTAAAATTTTTCCTTAATATAACGTACTTTATGTTATTTTTTTTAAAAAAATATTCCATCCTTAAAGGGTTCAAATTTGAATAAACTTTTTAAACACTAAGCGTTTTAAAATTTTCCCTTAACATAACGTACTTTATGTTATTTTTTTTTTAAAAAAATATTTCCATCCTTAAAGGGTTCAACTTTGAAACCCCCTTAAAGTGTTATAAGGCGTAGAGACGTTTTACAAAGCCTTTCATGGAGAACTCTACAAGATTTTAATATTTATATATTAACATGTACTAGAAGTCTTCTGCATAAAGTAGCCTAGATATAATTAACGATACCTGTTTCATTCATTAGTACCTTACGTTTACACTGTCCGCTTGATTAAAATTTTAGATATGTAAATTTTTAACAAAATATTGAATGTTTAGCTTCATTACACAATGCATAAATGAAAAATAAATTCTCAAATAACCCGGTTTATGTTGTTTGAGAACAGACATGGTCTTTTGGGGTCGATTTCTAATCCCCTAGAGAAACTTCCATAGCAAACAGTCAAACTCTACCACTATATTATATCTGCTATACACTTATTTAAAAACTGAATAAAAATTTCCAAAAAATAAATTATTATTTTCTATAATTGACCAGAAACTATCATTCTGACCAACAACTATTAATACTAAGAATTTATATATAAATGTACATATATATATATATATAAATTTTATGCCAATTTCATGCTTGGTTACATTTTTTGAAAGTTTCTCTAATGTCCTACAGGCTCTTCTCAGTTCCTCGGAAGATAAAAAACTCAACTGGCCCAAACTTTTCTTTTCATAACTACACATTCTAACACTATTTAAGATCTAACTAAATATTATTTTCAATAAAACTTTTAATCCCAGAGGAACTGAGAATAGCCTGTAAGACATTAGAGAAACTCTCAAAAAACGTAATCATGCATGAAATTGGCATACATTTTTTAGAAACATGTTTGCAAGAAGGATTGCTACCAACCTTTACTAATATATATATATATATATATTAGTGAAGAATTATTCTTATCTCTATTGTACCTTTCTTTATTTCTAATTATACCTTCCCTATTAATTCTTACTTCCATTCAACTCTCTTATTTTAATACATTTTCTTGTCCTTCAATAATCTTTTATCCTTCATTTACTTTAATATTCTTAATCTATTTATTACCTATCAGTCCAGTTATACTGTTGACCTTTCAACTCTTTTATTCTAACCGCTTGTTTCTTGTTTTCTATTGACCTTTGACCTTCTCTTTATATTAACCTGTACTAATCCTTTTAATAGCAATGACTAAGCATGAGTCATCGATTTTAATTTAACATGTTACTTCTGCCAACTCCTTTTCCAGTTGAACTCTGTTTGCAGGAGGTTAGTTCGTAGGATCGAATCTCTCAGTCTTAAGATCGTGAATGCCGAGACTGCGGTTAATTTTAATGATACCTGTTTAAAAGAGGATCTGCTGCCTATTTATGTAATATTTATATATATATATATATTACATAAATAATCAGATTAAAAACAACTCTTTGGATGTATCAAAATACGTTTCCTTGCTTTCCGTTTTAGAAGGAAGGTAGACGTCAGTTGATTCTATTTGCTAGCTTATTAATTATCAAACCAGAACTGTTTACTATCTGAAAATAAAAAATCAGTTCAATCAATTAAGAAATATTTATTACCTACAATTTTTATTGTACTGTTACTATAGTACAAATGAATTATAGTAAACATGACCAAATTTGATAACAAGCTGATGACAGATTTAATGCTTCGTGGTCCCAAAATTATTGTTACTTTACTTTTTACTTAAATGTGTGTAGCAATCATGAACGAAACTCAATTTCTGAGGTTTTGTGGGATTTACATTTTTTGAGGTTTAAACTTCTTTCTTGAAGTTTTTTGATGGTGATGTTATGTGTGTGTGTGTGTGTGCTTGGGTTCTTATCAAAAAGTTAGTGAGCATTCTATAGGTGATACTGCTTGATGAATCAAATAACTATATTAATTACAAAAAACTATGAAGTGAGATGAACTGCAATTATAATAATAACACTATAATAATAATGGGTAGAAATAATAATAATAAAAGAATGTAAAAGTACATTGTTTCATAATTGCTACTAACAATATATGTAGTACTACTACTAATAAAAGTATTACAGAAATAATATATAAATAATATAATATATTCTGAATAAAACCAGAAAATGACTAAGGTAATGATTTAGGTACCATAAGCTAGAAGGCTTTACAAACACTAATGTGACAGTTAGGACAGGAGCTCTTGAAGTTAGATGAGGGTCCAAAATCGTTGAGCTTTCTAGCCAGCGTGGAATGTAAAGCGGTTTTAAATATATATTGTATAATATATTCAAACCATACAGATTTTTTTGTAAACCAAACAGTTAAATTTTTTGTTTTATCTAACTATGGAAAGTATTATTAATAAAGAAATATGGTGTGGCTTATATGTAACTTTACAACAAGTAAACCTAATATCAAACTCGTTATTGACTTTCGGTTTAAAACTAATGGAATTTTAACAATATTTTAATTTGGCCATTATATGGATATAATATCAAAGTTATAGTTCATCAATAACGATGGCACAATACTCCTTTTGTCAGCTGTGAAACATGAAATCATTCATCATTCTGATATGTTACTATTCTTATTAAACTGAAGACCATAACGTCATTTCACTCGTGGTTTTCCCTGCTTTAAGTTCGTCCCACAGTCGTTTCTGAAGTAACATCAGAATTTTAAGTTAGTTAATAAACTTCAAAATTGTTTCTTTGATCATCAAATCTGCGATACTCGGTGTCAAATAACACAAATGCCACATACGTGTGTTAAAATGTGATTCAAGTTTGGCACTTACAAGTTTCACACTTACTTTTTTCCTCCTTGAAAAAGATATAAGAACCTTTTTAGATGGCTTTTTATATCCAGAACATTCTCGTTTACTTATTTTTTAAAGATTTAAAATCAGGCTGCAATATCTGAAAGGAATTACTATCCAAGTTTTCAATTATTCTAATGACAGGGTGATATCTACATATACTTGTGTAGCAGAACCTTTATTACTTAGAGTTTCTTGTAGACTTGTCATAGTCTTTTGAACACACACCCATCCACTCACCCACACACATACACACACACTCACACAATTCACACTCACTCACACACACACACACACACACACACACACACACACACACACACACAACACCCCACACACTCTCACACACACACACACACACACACACACACACACACACACACACACAACACTCCACACACTCTCTCACACACACACACACACACCACACACACACACACATACACGAAAAATCACGCAGACACACCCAAAAATGTCAAAATGCGATTTGGAGACTTCAAAACAAGTAAATCCTTCAATATGAAGAAATCGATTTCGACATTACCGCTATTATTTCTTTCTTTCTAATAGTAAAGTAAAAACTCAGATTATGTATTTTATATAATAATAATGTATGTTCATGTTAAATAAATATTTATGTTTTATGTTTTATAACTGAAATTCTTTTAAATAACACATTTAATGTTTTATTTTATGTTTATGTTTTTTTTTCAAATAACATATTTATTTAGATTTACTTGTTTTGAAAATTTCAAATGGAATGAATTTGATTTTTAAAAAAGTGTATTATTTATGCAAAGTGGATTTGATTAGTAAAAAGGTGAAATAAATTCACCACAAGAGGGGATTTTTGAAGATTTAAACTTTAGAGAAAGAAGGATCAGATTGGTTCAAGAAATGGAAACTCGGGTCCCTAGAAAATTTGATTGCAGTTATTACACAATCATTTTATTATGTTCTAGCACTTGTTGCTCATTTGAAATAAAAAAATAACTTTTATACATGAAGAAATACTAGAAGACTAAAGTTTGATTTTGTTGTTTTTTTTTTTAAATAGAAGTAATATTACTCGTATTTATCAAGTTACAGGGGATGTTTTTCTTTGGCTTAAGTCTGCACAACCGTAAAGGGAAGATGGAAGACTATAATCTATCACATGCAACTTAGAAGAAAACAACATTTTTGAGATGAACTGTTCCCCTAAAAGTTCTATTATAACGGGACATTTTTTTTTTATTTTTGATTAACCATAGTGGGTAAATAAATATGGGTTATATATTTCTAATAACTTCACTTGTATAAATAACACTGTTTTCTATGTGACAATTTATTAATTTTTTTTATATAAATTCTTCTGTGGTATAAACATGTAGAGAAACATATCATTTTTATATAAAAAGGAAAAACATGGTGCATCACTACCTGTGGAGATAGAAAAAAGAAGAGAGTTTGTTTTTGCCCAAAGCATTAAGCAAGAGAAAAGCATTCACTGCAGTTTCTTTTCAACAGGACTTTTTTTTTTTTTTTTTTTTTTTTTTTTTTTTTAGAAAAAGATCGTTTATTAACTTTTTTCTTCGCTAAATATTCTGAAAAGTTTACTTTCTGAAGTACGAGACTCCATATTCCACTAAAATATCTCTTATGCCAGAACATTGCTTTTGTGTTCTGGCATAAGAACACAAAACGTTTTGTTGAACAGTTAATAATTTTATCTTTCCTGCATTTTCCGCCCTAAAATATGCCATATTTTTGACACTATTAGATTATTATATCTACGATTCTTTTTTCTCACACTTACTTTTTTTCTCCTTGAAAAAGATATAAGAACCATTTTAGATGGCTTTTTAAAGGAATTCTTCCGTTTCTATTTTTTAAAGAAAACAGGTGAATATCTAAAGGTTACAAACCTTTAATTATTTAATTTCGGGTGATTTCATATCTTTGAACAAACCCATTACTAACAACCCCAAACCAAACACCCACCCACACCACACACACACACACACACACACACAACACAAACACACAACACACACACACACACAACACAACACCCCCACCCACACACACACAACACACACACACACACACACATCAAAACGTACTTGTATAATGTAATTATAAAATTGTATATAATTTGATATATATACATTATTGATAAAAATGATTCTATATACTCGTAAAACATCTAACTATATATATTTTAAAAACATACCCCACAATTATTTTACTTAGATGTATTTGATCACAATAAATCATAAAAGATATTAAAAATAAGTGTTTTTTATAGAAGTTAATAATATTACATGCTTTAATATTATTAATAATACATTAATAGTATAGGCATTTTTACTCTCTCAGTTTCGAGTTATTAAACTACTACTATTACTAAACCTACAATCCACTAAACGCAATTAAAGCTACTTCTGGGATTTAGATATAGCCCTCTACATCCTTACATATTCCAAAGATACAAGACTAAGGCTATTTGGGATTTATGATTCATTTACGAATAAAGCGTGCCTTGCGTTATGTCATGACATGCAGTTTTTTGTGTAACAGTTTGCAATGTTTTCTTGTTATTTTCGATAATGCAGCAAATACGATACGTACTCTTAGTGAATTTATTACTAAAAACCTATTGAGTATTGATAATCATGTTTCAAAAAGCTATATATGATTATTTGCCAAATCCTTTCTATATATACATTTATATATTTTTATATAAACTCACAGCAAGTATTCTTTGCTAATATTAATTAATAATATAACTTAATATTATTAAAAAGCATTGCGGTTTCTGCATTAATGATTTTCTTTGAGAGATGCTCTTTCTGTCTTATTATCTTCCTAAATATCTATATATTTATATGTACCCAATGATTTTTATTTAACCCAATGAAAGAGTCAGTTGGGTTTTTGACTCTGAAGAAGAGCGCTTGTTACGGTTGAAAGATCTTTGTCTTGTTTTCCCATTTCATATTGTGGTTTGATTATTGATTGTTATTTCACGTGTTTATATGAAATCTTTTCATATATTTATATATGCAACTATTACAAACGACGAAACAAAATATAAACGTAGAACAAAACAATTAAATTGAATCATTTCAAAACAAATGATTTCAATAGATTCATAAAAAAAATTTATTTTCTAAAACTTTTATTCGACGAAATTTCCCTCTCATGTTATCTAGCCCACTAAAATTTTGAAACAACTCTACAGGTGTACAATTGTCGTTTCCCATATCATTTCAATGTTTCATTGTGATATTCACCTATTGGTGATGCAGGCATTTTTACCGAACTTTCCCTTAATAATTTTTTCCCTTAATATTAGGTTAGGTTTCAGTTATTTATTTTTATTATCAAAATTTACAACAATAAGTTAATTAATAGTAAATGCTAATAATATTCCCTTTATAAAATTATAAGTATAACAACACTTTATTTACTAAAAACCTATTAAAAAGAAGCGCTTGCTGCAGAGGTTAATAATATTGTGTAGTGCATTGTACAGGCATACTATGCATAATCAATAAATTCATTTATGATATTTCATCCGTTCATATGAATTTTATTCAGTTTTTATTGCTTATTTCTAAATGTCAGGCTTACTTTAATTGTAATTCAAGATTATAAAAAAAAACATATAGGTATACAAGTATTTCAAATAAAAAAAAACAACCTGTCAAATTACTTATATTATTTTTTAGTCATACCAGCAGATCGAAGAAAGTCTGTTGTTATGATTGAAGGTTAAACAGGTAAATTGAATTAATGTTAATATAATAGAAATAGAAAGACAAATGCTACAGGTGTTGTATCTTTCAAGTTGAAGACAATTATCAATATAAACTGTTTGAGATATACAAAGTCCATTATATTGATATTTGGGAATGATGTTATGAAAGTTAAGGACCTGAGATGGGTTGGAAATCTCAATCTGAGTGATTAGTGAAGTGAGAGAGGGAGTGAGAGAGAGAGAGCGAGAGAGAGAAGTATGCTGGAGGAAGCAACGAGGTCCAGACTCTCATTGATACATAATTGAATTGTGCAAACTCGGTTTAATTCTATCCATTTGGAATTAATACCGGAGAGTTAGGCCGAGGTTATGGCTAAACAGTCAGAATTAGAAGGGTAATAGCATCCCCTTCAGGCTAATTACCATATTGCAACAACTCTTACTAGACTTCCAGCCAACTTCAATGTTCTTTTATTTAAACATTAATTTCAAATTACTTAAAACTTGATCATCATTCATTTTAAAATTCAATGTACATATAAAAATCCCTTTTATTTAGATTAATCAATTTGAATAAAACAATTTTTTTTTTAACAAATTAATATTCAAAACGTTGATGTATGTAATACACAGTGGAACATGCTAGAATAAAATATAAAAAAAAAAAAAACTTTTTTTTATATTACAAGCTATCACAAACCAAAGTCATGGAATTTCAAATATTTCAATATATTAAATTCTTTAATATTTGTTTAAAATTTATATAAGATATTAAATCAGTTTAAAGGTTTAAGATGCTTATTATTTTCAAAATAATTATATCCATCAACAAGGGAAAGAACTGAAAAAGTATTTCCTGGTTTAGATAAATGGAAAGTTTATGCCAAAGCTTCTTAATAAAATTATGAGACTCGTGAACTGTCTCACTTCTAACCCTTCTGCTCTGCTTGATCAGATTTTCAATTCTTGATCTTCTAAAGCAGTGTCTCTCAATTTTTGTTTACTTATGGACTACTTTGGCTGTTAAAATATTTCTTTTCCTTCCTACAGCTTTTCAGAAAATTTTATAAAAAAAAATATTTGAGATACAAGAAAAGGTTAACTCAGATACAATTAAGCTCTCCTCTTGTTATTGTGCTTGGCATTTCTATAGTTTTAGTTTAGTTTAGGATGGGAATCTTACCACTCAGTAAAAGGTTCAGTTGAGATATACAGACTGGTAGCAGTGAATATTCAAGCTTCGAATCATAGCCTTTGCTTTAATTTCTATACGATATCATAAATTACTCACAGAAAACCTTGCGCACTAAGACCAGTAAAACCGTCTGAGTGCACAATATCAGGTACTAGTTCAAAATCTCTACTGTATTAAACTTAATTAAAAAAATGTATCACCCAACATAAAATCAGTTCAAATTTAAATAACTAAATAGGAACTAAACAACCATTCAGGCTGATTCTACAGAAAAAAAATTATCTTTTGTATGTTTTTGAACAGGGTTTTTCTATTTTCAATTTTCTTTTAAGTTTTGGTAATTTGATGAGATATAACAATTTGTTTGTTCATTGGGATTTTTTTTATAGCTCACATGCGCTTTTTTTTATATAAAAAAAGCATTAAATGTAATATTTAATAACAATTCCAGGTAGTCAGTCATACATATAATCTTATTTTAATTTCTAACTTTAGTTGATAAAGCATCTAAATTACAAATGACACTGATTTGTCATTTATATATATGTCAATGATCAAACCACAATATGAAAGAGAAAACAAGACTAAGATCTTTCAACCGTAACAAGCGGTTTTCGTCCGAGTTGGGTTTTTGACTCTGACAAAGACCGCTTGTTAGGGTTGAAAGATCTTAGTCTTGTTTTCCCATTTCATATTGTTTGATCATTGATTGTTATTTCATGTGTTTATGTGAAAATTTTTTTACATATAATATATATATTATATTATATTATAAAATTTATAATTAAATATATCATATATTTTTATATTATATATATTTATTATATATATATATATTATTATATATATATACAATATCAAACCACAAAAGAAAGGGAAAAAAGACTAAGATCTTTCAACCGCAACAAGCGGTCTTCGTCAGAGTCAAAAACCCAACTTCATCAGACAGAATGAAGATATACATATATATATATATATATATGTATGATTGAATTTTGAAAAATTGATAATAGTGTGATAATAAAAGGACAATATAACATTAAGGTTTAACAAAATAGAAAAAGGAGCTCACATTTTAAAATGTGTTTAAACTTTCATCCCGAACAGAAAGTGATAAAAACCTTGATAGAAGTAAAAAGACAGTATTTGCTATCTTAATGAATTATATATCTGCTTCAAAGATTAAAAAAAATATATTATTTATAAACAGATTATTTAATATTCGATGTTAATGCATTATTTATTGTTTGGTCTCGCTAATAATTCACACAAAATTATTCGCGGTAGAGGAAGAGAGAATTGGACCAAAGACACTTAGCACTTACACGTTCTTTTATATTTGGTTACACTTATGGTTAGAAATAAACAAAAACCACCGGATGAAGTGTTCGCTATTTTATTTTTATATGTACAATTTGCAGAGACAGGACCACAGAAATGCACTTTTACTTTCTCTTTATGCTTTCACTTGTCACCCTTCTTCCTTTAACTCCTTATCTTTACCTCCTACACTTCTAGTAACCTACAATATTAGTTTTATTTACTGTTTATATGAAATATGGTTTAATGAAATTACTGTATAGATTATCAAACAGTTAAAAGGCAAATCTTGAACCATAATTACTTCAAAATACATAAAATTGCAGTCGAAAGAACTAAAAATAAGAAAAAAACATACAGCAAAATTTTATCAAGTTATTAAACGAAAATGAATGATTTCTAGGCTTCTGATAAATAAACGAGGTTTGCTTATTAATCTCTCTATTTCCCCAAGTGTTTGTGCGTAGAATATTTTAAAAATGAACAGTTACGATATGAACTCGTACTATAGGTATTTTTCATATTTACGTGTTCTTGTTAGTCTCTCAGAAGAATTATCGATCACCATCGAAAGTTTAAACTTCATTCCTTGAATAGTAAATATAATTTTTTAAAAGCTTCTGGTTAAGTTGATACGATTATTGAACGCAAGGAAAAAAATATTAATAAATAAAGATTTGTTCCAAGTTGATTAACTAATAAGATAGAAATACTAAAGAGTTCTACTTCTCTGTTAAGTTATAGACTGAGAAAGAAAGGTAAACTTAATATATTCACCAGCACTTCTGGTCGACAGTGAGATGAGATTATAAACATTTTCAGCTTTATTGGATTGGTTGCAGTTGTTGTAGTCCTGCAAGAGAACACACATAGATCAAACTTTGGCCCTTTGTGATACCACTCAATGAACATTCTACACTTGAAGTCCTAAACTGTGCCTAACTCAAGTGTATTTAGAGCAGTAATCTTTAACGGGTACCTGACATCGTACCGACGTCTTATGGTTCCTCAGAGAGGGATATAAAACATACTCAGAATCATATTCAGATTTATTCACCTCTCGCGTGAATAAATCGAGTGCCACAGCAGGTATTGAACCCCACATCTTCCAGTCTAGAATAGAGCTCAATACCACTAGGCTAACTTGTCCCCCTGTTCTTTATAAACAACTATACGATATACATAATATTAATACTAAGGTAATATAATAATAAAATACCATAGGTTAGAAATACTTATTATTTAATTAAGTTTTGCGGTATTTTTAATTATTAAAGCAATACTTATTAGTATTGATAGTTATAATTCATGTTAATAACTTATACATAATATAGATAAGTTATACATAATATACATAAGATTATAGACAAAAATGTATTCATTTTTTTAAAAAAAATAATTAAACTCATGAAGTAGTGTATGGTAATATGATTTGAGCAAAGTTATGTCGCATATCAGAAAAAAAGTTTTTTTTGTTTTTAAAGTATTGATTTTGTAAACATCAATGTTATGGAAGTGCACCTAACCTAATATCAACGTCTAAACCACAGTAATAAATGAGAAAAAAGACTATGATCTTTCAACCGTGATAATGTGGTTTGGATGTAGATTTTTATTTCACGTGTTTATTGTATTTACCCATCGTTGTAGATCTTGGCTATTCAAATATACTTCTAACTGCATCATCTCACAAGCTATACTTATATTTGTTTAAGATAATATTATCTATATTTATTTTATATTTTCATACAAAGAAAAACACTTTAACTGAATTACCGCTTTTCCCTAATTTATTATCCTCTACAATAAATATAGTAGTTTACTTCTATGGGTACGCTAATTTTTACTCAATAAAATTATAACCATTTCATTGATTATTTACTGCAGAATTTAAAGTATGACAGAAAACTTCGCTTCTTTTTCTTTTTAGATTTGCATGATTTACCAAAAGAAAGATAGCTGGGCGTGTACTGTAGATAGAACTGTTTCGGTGAAGATGGTGGGAGAAGTGTTTCTTCCTCAGACAAACTAAAGAACTCAATATCATCGTCTTCATAGATTTTTTTCGTAGGTAGTTCTGTTTTTGTCATTGGAAGATTAGTTGAATGAATGTTTACTCCGTGACTTAAGCTAAGTTCTGTAAGTAAATCCTTTTTACTTTTTGTTTGTTTTGCTAAATTCTTGGCTTCACGGAACGTCCTTTCTGTTGCTTCTTCACATTTATTTAACTCTTCTCCAATATCATTCAATACTTTCTCTGTCAATATAAAATCATTTTCATCTTCTGCTATAACCACCATTGACCAATCCTCAAGTTCATAAAAATTTGGAAACTCTTCAAGCTCTTCTAATTCTTTGATACTACAAAAATCATCTATTATTGCGATTTCGTTTTGTAACTGTTCTTTTGGAATTTCATAAATAGAACAAGTTGTGTCAGACCAAGGATTGGATAATTCCTTTTTTATATTTTCTTGACCACTGTAAACACAAAGGGCTGAATTTTCCCATATTTCCACCTCTCCTGGTAGCAGTACTATATTATTGGCTTCTAATACCCCGCAATCATTGTTTACTACATGGTCTATCTTTTTTTGTTCCAAACATCGTAGATCTAA
This sequence comes from Hermatobates lingyangjiaoensis, assembly GCA_026182355.1. Taxonomy (NCBI): domain Eukaryota; kingdom Metazoa; phylum Arthropoda; class Insecta; order Hemiptera; family Hermatobatidae; genus Hermatobates; species Hermatobates lingyangjiaoensis. The sequence continues at coordinate 3,462,366 of JAPFBL010000253.1, forward strand.
CACCTCTTTATTATCATTATTTATTTCAATGTCTTCACTCTTTGCTTTCATTTTTCTCTGAATCACAACATTTTCACTTGAACAGTTACTTTCTAAATTTCTTTCACTGATCCTCTTCAGTAGTTCTTTTCCTCTTCTGATTGCCTCTCTATCTAATTCTGCATCATATTCAGTTTGAATATGTGATTTAGTTCTTTTTACATCACTTTGTTTTAAGCTAGAATCACTAGAACATAATGTTTTTGACGAAATTCTTTGAAATATATTTGAAGTTGCTGCTTCTACTTGATTTGGTGAAATCTGATTTCCTTTGTCTTTAAAAGCGTAATCAGTTTCAATATTTGATTTAATTCTTTTTACATCACCTCGATTTAAACTGGATTTACTACAGCATAATGCATTCGATGAAATTCTTTGACATATATTTGAGGTTGCTGCTTCTACATGATTTGGTGATATCTGAAGTGCTTTATCTTCATAAGAGACGCAATCGCCACAATCTTTTCCTTGTGATCTAAAAGTAACTTGACTTTTTGAACCGTCTTTTTCTGTTTTTGGACATTTTACACCGAGTTTAGTTAACCCTAAATCACTCACTGGCAAGCTTTCTAAATTATTTGTCTTATTCATATTTACAAAACTACCATGAGCAACCTCTTTTCTCTTGTTTCCCAATCTCATGCTTGTTGTTTTTCTTTGATTTTCTTCCTTATAAGGATTTGAAAGACACAATTTCAGAGGACTTTTCTTTACATTTCTGACAGGTGGCTCAATTTTATTTTTAGTGCTAATGTTCTTCAAAGCATTCTTGTTTATAGCTATATGATTTTTTAAGTTTCTGCTATCTGTTGCTGGTTTTTGTGATGCTTTAAAGACATTCTTTCTAACATAACTTGTATTGACTGGACGACTTTTTGAAGCATATTCTTGATTCTGTCGAGGAATATTTTGTCCTCTTCTCAAATTAGTTACTACTCTGGGGCTTCTTGATCTAACTAAACAAACAATGTTACAAATCATATCTGTGAAAAACGTTAAACATAAATAAAGCAAATCTACTAAACAGTCACCCTTTATGACTCTGATACAAGGACTATAGTTAATAAACTAATGTACAAAATAAATAATTTTAATCAAAATATTCGTCTTTAAATTTTGTTGATCTATATGTTTTTCATTATTAATTCTATTTCTTTGTCTTCTCTATCTTTCAACCGGGAACATGCATTTCAACTTTTAATATTTGATTTATAACGAAATAGTACCCAAAAATAGAACACCAAACCTATGACTGCAACAAAACAACAGAATCACACGCAGACAACAAAACAATAAAACATTCATGACCTTAAAAAAATGATTTTAGTATACAAATTTAGATTTTTTGTTAGCTTTTTATGATTTCAATTTTTAAATATTTTCGATGTTTACACCCGCACATACCACCCGGGGCTGCCCCCCCCCCCCCCCCCATTGCATCGCAACTGTGCATAGCAAATGTCACACGAAGTTCAATTTATCAACAAATATTTTAATTAAATGAAACTGTTTTACTGAAATTCAAAATATTAGTTATTATTTTTTACTTTACTATAAGTAAAGTATAGTGATCGTGAAAAAATTCGATCTCGAGATTTTGACGGAATTACATGTTTTGAGGTCCCAGAAGTCGTTTTATGACGTTTTTACGATGATGTCTGTGTGTGTGTGGGTGGGTGGGTGGGTGGGTGGGTGCGTGGGTGGGTGCGTGTGTTAGCATTGCTTGTTACCACGCTACGGTCCAGAATCTTTGATGGATCAAGTTGATATTTTACACAAAAATGGGCCCCATTTAGACGAAGATCCCTATTGTTTGCGAAGAATTATGCATGATGGGAAAGTCACTTTTTTTGCCAAAAACCGGTTTTTTTAAAACATTTATTTCTCCTAAACTGATAACCCTAGAGTTTTGAAATTTTGACATTATCTTTAAAGTTACAAATGCAACAAACGAAAAATATATTCAGAATTTTAAGACAACAGGAAATATTTTTTTTTCAATAAAATGTAAAAATTTTGACTTATAATTCAATCTCAAACCTTGTGAGAGCGATACAAGCCATACTGTTTGACGGACAAAAATGAAACTATGCCTACAAATAGAACATTATATGGCGAATGAGTTGAGATATTTTTTTTTGAAATTACTTTCGCTAAAGGGGCGTTACAGTACGATTTGTGTTTTCAGAAAATTATTTTTTGACGCTAAACGGCTTGTTAAAAAATAATGAAAATTTGACCAAAAATAGAACAAAAAATTAGCAATTCACAAAAAAAAATTCATGAAGTTTCAATTACGGGAAAGAGCAATAACGATATAAAAACTGTTTGTTTATTCTAGACTAAGAGATCACCTGCTATACTTGTCGAATTTTTTGTATTTTTTTACATTGTTTACATTGACTTAGAAATTTTTTGAGCGAATCCATTGAGATAAAATTGATGTTTCTAATGGAAAAATGAAAATATATTATTGACTTATAAGAGATGTAAGAGGAATAATATTGTGCAGGTAAATGATAACACTCATTAAAAGAAATTCGTATATATGTTATTTGACAAAGGGGAAGGAAAATGATCTTATTAAATACTAAGAAGCCATAAAATTCCAAGTATAATAATTCTGTTAAAAACCAAAAATGTAAAAGATAATTCAAAATTGAAATCTTTCGTTTAGAGATTAATAACTGTAATTATCGTACATCTTTAATTAACAAATCACCTTAAAACAACATTTTCATCGCTGTTTAAGAAGTTTTTCAGAGAAAAAAAGAGTTTTTTACTGTTTCAAATTTGAAAATTTTACATTAATATTCAATGTAGAAGGATGTCAAGTAAACGATGTAAGAAATCCACTGGCTGTTTGAACGAAAGCCATTCTCTTGTAGGAGAATAAATCGTTTCAAGAAATGTTCACTTTGGTTTTTCAAAAATGTTATTACTGCTGTAGTTATACTAATGAAATTATTTGCAAATAATAAATTATTTGTGATGTACAAAAATAAGCTTATACGTACATTGATATGCCCTTCAATCACTATCTGTACTACCTCAGGAATGACAGGCTAATAATTATATCCCATTTAGATGTTTACGTTATGCTTAAATGAGACGTTATGTTTTATATACTCAAGAAATTTGACATTAAGTTACTTATAGTAAAGTAGAGTGTAGGCCACTCCAGATTTTTTTTGAATGAATTGCCCAAAAACTTGAGTTACTCTTTAAGATTTATATACGATTATTATAAATATTACACGTTTATAAACGTATGAATATAGGAGTTTTGTTGTAGAGTTTTAGTTGAATTATTATGCACACTTTTTGCGAAATTAGTTTAGAGTTAATCGAGGTCTACTGCTATTTGGGACTCAGTAAATAAGTTAGAACAGTGAAATTAACAATATAAAGCTAAGTAATATATTGAAAGAAATGGCGGACTTGGTGCAGATTTCAAAGGAACAGTTACTGGCTTTTGACAGTACAGTTTGAATATTGTTTAATTTATAGTAGATTCAATGGGAACGTTAGGCGTGGAAATGAGCCGAGACGAAACCCTTGAGAAACTTAGATGCTTTAGAACCCCCCTCCTGCCATGTTTCCTGAACCATTGGGCCAAACATAGCTAACCACTTAGGACTTGCCACTTCCAATTCATCAATGAATATCAACAATTTCAAAATCATTACTAATCAGAAAACTAGTTCCATCAAAGTAAAAAGGCCGTCTAAATATTCTCTCAACTATCAAAATAAATGTTTAACTCTATTGCCCATACTATTGATGTGGTTAATAAACTTAGTGTAAATAAACTGATAACAGTTTACAAACTGTGTCTTTCCACTAATGTTCAATAAGATTTACTTTCAGAGTTCTGTAGGTATTGATTTACCAGCATAACTTAATTCGAGAAACTCTATTTTATAATGTTAAATAGCAAGTATTCAATTTCCAAACATCATAATATTGTTGGTAAATTTATGTAATCCGTCTGTCCTTCTTAAGGAATTTAATGTTTAAACTTCTATGAAATGAGTGTTCAACATTTATGTAAATTATATGAATATATTTATGAACATGGCCACATTGATAACTGAAAAGCATTGACTATATATATATATATTGGTATAAATTGGCAGAAGATCCTATTTCAAACAGGTATCATTAAAATTAACCGCAGTCACGGCATTCACGATCTTAAGACTGAGAGATTTGATTCTACGAACTAATTTCCTGCTAACAGGATTCAACTGTTAGCAGGAAATCCTGTTATGTTATATTGTATCAAAAATATATATATTGTTAAATTACGCCCCATATTTGGCTTGCATCTGTTTCTTACACAATTTCTCCAGTTTTCGGAATTCCTTCCTTGTCTCTTCATTAAAACTATAAAGCTTATCAACATAATTGCTAGTCGACATGTCGAAAATTGTTAAGGATCTGAATGAAATTAAAGGTATCCTTTATATATATATATATATAACAAGATTTATGTATATATATATATATACAGTATTGTTTTCTTGACCACAAAATATTAACAAACACTTTTTCTTTTTCTCGGAGTTTGGTCAGGGTAAATATATGGAATCACCTTTTTGCCAACGTTTCGTCTTTATTTCAAGACATCCTCAGGGCTATAAACTAACAAAAAAACAATAAACAATGGACATTTATTATTTGGAATGTCCATTGTTTATTGTTTTTTGTTAGTTTATAGCCCTGAGGATATCTTGAAATAAAGACGAAACGTTGGCAAAAAGGTGATTCCATATATTTACCCTGACCAAACTCCGAGAAAAAGAAAAAGTGTTTGTTATATATATAATAACAAGATTTCACATAAACACGTGAAATAACAATGAATTATCAAACCAATGAGCTTTTTCCCTTTTCATATTGTGGTTTGATCACATATTCGTTGACTGTCGTCCCTCCGTCAATTCAATTCTTCTCCTGAGAACGACCGTCATTACGGTCAAAATATTGAAAAGTGAGTCTTTGTTATGTTTCTGTCTATGTGTCACAGTTTATTTTTAAGTATGTATATATATTTTATGCCAATTTCATGCTTGGTTACCTTTTTTGAGAGTTTCTCTAATGTCCTACAGGCTCTTCTCAGTTCCTCGGGGAGTAAAAAAAGCAACTGGCCCAAACTTTCCTTTTCATAACTACATATTTTAACACTATATCTAACACTGCTTAATATTATTTAGAGAAACTCTCAAAAAAGGTAACCAAGCATGAAATCGGCATAAAATTTTTAAAAACTTGTTTGCAAGAAGGATGCTACCAACCTTCACTAATATATATATATATATATATATATACATGAGTCGTTATCAGCCTTTGGAGCGATTCACTTCTTTTCCTGAAGACGAGGACATCGAAATATAGTAGTGAGTTCAGTGGTTTCCTTTCTATGTGTTCTTTTTTAAATTCTAGTTATATATATATATATATATATATATTACAAAATTTCCTAGTAAATACGTGAAATAAAAATCAACGCCTAAAACACAGTAAGAAATTAAGAAAATAGGACTAAGATCTTTCGAAAAAAACAACTTGTCTTAGTTAAAGTTACACTAAATCTGAAATAAGTGAAAAATAATATCTGGTATAGTACTTAGAAGGGAAGGAAACACGAAAGGTAATTTAAAGGGCAAAAATAGGAAAGAATGTTAACAAAGGACTGTCAAAGTCAGTGTAACAACCTTTAAGGAAAGTGATAAAATGTCTACCAGGGTTGTCAATTAGCAGATAGTTTTTTCTTATTTCTTCTGAGACCCCTTTGTTTACCCTCAATGGCACAGCTCTTTGTTCCTTTCCTTGTTCTTTACACTATCTAAAATATCTCACTTCCTGAATTTATTTTTGTTGTTTGGACTATCTATATATATATATATTATATATATATATATATATGTTGAATGCCAGATTAGATATTGAAAAAGACGAGCCAATCCCTGTTACGTATTACTTTGGGCACTTCTCATTGGTTGTGGGTGTTTTTTTCGTTAAACACGTTTCTCCTTAGCACACTCCGTCCGCTCGGCCGCCTCAGCCTTCACTCCAGGAGAGGGCTCGCAGTCCCTACTTAATTTTCCAATAGAGTTGGATGAAGGTCTTGGCGTCCTGGCATGGAAGTGTACCTCGTCGAACTCGGTGTTTACTATGGGCTTAGTGGATTTCATTAGATACTGGTTGTTGGTGTTTTCTGTAGATTCTATTGTTGTGGGTGTCTGTAGAACCTTTCCCCGTCGGTTTCCTAACACGCTTGGCCGCATCCGCCGTCCTTCCTGGAGAGGGCTCGCAGTCCCTACTTTAGTTTCACAGAGGGCAGGAATGGCATAGGCGTCCTCACGTAGAAGAATTCCTCGTAAGAACCTGGTCCGGGCTATGGGCATTATGAGTTGAAGTTGAGTGTGTGTGGCGTTTGTCATTAGACCCCTTTACTGCAGTGTTTTCTTGAAGAATGCATGGCGCCTTCCTCGTGTCGTTGCGACCGGTTTCGACCGTTCCTCGGTCATTCTCAAGCTGGTGGGTGTAGTTCCTGGCTGGATTGTGCGTTTATATATGTTGAATGCCAGATTAGATATTGAAAAAGACGAGCCAATCCCTGTTACGTATTACTTTGGGCACTTCTCATTGGTTGTGGGTGTTTTTTCGTTAAACACGTTTCTCCTTAGCACACTCCGTCCGCTCGGCCGCCTCAGCCTTCACTCCAGGAGAGGGCTCGCAGTCCCTACTTAATTTTCCAATAGAGTTGGATGAAGGTCTTGGCGTCCTGGCATGGAAGTGTACCTCGTCGAACTCGGTGTTTACTATGGGCTTAGTGGATTTCAAAGGATACTGGTTGTTGGTGTTTTCTGTAGATTCTATTGTTGTGGGTGTCTGTAGAACCTTTCCCCGTCGGTTTCCTAACACGCTTGGCCGCATCCGCCGTCCTTCCTGGAGAGGGCTCGCAGTCCCTACTTTAGTTTCACAGAGGGCAGGAATGGCATAGGCGTCCTCACGTAGAAGAATTCCTCGTAAGAACCTGGTCCGGGCTATGGGCATTATGAGTTGAAGTTGAGTGTGTGTGGCGTTTGTCATTAGACCCCTTTACTGCAGTGTTTTCTTGAAGAATGCATGGCGCCTTCCTCGTGTCGTTGCGACCGGTTTCGACCGTTCCTCGGTCATTCTCAAGCTGGTGGGTGTAGTTCCTGGCTGGATTGTGCGTTTATATATGTTGAATGCCAGATTAGATATTGAAAAAGACGAGCCAATCCCTGTTACGTATTACTTTGGGCACTTCTCATTGGTTGTGGGTGTTTTTTCGTTAAACACGTTTCTCCTTAGCACACTCCGTCCGCTCGGCCGCCTCAGCCTTCACTCCAGGAGAGGGCTCGCAGTCCCTACTTAATTTTCCAATAGAGTTGGATGAAGGTCTTGGCGTCCTGGCATGGAAGTGTACCTCGTCGAACTCGGTGTTTACTATGGGCTTAGTGGATTTCATTAGATACTGGTTGTTGGTGTTTTCTGTAGATTCTATTGTTGTGGGTGTCTGTAGAACCTTTCCCCGTCGGTTTCCTAACACGCTTGGCCGCATCCGCCGTCCTTCCTGGAGAGGGCTCGCAGTCCCTACTTTAGTTTCACAGAGGGCAGAATGGCATAGGCGTCCTCACGTAGAAGAATTCCTCGTAAGAACCTGGTCCGGGCTATGGGCATTATGAGTTGAAGTTGAGTGTGTGTGGCGTTTGTCATTAGACCCCTTTACTGCAGTGTTTTCTTGAAGAATGCATGGCGCCTTCCTCGTGTCGTTGCGACCGGTTTCGACCGTTCCTCGGTCATTCTCAAGCTGGTGGGTGTAGTTCCTGGCTGGATTGTGCGTTTATATATGTGAATGCCAGATTAGATATTGAAAAAAGACGAGCCAATCCCTGTTACGTATTACTTTGGGCACTTCTCATTGGTTGTGGGTGTTTTTTCGTTAAACACGTTTCTCCTTAGCACACTCCGTCCGCTCGGCCGCCTCACCTCCCAACTCATTGGAAAATTAAGTAGGGACTGCGAGCCCTCTCCTGGAGTGAAGGCTGAGGCGGCCGAGCGGACGGAGTGTGCTAAGGAGAAACGTGTTTAACGAAAAAACACCCACAACCAATGAGAAGTGCCCAAAGTAATACGTAACAGGGATTGGCTCGTCTTTTTCAATATCTATCTGGCATACAACAAATATAAACGCACAATCCAGCAGGAACTACACCCACCAGCTTGAGAATGACCGAGAAGCGGTCGAAACCGGTCGAAACGGAATACCACGACACGGAAGGCGCCATGCATTCTTCAAAAACACTGCAGTAAAGGGGTCTAATGACAAACGCCACACACACTCAACTTCAACTCATAATGCCCATAGCCCGGACCAGGTTCTTACGAGGAATTCTTCTACGTGAGGACGCCTATGCCATTCCTGCCCTCTGTGAAACTAAAGTAGGGACTGCGAGCTCTCCAGGAAGGACGGCGGATGCGGCCAGCGTGTTAGGAAACCGACGGGAAAGGTTCTACAGACACCCACAACAATAGAATCTACAGAAAACACCAACAACCAGTATCTAATGAAATCCACTAAGCCCATAGTAAACACCGAGTTCGACGAGGTACACTTCCATGCCAGGACGCCAAGACCTTCATCCAACTCTATTGAAAATTAAGTAGGGACTGCGAGCCCTCTCCTGGAGTGAAGGCTGAGGCGGCCGAGCGACGGAGTGTGCTAAGGAAAACGTTTACGAAAAAACACTCCACATCAATGAGAAGTGCCCAAAGTAATACGTAACAGGGATTGGCTCGTCTTTTTCAATATCTAATCTGGCATCAACATATAAAACGCACAATCCAGCAGGAACTACACCCACCAGCTTGAGAAAGAACCGAGGAACGGTCGAAACCGGTCGCAACGACACGAGGAAGGCGCCATGCATACTTCAAGAAAACACTGCAGTAAAGGGGTCTAATGACAAACGCCACACACACTCAACTTCAACTCATAATGCCCAAAGCCCGGACCAGTTTTACGAGGAATTCTTCACGTGAGGACGCCTATGCCATTCCTGCCCTCTGTGAAACTAAGTAGGGACTGCGAGCCCTCTCCAGGAAGGACGGCGGATGCGGCCAAGCGTGGTAGGAAACCGACGGGAAAGGTTCTACAGACACCCACAACAATAGAATCTACAGAAAACACCAACAACCAGTATCTAATGAAATCCACTAAGCCATAGTAAACACCGAGTTCGACGAGGTACACTTCCATGCCAGACCCAAGACCTTCATCCAACTCTATTGGAAAATTAAGTAGGGACTGCGAGCCCTCTCCTGGAGAGAAGGCTGAGGCGGCCGAGCGGACGGAGTGTGCTAAGGAGAAACGTGTTTAACGAAAAAACACCCACAACCAATGAGAAGTGCCCAAAGTAATACGTAACAGGGATTGCTCGTCTTTTTCAAATCTAATCTGGCATTCAACATATATAAACGCACATCCAGCCAGGAACTACACCCACCAGCTTGAGAATGACCGAGGAACGGTCGAAACCGTCGCAACGACACGAGGAAGGCGCCATGCATTCATTCAAGAAAACACTGCAGTAAAGGGGTCTAATGACAAACGCCACACACACTCAACTTCAACTCATAATGCCCATAGCCCGACCAGGTTCTTACGAGGAATTCTTCTACGTGAGGACGCCTATGCCAATCCTGCCCTCTGTGAAACAAAGTAGGGACTGCGAGCCCTCTCCAGGAAGGACGGCGGATGCGGCCAAGCGTGTTAGGAAACCGACGGGAAAGGTTCTACAGACACCCACAACAATAGAATCTACAGAAAACACCAACAACCATACTAATGAAATCCCACTAAGCCCAGAGTAAACACCGAGTTCGACGAGGTACACTTCCATGCCCAGGACGCCAAGACCTTCATCCAACTCTATTGGAAAATATGTAGGGACTGCGAGCCCTCTCCTGGAGTGAAGGCTGAGGCGGCCGAGCGACGGAGTGTGCTAAGGAGAAAACGTGTTTAACGAAAAAAACACCCACAACCAATGAGAAGTGCCCAAAGTAATACGTAACAGGGATTGGCTCGTCTTTTCAATATATATATATATATATATATATAGTTCAATGTACATAAAGAAACATAGAGAAATTAAAAGCACACACATACAGTCTCTAATTTTTGGTTGAACCGTCTTCAGGAGAGATAAGGGAGGGAAACCAAGCGCACTGGTTCAGAGACGGTTGGAGACCAATCCGATTATAATATATATATATATATAAATGTATAAAATTAAATATTTATATTATATAATTGGGATTTGGTCAATTTTCTAGGTTCGATTTTCAAACAGGTTTGAAAAAACACCAAACTTACAATTTGAATATATATATTCACCAGATTGGAGCTGGGATAAAAGAAGGAGATTTGAGAATTAGGAGGGTTGTGAAACGAAGATGGTCAGGCCCAGCCCCTGGTCACCTTCTCCTCCTCTTTCGTATGTCCCTGTATAAAGCCTCGTGAAGGCCGAAAGTCGGAGTTGAGTGTTAGAGGCTATTGGTGGCGCTTAATCACTCCATTACTACCCCAACCACTGTGTTAGATGAATGGTAAATGCCACAGAGTTCTTGATAACGTCAAAATAAGAAGGTCGTTTAGCAAAAAGTAAAAAATATCAGAAATCCTAAATTTAAAAAAAAAATTAGTTATATAAAAACAGTATTATATATTTTAATCAATTCTCTGTTTTTAGGTACAATTAATAAAAAGAATTGTATAACAACATGCATTCAAATGTTTACATTAATTAAAACAAATTTATAGACAGAATAAGTTAAAAAACTCTATTTGAAACAGTGACATGTTATAAATATCATTTCCAGCAAAACAGTAGATTATCTCTTAAAATTGTCGCTAGTTAGTATTTTGTGTCAGCTTTGTTCATACAGGAACATTTAATCACAATTGTATTCAGGAAGGAGAAAGCATGATTAAATGCTGACTTAGTAACGTACCTCACCAACAAACCGATAAATAATTTCTAAAATAAAGCCCCCCCATATACAAGGTTTGAATTCACCATTTCCACATTTCGGATTAGCTTGCTATAAACATATATATATAAGGCATTGAGAACAAAGAGTTAGTCAATTATGATGAGTACATTATGAATAATTAAAACCAATTGTTTGTAATATTAAACAATTATGTAACGGCTTTCCTTTTCTGATATAAACAGTATACTAGAGGACTCACTAATTCATCAAATGCACAACTTGCTAAATTATATTCTCATTCACTACAATGGCCTCCTGCAAATATCTCATTAAACCACCTTCATCTCATTTCTATTCAAAACAGACCTGTACTTGCAGAAATTAACATAAAAACAAATTATATTTACTGCTCATATTTAAAACATTATTATTAATCTATGTAGGAAAGGTATATATTTTCACAAAAAAAAACAAGATATCATAAAACTAGAGTTTTGAACGTATATACATATACATATATAAAATATAATATATATAATATATATATATATATATATATATAGATATATATCTCTTTCTTCTCCCTTTTATTTTCTTTCTTTCTACTCTCCTGAAGACGGCAAGACGCCGAAATTATCGAGATTCGTGAGTGTTCGACCTTTTTCTTGTGTTCTCTAGCTGTAACTTTAATTATATATATATATATATATAAATTATATATATATATATATATATAATATATATATATACAATGATCAAACAACAATAAGAAATGGGAAAACAAGACTAAGATCTTTCAACCGTAACTGAGTTGGTTTTTGACTCTGACGAAGACCGCTTGTTACGGTTGAAAGATCTTAGTCTTGTTTTCACCATTTCTTATTGTGGTTTGATCATTGATTGTTGTTTCACGTGTTTATGTGAAATCTTTATATATATATATATATATATATATATATATATATAATCAAACCACAATATAAAGTATGGAAAAAAGACTAAGATCTTTCAACTGTAACTAGCGCTCTTCGTCAGAGACAAAAACCCAATTGCGTCAGGAGAAAGTTTATGTCCACTGGTGGACATAAAACTTACAAATTCATCACTATAAGCACTATCTGACGAAGACCGCTTGTTACAGTTGAAAGATCTTAGTCTTTTTTCCCTATTTCATATTGTGGTTTGGTTATTGTTGTTTCACGTTTTTATGTGAAACCTTGTTATATATATACTAAATAATCACAATAAACGTGTGATGAAAACTAATGAAAGTATAAGCCACAAGGAAATTAGATATTTTAGTTGAGGCTATTGTCAAGCAAAGTGGACCTCATGATATTTTAAAACCTAACAATATGAGCTCTAATCGAACTCATGATTCTCCTTGTGACCTAGGTTTACTTGTAACCTCACCCCCCCCCCCCCCCCCCCCCACATAATTGTTTGTTTTTTCTTTTTAGCTTGTAATTTTAAAAGTTTTTATATTTTAACATATGCTTATATTATTTACTCATGTCTTGTTTATTGTAACCAAGCTGTAACCTCTTTTGTTATCAATCTTTAGCTGCTCTCTGATGACATAAATTTGAAAGGTCTCAGAGCACATTTTCTGTGTTTTTTACTCTTTCTTGTGACTTATACTTTCATATATATATATATAAAGATTTCACATAAACACGTGAAATAACAATCAATTTTTAAACCACAATAAGAAATGGGAAAACAAGACTAAGATCTTTCAACCGTAACAAGCGGTCTTCGTCAGAGTCAAAAACTCAACCCAGTTGGGTTTTTGACCCTGACGAAGACCGCTTGTTATGGTTGAAAGATCTTAGTCTTGTTTTCCCATTTCTTATTGTGGTTTGAATATATATATATATAGTCTAATTGGTGATTACAATGGTGAATACACCATTCTTATATTAAAAAGGATAAATAAGCTTAAAAAGGAAATTACATATATTTCATTCATTACTTGTACAATTTGTTATAGTATGGTATTTACTCAAATTGGTTAATTCAAAAATTACGTCCGCACACAAAAAAAAACTGAAGATTACACTATATTTCTGATTACACTAAAAAATAATGTTTGGTACAATTTGATATCAAATAAAAATATTGGGGAAATTCAAAGATGACGTTTCCACACAGAAAAAAAAAGTTTAATATGAAAACTAACAACGTGTTTGGAAAACTTAGTGCTCTTCTTCACTTTTGTATATGTGCAGACGTATTTTTTGGAATTGTATAATATGAGTGAATACCACACTGTAACAGATTGCACAAGTAATGAATGAAATATAAATGATTATTTGAGTTAATTTCCGAAATGGGCTTTAACTTTTCCTTCAATTAAAAAAAACATCTTGATTATTATATTTTTAGTTTAGTTACTTGAGAAGGAAAGTAATAATATTATTTTGACTGTTTTTGGTTACAATTTTCAGAGTTTATTTAAAATATATAACTCACAAACTTGGTGACGGACTTCATTTTACATGACAAACCATTTCAGATCCGGAAATAAATGATTCCGATTCAGAGCCCTTAGCTAAATGTGAAGATTTATTTTCGTCGTTCATAGTTTTAAACTCAATAATATTGGCCACTTTTCACCAATAATAAATAAACTTATTGTAGGGTAAAAAGTTAATGAAATGGTCTCCACATATAAAAAATACACTTAGTAAATACCACATAATAAGTGATTGCACTACGTTAGAAATAAACTTATTTTTAAATCTATTTTATAATCAATGCAAGATTATGCTCGTAGTTTCTCTAACATTATTAATGTATGTCACTAATTGAAATGTAAATTCAAAATGTAAAAGTTGTCTAATATGAACGTTATTCTTTACTTGAGTAAGTCGTTAGAATTCTGATTTAAATTTAATCCCAATGGGAGCTGAAAGCTGTAAAAATATATTTATGTTTTTAAAGAGCGTATCCATGTCTGAAAAGAAGAGAGGAAAAAAGCTCTATATTTGTTGGCTGTGGATGATAACTTACTTATAAAGTAAGAGGTGTAAATGGAACATCAGGAATGTTGCCAAAAGCACGTATTACAGTCAGAAAATGTAGGGGGCTTTGAACCTTTTGAAGGAAAACTTAAAGCATAGTAGCAACAGCAGCAAATCCCCATGTCAAACTCTTTACTACCCTTCTATTGAACGGTCTGCAATCGACTTTACTACAAGTAAACTTACTATCAGGCTCAGAATGAATCTGTTCAACTCATAGATTTATTCTAAAAGGTTTAGAATTATTTTTCTAAAATCAATTCATTAATTTAAAGATAATATTAAGCGATAAAAATTAAATAAATTAACGTTGTTTTAAACGTATAAGCACATACTACGTTTTGATGTTAAAATACAACTTTTACAAAGAAAAGAAATCTAGAGTCATCTACACTAAACTTTACTATAAGTGAACGAAATATCAACTTCTTGAACACTTGAAGAATTAGCTAAAATTAGCATCCTTAGTATTAGTATCTATCATTATGTACAGCTCGTACTTTCCTCACAAGCTTACAAATTTAATCATATGTCAGAATTTTTACATTTTATTAAAAAATAATTCCAGTTGCTTTAAAAATCTGATGATTTTTCAGTTATTACTTTTGTTACTTCTAACAAAAGCTACCAGTATGGGCTGGTTATGGGAGCCTCTAAAGTCTCCTGTTGGCTAACTGTCACTTGTACTAACATACTCGTAAATAGACTGGAAGGGGTGGTATCTAATTGTCTCTACTCTGAGATCCCGTAAGGAGCCCGAACCTCTATCAGTTCAAGGCCCGTTTGTGTTCTCTAGCTCCCCTGGATGCTAAACAGGTATATTCCAGGGAAGTTACTGCTTCTCATACAGCGGCCTCAAGGGTCTACCCAATTTGGATGAGAACTAACAGCCCCTACGAGTCAAACCTCAGTTGGAGGGATGGAGTGAGGATCTCTCCATGCTCCCCCGCCACCCGCAGTACCGACTTATTTTAAGAGTTTTGAATCAAACTCCAGACTAAACATCCTATTGAACCTGCTCAGCTACAGGTAATATCAATGGCCTTTTTTACATCTGGTTCAGAGGGGCATAAGTTGGCTGATACATATATAATAAGCCAATGCAGCCTGAGGATATCGCTGCATGGCCCCACTAGTGACGGTAATTTTAAAACGACAAAAAGGTATGAATAAACACAAAATGAACTGATCTAAAGCTTTGGGGAGTGCATAACAGACTGGAAAGAACTACTTTTATATGAGCCCACACTGTTGGTTGGCTCACATACAGTGTACTGTGTATGTGTACGTACATACTGTGCGGTGCGTACGCTTTTATCTCGTATGTGGACGTTAGCTGTAAATCGGTACATGACTCAGTTACCAAGTCTTCATTCTAACGAAATTTACTTGTCCTGCCAGTGTCTGCACGGTCAGTGATACGCTTTGCGAGTTACAGGGCAGTCACATCTTACCCTATCGGTGGCTGGGAAATACCTCCCCCTTGATTAGAGGATACTGACATAACACCAAACGAGAAAATAAAACCCTTCAATATTCAAATATGGCAATATATTGTGATTTATAGTCAATAAAAAAACTTAATAAAATAAAAAAATCTACATATTTCTTTATTCCGTTATTTAACTTTAACAATTTGATATTAACTGTTCAAGTTAATTTACCTCATGAGCAATAAATAGTGCAATATTTATTTTTATGACTGTACGATAAATTAAATACACTTTCATTTTTTAAGTGAATTTATTGCGTTGTCATTTACGTAAGACCCTTGAGTTTGCCGTTATGATGGTAACAATGAAGGCTTGATAAGGCTGCCTTTACCCTTCAGGGGAGTTAATGCGTCCGGAATGTCTTTGTAATAATTCAGTTCTCAATGGAATATTCTATGCAAATTGAAGAATTTTGTTAAACTTTCAGCAGATAGATTAAATTTGATTAAAATTCGTTTACCTTTTACGATTTTATTATCAATTTTATGAAACTAATCATCTTTATATGTGATTGAATTTCTTTTTTAATGTAACGCATAAATTAAACAAAGTAAAAGCTTGTTTTATTAGAAAATAAAATATATGTTTTATATCTCAAATTCTGTTATTCATTAAATGCGAGTACAACATTAAAACATTAAACTGAGATACGTTCCTAATAATGTCAGAAAATTATTCAATAATAACCTTTAAAACTGAATATTCCTATTGTTTTGTTGTTGTTGTTTTTTTTGTGGAAAATGGAAACAAACTCTGTACTAATGTACCCAGAAAGCAAGTAAATACTTCGGCCTCCTCACTGTTTGATACCAGATACTCATATAAAAGCACTTTGCTTTAACATGGCCAATAACAAAACAATATTTTAATGTTAATTAAAAAAAAATACCATTGGCATTCAAATATCCAACTTATTATTCCTTTATCTTATTAAAAACTGAATTTTTTAGTTCAATATAAGTAATTTATTACGAGTATTTTCTTTTTACATTACATACTAATCACAAATAATGTGATCATAAACTTCAAAATCTAATAAAATGATAATTTATATTTTTTTTGATTTATTATCTCTTTGAAGTACAACCAAAAAAATTGACAGTATAATTCATTACCCAAACACTTTTTCAATTATTAATAAATTATTTAACTGAGAAGCGGCGAATTCATTTCAATTTATTTAATGATTCCATTAAATAATATATTTTAACGACTGTCTGGAATTGAATATATTGGTTATGATTTGTTTTTGACCGTATTATTAGCAAATTCATTTTTTTAATAAAAGTCTTTAATTTTATGCTAATCTTACTTTTTTTTATTTCATTTTTGAATTACAGTCAATCAACAGAAATATATCTTGCAAATAATTTGCTAATTCTTGTAAACAAACATGCCAATTACATTTTTATTTAATTGGCATTATATAGTACAATAATTATAAAATCAATTTACGAAATGATGTTTAATATTTTTAATAATAGACACGAAACATGTGGGTAAAGTTGAGTGGGAACCGCTTTCAATTTTTTCGTCTGAATATATAATATATATATAATAGTATTTCATTATTTATTTTTTACTATTCTATTTTTATTTTATTTAAATATCAGAATTTGTAATTATTGGTTTTAAAAATGAAAATTTAAATTACTTATAAATTGTCTTTCAAATATGAATACTTAAAGTTTCTGATGTGATAAACTATGAAATCGCTGAATTGTATTTTAATAAAGAATACATTGCTATATATATATGTTGGCTGCGTCTCTCCGTCAATTCACTTCTTCTCCTGAGGTCGACTGCCATTACGGTCGAACTATTGAAAAGCGAGTCTTTGTTATGTTTCTGTCTATTTGTCACAGGTTATTTTAAGTATATATATTGAAAAGCTGAGCAGATTCTGCATTCACGACTATTTTAAGTAGCTGTTCTTTTTTCCTAATTACACTTCTATGTTGCAGAGGCAATGCAAATAGCAGATTTCCCAGCGACATTTTCAGACAAAAAACATAGAAACATAAAAAAGTCGTGAATGCAGAATTTTCTCTGCTTTTCAACAATGTTTGCTTGGATGAAGATCTGCTGCCAACTTATACAACTATATATATCAATGATCAAACCAAATATGAAACGTCATGTATGACTCTGACGAAGACCACTTGTTGGTTGAATTATATATATATATATAAAATAAATTCAAAACGAAAAAAACACACAGAAAGACACAGACGTAACTCACATCGATATTTCGACCATCGTCATCATCAGGAGGTGTGAAGAGCGAAGAGTCCCGCAGGAAGGCAGGGCGGTGACTCACCGCCCGGCTGAGTCACCGTCCTGCCTTATCATGAGTCATTGGACCCCCTTCCAAGATTAGCCAAACAACTTGATTTTAATATAGTGTTTTCTAATCGTAATACTGTGGGTAATATGTTAATAAAAAACTCTCCCAGCGAATTGGAGTCCGGTAGTATTTATAAAATTCCGTGCAAAAATTGCCATAAAATTTATATTGGTCAAACTGGTAAATCATTAAAGACACGTGTAAAACAACACCAATACAACGTAAGTAGACAGGAAAAAAATAGTGCCTTATTCTTGCATATAAAAAATGAAAATCATCATATTGATTGGACAGGAGCTAAATTTATTACCTATGAAAAATCAATGTTGTTAAGAAATATTATTGAATCGTTTCTAATTAAATTTAATAGATCAAATATTATAAACATTAGTAACGGTCTCATCAAACTTGATGCTTTCGTTACGAGGGCAATAGCCTCTTCTAAGAGGGTTGACAGCAAGCGGATAGTTTTTTACTCTTTCTTACTGTACTCCTTTGTTTCCCCAAACATCCCTTTCTGGACATTAGTCCTTTCCTGCGCTTTCACCCTTTTAAAATACCACTCTTCCCTCCCTCTCTTCTCAACTCCTCACCAGATGTTCTCTGCATCTAGTGTTTCAGTTGGGTTTTTGACTCTGACGAAGACCGCTTGTTACGGTTGAAATATCTTAGTCTTGTTTTCCCATTTCATATTGTGATTTGATCATTGATTGTTATTTCACGTGTTTATAGGAAATCTGTTATATATATATATATATAGGTGTTTTATCTAATCGGGATTCGGTCAAATTTTCTAGTTTCAAAAATCATACTCTCATTGCCTTCAAAGGCAATGAGAGTTTTTTTTTGAAACTAGAAAATTTGACCGACTCCTTATTAGATAACACATTTATTCTATCAAACGGTTGATATATTGTTGAATCTGTTATATATAGCTGAGGGAGAGGTTTGTTGCATGAAGATGTATGGAGGAATATGGATTGAAGATTGAACGGGACAGGTAGACAGAAAAGCCAGTTAATTAAGCCCTATAGAAATGAAATGTTCCCAGGACAGCTCTATTTATTTTCCTTTTAACTGGTGCTTTTTTTTTTATTTAGAGCCTTTCCCATTTGAAAGATCTTGTGTACACGAAAGAAGGAAAAAAACATTTCCTTTTTCACTCAGAAATTCCTGGTTTGATGTCTCATCATTAAAATTATACAAACTCTGAAGAAGAATCTGGTGTCAGTTTTAAAGTTTAAATAAAACATTAAAATTCTATATTTGTATTATTATATTTTTTTTTCTAGACAATAGTAAATTCAAAAATAAAAATGTTAGAGAGGATTGTACTCAGTTACTTTAGAAGTAAGTTATCATCAATCAACTTGATAATCAATTTAATTTTGCAATGTACTATGGTCACATGTAATCCTATAATATTGGAACTATCATTTTATCATTATTCAAAAAGGAATCTTTGTTCTAATTCTCTAGAACAATCCGACAAGTTGTTACATATGAAACTTTTCAATTTGTTATTTTCTTTATAATAATTCATTTTCTTATATTTGAATAAAGAAAATGTGAATAAAATATATTACATTCAGATAATAAAATATTTACAATAGGAAACGATAATTTTAGTGTTCTGTAATCACCAAAAGATTAGATTAGTAATACTAATACTAATCTACTTTTCGTTTGAAAAGTAGTTCTAATTTCAAGTAAAGCACGATAACAAACCTTATCTATCTTTCAATATTATGAAAAACAGACATTTTATTATATTATATTGTTTATAGAATAAACCAAAAAAAATGTTCATGTGTACTGTGAAAACCAAAAATTTCCATTAAATAAATTAATTTAAGAATTATCCTTAAAGTACGACTATAGTCATATTATAAATTTTTATACTAATTGAAATTAATATTATTTTATTATGTGACTATGTAGTCATAAAATATACATTTATTGATAGTATATAGCATATACTATTATAACGAGTATTATATATTGAAATTGAGACCATAGTTCAAAAGATGCTCCTAAACGAAAATAACTGGTCAAAAGCTGCAAACTTTGTAGAGGCGGTTCTTCATCATAAGAAGAACGAAAGTGGTGTGATGCAAGGGCAATGATTGAACGAATGGGGACAAGAAGGTGAATCCTACTCAAAAGGACTGAGGCACCGGCACGAAGTAATGTGCAAACGGTTTCCGTGTCGGGTATTGCCAGGAAATAGGATGTGGTTTTTTAGTGGGTCGGGACCCCCAACCCCACATACCCTAAGCAAGACGTCTTGCTAAGGGATCTGATGAACAGATTTTTCCACATCCTACGTCGAAAAAAAAATGTTTAAATTAGTAAAATATTTTTTTTTATTTGCTATTGTTTATAGAATAAACCAAAAAAAAATGTTCATGTGTACTGTGAAAACCAAAAATTACCATTAAATAAATTAATTTAAGAATTATCCTTAAAGTACGACTATAGTCATATTACACATTTTTATACTAATTAAAATTAATATTATTTTATTATGTGACCATGTAGTCATAAAATATACATTTATTGATAGTATATAGCATGTACTATTATAACGAGTATTATTATTATTATTATTATATATTACATTATGAAATGGGAAAACAAGACTGAGATCTTTCAACCGTAATAAGCGGTCTTCGTCTAAGTCAAAAACCCTGTGTTATAAGACGAAGACCGCTTGTTACAGTTGAAAGATCTTAGTCTTGTTTTCCCAGTTCATATTTTGGTTTGATCATTGATTGTTATTTCACGTGTTTATGTGAAATTTTTTTATATATTACATATGTATTAGTAAAATTCATAAAAAGGTCAAAAAGTATAAAGAAATCCGGATAGAAATAGAAGGAATTCGAGTTTGATATATAATAATATATAATATAATACAGTATTATTAACCGATTTAAATTAATATAATGTTAATATTAATATAAAATAATATAATTATTAATTTAAAGTGAATAACCGTGTTAACGAATATTTAATACAATGTTAAAGTATGGTTAATGTTTGTAATTAATTTAAATTTTTATATAATATTGATAAAATAAATTGTATGAACAGAAATGTATGACGTGGTTAGTAGGAAAAAAAGCTTGATGAAGAACATAATCTTTTGTAAGAGATTGATCATACGTTATTTAACGTTCCCCATGGGAAAAAAATTTTTGTTTGGAAATATATATAATAAATAGGTAAGTTATAAATGAGCACAACTGATACTGTTTTTATATAATCTTGAGATAATCTGTCGATTAAATATTTTTTTTTTCGAAAAAAAAAGTGTTACTGAATAAATTGAAATACTCTGAAAAAAAAAACAATATCATTTTAATAGGATTATCAAATCGGGGAATTAATACTAGATGGAATTGATTGTATTGGAAGAAGTAAAAAAAAATAAGCTATTATTGGAGGATTAGCGGAATGAAAACTTGTTGATTGAAAAACAGTAGGCCTTCGATGGAAGGATCAATTGGAATGCTCAAGTGAAAGCTGCTCTCTCTGGCTTTAATAGATTAGTTCAGAGGGTTGTTGTAGGGTTCAATTGTAACCAATCGACGAGGTCTTTTGATTGATCCACCAATGTGTTGGTGTTCACAGCACTTCGTTTTTACCAAAGATTCAAATTAATAATATGCATTTGCTGTTGTCCACTTAGGATTATTTTCTGTTTATTAAAAATTATATACGTATATCAAGAATAGCACTAAAGCATTAAAGTTTGCTTGGTTGGACGATGACACAATAAGATAATGATAATAATATGATTACAACTGAGGCCACTTTACTTTCTCTTATTTTATTGTTTTTATTTAGTATATTCAATTCTCAGTGAATATTTTTTCTAATCGTTAAATTCTGCGCTATTGTAGATAAACGTTTTAAAAATATTTTTTATTAGAGCAATTAAAATTACAAGATATTATTTTTTTTATGCTTTCCTCATGGGTAGTAAACCCTACCATGAGGGAGTTTATTTTCGTTAACCTGTTCCCATTTGATTACAGGTCTTCTCATACATTGTTATTGATATTTGAACTGCATATATGTCAGTTATAATTCATCGATTGGTTGATTGTTAACACTAAACAAGTCTCTTCTGTACTTGGTGATTATTTATGAAAACAGAAAAAAGAATTTTATGGTCTCTTCCCATTTTATGGTATAATTGTCGCTTTTGGTATCTTAAATAAAGGCTAAAATCTCTTAAAATCTTTAAATCTCTTTAAGTCGCTAGCCCAACTTAATCTTGAGTCCTTTTGTCACCGTTCAGAATAGAGATTCTTCAATAATATAACAGCAATTAGAGGTACTTATTGTAGTGGAGCAGAAATCGTTTTTATAGTTCATAGCTAAACATTAGCAAAATATTATACTAATCTGGTATTTATAGCTGTTTCATTGATCTGCAGAAATGTGTATTCATGAGAACGTTGTTAGTTTAAACATTATGTCGTTTTACTTTATTGTAGTTTTAGTATAGTTGATAAACTATAAATGATAACCGAAACTATTTTGTGTATTTAGTAGAGTAGTGATAGTTAAAAAATAAATTGTGGATTACAAAATAAAATCGTTCAGTGAACTTGTTTATTCTCTTGCTGCCATTGGCAGACCATAATCAGGAAATTAGAATAAGTCTGGAGGAAGTATGAAAGAATTAAAATAGCCAAACTTTTTAATGGAATATGTGTAAACGAATTTGACTGTATATGTTTAACATAAAGACGGGTCAAATTAAAATTAAATTTTACGTAAGTAACTGATGGAGAGGTTAGAAAATAAGTAAAACTCTCATTAAGACCTGTAAAGCATTTGTAACAAATAAAAGTAAATTTTAAAGGAAAACCTTTGCTTGAGATGCAAAGACAGAGATAATGAGTGAAAAACCATAAACTATAACAAAACCTGGCAATTTTCTGAGAACAATTGTGAATCTGTTCTAAATAATAGAAAGTACGATTCTATAAGATGAAATAAAACAACATTAAAACAATTCCTTTGATAAATAAACTATTTAGAAAGGAACAAAGCAAACATTGTTATGATTTCATAAATCAATGCATCAGACATCCAAAAGACAAAAGCGTGTATAACATTTATAATTAAAACCAACGTAACGAGAAAAATAATAGTGGCAACAAATCGTTTCTACTATTAATAAATTAATAAATACATTTTCTACTATTAATTAATAAAAGTAAAAATAAACTATAAAAACCAACATTAAAAGAATATTTACATTAAATCAAAGGATTAGAAAAAGCAAAACAGATATCAGAAATTAATATAATCAAATCAAAAATTAAATAAAATAAACAGAAAATTTTTTGTAATTATTAAAGGAAAAAGGTAATACCCTTCACGTACAACAAAACAACACATTAACATTTTCCAAGTTTTATTGGAATAATTAGATACCTATTACTTATTATAGGAAATATTACTTCGTAAAAATTTTTTTTTTGAACCCTATAGTATGGAAATGAAGTTTATATATGATTATTACAAAAAATTAGTAAATAATTGATGAAACTTTATTTTCAGGCTACTTGATATTATATTTAAAAATAGGAATTAAAGTATTGATTTAGTAAGCTACACAAGTGGCTTTTCTAATAAGAAATACCAATTCGAGAGCAAGATAATTGTGAATTTCCAAGAAAAAAAAGCTTCATTATAAACTTTGATACCTCATTAGCAAGTTCATATTTAATTTCTCAAAACTAGGATATTTTGCTTTATATTCATCTCCCAGTAACAAAGATGATTTCTTTTTTATGTTTTTACCGATGTTTTCTTATATATATCAATGATCAAACCACAATAAGAAATGGGAAAACAAGACTAAGATCTTTCAACCGTAACAAGCGGTCTTCGTCAGAGTCAAAAACCCAACTGGGTTTTTGACCAGTTGGGTTTTTGACTCTGACGAAGACCGCTTGTTACGGTTGAAAGATCTTAGTCTTGTTTTCCCATTTCTTATTGTGGTTTGATCATTGATTGTTGTTTCACGTGTTTATGTGAAATCTTTTTATCTTATATATATATATATATATAAAAGATTTCACATAAACACGTGAAACAACAATCAATGATTAAACCACAATAAGAATGGGAAAACAAGACTAAGATCTTTCAACCGTAACAAGCGGTCTTCGTCAGAGTCAAAAACCCAACTGACAGTTGGGTTTTTGACTCTGACGAAGACCGCTTGTTTCGGTTGAAAGATCTTAGTCTTGTTTTCCCATTCTTATTGTGGTTTAATCATATATATATATATATATATATATAAAGCAGATTCAATAATATATCGACCATTTGATAGAATAGGTGTATTCTCTAATCGGGATTTGGTCAATTTTCTAGGATAAAAAATCTAACTCTCGTTGCCAACGAAACGTTCTAAACGAAACTTTCTAAAACCGAAACGTTGGCAACGAGAGTTTGATTTTTTATCCTAGAAAATTGACCGAATCCCGATTAGAGAACACACCTATATATATATATATATATATTTACTTGATAAACGGAAAGACGATCCCAACTGGACACAATAACAGTTCAAAATTGAAGATAGGTAGCACAGAAAGTAAAAGAAACACACTTGGGTTACTAACCGTTGCGTCTACAAAGTGCTTTGTCTCCCTTTCTCTTTTCTCCTGAAGACAGATTACCCAAAAATTTAAGTCTGTAAGTGTGTTTCTTTTACTTTCTGTGCTACCTATCTTCAATTTTGAACTGTTTTATATATATATATATATATATATATATATATATATACAATTAAATAAAACTATTCCAGGAATTAAATATACTTACTAAATTCATAGAAATAACAGGCATAAAAGATTTTTCTTTTAGAACAGAGATATCACACGTTTCTACCTGATGATGATGCAGTCAAATATAGTAGTACATTTTTGTGATCTATTTTATGTATGTTCTTTCTGTGAGTTTAGTGCAATATATATACATTGTAAACAGGAAAACGATCCAAAAGGACAAAATACGTTTCACGGTAAAACACAGACACAAAAGAAAGGAACAAACACACATACTGTCTTTAATTTTCGGTTGAACCTTCATCAGGAGAGTTGAGATAGGGACATCAAGCGCACTTGTGAAGCGACAGTTGGGGATCAACCTCCAACGGTTGGAGACGGTTGATCTCCAACCATCACTTCGCAAGTGCCTATCTCAACTCTCCTGATGAAGGTTTAACTGAAAATTAGAGACAGTAAGTGTGTTTGTACCTTTGTTCTGTTTCTGTAATTTACCGTGAAACATATATACTCGTATATATGATCAAACCACAATATAAAATGGGAAAACAAGACTAAAATCTTTCACCCATAACAAGCGGTCTCTGTCAGAGTGAAAAACCCAACTGAAACACTAGATGCAGAAAACATCTGGTGAGGTGTTGAGAAGAGTGGGAGGGAAGAGTGGTATTTTAATCAGGTATAATCATAATAATTGATCAGTGGTTGAGATTAAATAATTTATAACATAACTACTGTTTGTGTTATAACATATGTGGCTATTCTTTTAGCCACATATATCTCCTTAGATGGTTATCAATAGTTGATGAACCATGCAACTTTGTTGTAGTAGTTATAGAAACAATTTAGTTCAAGGTTTTGACTATTTTCTTTAATTCTGAAGCCCCCGTCACAATCTATTTTTTCTATTTTTTTTTTTAATAGACGGACGAAGAGAAAACATTCAATGGCAAAATGAAACAAAAGATTAAATATTAATTTTATTAAATATTAATAAAACTCATGGGAAAATTACAAAAGCAGATGGAAATATTTAAAAACTTATATTGATGAATTAATCTTAAAACTGGAAAAGTCATATTTTTGAAATTTAAAAGTCAAATATTTTATAATTAAACCTAATAGAATGAAGGAGAATTTGTTGGACTTTCAATTTATTTGAAAATGAAAATCTAGATATGAAGTTAATTTTGAAGTTAATTGACTTCAAAAATTCAAAAGCATGGACAAACAAATTGAGAGCTTTAAGAAGATAACTTGACACGACTGATGACTATCAATTCCCTCCAAGTTTTCGTCCATGAAGGAAGTTCATTTCGGTTTATTTTCAAGTTTACAGCCAAGCTACTCACATGGCCAATTTATTTACTTCCTAATATTTTTTTCAAGATATTAATTTAGATTTGATAATATTAGTGAAGAAAATATATTACGTCTTCACTAAAAGGAATTTGTTTTGCGACGCGTTTCGAACACTTAGTGTTCATCATCAGGCATATCTAGAATATAAAGACAAAATATATAAAACATTTTGAAGTTATATAAAGTTGATAATAATAGTTGTTGAAATTCAATCTTCAAAATGTCATCATTCAAAAGATCATCTGATATGTGCATTGGTTTTATTATATATATTACCAGTAAACGTGTCTTTGGACGAAATTTCGGATATGTACATGGTATTCCAAATAGTCATTTGAAATTGTAGAATAGTAGGAAATATCATTATTACTACAGTAAATGCCTCTGTACACACTAATATTGTGTCAATGTTTCAGCTTGCTATGCCTTATGGTGGCTGAGTTTACTTATGACATATTTTGTACTTCAAAGTCCATAAATTCGCTTCTACATTGCATTTTCAATCCATTTAAAGCTTAGATTTTAAGTTAAACATACAAAAATCTACTGTCAATGTTTGAGCTCACTATGTATAATGGTGGGTGGCATGAGTTTACTTGTGACAAAATTTTTGCAGATCTAGAATCATGGATCATAATTATGGGGGATTTTAACCTTCAAATGATTGGAGATGATCAAACAAAATATGAGAGAATCTTGAATATATTAATATATCAATTAAATCCATTTTATTCAAAGAGACCACCTGAAGTGTAGATGATTTAAATCAGATAAACATTATTATTCAGATATGAACCCTACGCATCAAACCTGTATATCAAACCTGTACGCAATATCAGATGTAATATTTCAGCGTTACAAAATAGATATGCAAATTTTATGTTGCTATAAAACTTTGCGATTAAAGAAGAATGATTTCTGAAAAACAAGGAATTCTTCCCAGAAAATTTTTAGTACAATAAAACACAGAATTTTATCCTTCAATCGAACACAAGATCTAGAAGCAATGAACAGTATTGTTTCCTGAGTGTAGTTTAAGCAGTAACTTTCAAGGTATAATTAGATCTTTTTTGATTGTACGTCTCAGCTATCCTTTATCTAGACCTTGAAATACATGATACTTGTTATGTGGGTATTCAACCAATTATATTCAAATTTGTTATGAAGGAAATTCCAGAGCATATTCTTGCTGCAGGAACTAGAGATTGATATGTTGCTATACAACTGATTTGTGCGACACTGATAGTAGCAGTAAGTATTTTTAGTACAGAAGTGTATGAACAAAGCTCTGGATTACTGAAACTTGGAGCTAAATTTAACATATATAGTCTAATCAGACTAACACCCTCTCTGACTGTTGTGAGAGGCTTAGCTGATGACCCATTAGTTTTGAAAATCTAGCAATCTCTATACAAAGCTGAAGAGGGAATAAAGTTTTATGGAAGTGAAGCTGAGCACCTGGCAGCCTTTAGGGTAACAGTGTTGACAAAGGCTATATGGCTTTCAAATGTGAGAAGGGTTACAGTGAAAGCGACTTGAAACGGGGCCATCTCACTCCTCATAATGTTTCCTCGAGTCAGGCTTTCTACAGCCTGAGCAAGCCAGCCGGCCGGAAACGATAATTTTGAACCGTTTGAGGATCAAGCACACCCGGGTAACTCACAGTTTCCTCGCAACAAAGACAGGATGTTCTCTTTGCCTTAGATGTAGAGCAGTACTGACAGCGCCGCATATGCTAGTGGACTATTCCTATTTGTTGACAGACTAACAGAGACAATTCCATTAAATCTTGCTATGACTGAGGCACCTAACAGTTTTTTTTTATTCCGTGGAACCCAGGAGTTCCTTAACGGACTGTCTAGGGTTCCTTGAAAAACATTTAGTAAAACCATTTTTCTAAAAAATTTTTTTTGTGGATATGGATTTATTCTGTGTTTCGTGTGAATCATGAAACCGAATAATGTTTATATCTACATATACCCATAAGTAGAAGTGGTCAAAATTTTATTCATATTTAGGATGAATCAGTAGTCAGTTTTTAGAACTATCTGATTCCCGAATTTCCTGCTATTGCAAAAGTAGTACTTCACACATTGCTGCCATTTCCCACTACCTACTTATGTGAAACTGGATTTTCCCTTTAACCTGCCATAGAAACCAAATACCGAAGTAGACTTAATGCTGGGGCTAACTTGAGAAACAAACTCTCAACTATAAAGCCAAAAATTATTACAAAACAAACTCTGTGTTAAAATTGCTTGTAATTTTGTTCTATGTGTTATGCACTTGTGGAAATAAAAAAATTAAAATCTTTTAGTCTTGAATGTTTATTCTAAATACACATTGCAGTAATATTTCTTTTTTAATTGTTTTTAAACATACATACCATGAAAAAAAGGCATATGCAAATATTTATATTACGAGTATGATTGTATGAAATCATTAGAATCTGGGGTTCCCGGGAAAGTTACTGCAACCAAAAAGGGTTCCGCGTCGAAAAAAGTTTGAAAAACTGTGGTTTAAACTGATCCCATCCCCTAGCGGATTAAAAACATCATCCCTTTACGGTCTGTCTTTTTGTTTGATCGGTGATTCTACATTAAGAGTCCTAAATTTTGTCTAACTCAAGTGTATTTAGAGTAGGGATCTTTAACGAGTATCTGACATTGAACAGGTTTGGGACCGACGGCTTAACGTCCTCTCCAAGGGACGACGTAATCATACCTCCGCATGAATAAATCGAGGGTCAGGTGGGAATTGAACCCCGGTCCTATCAGTTCAGAGGCGAGTTTGTTAACCACTGAGCTAACATGGTCCTCCCACCTAACAATTAGTATTTTTAAGAATTAGTAACTTATCTTAAAACTAGTATATCCGCTATATGTATACTGGCATTGAGTAAATTCCTTTAAGAGTAACCGTATACTTAAGTCAGGTCTTATACAATCTTCATGACTTCTAGAGCTTGTTTTTTATTATGTTATATCAATTCTGCAGTTATTTTTATTATTTTTTTAAAAATATTAATGGTGTTTCTATCTAGACATCTTTCAAGGATTATAACGAAATGAATTCGCTTAAGCTTGCCTGTGAAGCAGGAAGAAAAAAAAATTACGCAAGCTAAAAATAATCGTCAGAAATTTTACTAAAATAGGAAAAAAGTTACCGGGTTATAATAAAGCTTGATAAGTACTCTTCTGCATAACGAATTCATCAAAGTTGTCATTAGACATCATAATTTAAAAAAGGTGACCTCAGCTGCATTCGCTTGTCCTGTAACGGATAGCATATGACTCAATTTTGAGTCAGTACACAAACTTGTTAGAATATAGAGTTGTATCGTTTGCATTGTTAGTTCCATAAAAAATTATAAGTTTAAGGAGTTTTCAGAAAAAATGTGAAACCATGCCAAAAAAAAAACAGAGTTAACTTTAAGAACTATTACATTCTGTAGAAAAACTTTGAATGAATCATAGGGTATAAAATGCTTACAATTTAAATGAAGCTATTCATATTAATTAAGCCAAAAATGTTTTTTATTGTTTTTATATCGCATACTCCATGTAGTATATTACATGCTGTATCAAATCTTATTTGATATTAAAGATACAGATTAATATTACATTAGACATTACATTACACTAATTTTAACATTAAAATATATATTATAAAAGTTTTTAAAAGTCTATTACGTGTACGAATTTTTTAAAGTTTTGATAGAGGTCACTGTTTTGTACTGTGATACTCGTACTATCAGATGGAGGCCAGTCATTTCTAGTAGTTATTGTCAATGCCATAAAACTTTGTCACTCTTGGTCTAGAATTGGGCAGCTGAACAGTGTATATGGTCCCAAGTCTGTGGTGATACACCATCACAGAACACCTATCATTGTCAATGATAATTAACCGTGATATTATTATTACCACTGAGGTTAGTATGATTTATATTATTAATATGGCAAACCGTGGTACTTCGTAAGATGAACTTGGAGTCGTTTTCTGACTTGTCAGAATGCGCTCCAACGACTCCAAGATCGTCTTACAAGGTATGACGGTTTGCCATATTAATAATACAGATAATGAATCTATTAAGGTAGGATTTAGGATCACAATGGCCTGAAAGAGCTTGTGCTATCAAGGTATAAAAGATCTATGTTGCAGATTTTCCTTTCTTTAACTGTGGGAAAGAACGACTTAGTAATGCAATTCTTTGAAAAATTTTATGTTTTTACAGTACAATGAGCAGTAGATTGGATATATATCAAGAATGATTTTGGATTTAAAAAATATCATTATTACTTACAGGTAGAAAAGAAAATCGATCAAAAATAAGTGTGCTTACTAATTGTGATAGACGGTTGTTCTATCGATCGCTTCTTAGGTTGTGTTTCAGTCATTCCTCCTCCTATCCGCTAATCCTTCCTATTATTACATTCCGCAAAATCTCTTTCAACAAACCTATGCAACGATTACAATAAATCACAGAATTTTTAAAAAGCATTTCCATTTGAAATTAGTTGAGGCACTTGTTGTCAGTGCTACTGTAAACAATATAGAAGAGTAATTAACAACAAAGTCAAAAACCAAATCATCCGTACAGCAAACTGTCTTCGTTGTTAACAACTCGCCAACAGAGATAAATTTCCGCATCATATCTGTTGGTGAATCTCAATTTATCTTCCACTAACTAATCAACTCAAGTGCTTTTCTCCAGTGTTTACATTAAAAATTATTTCCTACACTTTATCTAATATTCAATAGACAAATTCATTATACCAAATCAACTATTTTATTGTTAAAATTGAATATCTACTACAACTTAATTCTATTATTTAAATTTAATAAAATTAATTTTACAATGACAATAATGTAACTACTATTAAATTAATACCGAAAACAATATAAAAATTATCATAATATAAATATGTTCAACATAAACTTATTTGATGAAAAGTTGAGGATAACACACTTTTATGTTGAAGTAATTAAATTTGATAGTATCTGGTTTAGAACACTGTTTCTTTTGAAGAATTTCATCTTATTAAATAAAAAATTACCTGTTAATTCCACAACAAACTATTTTAAACAGCACAATATTTAATTTATCCATGTTAGAATTTTAAGGCTACTACATTAAATGATGTAGATAATCTTAACATCTGTGTGTTTTAGTAAACATAAATGGAATCTTTAAACTTTTTTAAAAAATTGTTAACATATTTAGTCAATACTATTATATTTAGATATAATATATTCAGATATATTTTGATTATTTATAGCTAAGAAAGAAACGTAAATTCTCAGAATATTTTCCTATAAAACAATTATTTGTGATATGAATGAAAAAAAAAATTTTGAAAATAGGTTTCCATTACATGTAAAATATAGTGATGAAAATGCTATTATAGCCCAATTATTTTTAGTAATATGTATTTTACATATTCCTAATATATATTTTTTACATTATTACACATATATATTATTATTATTATTATTATAATAATTTATATATATATATATATATATATATATATACGCAGTGACACATAAACAGAAACACAACAAAGACTCACTTTTCAATATTTCGACCGTAATGGCGGTCGAAATATTGAAAAGTGAGTCTTTGTTGTGTTTCTGTTTATGTGTCACTGCTTATTTTAATTGTTATTTGTCCTGCCGGACCGTTTTTCGTTTATCATGGTATATATATATATATATATATATATAATTAAAATTAACCGCAGTCTCGGTTAACAATAACAAGTTAACCTGGTTGATGTTATATTTTTTGTTTGTTTCATTTAGCTCTCTGATGATGTTGTAACGAAAGGCCTTAAAGAATTTTAATTAATATATATTTGTTTATTGCGGTGTTTAATTCATGTATTATATCAAGAGTTATTTTTGATTATTAATTTATATATATATATTATTGAATATGATCGCAGTTTCTGCGTTAACGACCTTTTTGTTAACTGATTCTAACCTCCTGGCTATTCTCCTTGTTGTAGTAGGTAAACTTAAAATCAGGTTCACCAATGACATTTCCAAGTAAAAGGGTCAAATTAAGAAAGAAAATTTAAAAACATGATCTAAATCTAACTTTGTTAGAATCAGTTAACAAAAAGGTCGTTAACGCAGAAACTGCGATCATATTCAATAAAATATGCTTGAGAGAAGATCTGCTGCCAATATATACCAAAATATATATATATATATATATATATATAATTATAGGTGTGTTCTCTAATCGGGGTTCGGTCAATTTTCCAGGATAAAAAATTAACCGAACCCCGATTAGAGAACACACCTATTCTATCAAACGGTCGATATATTATTGAATCTGTTATATATAATTATATTTAATAGAAAGAATTTACTTGATAATTTACTTTGAAAAACAATTTAATTTAATTTACTTGAAAGAACAAACTTTGATAATTACAGTGAAGCTATTAGTTGTCATAATAATGATTCATAATTAGTATTTGTATATTATTTTTTATACAAAGAAATTTTTTATTTGAATATACAAATTGTTTAAATATTTAATATAATAATAAGATATTATTTATACGTACATACATAATTTGTTTTCTTTTGGTGAGTTTGGTTAGTTTTAATCATTTTCAGTTTCTACCACACTTCATCTTTCTTGTTTAAATTTGTTATTGTTTAAACGGTTGCATTCTGTAGTTCATTCCCGTTTCTACGTTTCACTGCATAGAAATATATCTCATTGACTTCTCTTCTTTGATATTTATAAATTTATTATTGAACAAGTATTTGCATTATTTATAAATAAACTTAATGGTACAATAAATAGTATATCTTTATATATGAAATATAAAGTTTGTCTCTCTCTGTCTGCTATAGAAATAAAACTGGAGAACATTTAAATACAAAGAAACATATAGATCTTATATAACTTTTTTCGGGAGAACTAACTATGGTATTTTGATTTTAATCAGGGTCCTTTTTTAGGATCGATCACCTATAACCAAAACGCCGGGGCATAATCTACCACCAGGGTGACGCCGGGTGGATCAGCCAGTTATAGATGAACCTAAAAATGAACACTACGCACATGCTTTCATAATGAAATGCTGTTTGCATAGTGACATATGAGTAATAATTAAGTACTTATTTTGTTTAATGAGTATATATCTCACGCAGTGGGGTAGTAATGGAGTGATTAAGCGCCTCTAATAGGCTCTAACACTCAACTCCGACTTTCGGCCTTCCCGAGGCAACCCCGTTAACCTGCTATATGCAGGGACAAACGAAAGAGGAGGAGAAGGTGATCAGGGGCTGGGACTGACCACCTTCGTTTCACATCCTCCCTAATCCCCAAATCCCCTCCTTTTATCCCAGCCCCAATCTAAGGTGTTATGCGATCCGTGTCTGTAGGATGGATGATACAGGGGTTTCTGTATTATGAACGGAGGATCAAGGGTACCAGGCGACCCACTTGAGTAAATAGCCTTACTCCGATATGCGGTGCTCTGCCGGAGCGGACAAAATACCACCGATAGAGTTTCAGGGATTTTCCCCTGTAAGGGAAAAGAAGTCTGGAGACCATCCTCCGGAAGCACAGAGGGTCCAAAAGCGCTAACTAGTGGGAACCTCCCACAAGTGCACCTGAGGACCCGAAGAAGACCATCCCGAAGAAGGAGAAAGGAAGTCTTTCTCCCGAAACATAGGGAGCCTGAATGGACATTATCAATGATGGTTTGTGCAGATTCTGCAAAGAGGAAGAAACACCGTTGCACACACTGATAACTTGTAAGGCAACTTTGCTGCAGAGAAGCAGGTGTTTCGGGACACTCAACAAACCATAGACAAACTTTTACCGCTGGAACCAGCAATAGTGCTGAGCTTCCTTGGAGGCGTTGAAGCTAACTGCTGGGGTACTTTAGTACAGAAGAGGGGAAGTGAAATAGTTTTTTTTAAGACGCAGTGCTACCCTCAAATAATAAAAATAAAAAATAAAAATAATCTCACGCATTGTTTAGATAAAACAACTCTCACGCAGTATATCTAGATAACTATAAAAATGTGAACACCATAATAATTCAGTGGTTAAGGATTAGAAGCAGTTTCTGTGGCAAATCCCAATGATCGTTATAAAACTCCCTTCAGTTAGTTATGATTGAAACGGAACAAGCAAAACTGATTATTTTTCTAGAAGTTTACTAAAACTTTAATTATTACTTTTTTGTTTGATATAAAACAATGATAATAAAACTTTTTTTTTTAGGCAGCTTATATCTGGAAGAGTTTTTTGATTAAAAAACAATTCAAATCTATAACAATAAGAGAAAAGTCAGAAAAATAAATTTATTTTTCATAGAGTTTTTTTAAGTCAATTACCATAATATTACGTCTTTGTTTATTACATTGGCTTTTAAAATTATACTTCTTAATGTTATTATGAGAGTGATCAGAATTCAAATGAAATATACTATGTATAACAATAACATCGTAATAATATACAAAACTGGAATAAATGTCTTCATTTATACTCTTTTACTATATAAAAAGAACTTAACTTATATTATGAGTCAATAGGTAAATCTACCTCATTGTCAACATCAAGATTGCATGATTTGCTGTTGGCAAATACGAGTAAATAAAAACCTAAATTTAGGATTCAGTTCAACATCAAAAATATTTGTACTACATTTTATTATGGATCTAACTTTCAATAAACCGAATATTTAATTTTATTTAAGAATGAAATGAAAAAATTGGGATAGGTCAGATTTTTTGCTAAAAAAAATCTTATGAAATTATGTGATTTCTAGACATGTTTTTTATTTTCTAGAGCAAGTACCAAGATGATCTTTATTAAGCTCTGTGAAGTTCCCGAAGAGTCATTGCAGTTGTAAATGATGTGCTGACAGAACCATCTACACAGCTTTGTACATCTTGAGTCTTGCGATGATCCTCGGCATTCCTGCTTAAATATTTTTGAATGGGCTTCATAGGAAGAAATTTGAGTGAGCTACTTGAGTGAACTACTTGAGTGTTGGGTCTTCCTTCTATACTCTCTTTTTAAATTAGCTTCATAGAAAGAAATCTGAGGGCCTCTTTGAGTCCTTGGTATTCCTGCTATACTCTCTTTTTAAATTAGTTTCATAGAAAGAAACTTGAGGGGGCTCCTTGAGTTCTGGGTCTCCCTACTGTACTCTCTTGTAAAGTAGTTTCATAGAAAGAAATCTGAGGGGGCTACTTGAGTCTTGGGTCTCACTGATATACTCTCTTTTTAAATTAGCTTCATAGAAAGAAATCTGAGGGCCCTCTTTGAGTCCTTGGTATTCCTGCTATACTCTCTTTTTAAATTAGTTTCATAGAAAGAAACTTGAGGGGGCTCCTTGAGTCTTGGGTCTCACTGTACTCTCATAAAGTAGTTTCATAGAAAGAAATCTGAGGGGGCTACTTGAGTCTTGGGTCTCACTGATATACTCTCTTTTTAAATAGCTTCATAGAAAGAAATCTGAGGGCACCTTTGAGTCCTTGGTATTCCTGCTATACTCTCTTTTTAAATTAGTTTCATAGAAAGAAACTTGAGGGGGCTCCTTGAGTTCTGGGTCTCCCTACTGTACTCTCATGTAAAGTAGTTTCATAGAAAGAAATCTGAGGGGGCTACTTGAGTCTTGGGTCTAACTGATATACTCTCTTTTTAAATTAGCTTCATAGAAAGAAATTAAGGGGCTCCTTGAGTTCTGGGTCCCCCTACTATACTCTCTTTTAAAGAAGCTTCAAAGGGAGAAACCAAAAACCAGGGCCTCCTGCAATTCTCTCTTTTTTAAGTGGATTAGAGAAAAATCTGAGTGGTCTAAGTTTGAGCGGTCAAGGTATTCTTCTAAAAATCTGTTCAGACCACCAACGAAAAATAAATATTTCTATTCACAATTCTAAGCAGTTCTAGATAGATGAACATGTTAAGTAAATCTTTTCTAAAGGTAAATAAATCAACCATGCAAAAGAGTCGCTTAGACAGTCTATGGTCTTAGAAGTGAAGGGTTACTAAATGATCAGTGGTAGTTTTAGTGAATAGTGGTCACGAGAAGAGGACAGGCTTCATGGGGACTTAGAGAATTGAGGGAGGCTGCCGACTGGATTAAGGGCCTAGACAAGGAGATTTGCATGGGTAGGTAGGCTTTTGTCTTTATTGATTGCACGTCGAGTGACGAACTGATCAAGGAATCTCCAACCCAAAACTTGTTGGATATCCACATTTCAGCTATATGGAATGCAACTTAGTCCATAATATTTATCAATAATATATATATATATATATATATTAGAAGGCCTCAGAGCTTATTTTTCTTCATTTTGATTTTTCCCCTACGGCATTTTGTCTCATATACATTTCTTAGGTCTTGCTGGTCTGAATACTGTGCGGTGACTGGCTGTTGGCTTGGCGAGTAGCTGGTGGTTGGTCACTTTGTAGCTATATATGTATATATACATATACATATATACATATATGTATGTATATATGTATACATATACATATATGTATATATACATCGAAAAAATATATATCCGCCTTGTTATTGTTTAGATGTTTGTTAAGTTTTTCGAGTCTTCAAAAATGTTTTCAGTTCAGAACTTTTCAATTCAAAAGTAGTAATAAAGTAGTAGAGTAGAAGTAAACCTTTTGAATAGAAATACGGTTGATCAATTTTCAAATTGAAGGTCCTGAACTGAAAAAATATTTTCGGAGACTTGAAAAACTTAACAAACAACTAGTCAAGAACAAGGCGGATATACCATTTTTAAATGTTTATATCCAAGAAGAATGCTTCCAACCTTTTCTAATATATATATATATATCAGTACCGCCCTGTCTTCCTGCGGGACTCTTCGCTCTTCACACCTCCTGATGACGACGATGGTCGAAATATCGATGTGAGTTATGTCTGTGTCTTTCTGTGTGTTTCCTTCGTTTTGAATTTATTTTATTTTTAAAAAATTCCGCTGGACCGTTTCTTTTAATTGTGGTATATATATACCATGTTAAACGAAAAAGGGTCCGGCAGGACAGATAACACTTAAAATAAACTGTGACACATAGACTGAAACATAACAAAGACTCACTTTTCAAAGTAGAGTCTTTGTTATGTTTCAGTCTATGTGTCACAGTTTATTTTAAGTGGTATAAATATACATATACATATAGATAGACACAGGAATAACTCACTTCTATATTTCGACCATCGTCGTCATCAGGAGGAGAACAGTCCCGCAAGGAAGGCAGAGCGGCGACTGAACACGAACGGTAGCAGCACAACCGTTAGTCAGTACCCCCACTACAACCACCCAGCGAGAAGGGAGGGGAATGAAGTGAAAAGCCAAATTAAAAAGTAAAAACGAATAAAAACATAATAATAACATAAAAAATTAAAATATCAAAAAAAACTTTTAAAATGATTATAATAACAATTAACGGTTGAGGTTGAGTCCAGGGGAAGAACGAGCAGCAAGCAAGCATACATATGCTTGCTATATATATATATATATATTTGTAAAAGTTGGAAGCAGTCCTTCATTTAAACATATATTGTTAAATAACGCCCCATATTTGGCTTGTATCTGCTTCTTACACAATTTCTCCAGTCCGGAATTCCTTCCTCGTCTCTTCATTAAAACTATAAAGTCTATCACCAATATTACTAGTAGTGACTAGTAATATTGGTGATAGACTTTATAGTTTTAATGAAAAGACGAGGAAGGAATTCCGAAAACTGGAGAAATTGTGTAAGAAGCAGATACAAGCCAAATATGGGGCGTTATTTAACAATATATATATATATATATATATATATATATATATATACATATATATAGTGGTTATAGCTACAAATTATAAACGAATGATAAGTTATATTATGCGACAGTCTAAGTAACGTAGATTATTACTTAACTCAACCGATTAAAAGAAAAATACTACTCAATTTATTAAAAAGTAATAAAAAAAAATCGATTAAAATTAAAAGCTGTTGAAATAAGAAATATATTGTTATATATATATTTTTTGTAATATGAATACTTAGAAAAGCAATTTTAAAACAATTAATTCCAATCATTAATTAATACAATGGTAAGTATGGTAAAAAAATAACTTCCAATACTTCGTTGAATTAGTCATAGAAAATGCTGGTTTAATGAGCCTACTATGTTATACATATAAGTATTAATGGTACGTGTATTTAGAGTTAAGGTGAATTGAAGGTCAATGTAGATATCTTTTGTTCTTCATTCACACTGAATGTATGTGTAAAAGTGTAGAAATCGTATCCGTTACGTCGCACGGAATGAATACAGTTGATAGATTGTCTCATGAGTAATCAATCATTAATTGTGTTGTACTTACTCATAATTGTAATAAATGGCTGCAATGCAGCCAATAATTTACATCGCTCTTTATGCTTTAAGCTATATGCTTCACTTGTATTAAGTCGTATAATTATATGGCTATCTCTATTTGGAATTATCATTTCATTCTTTTATGATATTTTAATCGCACAGACGTGAACAAATTTATTTCAAACCTGGTATTACAATATAGTGTCTATATTATTTTCATTAAAGTGGATACAACTAATTTGATATATAGTATGGACTTCACAGTCATATTAGTCTTACGTACTCTTGTATTTTAATATAGTTATGTAATTGGCTAGCGTAATTTTGAAGGTATTATATTTTACT
Organism: Hermatobates lingyangjiaoensis; assembly: GCA_026182355.1. Classification (NCBI taxonomy): domain Eukaryota; kingdom Metazoa; phylum Arthropoda; class Insecta; order Hemiptera; family Hermatobatidae; genus Hermatobates; species Hermatobates lingyangjiaoensis. The sequence goes on from JAPFBL010000253.1 coordinate 3,501,208, forward strand.
TATAATTTGTTTAATAAAATATATTAAATTACATAGAATATTATATTTATATAACTCTTGGAAGAAAGAAATTTATTTATATATTTAAATAGAAGAATATCAACTTTATAAATTGTTGAAGAAATTGTTAGAATAAAACTGTGGTTTTATAGAGGTATCACTGAGCAAAAAACAGACATACAGGTCTAGAACCACCATTTGGTATCTCCCTCAGCATAGCAACTTCTATATTTTTGATACTCTATATGGTTCATTTTAAGTACAGGGTCACAATTGATAGCTTCACGTTCACTCCGAGGGCCTGCTGGGTGCATTCAGGGTTTTGTTATCACTTATTTATTGACTAGAGTAAACAGAATTCCGCTATCAGAAGAACGTTTTATAAGAATGTTAATTTATTCTTATTCTTAGAATAAGAATTTGCACACGATTGCAAAGTCTCAGAGTTTTTGCTCTGGACAGATACGCCATAGAGGCGGACATCATGACTGGGTATGGTACGGGGGTCTGTGTGTATTCCACGCATACCATTTATTCCGAGCCACGCTCCAATTCCATTCAAACGATTCCAATATCCTGTCAGCGTCTGTTTTGAAATGATGGTAACTAAGTCTCAAGGGGAAACTCTATCTACTGCAGGAATTGTAGTGAGTGAGACGAAGTTTTTCTCACATGGTCAACTTTGCTCATAGTTTGCTTGCCCAAGAGTCAAAGGTTGCAACTCTTTGTTCCTTCGTGAACCTGAAGGACAGACAGCTAATGTGGTGTATACAGAAGCATTTGCTTAAGACTGTACTAATAATGATATTTTCTACTATTCTATAATTTCTAATGACATTTTTGGAATACCATGTATAATCGAATTTGTGACTCCGTCAAAGGCTGGTAAGTTTGCTAGTTGGCAATAGTTTAACAATAAAAAGAAGTAGGAGACTTAACATAACAGAAATCTATTCAGGTCGTCCATTAGTTGTAGAGGACTAAAGTTTGCATTTCTTTAGTAAGCAGCCAGTCAATTTCATTATTATGTATTTACTAATAGTAGAAGATTTAATGAATTTAGTCTCAACACAAACGAGTTATATTAAAGATAACAACGCGTTTTGAACACTTATGGTATCATTCAGATTGCTATTGAATAGCAATAGATCTCATACTGGGGGAAATGGATAAATCAATGGAGCCTCCATACATAGCTTTGTAGTTGGAGCCTTCTCTTTATCCATTTACACCAGTATGAGTAAAAAACACATTTACTGATTGCACAACTAACGAGTTAACAATAGATTCGTACTTATCACACATAGAATAGGTAGAAACCTGTAAATGCATACATTGGGAACAAACATAACCATATTTCACTCATAAACAAGTTTTCTCAAATCTATTGATAACATGGGTATGAATAATTCCTCAGCAAAGTTTATCAGGATATCCTGGTAAATTGAATTTCTGGTGGCTAGAATTTCTTGTTTAGTGTCATATATTTTTATATAATTTACACTATATTTTCAATCTCTTTCATTAAAGATTATGGTATTCAATAATTATTCATGGGCATCCATGATCTTAAACAGAGAAAAGTGTTTAGCGATTGATTCAGTGGGACATGGTGATAAAGTTTACTCATGCTGATAAAGTTTATATATGTTTATACAACTACATATTATTTTCAATCTCTTCCATTAAAGATTATGGTATTCAATAACTATCCAGGGACATCCATGTTTTTAAACAGAGAAAGGTGATATCGATTGATTCATTGGGTCATGGCATGCTGATAAAGGTCACATATGTTTATGTATCCACACATTATTTTCAATATCTTCCATTAAAGATTATGGTATTCAATAACTATCCATGGGCATCCATGATCTTAAAGAGAGAAAGGTGATAGCGATTGATTCATTGGGTATGGCATGTTGATAAATGTCTGGAATGGTTTATCAAATTGATGCTGCCCATGCGGCAAAACTTGGCCGCACGGCAGCTTCTGGCCACCAAAGACCAAAACTATTCAATGAATTTATCGTATTTGAGAAAATCCTGCATTGCCGTAACACTAATTAAAATGTTTGATGAAATTAATTATTTTTGTTGACAAACTATAAGGTCTATTTTAACTGAATGCAAAACTATTCAGGTTTTTTCATTTTAAAATATATTATTGCCTTTTTTTTATTGAGTAGACATTTGCAAGTGAAATAGAAATATAGATTTATTTTTGTTTTATTTAAGCGATACCCTCCAAAAATTCACCAGTTCAAAGGAACTGTGAATGCAATAAAAATCATTCGGTTATAGCCTTTGCTTTGGTTTAGGTCACGCTGGGGGCAAGCAATGTTGATAATAAAAGAAAAAAAAAACCTTCTTTTTTGTAAAAGAAATCGTAAATTGAAATCTGCTGGGAATAAGTAATATTTTGGAATAATATTTGAAATGGGAGAGGTGGTTAAGGGATGCTGGGGTGCGTGCGCGCGCAGGGGTGTCCCGGCGCTGAGGGCCAGTCGGGTCGAGTGCGTCGAGGTGTGATGCAGGTGGAGCTGAGATGAAAGCCGCGGTCGCGATGTGCATGGCCTCAGCGGCTGCCCTCGCGCTCCTCGCAATCCACCCTCCAGGTAGCCAATCACCGGCCTCCCTCATCAACCCTACTTCATATTCGCCTCCTATTCGTCTTTCAGGCTCCACACCTTCTTAATCACTCAATTCATATATGAGAAGACGAACCATTTTTAACACCATCAACAATTTCAATTTTTTTTTGTAACATAACTAAAAATTAAAAAGCTAATTGTAAATATATTAAGTTACAATACTTTAACTTGACAATAGACTTAAATCTTGTCAAGTTAAATTAAATCACTTTCTCTAGTGTACAACATAGCATACTCAACACATTTCTTCTTTATTTATATGTTCTATAACTTACTTAAAAAAAAAAATTATAAAAATTCTAACTGTCGAAAGTTATTTTGAAAGCTAAACTTTAAGGTACCTCAAATTATTTCATAATCATTTCAAGCTACATATGATTAATAAAGTTGAACGATTCTTAAATACCTTAAGCTCCAATGGTACGTCCTAAAACATTAAGCAATTGGTATTATTATTCTGAAATAACTTTACTTTTCCTTATAGAAGTTAAAATATTTAAAACTTCATTTTAACTAATCTGTTTGAATAAACAGTTGTCTTCTGAAAGAACAAATAATTTGTATATGTTGATTACATAAAATTAAGCTACTTGAAGGGTTTGTTTACTATATTTATTCTATTGATTGTATATATTATATATATATATATATATAACTTACATTTGATTTATGAATGGAAGAATCCCTTAGGCTTACATGAATTACATTAAAATATCCTAGACTCACATTGAAGTAGTTTTAAATACATAAAAATGTGCATTTCGTTCTAAATATGTTTTCTTTTTGCTCCCTCAAAAGTCAGACAACCATATCGGTACTCAATTACTGGGTAAAATCACCCAGTAATGTCTTATTCTCATATAATTTAATCTACCAGATTACTCGCAAACTAGATTAAACCTCAATGGCTGCTTTCTGCCCAGATCATCATACTCATCAAAAAACAATCATCATAAATCCATCAAAGTCATCTAAAACCATTTCTCATCAATATTTTTACAACTTTTTTTCTAAAATATACTAATTTTGTTTATAATTGATTCATCATTTTATCATTACAAAATAAAAAATAATTATCTGCATTGAGAGATGTTAAAATAATATTTAACATACAGACATTGACAAATTATAAATAATGATTTTGTATATTCATAAATACACGTTTGTAAATATAATTTATAATACCATTCATAATAAACTTCAACATTTAAAATATAAATAAAATGAGATGTGCCTATATACCTACGTATACCTGATGTACATACCTACGTATATGACGTGCCTACATTCTAATATAAATGAACAAAAAAAAATAAGTGAATGCCTCTTTTCGGGGTGGAATATTAATATATATATATATATATATATATATATATATATAGGTGTATAATATTTAATATTTAATTAATTAATTAATTAATTAATTTAAAATATTTTATATATATATATATATATAGTAAATAAATTGATAAGATTAAAAGGTATCTTTATTTAATCCAAATACATTAATTAAAAATATAATTCAAAAAATTTGTAGTTGTATACTATATGAATAGTTTCAAAGAATGTTTCCTGTTTATAAATAGTTCTCAAATTATTTGATTAGTAATAAGTTGGCCGATATTCGTATTATTTACCTATTTCATGAAGCCACGATCATATTTTGAAATTAGGTTACTGAAAGAAATAAACATTATATAAATAAACGTTTAGAAAACTAATAAAAAATATCTAAATACATATATTTAGAAGATAATAATGTTTAGTCATTTAAAGATCCATGGACAATTCTCTCTTATAATTGAGAAGATATACATAAAGTCAATTATCTGGATATTGATTGCAATTTAAGATAATGTTCGAAAATTAATTATAAACGCCTCCAGTGTACAGAATAAAGCGATATTCGCAGAGGATTAATAAGTTTACCTTTATAATCTAGGCTATCGTCTAATATCTGTATTAGGTATCTTAAAATTCTAAAGCAATCTTAAAATTCTGTACTACTTAAATAGATAAGAAAAAAATTTATTCTTTACTGCACCTTTTTTATGTTTTTAAATTATTTCCAAATGACATCTAATTAAATTGTTGATATGTTTTATTAAGTAGTTTAATGTCTAACTGTAATGTAATATATCAAATTACTTTTGATAAGTTATCGATACAGTTTAAAAATAACCCAGGAATATCATAATTTTATATAATTTAATCTACCAGATTACTCGCAAACTAGATTAAACCTCAATGGCTGCTTTCTGTATAGATCATCACCCTCATCAAAAAACAATCATCATAAATCCATCAAAGTCATCTAAAACCATTTCTCTTCAATATTTTTACAGCTTTTTCAAAAATATACTAATTGTATGATTTTTAGTTTTACAACTTTCATGAATATATAGAATCACTTATGCGTTTGTTTAAGGCAATGAACCATTTAAATATATTTATTTATGTATACTGGGACTTTGTGTTTAAAAAGTAGACCGCATACCATGCACATATATACGATGACAGCACACTCACAAACACACGCACACTCAAAAACAAACAAATACAAATATAATTAAATATCACACATTCCATTTAATGCTGCTTAGTTTATAAAGTATTGTATATTTTACTTTAGTTGCAACAACACTATCATAATCAACTAAGAACATTTTCTAATAGTAAACATATTAGTTGGTTGTGCGCATGTCTCAATGATACAATCTTCAAAATTGCTATGCTTCTGATAAACAACATCAAAACATGGAAAAGTTTATCAAATGAGTGAAAGTATGTGTTTTAACAGGTCTGATTGAATGATTATTTAAGTTAAATTTGTTGAATTATTCACTTTTTTGGATACCTGATATAGAAAAAAGAATTCTTACAAATTAGAATTAGAAAACTAACAATCGCATTAGTAAAACTAAAAAATGACATATTTAACATGACATGATTACATATATATATATATATATAATAACTAAAAGAAACGGTCCAGCGGACTTTTTAAAATAAAATAAATTCAAAACGAAGGAAACACATAGAAAGACACAGACATAACTTACATCGATATTTAGACCATCGTCGTCATCAGGAGGTGTGAAGAGCGAAGAGTCCCGCAGGAAGGGACTCTTCGCTCTTCACACCTCCTGATGACGACGATGGTCGAAATATCGATGTGAGTTATGTCTGTGTCTTTCTGTGTGTTTCCTTCGTTTTGAATGTATTTTATATATATATATATAAGAAAAGGGAAAACAAGACTAAGATCTTTCAACCGTAACAAGCGTCTTAGTCTTGTTTTCCGTTTTCTTATTGTGGTTTGATCATTGATTGTTATTTCACGTGTTTATGTGAAATCTTTATATACATACATATATATATATGCTATTATTTCTTGACCACAACTGTTGATGTAATTGTTGAATTTGAATTTTGAGGATAGTTTTCCGGTATGGATAAACTTCTTTATGCAAACGACTTGACGTATATTTACATCTTCAGAGCTCGAAATATTAAGGTTTTTAATTTTAAAATATATTAAATATTGGACATATGAAATTAATATCTACAAAGAAAAATAAAAACACAGAAAAAAAATATGCTCTGAGACCTTTCAAATTTATGTCATCAGAGAACAACATCAGGAATATAAATTTGAAAGGCTTCAGAGCATATTTTCTGTGTTTTTATTTTTTGTTGTTGCTTTTATTTTCATTTGCTTCCATCATGTGTTTATTGTAATTATTTAGTAAATACTGTCCATATTTATAGATTAAATATATTTATTGATTGTACTTATTTACACAATAAGCACTACTATTTTGTTTGTAGTTATTAAAATTGAAATTGTAAAATAGTAGTAATTATATTAAAAATATGTTCTAGCTCTGATTATGATGTAAATATACGTTGAAACGGTGGTATAAAGAATCTTATTAAAACCTGACCAATGTCCTCAAAATTCAAATTGAACGAATATATATATATATATATATATATATATATATATTATAATATATATATATGAATAAATTGAAATGGTCCGATCAAACAAGAAATACGATGACATAGAGGAATAAACAGTGAGAGTTACAAACTATACCCGTTTATTTCCACATTGGTTGTCAACAGAAGTGAAATTTGTTTCTGACTTTCAGAGTTCAGAAATCTTCAAGGAAAATAATTATACTAGCATTTATATTAATTTTCCACACTTTTAACACTTAGTTATTAAAATATTTCACTTTAGTAAATAAACACATGTAATTAGTAAAACAAAAACTCCACTAATAATCAACACATACTCTTCAAATTCAAAGCGACTTCATTTCTACAATAAAAGTTATCAGTGCAATATGACATCAAAAAATTTTCAGAAATAATAAGCTATGCTTGTTGTATTATTCGAGTTAGAAAAGAATTACTGATTACTCAATTCAAAATGGGAATGAAGTAATCAAGATTCTATAGCGCTGTTTATGACACTCAGTAGTGTGCTTGTGTACTGAATTTGTTTTTAATCGGAAAGTTCGATTTGAACCTCAAAACTTTACTAATCCTGATTAATTTTAATTGTATTCAGATTGTCTGTATTTCTGTAATATAATTTTATGTAGAAGATAAAATACTTTGAACAAAAAAAAAATAAAATCATTTTCTATCTATGAAAACTTTCTTTTCATAGAATTATGAAATTATTCTATGAAATTATACATTTTGAAATAATTCGTTTTATTACTCCCTATACATTTATGAATGTTAATTATTCTTATACAACGACGTATATTATTCTAATGTTAAAGAGAATTTAATATTAATGATTGTAGGGTTACTTTGATTGAGTGGTGATTCCCCTGTTTAATATTACGCGCTTAAAATATCAATCTATTATTTAATTCTATATTTAGAAACCAAAATTTGATTGTGTTACACCCATTTTACTAAATAGGAGTATTTCAATTTATTTGTTTCATAGAGTAATTATAATGATTTTTAAAAATACTGAAAGTTCTATTAGTATAGTGTTTATATATTTGTTTTATAACTATATTTATAAATAGAAAAAATGTCATTCTCCAAAATGAAAAAAAAACGCAGTTTCAGAAAGCGATTGATTGAAAATAGTGTTTAAAGTGGCTACGATATTTACAAGTTGTTTGGAGATAAAGCCTGGGCTGCCAGACCCCGTTAATTAATCATGTTATGTTTACTTAAGCATCGTACATTTTATATTCATCAGTCCATAAAATACTTACTTTAAAATCAAGTCATATAATGACGAGACAACTGGGTAATTAAGAAGATTTTATAAGAAGTTGAAAAGAGTTGAACAGAAGCATTCCTTTTTGAAATCTCCTGGTTTATTTTCTTATATGTGAGTTTGGAGTCGGACTTTTATTTCCTGTCAATGATCCTATATTGATCTCCATGGTATTACCAACATAGAACTCTAAATGTTTCCTAAATAATGAAGGGGAGGGGGGTTTGCCACTTAACGTTGTATACGAAAACCTTTAAAATTTCACCAAGCAGTAGAATAGAATAAAAAACCAATCCCACTGGGTAGGGGCAAGTTAGAAAACGTCAGCCCTTACGATCTATTTGTTTGATCGGACGTTTAGATACAATCACTCAGATCAATGTCTAGAACTGTTGCCTGAGTTCCATTCCATTCAACAATTTATTAAGGTATGCAACGGGGTTCCCCGACTGTTCAACAAGCAATAAAACCATTGTTCTCATACACAGTATAAGTTAATTCTTTAAAGTAGAGTAACAGTTTAATTTTTTTAGAATAGCTTGTAGGATAAACAGAAAATTTTATTATCTATCTCAGTAAATAACTATGAATGACATAATTTCATAAAAGTGATAAACTTTATCTACTCAACACTTCTTCTGTTTTCACACAAATTATCAACAAAATATTAAGTTATAGCAATTCAAATGTATTAATTATTTGATACAATGATAAAATTGATATTTAAAAATTTTATTTTCAAATTCATCGTTGTTTAAATTGAAGTAATATTATTAAATTGAGGATTGAATTTAATTCAAGTTGGGAAGGATATACCTAAGTAAATATCAAGTAAAATATTACCAGCATTGTTGTCTGGCTAATAAATGAAAATTTCAATAATAGTAAATAATAAGCCTATCAGGTAAGATTTATTACCTTTAATAATAATGTCATATATAACAGAATAAATAGACATCTGAACCATAATAAGGAAACAGACAAATTACCAAGATCTTTCAGCCACAACAAGTTGTCTTCGTCAGAGTCCAACCGATATTGACTCTGTAGTATGATGAATTCTGATGAAGACCACTTGTTTGCTTGAAAGATCTCAGTCATTCTCTCATTTCTTACTTTGGCTTGGACGTTGACTTTTTCTTACGTGTTTATTGTGAAATCTTATTATATAACAGAATATTAATAATATTGTGGTATATAATATAATATGACATTTTTACTGGATACCAAAGTATTTATAGTTTTCAGATTCCAATAAATAGAGGAAAATTTAAAATCACATTAACAAACTAATAAATCAAGATAAAACTGTATAACATAGATAGAAATGAAATTAAAATTGTTAACTTTAAAGATTAACAAAAAATGCTAACTTAAATTATGAATGATCAAACCATAATATGAAATGGGAAATGGTTTGATCATTGGATTGTTATTTGATGTGTTTATGTGAAATCTTTTTATCCATTAAATTATGAAGTAGAAGAAATACCAGTAATAGGAGAAAAGTAGCAGAAAAGACAGCTATTTAGTTAAAAAAAAAAACAAAAAACAAAAGTTTTGTTTATAAAAATTCTTTTCAAATTTAGCGTGATAGTTATTTCAGATAATTTATCCAATGGGGTTATAGTTGGGTCAGAAGTTGACAGATAGGAAAGTTGGCAAGAACAGTCGTCATAACGACTGGGAAGACGAGCAAGTGGTATATATGAAGTGCTAATTATGACTTGCTGGCGTGGAATGTAATTAAACTTACAATTGCTAATTATAAGTGCAGAACAATCAATTGAACTAACCTGCTAGCAATTCTTTTTATGAAGAACGTAACAATAACATCTGCTATTTGTTTCAATACTATTTACTTTTGAATTTAAACTTATTTCTATCAGAATTGTTAAAATTCAAAGGTTCTAAATTGATTTCGAAACTTAATTAAATTCCTATTTGCATTTTTAAAATTCTGGTCTTTTTTTTTAAATTTTTTACTGTATACCAAAGTATTTATAATTTTCAGATTCCAGTAAATAGAGGAAAATTAAAATCACATTCACAAACTAACAAATCAAGGTAAAACTGTATAACATAGATAAAAATGAAATTAAAATTGTTAACTTTAAAACTTAAAAAAATTTGATACTTAAATTATGAAGTAGGAGAAATATCAATAGTAGAAGTACAGTAGCAGAAAAGACAGCTATTTAATAAAACAAAAAAAAAACAACAAAATATTTGTTTATAAAAATTATTTTCAAATTTACATGATGGTAATTTCAGATAATTATTCGAAATATCTATTTCTATTATATCTTTATTCAATAGAATTAAATAAAGTGGTTAGCCAATATTTTTAGACCTTTTATTTAGAATTTTTGGTCAAGCATTTAGATAACTGTCAAGCAGATATCTTTTTCACCATCATTATTACTTTTCTGTTGTCTTAATAAAAAGATATATAATCGCTTCTCTAAGGCTCAATCTTATTACGAATGATCCATATGTGGCCTTTCTAAAACGATAGGAAGAAAAGGGTCGGAGGGAGTTAAAACATATGAGCTTCTCAAAGAGATTTATATGAAATCTTCAAAGGGTGCGGTTTACTTTCAGCACTTACTTTACTAAATCTGAAAAAAAATTTTTGTTTTCAACACAATCAAAGCTTTTAAAGTTTTGAAATGCAGTTAAACAAAGAGATTTTTACAAATTAAGACAAAGAAAACACCTTCAAAAAAAATCAGTGTTTTTTTTTGTTAAAAAAACTATGGGCCACCTGACAGAATCAAAGAAAAAAGTTAAAGTTATATTTTAGTTTAAAAAGTAAATCTCATATCTAAATTAGTAAGGAAGAGTAATTAAACAAATTCTCATTGCAAGACCAAATATTTGGCTTATAAAAATTACTATCAAATTTGAAATTTCAGTTAAATTAGATAATTTAGTTAAGAAGGGTTGCGTCATTGAGTGGGAGGGAATATTTAACCGGTTCATTCTGAAGATAACTTAATTGGTCGGTACAGTCTCATTAGTATAATGGGAGTTTTCATCATAGTCAATCTATACTCATCACTAACTTTGATTCTCCTTTAGTCATTAATTCAAAATCAGTTTTGATATTCCCCTAAAAACTAGCCCCAAAACAATTAGTAACTAAATGGACAACGCATATGATGTCAGACCCATCAAACACACAATTGTACTTGTACTTATAGAGAAATTAGCTTTATGAAAAATTATAGATACATGGTTTTCAATTTAATAGAATTCTAAGACTTGCCTGTAAAAAAAAATCAATATTTATTTGTCCCAGAATAAGACACATAATGTATAGAATAAAATCAACAAAAATATTGTACTTGTTTATTCTTCATATTAAATAATTAATTCTACTTTTTCTTATCTTTATCCTTTCTTATCAAGATGAATTTTATTTTCATTTATAATTTTTATAACTTTTATTAATAAAGTTTTTCTTAATGAAAGTTTATTTCTTTTTGTAAAATTCAGAATTTAATAATTTCAATAATTGAATAATTCCTAATTACATTATACAGGTTGTTAATTTTATCATTTAATTAATTAAGGGCATTCTTAATTAAATTTTATTTCATTTTTTAATGACGCTTACGAGCATTTTATTAATCGACTATTAAACTGTTTTAAATAAGGAAAGAAATAATAAAATAGTGTCAGCTGTCCACTGTAATATTACTTTTATTCCAATTAGAGGTTGAAACATTCTTTTACCATTCATGCATTTTGCCATTACAAACAGAGGTTAATATTATTAATATTAGAAATATAATATACCGTCTTACTTCGTACACTGCTGCTATAGCTCTCAGACCGGTTTCGGGTGTCACCCATCTTCAACAAGAAATGATCTAAGGAGTCCTACCGGTCCGAGAGCTACGACAGCTCTGTACGAGGTAAGACGGTATATTATATTTCTAATATTAATAATTCTTTTACCATGTTTTATCAGAATAACGTTTGCATTACTATGCATTTATAGTTTTTTTTTACAGAGGTTAAAGGCTATTAAATTTTCAAAATCATAGTCAAATATAAAAGAGATTTTTCTAAACTTCATTCTAACAATTAATTTTGAAAATATGTACAGCATTGCTGCTTGATTAAATCAATGCAAAAGTTTCGATCGCAGCTCATTTTTTTCTATTTCCTATTAATTAATTATTTTTTTCGTTTATTTCTCAACCTTAGATCATTTCGTTTGATACAATGTCAAATTTGTACGTTGAGGCTTATATTACGTTAGACTTAGAGGAACTTGAATTAATTGTTTTGAGTAATGTGTACATCATTTAACAAAAGAACAAATAACAATAATTCAAATCTATAGACTTTGATTCATTAAAGTTAAGTCATTTAGTAATAAGTAATTGATTATGGAATTGTAATTCATTATTGTTATCTGGAAAATAAGTTGGAAATTAAAGAACATTAGAATACCTTTGAATTATTGTTAATAACACTATTTATATTTCATTAAAAATCTATAATAATTATAATTAATAATGCTTCCCTAAGAATCACTGAATTAGAAATGGTGCAATCTAAGTTTGCTATAGCCAGCTACCATTAGCACAGTGAGACCAAATACTTGAGTGCTGACAACACACAAACAAATACAATATATTCATATACATTCAGTATATACATAATATCATTTGTTTAGATTATTAGAATCTGAAATAGATTTTATTTTGAAATAAAACGTTTTGCTTTTTGACACATATGATGCTTACAACTAAATAAAGCCCAAAAAACCAGCTGAAAATAATATCTTTGTTTTTTTTCATAGGTTTTATTATTATTTTATGTTAACATAAAATCAAGCAAGGGCCAAGCAAGCAAATGAAGAAAAAATATTTTTTGCTTACTTTCCATTCAATAAATGTATTTCTGTTTTTATTATAATGGGTATATCAACTTATTTTTCTTGTCCATTTTATCACACATTGAAGGTATGTTTTTTGAAAATGTATTATACATGATACTGGTTTGGGGAATAAAATATTTTGGAGGTCACTGTATTAGTGGATTAATATGTGTTTATATTAGTGATATATATGTGTCTATAGATCTCATGTGAGAATGATTCAATTTTGGTTTGGAGTATTGTAGTTTAATTTGTAAGGTCATCAATGACTCTAACAGAGTCTGCTTACTGTACTTTAAGATGAAAACATCAGCTTAAACTTTCTTAAAAATCATTGCAAGAGACTCCATACAAGCCCTGACACTTCTGTTTAACACGAGTTCCATTTATTACAGAAATAAGTGACATATTTGATAAAAAAAAAATCTAACATAACAATAACTATAAAATAATGTTTATAATGTAACTACTACATATGTAGTTTATACTACGATAAATGTTTGAGTGTTGACCACACACAAACAAATACAATATATTCACATACATTCAGTATACACATATATCATTTGTTTAGATTATTAGAATCTGAAATAGGTTTTATTTTGAAATAAAACGTTTTGCTTTTTGACGCATATGATGCTTACAACTAAATAAAGCCTAAAAAACCAGCTGAAAATAATATCTTTGTTTTTTTATGTTGATATACTCATTATAATGAAAACAGAAATACATTTATTGAATGAAAAGTAAACAAAAATATTTTTTCTTCATTTGCTTGCTTTGTCCTTGCTTGATTTTATGTTAACATAAAATAGTAATAAAACCTATGATGTTGTCATTTGATGTAGTATAAACTACAATATAAAAGTAATACTAAAACTTAAACAAGTAGAAGAAATAATATTTACAAAGCTAAATTATATTTTCAATCTTTTTGCCTCTTCAAAACAATTATCGCTAAAGAAAAGCGATTAAAAATCATTTTGGTTTACCTCCGATCTGATTGATAATGGAATAATAGCCTTATATTTAAGTTATGATCACAATCAAGTTTCAAAGAGGCTAAAACTGCTGCGGAAAGTCACTGAAACTCGACCATGGTGAATTGGCATAGTTGGAGTTTTGCCGTAGTTGACAGCTTTTATGGGAGTTTTACCCTCTTTAAAATGGAAATGGATATAGCTTTCACCACCTATTATACTCCAAGGACTCAATGTCTCTATTAATATTTATGAATAAAACACGAAAACTAAGCTAACATTTTATGTCCTGAATATTTTTAACTGAAAAAAAAAATTGAAGTTTAATACAATTAATTATTTATGAATGTTAATTATTTTTGAGTTCCTCAATTATAGCATTACAGTTCAATCAAAATCATTTTTACGATATTTCAATAATTCATTGTGATACAAAATGTTTGTATTTTGCTGTTGAACTGAAGAATAGGGGTCATCATTTAGTATTAATAAAGCTATTTCTGAAGTTAGTTCAAGATTACATATATTTATTGGCCTTTGAACGTATCTGCATTTTGAAGACAAAGTACAACCAGTATTCGTTAAAAGATTTTAGTATTAGTACTTTTAAAGAGATTTGAATATTGTACTTTCGAATTCGTACAAAATATATTAATATAACACTGTTTTTCTTTTTTTATCGAGGTTTGATCTAGCTTCAATAATACAACACCTTTAAGCCGACACCTTAAAGTTTCGTTTATATTTGTAGACATCTTCCCGGCAACATCAATACAAAATTTAATTACAATAAGATGAAAAGTAATTATATTACATTATTTAATTAATATACATAATTACCATGGTATTTTTCTATTCACAGGAAGCAACTACATAACGGTTTGTGTTCAAATCAGCTAGTGTGCCCTGAAGATGTCTACAAATATTGACGAAAAGTCGGCTTAAAGGTGTATTATTGAAGCTAGACCAAACCTCGATAAAAAAGAAAAATAGTGTTAAATATATGTGGTCGAGATAAGAACAACATTATATTAATATATTTGTAATATATATAATTACAGATAAAAATATATAGTTATGATTATATATATAATATACTAATAATAGTTTGTATTGGAATACTCAACTAATATCAAATATAATGTATATAAATAAAAGAATGGTTTTGTCTTTACACTGCTTAGAACTGATTCATTTCAAGTTATCTTTACGTTTTATCCACCCTTAGAAAAATTTCTATCTGTTTGTGTGCCCAAAAATTTTGTCACAAACAAACTCAGCCATCATATGTCATAGTGAACTAAAAAAATGAAGTCACCAGAAGAATGAGGTCTTTATGTTATTGTTATATTAACAAATCGAAGTCATAGTGAACTAAGAAATGAAGTCACCAGAAGAATGAGGTCTTTATGTTATTGTTATATTAACAAAACGAAGTCATAGTGAACTAAAAAAGGAAGTCACCAGAAGAATGAGGTCTTTATGTTATTGTTATACTCGTATTAACAAATCGAAGTCATAGTGAACTAAAAAATGAAGTCACCAGAAGGATGAGGTCTTTATGTTACTGTTATCTTAACAAATCAAAGTTTTTTGTGTGACAAGGTGTTTCGCAAAATGTGAAAAAAATTCTTTATTATTCTTATTGTCATTTTTCCTTTGCAAGTATTCAGTAAAATAATAGAATGATAGTAAATAGAATAGTAAATAAGTAAATAGAATGATAAAACCCAAAATAGATATTATTCTAATGGCACCTATAAACATGGTTGACTAGTTCATGCAATTGTTGTTGGTAAATATAACAATATGAGTGTAATATTCAAATTTAACCATAACATAACATGAACTAAACAATAACCAATAAGTCTTTCAAATAAAAGAAATGTCAAACATTATTTTGACATTCTATAGTTTTTATAATTTTAAGATTTCCAATAGGTAAACTGACGTTACGAATAAATTTTTCAATAAAAAGTATAGGGAATAGAATTTGTAATACACTAATTTTTTTTTCTAAACTTGTCTATTTTTTTGAAACAACATGAATATAATTATGAATATGATAAGGGAAAGAAACACTTAAGTTTTCACACAAAAAATATAATTGTAATAAAAAAAGTAAAGCATAAGAAAATGTCATATGCCAAAATTTAATGTTCATGAAATAGAAATTAAAATAGCAACATTGCCAATACGATTAGTTAAAAGAATATTCCTGCATTGAATGAATTATTGTTTTGAAAATAAAAACTAAACAATAATAACCATCCCAACCTAATAAAATTCTAATATATTAGGCCTTATAAATAGGAAATAGTTATAAATACTTATTAATATAAATAGGAAAAAATAAATATTTAAGAAAACACAAGAAACTAACCTTATTAAAATCAGATCATATGTAAGAATAGCTATTTAGGACAACCTCTAAAATAATAGACATTCAACAAAGAATAAAAGTTACAGAAATTAAAGTACTTATAATTGATAAAAATTCTCAAACTGAAATATAAATTAAATTAAATTTAAACACAGATATTAATGTACCTGAAGGAAATAAAAAATAAATATTCATTATATAGTAAGAAAAATATATTATGGTCTAAAATTAAACAATACCTAAAATTGCATAATTTTCAATTCTAAATTAAACTATTTAAACTAAATTAATAAAGTAAAAAGATCAGGGTTTAACAAAAAAAAAAAAAACAAATAGGCAATCAATGTAAAAATAATAAATACAATTTTTGATAATTTTATTCCTAAATATAGAATACCATGTTGAGTAAATAATGAGAATAAATACTATAACAACTTAAAATGGAATCAAATATTAAAAAAAAAGTTAAAAGGACATCAAAGTATAATTCTATTAATTATTATAATTTCACCTAATAAATTTAAAGAAGGAAGACAAGTAAGACTGGCGCAAAAAAGAAATAAAAAAAGATAAAGAAGGAAGAACTGTAATTAAACAGTTTTTAATAATATAAAAATTATGACTATTTGAACGATCATAAATAATAGTGAAACAAACAATACATGAAGAACATAAGTCATGACCGACTATTAAAACTAAGGAACCCCAAATACTTCAATAATTAATAGTAAAAGTACCACAAATAACCAAAGCCATATGTCTAACCAAAAAATAAGCAAGTAAAGATTTAATATCAGCCTGAAAAAGACACAAAGTACCAAACAATCTTAAAATAATGAAATAATCATTATAGTAAATACAAAGTCCCATCATTAATAATATAATAATAATTAAACCATAGCCTCTTAATTTTAATAAAATACACCACACAAAATTAAAGAACCTGAAATAGGAGCTTTAAGTAATCAAAATTGAAAATAATATTGGCATCAAGACGTGTTTCTAACACTGAACTAATCCTTAAACATTCAACACAACTTTACTAAGGCAAATGAACCTGATGATGAACACAAAGTTTTGAAAATTAGTCGACGTTAGTTAAAATCTTTTGTGTTGAGACTTAGATTTTCTTTCCCTTATCCTAATCATAAATAAATACCACACAATAAATGATTGCATAGCTCGTATGAATATAATTATACTAGTACTAATACTAGTTTTTATAAATTTTACCTCCCTAGCTGTAACAGATAAGTTGTGGGCATAATCTAAAAAAGTGTTTTACATAAAAGTTTTTTGAAATGTAATTAATAATATCAATCTAGTTCATTAATAACCTTCCACAGAAAGATTTCAGCCTTTTAATATGATCGAAACTAGTGTAAGAAATGCAAATTGTTCTATCATATGGCATCATAATGTATCACACACATATTAAACATAAATGAAACATATATTTATAAATAACCTAGTTAATATAGTTAAAGAATATTTGTTATTATGGGTGGATACATCTATATATTCTGCTAAGAATTTAATAAAGAAACAAACAAACATTTTTCTTTTTTATATTAGATTAGTTTGTTTGTTGTATTTCTACTACCAAGTTTTTTATATTTGTTATAAAATCAATGTAATGTAAATGTATGTACTACTGTTGTAAGACATGCAGAATAAAATAATTGTATAAAAAAACAGTCTTTGGGTGTTTAATAAATTAAATTAGTCTAACGAATAGTTATAATTGTTTTAATTCTTATTCAAAACATTTCGTGATTAATTCTACATAGAATTTCTCAAAAAAGTTGTTTAAATCTTATTCTTACGTAATATGTAATGTAAAAGTCTTTGACTTTTGCTTAAAGGAATAAAAATAAGTTAACAACATATGAAGGTAACTTAAAACTTCAATTCAATTCAAAAGCAGTGATTAATTCATTCTTCATATATTTTCAATTATTATTCGAAATGATGATAAAAAAAACTTTTACTTACTATTTGATGTCGTTTTTTAATAAAACAGCTGTTCCATGCAATAAAACAATGAATGAATTAAACAGATATAAAAACACTAAATGATGCGTAGATTTAAACTTAATTGGGGAAAATGGCGTCAATGAGCATGAATCGGTTGTTGTTCAATCTAATGCCTTCTCAATTATTTCATTTCTAAGAATTTTTTTTTTATTTCTGAATTATTTAATTTTTAGTAGCTATTTCTTTTTTTTATTGAAAAAAGACATTTTTTATCAATAATCTGATTATTTTTTTTTTGATGGACTGAACAGTTATTAATTTATGTAAATGTATTATTTGTCTTATAATTTATGTATGTATGTAAATTCAGATATTAGTTAACTAATAGCATGATTGACATTGATACTGAAGATTGCAAGGTGGAATTTTGGTCATGTCCCTAAATTTTTCATACATTATGTGTGTTTAAATATTTTCCTAAAGTTGTCTATTTTTGAAACAATATGAATATAATTATGATTAAAATAAGAATATAATTATGAATTTAAACTTAGTATCAATCCATTTCATTAGGAAAACACAGTATTCGCTTGAAGTATCATTGCCAAAGGTGTCCTTTCTAGCAGATCCTCCAATATCACCAACATATTGGTGATTAGCAGGTCTAGAGGATCCTAGGTCATTTCTAGCAGATCCTCAATATCACCAAGATGTTGGAGATTAGCAGATATAGAGGATCTCTTAGAAAGATACCTTTGACAATGATACTTCAAGGGAATACGGTGTTTTCCTATTCCCTAATGAAATGTATTGATACTAAATTTCAATCATAAAGAATCATTCGTTGACAATTTTTTATCTCTTTTCTTTCCTTCACTATTATAAAGTAAAATGCTTAGTGACCTACATTCAACATTACTCTTTAAGTAAATATAATATCATACTTTTGTAACTTAACTATTGCTAAGAATTAGATAAATTTATTAGCTCCATATATTTCTGTGAAATGGTTGAAAATTGAACTTTCATGTTCTAATCGGTAATGGGTTTATGTTCTGTATATATAAATTTCTAGATATTATAACATATTATGACTTATGTATCTATATTACAATTATTTTAAAATAATCGTAAAGTGTGAATAAATGAAAAGTTAGTAACTCTTTAATATGTAATAAAGTATAATACATTGTATATTAACATGAAATCTATATGAAATATATCTTTTGATATATATAGATGAATGTTATATTTATAGTGCCGAAATATTAATAATACATTAGTTATTTGTTTATAGTTATTTAGAGGATTAAAGTATATTCTAGTCTTACTATTGTAATTGAGTTACAATTTGATTTTTAAAAAGTTTTTGGACCTCTATAAGGATTATTATTTTGGGTTCACAGCAACATCTATACTCTGCAAGAATCATTAGTCTTATTAAAGAAAAACTGCTTTGTTCTGAGAGTTTACAGTTAACTATGATAGTGTTCCGCTGATTGTGCTATCACCTAAGCAAGAAGAGAAAGACACTAGTCTGTCCAGTTGGGAAATGCTTTGTGAAGCACCAAATCCAGTTTTAAAGATTAAAGGAATAAAGCAGAATGATACTGAATGGTGTATCGTATATCAGAAACGAACAGAAAGTATTCTTTGATGACTGATCCCATAAATGTAGAAGAGTTTTAAATAGAATGTTATTCAGTCAGAGATAAGATTAGAAGAGCATTTCAAAGGTAGATTAGCCTCCAATGCAGTGCCTTTAGCATAGAAATCTGCTAATTTTGTTGCCTTTAAACATCTAAAACAAGAGCTTAAAGCTTTAAAGGTGCCTATACAAATACCACAAAGTTAATGTTCAAAGAAATTGTTTTTAATTTGCTATTGCCAATTACAGTTTACTATTATTGTTATCTACTAATTATAAAGCAGAACATTGCGTTTGGTCTGAATCTCAAGAATAAACAAAAACATCACCATGTTTAAAAATCCATTCCGTTGCCTTAGGAAACGACCAAAAGCTCGCTCCTGTTTTATACAACACTAGTCAACATATTTGTGCTATTCTGCCACTATCATTTCTTTATTACTTGCCTGTAAAGTTACAACTGTACCATTCACGTTTTATCCTACCTTCCTACTACCCATAAAGATTTCTGGTCTACTGTTCTGTCTAAACATGGATTTGAACGTTCCCAAAAATTAAATTTGGATCTGTTTAATTTTTTTACACTGGCAATCTATTTTATACTATTCAAGCGCTTTCTTAAATTGTATATTTCGATTAAAATTCAATAGAATTTGTCAATTTCTTGGGCAGACTTGTTACTTTTTTGATTTTTTCATATCTACTGGTTAGGCCAGATGGAATATTGCAAACAAAAACACAGTTTTATATGCATAAAAGCATATAATAATGCAGATTTATCCCGAGGGTCGTACTAAACTCCTAGGTGGGCCGGATCCGGCCCGCATGTTTGACCCCCTGATTTACGGGGAAGGTGAATAAATCTGAGGAAGTCATCCCTCGGAAAGGATGTTAAGCCGTCTGTCCCGAGTCTGCACGATGTCAGGTACTCGTTAAAGATATTCCTAATTCCTGCTCTAAATACACTTGAGTAAGACAAAATTTAGAACTCCCAATGTAGAATGAACAGGCAATGTGGCTCACCCATTACTAAAATGGGTGCCAAAAAGTAAATGAGCCATAATTTCCGCCTCTAGAACAGCACTAAAAATGATAAAAGCCTTATAAGTGTGGGTATTTGAAAACGAACTTTTATCAAGTTTTGGTACTTCATCAAGTGGATTTGATTGATTCAAGATTGATCTTCACAAAGCACAATGAAAAGCCCCTTTGACATAAAAAACAAGTAAACGAGAGATATTTTTTGCTGCAATATACCATATGTTATAGACATTATGTACTCTTGATTTCAAGTACATCAAAGCATTTGCATCACTAAAATAATAGCTGAAAATTACTCAGTAAATTATTAGATTTTAAGTAATAAGTTATTCAAGATATCATTATTAACCGACATACCTCGTCTATCGCGTGAAGTCGCTCGACCGGTTTCGCAATGGCTGCATCATCAATGGGACTAAAGTTACCTTCTAAAATCACGGATATAAATACTTATTTTAACTCAATGGTGCCAATATATGCCTACATTTCCTACCTAATAGTTTTTCTTTTGTTTAATCTGTTTTTATCTTTTAACATTTAAGTCGTCTCTGTCCTGTTGTCTTTTCATGTTTTTTATTAGTTTAAATAAAAATAAATAGGTATTTATATCCGTGATTTTGGAAGGTAACTTTAGTCCCATTGATGATGCAGCTATTGCGAAACCGGTCGGGCGAATTCACCACAATAGACGCGGTATGATGGTTGATAATGATATCTTATTTACTAACCTCTGTGGCACTAACAATATGCATGTATTTAATAAGTTATTTCCTTTATAAACTTTTTATTCGATGATGTTACCAATAGGAATTTCCTTTACTCATCTGAACATGGGCATCTTTTCCACAATTTAAGGGAAAAAAACCAACCTCAAGATAATACCGTCCAACTCTGTGATTTAAGAAATACATTAAAAACTTTTAGCTATATTAAACTAGTCAAAGCCTTTCATAAAACTTTTCGTTTAATTGAAGCTCACTGTATGCTATGCATCTTGAATAGACTGAATTTCACATCTTTAGTTGTATGCAGAAGTCTTTAGGTTTCCTTATCTGCGATTATGGTGCATTTTTGTGTCATGATTAATTCAGGATCTTGAAGATTACTATATTTTAAAAGTTCTGTTCATTAATTAAATAGTTCACAAGAAGTCTGTCTTTAGCTTCAAGAAGGCAGAAGGATAACTGAATAAAATTTTCTCTCTAATAATTAAACTGGTATATTATACAAAATAATAATTGTTCAGATTTTATGTTTTTATGTAAAGTGATAGTTCAGATTGACAAAACGCATTAACATTAATGAAGTGAGTGGAATATGTTTGCGGTGGGTCATCCCAGTATGTGTATCAAATGTCTCCAGCATAATCAAATATTCATGTTACCTGGCTTTGTTGTAATGGAACAAATATGTTTTGCATTGATTGACTCACAATAGTCTATAGTCAATGAGAATTTGATTTTATTCACAAATGTACATGTTAAATATCATTCTCTTGATTTTCAATTAGAATAATATTAAATATATTATTTTGTAATATAAAACATTAAAATCATCAACTTTGTTGTTCATTAAATTTGAAGTTATATTTGTATTCATTGAAACTAACATCATGTTTTCTGCAATGGAAATATCAACATTATATTTTACAATTTAGTAAAAAAAAATTTAGTTCTATTTTATTTTTTTAGGAAAAAATAAAATCAAATTTAACTTATTAGTTGTGCAATCCGTAAATGTGTGGTAATGGTGTATAATGTTTGGTAATGTGTGGTAAGTTTAATATATTTGTATGTGTAGACAGTTAATTTAATTTAATATTTTTTATAATTTAAATTATACTTTCTTTTGTTTGGTTTTCTTTGATGACGACTGTATATGTATACGAGTACTGTAATAAGATGAAAGTCTGTGACTAATAATAGTAGTCTAAAATTGGATGCTTCATTGTAATTCTATTATAATAAATATTTTGAGGACTTTCTGGAATTTTAAAGGTTAATAGATTATCAACGGTCTGTAGGAGGGGGATTTGTGGGCAAAAATGGTTGCTACGGAGCTGTTTTAACACTTTGTTATTCATATCCAGGGATCCTATCAGGGGATGTAACCGACTTTTACTATGACGACGTTAATGGAAGGCTGCTTGATACTCAAGATCTCAGAGCTCTGATGGCAACATGAACGACATGACATAACTTAATTGAATAATTGATACACTGTTTATTATTTGAAACTAGCTGATCTACCCGGCTTTATCCGGGAAACAATTTAATTCCAACTCTAATAATAAAGTACATATAACGAAAACAATTTAAATTTTCTATAGTTCCGTTACACTTAACTTTGTCGAGATAAACGAAATTAATACAGAATTGAAATTATAGCTTACGCAAAAAAGATATAATCTAACACTGATTGTAAATTGCACACATTATCTAATACAATTGGTAGTTGATAGATTAGATTAAACAAATAATAAAAAGAATATTTTTTGCCGAACAATACATCAAGAAATGTTGAAAGAAGTCTAGGCTCATTAAAGTGATATGTCTTATCTGTTAAATATAATAATACGAATTTTAAACCCACAAATTGTTTCAATTAGGAGCCAGTTAGTTGAAGAGGCTAAGCCATATCACATTACATTTCATTCAATAATTTCAATTTGAAGACTTCACGCAGTTTTAAATGTTTAATCAAAATTATATCAGTAAACAAAATTGTCTCTTAAAAGTTTGTATAACAATATTTTGATGAAATATTATTTGTTTATGAAGAAGCATTGTATCGAAAAGTGTCAATTGAGTTCCAAATAACCAGTCATTTTGGCTATACCGGATACTAATTATTAATAATTAAATATTTTAAACAAACGAATCAGGAATAAATAAATAAAGAAGCCTTACAATTATTAAACTTAAACAAAATACTTTAACTATTCTTTTAAGATTAGAATTAATGGTTCAAATACTATCATTATTATTCGTAATACTATCATGCATACTTAAAGTTAATAAGTTATTATTTAACGCATAACTTTCTTTAATGCTTAAAGCAAGTTAAACTAATTAGATATCAAAAGTTAATTGTAAACTATTGATAATACCTAAAGCTTTTTTAAAGTTAATAAGAAACCCATATAAAATTACAATTATTGTTTTTAATATCAATCTGAAAACAATAATAAAATTTCTGGTACCTGGTTATTTCCAATTGAACAAAGCAAGTGAAAATATTATCATAAAAAATAACCTACCTGCGGCTGTCATTACCAATTAAAGTTAGAATATAAACAAACAGCTTATACAGCAAACCTTATCTATTATAATATTTTTGGGATATTACCTGAACCACAACTCTGATTTTTAGAAAACTTTACATAAACCTTCCCGGGAATATACCTAATAATTTCCTAAATTTTCACGGCGATTGGATTTATGGTTTTTGAATCTATCGAGTACAGACATACATTCATTTTTATATATATAGATTAATAAATGCATGGCCAGCCGTAGGATAGGGTTTTCAATAATTGACATTTCATTGAACACCTGTATAATCACCAGTAGAAAGGTAGGACTTGGAACCACCAATCTGATAACCTCAGTAGAGCATAGGGCCCTCTCCTTTTTACCTACCAAAACACATTGTGCTAATCCCCAAATGAAACATTTAATTTTTTCTTACAAACGAAATTTAAAACATTAAATGTTGTTTTTTTCAGCAAAGATTTTAAATTGTATGTCAAATCAACTCTAAAACAGCTTTAATTAGAAAAATTGATATAGATAAAGATAAAATTAATTAGTTACTTTTTTCGCAATATAATATTGTGTTATTTCATGTTATGTTATGGTTAGCATACTTCTAAGCTTATGTAAAGTTTTAAATTCATACTTGTGTTATACCTTTGCTATATTAACTTTGATTTGGGCATAAACTTATTGATTAGAAGCTTATAAATTTGACCTATTGTTTATACATTTGCGACGGACTTGATAAGAGAATGTCTTTAAATTGGTTCTTTAATTGAATAATCAAATTGGTCCCAAAATGCGGCGCGTCAACAACTTTTGGTTGAACTTAGTTTAAGCTGATTGAATATAATTGAATTTCGGTACAATGATAATCAAAACTTGCTGCTCCCTTATTCAAATGGAAGTCTATTCAAATGTTTATAATATCATCATTAAAAAAATATTCCCAACACTGATGAGCACTGAGCATTTTTTATTTAGATTACAATTAATATATTAATAGTAATCATTCATTTATATTTGTATGGTATTTTAGAACCATTTGGTTGCACCTAGTATAATGCAACAATCATCTTAAATATTCCTCATGAAAAACCAACACATGACTGAACAGTTTAAAAATTTCTAAAAATGCTGTCTGACAGCAGAACTCAAATACCCAAATAAACTAGGATATCCTCATTATTTTCAGCATTTCAGTTCAGAAACTTCTGGAAATGCTGTCTCATAACATAAACAAAATACCTGAATACACTAGGATATCCTCATTATTTTCAATTGAACTCCTAAGGACTACGTTTTGGTTTTATTTAAATCATTTTTTATAGTTCTACAAATAACATAAGAAATAAGAAATTAAAACCATCAAGAATAAAAACAAAAATGAACAATAAACAAAATAATGGATGATTAAACTTGTCGTATGATACAAGTGAAATTATTTTAAAGGAAAATTAAAATTAATGTTTAACATTTTTAGTAAAATAAATTATTCAGGTTAGGTTAGGTTGCAGTAGCCTTCGAACGAGGTATCACCCACAGACCAAAAGTTGAGCCTTTGTAAATAAATGACTTACTATCTGTAAAAGAGAATAATAATGTTAGCGGTGAAACAATTTCACATCAAATCATTGTTAGTTCATATTATCAAACACTATACTAATGCAATCAAGCTTTCATCAAAAAACTAACCTGCAAATTCAAAAAATAAACAAATAAGTTTAACTGATATGAACACTGCTTTATATTTAAAAAAAAACCAAAAGGACTACAATTGAACAAAAAAAATTACCAAATTATGTGTCAAATTAACAGATTATTTTTATATAGTAAAACCCAAGCTTAATAAGAATAAGCGAGAATAATTCGATGTTACTAAAAGTATTTATACAGAAGTAGTAGAACTATTGATCGGTTCTAGCATTCTGTGCCACAAGCAAACAACACATTCTTTATTTTATAATATAAAGTTGTCACATAGAAGTAACAAAATAAATAACGCTAGAATATTATAAATTTAAAATAATCTCTCATTCATCAATTGTAAATGCTACGTACCGACTTATAAGAGTATTAAGTCAAGTGATAAGTTTAGATGTGTTTTTGTTACTTCTTGTATATGATTATAATTTCTAAATATACCATTAAATTTGTTGCATTAAAAGTATTCTTCTTTATTATTATCTGTAATTTATATTTTGTTCTCTTTAATAATAGTAATAGAATCATTATTCATGAATAAAGTACACATTGGTCAGTAGAAAGACAACGGAAGAAAAAAACATTGTAAATCATTACAATTCATTCTAGCCTAATTAAATTTTCTGAAGAGCAATACTGTTAAAAGTTTATAACTTGGAATATTCTTTCAGGACATCCAATTTTCGTAAAAGGCTCGTGTGGAAATATATTAAACTTTGCTTCTATTGATTGCTGGGCTCTCCTGTTTGAACCCTTACGAAATTATTTCAAATACTCTTTTTCTTCGATTCGTTCTAATACTTAAAAATGTATTATTCTGTAAATTCTTTTACATTAATATTAGAAAAGTATTCATTATTGCGATTTATTTCCTCTATATATGAAATATAGTATGGCATTCGGGAAGAAGTTTCTATGTCGAGATTTTAATAGATATACAATTCTTGAGAGCTCTTGAGTTTAATATGATACGTTTCGTCAATTGTGCTCAGTCTCTTTGTGTGTGTGTGATTGTTCAAAATAAATGTGCTTAGCTTATGGAGTACCACCAATGGGTGGTTTTTCTACTCTAATACAATATTGTATCCCTTATCAATATTACTAGTTACCTGTTAGGTAGTTGTAATAAAATAATAAATAAAAAAATACCTTACGGCTTGGGCACTAGAAATGTTGATATTCAAAGAGTCCTCATGTTAGAATCAATTGACGAATTCACAAATAGACTGGTGACCAATGAGGACACAAGAATTCCAACCTATCCAAATCCCTTTGTCCAGAGCCTATCCTTAAGAACTCCCCATTCACATCCATCATAGAGGCTGTTGTTAAATTATAAAGCTAAACCCTTCCTAGACTGACAACTCTTTTAGGATCAAAGGGACGAAACACCCACGAAATAATGTATACAGACAAACCAAATAAAAGAGTACAGACATTTACTTACTGACTGCACAATCACTGTAGTACTGTAATTCAGTAGTAGTAGCAGCTCTATAACCTGGAACTGCTAATTAGAACGTGCACTACAGTGCTACAGTGCGGGGAAAGAATCGTTTGTCTTTAGTTTTATGAGTGAGAGAGAAAAAGAAAAAGACATAGTATGTATGTTGAATAAAATAAATGGTTATGATTCAATCAGAATGCTTATGAACATATATCGTTTGATGGATTAAAATAAAATTAAACGTAAAAATAGAACGTTATTTGGGGATGAGTTGAGTATGTTTTTTAAAATTACATAAATCAAAAGAACGTTAGGGTCAATTTTGTCTTTTGAGAAATGTTTTTTAGACGCTAAACGGCTCATTAAAAACCAATTAAATTTAAAAAAAAATTAGATAGAAAAAAAATTGTGAAATTTCAACAGCTGCAAAAAGCATTAAAGCTATCTTTATCCTGGACGACCTGCTATACTTGTGGATTTTTGGTACATTTATTTACGTTGTTTAAATTGACTAAGGCATTTTTTTATAACAATCGACTGATATAACACTGATATTTAGAGGGTTTTCAACCTTTTTGAACCATTTCTACAGAAATGGATGGATTTAATGAATTATGTAATAGCTAAATAAAAATAAAACAACAAATCAATTGGTTGTTAAGAAGTATGATGTTATATTTATTTAAAGTGGAGTGTAGGCCACTCCAGATTTTGATTAGAAAGAGAAGAAAGACTAAGTTTCCACTCACAAAAAAGATTTTATCAAATGACGACGCGTTTCGAACGATTAGTGTTCATCTTCAAGTTACATTTGCCTCAGTAAGGTGATATTGACAGTTTAAAGAGATTAAAACTGAAGGAGAGACTCTTAACTCCTTGTGTGTGGAGACTTAGTGTTTCTTCACCTTTCTAATCATGAATAAATACCACACAAAAACTGCTTGCATATCTGGTGAGTTAGTAGAATTTGCAAAAATTACTGCTTTAATTAATAATCTAAATTAATTTGTTATATATATAATAAGATAATAAAGTAAAAGAAATTACACAACTAATTATATGACTTAGAATAAAATGTAGTTGATAAAATAATTAGTTATGTAAATATAATCCAAAAATACAGTCTTCTCAAAAAAATAAAAAAAACGGTTACTTCTTATTGAATGCATTATTATTTATTTTTTTTTACATACTCTTTGAAATGATAACAATTAACTATGCAAGCTCTACCGTATAATTAGCAATATATTGAAAATTAATTAAAAATATTACTCAACAAATGACTGTAGTCTTAATTATTAATCGTTTGATTTTTTACAAAACTGTAGCAATGATTATTTTCTCTTTAAATTTAGTAAAGTAGAGATAACTGCATTAAAACGAAATACTGAATTAAATAGCTTGTCAATTAATTAATAATATATTTAATTTTAGAAATGTTGAGTGCACATCGACACAAGTTTTTAAAATATAAAATTTATCATTATTGACCGACCTGTAAAGTCATATTAAGTTCCATTAATATATGTACTTTGACCATTTTTTGTACTTCATATAAAGTTATTTATTTAAAAATGCTCATTTAAAATTAATATGGACTACATAGAATAATTTTTTGACGAATATAACTCAACAAAATTTATAGGTCAGTATTTAGTACATGATTATTTCTGTCCATTGTGTATACACTGGTCTCATTAAGCGCCATTTTTCTTATAGATTCCTTAAAATCATTATGGAGTCATTTGTTTTAATAACCGTAAGCGTCGGTTTTTTTAATCGGGATTTAGACAAACTCTGTTACGTATAGTAATTGAAAAGTGATTTTATTATTTAAATCACTAAATGATGTAATCGTGTGAAATTATTTTTATATTCGTATAAGTGTTTGAAATGAAAGAAGAAAAGGATCAAACTCTGTACATCAAAAAGAAAGTTAGTACACAATTTAAAATTATCTCTTATTTATTACCATATTGCAGTAAATTATAACTATTAAATGAAACAAACAAAAGTAGAAACTAATTAAAGTAAGCAAAAAAACCTATGAAAGCCACCTTACTACTTAGCATGAGAATTACTTTTAATTAAATAATGCCACTAAAATTATCATAACTTTTAAAACTGACTCATTCAACTTAATATACAATTAAATTGTAATTGAAAAAAGTTATTCCTACAAAAAATGGAATATACCTTCATTTAATCATCTCTAATTAATTAGTTTTCTATATTAATAACAATAGATGCAATTCAAATATCAGCTTTAATTATTAGAAGAAAGAATGAACATATTAATAATAATAATATTTATAGTAAGAAATATCACAAATATAAGTAAAAATATGTTATAATGTGGCTTATCATTCAGTGTTAATGAAATTTTAACTTTTTTATTGTGTACAACTTTTGTATATAAAGTTGTAAAATTACTTTAACAACCTTAAAAAAGCCAACAAGAGAATATGAATATAGCTTTCTTTTTATCAATGTTTTAATGGAAACATTAAACAATTGTTATTTTACAACCATTTTTTGTTTTAAACTATTTCAATAATCTACCTTAAACATATTCTTTTTGAATTCAGCTTAAATTAAATTGATTATACTTTGCAAATAGTTATAAAATAATTAAAACTCATTAATTATTTTAATTTAATTATTGATAAACAAAGTAATTAATTTTAAACGTTATTTAAAAATTCGGAACCCATATAAGTAAAAATTTCTTATGTTTCTTATATACATTATATTTGTTGCGTTTAGTTGTAATTATCAATTAATAGTTTATTAATTAATTAGTATTACTAATTATTAATAGGTAACTTATCAATAGAATAAAAATCGAAAGAAATAATTTTAAACATAGAAGATACACACGAGACTGGTATATTGGGATGATTTTTCTGACATAAATTTACCATTTTGTTTTAATATGCTTATCTTTATGTTAATACAATGAAACACAAGGAAAATTCTAAACCATAAATAAAGAAACGTATAAACATTTAATTACGTTGGTTAATAATGAAGACTATATTTTAAGAGTAAGATTACTACGAAAATGAATTTGCGTTTTGGAAATTAATTTCATGTTATATTCTTATTTTTAAAAAAAGATTTTCCTTTTTATATATGTAAGTTAACACAATATTATTAATAGTTAATTACTAATAAATATTAACATTATATTAATATGTATTATGTATATATTCCTGAAGTTTAAACCACAAGGAAAAAGGAAAAGAATAGAAATAAATGTTCTATTATTTGTACATTATCTATAATTATAATTATCTATATTGTTCATTATCTGTACTACCTCCAAGAATGATGGACTAGTAACACCACCAATTTATACATTTATATTATGTCTAAATGAGAAATTATATATTATGCATCCAAGAAGTTTAATATTATGATTACTTATAGTAATGTTGAGTGTAGGCCACATCAGATTTTTTCTTAGAAAAGAATGAAACTTTGGTTGTAAAAGCTTACTTAGGAACAAATTCACCTAAAACGGTAAAATTTAACGGAATGTACACTTTAACCTCTTGAAATTTTGCAATATTATACACGAGATAAGATAGTCTTTAAGGTAAATAGGTCTTGAATTATTCCTGACTTCAGTGGTACTAACAATAGCAATCTTATATTCTATATACTATATAATTTTAACCGGTAACCCACTGACATGAAATGTATAACAAAATCAGTAATGAAATGAAACTTCAATCGGAGTAATAAGAAATAAATTGCACTAAAACAATAAATTTAAAGTATTTAGAATCATTATTAAGTAAAATATTTCACTTCAATTCCACACAAATTCGGTGTATATAAAACCACATGGTCCATTGTGACACACTTGAAATGTATTGGTCGCATAACTCACAAACTGTTATTAATTCTAAATATACAAGCACTTTTTTTTCTTTTATACTGTTTTTGGGTTATCACACTTGATTTTTAAAGAAATACTGGTACGTTGGCATATGAGATAACATGACTGTTGTTTCACTGTTGTCAGAAAGTAAGCACTGATTAGGGTGTTTACAATTAAATGAATTAACTAATAATTCATTTAAGAATAGTAAGACCAATAATACTGATATCTATGAAATTTGGCACGTTTTAAATTTTACAAATAAAGAGGGATATAAACAGAATAATTTAATATTGTGGTAATTGTTTTCCACAAGCTTTAAAAACTGAACAGTCTACATAAATAACAATTTCTCACTTGTTTATTCACACAGAAAGTAGAATAGGTGATAACAGATGATTCCATATCAACTAGTGGTTCTCTTCTACCAGTGTTATCCCCACAATATTTTACTAAAGGATGGATTCAAATACTACTACTGAAGATGTTACGAATAAAAAAATAGAATATGGAGAGATTTTAAAATTGTTAACTAAACAAAAAATAACAGTTTTTTCGAATCAATAAAGTATCCAAAACAAATTTTGGTATACAGAATGTGAATAAGTAGAGACGAAAAGAAACAATTGTTTTATAAATTTGTTATAAAATGTTTTGCCGGCATGAATCCATTCATGGACTACTTGAAACATTGATCTAGAAGCAAATGATTGAAAAGTTTGTTATGAAAGGGCTATACAATGTGCTCAGCTGTACAGAATGCCAATGCTTTTGTGAGTCATCCGATAGCAAACTTTACGAATCCAAAGAGGATGATCCACTGCTCCACCCGAATGTGACTGGTTCCATAAAAGGGGATAATCAGATATCTTGTCTGTATGGGAAACAAGTCGCTACCTTTTTCTTAGCTTCTACACTGCATAAACTGTTAAAATATTTTTATTACCATTTATTTATATTATACTGTTTCAATTTTTTATTATTTTGAAATAATTTTACATTATTCAATATTTATTATAGATTTTGATTTTTTTCATTAATTTAATAGTACAATTTGCAAAAATTACATTATTTAAATTGTAATGAAAATAAAATATAATAATTATAACAAATTTAATAAATTAAATATTCTTAAATATAATTTTGAACATTGTGAACACTTTTTTGATATTTAATAGTAACTTGTCAGTAATTTTGTTTCTTTTTCTGTTTTTTACTAAGTATACGCCTGCTGCAGTGTCAGTTTTTAATGATATTTTAACTTATGTTCGCAATCTTTTCTTTTTCTGCACTCTTTTTTAAAGTACGATCAGTATTTTAAAATTATGAGTGCATATTTTACTTTTTAACAGTTAATTTTTAACATTTAGTTAGTTCTTGAGTTGTTTTTAGTTCAATTTTTGAAGTGCCATGTATATACAGTATTACTATAGGATTTATATTGATCAAACAGGTAAATCTTTACAGACACGTAAAAGAACATCAATACTACGTAAGTAGACAGGAAATAAAATTAGCTCCTTATTCTTTCATATAAATAATGAAAATCATAATATTGATTGGACCAAAGCTAAATTTATTACCTATGCAAAATCAATGTTGTTAAGAAATATTATTGAATCATCTCTGATTAAATTTAATAGATCAAATATTATAAACATTAGTAACGGTCTGTTAAAACTTTATGCTTTTGTTACGAGGGCAATAGCCTCTTAACAGAGGCTATTTAAACTTAAGTCAGTTTAGAAACTGACTAACTTTATATTAGTAGAGGCTGTGTAGAATCTATGAAGCATGTCGTCTTTTTAAGAATTCTTCTATAGAATCTCTCAGTACTAATACTGTAATATATTAGTAAATCAGATATTAGCCTGCGTGCATTGTACATTATTACACTATTCTTCATCAGTTCATTTCCAATGTATAAGTTAAATTTATATATTTACTTTAATGAATTTTTATCTATTTGTTGGTATCACTGCATTTTATAAGAATGTTTTTTTATATCTCCAAGTTGTCATTACCTTGTAGAATTATTAGTATTAAATGGGATTGTAAATATCGAAAAAAGAAGGAGCAGTTTCTTAATTTTAGTGCATTTTTTATATAGTCAACACTGGGCAAAAGCTGGTATAATTTAATTCTCTCTCTTACTGTCACTTAAAAGGATAAGTAGAGAGTTTAGTATCTAGAAAAGAAGAAAGGAGCTTATTTCAGGGTATGTTTTCTCTACTTTTTAATATTGAGTAAAGAGGGATTTAGCTTCTTCTATTACCACAATCAATTTCCACTTAAAACACTGCCTACGAAAATGAACTACCGTATTTATTATTACAAATAAATTGCTAATAATGCAATATTAATCCATTTATTTAATGAATTTAGTACCTTATATCACTAACTTGGTAGCTGTGTGTTCAAAAAGTTATTATTTTATCTTTTAGCACCTTAAGAAGAAGTATCTAGAAACAAAAGGGAAACTTCTGAATTTTAGTTTATTCTTTTCATTATTAATGATAATTCAATGATAAAAGAAGTCTAAATTTGACTCTATGAGGACATTAGAAACTGTGGATCTAAAAAGAATAAACACCAAGTCTTTGCGAAAAAAACAGTTTAGCGTATTTTAGTTTAAATGTATTGTTAAAATTGTGCATAAGAGTTATTTCTTTTCTTCAGTTGGCAACACTGTGTGCAAATGAATTATTTATGTTTTCTTTCCTCCAGTAGTACCCCTAATTTGTGGGAATTTATTGCAACTTTTTTCATATGTTCTGTTTCTTATATTACATTTTTAGTATAAACTTAGTACCAGTAAATGTTTAAAAACAATTAATTGTTGTATATAAAAACATTAATTGTAAAAATAAATTTCAATGTATAGTAAAGATATATAAATAAAAAAAAATAGAAATCAAAAGAAAAAGAAAATACATATAAATTACTTATGTATTCTTCGTATACGATAAATTTTGAATTTGTAAGTTAAATTCTATTATGTTTTTAAGTGTATTTCTATTCTTATGTGGGGAACACTGTTTAAATGGAAGAATGTTTTCTTTATTTCTAAGTTTTTTATCAGTGTGTGCAATTAGAAATCTTGGAAAAAGTAGGTATCTATTTAAAAAAGGAAATTCCTTTTTTAAAAAATTTAAAATTCCATTCTGTTTTTTTTCTGTTGATTTACAAAGAGCCTAAGTAGCTTATACTAATTTATCTGTACCCTAACTTAGTGAGATTAGTATCTGGTTGGCCACCCTGTTATGCAGGAGGTAACAAGCTAGATCCACAGAGTTTTATAAGTTAAGAAATATATTTTTTTTCCTTTTTTGAAACACCAAGTTTTAATGTATTATTAATAAATATTTATTAAATACATTATTCAGATTAAATAAATTAAAAAGGGACTCTAAGTAAAAAAAAAAAAAAAAGTTGTAACTCGCTAAAAGTATTTGATGGAATTTAAATAAATAAATGGTTTGGGAGAAAAAAAATCAAATAAAAAAAAGTGTGTTTAAACATTCCTTTCAGAAGCGTTCGCTTGGTTATAGAAAAGCAAATTAATCGGAGACTTAGTCTAAAACTCCCTTCCTCACTCTGTGGAAATTAAAATAAAGGGTACAGCTAGCTGTCTTGCCTGGATATTAAATATTATGAAATAGTTATTATAAATGACGACTTTATTTTTATTATATTAATTAACAACTATTTGGTTGAATGGATATTTTTGTTTAATTTGATTTATGGCAAATAGTCTGAGTATATTGAACATCATTTATGGAATTAAATTATTAAATAGAAAGCCATAAAAAAATTAATAACATAAACATATATATATTAACTACGGGTTAAACATGATTAACACCAATCACACTACTATAACTGAATGATTTTGGTAAATTACTCCACTCTTTCACTGTTGCTAACATAGATTGTAAGAGACTAAACCACTTGACACTTAAACGAAACTTTTTGTTCATTGATAACTAAACCAATTGACACTTAAACGAAACTGTATTGTTCATTCGAGACTAAACCAATTGACGCTTAAACGAAACTATATTGTTCATTGATGACTAAACCAGTTGACACTTAAACAAAACTGTATTGTTCATTGATGACTAAACTAATTGAAACTTGAACGAAACTGTATTGTTCATTCGAGACTAAACCAATTGACGCTTAAACGAAACTATATTGTTCATTGATGACTAAACCAGTTGACACTTAAACAAAACTGTATTGTTCATTGATGACTAAACCAATTGACACTTAAACAAAACTGTATTGTTCATTGATGACTAAACTAATTGAAACTTGAACGAAACTGTATTTTTCATTCGAGACTAAACCAATTGACGCTTAAACGAAACTATATTGTTCATTGATGACTAAACCAATTGACGCTTAAACGAAACTATATTGTTCATTGATGACTAAACCAATTGACACTTAAACAAACTGTATTGTTCATTGATGACTAAACCAATCGACACTTAAACAAAACTGTATTGTTCATTGATGACTAAACTAATTGAAACTTGAACGAAACTGTATTGTTCATTGATGACCAAACCAATTGACACTTAAATGAAACTGTATTGTTCATTGATGACCAAACCAATTGACACTTAAATGAAACTGTATTGTTCATTGATGACCAAACCAATTGACACTTAAATGAAACTGTATTGTTCATTGATGACTAAATCAACTGACACTTAAACTAAAGTGTATTCTTCATTCATTAACTAGCTCTTGCACTTCCTTGAAAACTATAAGTACGACTATTAGATATTATAATTACTCAACAATACCTGCACGAGTTGTAACACGTAAATTTCTTTATTCTAAATAAGTAATCCATATGTGAGTTTTTTTGAAGGGTTCAACCTAAATGGTTAGGTATTTTATTTCTAAATACAGTTCCAATTGTAGTTATAACAAAAGTTTAACATTTATTAAAAGCGTATGCTTAAAACTGAATTTTGCAATTCCAACTAGATTGGCGTTTGAGTAATAAACTCGTTTATCAGTACAGGTGCTTGCAGAACTAATACACTGTTTACTGGAGTAGATGTTTTTGTATTTATTGTAGTATATGGAATAGGTTTTGAATTAAAACCTGTTGAAGGAATGTACTTGAAGGGTGGATTGAGATTAGTGGTGGTAGGTGAAGTTGATGGACTGCACATGGGGCCTCCCTCCCACCCTTCCCTCTCGCTCCCACTAGCAATAAAAAGGGTACAATCTGATTTGTCGCCTTTTAACACTCAACATCTGCGCCACTACTCGCAGACATGGAGGAGGATTAGAAAGGAATCACTGGTGGGACAGGCTTCAGTGCATCTCAAGAACAACTACTGTGTACCTCACCTAAGAGAGTGGCTTCACATACCACCCCTTCCACCTGAACGCTGAGGCATTTGAGATTTGATTCGAATATAAACAACTAAATACGCAGCATTTATTTTAGTACTTTTATTAAAAATACAATTATTAATATGATTACCATTACCATACCAAGTAAGGTGAACAAAAGAACACATATATAGTGGTATTTGATTTTTGATATTATGACCCTTCTCATGGTAGTCAATCGTTGAAAAAAATACTTGATATTCAATTAGTAGACTGTAATTGTATCACGGATAGCTATCAGCAGTTATTGTTAAAAAAAAAACTTATAGAAAATTGTCGTTAGTTCCACACAAATCAGCTGGGATAAAGTGGCCACCTAGGTAACTACTAGTAATATTAACCTTTAACTGTGAATAAACTACAGATGCAACAAAAATGAATGCTATAGAAATTATTAAAAGTAAATTCATTTAATATTTCATTTCCGTTTGCTATTTATAGTTTGAAAAAGTTTTCTAATCATTTAAGAAATCGTAATCAAATTATACCCAAAAATCACTTATTATATGAAGAAAAGTTGCTTTGGTTTTTGTCAAAATTGTATCTGAGCAGATTTGCACAATTGTAGACCCTCTAAAAAAAACATTTGTTTGCCAATATATTACGAATATTATAATATTGAATTTTCGCATACTTTGTCAATAGAGCAAGCTCTATAAACGCTAACATTGCTTGACATTAGGGTAAACTGCGTTCCTATGCCTCTTCTTTACTTAGATGAAAATGTCATGGTCATTTTTTTACGAAAAATCAATCAAAAATATTAAATATACTTATAACATTTTTGATAAGAAAACCGTTATTGGCTCAAATGAAGTTAATTTGATAAATAAATGTATGCAATTTCAGCATATCATCCCTTGTTTGTTTGTTTTCTAATACCCACACTTATAATGCTTTTACCTTTTTTCGGGCTGTTTTAGGGGCGGAAATGGTGACTCATTTGTTATTTGGCACCCATTTCAGTTGTGGGTAAGCCACATTACTGGATACATAGTAATTTTTTAATTTTTACGTATAATATAAAATCATAGATGAGCTTTAATCTATTTGTTTGAGTTCTATTTTTTTTTATTTGATTTTTCAATTTGAATGGGTTTTAATTAACCTGAAATGTCGTTTCAGGTTCATTTTATACTATACTGAAACAAGTAAATACATATACCGTTATTTAAGTAGACAAAACTGATAATTTAATAATTACTATTTTTTATTAAGTAAAGCTGTGGTGTGAACGGGGGTGAAAATGGTAAGCTGCCAGTATTCTATGTTGCTAGTTCTTATGATAAGCCTTGTATCAATGTGTAAATCGCAAAAAAAAAGGAATGTTATAGAAATGTAAAATGGAATGCGGTTTCTGGATTAGTATAAACTAATAAATACCAAATATGCCATATTCTAAGAATATCAATATTTTATATTCTTGAATTTTATATTCTAAGAATAACAATACTTGATCAATAGATAAACAGTAGTAGCTAAGTTTAATCAGTTTTTTAAAATTAAGACGATATTAATGATCTTGAGTACTAGTATTTAGAGGAAGGTTGGCAAAGAACTATACAACCCTACAACTGACTACGGCTGCAGTAAATGACAGCAACCCACCTGTTTGTTGGCCACTTGCCATCAGAGGCAGCCAATTTTTTTTATTTATTAAATCAATTTGAATGAAACAGATGCCCATAAATGTAAAATGAAGTTCTTGTTTTCATGAGATTGTATAAAATTGCTATAAGGACAAGCATTGTTCAGAGGTTGGAGAGGGACAAAGTATAATGAGAAAGAGATAGAAATAGTAACAACATAGTAACAACAAAGTCTATTAATATAATGGTAAAAATATTTTTATATTGAAATATAGGAAAAGTAGCAGAAATCCAAAAATCATAAATGAAAGAGATTTTTAAAAGAGAAGAGCTGAAAAAATGGAATACTAATGCAACATATAACAAAGCGAAAAAGGTAAGAAGGATCTTTGAACAAAGAGCAGTTTATATCATGAATAAGAAAGAGAAGGTATTATACTGAAACTTGAGATGGTAAGAGAAAGAGAGTTAGGTGGTAAAGGAGTAACGAAGGAAGGAGTAAAAAGAATATGGGAAAGAACAGATAGGGATGAATGTGAGAAAGTAAAAATTAGAGGATGGTTTCATTATATTGTTTTCATTATTGAAACTGCATTTAAGAGGCCAGGTAATCTCAGTGGTTAACATACTTGCCTCTGAAATGGTAGGTTCGGGATTCGATACCCACCTGGCCCTCGATATATTTACGTGGTAGGTAAATAATCCAAGCACATTGACCCTCAGAGAGGACGTTAAACCGTCGGTCCCGAGCCAGTACGCTGTCAGATAATTGTTAAAGATCCCTACTCTAAAAATATTTGAGTTAGGCAACATTTTGGACTCTCAATGTAGAATCAATCTTCATTGTGTGGTATTATGAAGGTCCCAAAGTTCGGCCTATGTATGTTCCCTTGTGGGACAGCCACTGCAATCTAAAAGGTGTCCATTTACCACTACATCTACATCTACCACTACATTTACCAATATTGTTCTCAGTTGACTGTAGAAAGTTTATTCACGGCACAGTTAGACCTGGTACCAACTATGATCAAAGGTCTAAGCCATATGAAGAAAAAAACCATCCGAACAAACTGCCTCTGTCCCACAGCAAAGGAAGTGGCGTCCACACCTTGCAGTGATGACATTGTTACATAGTTAAGTGGTAACTATACACAGGTCTAGAAGAGTGTGAAAGAGTTAAAAATTAGTGAAAGGTTTCTTTATATTGTTTTTATTATTGAAACTACATTTACAGATATTAGTTATCAGTGAAAAAAAATTTAAAATTAAAATACGTTTAAATAATTTACCTATTAATGCTATCACCTATGAATTAAGTATCAATTACAAACTAAACTCATCTGTAACCCCTCATTTATAACTATGACTGGCATAACTTTAGTCCCATTGATGATGCAGCCATTGCGAAGCGGTCGGCAGACTCCACCAGCGATAGTCTGTAATCCCTGACCACTGTATGTTTCATACCATACAGTTAAAGAAATTTAAGTTTAGTAGATGAACTCTGGTTAGTAATTGTTTAGTACCCGTTTATTTACTGTTCGATAGGATTGTTCTTGATGTAATATTCTCGCTAGTTCTTGGGTATATTAAGATGTTTAGACTCTATAGTTTCGTATTATTATTGTTGGCTGGTGGGATACGGTTCTCTACCAGAGTTATCTTGCATACCGTTTTATTAACTTACACATGTCCGTTTGTAGAAAGAAATTGTTATTTCTTTTGTAAGTTTTTTTTGTCTGAGGTATTATTGCTTTTATTGATGCTAAATTTTGGTGCCATGTAGTCACGATGACCCTCGACGACGACAATACCCTTATCGAAGAGGGTTGACACCTAACGGATAGTTTTTTACTTTTTCTTACTGTACTCCTTTGTTTACCTTAACATCCCTCCCTGGACTATTGTCCTTTCCTATACTTCACACCCTTTTAAAATACCACTCTTCCCTCCCACTCCTTTGAACCCTTCATCATGATGTTTCTGCATCTAGTGTTTCAGTTGGGTTTTTGACTCTGACGAAGATCGTTTGTTACAGTTTAAAGATCTTAGTCTTTTTTCCCCATTTCATATTGCGGTTTGATCACTGAGTATGTCTGGATGGATAAATTCTCCACAGAATTAAGTTCTATAATCCATATTACTAGCTTTGAACATTTCGTGGTATTCTTCTTCAGATATAACGGATTGCAATGAGAAGGTCAAAACGGGAGTTTCCCATTCATGTTATATCACTATAACCAAATAAACCTGATGATCATTATTACGTATTAGAAACATATTGTTTATTAATAAAATTGTTTATGTGGAGTGGGACAAATTTAATCTAACAGTTAGACTTGGCAGATATAAATTGCAAGCTTTTATTGATGGCCGTGATCCTAGATAATTCATATGGATGGCAAGAAATCTTATCAACTTTGTCTCCCACAACAAAAGTTAACTGTCGGTACCAAGCCTGCACGATGTCAGGTACTCTTCAAAAGTAAATCTTTCATTCTAAAACCTTCAAGTAAAGCAAGATTTTGAGCTCCCTTGCAGAATTAACCTAATAAAGTGGCTCGATTATACTAATATAGGTACCAAATAATAAATGAGCCAAACTTTCCACTTCTAAAGGATTACTGAGAGGTGAAGGCTTATAAATTAAAAATAGTAACAATATGCTTGTATGGGGATTTGGTATATAAATTTAAATTATGAATATTGTTTATACTATGGGATTAAAAAAAAAACTAACAGTCAATGTTTTGTATAGGGCAGAAATTTTTTTTTGTGTAGGGCAGAAATTTTAAAATATCCCAATATGAGTAAATTTCACACTATAACAGATTGCATAAGTAATGAATATGGTTTATATTTGTAAAATGTTGTAGGCTACGATATTTGAGATCTTCTAATAGTTGAACTCTAAGAATCATTATAATTTTTTATTTGAAACCTATTCAAGAATATTAAATAGTTCATATTAATTACAAATCCAACGAATGAAATCAATGTCTTAGTAAGGCCTGTTGTTTTGATATTTCCTCATGAATAATGTATCGAGGTCGTTTTGTTCCGTTGAAATGGCTACAAGAAGGATATGCTTTATATTCTAGCAGGCGTAATGTTTTCAAAGAGACAGATGCTAGGAAGTAACTCTCCATTGAACTCCAGCCTCTCTGTATTTCTCACAAATAAACTGAGAATAGTTTAAAATAATTCTTCCCTCAAGGCTCTTACTTGTCAAATATTCTGTCATTTCCGCTCCATTGTCACTTTGTCTTTTGTTAAAACAGCCCAAAATTTGTACTAAAACATATGCGCATACATTTTGATATGACTTAAAAACACCTTTATTCCTTTGGCTTTATGGTTATACGTATCATAATTTATGATAGATTTTAATTTAAAATAATAACTATCAATACATCAAGTCATGTTAATGTTTGTTTGATAACATCATGAAAATAAAATAAAAAAAATTATTTTGATTATATTTAGTTGGATTTTAATTTGATGTTTGAAAGTTTAGGTGGACTAGGTAAACGTTTTATAATCACTCAACTTATCTCATTATTTACCAAAGCTTTGTCATTGGCGTAGAAATGTTCTCAGTTGTCTGGGAAAATTTGAATTATGGGAAAGAAACCAAGGGAAAAATTGTTATACTCCTCCGGTTATTCTTGTATTCAACAAATGAATTTTTCAATATTTTTATTTAACATTGCCGTTTTCCGATCAAAACATGATAAAAACTACACCTATTATATCATTGGAGGGAGTAATGAAATAATAAAAAAAGTAACAACTAACTCTACCTACACTCACTTGTTGAAATAGTGCCCTTAATTTTATTAAAATTAAAGAAAATCTTAGAAGACAAATTTTGTAGTTCTTTAGATTTGTATTTAAAAAATAAATTATTTTAGAGAAGGTTTTACTTTCAATTCAACTAAAGAATGATACATTGAACCATTGTCTGTCATATAGACCTATCATTGAGTTTATCCTCACATGGTATAAAACAAACGCAGATATCGTTGAGAGAATAATAAGGATCTGCTATGTGGCAGCAAAAAGAAGAAGCACATCAAAAATTAATTTGTCCCGATTACAACCCTTGCTATAGAGTAAAAGTATTATTCTTATCATCGCATGTTCAAACTTACTTTAGTCAGTTCTTTTTTGTATTTGATTTATATTTTTTGTATACCTATAAATTAATTATAAATTTTTTATAAAAATGTAATTTAAAACTTATTTTAAGATCATTATTAGCGTAAAAAAGAAACATAAAACTATATATTTGAGTAAAAAAGTATTTATTTTTTCAGTTTCTATTTTTATGTAATACATAGGGTTTGTGGTTTTTATTGTAAATGTTTATGATATAAGTTTATATTTAAGAGATGTACAAGTCTAGCTTTTTTAAGGAGTTAGTCAAACTTGTTGTTTTTAGCTATTTGAAAACTAAGAGAAACTTTTACTATTCCTTTTAAAGGATTTATATGTGTTTAAGCCATAGGGAGATTACAATTATTGTTCAAGGCCATATACATATCTATATGTGGTGCTGGCTCCCCAAAGACACATACCCTGGAAAAGCACAATGCACAGTTTACGAGAGAAATGCTTGTGCAAGGTACTAGTATTATCCAACGAGAAGAAAATGTTGATAAACTGCATATTTTAGAGGCTTTGTACATCAAAGAAAGAAACCCCTCAATGAATCTTCAGGTGAAAGAAATGTTCGTTATTCCAACAATTAAGAACATAGAGCCTAAAATGAAATGGAATAAGAACGAAAACTGAAACCTGTACTCTGATTGGCCAACAAGGCAAGTTTATTGGACCAATCAAAAATCAGATCCACTAAGGAAGTTTATATAAGCATCCTTCCAGAAGAAGATTTTATCCGACGATGACCAACGTAATTATGGTCGAAAGCTCGTATGAATTAGTGTCCCTTGAACAATTGATGTGGAAGCTCCAACCACAAGATAGAAGAATCGCCCGAAAAATCGAGGCCACCAGCTCAAAAATCGTGAGAGCAGAAGCTGCTGCTACTTTTAACAATATATATATATAAACACTTTTTCTTCGTCTTGGAGTTTGGTCAGGGTTAATATACGGAATCACCTTTTCGCCAACCTTTCGTCTTATCTGGCGAAAAGGCCAAAATATTAACCCTGACCAAACTCCAAGAAGAAGAAAAAGTGTTTATTAGTAAATTGTGGTTAGGAAAACAATACCTTATATATATATATATATTATATATATATATATATATATATATATTATATATATGAATTTAAATTACACAAAACATGACACAGAAAAAAGATAAAATACTCACTTAATAAATTTAATATTTTGAACTGTTGTTCGTCATCAGGAAAAGACAAGAAGAGAGG
Organism: Hermatobates lingyangjiaoensis; assembly: GCA_026182355.1. Taxonomy (NCBI): domain Eukaryota; kingdom Metazoa; phylum Arthropoda; class Insecta; order Hemiptera; family Hermatobatidae; genus Hermatobates; species Hermatobates lingyangjiaoensis. The sequence continues at coordinate 3,544,754 of JAPFBL010000253.1, forward strand.
ACGAAGTGTGAGATCTCCCTTTCTTTCAGGTGACTAGCGTTTCCTCCTTTGACGTGGGAGTTTCCTCCTTTTACTTCGTCCTCTCTTCTAGTCTTCTCCTAATGACGAATAACAGTTCGAAATATTGAATTTAGTAAGTATGTATTTTATCTTTTTTCTTTGTCGTGTAATTTAATGTTTTATAGTTCCGTTGCACCGTTTCTTCAATTTACTAAATACATACATACCATATATGCATATACAATAAGATTTCTCATAAACACGTGAAATAACAATGAATGATCTAACCACATTTTTTCCCATTACATATTGTGGTTTGATCATTGACATAAACGTCATATGTTTAATAGTGTTTTTAAATTGATTAATGGATATGAAATTTGTCTTTTTATATATTTATGTTATGTTATCAGACGTAGCGATAAACAGATTAGCGTTACTTTTAACTATGTTATAATCAATTCTGAAACGATTTTGTAAAAACGATTATACGAGAAGTCATGTGAAATATCATTTGATATATTCTATTAAACCGCAGTTACAAAATAAAATTTGAAATATCTCAAAAATAAAATTAATTTATTATTATTTATTAAAGTTATGTAAGATGCTAGCGAAGACAAGATAAAATGTCAAAACGCACGAAATAAAGTTTGATGCATTTTAATAAACAAATATCGGTAATTTTTTATATTAAAATTACATAATGTAGATTAATATAAGAGACATCTGAAAACGATCCAAACAAAAGAAATAAACTTCGAGAAGAAAAACAGAGAGAAAAAAACATTTATTAGGCTAACCACGCCCTATGCTGCTTATCTTTTGTAATCTAACGGGGATTCAACAGTGCTATAGCCTTTGAAAATAGAATTATCAGCGTGTGTTTTTCTCAATACAAACTGTTGACTTTGTATCGTTTTCCTGATTTTTAGAAACAGGTCTTTTAAAATGCTCCATTAATGTCTAATATATTTTTATTCTTTGCTTCGTTCCAACTGGAACGCATATAACAATAGCTTTTAGACTGAACAAGTCTGTAATGTTGGCTCTATCACTAAAGAAGAAGTAATGGCTATTGATAAGTTCATTTCTTTGTTAACAATGAAACATCAACATTTATTTCATTCTATTTGAATAATAATTAACCTTTGTGATATGGTTGAGGCAATTTTACTTGCGCACGTAGTATTCTTCCTCAGGCATTAACTAAAAAATGCAATGACAAGTTAAAGAAAAAAGTTAATGCCTGAGGAAGAATTCTACGAGTTCGAAACGCGTTGTTTATACTATTAAATTTTTATACGTGGAGACCATTTCATTAGCTTTTTACCCTAAAATGAGTAAATACCACATAATAACTGATTGCACTACGTTAGAGTTACTACACAAGATAAGTAGTGTACAGTCATACTGATTCAAGGAAGAAGTGACATAACGTAACACAAAGTGAATTTAGGATTAATATAAACCAATCTACCGTAAAAAGTCGATCTCTTCATTAAATCTCACAAAGTTCATCTTCAGTATTATTTATTTATTGTTTAAACCGATCCCCTAGCGGCTTAAAAACGTCAGCCCTTTACGGTCTTTTTGTTTGATCGGTGATTCTATATCAGGAGTACTAAAGTTTGCCTAACTCAAGTGTATTTAGAGCAGGGATCTTTAGCAAATACCTGGCATGGAATAGGCTCGGGACTGACGGCTTGAAATACCAGAAAGTATTCAAAATATTTATTCTCATGGAATTACAATTAACTGCTGTTATTAGTCCCAGACTTTCATCTTATTACAGTACCCTTATACATTTATAAGGGTTTTTCATCATCAAAGAAAACTAAAGATTTTTCAAAACAAAACGTATTATGGAAATTATCAAAAAAATGTTAAATTAAGTAAACTCACTACAAAAAGAAGTATAATAAACTTTGAACCATTTTAAAAAAGTAGTTTTTAAAAATTTAAAATACATTTATTTTTAATTTGCAGATATTTGAATAAGTTTGTTTAAAAAAAGTATTACACATAAAATATAAAAACAATTACAATCTTAAATACTCGTTTTAGCATAAAATTTCAGATTTTGTTGTTAGCTTTTTATGATTTTAATTTTTTTCTATTTTTACACTCTCAAAATGCCACCCCTTGGCGCACATGCAGCCCGGGGTGGATCGCACCCCCCCCCCCCCCCCACCAACACACACCCAAATGCTACGCCACTGAGCACTGTACAATTACTGATGGGCTTCAGAAGGAGCAGCCGGGTCGGTTATAACCAATGAGCATATCAACAGACCATTCCGACTCGAAATATCCATCGCCTCATTTGCGACTCTAACCAGCCTTGACTGCGTTTCATCACTCTCGTCAAACCGAGGAATATTACCATCAAACCAATGTCCCCCTTTGCCGTTCAGATGAACTTCAAACATCTCTAGTATCAAACACAATGTCAATCATAACATGACCTTATTAGAAAATATGGAGTCAGTCACTCATTTCTTTAGCGATTGCGAAGTGTTTAACCTGGGTGGCACTTAATGACAGAGTGCATTCAGTGGCAGATTTGGTTAAAAACGAAATGTTTTTATTATATATAAACATTGATATTTATAAAGTGTTAAAGGTTGATATTACAACAATATTATTTCTCATCGTCAAGAAATGTCATTTATTTAGCTTATAATTACATTAAAAAAACAAAATTATTTAAGGTGGCATTATAATGATATTGGTAAATATAATAAAACAATGTAAACAACGTATTGAAGTTAGAGTTCACTTCATAATAGTTGAAATATAGCCATTATATATATATATATATATATATATATATATATATATATAAACTATTGATAAAAGTATCGACCGTTCAATAGAAACAAAACTAAAGTTTATCGGGTCTCGTTTAGTTCTTCAGGTTCAAATTAAACTCTCAATGGCAAGAAATATATAAATATTGATAAAAGTATCGAACGTCGAATAAAAACAAAAGTAAAGTTTATCGGGACTTTAAAATTTAATGCCAACGTTGGCATTTAGAGTTTAATTTGAACCTGAAGAACTGATCTAGTCCCGATAAACTTTAGTTATATATATATATATATATATATATATATATATATATATATATATATAGAGCACTAAAGCAGTTTCTCTAAGTGAATCTAACTAAAAAAATAAAAGTTTTTTTTATGATACTGGTTAGGGTTTAAACAAAAACCGACATTTTAGAAAACCGGTTTTCCAATAGTAATTTTTCCAGAAAACCGGTTTTAGCTGCTTTCGAATTTTTATAGAAAAATTTTTTTTGCTGGAATATTCAGTAATTCGAACAAAAAATTTTAACAGAAAATTTAGAGTGATTAAAAGCAGTTGTTGACTGAAATTATTTACTGTTCAATGTTATTGATAGTAAAGTTTTTTTATGCAATTTAGTAGAACAAAGAAATAATAGTTGACCAGGATTAAATAACTTTAAAAACAATTATTCGTTGTTTATGCATATTTTTAATATATATGGATGTAAATATTTTTATAATAGTGAAACGAGTTATTCAGCAAAGGGTTGGAATAAATAAAAACAATATATTTTCAAATTTTTTATAATATCCATATTATAATAACCATATTATTAAATCGGACCGATATGATTCCAAGAACCAAACCGCTTGCAACAGTGTTTTCATCAAATTGGTACATTTGGCTACATTTGTCATTTTCAAATTTTTTTTAACCGTTATTCATACATTGACAACCGATATTTTCTACTAAAAAACCGGTTTTTGAATTTCATAATTTTCTCCAAAAAACCGGTTTTTAAAAACCGATAAACCCTAATAGTGGTATACCTGTTTTACCATATCTTATGTAAAATTTCCACCCTAAAATTAGATTAAATTTGCTAGAATTAAAATTTATTTATAGCAAAATATGATTGTTTGTACAAAATAAATTCAATTGATATCTATAAGTGTAAGATTTGTATAAACAGTCAGCAAATCGTTTTGACTACAAAATATCATTGAAAACCAGATAGGCTTCAGCACTGTCGATGCTTTTCATGTAAGCTTGCATATATCTACCTAGAAAAAAGTAATATTTAATATTTATTATTAATTAACTTACATTATCTTAACTCAATATTAGAATAAAAGTTACAAAAATGAAATATTGTCCTAAATACTTAAACATTTATTTAAAACGTTCAATAAGATGTTTCCACCACTGACAGTAATAATATGAAAATGTAAACAAATGATGTACGCATATTATAGACTTTTAAAGGTTTTTTTTTTGAACATTTCAAAGGCTTTGATGACGATATAAAGAAACATATTTCATGTAAGAGTTGTCGAGTTATACAAATTTTTAATGGAATATGTGTTTTTAGATTTTTTCTAAATTTATTTGTTTTTTATAATATTTTTAATCTAATGATTAGAATAAAGGGAAGATAAAGAAGTCTGCACAAAAATTATATTAGTTAACATGTACGCGTTTCGAAGTCTTAGCGTTCATTTTGAGGTTACATAAAACTCAAGTATAATATAAATTATAAAGAGTTAGATACCTGTCTCATTAAGGGAGTATAGAGAGAGTTGTCAATTTAGCATTTATAATGCTAGATTTAGCATATTGCAATGAAATCTAGCATCATGAAATGTATATTGTTCTATTTAATGTATATGTATTAGTATTTTTTTAGTTTAGTTCAGCATCATAAAATGAATTTTCTCTTGTCTGTAAAAGAAAGTGAGTTAGCATTTGTTTTCTTTATGCTTAGCATTTTCTCTATGAAAATATTTGGCAACACTGGATATTGAGTGTTCAAGGAACCTACTTTCATCGCATTCCTTCCCCCTTCTTATATTACTGCTTCCCTTGGTCTGCTATGACTCCTTAAACCAGGGGTGGGCAATTATTTTGACTCGCGGGCCACATTAACTTTAAAATTTGACAAATTGATTTAAAAATCTGACAGATGGGCCATTTCAGCGCAAGATATAATATAAAAAACAATATTAGTTAACAGTACGTTTTAAACAAAAACAAAAAAAAGTCATTGAAGTATTTACATACTCTTTTAATGAGAACGGTGTTGTTGATCACAAATTTTAAATATAGCATCGAAGTCTGGGGGTAATTCTTAGAACAGATCTGAGGTATTCATCACACATCTGGGATCTTTAGGTTTTTTATTAGTATTTATCACACTTTAATAATGTGACCAGTAAAAGAAGAACGAAAGCTGAAAGTGTGATACTGCACCACCTGATGTTGAAATGCACTTTATTGCGAGTCAAAATAAAATTATTTACATCAAACCTAAATCATGTACAAATCTTCGGTAGGCCGGATTCAAAGGGCTGGATGTGGCCCGCGGGCCGTAGTTTGCTCACCCCTGCCTTAAACACTCCCTAACCCCTTACTGATCAGGTATGTAACTCTTTTTAATTTATTTGTTAGTTGGTTGAGTTATTCTGCATTTGATTTCACATTTTTGATTCATATTTTATATTAGTCGAATTGGTGAAGATTGGTGATATTGTCACCAAAAGATTGGTAAAGGAAACGGAACTCGGGCAATAGTTTTAGATACTGACCTGAGTGATCCAAGTGCCCAAACATCCAATCAAACAAAAAGACCATAAGGGGATCGGTTCTTTGTTCTATTCTATGAACCTGAAGATGATGAAAATTATCTGAAACATGCCGTTCAGTTCAAGAAACTGTTCAACTGAATTAGTAGAAGTCTTCTCCAATCCGTTACTTACCGTTAGTGTAGTATTATAAGACACTTTCAACAAAAGTACTTTTTTTTTTTTTTTTTTTTTTTATAAATGTCAAATATCCAAAAAAAAAACTAACATTGATATAAGAATTAACAATATTTTGCATTAAATTTTAATGGAGAAATACATACTAAAGGAACTTTAGTATGTATGTTGTTCATTTTAGACAACATGAAATTTTATGTTGGATAAAATTTTTTTTTGCTGAGACTTACTGTTTCTTCCCCTTATCCTAATCATTAGTAAATAAAACTCAATACATTACTATTGATCTTATCCTAAATATTTTGCCATTAATTTTGTATAAATCTTCAATTGATTTAATGTTTAAAAATTTATGGATAGAAATTATCTGAAAAATCAAACACTTAAGGCTCTTAAAGTTGTATTAGAATACGTTATTATTTCTTAGTTATGTATAAACAAGGAGTCGGACTTTGTAATCACCAAAGAAATTTCCAAAACCATTTTTCTGCTTTTTGACATATATAAAAATATATACTTTAACCCATTTTGATTTATCCCCATATACCATTTAGTCTTTCGACCACTATATGGAACAAAGCAGAGCAGATCGATGTTTTTTAACGTGGTGCCCTTTAGTCATGCCGTGATTCACCAAATGTTTCGCAAATATATTTACGATCTAGCATTCCACGGCTTGTTCAAGGTGGACTTCGCGGAGGCGGGTGTGCACGACAGACATCACACAAAACAAAAGCATTTTAAAATAATAAATTTAAACCGCTTTTTACTCATGCATATGTTATTTCTTGAAGTTATTATTTACTAAAACATAAGCAGAAAAAATTCAACATAATGAGACTTATTCCAATTATATTGCGATACCATATAATCATTGTATGAATGGGAACACATACAGATATTAGATTCTTCTAATTGTGGATTACACCAGCTTCATACAATATTAATTATTGATAATAGAGATACATAATTAGTAAATTACCATAAACCAAGGCTATATTTATTAGTAGAAAATGATACAGTCGCATGAGCGTACATGCAGTGAATATTACTCCCGTATTCTTTGTTTCTCTTGCTTAGTTCATTTACATCACTAAGGAATACTAGTTGTAAATAAATATGGTGTGAGCAAGTTTGTTTTCCAAATTCAATTATTAGTATGTATTTTTCCATTAAAATTTAATACAAAATATTGTTAATTCTTATATCAATGATAGTTTATTTTCCCTGGATATTTAATATTAATAGAATAAAAAATTGAAAAACACTTTTGTTGAAATTGTCTTATAATACTACAACTAACGGTAAGTAACGGATTGGAGGGACTTCTACTAATTTGGTTGAACAGTTTCTTGAACTAAAGTTCTGTTGAACGGAGTTTGGACAATAGATTTAAATATCTATCTGCTATTGTAGAGAGTAGTGAATACCAAGTGATATTGTGAGGAAGGATATTGGGAAAAGGGCAGTAAGTGCATTGATTATTCCAGACTTGTCTGATATCAACTTATTATTAACTCGACACCTGTCCTCAAAAATCTTCATTTCGCGCTCTATCAGCAACACTGTAAGTCATGCTTTGTGAGCTTGAAGCAAGTCAGTTGAGAAAATCTTATCTTTTAAAATGTACGTTAAAATTAATCAATTTTTGAAAAATATTGAAAGAGGTATGAGTGTTGTATTATTACTTCCGAAACTGGCTTGCACCGTCATGTCTTTGACATATGACATTCCTTCACACACTTCAAAAACACATGCACACATCCACCCAGCCCACACACACATACACACACACACACACACACACACACACACACACACACAAACACACACACACACACACACACACACACACACACAAACAAACATACACACACAAACACACACACACACACACGCGCGCGCTCAGGCTCTATCTGGACACGGAGCAAACAAAGCATACCTTCATAGATTTCAAATTGAAGATTCACCAAGCTGTAGCTGCGATCAACACACACCACAAACATGGAATCATATTATTCTGGACTGCCCCAAATTTGAAAGAGATAGAATACCAATGAAGCAAAAAATTATACTGAGTTCTAACTACCTATGGCCACCATCAATGGACAAATTTTGTGACACAAGAAGTATTAAATGAATTCATAATGTTCATAAATCAAATAGATTTTAATCAATTTTAATTAATGTAATATGTAACTAATAATATTTGTTAAATGCATGTAATATCAATAAATGGAGCATGCAGTTGCAATTGCTCGAAAACACACACACACACACACACACACACACACACACACACACACACACACACACACAGTCACACACACACACCTACATTGCTTGATGACTTATATAAAAAGATATTTCAGTAACAGCACAGTGAAAATCATGTTATATAAACAGTTGATAAGTTTATATGAAAAAAAGGAATTAGAAAAACAAAAAAGAACCAAACCTTAAAATTTTATCTTATTTTATATTCACTTTTATTCTCAATATAAAAAATATTTACAATATTTTCAATTTACTAGTAAGGAAATTAATAAAATACATCTGTAATGGTTAATGAACACTTGACGTAATCACGTATGAAAAGCAGAATTTGAAAGATACCCTTAGGGATTGAAACAATTTGAGGCTTACTGTCTCAAGTTTATGAGTTTAATATTTAACAAGAATGTCACTCCTGGTGCTACCCTGATTAAATATTCAAGATACATTGCTCTTGGAGGGAAGGACTTGACAGAGAATCTGTACTTATTGTGATAAAAACCGGATTTTACCTTAATTTATCTTTCATAACAAACTAAGAAACAATAATTTCGATGGGACTACAAGTCTAATAATAATATAAGAGAAATAGTTATTAATGATTATATTTCAAAAATGAATTGAAATCAACTAAACAGTAAAGTAACATGTCCATAACATTCAAATTTTACTTGCCTAATAATCTACCCTTGACTCGAATGAACTACGCCTTCTCTTCAGGTCCCTTCATTTGCATTTTAAATCATTTAATACCTTTCCCTTCAGATATTTCGCGGAATTTATTCTACTTTCTTAACTTTATTTAAATGTATGCTTCCTTTGGACATAAAAAATGAACACAATTCTATTTTAATCCCCAATATAGCTCCTTTTTTCACTCCAGGAAAGGAAACAAAAATATTTTTTGTACCGAAAAAATGCCATTTAACGGATAATTTAATTTTAATTTTTAAACAAAGAACAAAAATGAAAGGACTTTTAACAAAATATTACACTATATATTTCGTCCTGGTTTCCTTTATTTTTTACGAGTTTTTTCTTCAAAAAGAAAATTACTCTATCAACAACTGCTAGAAAGTGGCACATATTCCAGATGAAACTGAATCATAAATCATAAACACTATGCTAAACAAAGACCAAACGAAGCACTTTGTGTATTTTTTGTGTTATGAATAAGATACTTTTAATATGAAATAGACTAATTAAACGATTAGTTCAAAATAAACTAAACCTTAATTAATACTACATACCTACTTACAAACGCATGTACACACACACATACACACAAACACCTTTCTTTTACTAAATTAATATTAAAAGCAAAAACTCAGTTTCAAAAATAAGACTAGAACATCCTTTATATGTAAATGGAAGGCTATGTTGTATTCAGGAGAACTTTAAAATAGACATGAGGAAGGAAATTTACGGTTGATTGAAAAGTGACTCAGTGGAAACTGGAAGGTCAGAGGAAAATAAACGAGAAATTTGGTGAAAAGAATAATATTAAGTAACTATATACAGGAGAAAAGTATAATATATGCTATAACAAATAAATACGATGTAGAACTAAAGTTACAAATGAATGATTCAATTATTAAAAATTTAAGTTAGGTTAGGTTGCAGGAGCATTACTTTAAGGGTCCTAATTTTTACCAAAGTTAAATGAATTTAGAGTAGGGATCTGTAACGAGTATCTGTCATAATACAAGCTCCGGATCAAAGGCTCAACGTTTTCTCCTTGGGAGACGTGCTCAGATTGATTCACCTACAGCGTGAATAAATTAAGGGTCAGAGTGGGTATTGAACCCCGGATCTACCATTCCAGAGGTTAGCACATTGGCACTGGGCTGACTTGGCTTCAGAATAGAAACACAAACAATAAAAAAGTAATAACAACATACACTATATAGAACTGCAGATAGCTATTTACCATTTTAAAGGCAGATTGTAAACCTAGCAGTCAGAAATAAAGCGTCAAAAGTACTAAAAATTGTGTTTTATCTTCACGCGAAAGGAGTCTTTGGACTTTTTATATATTTATTGAAGGGGTAACTGTGGCTGTTTGTATGTGTGGCAATAGAAAAGTCATTTCAATATAATACTGTAATATAATTGAAAAATTTGAAGTATTATTATTATTTGTTTTTATATTCACTAAGTACTTTGATTGACTGTTTGAAATCGTTCTATATCTGAATATTATCCTATAGTAAATACATTCTCTTGGAACTAAAGCAGCACCTGCAGTAGAAGTGCATGGAGGGTAGGAGTGATAAAGCGAGACAGTTTACAGATCGTTACGAAAACACCCTCAAGGAAACCAGCATCACCATCGTAAACCAAGGGGACAAGGGGAAAATAAGAAGAAAATAAAAGGAAAGATAGTAAAAATAAACCTAGTGGGAAGTATTAAATCAGCTGAGTGCATGAACAAACGAAAAGAAGTGCATGCATATATATCTGGAAAAATAAACTAAGTATGTGATTGATTGGATAAAAAATTGACTGGATAAAGAAATAAACAGAAAAAAAAGAAATCAGCTCAAAGCTTTCTGAGAAATTCTTAAAGGAGTATGGTATATTACATTTACTAAGAAAGAATCCCAATATATATATATGTATTAATTGATGATGACGTATATGCTCATAGGAACTCAAGGGTTTTCTGCGTAAAAGTACACAAGCTATAATAAGGGATAACCAAACGATGAATATCTCTCAACTTTTTTTCTAAGAACAGAATGAAGAGTTGTTATGCGTTTGCAATAAGAGAAGAGAAGTCTTTATATAGACATTTTGAAAGATGGAGAAACTGCGTGCATTCTCTTCAACTCAAGTTATATTTGAAGAAAGAGTTTTGCTACAAACCTGGATAAAATATAGCCTTAGGTTTTTTAATGAATTTAATTTTAATATAATACTGTAATATAATTGAACAATTGTAAGTATTATTATTTGTTATTATATTCACCAAACATTTTGATGGACTCTTTGAAATCGTTCTACACCAGAATATTGAATACTTCTAGAAAATAAATTATTTTATTAATTCATTATGCGATTAATTAATTATGAATTGCATAATTTTAAATAGGCACGTTGCATTTGGTAAACAGCTCAGTTATATAAACAGAATTTTTTGAATCAATTATTACGATTAACAAGTTATTATGAATACTTATCAGGATTTGCAGCAAATAGATTCTAACAGTTTATTTGCATGACCAGATAACTTTCCATGTAGCTTGGTAATCGAGTGAGGTGTTCATCTCTTTCCAAATACTTTAGCACAAATACTTTCTCGTTTTGAAGAGACCTTGTTTCTTTATCTGTTGCACGGGAGCCAGGTTAACCATCCAGTGGTATCATGCTCGCCTCTAGACTGGTAGGTCCGTGGGTCAATACTCACTCTGTCGCTCGATTTATTTTATGTTGGAAGAGAAAGAATCTAAGCACGTCATCCCTCCGAGAAGACGTTAGTCGTTGGTCCCGAGGCTCTACGATGTCCTGGTACTCGTTTAAGATCCCTACTCGAAATACATTTATATTAGGCAACATTTTGGACTCCCAATGCAGTAGAATGTTCCTTGTGTGTTATCACAGAGGGCCAGTGTTCGGCCTATTTGTGTTCCCTTGTGGGACTGCCAATGCTACCTAACCTAACCTTAATGACTGCATTATCAACGTATCTCTTGAGTCATCCAAGCTTTACTAAGACTTTTGGTGTTTAAATATATTCGATTTAGGGACTAAATAAATATATTATTTTATGAATGGTAAAATACATAAAAACTTAAGTATAGTTTGTCTTAAGTGTAAAAGAAATAGTAGCTGACAATCTTAATTACAATTACCGTCTTTTTTCGATAATAAGACACTGTCTTACTTTATTTTTAGGTAAAAATCCGTGCTAGGGCTTATTCTTGGGGAAGGGCTTCAAGTACATTAAGTAGATTTACATATTTTTATTTAATATTTATTTTTATACAGAAATTTAAATTTTTTCGATTACGGTCATGTCATCTTCTGGAACATCGTCATAAATTATCAAAATTTTTTAATTCCGTTCTGATTTTCTTCCGAATCTATTTCCTGTAGAATCATTGACTGAATCTCTCATGTCTTGCAATATAGCTGAAGTAAAATTAATACATCTTGTCTAAGTAGCCTTCTTGAAACGGACTTTAGAGGTAAACAAGGAATTTCTTTGCAATATTTTTTTCCAAAGATTTCTCTGAAATATTACGACAGCTAGAGATACCTGCTACATTCAACAGCAATTTTTTAACAAATTATATGTTTCACATTATCTTAACTATGGCCTATTTTCAGAGTATGGCTTATAGTCCAAACCGTCCCAAAATCACGCTAGGACTTATTTTCGAGGGATGCTTATTTTCGGAAAAAGACGGTGCTAAGTCGAAAGCATAGATTACACATCAAGCATTTCTCTAATTCGGTGAATATTTTTTTAAGTTTTGAATTTGCTTCTAAACATTTGTGGATTATAATTTTACTATAAGTAAAGTACAGTTGTGAGAAAAATCGATGCCGAGATTTTGACGAATTACTATGTTTTGAGGTACTCAAAGTCGTATTATGACTTTTTTCGATGATATGAATGTATGAGTGGGTGGGTGGGTGTGTATCCAAAAATTTTGTACACGCTACAGTCCACAATGTTTAATGGATCATATTAATATTTAATTCAAAATGGGTGTCATAGTGTAGATGAACCCAATTGTTTGGGAAAAATTATGGGAAAGTCAATTTTTTTTTGCCAAAGTGCTTTAAGACATTTTTTCTCTAGATTTTTAAAAATTTAGAATTAATTTGGATGCTAAAATAGCAATAACTGAAATAATCTTCAGATTTTTAACGCAACTGGAAATAGTTTTTCCAATAAAATGTAAAAATCATTCAATCTAAAACATTATAAGTATGATCCAAGGCATACCGTTTGACACATCAAAATAAAATTATACTTGAAAAGAGACCATTATGTGGGGGATAATTTGAAGTAAAACACGAATGAAATTTTGGAAAAAAAATATGTTCAGAAAATTATCAATTCAGAAATAAAAAAATCTTGAAATTTCAATTACCGCAAAGAGCAATAAAACTATAAAATATAAAAACTGAATATTCATTCTGGACTAATTGATCCCCTGCTATACTTGTGGATTTTTCACTTTTATTTACATTGTTTATATTGACTTTTGAAATTTTTTAAGTAAATCGACTGAAATAATATTGATGTTTTGAGGTTTAATGGAAAAAATTGAAATGTTTTAATAACATAATATGAGATATAAGAAAATATAAAATTTATACATGTGTAAAATCAACACAGATGAAACACATAATTTCTGATGCTTTCCATGGTGTGATGAATTTGTCGAATATAATACTGTAATTCATCTATTTTGTTGCACCCTTCAACAAAACTTAATATAATTTGTAGATTGACTTTGTTGTTACGGCAGGCTGGACTGGGATTGTGTGAATGGTGGGGATAAGTGTATCATTAGTTGTGCAAACCGTAATTGTGTGATATTTACTCATTCTGAGGTAAAATGGATAAACAAACAAAAGAAAAAAGAACTCTTTTAAACACTATTTTTCCTCAAAACTGCTTAGAATCCCTCCCAAATTCCTGGATTACCCTACCTTATGTGGGAACCTCCTCGTTAAAAATTGCCAATATATTAAGAAAATTTACTTTTAAAGTCAGTTACAAAACGAATGGTAATTTAAAATGTTAACCCCAAAATCGAGTTTTTATCCCAGTTCATTGAGTGGAGTTTATAAGTTGTCCTGTAACAATTGTTAATGTTTTTACATTGGTATGATTGTGTGCTCCTTTGAAAAAAGAACCCGTGAACATTTTAATGAATATTTGCAAAGGAAAAATGACAATAAGAATAATAAAGAATTTTTTTCACATTTTGCAAAACACCTTGTCACACAAAATCACAGATTGACCCAAACTTGAAACTTACCATTCCACATGCGAATAGAAAGTTTAAAGAAATTGGTAATTTGAAAGCTTTTGAAATAAACAAAGCCTTCATTAATAATTCTTCTGCCTCTCTATGTCTTAATGATCAAATTCCAGGGTGTCCAAAATTTCTTAAACTGTTCCTAGAATCACAAAGAATAAATTGAAAAAAAAAAGAAGTTTCTTTCCTCTAAATTAGTGTTTCTGGCCTTCTGTATTTCAGTTAACGGTTTTCAAGCATACCCGACACCTTTGTCACCTTATCTCCTAAATGCCTATCCCCACTCTTTCGCAGCGGATCTATTTCCTACTTGTTGTTTTCACTGGACCAACCCGTCAGCACCACATCCTTGGGTATTTCTTGAATTCTCTTAATTGAATTTTATTATTTTAGTCTGATTTTGTAACTGATTAGATATAATTGGTATTGTAGTGTCTTCCTGATGATGAACACAAAGTGTTCGAAACGCGTTGAATAAAACTTCATTTGTGTGGAGACTTTTGTTTGTTTATCCATTTTACCTCAGAATGGATTTTACTTTCTGTTAAAGATGGCATGATTCTCTACTTTTTTTTAAGTATGACTCTTTATCATACATATAAAAACTAATGAAATAATACATTCATCAGTAAATAAATGACGTTGGGCATCAAGTAAGTGGATGGTATTCACTAAGAGTAGAAATCGGTAAAGAGGATTTAAACTTCAGTAATAATGTCACTTTCTTAGTTGACCATGACTACAATATCAAACAAAACAATTTATCGTGTTGTTATTTAAAGCCATATAAGTTATATTCGTAAGTAGAACGAGACTTAGTAACAACTAATTGAAACAATCAATTAGATATGTTAATACAACCGGAGTTTATAAAACGCACTTATCCGAACTGGAATTAATATATGTGATATTAGACCAAGTGGAAGACAAACCAATATACATGATATTGGACCAATTAGAACAGGAAATTCAATTTTCAATGATTTCTACATACATGGTTGGAGCTAATGAATTATCTATTTAATAACGACGGTTCCATAACGATATAACTATCAAGAAGTATGATATTATGTTTACTTATACTAAAGTCGAGTGTAGGCCACTCCAGATTTTCATAAATATTTACTGGCATTAACATGGTTCCTTTTCTTTGAATTCTTCTAATAAATACTATACTTGTAAACAAAATGTTAAAATATTGTTTGGAATTCGGAAAACAGTTTAGATTTATAACGGAGTTAACTTGCAAGTACAAGAAGATGAAATGTATTTTCTTAGAGTTGCTTATTACATTTCTCAAACCCATAAACAAAGTAGAACAAAGCTTCTGCTCTTTGCTAGGGGATGTAACAAAGCATTAACAGCTAGCAGTTTAAATTCTTTTCAAAAGGTAGTTAGGTCTATCTACTTCCCTTCTTCAAGTTTTTGAAAACAAATTAACGCAAAAACCTTTTCATCTTTTCTTCCTTTCTTCAGTTTTAATTTTGCAATATTTAACTGCTTTTTTTTTTGAATTTTAATTTCTTTGCAGTAATAATTAATTATAAAACTTTTGTAGAATTACTTTTAATTTGAAATAGGCGGTTAGTTGAAGGAAGGGGTGTTGTTGCTTTACTGAAAGGTACTAGGTGAATTAGGGTGTTCGTGGTTAATGGAAGTTTACCCTTCGTCTAAATGTAGAACGGTAGCGGTGGGAGAACAAATGTCTCAGATTCGTTATCAAAGCGACCCTAGTCCATTTTATACTATCCTGCATCAGTCGCTCTGTTCGATTAAAACATTTCATTCCACTGAGACCAGCATATTTTGTCTCATCCATTATTTACCCATCCATTATTATTGTTAGTAATTATTGCAAATTAGTTATACTATTCTCATAATAATAATAATAATAATTTTTTTTTGTGTAACGAGGTGAAATGCATTTACACACATAGTGCTGGGCTCCCCGATAAACCAGACTACCAACTAAAACACCCTCTTTTCTCCTAGGACCTAGCCTGGAACTGTTTCCCACATTACTTCAGGCTTGGTCGTAGCTTACCTTAGGTGAGGCATACTTAATTGTTATTCTTCTAAATCTTCCAAGTATCGCTTTTTCGTAGTCAAAATCGTTCTAACTAGGCCATTTACCATATTCCATGCTCCAGAACTCCAGATCATTTTTTCAATGATCGTTTCTGGGGAGAATATGCCTATTCTGTGTATCAAGTCTTTCTTCTGGCTGTTCAATTTGGGACAAGAAAAGAATGTGTGTTCCACATCATCTAACGCTGGACAATACAGGCACTCGAATGTTTGGTGCTTCCCTATCTTGCATAGGTAGGCGCAGAAGTAACCATGTCCGCTCAGAAATTGTGTGAGGTAATATCCCACCTCTCCATGACCTCTCTCAATCCGTGATCGGACATCTCTAATAGTTTGAAGGTCCAGCGCCCTCTAGTGTCATGCTCCCACGTCTCTTGCCATCTGTCGAAGGTACGTCTCCTCTCTTCTGAGCGAGCATTTTCTTCTTCCTTTCTTCTGTAGTAAAGGGCTTCCCTTTCTCTCGCCAGTAGGTCGATTGGAATAATGCCAGCTATCACCAGGACTGCTGACTCTGATAACGTACGATGAGTAGAGCACACTCTTAACGCTGCTCTCCTTTGTACTACAAGCAAAAATCTTTTTCTGTGGCCTTTCTTATTTACAGCTTTCCCCCAGATCTCTGCTCCGTATAACAGCACTGATTGCACTGCTGACATTAAGAGACATCTCTTAGTTGCCTTGGGACCTCCGACGTTTGACATTACTTTGCTTAAAGCTCGCACTCTTTCTGAGGCCTTGTGTGAATAATAATAATTGATTGAATGGTTATAATAAAAGTGACACTACTCACTTCAATATTTCGACCACGTCGTCATGAGCAGAAGGCGAGTTTTCTTGACCTGCAAACAGCAACTGAATTATTCTTGAATTGGGATTGAATTACATGGAATATTTTTATCACTGGTAACATATCTGAGTTAAATTATTTCTTTTTGTTGTGATAATATTACTATCATCTAAATTTATTTAGAATATTCGAACAGATAATATCAAACTAATATAATACGGAACATCACAACTAATTAGGACATTTTACCGTAAATAACTTATATTTCTGTAAATAACAATTTTATCATATTCAAATTATGAAATAACAATTTAACGTAAAAATTTATTACAACAAAACTAGAATTTTTTTTATAATTAACATAAATAACCAATTATATTAGAATAAATAAATGACTCTCATTGGTTGTCTAAGGATGGTCATATGTTCAAAAGCAGCTATATTAATAACAACTATGCAGTTACTGTATATTGCGTATAACAAGTCTGATAATAAACCTACCGATATTATAGTCGATTCCAGCAGCCTACATTTGATATTTTTACTTTACTATAAGTAAAGTATAGTGATCGTGAAAAAATTCGATCTCGAGATTTTGACGGAATTACATGTTTTGAGGTCCCAGAAGTCGTTTTATGAGATTTTTACGATGATGTCTGTGCGTGTGTGGGTGGGTGGGTGGGTGGGTGAGTGTGTTAGCATTGCTTGTTACCACGCTACGGTCCAGAATCTTTGATGGATCAAGTAGATATTTTACACAAAAATGGGCCTCATAAAGACGAAGGTCCCTATTGTTTGGGAAGAATTATGCATGATGGGAAAGTCACTTTTTTTGCCAAAAACCGTTTTTTTTAAAACATTTATTTCTCCTAAACTGATAACTCTAGAGTTTTGAAATTTTGACATTATTTTTGAGGTTTCAAATGCAACAAACGAAAAATATATTCAGAATTTTAAAACAACAGGAAATATTTTTTTTTCACTAAATTGTAAAAATTTTGACTTATAATTCAATCTCAAACCTTGTGAGAGCGATACAAGCCATACTGTTTGATGGATCAAAATGAAACTATGCCTAAAAATAGAACATTATGTGGAAAATGAGTTGAGATATTTTTTTCGAGAATTACATTCGCTAAAGGGGCGTTACAGTACGATTTGTGTTTTCAGAAAATGTTTTTTTGACGCTAAACGGCTCGTTAAAAAATAATGAAAATTTGACCAAAAATGGAACAAAAAATTAGCAATTCATAAAAAAAATATCATAATGTTTCAATTACGGGAAAGAGCAATAACGATATAAAAACTCTTTGTTTATCCTAGACTAAGAGATCACCTGCTATACTTGTCGAATTTTTTGTATTTTTTTACATTGTTTACATTGACTTAGAAATTTTTTGAGCGAATCCACTGAGATAAAATTGATGTTTCTAATGGAAAAATGAAAATATATTATTGACTTATAAGAGATGTAAGAGGAATAATATTATTACATGTAAAAAATCACCGCCAACGAACATAAATTAATTTCCTCTGTCTTCCATGGTATGATGGATTTGTCTCATAAACTGCTTTAATAAATCTATATATTGCACTCTTGAGCAAAACTTAATAACAGTTATAGTTTCTTCATCTTTGTGAATTGTAGTATCTTACCATGATATTGAAATGTGAGGAATGGACTCTTTCCTCAAGAAAGAGGATTTATATTTGTTGACGAATATCCAGTTTTTTCACTATTCTAGTCTAATAGTTGATATTTATTATTTTCAAAAATTAGAAACTTCCAGCTATAAAAGGTTTATATTATACTGAATAGCCGATTTTGACTTTGAATGGAGTATGGAAAACTTGATAATTACTATAATTTGTTTTCTCAATATACATTCAAAGCAACCTTATAACAGAGTACAGCAGCATGAAAAAGGTAACACTCGCTCAGAGTAAATTTGAATATACGTTTTTTAACAGATGAAAAGAAAAGCAATTTTTATTGAATAGATTTTTTAGACAATTCTTATTATTTACATGTTTTGCGCAACTTTGTTTCCAAAAAAATTAATGTTTTCATTCTCCATT
This sequence comes from Hermatobates lingyangjiaoensis, assembly GCA_026182355.1. Classification (NCBI taxonomy): domain Eukaryota; kingdom Metazoa; phylum Arthropoda; class Insecta; order Hemiptera; family Hermatobatidae; genus Hermatobates; species Hermatobates lingyangjiaoensis. The sequence goes on from JAPFBL010000253.1 coordinate 3,563,764, forward strand.
TAATCATATCCCATTTAGATGTTTACGTTATGTTTAAATGAGACGTTATGTTTTATATACTCAAGAAATTTGACATTAAGTTACTTATAGTAAAGTAGAGTGTAGGCCACTCCAGATTTTTAACTTTGTTATACTACTACATTTCATTTGCTGTTACATGTGTTTCAACATTCAAATACTTTATTTTTTTGTAAGGTCCACATAGATTAGTATAGGGAGACAGATTATAGGATATATATTTATATTAATTGGTTCATAATTTATTAATTATATTATGATTTGCTCACCATTATTGTAATTATTTATCCAAGTGACTCGAATAAAATGAAAGGTTCTTGTGGACAATAAAAACTTTAACAAATAGGAAAGAACACAGAAAGTCACTACAGAACTAGTAGTTTGCTTCTCAACGCGAATGCTTCGTACTTCTTCCTGATGACGACAGATGTCGAAATATTGAAGTAAGTTCTGTAGTGACTTTCTGTGTTCTTTCCTATTTGTTAAAGTTTATATACATATATTTATATATATTAATTTCTACGGAGTCATCCACAGATCTCATTTCGGTATCTACTATTTGTCTAAGTATTACCATATGCTCATTATGTATGTACGTGTACATACATAATTTCTAACAGCCTTTCAAAAATATAATAGTGGATTATACATCTGTTTTTATGTATATGCAAAATATATAAACATATATACTTTTCTTCTTTTAGGAATTTGGCCTTGGTTAATTATTAGAATTCACATTTTTGCCAACGTTTCGTCTTTATTTTAAAATATCCTTAGGGTTAAGGCTAGCTTACCACCGAACCAACAAATGCTTAACATAAAAGCTAAATGTTGGCAAAAAGGTGATTTCAAATAATTAACCCTGACCAAATTCTTTATTAGTAATTGAGGTTAAGAAAACAAAACCTTTATATATATATATATATATATATAACAGATTCAATAATATATCGACCGTTTGATAGAATAGGTGTGTTCTCTAATCGGGGTTCGGTCAATTTTCCAGGATAAAAAATCAAACTCTCGTTGCCAACGTTTCGGTTTTATTTAAAACCTTTTTCATAGGCAGAAGTAAGAATTTTTTAACTAAGAAAATGAAATTTACATTATTTAAAGGAACAACAATGTTAGCCGGACAAAACCTTCGACTAGACAGTCTAGTCGAAGGTTTTGTCCGGCTAACATTGTTGTTCCTTTAAATAATGTAAATTTCATTTTCTTAGTTAAAAAATTCTTACTTCTGCCTATGAAAAAGGTTTTAAATAAAACCGAAACGTTGGCAACGAGAGTTTGATTTTTTATCCTGGAAAATTGACCGAACCCCGATTAGAGAACACACCTATATATATATATATATATAAATATACATGGAGAATATTTTCAAGAGGGTGCTCTGTATTGTTCATGTAGATGTACCAAATACTAGTGGGATAAAAGAGATGAGTCGATGACTACGTAGGGGAATGAGAAATGATATTAACCTGGAGCCTCGGATAAGGCGGGCTTGAGCGACATCATTAGCCAAAACTGGAATTAACCAGCTTAGGAGGCTTGCTTCACTTCCCATTCGTCTTCGTCATATTTCCCATTAATCTCGATTATGTACAAAGACTTGCTGACGTACAGTACCATCAGCCAGTGGGGTCAGTAATCTGTCATGAACTGAATCAGCCGGCATTGCTTTCTAGATTAACACATCCGCCCCCACGCACACACACACGCACACACACACGCACACACACACGCACACACACACACACACACACACACACACACACACACACACACACACAATACAAACAGAAATGTTCTCGTATACAGACACATATATACCCAACATATATATATATATAGGTGTGTTCTCTAATCGGGGTTCGGTCAATTTTCCAGGATAAAAAATCAAACTCTCGTTGCCAACGTTTCGGTTTTATTTAAAACCTTTTTTATAGGTAGAAGTAAGAATTTTTTAACTAAGAAAACGTTGGCAACGAGAGTTTGATTTTTTATCCTGGAAAATTGACTGAACCCCGATTAGAGAACACACCTATTCTATCTAACGGTCGATATATTATTGAATCTGTTATATATATATATATATATATATATATATATATATATATATATATATATATATCACTTAATAAAACGAAACACGATCCAAACTGGACACGATACCAGTTCAAAAATGAAGAAGAGTAACATACAGAGTAAGGAAACAGACTTACAGACTCAAATGTTTGGGTAATCTGTCTTCAGGAGAAAAGAGAAAGGGAGACTAAGAACGTTGTAGACGCAATGGGGAGTCAGTGCCGTGCGAACGTACTTGGTCTCCCTTTCTCTTTTCTCCTGAAGACGGATTACCCAAAAATTTGAGTCTGTAAATGTGTCTCCTTACTCTGTTTGTTATTCTTCTTGATTTTTGAACTCGTGTATATGTATATATATAAAGCTTTCATATAAACACGTGAAATAACAATCAATGATCTAACACAATATGAAATGGGAAAACAATACTAAGATTTTTCAACCGTAAGATGCGGTCTTCGTCAGAGTCAAAAACCTAACTGGGTTTTACAATAAGTGCTACAGCATATATGTAAAATAGTGTAAAAGTAAATTGTACAATAAAATAATGTACTTAATCTGCATTGAAATAAAAATTATTTTTCTTTTTATTTTATTATTTATGTAAAACAAGAAAAAACTTACTTTTGAAAAAAAAATTCAGTCAGTCTGACTATTATTAAATTTGAGTTGAAATCTAATCAATCCAGATTATTCCAGTCTTTTCCCTGAGTCTTTTTTCCCCTGATTTGCCACAGATTGAACAACATTTATAGTCTCGCTAAAGGAGATGCAGCAGCTATCTTAGAATTATCTCTTCATCTTGGTCCTTCAAGATTCTATCTATCGGGAAAACTCCTTTTTAACTCAATTTTTTGAATAATGGTTGTTGGATATTTTCCCCTCAAGTGTGTTTACTGCATATGGTAACGTTTATCTGATAACTTCATTAGTGACATTCCTGACTTTTTATAAAATATTGTTACTTATAAAAAAAACGTATGCTGTATAACTAAGTTATATTGAGAAAATTAATATTTTTTACGTCTAAAAAATGTTTTCTTACACTACTGATAGTAAAATTTGTAACAGGTTGCAGAGGAAATACATTTATCTATTATCTCATAACCAACCTTGACTGTATTATAGAATCTACATCTATGACCCATCAATCCATTAATTCATCTTGATAGCATACAGAAAAACATTTTTATCAATGCAAGCTAGAGAGAAAACTAAGATCAAAATATTTTGGTTTCGGTGTAACCAAAGATAATAAACAAAACCACATAGACTATATATACATATATAATTTTAAATCCCTCAATTAATGGCCAGACATGCGATATGGGTACAATACCAAGCATGAAAATTTTTGAAAACAGTTACAAGAAGATTAGGGATGCTAATTGATTGGCCTACGACAGGATGACAAACTGTTTTCTATTTAGTAACTTGTTTGGACCTGCTAACTTTAATTTATATTCTTCAGTTTATATTCTTTTTCTATATTTATATTCTTTTTTTATATTTATATTCTTTTCAAAATTGTTTAAATTGTTTCATTGTTTTTTAAAAAAATTTTAAAGTTTCCAAATTTTGAAAATGTTTAAAGACCCAACCTGACGATGACTATAGAATAGTCGAAAGCTAGTATACAATGGTCTTGTAAATTATGTTATATTCTTTACATGTGATGTTAGTTTTCAATTGTATTTGAATTGTCCATATCTATTAAAGTGTTTCAAAAAAGTTCTCAATGTCCTTTGGACAACTCATTTGGGAATTACCACCTTATATTCGTAACACTGTCAGGAGACTGGAACAGCTTAGTTTGAAAGTCGTTAATACCGAAGCTGCGGTACATTTCAACAATATATATATAGTGAAGCAATAAAAAGATTTCACATTAACAAGTGAAATAACAATCAATGATCAAACCACAATAAGAAAATGGGAAAACAAGACTAAGATCTTTCAACCATAACAAGCGGTCTTCGTCAGAGTGAAAAACCTAACTGAATACTAGATGCAGAGAACATCTGGTGAGGGGTTGAGAAGAGTGGGAGGGAAGAGTGGTATTTTAAACGGGTGAAAGCGCAGGAAAGGACTAATGTCCAGAAAGGGATGTTTGGGGAAACAAAGGAGTACAGTAAGAAAGAGTAAAAAACTATCCACTAGCTGTCAACCCTCTTAGAAGCGGCTATTGCCCTCGTAACGAAAGTATCAAGTTTGAAGAGACCGTTGCTAATGTTTATAATATTTGATCTATTAATTTCCATGTTGATCTATTTTCATTTTTATTAGTTATATATATATATATATATATATATATATATATATATATATAGAGCGGAGTCACCGCCCTACCTTCCTGCGGGACTCTTCGCTCTTCACACCTCCTGATGACGACGATGGTCGAAATATAGATGTGAGTTATGTCTGTGTCTTTCTGTGTGTTTCCTTCGTTTTGAATTTATTTTATTTAAAAAAGTCCGCTGGACCGTTTCTTTTAATTGTGGTATATATATATATATATATATATATATATATACCATATTATTTATTTTGAAACGGTTCAGTTTTATATTGATGTTTTAAAGGTTTAAAGGTGCGACTTCCTTTAGCATTAAATCGGAAGTTGTTGAGTTAGGTAAGTTTACTTTCTCCGCAGAGGGGTTTAATATTTTCCCCATATGTCACGTTCGTTTTATCAAAGTTACCCAGATCTTCTGAGATATAGCAATCAAATTCTCTTAGAAACAGGTTTCCGACTTTATTCTTAAATATCGTATAAGCACGAATGTTTTAATGAGATGGTTTCATTTTCTAATAATAATTTATAATACTGATTTTGATGTCAACTTAAATTTAAAATTAAGAAATCAAAGACTACAAAATAAAAACACGTACTTGTTACAATTTTTGCAAGACATTCATCATTATTGACTACTATTTTTTTATTATTATTTGATGTTATTTATACAACAACTTTTGCTGTATTTATAATAATATTCTAAGAATAATATTAAATTCGGGTGTAGTCATAGAGCCTCAGCTTATATATTTTTGAATACAGAGTTTACCATACGGTAAATACAGTGTTGGAGGGTGGGTTTGAACACTTTTAATATACAGTGATGTTTAAGTGCAAATAATTATATTATATTGAACAAATATTATATAATTATTTGTCATCATATCCTTTATAAAGTAATACGCCTATTAAGGAAAATAAAAAAAATGTACTCTTTTGATTTTTGTTAATCTTTTTAAATTGTATATTAAACGAATTTAAAATAAATTAAAATTAGAACAGGCCAATAATATTTGATACCTGTTTTAAATCCTAACATAAATAAAATTCATATAGTGGTTACAAAAAAAAAATTATTTTTGTAACTATTATATGCTTTTTCTCCCCTTTATATTAAATTAAAAAAGAAGTTTCATAATCAATATTACTCATTTAAGATCAAAAATTGAAGTGAGTTTTGTTATTGCTTCTTGTGTTTTTTTCAAATCGTTGTATATATATATATATATATATATATATATATATATATATATATATTAATATAAATGAAACGGTCCAACGGATCTTTCAATAAAAACCGATTAAAAAAGATAGCACACAGATAGACACAGGAATAACTCACTTCTATATTTCGACCATCGTCGTCATCAGGAGGAGAAGAGTCCCGCAGGAAGACAGAGCGGCAACTCTTCCTTCCTGCGGGACTCTTCGCCTCCTGATGACGACGATGGTCGAAATATAGAAGTGAGTTATTCCTGTGTCTATCTGTGTGCTATATTTTTTAATTGGTTTATATATATATATATATATATATATATATATATATATATAATAAAAAGATTTCACATAAACACGTGAAACAACAATCAATGATCAAACCACAATAAGAAATGGGAAAACAAGACTAAGATCTTTCAACCGTAACAAGCGGTCTTCGTCAGAGTCAAAAACCCAACTGAACACCAGATGCAGAAAACATCTGGTGAGGAGTTGAGAAGAGTGGGAGGGAAGAGTGGTATTTTAAAAGGGTGAAAGCACAGGAAAGGACTAATGTCCAGAAAGGGATGTTTGGGGAAACAAAGGAGTACAGTAAGAAAAAGTAAAAAACTATCCGCTAGCTGTCAACCCTCTTTGCAATAGCCTCTTCAAAGAGGGTTGACAGCTAGCGGATAATTTTTTACTTTTTCTTACTGTACTCCTTTGTTTCCCCAAACATCCCTTTCTGGACATTAGTCCTTTCCTGTGCTTTCACCCTTTTAAAATACCACTCTTCCCTCCCACTCTTCTCAACTCCTCACCAGATGTTTTCTGCATCTGGTGTTCAGTTGGGTTTTTGACTCTGACGAAGACCGCTTGTTACGGTTGAAAGATCTTAGTCTTGTTTTCCCATTTCTTATTGTGGTTTGATCATATATATATATATATATGCAAATATTTCCTTTCCTCGACAACATATATTTACCAATAACTTTTAACGAGGTTTGATCTAGCGCCAAACCGTAAAACTCCTCAAGCTAATGTTTCGTCTATATTTGTAGACATATTCTGGACTATATCAATACAGAAATTAATTTATATGCCAGGCTCAAGTTTTCATTACATTGTCTCATTTAAAATATAATCATTGTTCTCATTAAAAATTATGTGAAATATTGTAAATTTTATATTAATCTATAAAGGAAATTTGATTTTTAATTACAAATTATTTATAACATTTTAATAAAGTTATATTGTTGTTTTAAAAATATTCTTGGATATTTATATTGAAATTCATGTTACTAAAAATTTAATTGACTTAATTAATTACTAGCATATCTGCCCGTCTTTGACGGATATATTAAAAAAATTCAGAGATGATACGTGGTATTTCAAAAATTATTGGAAATTATAGAATAGTAGGAAATATTATTATTAGGTCAAACTTTTGCAATCTGCTGTAGTGTGGTATTTACTCATGTTGAGGGATTTTAATCCCCCAAATTTGAAATCCCCATATCATTATTGGTATTGCTGTAACTTTAATTAGATCTGGAGTTTTTTTATGTTTTGTAACTTTCGATACTGAGCTCAAATTTGATGTTATTCTAGGCAAACTTCTTATTTAGTACATGGTAAGTAAGAAACACATTTCTAAAGTGAGCAAGTTCTGATAAACGGGAACGAAATTAAAATCAACTAATAACACCTTCTTGCTACAGTAAAAATATCTGTATATTTTTATCCTCATACCTGTGTAGCTAGCCAAACACAGCATAAAAGTTTATAACTTTGCTTCTATGTTGCATTTCCCATCGATTTCTCAGTTTTTAAGTTGGACATACAGAAATCTACTGTCAGTTCCATTTCGCTATGACTTATGGTGGCTGATTTGCTTGTGAAAAAATTTTTGTACAAAAAAAACAGACGGCAATTTGTCTAAGGGTGGATTCGGTTTCTCTAATGTATAAAACGTAAAAATAACTTCAAATGAGTCAGAACTAAGCAATTTACAAACATAAATAAAACCTTTCTTTTATTTATATAGATCAGATGTCTATTTACCACCAAAGAACATTTTTTTCGAAATAATACATGCGTATAATTAGATTTTTTAAGGGAGACTAGAAGCAAGCATTGAGAAGCTCTACTGTAACCTTTAAAACTTGAATTTATAAGAAATCATAGGAAGCGAAACCTTAACATATATCAATCATTCACACGACTCTTTTAGATCAAACGCTTTGTTAGGTATAAATAATTCAAAGAGAAAACAATTGTTCTTTTACTTATTTATGTAGATGATTTTAATTATGGATTTATATAACATACATGTAATCCTATTTTCAAAATTTTGTTGTATGGGTCATTTCATATATTATTCTCTATATATATAAAAATGAATGTATGTCTGTTTGTTTGTACTCGATAGATTCAAAAACCATACATCCAATCGCCGTGAAAATTTAGAAAATTATTAGGTATATCACCGGGAAGGTTTATGTAAAGTTTTTTAAAAATCAGAGTTGTGGTTCAGGTAATATGCCAAAAATATCTTAATAGATAAGGTTTGCTGTATAACCTGTTTGTTTACATTTTGACTTTAATTGGTAATGGCTGCCGCAGGTAATTGAAACGATTTGTGGGTTTAAATTTCGTGTCATTATATTTAACAGATAGGACATAATATCACATTTAATGAGCTAACACTTCTTTCAAAATTTCTTGATATATTGTTCGGCAAAAAATATTCCTTTTGTTATTTGTTTAATCTAATCTATGAACTACTAATTGTATTAGACAATGTGTGATATTTATAATCAGTGTTAAATTATATCTTTTTTGCGTAATCTATAATTTTAATTCTGTAGTAATTTCGTTTATCTCAAAAAAAGTTAAGTGTAACGGAACTATAGAAAATTTAAATTGTTTTCGTTTCATGTAATTTATTATTAGAGTTGGAATTAAATTGTTTCCCGGGTAAAGCCGGGTAGATCAGCTAGTATGTAATATATTAATATGCAAATAGTAATAGGTTTGTGATGTTTTGTATTTGTTTGAGTATTTTAGGGCCGTTTTTTTGAAATAAGCGCTGTAGATAGGCAAGAAGGAGTGACTTTTCTGGAAGTCAGTGAGCCGCCATTACGGGGTTTTACTGTTCTTGGTAACTGAGCAAAACTGGCCCAACATAAATCGACAAAACAACTCCTCTGCCTTTCTCTGCCTTGCCGCTCCACAAAACAACTCCCCAGCCTTTGTTTCACTTTGAAGGCAAAAGTAAAACTGCTCTACGTCTCCGGGGGCCTAGCACCTCCGTGCTAAGTGAAAACAAAACTTAAATTCTTTGAATGAAACTAATGCATCTTTAGTCCTACCACTAGACACCCAACTACCCATGTGAATTTAAAAACTATCACCCATTAAAGTCTTTTAAATATTTTTCTTCATCAAATCTACACGCTCATGAAATATAATTACAGACTAGTCATTAAATAAGAGAAAATGACATTTTCTCTATTGAAATAGCATATATTTATAAATATTACTCACTTAAGTTCGAAAATTGAACCGAATTTCTTGTTGCTTCCCTGTGTTTTTTTTTCTAATCACTGGATTTACCATATATAGGTTAGGTTAGGTTGCAGTGGCAGTCCCACAAGGGAACACACCTAGGCCAAGCATTGGCCCTTTGTGATACCACACAATGAAGATTGATTCTACAGTGGGAGTCCTAAATTTTGACTAACTCAAATGTATTTAGAGTAGGGATTTTAAACGAGTACCTGACATCGTACAGGCTCGGGACCGACGGTTTAACGTCCTTCTCCGAGGAACGACGTGCTCAGATTTATTCACCTCCCGCGTGAATAAATCCAGGGCCAGGTGAGGATTGAACCCCGGTCCTATCAGTTCAGAGGTGAGCACGTAACCACTGAGCTAGCCTGGCCCATTTACCATATATATGCAAATATTTCCTTATCCCGACAACATATATTAAAAAAAATTTTTTTATGGAAGTTTGATCTAGCGCCAAACCGTAAAACACCCTTAAGTTAATGTTTTGTCTATATTTGTAGGCATATTCAGGGCTACATCCATACAGAAATTAATTAACTAATCTTACATTTAATTTATTTTAATTGCTATTTTCATGTTACCTTGATTAATTTTTGTAATTAACGTGATGTAGCCCTGAGGATGTATACAAATATAGACGAAACGTTGGCTTCGAGGTGTTTTACTGTTTAATGCTAGACCAAACCTTGATAACAAAGAAATATATATATATATATATATATATATATAATATATATATATATATATATATATATATTGTTTCGTTGGAAATACGATCCGAATTGGACAAATATAGTTCAAAGTAGAAAAATTTCAATGTTTTTCTACATTGAACTGTATATATATGTATATATATATATATTATCTATGAATAGTATATATATATGTAGTAGTATATATGAGTATATATGCAGAAAAATCACATACTTTACTCTGAAATCTATATATATATATATATATATATATTAGTATAAGTGGGCAGCAAATCTTCTTGAAGACAAATGGAATTAAAGTATGCAGCAGCTTCTGCATTGACGACCTTTTTGCTGATGGCCTCGATTTTTCTTACTATCATTCGGTGATGCTGAGGCAACTTCCATATATGCTGGGCCAGAGACATTGAGAAAACCAATATCAAACAATTTTAATGGAACACAAAAACACTGGGTTGAAACAAGCTTTCGACCAATATTGGGATGACGGCTACGAAGCTCTCAAGGCGTCTGACCATGCATCTCTCAACAGGAGCCCCCAAAAAACATGCAGAGGATGCCCATGGGATTAAACTCACCAGGGGTATGTTAGTGGATGGAACTTCGGTACTTCATTATAATAACGACAAAGATAGATTAACTATCTTGGAAGCCCTTTATATCAAAGATGTCAACCCCAACCTCAACATTCAAAATTATGACCTCAATGTGATCCCAAGTAGCACTATTTTCGATAATAGCTTTAAATTTGTTAGAGAGTTAGAGCCCAGTAGGGTTGACAGCAATTGAGGGGCAAACCTGTATGTTGTTGCAACCCTGCTGGAACCTGCTCTTTGTTTTCCTCTCACCCGCTGTATCGTTTGTTTTATATCTGTTAAAATTGTTATGTTTAATTTTAAAGATTACTTTTCAGTTAATTATATTAACATTCATTAATTAAATAGTAGTGTAACCTGAAGATGACCAAGGTGTGGTCGAAAGCTTGTTTCAACCCAGTGTTTTTGTGTTTCATTAAAATTGTTTGATATTGGTTTTCTCAATGTCTCTGGCCCAGCATATATGGAAGTTGCCTCAGCATCACCGAATGATAGTAAGAAAAATCGAGGCCATCAGCAAAAAGGTCGTCAATGCAGAAGCTGCTGCATACTTTAATTCCATATATATATATATATATATATATATATATATATATACAATTAATAGAGAGTTAAAGAGAGAGAGGGAGAGCGAAATGCAGATAGAGGAACAAAATGTATCGGAAATTTTTTTTAAGCATAAATCTTTCAGATCTGATGTTTCAATTTCTTCTCTTCAAATGATGACAAAGGGATATTTAAGAAGTACTTTAACATTACCATGTGGTGCAAATTACTGTAGGTTATAAAGTATGTTATAAAATATTATGTTATAAAATGACATATCATTTCTCATATGTCGAATGATAGGCATATGGACACGTACTGTTGTAAATAGATAAAACAAAGTCTCAACGCAAAAGAAGTATTTTTATTCTACTCACTTTGAACACTTCTTGTTCATCATCTTCATTCGAAATTTTTAGAATAAACAGACTTCTTTTGTGTGGAGACTTTAATTTAACTATTTACCCCAGTATGAGTAAATATCACTCATTTAGGATTGCACAACTAATGAGCTATAAAGATGTCTTTAAAAAGTTGATTTGAACCTCAAGAGCTCACTGATTCACGAGATATGTTTTGTTTTCATTAAATAATAATATTCTGGAGAATTGCAATAAATTTAGTCGTAACTTTAACAATTAACTGCAAAAAAACCATTAATGGAAGTTATAGGGTAAAAAAGTTAACGAAATAGTCTCCACTTATATAAATTTAATGATATAAGCGACGTGTTTTGAACAAGTAGTGTTCTTCTTCAGGCATTAACTAAAAAATACAATGGCATCAAAGTTATCTATAGTATAAAGTAGATAGTACAAAATAAAATGAGGAAACAGAGATGTGCATACCCAAGTATGAGTATCTGTGGTACAACTGACTAGAAATAGGGTGAAAGTGGGGGGGGGGGGGTTGTACCATTTACTTTATACTATAGTATAAATAGTATAGTATAATAGTAGTATAGTATACTATACTAAATATACATTTGCTTTGTACTCTTTGATGCCATTGTATTTTTTAGTTAATGTCTGAGGAAGAACGTGTTCAAAATGCGTTGTCTGCAATATAACATTTCTATATGTGGAGACAATTTCATTAACTTTTTTACACTACAATGAGTAAATACCACATAACTGAATGAACTATCTCAAAGTTAATGGACATTTTTAAATTTATGACGGAATAATAACGGGGAAATCTGTTTCTAATGTTTAGGCTTTTGAAAGAAATATATGAAAAAAAAAACTAAAATCCACAGAAAAAAAAATCAGAGGCAAATAAAGTTTGTTGTCGGGTAAAGAAAAAGAACATGTGATTGTGCAACATGCTGTAGGACAAAATATTACTCTTTTTCTTTTTTTTTTTTTTTCAAGTTTAATATATTGATAAAACGTGCTTTTAATGTGTTGATTATCATGAGTTATATTATTTTTTATCCTAGAGCTGATAACTTAGTAGAAAAAATGTTGAATTGCATAGTAGTAAATATAGTTGACTGTTTTCAACCACAAGTGGATTTTAATGTTTACGAGAATAGTAGAGCGGTGACCTCACTTGAGTTAGACTAGCACAAAAGCTGTTGTTTGTCTTTGTCATAACGACACTATGGCCGAATATGCAATGTATCAAAGCGAAAGAGAAAACCCTACAGACTTGCCTCACTCTCTTTAGCCCTCTTCATCATGTCCTAACACCCTATTCATTTCGGCCCTTTTCCTTCCCACCAGATGGCTACCACCTTCTATCTATAATTAAGAAACTCCCTTCCCATTATCATACTAACAAATATCTTTCAAAGGTTTTTCCATTAATTATCACCTTTTTTTTTTAATACTACTCTAAAACATACAACAAAATTTATATTATTTATTATTAATGAAAACAAATTCTTGAAGAAAAATTAGTTATGTTCTTTTTCCAGAATATTTTCTTTTTACAAAAGTTATATATACAACTGAAAGACAACAAACCATTTTATTTTATTTATTATTTTTGAGAAAACTGAAGTAGAACAAAAACATTATTTCCTGAAAATCTATTAGCTACTGCATTAGTTTTTTTTTTGTAAAAAGAATTAGAATTTAAAGAATTAGTTATTCACTCGTTGTTATATCGTCTGTGAAATAGATAAAAACAAGCCGTTTTTCCTGTTTCTTCTGAACTGGAAACTTAAAGTGGTTCAAATCATTCGGATTTTCCTTCCGGGAATGACTCCAATCACTAGAGCGAGTGGTAATCCTTCCCTTGGGACTGTTCTAATATGTACTTATATATAATATTATGAACCCGAAAGTAGTTTTATAACAGTCTTTAGAACTAGAATCGAATCAATAGTTATATTTGTAGTTGGATACGAGTCAGTATTATGAGTCATGCATAAGGGCTTTTTAGTCGGAGCGTGGAGTATGCTGTATAGTTTATAGTTTAGTATACTAAATAGTTCACGAAATGAATATATATATATAAACCGTCCATCACAAGTGCGCTTGGTGTCCCTATCTCAACTCTCCTAATGACGTTTCAACCAAAAATTAGTGATAGTAAGTGTGTTTGTTCCTTAGTTCTGTGTTTGTTATTCACCGTGAAACATATATATATATATATTCATACATTATTGAAAATGACACCGAATTTAGCTGATACCTGTTTCTTAACAAGTTTCTCAATTTTTCTAAATAACACTCTCGTTATTTCGTCTACACAATAAAGTACATCTCCTATGGTCGACTTTATGGAAAACAACCCCTTCTACCTTCTCCATGTATATATAAACCGGACATTTCACCTTAGATCCTATTTACGTCCTGATGATGAATGTTGATCATTCGAAACATGTCGACCATAGGAGATGTACTTTATTGTGTAGACGAAATAACGAGAGTGTTATTTAGAAAAAATGAGAAACTTGTTAAGAAACAGGTATCAGCTAAATTTGGTGTCATTTTCAATAATGTGTGTGTCAAAGAAGGACTGCTACCAAAATTTAAGAATATATATATATATATATATATATATATATATAATGTTGAAAATTAGACCATATTTAGCTGAAACTTGCTTTTTCATAAGTCTCTCAAGTTTCCTGAATCACGATCTTGATACTGTATCCACGGAATATAGTAAATTACCAATTGGCATGTCAAATGAACACATGTTTATTGGTATCAACCTCCAGCCAATTAGGGCCTCTCCCAGGTAGCTCCAATGATGCCCTAAGTTACTCAACCCTCAGCGATTAGAAGAAAAACAACATTTATCCCCCCAACCCAGCAAGATATTCAATCTTTCTTATATAAAACATTAAGCTTCAAAATGCTTATTAAGCATGCATATCTTACTAATAGCTGAGGACAGCAGAAAAATCTGTTCATGTAACATGTCGATTGGTAATTTACTATATTCTGTGGATAAAGTAACAAGATTGTTATTCAGGAAACGCGAGAAACTTATTTCAGCTAAATATGGTCTAATCTTCAACAATATGAATATACAAGAAGGCCTGCTACCAAAATTTACACATAGTTGGAAAAGAAGCTCATCGACTGAAAATATGAGTTGTGTATATCCAATCTTGTATATATATATAAACTAAAGTTTATCAGGACTCGGTCAGTTCTTCAGGTTCAAATTAAACTGTCATTGCCAACGTTTTGGTCTTTATTTAAAACCTTTTCTATAGGCAGAAGTATAAATTTTGAAATAGAAAAACTAAGTATTACATTACAAATTATTTTACAAAGAAAAATGAAGACCGAAACGTTGGCAATGAGAGTTTAATTTGAACCTAAAGAACTGACCGAGTCCTGATAAACTTTAGTTTTGTTTCTATTCCACAGTCAATACTTTTATCAATATATATATATATATATTCAAAACTGTGTCTTAAAAAAATATTGTACCTCCCCTCTTCTTTACTAAAGTACCCCAGCAGTTAGGTTCAACGCCTTTTGCTGGGTCCAGCGGTAAAAGCACCTATCCCTGTGGAGTAAAGTTGCCTAACAGTCAGCCAGCAGATGAAACGGTGTTTCTTCCTTATCTTTGCAGAATCTGCACAATCCATCATTGATAATGCCCATTAAGTATCCCTATGTTTCGGGAGAAAGTGACTTCATTTTTCATTCTTCAGGACAGTCTTTTCGGGTAGCTTAGGTAAACTTGTGGGAGGTTGCTCCCTGAAGGTAGCGCTTTTGAATCTTCTGCGTTTATATAGAATGGTGTCCAGATTTCTTTTTCCTTGGTATCATACAGGGAAAAATCCCTGAAGCTCTGTATCTCCGCCGGAGCATACCGGAGTTTTTCTTATATTATTATATATAATGATCAGAGTTGGTTTTCTAAGATATTTCTTTTTTTATAAGTGTATGTTTTACAATTTCTTGTTTTGTGTAAAGACATAGACACTGAATATTTCGAAATCCGTAGTAGCTAATGAGGCAATAATTTATAATTACAAAAAATTATTTATAAGTAGAAATTTATTAGTTGAGCATATAAAATAAAATAACAGCGACAAATATTAATATTAAAGAAGAAATCTTTAGTATACATGTATCTTTGTGAATTGCTACAATGTGTGCAAGATAAAAGCACGTCCGGGGTGGCATCGTTCATGTCACACTAGATGGTATGTTTGGGTGATCCCTGGAAGCTTGAGCCGACAGGTATTCCTCAGAAATATGTGGGCAGGCTCAAAGTGACTTGGCAATGTGTACAACATTGGCTTGACTTTATAGTGAGATGATACCGGGAGGTAAGTCCGGTAAAGACAATCTAGACGGTTCACACCACCCATTACGTTTCGTTAAAAGCATCGACTATGTATCTTACAATGGCTTCAGATATTAGCCAGTAATGCAAAACTTTTACTTTATTAAAAATCAGTTTATTAGCATTACTGAAATATAATGTTATTAAATCACTTTTTAACTGTAGATTTGAAAGCAAGTTTTGGTTTTAAATCTTTCTGGTACTAATTACACTAGTTCTCCAAATGCTTTATTATTTATAACTGACATGTTTCGGTCTCCTTGACCATCTTCAGAGTTAATCATATTTATCAAAAAAACTTATTCCTACTAACTACCACTATAACACTATAAATTTCTTAAATTAACACTATAATCTTTGATAACATCCAAAAATATTCTTCTTCTTCTGGAATATTTCTTCTGAAATATCTTCTGAATGTCATCGAAGATTATAGTGTTTTATTTAATGTTTAGTGTTAATTTAATTTAATATAGTGTTTTTAATTTAAGAAATGTATAGTGTATATAGTAGTTAGTACTACTATGGTAGTTAGTAGGAATAAGTTTTTTTTTATAAATATGATTAACTCTGAAGATGGCCAAGGAGACCGAAAAATGTCAGTTATACTCGTATATAATAAAGAATTTGGAGAACTAGTGTATTTAGTACCAGAAAGATTTAAAACAAAAATGAGAACACTTGAAAGATGGACAATGAAATTTATTCATGCCACACTACAAAGGTCATTCAAAAAACATGTATTATATATATATATATATGTTCTTATAGTATTATATTACCCCTGTTTTATTATTTTACAACTGTTACTTAATTTTCCGTTGAGAAGACATCCTCTCCAATTTTTACTTAAAACAATGTTAAGGGTCTCTTAATTAAATATCTTTCTACTAAAAGCAATACAATTCTACAATTCAATTATTGATATATATATATATATATAAAGATTTCACATAAAACGTGAAATAACAATAACCCTATATATATAATAATATATATATATACTT
The DNA here is from genome assembly GCA_026182355.1 of Hermatobates lingyangjiaoensis. NCBI lineage: Eukaryota > Metazoa > Arthropoda > Insecta > Hemiptera > Hermatobatidae > Hermatobates > Hermatobates lingyangjiaoensis. The sequence goes on from JAPFBL010000253.1 coordinate 3,580,565, forward strand.
ATATATATATATATATATATATATATAAGTAACCCTATATATATATATATATATATATATATATATATATCAATGATTAAACCACAATAAGAATGGTGGTTGATTGTTGTTTCACGTGTTTATGTGAAATCTTTATATATATATATATATATATATATATATATATACCCTATATATATATAATGATCAAACCACAATAAGAAAATAGGAAAGCAAGACTAAGATCTTTCAACCGAACAAGCGGTCTTCGTCAGAGTCAAAAACCCAACTGATATAGATATATAATTAATGTTATAGCTAGAGAACACAAGAAAAAGGACGAACACTCACGAATCTCGATAATTTCGGCGTCTTGCCGTCTTCAGAAGAGTAGAAAGAAAGAAAATAAAAGGAGAAAGAATGAAGGAACGGAGACGTAGGGAAGTACACAAAGTAGGGAAACACACTTACAGACTCAAATTTTTGGGTAATCCGTCTTCAGGAGAAAAGAAAATGGGAGACCAAGCACGTTGTAGACGCAACGGCAAGTAACCCTATATATATATATATATATATATCAATGATTAAACCACAATAAGAATGGTGGTTGATTGTTGTTTCACGTGTTTATGTGAAATCTTTATATATATATATACCCTATATATATATATTGTCATCACACATCATTTGATTGTGTATTATTAATGTCAATAATGTGAATTTTATTAATCATAAGATGGTGATGATATTGAGAATATGCTGGTGAGGAAGAAAATGCTTTATTTATTACTGAAACAATTATAAGTATCAACAAAATATTAACAATGAAAAGTATTAAAAAAAAAACCCAACACATAAGTACATCTTCTAGTACGTCTCATAATCATGATATGTTGTTCAAAAAAAGATGGAAATAAATAAAAGTAAAAAGAAGAGGCAGGATTGCATTGTGAAGAATCGAGTATTCTATGAGTATAGTTATATTTAAAATACCAGTATCTTGAAATAAACGTTATGAGATGTATGTATATGTGACTGTTTAATAGAAATGGACTATTTATTTGCTTTCATTGGATGAAATATTTACAAAGCCCACTAAAATAAGTTCTGTTTTTCTTTTACTCTTAGAATACCAGGAACAAGAATCAGACTTGCAATGAGGAAAGCATGGAGAAAATAAATACAGATAAGAGATTCGTAAACGTTTTCGAGAAGAGAAACAAATCAAATTTAGGCTATCGACCGATGTGAAACAGCCAGTGGAATTCAAAGGAAGAGACGTGAAGACAGTAAATTTTCATTGAACACAAAGGTCTGAGACAATGCTATTGTCTAACTTCATTGTGGCTTCCCTGCAAAAAACAAAACCTCACTCTCTAATTTTTACTTAAAACAATGCCATGGGTCTCTCAATTAAATATCTTTCTACTAAAAGCAATACAATTCCATTTCATTTTCATTAAAATATATTTATTAATAAATTTCAATCTTTGCTTCAACTTCTCAACTCAATAAGTTTTGAATGAATAATAACTGTTCATTCCAACTAATTTATATAGGCATTTATAACACCAAATCTGTATATATAAAGTACAAAGTTTGTCTGTCTGCTATAGAAATAAAACTGGAGATATTTAGATACAAAGAAACATATGGACCTTATATAACTTTTCCCAGGGAACTAACTATGTTATTTTCATTTTGATTAGGGTCTTTGGGATCTGATAACCAAAACTCTCAGGCAACACTGGGTAGATCAGCTAGTTCTCTATATAAATAATAACCATTGTTGTTAACTATTGAAGAAGCAGTTTGCTAATCACTCAAAATGTAATTGAGTTGATAGCGTAATACTGAAAGAATATATGTCTTAAATTTTCAGTAAAAAAATACGATTGTAATAAATTGAAGTAAATAAATTAGGCAGCAAGGATTGCTTTATGAAGAATCAAAGAATTTTTCACTCATATTTGATTGTCAAATAAACACCTTGATTTGAACAACTACCGATTAACTATGTTTCTAACCGGAAATGGTAAATTTAAAAGCTACTTCAATCGTTTTAAAATTGATGACAGCTTTATACAGCTGTGATAATCTCAATGTCTAAACCCTGGATCACCTTCTCTTCCATTGTGCCCTCATTAATAACAATAAACACAATCTTCAAAAATCTGCAATGTTACAAGTGCTAAACTGGCCACCAAGCAAAATTGAACTAATAACAATTTTTTTAAATAGTTTTTACAAATTCATAAATAACAGATTTCCTATAACATAGTATAACGATACACATGTAATATAACAAATGGAGCATGTGAAAATATTACAATAAACTTCCTCCAAGTAGGGGTACTACTTTGGAGGAAAAAAAAACAAACCCATATTTGATATATCAATATCTTAAAAGAAATGTAATGACATGAAATTAATGCATATTTTTCTCAATTGTACTTCTTAATAGCAATGAACTATTTCGGGTAATCTGTCTTGAGGTGAAAAGAGAACTGGAGACCAAGCACGTTGTATACTCAACGGCAAGTAATTCTTTATATAACCCTGAGATGATGAGTTCATCGAAAATGGACTTCTTAATAGAAATGAATTATTTCGGGTAATCTGTCTTGAGGTGAAAAGAGAACTGGAGACCAAGCACGTTGTATAGTCAACGGCAAGTAATCCCTTATATAACTCTGAGGTGATGAGTTTATTGTGGACCTTTTTTAAGAGTAGAGCGTTATAGTATTTTGTAGAATAAGAAAATATTTATTATTCCGATAAATTCACCATATACATTTATAACTTCACAATAAATTAAAATTTTTATATATATGTAACTACCAAAACTAAAGAATCTATATACTTACTAGACTACCCAAGACCCGTTGGGTCATCCAACACCTTCTTTTTTAATGCAATCATGTTCACGTAAATGGAGATAAACTCTAAATTAATACATTTATAATAATGAACATATTTTTAAGACAGTTCTCTTTATTTACATTTTTTTTTTAAAAAGAATTTTCCAAAAAAAAAATTAATTTTTTTTTTCTGTTTGACCCTACTGAGAGCAACATGTAATTCGCCATGTTGAAATACTGCTTTACATAAATGAACTAAAACACTCTGTAGTGTCTCTTTTTGACTATTATATTTATATTATATTCAACGGAACTTTGAGAAATTATCAAATTATTAAAAGTAAAATATTAAGAGCATACAATTATGTCCGTAATCAAAAAACACTGTATAATGCCTATATATTCTTCTTTCGATATATCTATTTGAATAAAAATTATAGAGTAAGTCTCATGAGACATTGGAAGGTACAGGAAAGTTCTAAATAAAACTAATTCTCAATTAAAGAATACAGAGTTACTTAGTGTGTTACTAGCCGTTGCGTCTACAACGTGCTTGGAGTAACTCAGTTTTTATATTCCAACGCGATGTCGACTCAGTTGGAATATAGTGGTTAGCTTCTGCGATCTCTTTTATTTGTATTCTTGCTCTGAATCTAGGTTTCATATATGTATGTATATATCGATATTTGAGTTCAAAATTCAAAAAGAGCAACACACAGATTAAAGAAACTTACCTACAAACTCATATCTTCGTTCAATCCGTCTTCGGGAGAAAAGAGAATTGGGGAACCCAGCCCGTCGTAGACGCAACGGCATGTAACATGTATATATATATATATATATATATATATATATATATATATTCGTAAATTTAGGTAGCAGTCCTTCTTTGACACACACATTATTGAAAATGACACCAAATTTAGCTGATACCTGTTTCTTAACATTTTTCTCAATTTTTCTAAATGACACTCTCGTTATTTCGTCTACACAATAAAGTACATCTCCTATGGTCGACATGTTTCGAATGATCAACATTCATCATCAGGACGTGAATAAGATCTAAGGTGAAATATCTGGTTTATATTCTTCTTCTACCTTCTCCATGTATATAATAAACCAGATATTTCACCTTAGATTTATATTCTTCTTCTACCTTCTCCATCTATATAATAAACCAGATATTTCACCTTAGATCTTATTCACGTCCTGTTGATGAATGTTGATCATTCGAAGTATGTCGACCATAGGAGATGTACTTTATTGTGTAGACGAAATAACGAGAGTGTTATTTAGAAAAATTGAGAAACTTGTTAAGAAACAGGTATCAGCTAAATTTGGTGCTATTTTCAATAATATATATATATATATATATATATATATATATATAAACTCAAAAATTGTTATTGACCTCTTCTATTCTATTCACTGTTTTGTTATTGAGGGCTAGGTCAAATATAGTCCAAGAAAGTCCAAATATTTTGACCTAGCTCTCAATAACAAAACAGTGAATATATATATATATATATATATATATATATATATCATTAAAATTAACCGCATCTCGGCATTCACGATCTTAAGACTGAGAGATTCGATCCTACGAACTTACCTACTGCTAACAGGGTTCAACTGGAAAAGGAGTTGGCCAAGTGACATGTTAAATTAAAATCGATGACTCATGCTTAGTCATTGCTATAAATAGATTAAAAGGATAGTACAGGTTAATATAAAGAGAAGGTCAAAGGTCAATAATGAACAAGAAACAAGCGGTTAGAATAAAAGAGTTGAAAGTCCAAGAAATTCAAGAAAGGCCAAGTGACATGTTAAATTAAAATCGATGACTCATGCTTAGTCATTGCTATAAATAGATTAAAAGGATAGTACAGGTTAATATAAAGAGAAGGTTAAAGGTCAATAATTATTATTATTCTTTTCTTTATAAGTAACTAACTATAAACTTTTCTTTCTTTTTCTAACTAACTATACCTTCCCTATTAATTCTTACTCTCATTCAACTCTTTATTTAATATATCTTTTCTAGTTTACTATTAATCATAATTATTATTATTATTAATTAATATTAACATTATTATTATTATTATTATTATTAATTTTCTTAATCTATTTATTCTCTATTAGTCCAGTTATACCGTTGACCTTTCAACTCTTTTATTCTAACCGCTTGTTTCCTGTTCATTATTGACCTTTGACCTTCTCTTTATATTAACCTGTACTATCCTTTTAATCTATTTATAGCAATGACTAAGCATGAGTCATCGATTTTAATTTAACACGTCACTTGGCCTTTCTTGAATTTCTTGGACTTTCAACTCTTTTATTCTAACCGCTTGTTTCTTGTTCATTATTGACCTTTGACCTTCTCTTTATATTAACCTGTACTATCCTTTTAATCTATTTATAGCAATGTCTAAGCATGAGTCATCGATTTTAATTTAACACGTCACTTGGCCTTTCTTGAATTTCTTGGACTTTCAACTCTTTTATTCTAACCGCTTGTTTCTTGTTCATTATTGACCTTTGACCTTCTCTTTATATTAACCTGTACTATCCTTTTAATCTATTTATAGCAATGACTAAGCATGAGTCATCGATTTTAATTTAACATGTCACTTGGCCAACTCCTTTTCCAGTTGAACCCTGTTAGCAGGAGGTTAGTTTGTAGGATCGAATCTCTCAGTCTTAAGATCGTGAATGCCGAGACTGCGGTTAATTTTAATGATACTTGTTTAAAAGAAGATCTGCTGCCTATTTATACCAATATATATATATATATATACAGACAATTATATGAACTGATTATTCGAACTCAGTTCAGAGAAAGAACTATAAAGGTTATAAATTTCTTTTTGGATTAACAACTGTGAAATATAACTATTACATATAAACAGCATACCAAGATATAAGTGATTAGAAGACGCAGCGAAGAGAAGCGTGTGACAGATGGTACAAATTGAAAGAACAGTAGTTTAAGTTGACTACAAAGGTCTCTGCGAAAAGAAAGGGACGTGTGGAGCAGGGATGACAGGTGTCGCCACCTGCTGCTTATTAGCCCTCCACCCTGGCTGTGTTCTGTCCAATTACTACCCCTTGAGTCTTCGCCTTCCTAACGCTTACCTCCCGACTATTGTGCAGTGAGCCTCAAAATGCTTCTTCATCTTACACTCTTAATAACACCAGATGACAGCTACCAATGATTAACTTTTTCGTATGTAGAGAAAAGAAATATTAGACAATTGTTTATTAGTAATCTCTTTCATATTGAACACAGCAACGTCACCATCATATTGCAGAAGACAGTATATTATATTTAATTTTGATAAAATTGTCATTACCTTAATGCCTGTAATTATTTGTTAAATGATAATTACATGAAATCGTATTCCACTGTACTTTGAGTACTTTGAGTTTGGGAAGTGGCGAAGAGGGGGGGGGGGGGGGCAAAGTGGTTAACATACTCGTCTCTCTGGGCTGATAGTCAGGGACTCGACCTCCACCTGGCCCTAGATTTATTCACGCGGGAGGTGAATAAATCTCAGTGTATCGTCCCTCGGAGAGGACGTTAAGCCGTCGGTCCCGAGCCTATACGATGTTAGGTATTCGTTAATGAACCCTACTCCAAATGCACTTGAGTTAGGCAAAATTTAGGATTCTCAATGTAGAATCTGTAGAATTACCGTTCAAACAAAAAGCCGGTAAACGGCTGACGTTATCAGACCTTGGTCAAATACTCCATTGTTTCAAGTTTGTTGAGAAGTTTTGTAGGTATAGTTCTAAACTGCGACCAGTGTAAGTAAAAAATGTCGACTATTTGGGCCCGTATGGTGTTTCAAGGTTATAAAACTTGAAAAGTCATGCAAGGAATTACACAAGAACTTGTGTACTCTCCTTTCGATCCAGTCCTCAGTTGTTGGAAAATCTTGGACTTTAACTTTAAACTATCAGGTAGTGGAATAAGAGTTAATGCTTCTTTTGTAGCATGAAGACAGTTCAATAGTCTTATAGTTTTTTAAGGATAACCGCATAATTAACGGAATCGTAGTTCTTGTTAAGGTCATTGGCTAGGATGTATGTTCTAAGATCATTTGCTTTGTCGATTATGGTAAGTTGAGAGTGGATCGTAGTAACTGAACTCACACGTGTCACTTTTAGTATCCAAATTGATATCTGTAACTTGGGTGCTTGTTTCAGTAAGACATTATGAAATAACTTGGTAAAGGAACTAAACAAGCTAATAGGCCCATAGGCATTTAGTAATGTTGGGTCTTTGCCAGGTTTTGGTATAAGAACTATCCTGGCCTGTTTCCAGGCTGAAGGACGGTAACCAATTTTAATGTAAGCATTAAATATGGTGGTTATCCATTTCAATGGTGGGCCTGAGAGCTACTTCAGAAAGTAATTATTTGCTTCGCCTGCACACAGTACTTTGTGTCTCCTATTCTTCTTCAGTTTGGTTTTAATGCCTTCCATATTAAGAGAAATGGACTCCTTTGGAGAAAGTACTCTGAGAAACTAAGCCATACTGAGATACTGTGTAGAACTTTGTGCTTGAGAGGCAACGGGTAAATACATTTGGTTCATCTCAAACTCCTCAAAAGCACCCGAACTTTTGAGATGTTGCCTATGGCTTCGAACATTTATTGAGAGTTTCACCTCTTAGAAATTTTAACCTTTAGCAAATTTTCATTCTAATGTGATTTACTACAGTTTTGATTAATGTCACTTTAAATTTGTCCCAAAAATGTTACCCATTATTATCCAACTAAGATTATTTGTAGAATATTCTATACAGGAGTGATCCAATCACCTTGTAATCAATGTTACCTGTAAGCTGCGCGAATGCACAATCACGCACTGCTCGCATATGCTCTGCGCACAACAAAACTAATCCAGCGCATAAAAAAAGTCAACATACAGTCACAAAAAAAATTGCTAACCTTTGAAAAAAATAAAGTACCATTTTGAAAAGTAAAATATACAATTTTTCTTATGTTATCAACTTAGTACAATCGTGAAATGCACTTTTTTTTTCTATTTTATTTTTTTTTAATTCAATAGGATACAAAATAAGATCAAGAACAAAAAAAATGGCGTGTAAAGTATTTTTAAAAAACATCCTATAGTTACTTTTGTTTTTTAGACAAGACATTTTTTTAATTCCATTGATCATATTTCAAGATCATGGGAATTATTACAATTTTTCTGTGAGTTATATATATATATATATATGATCAAACCACAAAAAGAAATGAAAAAAAGTCTTGTTTTTCCATTTCTTTTTGTGGTTTGATCATTGATTGTTATTTCATGTGTTTATGTGAAATCTTTATATATATATTATATATATATATATATATATATATATATATATACACGAGTATATCACTTACTGCGGTTCCTAGTTTCTTCAGAGAGGTTGAGGATGTGCGCAGATGCATGAAAATTTAGAAGGAACATTGCTTGTAATCTATAAAACTTATTTTGTATAGATTCAGTAAAGTTGTGAACTTATTTCTCTATGTATTGTTCATCTCGTAACTTCTGTTGGATAGGATATTTGATTAAGTGAGGTCAGTAAACTTAAACCTCGCCCAATCTGTAAAGTCTGGTGCGGTTTGAAAGTATTTCACCACTGAAATGGCCAACTCCATGAGGATTTGAAAGAGGTATTGAATCCTCTCCAGCTTGAATACCGGAGTGCAGAGCTCATTACAGCTAAATCCTGTATTAGCTACTTTAGCTGTTATTAATGTAGAGAAATTTGGATTGTAAATGTTTAAGTTTAAAACTATTAAATACTTCTAATAGTGCCTTATCCATTTTCCTATCCATCGCAAGTTTTACATACTGCATTGAGTGTTACAATTTTCTCCCATTTTTAGGGTATAGACCTCACCATAATTTTTGTTTAATGTCTTCTGAGGTATGACAAACACTCAAACTTTTCATTGAGCTGAAAATGTTTGACAGTGTTTACATCAATTTAGCACCCTAAATTAGCAGGTTGTTTGTATAAAATATATCCAAAAAGACGAGTATTAGAGCTTCTGTGTGATACTTCTCATCACCATTGTGACAAGTAATAAAAGAAAAAAAAAAGGGGGCCAGGATAGCTCAGTGGTTGCGTGCTCGCCTCTAAACTGATAGGACCGGGGTTCGATCCTCACCTGGCCCTCGATTTATTCACGCGGGAGGTGAATAAATCTGAGCACGTCGTCCCTCGGAGAAGGACGTTAAACTGTCGGTCCCGAGCCTGTACGATGTCAGGTACTCGTTAAAGATCCCTACTCTAAATACACTTGAGTTAGGCAAAATTTAGGACTCCCACTGTAGAATCAATCTTCATTGTGTGGTATCACAAAGGGCCAATGCTCGGCCTACGTGTGTTCCCTTGTGGGACTGCCACTGCAACCTAACCTAACCTAATAAAAGAAAAAAAAATGAAATTTGCAGTTAGATTTGGTCTTTAGTTTTTTTTTCTGTTATAATCTTGCATAGATATCAACCTACATAAATAATGCATCTAACGATTTTGTTATTATCTACCGTCTTCCCAATTAATCATTCATATTTCATATACTTAACAGCAGCTTCTTGCAAACTGTAATATTTGCTACCCTATTACTTCAAGAATGGAATAAATTCATTAATCTGGAATTCAGTAAAATTAATTGGATTACCAGAAATGTCGTGGGTAGTGAGAATGTAATTTAATTTACTCAATGAATCCATTATTCATTTCAATTATTCAATTATACTGTTTGTTCTTAATCATAGTAATTATTTCATTTACCTAAGTTAACTAGAGCAAGAATTAATTTTATATAAATAGCCATCAGTCTATAATTACTATTTGACTTCCCTTATCTAATAAATAACAACATAAAATGAATTATTATAATATATGATTATATTAATTGAACAAACAAACAAACAATTTGCAAATATTACAGTCGAAAATATGTTTAAAACCAGTATTACACATATAAAACAAAAAGCAACCTTAAGAACTGATTTTGGTACAAAAGTTCAGATTTGTTGTTACCTTTTTATTTCTTTCTATTTTATATATTTACCACCCCCTCAATATGCCGCCCCCTGGCACGTGCCACCTTGGGCGGACCCCCCCCCCCCCTTGCCAAGTCACTGATAACCAGTTTATTCGACTATTATGGAACAAACAAAAGATGACATATATATAAAATATTCTATCCTTGTAAGACGTATAAGTTATATTAGGTGTCATTGTATTCACATCATCTCATTTCTAATTTAAATTCCGTGAATATAATTGCAAATATTATTAAACTCTCCGGTACATTCTCAATCGTGAGTAATTTTTATTATTTTTGATTAAAAAAGAGAATTTTATCTTCATTAAAAAGAGTTGTTAAGGTAAAATATTCCTCATAAGAAAAAAAAAACGGTAAAAATGTCTAATGCTCATTTTAATGTCCTGTAATAGAAGTTTTCAAAAACAAAAATATATATCTACCACTTAATATATGTATCATTAAAATTGATACAGCTTCTCAACCATTGATTATAATTCAAAGTGGGTTTCTTAAGGATTTGGTATAAAGAATTAATTACTTCTAATTATAAGCTCTCGTTTTCCCAAACATTATTCGGCGAAACGTTGGCTTATAATTAGGAGTAGTTAATTCTTTTGGCCAAATCCTCAAGAAACTAATTTTGAATTGTACCATTACACTTTGTGGATCATGTTTTCTTGTCAGCTTTTCTACATCAATGTTGTATACTAATGATAAATAACACCAAGTTAAAAAAAAAACTAGAATAAGGTACCTTCTCTAGAGGGACTTTACGCTGCAGATATCTTTTAATCGTTACTGTGTCGATAATACTATGTTTTAATATAATTTTGACTTGATTACGGACAGTGTAACCTACCTAGATTTAAAAGTATCGAAATTAGGAGAGTTTCTTTCTTATCTTATATAATTATTTTTCAGGTAATTTCTAATTGAATCAGTGACGTTTCTTGATAAGGGAACATTTACATCAGTGGATCTCAACATGGTCTACATGGAGCCCTAGGAGTCCACAGGTGATCACTGGGGGTCTACGAAGAACAGTAGAATATTGAGGGTCCGTGACTCGAGGTTAGTGCTCCATGTTAATTTTATATTTATACCAGCAGACATGCCCGTCTTTGACGGGTATTTTACAAAAATTCGGAGATGACACGTGGTATTTACTTGGTCTCACTCACTTCAATTCCTGCCTGAAATAGATGGCAGGTCTTGAACTTTGGGAAACACCTTGTCAATTATTTCTTGCTGGGACCTTAAATGCAAATGAAATTGTAACCAACTAGCAATACCTACTTGCCATACCTGTATATTCTCAAAATAAACATGTCAGTGAAGTTAGCCAAAGACAGATTAAAAGTCCTTAACTTCGCTTCTATGTTTAATTTTCAATCCATTCAAACCTTAGATTTTAAGTTAAACATGTACAAATCTATTTTCAAAATGTTAGGTTACTATGCCTTATGGTGGTTAAGTTTACTTGTGACATAATTTTGCGTACAAACCAAAAAACCAACAGACCACAGTTGATAATAGCTCTCAAGGGGTCCACAAACAAAAAAAAAGGTTGAAAATCTCTGAATTACATAATACAGTGTTACCAACTTAGAGATAAAAATATAACAATAGAATGAACTGGAGAGAACGTATTTTATGAAAGTTGTGTGATTGAAAAAATCTACATCTTTTCAATCTATAAAAATATTTATAAAACTAGTTTGCTAATGATGACCGTCTGCAACAATCTTTGCTTTTGTGAGAATATTCAAAGTTATTGTTTCAAAAGTTGGTCATTTGCCTCCTGTTCTGCACTATGAATGAATGTCGAGAACAAATTAAATTTTTTTTTTTGGTTTTAAAAAGAAAAAATTTCAAGCATATTGACTTTTAAATAATACAAAGGGTGGTTGGAGACTACCAAATACAAAATCCAGATAATATTTGTGTAAACTTTTTTATTGATGGTTTCTCTCTTACAATTGGCTGAAAGGTGCTAGTCAACTTATAATAAATCATTAATTATGTTCACTCTTCTTAGTTTCATATTACATCCTTCTTCTGAATAGTGAGGATGAGAGTGAATTGCTTCAGATTTTTGAATTAAGTAGTAATTTTTTGATATTATTTTTACATTTTTTAATTGACTTTCATAAAGAAATTTACAATTCAAACACTGTATAAAGTATTGTGCACAACCTTTATTGTTTCTGACTTAATGTTGTAAATTACAGGAAATAGTATGCAAGTGTTGAAATGTTAATAATTCAGGTTAAAACGTTACTCACATTTAGAGGCGTAAAGTTTTAGATTATATTATTGAATATTTATCTGCCTTAAATAATTTAAAGGAAGTTTCTTATTATAAATAGGTGTCGGCTGATGTGTAATACTTTGTAATTGATTTTGTTGTTCTTCTCTTTTCTTTAGAATGGGGGAGAACACTCTTTTCCTTGATTTAAATCCCCCGGGTTTTCTACATTATTATATTCTTTAAAGAATCACGTCTTTGATAGTGCTTTCTCAATGCAGTTCTGCCCATGACCTACTTCCTAATCCTCCAATCCTACCTGAATAGAACTCCCCCAACACAATTCACAACTCTTCCTCTCCCTGTCTTTTTGTTGTTTCTTTTTTTTTTTTTTTTGTTAACTATATCCCTGACTTGGCTTTTTAGAAAAACAATCACGACATATTTTTAACTTTTGAAGTTATTGCAAAAAAAAAATTATATAGGATTTACAGAAACAACCATAGCAGCCAATTGGGACTCATGTCATGTTGCTCATTGGTATGATTATTTTAAAAAAACATTAAAATTTGTATAATTCTTTCACATTAAGATAAGAAATGTATATTGCTTGATCCTATATGTTATTACTTATAAATTAAACAAGAATATAAGAACTTCAAACCCATTACATAAAAAGATCAAAACTACTCGTACTAGCGGGAAATTGCTTTTTTTCCTCTGAGACCTTCAAAATATAAAAATGCAATAACATGCAAAATCAGATTGTTTCATGATTACTGTTATATCCTTATAGATAGAAAAAGAATATAGGAGTGTATTTAATGTTTACGTATATATATATATATATATATATAATATATATATATGTTTCGCGCTCCGTTCTTCGACGTGGGGAGATCTCTCTCACTTCGTCCTCTCTTCTAGTCTACTCCTCATGACGAACAACAGTTCGAAATATTGAATTCTGTAAGTGTTCTTTTTATTCTTTTTTCTGTGTCGTGCTTTGTGTAATTTAAAGTTTTATAGTCCTTGTGGACCGTTTCATATATTTAGTATATTTTAGCACATTTTCGAATTAATTTTTCAAAATTTTCTTACCTCTGACTTCCATAAGTTTGGGGCAAGATACATTAGTTCTCCAAAAATTTTTATTCGGGTACACCGACATGTTTCGGTCTTCATCGAGCATTCTCAAGTAATGCTATTTACAAAGATAGTTTCACAACTTACTTAAAACTAATATAATTTTAAATTTTAATTCGAAAATGTGTTAAAATGGAAACAGGTATAGGTTTTAATAGAACTTGTATAAATGAAGGCCTGCTCCCCAAATATACGAATATATATATATATCATCAAACCACAATAAGAAATGGGAAAACAAGACTAACATCTTTCAACCGTAGCAAGCGGCCTTCGTCAGAGTCAAAAACTCAACTGACGAAGACCGCTTGTTACGGTTGAAAGATCTTAGTCTTGTTTTCCCATTTCTTATTGTGGGTTGATCATTGATTGTTATTTCACGTGTTTAGTGAAGTCTTTATATATATATATATATATATATATATATATTATATAATTGAATTACTGAATTTTTATTATAATTAAGCAATTACGAAAAATTCAGAACAAATATGTAGCCGTAACTTTATTTTATAGAACATGGTCAAATATGATTAGAATGATGATTTTATAGTACATCAGTAGATGTGCTGTAAAAGGAAGTCATCCATTACTGTAGTAATAATACTTCTTGAGAAGTACGGAGAAAGCTTTACGTTGTTTTCAGATCTTTTTCATGTTGGAGGTTAGTTCATATATTAAATATGAAGCACACGCAAAGAGACTCGCAAAACTAGTTGACCCAGTGTTTTAGTAAAACAGCTGAGTCTACTCAATTGTGTCTGTTAAAGATTGCCCTCAGGGAAGAGTGCTATCTTTCCTTGTGGTGTTTAGTTGTGGATGACTTTCTGAATATTCTAAGTAATCTAGGTTTCGATATGCAAGAATATGGAAATCACCTTGTTACTATAAATAGAGCATTTTTGAAGGTGTTAGCTTTAAAAATCATGCAGAACGCTCCCAAAATGTTTAATAATGGATAAAAAAGAAAGGTATGGATATAAATACGGTTAATACGGTCCTCATACCATTCTATGGTGATAGAAAGAATCTGTGAGAAACGCTTTAATTAAAATCATTAAGCTAGAACTGTCAAAGGTATGGATTACTCCCGCAGACTCTTGAATTGAAATACTAAACTGTAAAAGCCATGTAATAGAAACATTGGCTAAGAGCGCAATGTTGTCCTGTAAATGAAGCTTTACAGAGCAAATTTTAATTACTTTTGCCAGAGCAAAGGTTCTTAAAATTAATTCCTCACTTTGGTCCTATAATAATTATTATTATGACAGCCAGGTTAGCTGAGTGGTTAACATACTCTCCTCTGAACTGGTAGGTCCGGGGTTGGATAACCACCTGGCCCTCGATTCATTTACAAGGGAAGTGAATAAACCTGAGCACATTGTCCCTAGGAAAGGATATTAAAACGTCTGTCTCGAGCCTGTACGATGTCAGGTCGTCGTTAAAGATCCATTTTCAAAACACACTTGAGTTAGGTAAAATGTAGAGCTTCCAATGTAAAATGAACAGGTAATGTGGCTCGCCCATTACTAAAATAGGTGCTAAATAATAAATGAGCCACGAATTCCGCCCCGAAAACAGCACTGAAAAGTGAAATCCTTATAAGCCTGAACGTTTGAAACCAAACAAAATTATTATTCATTGTAGGGTAAAAAGCTAATGAAATGGTCTCCACATATAAAAATTGAATGGTATAAACAATGCGTTTCAAACACATAGTGTTCTTCCTCAGGCATTAACTAAAAAATACAATGACACCAGAGAACTATCTATAGTACAAAGTAAATATAGTACAAAATAAAAATAAAATAAAATAAGGAAGAGAGTACGAACCTAAGGGTGAGTGTCTATGGTACAACTAACTGGTAATAGAATGGACGTGGGTGAGGGTATGGGGTACATCTGTTTCTTATTAGAAGGCAGGTACAATTCATTGTTATTTTTTTTCCCTAAAGGTTAGGCTGAGTCTTTAAATTTGCTCTAGGACTAAGTGTAAGAAACATATTGAAAATATAACACAGAGAACTATATACAAATATTAACAAATATATTTGTTATATATACAAATTGAAATTTGAAATATATACAAACTATATTAACTATACAAACAAATATAGGAATAAGGAGAAAATATAAGTTTTTTTTGTATATAAATACGTTAGAATTAAAACTATTATTATTACGGCAGTGATAAAACCAATACTCTTATGTGGATTGGTTGTGTAGTATCAGTGCCATAAGGTCAATGAAAAAGTGCTCAAGTTGTGTTTAATAAAGTGCAAGTACTGGTATTTCTACACATAACGGGTACAATATATCCTACATCCAGCATGGAAAAATTAATAAAAACTTGGATATGAACATGGACATTTCCCATTTGGATATTTTTATCAAGAAAAATTAATTTCTTGTCCATTGAGCTCGTATAAAATGAAAAGGCCTACGAGAGATAAAACGTTAAAAAATGTTATGGAAATAAACATTGGATCAAACTGGATCAAGCAGTGAAATATAGATCACAACACAGCTTTTAAGTTTTTATTTTATTAAAAGTGTGCTGTGACCAACAAGAGATTTTGGATCACTATCCCAGGGCCTCATTGCCCAAACGGTCTTAGCCTACTTTGGGCCCCATGATATCATAATCATTGTCTTGTTACGAATGTTGAAAATACTCTTCATAGCTTTCTACCCAAATTCTGTTTTAAGGGCCTCATGGCTTTCCATCCAATTTTAAGGGCCTTTAGCATATTAAGATATCATAGTATTCAGCAGTTGGACGTTAAGGCATCAAGAGGCGAAGAGAAGCCGATAAAGGTCAATCAAGTATAATTTAAATCGTTAGTCCAAAGATAATCCTGATGGCATAATAGGACTCAGAATAGTCTGTAAAATAGTGATGTAGTAGAAATTAAAGGGTTCTGGTGACATCCAAACATCCTGAAACGTACTAAACGGAATAATACATTTCTACTAACAGGGATTTATATGCAAGTCAGCTAATTCCTTGACCTTACTAATGTAGAGAAATATATGTTTTTGTTATAAATGTGAAAATATGTTTCTTTCAAAAGTGATTTTATAAAGCGTCGATCAAAAAATATTTTGGGAAGTAGTTGACGTAATGAAATGTTTAGGGACACCTGGCATAGACTGTCTGTCAATTTTTATAAAAGCAAATAAAATGATTGTTTTAGACTTAAAACATGTCAATCTTAGGCCTCAAAACTTAAATCTGCAGTCGATATTTTTTATCAGATAACTAGTGTAAGCTTTTCAAATTCAAATTTAAGGAAAGTGTTACTGGTTATATTGCTGTAGTTTCCCACTTTATATCTCTGGGAGAAAGGATTGACTTTACTAAAAAAAACCATTAAATATAAAACATTAAGTTTTGAATGAAGAATTGAAGTCATGAAATAATGAATATTAAAAATTATATAAATCTTATTGTGCACGTTTTTTTTACCTTAAGACGCATAATGACTTTATTTTAATTTATTTTAAGACGCATGATTTGAGACACATAATGACTTTATTTTAATTATTTTTAATTTTAATTTAAGATTCATAATTACCTTAAGTTAAATTTCATAACTAATCATTCTATACGACAGTTAAAAGCAGGCCATAAGTATTTAGTTATTTTTTGGTACGTCATTAGATAAAAATATTTGAAAATCACTGACAAATAAATAAAAATATGTTATTAATAATCAGTCTGGGCCCATTGCCAAAGGTGTGGGGATGTTATTTTTAAGAGTATAGGCATCGTTACATTGAGGTGTTATTCCGTCATCATTTAGTTTATTTTGTATTCACTGCTGAAAATATATATATATTGCAAATTTATTTTTCATTACCAGTTTTATCAAAAAAGCGAAATGAAAGTAAAGATTATCGAAGTGACGAGTAGTGTCAGAAAATGACATCATATTTATTATAGTACAAAATAGTGATTTTTTATTAGTTAAAGTTATGAAAATTATTAAAATAATTGCCAGATTAAAATCAGATGTCTTTTTAAATAGATTTATATTATAGGAACAAACCTACGTGATTTCTTCATTAATTTAGAAAAAAAAAAGTTGTGTTTAGTGTAGTAAAGAAAGATGAAGGAGATAAGGGGGGGTGATGGGAATGCATTAGAGGTGATAGGGGGCTCTAGGGGTGGAGATAGCATCCCTAGCTGATTGGATCTTCCTCAGGTAAACACCTCTTCTCTCCATCTTAATGTCTAACTTCCTGAGTAAACCCTGTAATATCAACAAAACTCAAAGCTAGATTTTCAATGGATCTCTAATTTTTTTTTCCCTTCAGTTTAAGACAATTACGATTATATTTCCCTATATAGTGGTATCTGAAAGGTATTACTCTTTTAGAACAAGGGTTGTATTTATTATTCCCAATTGAAAGTTTATATAAATTCCAGTGTGAAAATCAAACTAGAAATCAAATTAGTTGATTTTGCTATTCATACAATCTGATAAAATAGAGTTTATTCTTGTATATTTACGCTAAATTAAACAGTTGTAATTTATATTAGGGTTATTTGATTGCATATTTAAACAGAATATGATAAAAATCTAATATCCAAAATATAGTTAACCATATTGGTGATTTTCAAAAAGTTACGTTTCCACACAAAAAAACTTTAATATGAGAACTAACAACGGGTTAGTACGGTAATTATTTTTTTTTAATTACCGTACATGAGTAACATTATAACAGATTACTCCATAATAAATTATAGTTAACCATTTTTGGTAAAGATATTTTGAAGATTATATGATTTTTGAAATGTAAAACTAAATAAAAATTATTAAAAGTGGTAAATGGTAGAAGTAGAGGGAGAATAGCTTGTAAAACAACTAAGATCAATCTCTATTTTGTACATTTTTCTCCTTCAAAGTATTTCCCCTACATAGAAGATGTTTATTGTAATATTTTTACATGATCCATTTTTTATACTGCATGGGCATAATATTGTTACACTACGTTATATTACATCTATGGTTTTTAAGAGTTTGTTAAAACTATGAAATAAATTTGTTAACAGTTCAGTTTTGCTTGGTGGCCAGTTTAATCCTTGTACATTGTAGCACCATTTGGGCTGTATAAACTACTATAATCCCTTGAAAACAGTAAAGCCTTTACCCTTCTTAAAGCCTAGTAAATCTGCTTTAATACAAGACAACATTTTCACTCATACTCATATTATTGTTGTTTGACAAAATCTAAATGAATATCTGTATATGATCAGTTGTCATATTATCCGTTCCACAAATTTTTCATGTAAGATTTATGAAAGAGATCTCAAAAACTTACCAATACATTTCGACTGCCTCGTCTTCAGGTAGAGATATGTCAGTCTCTCCAAAGATAAGTGACGGCTTGCCTTCCGAGCCTTGTTTTAAGCCTTGTGAATAAGCTTAAACCTCCTTTCATAAAGTACAGTTTTTATCATTCGTTAAACAAAAAAAATTCTTGAAACAACAAAAATTCAGTCATTTATTTTATGATGTTAATTTTTTTTATCTTTTTTCAAGTTAACAACCCTTTGTAATTTAGTTGAACACTGATGTTAGTTGAATATGTACATTCATCACCTTTCTGTACTTATCATACAAGTCTTCTGAAAACATTATCAAGCCTGAGAGTTGTACAACAAGATTCAAAAAGGTAACCAACTGCAAAATATATATATATATAATGAAAATACTAAACAGTTCAAACCGGACAGATAAATAAATGAAAAAGACAACACATAGAAGGAACGAGAAAACTTACTAGATCGATATTTTGAACTGAAGTTCGTCGTCCGGAAGAGAGTAGAAGGGAAGAAGAACAGGTACATCCGTTCACGTGTACCAGTGAAATGCAACTCTTCTTCTACTTGTTGTCTTTTTCATTTATATATATATATATATATATATATATTTATATATATAAATGATCAAGACACAATATGAAATAGGAAAACAAGACTATATATAACTGTTCAAAATTGATGAGAGGTAGCATATAGAGTAAAGAAACACACTTTCAAACTCAAATTTTCGGGCAATCCGTCTTTAGGAGAAAGGATTGCCCGAAAATGTGAGTTTGTAAGTGTGTTTCTTCACTTTGTGTGCCAACTATGTTCAATTTTGAACTGTTATTGTGTCCAGTTTGGATCGTCTTTCCGTTTATTAAATGAATATATATATATATATCTGTACAGTATTATGATGGGATATATGTATGGTATCATAGTATTTATGATGCTGGTTTTTTCTTGACCACAACTGTTATAAATTCGTTGAGTTTAAATATTGATGAAATTATAGTTTTTTTCCAACAGTTTTATTCATATTTTATATTGCAAATGTAACTTGGCGATGAATACTAAGAGTTCAAAATGTCTCGAAGATGTAGTGTTTCTTTCCCTTAATCTAATCATGTTTACTGCTAACCACTATAGTACAAACAATATTTATGTGTTGAACACATTTATGATTCGATACATTCTTTTATCGTGTTAATCAGTTATCGTAATAGAATAGCCTACCATTGTTTGAAATATGAATATATTATTCCTATAACTGAAAATTTCAAATTTTGTTTAAAATAATAGGAATGATTTATCAATCAACTACCATAAATATTTCAGTTGCAGATGAATTGCCAAGATCTTTGTGATCTTTACTAGTTTTAGTGAATGTGGGTTTGTGTTCACGTTATATCATAGTTAGTAGAGTATTCATTAGAAAAAAAGATTGATTAATAAATCTGAATCAATGTAGTTTATCTATAGTTTATCATACGATCTGAAATTGACAAATTAGAGTAGATTACTTATTTTTAATTTATTAAGAGTTGTTCCTGCATATTTCAATCATTTTTATTTTTTCGCTTTAAAATAATTTGCATATTGTTTCTTCCGCTTCTCTTTTCGACTTACCCATATCCATTCTTTATAACAACTTACATTCTCTCTCTCTCACTCTCTCTCCCTATTTTTCTTTCTTTTGACCCCATTTACTTCGGAAGAGTTTTCCCTTGATAATTTAGAAAACATAGTAAGCTGATTTTATTGAAACTGCCTTGGGAGAGATAGATATGAATAAGTGAATAAGGCTTCCATGTTCAATTTAGTAACTCTAATGCAATTCTTATCGAACAGGTCATAAAAATGTTGAATTATAAAAAGGGTAAATAAAGACGTAATACACGTCTTATATAATATATATAATATACAACATGACTTACTGAATCTAGAGTAATGGTTTAAGAGAAAGATTATAATTAAGATGAAATAATATCTTAATATTGAAGTTAGTATTTATCTCTAGAACAAGATATGAAATAACTTTATAAGAAAAGTATTGGTAAAGTATAAATTGTTTGTTCTTCTTTTTCACTTTTAGTCTCTCGAGTGGGAAGTTGGCAATAAATTTGGCACATTTTTATTTGGTATCACGGAGCTAAGTTTTCTCAAGTTATACAATAGTGGTTAAGTGTTAAGAGAGCCTGGAGAACAAGTCAACATTTTTTTTCCCCTCGATATTTTGATCCACTTTAATATAAGCAACTATTATGTTTAAATCATTTCTCAGCTTTAGTTCATAATCCAGATAAAAAAAACCACAGTAAGGAAATCTTAAATAACTACTTCCATATGTGTGAAACTATATAGTCCTTTCTAACTCCTTCCCGAAGATCGACCGTTAACAGTTCAGATCATAACCTGAAGAAGAACTCTAAGTGTTTGAAACCCTTTGTTAGTTTCATATTGAACTTTTTTTGTGTGAAGACATAATTCTTGGATTCCCCCCAATATCTGTGAAGCTACCATAACTGTGAAGGCTCCTTGCGTGTCATAATATATACTGATTGAAGTATGCAAGATTCTTGCTTTTAAGTTATGTTGGTTATACTATTTGTATGATAGTAATTATAAGATGGTGGGTAGGGAGTTCACTGGGACTAGTCTAATATATTTATCTAATATTTTTAACTTGTAGCGGCAACACTGACGGAGGCCAGTGAGGAACCAGGTGTTGCCACCATCTTTCATTCTGAATTCGATTCTTGCTTCTCGTTACTCGCAGCGCATGATGCTGCGGTGTTGCGCTGTTACTGCAATTTTGGACTCTGTGGCCTATTTAATATCATTTATGTATCTGTCTATAATACTATCGCAGCCATACATTTATTTATAATTACGATATATTGATGTAATTCCAACGTAGTGCAATCAGTTTTTAAGTGTTATTTACTCATTTTAGGGTAAAAAGCTAATGTAATGGTCTCCACATTAAAAAAAAATTAATGGTATAAACAACGCGTTTCGAACACATAGTGTTCTTCCTTAGGTTTGTACTCTCTTCCTTATTTTATTTCATTTTTATTTTGTACTATATTTATTTTGTAGTATAGATAACTCTCTGGTGTCATTGTATTTTTTAGTTAATACCTGAGGAAGAACACTATGTGTTTGAAACGCGTTGTTTATACCATTAATTTTTTTTTATAAGTGGAGACCATTTCATTAGCTTTTTACCCTATATTGAAGTAATATATTTATCTACCATATTTAAATCTAAGGTTACGACTGACTGAGATATATTTCAGTTCTACTCATTCATTATCTCTACAAAACAAATAATTTTTTTTTTTTTTTTTTTAAAGAATAACAGTTGTTTAGGCCCAAATGATAGGCCATGATTCTCTTACCGATGACTGACAGTTTTCACAGTTCAATTGAGTTCATGTTGTGCAACTCAATGTCAAGGGCGGCTGTAATGGCACCCACATCGTTGATTTATTTAATATGATTGGTTTCCTCCGGTAAATCAAGCTTTATCAACTCGTTGATAACATTACTAAGATCTGGGGCCAGAATGGAAATTTGAAAAACTTGTTTTGGAATCGTCATTCTTTAGGCCAGGCGTGGGGAACCTGCGGCCTTAAGACCGCATGTGGCCTTTTCAACCATGAAATGCGGCCTTAAGAGGTTTGTTTGGAAAAATTTTTCGAAATATAAAGAAAAACAATTCTGGTAATAAAGACAAAAAAATCTGGTATATAGGAAGAAGATTATTTATCAGTCATTACTTTGAAAAGTCTAAGATTTTAGAAAATCATTTCCTTTTCAATGAGGACACTGCTGAATCTTTTGAAATAAGCAAAACAGTTTTAGAAGCACTGATCGAGGAATATAATGATAGATTCAAAGACTGTACAATATAACTATTATATAAGAATTTAATTATCTATTCGTTGTGGTCTTTAGGAGAAAGGAACAGTGCTAAAATGGCCTTTACTCCAAGAAAGGTTCCCCACCCCTGCTTAGGTCAATTCTCAGTTTGATAAATGATAGATCAATCACTCAGGTAGTCTTTTTTGGGCAGCATGGATGTTTCTTCCAACGTTTTTATCATGCACACGATCTAGTACTGAGGTGTTTTTTAACCGGTTTTCTAACGGGTCACTGCAAACTTAATGACCATCTCCGGAAAATGGGCATTAGCAATGATGGTTTGTGCAGGTTCTGTAAGGTTGAGGAAGAAACACAGCTGCATCTGCTGGCTGATTGTCAAGCCACTGTGTTACACAGAGGCAGGTGCTTCATAGAAGAGCTTTTACCGTTGGACCCACCAAAAGTGCTGAGCTTCTTGGAGGCGTTGAAGATAACTGTGGTACTATAGTACAGAAGGGGGGAAAGTACAATAGTTGTTAAGACGCAGTACTACAATCACCCTCAACAAATAAATAAATTAGGTGGTTAATCTGCGACCGTGAACCTCATTGGGTCTTTAAACGATTATTTGTGGCTCTCAATAAATTCACCCGAGTTTCTTATTCATTTCTACTTCACCTTTATTGCATACCTCTTAAATACGTATTTAATTGTGGCTCGCAAAACATTTCAAACTTTAAAAAATAGCTCGAACTACAAAAGAACTTAGCCACCCTGGATCTAGTGCATGATGTCATTAATGCAGAACTCCTTACAGAATTAAAATCATTTCTTATATCATGAGTCACTCTTAAAGGAACCCCCCCCCCCCCCCAAGTACCTTTCTGGTACTTTTAATATCTAAAAGTACCATCCTACTCCATTACTTTAACATTAGCTTGTCAGTTTTACTCTGTTTGCTCTCTGATGACATAAATTGAAAGGCCTCAGAACATTTATTTCTATTGTTTTCCTTTTTCCATTGTGGTTTAAACTTCATATATATATACTAGACTACCCGTGACACTATGTGTCACTCAGAAATTATAACAATAGGTATTGAAATTAATTCACTGAACATGATTGACAGAGATGATTTTAATTGGGTGATTCTTATATGACCCAAGCTTTTGATATAGTATTCTTAACATGATTCAAGATATATACACAGTCAGTATATTTAGCAAAATAAAAATCATTTAAAATTAAAAAAATCATTTATTTTATCATATAAATAAATAAAACATCAATTCAGGTTATATCCACAAAGAAATATATTTAAAATGTATGAAATATGTAAATTGAAATATTCGATTTATTTATCTAATATAAAATAAAATTAATGAAAGGAATGTATCTTTATAATATTACCTTAGAACTTTCGTATTTTATCTGACATTTGTGTTCAAGTTTGTTTCTAGAATTATTCATTTTTAACTTCTAATGTAGTAGTTTATTACATATTTGTTGCATTTATTTATAATACACTTGCACTACTGTCATTAGCAAGCACGGGTTACTCTGGCTCCATGCCTTAATTGTATTACCAGTGTTTATATTTCGCAAATTATAAATTTTTTTTTGTTACATTTATATATAATATATTTCCAATACTTTCATCGGCAAACATGCAAGCGGCTGGCTACCCCGGATCCATACCTTTACTTCATTACCATATTTGTTATATTATTTGTTATATAATATTTGTTATATTATTCAAATTTTAAGTTCAAAATTTTTTTTTACATTTGTTTTTAATATATTTGTGTTATTGTCATTGGCGAACAAGCAAGCCAGTAGGCTACCCTGTTTCCGGTCCTTTAGTTTATTACCAGTGTTTATAATACGCAAATATTAAATTAAAAAAAAATTGTTGCATTTATATATAATACATTTGCACTAATCTCATCGGCGAGCACGCAAGACACTTGCCACGCTGGCTCCAATTTTCGGAATACAGTGATCAATTTTCTTTAATTTAACATTTTTCAAGTAATAAATAATATATATTTAATTTCAGGTCTCTATCTCTACGAATAGTGACTGAACAAACAAACAAATAAACAAACTCACGAACTTTATATATAGATATTATAATAGAAATTATATAATAACTGATTATAGTTAGTATTAACTATTATAATTATAATGACTTCCATAATTTTTAAAACTTCATCTGACTTTTCTGTGTTTCTTTGCAAAATACCCATTTCTGTATCTCTAAATCCAATATTAGACCACAACATTGCAGATCTATCTATTTTCTTCACATGCCATCTAGAGTGGGTATAACTTCTTTGTTTTTTCTATCGATTGTGGAGTTCAAACACTATGCACTGCTGGTCACTGGCTGTTTATTCTACCAATAACCTGCAGCCTTTTATACATGTCTCTAGAGAATCAGATGCAAATATTACTTCTTTTATATTGTCTGCATATCTGTATCACTAAAAAATCGACCCATTCCCTATCTGATCCCCCATCTTTAATACAAAACTTCCCCGGGAAGTTTTTATTAATTTTATTAATTAATTATTAATTTTGTTTATTTTTATTAATTAGAAGTTTTTATATTTATTAATAATTATAACATTAATAATTATAAAAAATATTATGAAATGGTAATTATAGTTAAAATTATGATGCTAAAAAAATAATTATTTTATTATGGAAGTTTTTCTGAATATTGAATTCAAAAAATTTAAACAACATGAGAATTAGAATTAAATTTCTCAGGTTTTTCTGTTACACAATTAAACCTGTTTTTGGCTACGTGAGTCGTACATGCATATAAGCAATATTGCTGACATGCTGAGGGATGAATATTCAAAATTATAAGATCAGTTTGTGAGGTTATTAATATCACACAAATCCAATGATTCAGGAATCAACAAGTTCATTTTTAAAGAAATATTATTTTAATATTAATTTTTCATTTATTTAACGGCCTAATGTGGTATATAAATCACTCATTGAAGTTTCTCTTGAGCTGTTAATTGTTTCGTCAGTTGGTTGTGTAAGTTACTGACTGGCAGGTCCTTAGATGATTACTGTTGATCTTTCAATGTGTACACAGACGACGGACTTCCTCAGCATTTATGCCAACTATAGAGCTGTGCTTGTAGATAGTTAAACAGAAAAGGGGGTCACTCTCGCCTTTCTCATTTCTTGAGATGTTGGAAACATTCCAATATTTTTACCTGTAATTAATTTTTTTAGGGATTTATACTTGTGTTTTTGATAGTGGTGATCACCTAATTGTAACTTCTACTAAATGTGAAATGTAATTTTTGCTTAAGTAGAAGCTACTTTAGCTAGAGTTTAGTTTCAGACAAGTAGTTTGCATGATAATTTCGTAAAATATTTTTTTACAAAAACTCAGCTTTTTCAACATAAAATCTTGGAGGCCAGGCTAGCTCAGTGGTTACGTGTTCGCCTCTGAACTGATAGGACCGGAGTTCGATCCCCACTTGGTCCTCGATTTATTCACGTGGGAGGAGAATAAATCTAAGTACGTCATCCCTCATAGAAGGACGTTCTACCGTTGGTCCTGAGCCTGTATGATGTCAGGTACTCGT
Organism: Hermatobates lingyangjiaoensis; assembly: GCA_026182355.1. NCBI lineage: Eukaryota > Metazoa > Arthropoda > Insecta > Hemiptera > Hermatobatidae > Hermatobates > Hermatobates lingyangjiaoensis. The sequence continues at coordinate 3,606,676 of JAPFBL010000253.1, forward strand.
TAAATATCCCTATTCTAAATACACTTGAGCAAAATTTAGGACTCCAACTGAAGAATCAATCTTCATTGTGTGGTGTCACAAAGGGTCAATGCTCGGCCTATGTGTGATTCCTTGTGAGGCTGCCACTGCAACCTAATCTAATCTAACCTAACATAAATCGTCTAATAGTTAATTTTTTGGTTTTCTTTCGAAGATCATTCAAAACTATATCCAGTAATATATCAATAAAAACCTATTAAATTGAGCTTCTCAGCTCAAAAGAAAATTATTCACTGTGCAGGAATTCAATGGACTTGTGTCGTGTGATTTTATAAGTAACACAATAAATTTGTGATAAATTAATGGTAAATAGAAGGAAAATCACCTAAGCTATATTTAACAATTTGAAAAAATTTTGAATATATTCAAATTTTTGAATTTGAAAAAATCTGGTAAAACTCCCGGGTATGTCAGTTCAACATCTGATATCTATTATTAGGTATTGCTGTTAGGATACTGAAGTTTAAATTGTTTAGAAAACGCTGAATTTTAAGAAACCACAAACATATGTTTTTATTTTAACTAAAAATAAAAAATAAGTGAGAGTTTAATGAGTAAGTAAAGTAGTGTTTTGTTATACGAATATAAACAAAGGCAATGTGCTTACTAAATTATAAGATTATCTGAAGGATAAATGAGAAAAGCGGCAGTCGAAACGCAAACCGTTTATCTTGAGGATGACTATTTTCAAGACGGTTTAGAAATGATTCAGAATTTACTACGCTTTTAGTGGAGAAGATTTTCTATATTTCTTGCAAAAAGTGATATACAGGGTCCGCATTTATACATTAAGATCTAAGCTTTTTCTATTTGATAAGTATACAATACGATTGCCTCGGTTTCTTTTATAATGTTTTTAAAGCAGGGTTAAATAGAAGATGAAAGGGGTTGTGTTGGGGGAGGGGGGAGGGGGAGGTTTTTGTTAAGTTACTTATTGTAAAGGAGTGAAGGAGGTTTGGGTGGCTGGAAGTGGGTGGTACAGGAGGGGTAAGTAGTCAGAATAAAAAATGGTAGCTGGCCAAATGAATGAGGCCAATATAAAGAGTTGGATGATATATTGTTATTGCAGGGGGGGGGGGAGCCTTTTATTTAATTGAAAACAAAACAGCGCCGTCCAGGGTGCTATTAATTCGGTTTAGATCGATGAGTGGCTCCTGTAATATTTTATCATTTGCGCGGGTCATCAAGCTTGTTTCAATAAATTAAAATACAACTTCATACAATGAAACTGCCCCTGGATTTTGCAGCTTCTTTCTTCTTTTTTTTTTTAAAAAAAAAAAGACAGTTGTCAACGTTAATCACTGAATTGTATTTCTGTTTTATTTCCAAATATTTTACTCCATCATAACTTATTTGAGTAAAAAAAAAAGTTAGAGTTTAACATATTTTTAATGAAAACACTATAAGTTTAGTTTTTAATTATACTTAAGTAAAATAATATAATGTTGCTTAAGCTTTGTTTTCAGTTAAAGAACAGAATCACTGAGGAAAAGTTATTGATACAGTAGAAGAATAATATTATTTGAAATGGTTCAAGAATAATAACCACTCCATTAACGATTATGATTAAGATTATACGAGGTCTTTATGTTAACTTTATTGTGAAGCTTACCTTTGTATCTCATTATGTTCAATACATGGAAAGCATTACTCTAGACACGTTAACCTGGTAGGTCTGAGGCGTTTCATTATCAAATAAACTCAAAGCTGCCAATTAATTTCATTTAAAACCTTTTCCTACTAGCCTACTAGGGCGTCAAAAAATAAAATAAGCAAAAGTAAGTTTGATTTAAATAGTAATATACAAAATACAGGTATTTCCAAGAATTTATGACATTCTTGTCATAAAAACTGATATCTTTTGTGGGTTTTTTTTCATTACGTTAGTTAAATCGTTTTCTACAATCACTTATTATACCTGCATATACAAAGACTTCACATAAACACGTGAAATAACAATCAATGATCAAACCACAATATAAAATGGGAAAATAAGACTAAGATCTTTCAATCATAACAAGCGGTCTTCGTCAGAGTCAAAAACCCAAAAAATCCAGTTCGGTTTTTGACTCTGACGAAGACCGCTTGTTTCGGTTGAAAGATCTTAGTCTTGTTTTCCCATTTCTTATTGTGGTTTGACCATTGATATATATATATATATATAAATCAAACTAAAAAATGACAACTTAAAATAACTTAAATACTTGAAAAAAAAATTTTAAAACGCACTTTGATATTTTGATTTTTCACATCATCAGTGGAGGAGGTGTGTCTCGCTTGAGGATTGAAGAAGCAACGCTGAGGAATCCCTTTAAAGACGCAGTGTTATTCTCCACTGCGTCTTAGTTCATCAAGCGAGTAACATCTCCTCTCGTGATGATGACTATTCTTCGAAATACTGAATTGAATTTTTGTAATGTTTTTCTTTAGAATGATATCTTTTTAAGTTTTATTTATTTAGTTCTCAGGGATTGTTTCTGTTTTAAATGCAATCGCATATATATATATATATATATATATATATATATATATATATATATATTTTATTAAAAATTATGCCAATTTTAACTTTTGTTCTTTTCCGAGTTAATTTTTCAAGTTTTCTCACTATGGATTTCCACCTTTCTGGTAAAAAATAAAGTAATTCACCAAAAGATTTATTCTTGACTTCCATTTTATTAACTAACAAGTTTTAACTATAACAAACAAATTAACCTTACATACAAATTACATACGACGTTTCGGTCAGCTCTGACCATCTTCAGGCACTAATAACAATTCATAACAGAACTCAAATACAAAAAAAAGAACTATCTAAATTATTAACACAATTATTAACATCCTAACAGAATAAGAAATATTTACATGAATTGAGTGGGAGGTTATACAGGTTATAACGGTCCTCAGGGTTGCTATTAATTAAAAGTACTAACGAATTTGAAAATAATCAGGGATTGAACTTAATATTATCCTACGTTCCTGCATGCAGTTTTAATATTCTTGAGAAGCTCGTGGTCTGGTTGTTCAGGTTCGGCTTCTTTTCTCTTATGCACAGCGCTTCCAGAATGTGTAGCCTTCTCAGGTCATTTTCTTGATAAAGTAATGTGATATTTTTATTCAATTCTTCCCTGGTTAGCTTGAGGCTATGGGTGCTCTGCGTATGTTCTTTCGGGGCACCTGCAGTCAGGTGCATTGTTAATCTCCTGGATAATGTTGTTGCTGTAGAACCAATGTAGCATGATTTAAGGAACTCACAGTTTCCTATGGTACAATTGTATTGGTATACCACATTGGTCTTTTGCAAGAGTGGTTTTTGCAGTAAATTATTCTTGACTATTAAGTGTGTTGTGCAAAAACTTCTATAGTAAATTCTAATCTTCAGTTGGTCTCCAGAATTGTTGCACTTCGTATTGTTTTTAATAATGGTCTTCAGTATTCTTTCATCGGTTTTGTAATGATTGGAAAATTGGTTTCTATAGTAGACCGTTTGTATTGTACCTTGGGTGTGTGGCTGGTCCTTCGGGTGTTTGAATCTGGAAATATATTTGTGTAAGAGATTGTCAAAGTACCTATTGCTGTATCCATTGTTAATTAAAACTTGTTTTATCCTTTCTATTGCAATATTAAAAAGAAACCAATTTGAAGAAGTTTTGAAAGCTCGATGTATGAGTGCTCGTACTGTTCCATCTTTATACCTGTTAGGGCATTCACTCCGAGCGTTCAAATAGATTCCACCTTTTGTAGGTTTTACGTAAACTGATGTTGTATAGTGATCAATGTTTTCATTAATAGTGACATCCAGGAAGTTGATTGTTTTTTCCGTACAGAGTTCTATTGTGAACTTGAGGACAGAGATTGCTTCGAATGCATTTCTTAAGGTGTCGATGTGTTCTAAATTTGTGGCCACAATAAAACAGTCGTCGACATATCTACAATACATGTTTGGTTTGCTTATCGATTCTTGTGCAAGCACTAAATTCTCAATATGGCACATATAGAAGTTTTCAAATTTTTATAGGAGCTTTCAAAACTTCTTCAAATTGGTTTCTTTTTAATATTGCAATAGAAAGGATAAAACAAGTTTTAATTAACAATGGATACAGCAATAGGTACTTTGACAATCTCTTACACAAATATATTTCCAGATTCAAACACCCGAAGGACCAGCCACACACCCAAGGTACAATACAAACGGTCTACTATAGAAACCAATTTTCCAATCATTACAAAACCGATGAAAGAATACTGAAGACCATTATTAAAAACAATACGAAGTGCAACAATTCTGGAGACCAACTGAAGATTAGAATTTACTATAGAAGTTTTTGCACAACACACTTAATAGTCAAGAATAATTTACTGCAAAAACCACTCTTGCAAAAGACCAATGTGGTATACCAATACAATTGTACCATAGGAAACTGTGAGTTCCTTAAATCATGCTACATTGGTTCTACAGCAACAACATTATCCAGGAGATTAACAATGCACCTGACTGCAGGTGCCCCGAAAGAACATACGCAGAGCACCCATAGCCTCAAGCTAACCAGGGAAGAATTGAATAAAAATATCACATTACTTTATCAAGAAAATGACCTGAGAAGGCTACACATTCTGGAAGCGCTGTGCATAAGAGAAAAGAAGCCGAACCTGAACAACCAGACCACGAGCTTCTCAAGAATATTAAAACTGCATGCAGGAACGTAGGATAATATTAAGTTCAATCCCTGATTATTTTCAAATTCGTTAGTACTTTTAATTAATAGCAACCCTGAGGACCGTTATAACCTGTATAACCTCCCACTCAATTCATGTAAATATTTCTTATTCTGTTAGGATGTTAATAATTGTGTTAATAATTTAGATAGTTCTTTTTTTTGTATTTGAGTTCTGTTATGAATTGTTATTAGTGCCTGAAGATGGTCAGAGCTGACCGAAACGTCGTATGTAATTTGTATGTAAGGTTAATTTGTTTGTTATAGTTAAAACTTGTTAGTTAATAAAATGGAAGTCAAGAATAAATCTTTTGGTGAATTACTTTATTTTTTACCAGAAAGGTGGAAATCCATAGTGAGAAAACTTGAAAAATTAACTCGGAAAAGAACAAAAGTTAAAATTGGCATAATTTTTAATAAAACATGTTTGATTGAAGGTCTGCTCCCAAAATACACAAATATATATATATATATATACGAGTATATATATATATATATATATATGTAAACAAATATAGATAAATAAAAAAAACACACATACAGTCTCTAATTTTTTATTTGAATTGTCGTCGGGAGATAACAGAAGTATGTGATTTTTCTTATTCTTTGGTGAAAATTTATACCAAAAGTTAGGAACTGAAGGGTGTTTTTTTTTAATTCATCTATGTTTCTTTGTTCATATTGAAGTTTAGTTCTCCGTTTCTGATAGTTTTCCTGATCGTTAAACCATGAAAGTATTTACGTAACAAGATCTCACTATAACTTCTTTTGTAAGGATTACTAACTATAACTAAATCCACGAGACTACTCACACCACAGGAATAACGACCAACTTATATTAAACTTAAAGAAAAACAACTTCCACTGCATTCATTTTGATTATAAAATAAACCAAAAATATCACCACACAAGTTGTCCATGTTTAGTTGAATGAAGTTGTTTCGCTAGATTATTCATTTGGGGTGAATAATTATTTTATTAGCGACAACAAATTAAATAAATTGCAGGCCTGAAGATTATTGTTCATCATTCGAAACATGCCGACCATAGGAGATGTACTTTACTGAGTAAACGAAATAACGAGAGTGTTATTTAAAAAAAAATCATAAGCTTGTTGGGAAAAAGGTATTAGCTGAATTTGGTGGCATTATTAATAATATAAATATATATATTTGTTTGCTTTCGTCTTCTTGGTGTAACACTTCCTTGGTCCAAGAAGACCACTCTGGATTATAAGCCGACGTTTCGCCAAAAAATATTCGGCATTTCAAGGCTTTTTTTTAAAGGTAAACTATTTAAGTTAGATTCATTTATCTAACAGACAACTACCGTTAGATAAATGCGACTAACTTGAATTGTTTTCCTAAAAAAAAGCCTTGAAAATGCTAAAAAAAATTTTTCGAAACGTCGGCTTATAATGAGGAGTAGTTAATTCTTTGGACCAAGTCCTCAAGAAATCTATTTCTAATTTTAAGAATCAGTGGATGAAAACTATATAAATATTTTATTGATAATGATTTATATATTCTTTTGAATTCATGTTTTTTCAGATAACTCTAAGTGTTTATCAAACATTTTGTTCTCTGAATAATTTCCTGTGTCTTTGATCACTAGAGTGTTAACTGCTAAACAGAAAAGCCTTGAGGTCAAAGTAAAGAGAGGGTGCCTCCGAACACAGCCTAAAATGGATTTCACCTGTTCACATTTTTAACATTACTTGTCCATGCTCTTCAGGAATACCTGCAAACATGGTATTCGTCCTTTCACATCTATGTTGGTGTGTTAGAGGAACATACTGGTCCAACATTTCAAGTTAAATATCTTACTTAGGTTTATTAGAGTGGGATCTAATGGATATCTACTATTATTCGCTCAGGGCCGATAAAACACACACACACACACACAACAAACAAACACACACACTGTCCCAGGTTTTGGAAATTTCATACAAAATTTCCCATTTTATGCATAGCAAAATTTAGTTTTAAATATACCAGATTTAAAACTGAACTCTTGATTAAATATACCAACTATAATTATACTAATTAATTCATAAATAAGTTATTAAGTATACCAACAACTAGACCTTTCGTTAACGAACGTTTCTTCTGTATCAATAGTGTTGAAATGTTAGGTTTCAATAATAAAAGAAATTTATTAAGGTGGATAACAAATTAATGTATAAGGATTGAGTACATTACATTAATTAAGGATTTGTACATATTTATTTATTGACGCTTTTTTGAACCTTTCAAAAACAGGAATCGTTGAGATCTCTAAAATATGTCTTCGTTTAAATTACATTTGTTTCCAGTAATGCAAAACTATTTTTTCGTGCCTATTGGCAAGCCAACTATGGTCATAGACCTCTATATACAAGGTGTTTCACATTATCGGCGCTAGAGAAGATTGGACGTCGTAAACACTTCGATGGTTAATATCAGTACATATCTTTGACTCATACCATGACCACGATTTGAGCGGGTACCGAATCATTAATGAGTAAATCTGTTCAGCTTCTACATACCACAAAATGCTAAATATCTATAAATAGGCAAGGAGAAATCACAGATATATATCAAGTCACGCGAATATGGACGAAATTATTAACTCAATTCATTTAATTTGTTGTCGCTAACTAAATCAACCCCCCAAATGAATAATCTAGCGAAACAACTTCCCTGAACTACCTATGTTATTGGTTGTCTTTAATTTCTGACTCGTGAGCTACCGTAATTTATTATTCTATTGTCCGGTAATGGGTTTGATTGATTTTAAAAGTCTATAATTATTTGTGAATAATTATAGGCTCTAAATAAGAAAGTCTATAATTATTCTTGATTATAACCAAACACTTATATACAATTATGGTGTAATTCTAATTATGATTAAAATTAGGTGTGTGTTCAAATTTTTTCATTAGTTCATTGAGAACAACTTTTGCAAACAACTTGCTTTTCAAATATGTAAAATTAAATGTATATCTCAGATTGACATTGAATAAACTGTTTTTCTTTATGTATTGTTTACAAAAAATAATAAAATTTCACTATTTGTTATATCATTAATAACTTATTACCTCAATGGACATTTTTTCCTCTCATTGAAACCTTTTTGATCTAATATTTATGTAGTACCTTGAATTATTGTTAATAACTTATGTTATTGTTTGAATTTGTATGACTATTACTATTTCTGATTTATATGTCCATTATCACAGACACTCATACTTGGGTATGTACATCTGTCTTCCTTATTTTATTTTATTTTCATTTATTTTATGCTATTGGTAACTGTCTAATGAAGGAGTGGGCAATTATTTTGACTCGTGGGCCACATTAACTTTAAAATTTGATAGGTGGACCACAGTGATTGACAGGTGGGCTATTTCAGCGCAGGATACAATATAAAAAACAGCATAATTAACAGTAAGTATTAAACAAAAACAAAAAAAAATCATTGAAGTATAAACAGACTCTTTTAATGAGAACAGTGTTGTTGATCACAAATTTTAAATATAGTATCGAAGTCTGGGGGTAATTCTCAGAACATATCTGAGATATTCATCACACATATGGGATCTTTCGTTTTTTTTTTGTTAGTATTTATCACACTTAAATAATCTGACCAGCAAAAGAACAAAAGCTGAAAGTGTGATACTGCACCACCTGATGTTGAAATGCACTTCATTGCGAGTCAAAATAAAATTAATACCATCATTTACATCAAACCTAAATCATGTACCAATGTTCGGTGGGCCGGATTCAAAAGACCAAAGGGCCGGATGTGGCCCGCGGGCCGTAGTTTGCTCACCCCTGGTCTAATGCCAGTGTATTTTTTTTAGTTTTATGCATTTAGAACACAAATTTCTATATATGGAGACTATTTCATTAATTTTTTATTCTACAATTTAACATCTATTAAGAATTACTTAACAATTTCAATGAAATTTTATATATTAATAATGTGACCTTGGAAACATTCTACAAAAAATTTGACTAAATATATTTTTTGAAAAATGAAATAATACTAATAACTGCCCCAATTATCACATTAATGATACTGCTTTATTAAGACTGTTGTTGAATTGTTTTGAAGCATTATGCAGGAAGGAAATTCTTATGGTCTGCTATTAGGAGTGAATGTCATATTTATACTTCGATGCGGTAGAATAACCCTTGCCAATAAGGTCGGTGCTCTTCAGAAGGTGCATGAAGAATGACTGGTTTTAGAGTTCTGTGCTCCAAACCTCTTAAAACTAATGACCAGTTAGTAATGAATTGGCTCCCAGTTATTGAAAAGATAATATTTCTAGTGTACAAATAGCTGTTATTGAGACTGTAAATGCCTGTTTTATTATTATATTTGTTATAAATGAAACAAAAAGGAAATATATGACTGCGATTTAGTTGACAAGTAGAAGAAAGAAAATTAAAAGAGTGTCGGAGAAGGAGAATGGACTAATAGGTTGTGCGCTTGCTTCAACTCGATTTAACAGCGTGCCGCACCCTGCAGGCTCAAGTCGCCGATTTATCTCCCCCGTTCTTCCAACTTGATTTCTTATAGCAGCCAAGCCAAATCAACTGGTCGCCCACGAGTGCTATCTCCATCCATCACTTCTTTCAATTAGTCCATTCCATCTCAGGTCTTTCGGTAACAATTTTCTATTCAGCTCGTTGCTATCCTATCATGAAATAATCCTGGTTTCTTTTCTTCTTTACTTTAGATACAACTTATCAGCTTATATAGATCACTTACATTAATTAGTAGGAATAGCATAAATAAAAACAACCTTGAGTTGTTTGCAATAAGTCAAAATATTATCGTGCGGATATATATTAAACATAATCATCTAATATTGGGGATTTCAAAAATTACGTCGACACACCAAAAAAAAGAAAAGCAGTTCAACATGAAAATTGACAACTCGTTTCAAACACTTATCGCTCTTCTTCAGGCTTACATAATATATGTATATTAGTAAATTTGGGGAGCAATCCTTCTTTTAAACATTTTTCGTTAAACAACCGTTGTACTAAGGCATGAATAAATAATAAATCATTTGGAGAACTAGTGTCTTTAGTACCAGTATCGAAGGTTATAGTGTTAATTTAAGAAATGTATAATGTAATATAGTGGTAGTTAGTAGGTATAAGTTTTTATAAATATGATTAACTCTGAAGATGGTCAAGGAAACCGAAACATGTCAGTTAGAAATAATAAATCATTTATTTGGAGAACTAGTGTTTTTAGTACCAGAAAGATTTAAAACAAATGTGAGAAAACTTGAAAAATGGTCTATGAAATTTATTCATGCTATAGTACAAAGGGCGTTTAACGAAACAATATATTATATATATATATATATATATATATATATATATATATAATTTTAAATTACACAAAGCACGACACAGAAAAGAGAATACAAAGAAAACTTACAGAATTCAATATTTCGAACTGTTGTTCGTCATCACGAGAGTAGACTAGAAGAGAGGACGAAGTGAGAGAGATCTCCCCACGTCGAAGAACGGAGCGCGAATGAAGAAATAAAGAGTCAACCGAAGAGAGCAGCACTAGCGTAAAGAAGGAGCTAGGCACTAAACGTCGGAGAACGGAGAAAGCAAAAACAATAGATCAAAATTATAAAATTAAAAATTATAAATTAAAAATTATAAAAAAAACAACAATAATATAAAAAAATATATATATAATAAAAAAGGGGGAAAAATATATATAAAAAAATAATATATATATATGAAAATGAATAGTTAAAAATAAAAGGAAAAACAAATAAAAGTTAACGCTTCTGATTTAAACCGGGATCTGATCGGGCCCCAATAACCATATGTGGGCCTCCTCAGACGCTCTTAATGTCAAACTACGGTCATCAGTGGTCACTAGCTTAATGATTTGAACAGAAAAGCAGTCATTAAAAGAAAGGTTATGGCTGTTGGCATGGATAGCTACAGGAAGCTGTTTGCGCTGACCGACCGAAGCTCTATGGTTGTTCAAACGCTCATTGAGCTTGGTAGAAGTCATACCAATGTAGAATGCTCCACATTGTCTACAGTTCAGTCGGAAGACGCAATTCCTAGATGAGCAGGAGGTGTTAGGTGGGACGCGGAAAGAGTTGGTTGGTGAGGAGAAGAAAGGTGAAGGGTTAACTAAAGGACAGGTAAGGCAGAGGCGACGGCCGCATTTCTCCATACCAGCACGCACCACCCCAATCCCAGGAGTTTCAAGGGATCTGTGAGAAAACAGGTTTCCTAAATTGGGAGGCTTTCTGAAGGACAGGCGAGGGGGTTTTCGGAAGACGGAGGAGGCGGAGGGGGAAGAGGACAGGAGAGAAAAAATGTCCTTGATGATATTCCCGATCCTATGGACATATATATATATATATATATATATATATATATATATATATATATATATATATACTCGTATATAGATACTATATTTCACATAAACACGTGAAACAACAACCAAAGATGAAACCACAATATGAAATGGGAACAAAATACTAAGAAGTATTTAACCGTAAGATATTATACCTTTTAACCGTAAGATGCGGTCTTTGTCAGAGTCAAAAACCCAACTGACGAAAACCGCTTGTTATGGTCGAAAGATCGTAGTCCTTTTTTCCCATTTCATATTGTCGTTTGATTGTACATATGTATATATGATAAACTAATCTTTCAACCGTAACATGCGGTCTTCGTCAGAGTCAAAAACCCAACTGAAACTTGCTTTTTCATAAGTTTCTTGAGTTTCCGGAATAACGATCTTGTTACTGTATCCACAGAATATAGTAAGTTACCAATCGATATGCTAAATGAACACATGTCGATTGGTAACTTACTATATTCTGTGGATACAGTAACAAGATCGTTATTCCGAAAACTCGAGAAGCTTATGAATAATCAAGATTCAGCTAAATATGGTCTAATTTTTAGCAATGTATGTATACAGGAAGAACTGCTACCAAAATGTACAAATATATATATATCTTTAAGAACATCAGAGTGAATTCTTTAAATTTGAAAACAATATATGAATGTTGAATTGCACTATTGAGGTTTTTAACAAGGAATTTGTATGAACAATGACTTAATTAATACTGAACGTTAATAAATTAGTGATATTTACGTCCTAGTGACTGCAGGAATGTGAGAGTGAATTCTCAACTCGCTTATATCAATCAACCAATCTGACGAATAGTCGATACACGTGAAAAAAAATGTCATGCCAATTACTAAGTGCTGCTTTAAATAGATTCGTACAGACCTCAGAGGACCGTTATCAAAGTCTCAGATAAACATCTACTGCACGACGCATAAGGATGGTTTGATGTTACAACTGTTTCTAATATAACTTCAGGAAATGACGCTAGTGTTTTCCTTACTAATTAATACTGGGAGTATGAAGTACTGCAAACAACCACCTTCAACAGAGCACAGACATACACCTTACCTCCTTTTAGTGAAAATAAACACAGAGTGAATTGCGTATCTTCTCTCTCCACCCACAATCCAACAGTAAAATGGAGAAATTTCACCGCACTCTCACAGCATCTCTTACCACTGTGAGCAAGGTTTTACCTTTAATTCAACTAATGGAAGAACAAGAATAGATCATATATCTAGTTATATCTTGCTACGATGATTGCAAGAAGTGATTTATGAATTAAAACTAACAAAATTGTTTACTATTTGGTCGTATTATAGTAAATTAATTAGTTAAATCAAATGTCATCATTTAATATATAGTACATAATGATTTTATTTAATGTAGAGCATCAACATTGTTTTTATGGTCTATAATAATGTTTATTACATACAAAAAATGTCAACAACAAAAAAAGGAAAGAAGTGTCAAAAAGTAATTGATTATTTACTTTATTTAAGCTTAAAACATATATTGCCAATAATGTTTAAATTTCTGCAGAAAACTTAATAAACAAATAAATGGTCCGGAATATTCGATTAAATATAATCCCGTCTAAACATTCCTCAATGACCGTCACTAAAACTCATTGGGATTAAAAACTTACTTATGTTGAAGAAAAAGTTCTTAGTTGATTAATGGAAAGCTTTCCTCAAACCTTTTTACTTCTACCACCAGTTTTTCTTTTAACCTGATAAATAATAATAAAGGAATAAATCTACTTTTAAAAACTTGATTAATCCTAAGTTTTTTTTTTCTTCCTAACTTTTAATTTAATATTTTGGTTAACTAAGGTTTTAATATACCTTTATAAAAAAGCAAAACTTAATAATTCTACTTAATTTGAGACAATTTCCACCATTTTCTTGAAATAAGTTAACTAACTTGAATCGTAAACATTAATTTTCATTTAAAGCGTGATTCTGAGTAGAGGCTTGTAATAAAGGAAAAAAAATAGAATTTAGACCATAAATACAAGGTATTTCTAATTAGTTGAACAGGTGAGGTTTGAATGTGTGTGTTTGAGTGTGTGTGTGTGTGTGTGTGTGTGTGTGTGTGTGTGTGTGTGTGTGTGTGTGTGTGTATGTGTATGTATGTGAATGTATGTGAATGTAAATGTGAGTGTGAATGTGAATGTGTGTGTGTGCGTATGTGTGTGTGTTGTGTGTGTGTGTGTGTGTGTGTGTGTGTGTGTGTGTGTGTGTGTGTGTGTGTGTGTGTGTGTGTGTAATGTGAATGTGAGTGTGTGTGTGTGCGTATGTGTGTGTGTTTGTGTTTGGCAGAATATAGAAATTATACATTGCCGTATTGCATATGAACAAGCGTTAATATAAAATACTCTGAAAGAGTACTTACATCACTAATGAGTATATATCAAATTGCAAACAAATAGCCAACTCTTGACATTTTTAAGGTTTAAATGAAGTAACAGAGAAATATGTAATATAAATATAGACTAATTTCCATATGACATTTCTATTTTATCTTTAAAATGGTCTGTTTTTAAAATATTTATCGGAATATGTTGTCATCAGTTTTGTATATGTTTACCAGTATACTAAATAACTCTTGGATACATAGATCATGAATATGTAACTAAAGATTTATATTTCGTTGTTACTATATTACCATATTATCAAATGTGTGACATCTTTAAATTTTTTTGGTTTGAAAACATAAATATTTTACATCTTTCTGAGTAGTTTTATTTATTAATTTCAGAATATATATGCCTGTGGTGACCTTTACTGAAACACTATGAAGTGTTTAATGACAGACTTCACTTTATTATATAAGATATTACGAGATTTCAAAAAAAATACGTCTTCACATGAAATAAGTTTAATATGAAAACGAAGAACGCATTTCGAGCACTTAGTGTCCTTCTTCAGATTTACATCTGGAAACTTGAGAGGTTGATCATGGGACAGACCTAGGAAAGACTGTCCTTCCCAAGTGCAGATATAAACATAAAGAAGAACACTAAGTCTTTGAAACGCATTTTCAGTTTTCATATTAAACATTTTTTGTTTGGAGATGTAATTTTTTTGAAATTCCTCAATATAAGTAAATACCACTCTCTAACAGATTGAACAAATATTAATGTATTACATGAAACATCATTTAGTATATTTCCATGCAGTCAGGGTGTTGAAAACAAAATAAAGTTTATTTTTTCAAGTTTCTCTCAGTTTTGTTGAAATAATTCATCCAGGATGAGAGAGACAAAACTTTCTTTTTTAAAAAGGCACGTATCGTATGATTAAAGTTAAGCAATAGATTAAAACACAGCGATAATGTTACATTTCACAAACATTTCACAAATTCTTATTTGTTATTATTGTAGTGAAGCAGATGCCAACAAAATTGATCTATACCATTTTAGTATTCTGTGAATCTAAAACACATATCTTGTAAAGCCTGAACAAGATTAATTATATTATTAGTGAAATGATATTTTCTTAAAGATTTTAAATAGCTGTTTTATTACTTTTATTTTTACTTTATCAAAATGTCGGAAATATATGTATGAAAATAATTTACTATATAAAACATGATCTGGTTCTGTAGCTACATACTAAGGGAATTGAAAGATGAAGCCTGCTTACTACTAAATGTACTACTAAAGTCAATATACTAAAGTAGTATATCTAGTAGTGTAACTGGTCATTAAGTTGTAATTTTCAACGCTTTCACGCATCGCCTTCATATCTTGAATGGTATTCAAGGGACAAAGTTGTGATTAATTTCCAATTACTCATAAACTCATAAACCCTGAGCAAGTCTTATCATCAAGCATGTAAGGAAACGTGTCACCCATTCAAGTTTTTAAGAAAAATACAGGTGACACTTTTGTATAGATGGTTAACATATACCAATTGTAGAGTTGTGTATTATAATGTATTTTATGTTTATGATGAATGGTGTTTTAGAAAAGACAGATGAGTGCTTAAAAATAAGAGAGTTTGAGGAGCATTAGATCGGTAGGTGTGAGAGAGATTATTATTATTATGAGGCTGAAATGAGAGAGGCCAAGGCAAGAATGTAATACAGTAAATCAGCATAACAAACAGAAGGTTATTTGCTTTGTTATGTGAATACACATATGTGTAAGACAGGTAGTCATGATAAAGAGAAGTGGTTGATGTTATACATTTGGTTTGCAAAACCTTATATTTTATTAAATGATGGATAAATAAAGATATAGCGATGGACTGAATGTGTGTGAATGAGATAGAAGCAGATATACAAATAAACAAATGGAATGGAAAGAAAATATTGATCTTTTCGTATGAGTGCATTTGAAAAAGGAAGAATATATGAAATCTGGGCTTTATTATAAATAAAGAGATCAGACTGAGAGAGTGTGGAGTGTTTATGTTACTTGGTGTGTGGTAATTGTATAAGTACAAAGATACAAAATGATTGAGAGAGACCGAGAGATGTATATTTATTTTAAATAGATAGTCAGACTAAATTCATATACAGCGAGAGAGAGAGAGAGAGAGAGAGAGAGAGAGAGAGAGAGAGAGAGAGAGAGAGAGAGAGAGAGAGAGAGAGGATGAATAGGAAAGAGATTGAATGAATCTATTTGTGAAAAATAGACACAGTGAGGAGGAAAGAGCTAAGGGCGGAAAGGGATTTGCCGATAGGTTAAAGTGAATATAGTAGAGATGAAAGGTATAAGGTCGTAGAGAGAACAACTTAAAATTCAATTTAAAATTCCTCCAAAACTATTTCTTCTAACAGAAAATTAAAATGAGAATTCGATCTGTAAACTCTTTTAGAGTGGAAAAGTTTTCTACTTGATGAAATAAAGTAAAAAAGAATGCACATTAGGTTAAATTATTTCATAGAACTGGTCATTAGTAAAAGAGAGTAAAAAAAAAGAGGAAATTAAAAACCCAAATACAAAACAGAAGGATGACAGAAAAAAGTGTTGAGCTCAATTCATTCTCTAAGTTTCTATTTTTCATCTATTAAAACTATATTGATCTAGGTCAGAGGTTTTTAAACACTTCTTTTATCGGTGAATCCCCTGAGAGCTATTTTCTCATCTCTGAAACAACCACTGCAAAACACCCCCAATACATCAAAAGCATAAGTATGTGCGTGTATACTTTCAAACATATATTTTTTTAGGTAAATGAAAATATAAGTATGAAATATTTTCATTACATTTACAACGTGATGATGAAATAAAAAGTTTTGTTTTTAAAATAATAACAAAATATTTCTTTAATAACATTTTACAGAGTATGCTGGAATAAACTGTAAAAGATTTAGTTTTGAGAATAACATAAACCAAAATTGTAGTGGAAAATTTTAAAACATTGGAACACTATAACAAATTAACAAGATATTGTGCCTTATGATTCTAACATTGCCTTAAGATAATATGTTTGAGTATTCTAACGGTTTGTTTGCTACGCGCTGATATATTTTTAGTAATGCTATCGTGATATGCGCATATAAACTTAAGATGGAATACTAATAGCGTGTCATGGACCCTCAAAATCTCATAATACTACTTCCTCCAGTAATACTCTGTGGACTCCTGGGAGTCCGCGTGACCACTTTAGGAACCACTGATCTAGATGGTAATAGACCTTTGCAATGGTGGACCGCACGTAGACCTCACGGCCTCATATTATCCCTTTTCTTCTCTCATTCACTGAGAGGAATCGACCTAATAGTAATCCTATTTTTTAGGATCTATTCAATTATATCTAGTAGAGTAAAACTAACATGTTTTTATAAACCTCGTCCACATCTTTCTCTAAAGACATGTTTGAATATGCTTGGTGTAACTTAAAATATACTTGTATTTCTGGAATCAATTAAAACCGATTATATTTATTAATTGTAAAAAAATATCTTTTAATATCAGAATGTTGATATATTAAACATATATATCATGATAAACAAAAAATGGTCCGGCAGGACAGATTACACTTAAAATAAACCCGGAAACATAGACAGAACCATAATAAAGACTCACTTTTCAATATTTCGACCGTTATGGCGATCGTTCTTAGGAGAAGAAGTGAATTGATGGAGGGACAACAATCAGCTCAGAGTTGACTATTGACTGTGAACAACTCACAGTTATGGCGGTCAAAATATTGAAAGTGAGTCTTTGTTATGTTTCTTTCTCTGTGTCACAGATTATTTTAAGTGTTTTTACCACTAGTACTATCTTTTTACAGGAGTCCCTTCAAATTTTGTTTTATTCTCTCATTGGCCCCTAAACTTAGTATGAACATCCAGAAATTAAGTAGTATGCAATGTTGACGACGCTGTCATAGTCTTACGTTGTCAACAATTCAACTCTGAATTTTGTTTCACATCATCCATGAATCCATATCAGAGCCACTCTGCAAGCCTCTGACAATGCACATATTTAACACCTCAGGGTACATACTGCACAAACTATTACTTTAGTGGGTGTGTGAAAATGATTTTAGGTGACAACAGACCACATCATTTGATGGACCAATTTAATGCAATACTCAAAAGGGAATTTATGAGGAAGCTTATAAGATATGTGCTCGACCGTTTTTGGCTAATACTGCTTTACAGAAAAGTTACTTATTTTTTGACCGAAATGTGGGATCTAATATCAGTTTATCAAAGCATTCTATATTTTTTTAAACTGATAACGTTAGAGTTCTGAAATTTTAGGATTATTTTAAAAGTGACACTAGCATTAAGTAAAAAACATATCAGATTTTTTCAATAAGTGGAATGTCAGTTTTTGAATATATTTTAAAGTTTTTACTGATAATTGATGCTGAATATTTGTGACTCATTACTGGTAGTAAGTAAATTGCCAAAAATGAGATGTTTCAAGGAAATATATATGGTAGATTGAGTTTACCATTTAGTTTAACATTAAGGTAATTAATGATGAACAAATGGGAAATGTATGTGATAAATTTTTTTTTATTCAGCAGAATTTCTGTGAAAATGAATTAAATAACGGAATTAGCGAACAGATAGTAATCAAACGAAATGATTTTCATGTAGAGGAGTTTTTAATTCAGTTTAGTTTGTGATATGTTGCTACAAGTTGTGTGGTGTGAGAAATGTAATTCTGAAAACAATGCCACCTTGATAAGAGAGTGAACTGAACATGTGTTTAGAGATGTAAGAGGCATTATATAATGTTGAATTAAAGTTGAAATTCTTCTCACTCCTTTAGCGTAAACTTATTTACAAAACTAATTAACAAACAAACAAACAGATAGAATTAAACCATAACTTTTCCTGTTGAATTTGACATTCTTATTAATAAAACAAAGTAAGAAGATTATAAATAAAATGAGAATATTTCTTAAAGTAGTAAGAAGAGACTGTTACTAGCACTAAACTTTGATCAAAGTTAAAAGGACAAAATTCGACCCAAGACTTTCTAATGGGTATATATTATATATTAAAGTAAAGTACTTTCCTCACTACTTGTTTAAAAACTTTTCTTTGTTGACTAAGTATTTATTTACACTCTTAAACAGTCTAAGTGGACCAGGACTTTACTTTAGAAAAATTTATTGTTTGTCTTCTTTCAGTGCTATTTAAAGGTAGCTAACTCGAATAAAAATGTAATGTTTTTGTCTTCTTTTCAGGATATTTGGATATTAGAAAGTTATTTAATCAAAGATTTTAATGTTTTTTTGATAAATTTATGATATCATTGAATGAGATTGGCTTTTTTTTTTATTTTTGAACTAATATTCAGGGTGTTGTTCATGCTGTAGATAACTTTACCGATCTCTTGTATTGGAGATATTGGCTCTTTTCCAAACAGTGATTAAGCTTGCTGGAAATCATATACGGTTCAAATTTTATCAATATGTTCACTAACCCTTTGCCATTATAAAATCTTGGTTTTTACTCAAGCAATGGTTTTTCATCTTGTTGAAAACGAATATATCTACAGGTTATATTCTTGTATTTATTGAACCGTTTATAATTAACCTTACGAAACCTTATAACTATATAATTATACGACAGATTCAATAATATATCGACCGTTTGATATAATAGGTGTGTTCTCTAATCGGGGTTCGGTCAATTTTCCAGGATAAAAATTAAACTCTCGTTGCCAACGTTTCGGTTTTATTTAAAACCTTTTTCATAAGCAGAAGTAAGAATTTTTTAAGTAAGAAAATGAAATTTACATTATTTAAAGGAACAACAATGTAAATAATGTAAATTTCATTTTCTTAGTTAAAAAATTCTTACTTTTGCCTATGAAAAAGGTTTTAAATAAAACCGAAACGTTGGCAACGAGAGTTTAATTTTTTATCCTGGAAAATTGACCGAACCCCGATTAGAGAACACGCCTATATAATTATAACTATAACGAAATATATCCTTATAATAATAAAGAAACTTTAGTCTTCCAATTATAACGATACCTTAGCCTTATAATTATAACAAAACTTTAATCATTTAATTATAACAAAACCATAACCTTACTGTTGTAAAGAATCTTCAGTTTTTTAATTATAACGAAACCTTAATTATAACGAAACTTATAATGTTCTATTCTATAGATGAATTGATTTAACCACTTTGTTTTTTCATTTGACATAATAAACATGATTTTAGAGGAATTCTGTAAAAACCTGTCATGGTTTGACGGGGATTCACAAATAATGAACCATCAAGTTATAGAGCAGCAAACTTATTGCAGTACATATGTATGGACAAAAGATATAATATGATCAGTGAAACGTTACTGTTCAATACGAGCCTAACTCACACTATGTATATATTTCTATATATATAAAATAAATTCAAAACGAAGGAAACACACAGAAAGACACAGACATAACTCACATCGATATTTCGACCATCGTCGTCATCAGGAGGTGTGAAGAGCGAAGAGCGAAGAGTCCCGCAGGAAGACAGGGCGGTACGATGACGATGAGACCTGATGACGACGATGGTTGAAATATCGATGTGAGTTATGTCTGTGTCTTTCTGTGGGTTTCCTTCGTTTTGAATTTATTTTATTTTTAAAAAAGTCCGCTGGACCGTTTCTTTTAATTGTATATATATATATATATATTATATATAAATATTTTAATATATGTAAAAAGATTTCACATAAACACGTGAAACAACAATCAATGATTAAACCACAATAAGAATGGGAAAACAAGACTAAGATCTTTCAACCGTAACAAGCGGTCTTCGTCAGAGTCAAAAACCCAACTGAACACTAGATGCAGAAAAATCTGGTGAGGAGTTGAGAAGAGTGGGAGGGAAGGGTGGTATTTTAAAAGGGTGAAACAAGGAAAGGACTAATGTCCAGAAAGGGATGTTTGGGGAAACAAAGGAGTACAGTAAGAAAAAGTAAAAAACTATCCGCTAGCTGTCAACCCTCTTTGAAGAGGCTATTGCCCTCGTGACGAAAGTATCAAGTTTGAAGAGACCGTTACTAATGTTTATAATATTAGATCTATTAAATTTAATTAGAGACGATTCAATAATATTTCTTAACAACATTGATTTTTCATAGGTAATAAATTTAGCTCCTGTCCAATCAATATGATGATTTTCATTTTTTATATGCAAGAATAAGGCACTACTTTTTTCCTGTCTACTTACGTTATATTGGTGTTGTTTTACAAGTGTCTTTAATGATTTACCAGTTTGACCAATATAAATTTTATGGCAATTTTTGCACGGAATTTTATAAATACCAGCGGACTCTAATTCGCTTGGAGAGTTTTTTATTAACATATTACTCTCGTTATTACGATTAGAAAACACTATATTAAAATCAAGTTGTTTGGCTAATCTTGGAAGGGGGTCCAATGATTCGTGGTATGGCAAAACTATGGAATTTGATAATAAAAGGGGCTCTTTTGAAGTATTAGAGAAAGTTTTTTTAGCACCCTTCAAAGCTAAATCGATATAAGAAGAGGGGTATTTTAATGAAAGTGCAATTGACCTTAATGTTATTAATCTCTTCATTAAGGAATTCAGGAGAGGAAACTCTTAAAGCTCTCAAAAACATATTTCTAAAAACAAAAATTTTTTAACATTTTTTGGATGCGATGAATAAAAATGAACGTATGCAAGTACATTCGTAGGTTTTCTATATACACTAAAGCGTAACTCATTAGGTAACCTATGGATCAGGACATCTAAGAAGGGCAAATTACCACTTATTTCTTCTTCCATTGTGAATTTGATTGTCGGCACTAATGAATTCAATTAGTGTGTGTGTGTGTGTGTGTAGTGTATGTGTGCTATGTGTTTGTGAGTTTAATACATGCCCCAAAAAGCTCTGCAACAGGACGAGTGTATAAAATCTTACTACAGTATTTCCAAAAGCTCTTCACTGGTGTAATTTTCTCATCATTCTAGTTTCAAAGTACTCCTGAAATAGAAAGTTAATCAAAATCATATTCTAAGTGTTACGAAATCAAATCGTTTAATTTTCGACTGCCTTTAGGAAATTAATTATAATAAATCAATTTCATGGTAACCTTCTCAGTAAGGAGGATTCATTTAGATCAGGAAGGAATTCATAATAGCCGCTTTGAGCGGACCCCCTTTTGTTTATTAAACTCTGCCTAACACCCGTGACTCTCCCATCAAATCCGTGGATTTTGATCAAACCCAGAATAAAAATCACAACTCTACATATTTCTTTATCTTTTTCAACAAGAAGGAAAGAGCATACACACGATTTATGAAATGTGATCAACAGTAGTCATCTAATATATTGAAAGGAAAGAAAATGCAACCATAAAATGTACTTAGTAGTTTATAAACTTATTACTTTACAATCACTAATGTATAATAATCATAAAAAGAAATTTGATCCCAAAATGTCAACGTAGTAGTAGGCAACCATTTAGGTTGCAGTGGCTGTCCCACAAGGGAGAACACATATACCACAAAATAATGATTGATTTTACATTGAAAGTCCAAAATTTTGCCTAACTTAAGTTTATTTAGGGTGGGTATCTTTAACGAGTACCTGCTATCGTACAGGCTCGGAACAGATGGCTTAACGTCCTCTCCGAAAGACGACATGCTCAGATTTTTTCATCTCCCTTGTGAATAACTTGGCCAGGTAGGTATCAAACCCCGAACCTATCACATCAGAGGGGTACATTAATAACTGAGTTAACCTACCCCCCCCCCCCCTAAAATATTTTAACGTATTTATGTATTTTTTAAGTTCTTTTAAAAGTTTTTTAAGTATTTTTTTAAGATCAAAGTCATTTTTTTAAGTTCTTTTTTATGATAGTTCTGTGTGTGTGTGTGTGTGTGTGTGTGTGTGTGTGTGTGTGTGTGTGTGTGTGTGTGTGTGTGTGTGTGTGTGTCTATGTGTGTGTGTGTGTGTGTGTGTGTGTGTGTGTGTGTGTGTGTGTGTGTGTGTGTGTGTGTGTATGTGTGTATGTATGTGTGGGTGTGTATCCACAAGGTTGTGTGTACGCTACAAAAACACCATTGAGGGATCAAATTCAAGTTTCACTCATAATTGTTCCTTACATTATAGATGTTTATCTATATATATATATATATATAAACAATTCTAAATATAAAACAATTGTTTTTGGAAATACTAAATCATAGGATAGTCAAGAAGTTAGTTCGTAGGATCGAATCTCTCAGTCTAAAGGTCGTGTATGCCGAGATTGTAATTCATATTGATGATACATGTTTGGAAGAGGATCTTTATACTAATATATACGTGTATATATATATATATAATCGGTTAATATTAATATAATGAATGTAGAAATTTTTTATAAAATTATTGGAATTGAAATTTGATAGAGAGAAATGTCTGTGAAATTTCGAATTTTTTTTATTTATGTTTTTATATAAATAGAAAAACATAAATTATATATTTTATAACACATTTTTTTATATTTTAATTTAATTTGACCTTTTCAATTCTGAGGTAAATAATGTTCAATTTAAAATATACATTTTAGATGGCTGTCTTTTATTCAATTCTGTGAGAAAAAATTATAGAAAGGTCTTAGAGTATTTTATTTTTCTTTTATCATTGTTGATATTTTTTTTAATACTTGAATAAAAAAATATGTGCATTAAGACAAAATGAATATCATTTAGGTGGTTTCCTTTAGAGTATAAATGTGGTCATGTCTTTTGTACATTTTTAATGAGTTATAAATAAATAAATTTTTGTACATTAGTTTTAAAAATTCTCTTTAAACTAAAAGCATTACACAAAGCTTCTTGAATATTAGATTATTTAAGTAAATAAAGTGTTCTATGCCAACATAAACAGTGGTATTCAGTTTATGAAAGCGAAATAAGGTATGATGGATATATCGTAGGCAAATTATGCAAATAGCAACTATATATCAGCTATCTGGCTTTATTTGATAATAATATTGTTATGAAGGGTTAGATTGTTTTTTTTTGATCGCATTCCTAGTGTCTCTCTTTTTAATGAGTGTGCGTTTTTTTCTGCTCAGTCAGTGTTACTTCTGCTCTCAGTAGTTTATTAGCTAATTAACAATCATTGTCACACTGGGTATGTTTTAATATTTTAATACTTAAAACTATAACAAATTTGAAGAGTACACAATAAATTCACTAAAATATAAATATATTGAATTAAATGTACTTGCAGTTGGAAATACCGTTTAAACTTTAAAAATTATCTAACTCGATTTTATTAATGAAAGTTTATAAAAACTTTAAAATATTGGGCTGAAAGCAGTTGTGATTTGGCTGGTGGGTAGTGCCGCCAGTAGCCACGATATCCTGTCTCAGGAGTCTCTCTGTGAAAGGTCACGCATAGCAACATGTTTCTACAACTTTTGTTTCAATTGAGATTTGACTCTGAACTGAATTGAGATTTGTTACAGTTGAAAGATATTTGTCTTTTTTTCTGATTACTTACTGATTTTTTAGGTCTTTGACGTAAATTTTTTAAGTGTAGTTTTTGATGTAATAAACAGCGTACCACATTTTTTGCGTTATTTTTTGTCGTTATTATAGATAATACCTATTTACAAAAATTAAAAAAAAAAATTCCTACCATAATATGTTTTAGTAATGATATTTATGGTGACTCCCGCAATTCTCAAGTTCCCGGTTGTTATATCTCTGTTGTTCAACAACAGGGGGCTCTCATGTAGAGCAGTCTCCACGGATATAGGCAGAAATATGCGTTTGGACATTGATTTTTGTTTTTTTATTGTGAAATCTTGATATACATATATATGAACTAGATTAAAAAAAATGAATCTAGTTTACTTAGTTCATCGAATTGTTTAATTTAATTGGTTATTATAAATTTATTAAATGTGTTACTAAAAGTTCACTGTCATATGTCCTATATTTCATTAAAGAAATTCACAATTTTGAATTTGATTGACTGCGGCTAATGAATTTATTTCTGTTAGACAGGCACATTTTCAGCATATCAAAATCGTTGAACTTGATTACGTATAATTCAATTTAAATTTTTAGTTTAGAAGAAATCTATATATATAAATTACTCAGAAGACATGGATAATACATCGTCAACATGTCAAAATCGTTGAACTTGATTACGTATACTTAAATTTAACATTTTAGTTTAAAAAAAAAATCTATATATAAATTACTCAGAAGACATGGATAATACATCGTCAGCATGTCAAAATTGTTGAACTTGATTACGTATAATTAAATTTAAATTTTTAGTTTAAAAAAAATCTATATATATATAAATTACTCAGAAGACATGTATAATACATCGTCAGCATGCCAAAATTGTTGAACTTGATTACGTATAATTAAATTTAAATTTTTAGTTTAGAAAAACTATATATATATATATATATAATATATATATATAATATATATATATATATATAATATAAACAAAGAAACATAGATGAAATCAGAAGAACACACTTACAGTCTCTAATTTTCGGTTTGAACCGTTTGAACCGAATATATATATATATATTTCCAACGAAAAAAGTATATATATATATATATATATATATATATTATATATTATAAACTAGAATTTAAAAAGAACACATAGAAAGGAATCACTGAACTCACTACTATATTCGATGTCCTCGTCTTCAGGAAAAGAAGTGAATCGCTCCAAAGGCTGATAACGACAGTCGTTATCAGCCTTTGGAGCGATTCACTTCTTTTCCTGAAGATCAGAGGACATCGAAATATAGTAGTGAGTTCAGTGATTTCCTTTCTATGTGTTCTTTTTAATTCTAAGTTTATTCAGTTCGAAGAATCGTTTCATCTAATTGTTATTTATATTTATATATTATATATATATTAATAATATATATTACCATATATGGTATATATATCAGGTCAGTTCTTGAACCTAAAGAACAGACCGAGTCCCGATAAACTTTAGTTTTGTTTCTATTCCACGGTCGATACTTTTATCAATTATATATATATATATATATATAAATTACTCAGAAGGCATGGATAATACATCGTCAACATGTCAAAATCATGGAACATGATTATGTATAATTAAATTTAACATTTTAGTTTGGAAAATATCTATATATAAATTACTCAGAAGAGATGGATAATACAAAGATTTTGTTTGTAAAAGTGATTTTTAAATTCAGTGACAATCAACTATATATATATTTCAATAAACTTGATTATAATGGTGGTATTTAGGGCGAGGGAATAATTCACTAGTTCCTCCTGTTGAAAACATAAGAGATAAGATTTAGTTACTTTAGCAAGGCTTTGCATCAAAACTAATTAGTCCTCTGTGTTATGCCTCAAACTGCGAATAAATGTGCTTTTCTAACAGAAGTAATTCATTAGCCGCCTCCAATTCAATTCAAACTGCAAGAAGAAGTAAATAGTAAATTGCCTTCTTGGATATCGTTATCTATATACTGTCTGAAAAGTTTTGTCTTGGTGTTTATAGAAAACTCAAAAACGTGTCCATTTTTTTATCCTGCCCATCTCAGAAACATTAAAATATCAGCTTTTAGTCATTTTGTTTTGCAGCTTAGGTAATTTGTAAATAAAAAATTCTCTTTAATAATTAGGGTATATTTAAATTTTTGAAATTTAGTGTTAATATTGTCATAAAGAGTGTAACGTGCGGTGAGGTGCAAGGCAGGGGAGGCACTGACTTCATCACAGTCAAGATACAAATCCTATAGTCTCAGGCACCCCTTACCACGAGGCAGGAGAACTGCGTGCCTCAGTGACTCTTTGCAGCAGTTTTATAATTACTCAGTGATTACTTTGAGGATGAGTAACAAGACTAAAAAAGAAGAAAAACACTAGAAATGACATATTTTAAGGAAAAACAAAACCTCCATAAAATATACAAGAGACATTGTCATCTAGAATGGATAGTATATATTAAGATGGATTAAACTTGATTTCATAAGAGGTTTCCATTAAAACTAATGTAATTTTTGTAAGGAGTAAAAAAAATGGTTTTTGGATGTTTACTAAACATTTCTTTCTTTGTTCCGTATGTATTGCTTGTATGAAAACCTGTTATCATCAATACGATTCAAGGTTACCTTATTTCGAATACATATTTATTCATATTGTAATGTTAAATCATTTCAACATTGTAATATAGTTTTTCATTTTCAAATATCATTACTTCTTTAAGTTTGTGTTCTTGTTTAAAAGTAATATGCAAAAAAGTACTTTACAAAAAAAAAGTATGTAAAAGAGTCACCTTGCTTGAAAGTACATTTTGCTTATTTTTTAAACAGTATGGAATTATTTTTATATAATTATATTTAATTTATGTTAATATTCAGTGCAGACAAGTTCATATATGTTAATTACTAAATGGGTAACTTTGTTCAAACCGTTTCACAGAAATAATATTAATTGTGGTTCTTCAGTCCACACGATGGCAGGTAACAGTAAATTTAATAATCTCTGCTGTAGAATTAAATTACTTTGATGTAGTTTAGGTTTGAAGTATACATTCACAGTTTAGTAAACGTAGTGTGTGTGTTTGTGTGCGTATGGTGGCTGTATGTGACTGTTTTAATGTTTTATATCGCTTTGTGCCACAGTATTTGATAAATGGAAAGCATTTTTAAAACATAAACTCCCATTTGACAAGAGGAAAGCAACAGTATATTTTTCTATCCTAGCAAAAAGTAGATAACTTGTAGGATTTATATAGAAGCTGTATGTTTTTCTAAACTATTGACAATATAAAGCAAGTTCAGTGACTCTAAACTCAATATACTGATGACCTTGGTTTATTTATCACATTTATTTTCATATGTTTCTCTTAACGTGAAATAACAATCAATGATCAAACCACAATATGAAATGGGAAAACAAGACTAAGATATTTCAACCCTAACAAGCGGTCTTCGAAAGAGTCAAAAACCCAACTAAACTCAGTTGACTCTGACGAAGACCGCTTGTTACCGTTGAAAGATCTTAGTCTTGTTTTCCCATTTCATATTGTGGTTTGATCTTATAACTATATATATATATATATCATTAAATACTGTATTAACCGTACGATAGAATGAAATTAAAAGTAAACTGGGTTTTTCTGTCAGTATTTTAGTTTCAGAAACCAAACGTTTTGCTTCGAATGCCAAACGTTTCGTTTTTATTTAAAACCATCCTCTTTGGCTGAAGTATGAATCATCTCAATTTATATATAAGTTACCCAAATAATGTATTTATTTTTGTAATAATCATTTTTTAAATATCGATGAATTAAGGTATACTTTATATTACTCGTACATACAGCAGAATTGATGCTAGTCTACACTTCTATTGTGTTTGTCAACTATTTATTGTTTAAAGAAGAAGACTAAAGTATTATTCCATCCATCCTGACCTAGTAAATATTGTTTAAGAATTTGAAGAAGTTGAAGCTATGGTTTGTAAATTACTTAGTTATAATTAGATGTTGTGGGGGCCAGGTTAGCTCAGTGGTTAACGTACTCGCCTCTGGGCTGATAGTCCGGGGTTCGATCCCCACCTGGCCCTCTATTCAAACACACAGGAGGTAAATAAATCTGAGTACGTATCCCTAGACTGTACGATGTCATGTACTCGTTAAAGAACCCTATTCTAAATAAACTTGAGTTAGGCAAAATTTAGGGCTGTCATTGTAGAATCTGTAGAATCACCGATCAAACGAAAAGCCGGTAAACGGCTGACGTTATCACCCGCTAGTGGATCAGTTTAAAGAATAAAAAATTTAAAGGTTAAGAACCTCCTGAATTAATAAGCTACATAGATTTGTAGATATCTTTTAAGTAGGACCACAAAGCGTCACAAAGTTTGAATTAGAGAAACAGCTTTGACCTTCTCAATGGAGTATAGACTTTTATCTATTCAAGATACGTTGTATACTGTTCAATTTATATTCTATATGCCACTGCAATAACCTTTGAAATAAAAAAAAAAAAGAAAGAGGAAAACTACCCAAAGCATAGAGAGAATACTAGCGAAGGCAACACTGGAATAATTCAGCTCTCTTGAGGCCGCCATGCAAGAATCTCATGTCTCTGAAAATATAATGAAATCCTACCCTTGTGGGTTCTAATCCTATCTTAGAGTCATCACTAACACTACCAAACTGAGTATTTAACATGCAGTGTAAGCATGCAGTCAATATACATAACAATGGTCATGTCGTATATGGAATATCTGACAAAATATTAGTCTAAATTATAAATTATTGTTGTTCTATTTTGTGTTAATAACATTATTGTACATAATTATTTTTACTATATATATATATATATATATATATATAAATATTTTACATAAACACGTGAAATAACAATCAATGATCAAACCACAATAAGAAAATGGGAAAACAAGACTAAGATCTTTCAATCGTAACAAGCAGTTTTGGGTTTGGGTTGGGTTTTTGACTCTGACGAAGACCGCTTGTTACGGTTGAAAGATCTTAGTCTTATTTTCCCATTTTCTTATTGTGGTTTGATCATTGATATATATATATATATATATATATTATATATATATATATATAAACACTTTTTCTTCTTCTTGGAATTTATCAGGGTTGATATATGGTTGATATACCACCTCTAACCACCTCGTATATTTATCAAGTATTAACCGTGCAAAAATTACCATAAAATTCATATTGGTCAAACTTTACAATCATTAAAAACGTGTAAAACAACACAATATCAATGTAAGCAGACAGGAACAATAAGTTGTGCCGTTGATTCTTGACATCTGACAAGACAATTGAAAATCATTCATATTGATTGACCAGGAGCTAATATTTATTGATCATATGAATATATATCATATGTATGTTAAGATAATATATATTGAATCGTCTCTAATTAAATTTATCATAGATCAAATATTAATAAACATCTAGTAACGGTCTCTTCAAACTTGATACTTTAGATATACCTGAGGGCAATAGCCTCTCAAACGAGGTTTGACAGCTACGGATAGTTTTATCATACTTTATATCTTACTTAGGCTCCTTTGTTTCCGAACCAAACAGCCCGTTATACTGGACATTCACGTCCTTTCCTGCGACATTTATAGAAGCACTCTTTTTCTTTTAAAATAATCCACTCAATATAAACCCTCCCACTACATTAATTATATGACTCCTAACACCAGATAGTTTTCTGCATCTAGTGTTCAGTTTGAGTTTTTGACTCTGACGAAGACCGCTTTTAATAACGGTTGAAATATCTTAGTCTTGTTTATCCCATTTCTTATTATGCGAGTTCGATCAGTTTAGTTTTTTTTATTACATAGTCGATACTTATCATATTTACATAACTATTATATTATTATATATATAATATATATATATATATATATATGAGTGCTTTGGTTCGAACTCCAAGCCAGTCGTTATCAGCCTTTGGAGCGATTCACATCTATTCCTGACGATGAGACATCCAAATATAGTAGTGAGTTCAGTGATTTCTTTTCTATGTGTTCTTTTGAAAATAAATAAATAATATATATATATATATATATATAATAAATAATAATAATTGACAGGAAAAACACAAAAGCAATCACAAGAAACCATTGTTACATTTGCTTCGTCATCATCAGTTAGATATCTAAATAATTTGAGTTGTTCTGAAGACAGGTGACGACTTAAATATGTATAATATTATATATTATATATATTATATATATATTTGGGGAGCAGGCCTTCATTTATACACGTTTTATTAAAAGTAATGCCCAATTTAACTTTTACACTTTTTCTTATCCGTTTTTCAAGTGTTCTCATACTTGACTTCCATGGTT
This sequence comes from Hermatobates lingyangjiaoensis, assembly GCA_026182355.1. Lineage (NCBI taxonomy): Eukaryota > Metazoa > Arthropoda > Insecta > Hemiptera > Hermatobatidae > Hermatobates > Hermatobates lingyangjiaoensis. The sequence goes on from JAPFBL010000253.1 coordinate 3,637,158, forward strand.
CTGGAACTAAAAACATAAGTTCACCAAATTTTTATTACTATACACCGACATGTTTCGGTCATCGTTGACCATTTTCAAGGTTAAAGAATATATAAAATTATTAATGATCGAAAAGTGAATAACAATTAAAATAAACTAAAATAAACATAACGAGTCCATAACACATATTCACAACTAGGGAGGTTATCAAAGGTAAAGGTATGTTGAGGTTTCACCAGGCTCTTGGTTACCTTCCATCCGTCATTTGTATCTGGGAAGGTAATCGATTAACTTCTATACCTCTCCCAGACTGGTTCGCCTTCTGACTGCCTTCATATAATTTTAGAATTCTTGAAAATCCTCCTTTGGCTGTTAATACTAGGTTGCTTTTCAAGGATCAAGATAGCTTCCAAAATTTGCAATCTGGTGTGGTCATGTTCTTGTTGTAATATTACAGTATTATCTGTTAACATTTCCCTGGTTAATTGCACTCCATGTGTTAACCTAACGTGCTCTTTGGGTCCTCCGGATGCCAGATGCATGGTGAGCCTTCGTGAAAGCGTGGTTGTGGTGGAACCAACATATTTCGAGCGTAGGGACTCGCAGTTCCCTAATTTGCAGTTAAACTGTATACAACATTAGTTCTCTGAAGGGTTGCTTTCTTTTGTGGGTTGTTCGTAATTACCATTCTTGAAGTGGCAGAGTTGGCATAGTAAATTCGTAATTCTAATCTGTCATCTGGCTTGAGGCATGATGTATTATTCTTAATAATTCCTTTTAGTATACGTTCATCCGTTTTATAAGCTTCCGAAAACTGGTTTTTATAATATACTAAATGTGTTGCGCCTTTGTTTTCGGGATTCTGTTGAATATCACTACCATGAAGTTTGTTCAGGCAACCTTTCAAGATGGAATCGAATTGTCGATTACTGTATCCGTTGTTAATAAGGACTTCTTTGAGCCTATCTGCTTCTTGTTTGAATAATTCCCAACTAGATGACGTCTTATACGCTCTTCGAATGAGGGTTTTAATCATGCCGTCCTTATATCTGTCAGGGCATTCACTTTTAGCGTTTAAAAGTATTCCACTATTCGTAGACTTTACAAACACTGAAGTGACAAAAGTCTGGTTTTCTCCATTACTCTTTATTTTAACATCAAGAAAGTCTAAGCTACTGTTGGTTTCCATCTCATATGTAAACTTCAAAACCGATTCAGCTTCAAAAGCAGATTTAATCTCATCTATATATTCCGGCTTATCCATCATCACCATGACTGCTTTGTGATGATGGATAAGCCGGAATATATAGATGAGATTAAATCTGCTTTTGAAGCTGAATCGGTTTTGAAGTTTACATATGAGATGGAAACCAACAGTAGCTTAGACTTTCTTGATGTTAAAATAAAGAGTAATGGAGAAAACCAGACTTTTGTCACTTCAGTGTTTGTAAAGTCTACGAATAGTGGAATACTTTTAACGCTAAAAGTGAATGCCCTGACAGATATAAGGACGGCATGATTAAAACCCTCATTCGAAGAGCGTATAAGACGTCATCTAGTTGGGAATTATTCAAACAAGAAGCAGATAGGCTCAAAGAAGTCCTTATTAACAACGGATACAGTAATCGACAATTCGATTCCATCTTGAAAGGTTGCCTGAACAAACTTCATGGTAGTGATATTCAACAGAATCCCGAAAACAAAGGCGCAACACATTTAGTATATTATAAAAACCAGTTTTCGGAAGCTTATAAAACGGATGAACGTATACTAAAAGGAATTATTAAGAATAATACATCATGCCTCAAGCCAGATGACAGATTAGAATTACGAATTTACTATGCCAACTCTGCCACTTCAAGAATGGTAATTACGAACAACCCACAAAAGAAAGCAACCCTTCAGAGAACTAATGTTGTATACGAGTTTAACTGCAAATTAGGGAACTGCGAGTCCCTACGCTCGAAATATGTTGGTTCCACCACAACCACGCTTTCACGAAGGCTCACCATGCATCTGGCATCCGGAGGACCCAAAGAGCACGTTAGGTTAACACATGGAGTGCAATTAACCAGGGAAATGTTAACAGATAATACTGTAATATTACAACAAGAACATGACCACACCAGATTGCAAATTTTGGAAGCTATCTTGATCCTTGAAAAGCAACCTAGTATTAACAGCCAAGGAGGAGGATTTTCAAGAATTCTAAAATTATATGAAGGCAGTCAGAAGGCGAACCAGTCTGGGAGAGGTATAGAAGTTAATCGATTACCTTCCCAGATACAAATGACGGATGGAAGGTAACCAAGAGCCTGGTGAAACCTCAACATACCTTTACCTTTGATAACCTCCCTAGTTGTGAATATGTGTTATGGACTCGTTATGTTTATTTTAGTTTATTTTAATTGTTATTCACTTTTCGATCATTAATAATTTTATATATTCTTTAACCTTGAAAATGGTCAACGATGACCGAAAACATGTCGGTGTATAGTAATAAAATTTTGGTGAACTTATGTTTTTAGTTCCAGAAACCATGGAAGTCAAGTATGAGAACACTTGAAAAACGGATAAGAAAAAGTGTAAAAGTTAAATTGGGCATTACTTTTAATAAAACGTGTATAAATGAAGGCCTGCTCCCCAAAATATATATATATATATATATATATATATTATACATATTTAAGTCGTCACCTGTCTTCAGAACAACTCAATTATTTAGATATCTAACTGATGATGACTGAAGCAAAATGTAACAATGGGTTTCTGTGATTGCTTTTGTGTGTTCTTCCTGTCAATCTATTATGTATTTATATATATTATATATATATATATTACTTGTAGTAGCTCTCTGACGAGATAGTTTAGAAGGCATCAGAGCTTATTTTTCTTCATTTTGGTTTTTTCCCTACGGCATTTTGTCTCATATACATATCTTAGGTGTTGCTGGTCTGAATACTGGTCGGTGACTGGCTGTTGTCTTGGCGAGTAGCTGGTGGTTGGTCACCTAGTTGTTGCAGTGTGCGTGAAACCCCGGTGTGTTGACATTAATTAATGGGTTATGTTTCATAATTTATATATCTGTGTGTGTGTGTGTGTGTGTGTGTGTGTGTGTGTTGTATGTATGGTCATAAGAATACATAATAGAGAGCGTGAGAGATAGAGTACGAGAGAGTGATACAGCGGCAGAGAGAACACAATCAAAGAGAGGGAGAAGAACTGTAATTTTCTAACTGTTATAGAATAAATATGTTAAAGTGAAATAAAAAATAACCAACATTAAAATAAATGCTATACAACTTATCTTATATACGGGAGTCAAAGTAATATAAAGTACAACTTTTGATTGTGGTTATCATTTCCTTTGTGTGTTTTATGAGCAGAAATATGTTATTTTAAAAAAAGGAATATTATTTATTATACACATAATTGCTACGGTCTTAAAGGTGTTTGTTGCTTATTTCAGTTCAATAAAAGTGACTGTTCCTGCTATTTTAACATCTCTGAATTTTGATGTTGTAAAAGTTTAAGAATTGACCGACAAGTCGATAGTGTTTGCTGTTAAGTTGAAATGGAGACCCTCAATTTGCAGTTAGGAAGGGAAATCTCCTCTGCGAGTTGTTTTTCCAAGGCCAATATAGAATATAATGACTTGAGTAATTAATGGGCCTTGCTGACTCTATTTGCATGGCAACAGAACACCAGCTCCTTCAGTAATTGACTCCCTCACTGCCTTCAATCGCCTGGCTCTTCCTCGCCTATATCATTCTCATTAACTGTCTCTCATTTATCTTTCACACTTTCCTTCATCCTTACTGATTCATCCAACCATTTAATTTGTTTATTATATAAAAGTGCTAACAAGCCTAAACCCAGTTGTATTTTCCTAAAAGACCGTGTTTATGCATTGAAAATCTTACATGTTTTAACATATAATAATAATAATGCATCAAAGAAAATGTATAATTATCAGAAGACATTTAACTGAAGCATAATCATATGTCATCTGATGATCATAGACAAAAATCATCAACTTTCATCATTAGCTTGTTTAAGACACTTTCCATCACCAGTGCACGTTTAATCATCAAAATATTTTATGCTTTACGTATTATTAAAAAAAATAGCCTATAATATTTGCGTTTGATAATAGATTTCAAATTTCATCATGACCAAACTCTTAAAGTCATTAGGATTTAGTTTGTATTTGCTATAATATGATTAATATCAAGCCGTTGCTTTTAGACTCATTACATTGACGTGTTTTTTTGGTTAAAATGGGCACAATTTAAAATATATTTGCATTGCATGACTCTCAGTTTTTTTAGTGCCTAACTACGAGTATACCATAATTTATAAATGATATCAGGAAATCATTTTTTTCATTTATTTTGTCTCAATAGTTATTTTATAATGTTTTCAATTAATTGTATAATTTTGAATTAAGACGCGATTTTTTGCTGGTGATGAATGTATGATTCTCTGTCTAGATTATGAAGTGTTACCAGACTAATTGTTCTGACGATGAAAAATTTAATGATTAAATGTCGCTTGCGGAAATGTCGTGTGATTAAATCACAAGATATGAAAAGTCTGACACGAATTATTTTGGTCGATATAACCTTAATTTATCTGAAAAATTAACTTAACTTTTATATTCTTTAATTAATATTTATTTTTAATATGTTTAATTTCGTTTGAACTATTTCCTATCTCAGTCGCCATCTTCCAATCTATCTCCAGCCTTTTAATACAAGTTCATAAATCTGTCAATATTCTGAACAAACAAATAATAATAAATAAAAAATAATAACTATTGTTATTATTAAGTCAAGCTCCTGATCCATATCAGTCCTATTTGGTTCCTTATAGTGTTACCAAATAAAACATTAATGTCTAATTATTTAATGAACTTACTCATTTCTTTTTATAGAATGTTTACTATAATAAATATATATTTTATATATATATTATATAAATAAATAAAAAATAAAAAACGACTCACTCGTTTCCTCATCTAGGAAAACATCATCTCTCACTTATACTGGTTTTAGGTATGATTTGACAAAATTCGTTAACTTCACGTTTAACACATTCATTGAATGTGTTTAGAGAATTAATTTTTTTTTAGATAGAGAGTCTGCATTCTTATTTTGATGTCAACTTCAGCTTATATAAGTTGTAGCTAAGAATACAAAGGTATCCTAAAGGGTTAAATATCTTAAATATCTTTTAAATATCTTTTATAGATATTCATATTTTTAAACAAATTTAAATTCAGCAGGTTCTAGCAATCTTGTATTTACTTTCTTTATACATTCTGTAATTGTATCTTTCAGAAACATTGAATGATGTGGAAAAATGCCTAAGGCCACACAAGTCTTTAAACTTTTCAAAACTTGTTCATTTCCTTGTTCCCTTGTATTCTCATATGTCCAGGTACGCGCATATGAGATATGTTACCTATCTTAATGTTACACATTTTTTACCTAAAAGTATACAAAAGGATCTGTAAATACTTAAGCAGTAAAAGAAATTTCCAAATAATTTGACCATTTGTGATCACTTTTACAACCCTTGAAAAATATTTTATAAAGTGCATTGCATCTGGCAATATATTTTCAAGCTAGTAATATTTCATTCTCTTTCAATGTCTCTTAACCGGTTTGTCAATTTTAGGAGTTTAGTTCGTTAAAGTATGATATCTTAAAGAAAAAGTTTATATCATATCTTCTCATATTGTGTTAACCAAAAATAATGGAGAAGAATCCGTTGATTTGGTTTTCTTATAGCCATTTCGTGTGTCATAACGGGTCTTATTTACCAATAATACCTCATATTTTTTTGTTCTTTAAACCGATCCCCTAGCGGGTGATAACATCAGTCGTTTACCGGCTTTTTATTTTATCAGTAATTTTACAGATTTGACATTGGGAGCTCTAAATTTAGTCTAACTCAAGTGCATTTCGAGTAGGGATCGAGTACATGGCATCGTTCAGGCTCGGGACCGACGGCTTTACTTGCTCTCCAAGGGACGACGTACTGAGATTTGTTCACCTCCCACGTGAATAAATCGAGGGTCAGGTGGGGATCGAACCCCGGACTACCAGCCGAGAGGCGAGTGCGTTAAACCCCTAACAACCTCTAACCTGGCTCCTACCTCATGTTACTGCTCAATAGTTGTCATTGGTAGTGTAATTTACAATTCCAACATCTTAAGTTCAATAAATAGACATAGTTAGCCAGCAATACAAAAAAAATTAATACATAACCAGAAATATTAGGAAATGTTTAGTGTTTTGAATCAGTAGAAAAGTGGTAATGAATAAAAACTTTCCATTCAACCACATAAATATTACTTAAACATAATGGAACTCATTACACGCCAAGACCTATATGTCTCATGTTAAGATTTATTAAAAGGACGGACATCTAGATTGATTACTACACTCTCGTTAGACAACCATCCATCACGCACTGGAAAACATCATAAAATACTTGCTTGATTTGAGTTTGCTTTTATAGTTTTAAGATTTTAATTCCTCCAATATATCATATCTTTAAATAATTTGCAATTTTCTTTTGTCAAATCTTTTAATAACTAATGTGTTTGTTTTGATTCTGTAAGTAAATATCTGACAATTACAGCAAGTTACTGACCATTTCAATTAAAAATTACTATCTTTTGAGCAATATTGATAATTTTATAAATTTTTTTTAAGTTCACAGAAGGGTTCTTGAGGATTTTGGTCATAAAAACTCAACTCCTTATATGCAGACGTTGTTTGGCATTTTCAAGGCTTGTTTTTGAGGAAACATTATTTAACCGTCCATGCTTTTATCTAGCAGCATCAAAAACCGTGTTTCCTCATAAATAGTGTTTCCTCTAAAACAAGCCTTGAAAATGCCAAACAACTTTTGGCGAAACGTTGGCATTTAATCAGGAGTTGAATTTTCATGACCAAAATCCTCAAGAACTACTTCTGTGATCTTGAAATATAGTGGTTGAGAAGCTTTATCAATATAAATTTTTTTATTCAAAATTATTTTTTCGTAGATTTTAACAAAATTTTAATGATCTTTAGTTAGCTATATAAAAAATACCAAATATACCCTTTTTGTCCATGTAATTTTGACAGAAAAGTATAAAGCACTTTCTCCTATAATTAAAACTATTTTTGGGTATTATTTCATAAAAAATCCATCGAAAAGTGTGACCATTAGTGTGCATATGATTTCAGATTCAATCATGAGTTAGAATGCATACATTTTGACGCAAAACTGATCTTTCTGGTTATTGAAAAAATCTAATGTCTTTTCAGTTAAATCTAATATTAGTTTGTTAATATTTTGAAAATTGCTACACTCTACTTTACTTTACTTACTACTTTAGGAGGAGGGAAAATCACATTTTGACACAAGAATTTACTTTTACAAAGTGAAATTTTGCCAATAAATAATAAAGAACATTTCAATTAAGTGACCCATTTTTGTGTAAAACTAGCTGACCTACCCGGCTTTACCCGGGACACAATTTAATTCCAACTCTAATAATAAATTACATATAACAAAAACAATTTAAATTTTCTATAGTTCTGTTACACTTAACTTTTTTGAGATAAATGAAATTAATACAGAATTAAAATTATAGATTACACAAAGAAGATATAATCTAACACTAATCTAAATTGCACACGTTGTCTAATACAATTGGTAGTTGATAGATTAGATTAAACAAGTAATAAACAGAATATTTTTTGCCGAACAATACATAAAGAAATGAAACGTCTTCTAGTTAGATATCATCGATATATATAATAATTTATCATTTTGCCTATGATAGGGCCTATGGAGTAGGGCTGGATATTAATTACTAATAATAAAATATTTTAAACAAACGAATTAATCAATAAGGAATAAATAAAGAAGCCTTACATCCATTAAACTTAAACAATACTTTAACTATTCTTTTAAGATTAGAATTAATGGTTCAAATACTATCATTATTATTCGTAATACTATCATGCATACTTAAAGTTAATAAGTTGTTATTTATGCATAACTTTCTTTAATGCTTAAAGCAAGTTAAACCAATTAGATATGAAAAGTTAATTCTAAACTATTAATAATAGCTAAAGCATTGTTAAAGTTAATAAGAAACCCATATAAAATTACAATAATTGTCTTTAATATCAATCTGAAAATTTCCAATTGAACAAAGCATGTGGTAATATTATCATAAAGAATAACCTACTTGTGGCTGCTATTACCAATTAATGTCAAAATATAAACAAACAGGTTATACAGCAAACCTTATCTATTATAATATTTTAGGGATATTACCTGAACCGCAACTCTGATTTTTAAAAAAAACTTTACATAAACCTTCCCGGGGATATACCTAATAATTTCCTAAATTTTCACGGCGATTGGATGTATGGTTTTTGAATCTATCGAGTACAAACAAACAGACATACATTCATTTTTATATATATATAGATATGTGCAGGGTTATCAAACAATATAACCTGCAGTCTGGCTGAAAACTACAAACTTTCTTATGCACCCTTCCATCAACACACATTTCTGTGTTATCTATGTTGTTTATCTATCAATTGGTAACTATATTGAATATAAACTATGATAACTATATTCATAGACTTGAATTCTGTTTATTATAATATATGTATTTATATTCTTTAGATACAAAAAAATTAATGTTTGTGCAAATACTTGTATTATTAGTGAGATTTTACATTTTAGTAAGAAATAATAATAAATTGTTGATGTAAAGGGAAGGTAAACTTGAAAAGGAAAGACCTGTTGTTACGTTATCGTATTAGAAAAATCAAGCAGGTGGAAGGCCATACGTGCTTTAGAGAAGTAGCGCGGCCTCCGTGGGGTAAAAGGAGCCCCTGGCAACCCTTAGCATTCCGCCCCTAACTGCTCTCTTATTAAGTTTATTGTGGCCGGCAGCAGACTAACAGTGGCTTTCAATCCTGCCCACGTAACCTCTCCTCAGTCCCAATTCTAACCACTCGCAACGCGTCCCGAAAAAATATCACATTACCTTTATTATTTTCACATTATTTACTTCTTTTTTTTTTAGTTTTGATAAAATAAACGTGTTTATTGCTTAAATAAACTAATTACAAATTAAAACTATATTTTCAATCTTTTAAAAATCTTTGAAGTTCCGTGTTTTTATTTCCTATGTTATGTTATGTGCTCATTTGGAAAGTCATAATGAAGCTCTATACATTTCGTATATATTTGTGTATACATCTATACACATTTCGTAGTTCATATAAATAAATAGTTCAACATAATCAAAACAATCGTTATTACAGAATAATTATAAGTCATTATAATAATGTACTTGCTTGTTATTCAACTAATGATAATATTTAGTTGAAATTCAGTGTTGCAGATTTCAAATGATGTTAATATATGAACAGATTAATAAATAAAGAGAAGGTTTAAAAGCGAATAACCATAATAGCCACACTCTTGTTAACACGTCATATTTTATTATGTACGCACGGTGGTAAATACAGCTGTACAAGTGTTTAGACTATGGTACCGTAGGTTTTATGGTATCATTGGCTGGCACGGATATTCTGATTACACAGAATAGTTGAAGATTTGATTTTAACTAAACATAATAAACTCAAATTGCTGAGGTAAATTCTCCAATCTCTCCATTCCATCGAAATTCATTGAGGTTTACTAAGCATCTTGTATTTTACTTTCATTAAAAATAACTAAAATATTCTAAATTGTCCACAAAAGGTTCAAATATAATAATAATAGTTGGTGGGTGTATTTATCTTTTGCGAAGACTGGCTATTTGATATTCATCAGAACGTTTATGGTTTCAGCTCTGTGTATGTTTCTCTGGTAAACTTTTAACTCATCAGATAAAGCAGTTTGATTCCACCATATATAACTATTAAAAGGGGTCAGGCTAGCTCAGTGCTTAATGTATACACCTCAGACTTGGTAGTTTTAGGGTTCAATACCCACCTGACACTCGATTTATTCTTACGGGAGGTGAATAAATATGAGTATGTCGTCGCTCGGATAGGATGTTAAGCCGTCGGTCCCGAGCCTGTACGATGTCAGGTACTCGTTAAAGATTCCTACTCTAAATACACTTGAGGTAAACAACCCTTCCCGATCCCATGACTCCTAATAGCTCCCTTCCTGAACTAAATATGACGACCTGATAACTTATAAATAATATAGTAGCTCATATAATGCAAAACTGCAAGACCATACGACCACGAATACGACTCCTTTCCCTGACAGACTAACGTCCCCAGTATTGACAAAGCCTACTGACCAAAACAAAAAAAAAAGCAGCATGATAATTTAGCAGTAGTGGGCCTCTGGTCTGGAACTGCTAATTACGACGTGCACTGTCGTGCATGGAACTCTTCGTTGGTCGTTGGTCGTTGGACACTTGAGTTAGGCAAAATTTGGAAGTCCCACTGTAGAATCACAGATCAAACAAAAAGACCGTAAAGGGCTGACGTTTTTAACTCGCTAGGGGATGGGTTTAAACAGCAGTTAAGGTAAAAAGGGTTATATCATTTCACGTCCAACCAAACAGACCTGCCTAATATATTACTCGGGTCAATTTAAAATCAAAATGCTAACGTATAATTTAATTAAATACATTTAAAATTTATAAAGAATCATTGTTATTATTTCTTATATTTAATACAATATAAATTTAATATATATAAATTATATACAATTTATATATAAATTGAATATAGTTATCAGGGTATTTTCCTATAAGGCAGAACCAGTCTACCGTTTTATAGGGAGAGACTGCTGGATACCTAGTCTTCATTTATTCATTTATTCTTATAATATGCACGATTCAAAGATGTTTTGTTTCAAACATTTATGTTTTAATGAAGATCATTAAAAAAGAAAGAAACAAAGGCTACTATTTAGCCTTTAGATTTTAGGTCACTCACTTCTTATTGATTATCATTTAATTAAATGTATACTGATTGATTTTATTGATTAACAACTTATTTGTGTTATGTAACAACATAAAACTACATTACGTTGTTAAGATTTGTATTCTACCAGAATTATTATAAACTATTATTATATGATAGTTTTTTTTATATATTATTATAATTACGACATAAACTAATATTATATAATCAGAACTGTATAATATTTTTCAATTTTAATTTTGTTAACATTCTTAAATAAAAAAATTGTAATTAATATATAAATTCAGCTTTATTATTTGAATAATAATGGAGTTAGATAGAGTTAAACGAAATTCTAACTTGGGGGAATTGAGGAAATCCCAGGTCACTTAAAACTACGGTAAATTATGCAAATAGATATATTTCAAGTGGCAGAAACTATTAGGCTATAATTGTTTTGTAATATTTCTATTTACAAAACAAACGTTTGTTTTAAGTGTTACATAATCAAACACTTAAAACGATACTAGTGGTTTACAAATATACGAGTATTATGAAGCTTAATGTATAATATATATAATAGGAATGATAAGTGAATAGTTTAATGTGATGTACAAAGTAAACTAAAAAAATTATTAATTTTGATGAACTCTAATTTAGTTGAAACTATTTTTAAATAAAATTAGTATTATTTCAGTGAAACGTTCGATAAAGTAAAATATAAATACACAAATTCTTTCACAATTTCTTCTTCTTTGGGTGTTCATTGTCCGGGCCTCCCATCACAAGATGGAGTTACTCTTGAGTTATAGAGATTCTGAAAAAGTAATCCATTCAAAGATGAACCAAAGATGATTTAAACCTCAATTTACATTTCCAATGTGATTTTTTTCTTACTTTTTTAAATGCTTGAGTAAGACAGTCACATTTCAAGAAATTTAATACGATTTATATGAATGTTCAAGTGATGATTAATTTGGAATGCCATAAACACATCATTTATAGATAAAAAAAAAAAAAATTAAATCCATAAACCATTGTTAGAGGTGGTCTAACCACCTCTAATCACCTCTAACCACATCTAACCACCATTGTTTAAATATGTCAAACTAAATTTATAATTTATTATATTATTATTTTAATAATAATTAAATAATAAATAATAATATATATTTTATATTATTATATATTATTTTAAATGATAACTTAATTTATATGATAAAATATTAATCATTTGTTAAAGTTTAGGTGATAAAAATACTATTATTAAAAACATCTAACGTAATTAAACGTTTTTGTATCTGCTTCTTATATTTGTCTTGATTATAAATTGAATGACTGTAATGAATTATTATTGGACTAATTATTTAAGAGTTATTACTTATAATATTATAAGTATGTAATTGCTTATATATATTATAGTTAGAAAAAGATTTCACATAAACACGTGAAATAACAATGAAAGACTCTGACGAAGACCGCTTGTTACGGTTGAAGGATCTTAGTCTTGTTTTCCCATTTTCTTATTGTGGTTTGATCATTGATTATTATAGTTATAATATAATTACTTATATTATTACTTATTTATACAGTTATAATTACTTATAATAATACTTTAATTATTACTTATTATTTAAGGAATTCAAAATTTTGTCATACAGGTATTTTTTTTCAATTTTGATTTCTGTTTTTCGCGAGAAATCAAAGGAATAAAAGTGTATTAATAAAGAACTTACTGACAACCGTTCAGATATTAACAATTTTGTTTTAATTATTTCAATTAAAACAAAATTGTTAAAAACAGAATTTCAAAGAATTAATAATTTTATTAGTTCATACTGCATTTATTATTATAACCAAGCTGTTTTCATCTATGAAACTGGACACATTGTTTTTGTTTTGATATCTAGGCATTTAAATCGTATACAGTAAGAAACCACAATGAAAGAATATTTGAGTTTGGATTTTCTTTTAAAACAGAAAGCCTGTCTACTGGACAAGTGGGCATTTTTTTCGGTTCATGTGGCTGAAGGAATGAACACAATGCTGTTTGTGGAATGCCAAGAAATGCCAACTCGCTAACTCTTTCTTATCCCTAACCACCCCCGCTTCTCCTTCCATTCTCGTTTGTCTTATCAATATCTCTTTCTTTTCTTTTGAGGCTTTTCACATATAAATTTATACTCACATATAAATACTAATACCTACACATTGATTAAGTCACCATAAAAAAGAAATCAAACTGCCACTAACACGTTAGTAAAGTATAAAAAAGATTGGCTCACATTTAAGTTTTTTTTTTAAGATGTTGTGTCAGGTGATATTAAAGAGACATTTTTTAAAAAAAAATTTTCAAAAACTTTTTGCTAATTGTCTCTAAAATAATTTTCTATAAATACATTATTTGTTTTACTGACACCCATTCCTAAAGATACGCGATTCAGCAATTACATTATTGAATTCTTCATACATTTTTTTCCATTTAAGTAATTTCTACAAAAAAACACTTGATTCAACGAGAATTGAATTGAATGAAATGCTTCTTTTGATAAACAGAATAGTTTGAGTAACATGATGACTTTTCACTTATGCATTGGATCTTTGCTGTTGTTATCGTGATAGCTGTTCTTTTCAAAACTATCAGAATAAACTTTTCTGTTGTAACAGACAACTTTCTTGGTTTAAAAAGAAACTTTTTTTTTTTAGAATAAAAGTTTCTTATAGATTTTCCTAAAAGATCTATTAAGAAGATCAAAAGATCTATTGAATATAAGTAACAGGATGTGAGTTGGAAAAGTGAAATCACGAATATATTTCAAGAGATTCAAACTATACGTCATACAGGTATCGTTTTTTCATTTTTCATTTATATTTTTCGCGAGAAATCAAAGGAATAAAAGTGTATTAATAAAGCATTTACTGACAAGCGTCCAGAAATCATAAAAAAAAAAAGAGTAACACTTTCTTTACTGACTGGCTATACTTGTTCTTTGAAAGCAAACCATTCACAAACGTTCATACATCTCTACATTCAAAAACATCCTTAAAATAGAATTAGTTAAAAGAGAATTGTGCTGTTGTTTCCATAGATTTCTTTTTGCGAATAAATTTTCGTTATCATAAAAGTTAACAAAACAAAAAATTATTTTCACATTCACACATCTTCCCTTGATAAAAATCAATTCAAACTGTTCAAAACAGAATTTAAGCAAAATGGTTAACGACTTTGGAAGAATTTATTATTCAAAACGTAATTTGTTCTTTGCTTTTATATTTCACTATTATATAACACACACACACACACACACCCACACACACACATATATATATATATATATAATAAATTAAAAAACGAAGGAAACACACAGAAAGACACAGACATAACTCACATCGATATTTCGACAATCGTCGTCATCAGGAGGTGCGAAGAGCGAAGAGCGAAGAGTCCCGCAGGAAGACAGGGCGGTACTGAACTCGGAAACCGCAGCCAGTACCCCACCACTGACCACCAAGCGGGGGAAGGGAGGGAAGGAAATGAAGAGCCAAATTAAGACGTAAAAGGAACGAGTAAAAATTATAAAAAATAGATAAATCAAATTAAAATTAATAAAAATAATAAATAAAAAGTAAAATAATAAATAAATAAATAAAAAATAATAAATAAATAAATAAAAAATAATAAATAAATAAATAAATCATAAATAAATTATCGGTTGAGGTTGAGTCCGGGGGAAGAGCGAGCATCAAGTAAGCATATGTATGCCTCCTCTGAAGCTCTTAGGGTAACTTTATTGTTGGATTCGGGGATCTGTTTGAGGATCTGAACCCTGAAACAGTCATTGAAACTGAGTCCATGCGAGTTCGCATGGATGGCTACAGGATAGTTACTGCGTTGACCGACTGAAGCCCTATGACCATTCATACGAAGGCTCAACTTATTAGAAGTTAAGCCAACGTAAAAGGAGTCACACTGAGTGCAATCCAGTCGGTAAACACAGTTGCTCGAGGTACAGGAGGAATTGACCTGAACCGGGTAGGAACTATGGTGGAGAGGGGAATCGAAGGAAGGATTAGGATTTACAATCAGGCAAGTTTGACAGCCACGGCGTCCACATTGTTTCATTCCAGGAACAGGTATATGGTATGTGGTATATATATATATATATATACCATGTTAAACGGAAACGGTCTGGCAGGACAGATTACACTTAAACTTAACTGTGACACATAGACAAAAACATAACAAAGACTCACTTTTCAATATTTCAACCGTAATGGCGATATATATATATATATATATATATATATATACACTTTTTCGTTGGAAATACGATCCAAAACGGACAAATATAGTTCAATATAGACAAAGAAACATAAAGAGATCAAAAGAACACACTTACAGTCTCTAATGTTTGGTTTGAACCGTCTTCAGGAGAGATAAGAGAGGGAAACCAAGGGCGCTCTCTTATTTCTCCTGAAGACGGTTCAAACCGAAAATTAGAGACTGTGAGTGTGTTCTTTTGATTTCTCTATGTTTCTTTGTCTATATTGAACTATAATATATATATATATATATATATATATATATATATAAAATGAGTATAATTATCAGCCTTTGGAGCGATTCACATCTATTCCTGACGACGAGGACATCGAAATATAGGAGTGAGTTTAGTGATTTCTTTTCTGTGTGTTCTTTTAAAAATTCTAGTTTATATATATATATATATATATATATATATATATATATGATCAAACCACAATAAGAAAATGGGAAAACAAGACTAAGATCTTTCAACCGTAACAAGCGGTCTTCGTCAGAGTCAAAAAACCAACTGAGGTTTATATATATATTTATTTATTGTATAATGTATATTTATTGATATTATATTGATTATTTATTGGTATTATATATATTGTATATTTATTTGATGTATAATTTATATATATATATTATACATCATTCGAGCTCCCTTCTTTGACGTGAGGAGATCTCTCTTTCTTCTAGGAGTGCTCTGTCCTAGTCTACTCTTGATAACGAACAACAGTTCGAAATATTGAATATTGAGATATTGAAATATTAAATATTGAAATAAAGTAAGTGTTCAATTACTTTAAATCAGTTATTCTTTTTCTTTATTCTTTTTTCTGTGTCGTGCTTTGTGTATTTAAATTTATATATATATATATATATATATATTGATATAGCTTCTCTACCACTGATTTATCAAGTTAACAGAAGGGATTCGTGAGGAGTTTGTTCATAAAGGAAATTCAACTCCTGATTATACGCCGACGTTTTGTCAAAAATTATTTAACATTTTCAAGGCTTGTTTTTGAGGGAAAAACTATTTAACAGTCCATGCCTGTATCTAGCAGTATCATAACAAAAAATACTATCAGGAGTTGAATTTCCTTTATGACTAAAATCCTCTAAAACCCCTTCTGTGAACTATATATATAATATCCTCTAATGTTGATTGTTTGTTATTTTCACATTTTAAATATTTATATTCTAATAGCTGTTGCATCCAGCTTTTAGCCAGATAGATTAATTTTATAATTTGCAAGGGTAAATCACATTTCTTTAAACAACATAGCTTTCATTAAGACTTTTGTAAAAAAAAAAATAAAATATAATACCCCTAGGCGTCATATCTTGACTGTAATTGAAATGTGTTTGTTGTTGATTAGTGAATTTTATGTCCAATTAATGGGAATAAAAAAGATTAATTAGTCTAAAATATACTAATTAATGGGTGAATTAAAAAGAATTGATTAATGGGTGTTCCAAACGGAAAACTCAGACATGAATATTTTCCGAAATTCTTTTGCTTTATATCCTCGTTATATTCATTTGTAATCCTACTTCTTTATTTACTATAGAGGTAAAATGCATTTGGTGTAAATACGTAGAAATTTTCAAATCTAATTCATATTAAGTAAAGATAATCTATTGTATTCTAAATCGATTATCATTGGATGGGATAAACTAAATAATTTCTGGAAGTAATAAGGAAAACGTTTTTATATTTTAAAATTAATTTATAATTCATTCTGAGGTAAAATGGATAAACCAACAAAAGTCTCCACACAAATGAAGTTTTATTCAACGCGTTTCGAACACTTTGTGTTCATCATCAGGAAGACACCAAGGATGTGGTACTGACGGGTTGGTCAAGTGAAGACTACTGAGTTGTCTTGGTGTTTTCCTGATGATGAACACAAAGTGTTCGAAACGCGTTGAATAAAACTTCATTTGTGTGGAGACTTTTGTTGGTTTATCCATTTTACCTCAGAATGAGTAAATATCACACAATTACGGTTTGCACAACTAATGATTTAATTTATAATTATTATTTTCAACGTGTTATGGTTACAAAAATTTGAAATTCATTTTATGTCAATGACGCTATCAATTTATATAAACTTAAAAGTTCAGTGCAAGGAAACATGTCATAACACGTCATGGCACGTCTGTTGCCTTCGCGCTTCTCCGGACCGAAGAAAACAAAATTACGTCTCAACATGCTAAAGTATATCTATTTGTTCATAGATCGTATCGTACGATATTATTTTTCATCATTTTCTTTAAATATACTTTCACATGCATTGTACGAGTATACAATATTTTATACACAATACCTGTATTCAAAGTTAAATGAAAATTACTTCACTTCTTTTGGATTCACCAATATGAAAAAACAAATTGTTCGTTCATGTAAGTTTTTATTTTAAATGCTAGAATTTATAAAGCCATTCTAAAACAATTCCTTTGCAATTGTTTTGCAATAAATAAATAAAATTGATTACAATTAAATTAACAATAAACAATTAATTATACGTAATTATTACGTCATTGCACGTAATTTCTTAGTCTAGTTGTTTTATGTATTAATAAGCTTGTTTATCTCCTCTACGTATTTTATGATCCTTTTCAACTACTCACGACTTAAAGATTCACTTCTATCAATCATAATTTGTAACATTCTTCAAAAGAGACACAAAATATATTTATTTAGAGCACAGATCTTTAAATTAGGAAGCTTTCAGCTCGTTACTGTTAGATGATTAACAAATTATTGAAATGGATATAAAAAAATGTAAGATAATTATGTAGTTAATGTAAGAAATACTAGATAATTGTAAAGAATGAAATTTTTTTGAAAAAATTATAGTTTTTAATTTTCTAGTTGAATGTTTGACATAAAACATCTGAGCTTATCTCCATCTTTCGTTCCCATCTCCTTTCTCGCTTCCATTCTCACTTCATCTTTGTCCCACACTCCCCCCATCGCATTATACATTACGCTCTCTTTCTTCTCTTCCTCACTCCCACACTTTATATCTCGCTATCCTCTCACACTTCACACCTGACCTTTGTACCAATGTGTCAATTATAATAGTTTTTTTGTTTTGTTTTCCTGATTTCAGTGACCTCTAAATCAGAGAGTTTATTATTTACCTGTTCCCATATACAAATTAAATATATTGAGTCAGGTTTTATACAAATAGAATTATTTAAAAATACATTAATATTTTTATATGTACCTAAAATATATGTGTTTCTAAACAATATTAAATAAAATTCATAGTATTAATTAATAATTATTGAATCATGCTTTTTAAGATATACTGAAAATAAAGGCCCAATGTTTCTTCCAAAAACTGGTGCATAGAAAAGTCCATAGCCCTCTATGGGCTTTTTCAGATGCTGTTAAACTATATTATATATACAACACTAGTACAAAACAGAAGTGCAAGACAAGATTAACAACAATATAGCAGATTTAAACTAGGTTTGTGGTTAGAGTCCAATATCTTTTAGGGGAAATAAAAAATATAGAATTAGTAGTAATACTGTCCGTCATACCTCGTAAATTCTCAGAAAAGCTCGACCGGTTTCAGGTCCGTCCGGATCCGAAACCGTTTGAGCTTTTCTGAGAATTTACCAGGTATGACGGACAGTATTACTACTAATTCTAATATTACTAACCTCAGTAGAACTACCCCATTAACTATATTTAAAAAATATAGACTTTTACATCAAATGCGTCCTGAAAAGATGTTTATTGGATTCTGCAATGTCCTTATACTGAAGATGCCAAATGATTTATTGTGTTGAAGAGTGACATGTGATGTCATTCAAAAATGAATGACAGTGATGATGTCATGTGACAAGGAGCAGTGCAAGTGAGATATCAGCCTGGATAACTCTTGATAGACGTGGAGTAGGTGCAATGGTAAACTTCTCATGTCCTTCCTCCATGCTGAATTATATGAATATTCCATTTCCCTTAGACACTTTGAGGAAATTATAATGAGAATATGTAGTTGAGATGTCTTAAAACTGGTTTAAAGTTTAGGTAACAGTTTTGTAAATTTGCATGCTAATTATTCCAAAAGTAGGCGAACTGGCTCACATTTCCTAGTGTTAACTAACTTCAGTGTTAACTTTTCAGTTATAAATGAGAGAGTTGAAACACATAAAGGTAGACGAAGAGTCAAACAGGTTTTGTTACTTGCAAAAATTAAAGAGAGGAAATGCAAGCTGGCAGACTGTGATTCCACTTTTACCTCATAATTTCCACAAGGTTGTACCTAACCTCTCTCACTATCTGCTCATACCAGATCTGGCTTTTAAAAAATGCGTACCCATTTCCAACTCCAACTGGGTTTATCTCACTTTCTTTAGAATTATAAAAATATATGCAACAATATTTTTTTTTCCAATTTGTTTTAAACGTTTTCATTTTATACTTAAAACAGTAATAACCAGATGAAAAGTTAGTTTTTACTATCGTTTAAAGCTAATGAATTAACCTTGAGCTACCCCAGACATTTAATTTAATTTACAATATTGTTTCGCTTATTCCTTTGCTAATCATACAATTGCGTACTTTCAAAATTGATATACAATTTAGAATTCTTTTATTAATTTCATAAAAGACTTTTAACTTTTATTCGAGAAAAGGAGACTGTGATATGAACGCAATTCATTCCCATCATCTTAGATACATTTCTTTTTATAAACCATTGATTTTTTACTTTACTATAAGTAAAGTATAGTGATCGTGAAAAAATTCGATCTCGAGATTTTGACGGAATTACATGTTTTGAGGTACCAGAAGTCGTTTTATGACGTTTTTACGATGATGTCTGTGTGTGTGTGGGTGGGTGGGTGGGTGGGTGGGTGGGTGCGTGTGTTAGCATTGCTTGTTACCACGCTACGGTCCAGAATCTTTGATGGATCAAGTTGATATTTTACACAAAAATGGGCCCCATTTAGACGAAGATCCCTATTGTTTGGGAAGAATTATGCATGATGGAAAGTTACTTTTTTTGCCAAAAACCGTTTTTTTTAAAACATTTATTTCTCCTAAACTGATAACCCTAGAGTTTTGAAATTTTGACATTATCTTTGAAGTTGCAAATGCAACAAACGAAAAATATATTTAGAATTTTAAAACAACAGGAAATATTTTTTTTTCCATAAAATGTAAAAATTTTGACTTATAATTCAATCTCAAACCTTGTGAGAGCGATACAAGCCATACTGTTTGACGGACAAGAATGAAACTATGCCTACGAATAGAACATTATGAGGAGAATGAGTTGAGATATTTTTTTTTGAAATTACTTTCGCTAAAGGGGCGTTATAGTACGATTTGTGTTTTCAGAAAATGATTTTTTGACGCTAAACGGCTCGTTAAAAAATAATCAAAATTTGACCAAAAATGGAACAAAAAATTAGCAATTCATAAAAAAAAATTCATGAAGTTTCAATTACGGGAAAGAGCAATAACGATATAAAAACTGTTTGTTTATCCTAGACTAAGAGATCACCTGCTATACTTGTCGAATTTTTTGTATTTTTTTACATTGTTTACATTGACTTAGAAATTTTTTGAGCGAATCCACTGAGATAAAATTGATGTTTCTAATGGAAAAATGAAAATATATTATTTACTTATAAGAGATGTAAGAGGAATAATATTGTGCAAGTAAATGATAACACTCATTAAAAAAAAATTCGTATATATGTTATTTGACAAAGGGGAAGGAAAATGGTCTTATTAAATACTAAGAGGCCATAAAATTCCCAGTATAATAATTCTGTTAAAAACCAGAAATGTAAAAGATAATTCCAAATAGAAATCTTTCGTTTAGAGATTAATAACTGTTATTATTGTACATCTTTCATTAACAAATTACCTTAAAACAACATTTTCTTCGCTGTTTAAGAAGTTTTTCAGAGAAAAAAAGAGTAGTTTACTGTTTCAAATTTGAAAATTTTACATTAATATTCAATGTAGAAGGATGTCAAGTAAACGATGTAAGAAATCTACTGGCTATTTGAACAATAGCCATGTTCTCTTGTAGGATACTATTTCGTTTCAAGAAATGTTCACTTTGGTTTTTCAAAAATGTTATTACTGCTGTAGTTATATTAATGAAATTATTTGCAAATAATAAATTATTTGTGATGTACAAAAATAAGCTTATAAATTGATATGCCCTTCAATCACTATCTGTACTACCTCAGGAATGACAGGCTAATAATTATATCCCATTTAGATGTTTACGTTATGCTTAAATGAGACGTTATGTTTTATATACTCAAGAAATTTGACATTAAGTTACTTATAGTAAAGTAGAGTGTAGGCCACTCCAGATTTTTTAATAAAGTGATAGAGTTTAATGAAAATATGAAAAGGAAAATTGACACAATTATACAATTATACATGATGGGAAAGTTTCTTTTTTTTTTTGCCAAAAACCTGTTTTTAGACTACATTATCATCTCCTAAATTACTAATTCTACAGTCTTGAAGTTCAGGTGTTATCTTTGAGACTAAAAACATAATAAATGAAAAATATTCTCTGATTTCTAAAACAACAAGGAATTTGTCTTTAATCTTTCAAAAGGAGAAAAGTTTATCTTTTCTCGGCTTTCTGTTCTTTTTTGTATCTAATAACCACTCGGCTTAGTATTTAGTTTTATATACGTACCTACCACACGCAAGTATTACACATATACTTATTAGACCCTAAGATAAAAGTATGTATAACAAATAGGCAGGTAACCTAAACAACATTTTAGTTCTTCATTATCAAAAGTAGATAAATTTTCCTGGGCCCCCTCTTTAGAATTATGAACCCCCATTTTTTTTTCATGCTAACGTAGACCTCTGTTGAATATCCCATGGACCCCTGGGGGTCCACCTAGACCACTTTGGGAACCAGGGGTCTAATGCCTCACTCGTGAACTCTTATAATTGAAATTAAATTTTCCAGGTAAATACAAGTCACTCAGATAAGGTGATTGGGAGTCCTAAATCTCACGAAGTAAAACAGTATATATACGAATACGAATACGAATTATATATATATATATATAATTGGCTATTTTTGACCAAATAGTTTTTACTTTTCCTCTTTGGCTCTATTGTTTCCGGCTCTAACAAAAGCAATTACTCAGTGAAGCTCTTTCATGAAGTCACTCCCACCGGCATGACGGATATTGGAGGGCTCACAGTCCCTCATAAAACTAAACTGTTATCCTGCGGTGTCAGCTTCCTCACTTGAAGGTTCCCCGGTGCGTCTCCAATTAGATTTAAAGTTCTAGAGTTGTGGTCTCGTGGTAACTGGAAAATAAACAATAGAGCGGCTGCCTTCATGCCAGACCGCACCGGAGAACCTCCAAGTGGGGAAGCTGACACCCCAGGACAACAGTTTAGTTTTATGAGGGACTGTGAGCCCTCCAATATCCGTCATGCCGGTGGGAGTGACTTCATCGAAGTGCTTCACTGAGTAATGGCTTTTGTTATAGCCGGAAACAATAGTGCCAAAGGGGAAAAGTAAAAATTATTTGGCCAAAAAATAGGCAATCATATTCGTGATCCGGACCACTCATGCAGAATTCAATATATATATATATATATATATATATATATATATATAACTATTAATATAGTTATTTTTAAATGGTATTGTATTAATGATAATATAGAGTATAAACAGGAAATAACTGGGAGACAAAGAATGCGATTTTTTCTGGTGCATCCTAGCTGAATTACGAGCTGGACTCGGCCAACTACTGGGATTTACATTAGAATGAAATTGCTTCAAGTGAGGGCTGAATGAATCATTTATGAGTGAGTTGGAAATGCGAGGTCTGAGAGATTGAGGCCGCATTGCTCGAGAGGCCTTTAGACTAGGGACTTAGCCCAAGCACTCCATATATCACTAGGGCTTTGTTTGTGCAAGTTCGGGGTCAAGGACAGTTAATTCAAAACATTATTATTATTATCTGACTTCTGTACTTTAATACATATACTTATATTTTTTTGCATTTAACAATTATTGTCTAGCAGTGACTACTTAGAAGTTATTAAATAAGACTACAGTTTGTTTCTTATTCACATTATGTTGAAATATAACCAAAATAATTTGTATAAGTGTCATAACTCTGTTAGTTTCAAAAGAGTGAGAATATTATTTCACTAAAATTGATTTATAGTCCTCCCAGACAGTTTTATTTAAATTTTATTCTCTTCTTCTGATGACAAATTCTCGACTGATATATATATCTTAATAAGTATTTTTATTTGTTTTCTGTTTTATTTATTTCAGTTTTTTAGAGTATGGTTGTGCAGTCTTTTCTTCATTTTAAAGCAACTATGTAACTTTTTCATTTTATAGTGTAGATATGTTCAGTATTGTTACATGAAGAACCAAGTGGTGTAAACCTTTTCGTTAATTCTATTTCATTCTATTTTATTTGGCTGTTTTTGTGATTAGTAATCCTCTCTTTTATTTGACTGTTTGTGATTAGCAATTCTTCTTCTTAATGTTATTGTGAACCTTTTAAAATGCAACATACCTCTCAAAATGTTTATGTTTTCTCTATTATTCATGGTTAATTTCTCTACTTCCACTACTATACTTGCTGTGGAAAGAGATGTATGGAAGCTGCAATTGAAAAATTTATTTGATTGTCTATATTAATTCTTATTTTACTTCGAACTTCAATAATATTGTCAACCCTGTAATATTTCATCAGAATGCCGTCGTATATCAACCTTCTTTACATTATCTCCGTACTCAGAAAACAAATCTTTAGAACGGGAGCTCGTAGCGACCGTTCTTCCTCCAAGATAGGCAACATTATTACCTATTATTAACCTATAATAACTGTTAATTATTATTAACACAAGTCATTAAAGGAAAAGCAGACACCTTTTCCGATGGTTGCCTGAATAAGTAAAAAAACAAACAACGAAGATGGATCTAAGACTCCTACCAATGGGTAAAAATCGATATCTGGGAAAATGAATGAAGACTGGTGATTTCCTCATCTAGAGGGAATAATCAAAATCTAATCCTTCCGAACGTAATCCTTTATCTGCCGACTTGCTAGCTATCAGCCTTGATACATTTTATTGAGTCTGCGTTTAAACTGAAAGGGTGGCTCAGTCCAGTACAACAAGCTAAAATTCACCCTTGCGTTATTAGTCTCATAAACACATTTTGGGTGCTGCTTGGTAATCAAGTGTAATCAAATTCTTGTCCTATAATAATAATGTTTGAGTAGATCCAAAGGAGGTACCTTTTCATCTCCTTCGAGAATAATTAATTCTTGGACTCAAACTCTACCCCTATTTTCTTTTCTAATCTTATTATTATGATTACTACTTTACCTATTTATATTTGTAGCTATTAAATTCTAACTTTATTTTGTTCCGTCATGTCTGCTGCTGTCAAAGCGTCGGTTGTGTTAAGTCTGGGATAATCGGTTATTTCGACTCAGAGTGCTTTACATCAAGATGATGAGGATTATGAAATATACAACTAATTTTATCGTAGGCTTCCTCTGTATGAATTTTATACTACTTTTAAAGCATGTAAATAATAAAATGTAAAATTGTAGGGTTAAAAGCTAATGAAATGGTCTCGACATATAAAAATTTAATGGTATAAACAAAGCGTTTCGAACATGTAGTGTTCTTCCTTAGGCATTAACTAAAAAATACAATGCCTGAGGAAGAATACTACGTGTTCGAAACACGTTGTTAATACCATTAAATTTTTACATGTGGAGACCATTTCATTAACTTTTTACTCTACAATGAGTAAATACCATATAAAAACTGATTGCACTACGTTAGAATTAAAATTTAAAACTTTAATACCGATATTCTGTAAAGAAACAGAAATGTATCAGTTAATATTATTTGTTTCATTATAAGATGAAATCAATGTCTTAATGAACTGTAATTAAACTTTGATAAACTCTTTGGCTAATAGTACTGTAGGTCATTATACCATCTTCATTCATTATATAATATAAATTATTCCATATAATTATACCATTCCTTCATTATACCATATAAATCATTCATACATCGAGATAGTTACTATTTACATGTTATAAATTAGGGGATGAGAAAAAGCTATAAAATAGGTGAATAATGAATAATAAGAAATGACTGTTTAATGGGATATTTAATCTTCTATAGCATTTTTATATTAGAGAAGATATAACATTAAATGTAATATAATATTTATAGCCCTGACTGGCAGTAAGGCTATAATATTAGAGCAGATATTTCATACAGCAGAAAAATCATAAATTCATATATTTTATATTCAAATTTCAAAATGCATAGAGATTACATTTGTAAAATTTAACTGGAATTTCCATGAGAAGAAACCGTCTTGAGTGTTCTTTATAGTAAAAATATTTAGTTAGCAGACCTCTTCAAAAATAGGTTTAATCAATTTACAAAACTAAAGTAGAAGAAACCACCGATTTATTCAATCTTTCCAAACATTTGAACGTACTCTATTCACGGTTAACAGAAAAGGTAAAATACTATTTTTCTTATTAATATGACAAACCGTCATACCTCGTATGATGATCTTTGAATCGTTGGAGCGCTTTCGGACGTTCTTCATCCTCAATTGCAACTAACCTGTGTTGATCTATTGCCGTGTACCTATGCCTTTCGACTAAATCACGGAATAAAACAGATCAGGTCGATGTTTTACGTGGTTCCTTTTAGCCATACTGTGGAATCCCAGCAGACCATTGCTGGCAGATTGCAACTAACCTACTGAGCTGTTATAATTAAATAAGGTTATAAGGCCAATAGCTTTTTTTTTGGGGTAAGGAGGTGAAAGACATTCACGCACATAGTGCTGGGCTTCCAGATAAGCCAGAATACCAACTAAAACTTTTCTCTAGGACTCTAGACTAGAACCGTTTTTCACATTCCCTCAGACTTGTCCATTGCTCCCCTTTGGAAAGGCAGCCTTACTTTAGAATTACTTATTCCAACTCTTTTAAGTATCACTTTTTGATTTTTAGAATATTTCCGACTAGCTAATATACTATATTCCATACCTCAGCACTTAGGATTATTTTGTCAATAATAGTTTTTTGGGGAGAATATGCCGATTGTGGTCACCAAGTTTCTCCTCCGGCTATTAAATTTTGAGCATGAGAAAAATGTGTGCTCCTCAACGTCTACCGCTCACAAAAAAATAATAATAATATCGTGAGCCTTGCAAAAGGAAATATTGTTCAAGTAATATACTAACCATGAGTAATACGATAAAATACGTATGTACTAAGCATTTTTTATTCATCTTCATTCAAATATTATCGTTATAATAGCCTCATTTAACAGATCATAGACGTACAAAACAGTTTGCGATTTATAAGCCAATATCATTATTTCATGAATTGGAAGCAGACGAAAGGAATTTACATGTTACATTACCTTTAAAGTATTTACATTATGTAATTGTTGAAATATTTTTGCAACAATATTTGACACAATTAAATAATTTGCAAATTCAATATTTGCAACAGTATTTCACGCCCTAGTTAAGTCAGCAGAGATCTGTTAATACAATAAATGGCCTGCCACTATTGGTTCTTCTTAACACATTTTGATCATTACACGCTCCGATGTGGAAGTTGATTTATTTCTTTCTGAAGGTAGGTTGTGTAGCAAGTTAGAGTTCCTAAAAGGCTCATTGATTTGAAGGCAACAGATTGAAGAAAACCTTTTGAGTGTTAAACTAATGCAATACACCTTCTACAGATTTCTTTTTCTACTACGTTTTTCTAATCCCCTTATTTTATAAAAACTCGATCAGTTTCAAAGGATTATTAAGAAATAAATGAGGTAAAGCATTGCAGTGTGATGTCAGTTCATTATGTTTTATTCACAACAAAATGATTTCAGAAGTCACCAAATTAGGAAAGTTTTATTTCAAATCGACATGCTTTAAAAGAACAGTGTGCTTTTGAAACGTGTTATTTTACAACAAAACTTTGTTTATATGCAAGCTTGTGCAATAATATGCAAGCAATCATATATGAAAATTTGATCGTTCGTGTAACAACTTTTTTTTTTTTTTTAATACAAAAATGGTTTTGATGGAATAAATATAGTTTCACAACTTCAAATGTTGCGTTAAATGCCCAATTCTTATCATGTGTTTCAGAATTGTAAATAAAATGAATTAATTTTGTTGCTTTCAAAACTGTTTTACTGATGAAATTTATATCAAACAAGAGCCAGATTTCAGTTTCTATTTATATAAACAATATGATTTTGAAATGCGAAATTTTTATCATGCATAGTAAATAAACTAAAAAAATTGACAATTCTAACGTAGTGCAATCATTTATTATGTTTTATTTACTCATTGTAGGGTAAAAAGTTAATGAAATGGTCTCCACATATAAAAATTTAATGGTATAAACAACGCGTTTCGAACACTTAGTGTTCTTCCTCAGGCATTAACTAAAAAATACAATGACACCAGAGAGTTGTCTATAGCATACAGTAAATATAGTACAAAATAAAAATAAAATAAAATAAGGATGAGAATACGAACCTAAGGACGAGTGTCCCATTTTTATTTTTGGGACTCACTCACGTAAGTCCCATACCCTACTCACGTAAGTCCCATACCCTACTCACGTCCATCCTATTCCTAGTCAGTTGTACCACAGACACTCACCCTTAGGTTCGTATTCTCTTCCTTATTTTATTTTACTTTTAATTTGTACTATATTTACTGTATACTATAGCTAACTCTCTGGTGTCATTGTATTTTTTAGTTAATGCCTGAGGAAGAACACTATGTGTTCGAAAAGCGTTGTTTATACCATTACATTTTTATATGTGGAGACCATTTCATTAACTTTTTACCCAACAAAAATTGACAAACCACAAAAATTGACAAAGAATGTAACGATGAACTAGATAACTTTAAGTTTACGATTATTACTCAATAAGTTATGTTCCCTGCCCCTCGTGGGGCCATGCAGTCTTACATAGGTTGCATTAGCTTAAATTCCACATGGTTCTTGAACCGGGGGCTACATTCTGCCACTTACCCTGGGCCATGCAGGTATACCACAGGTTGCATTGGCTTGTTTTCCCACGTAAATAGACCGGGGGGAACAAGGGCCACTTACCCTACCTGCATCTGAGCAGGTTCAGTAGGACGTCAGTCCGGAGTTTGATCCGAAACTCTTAAAATAAGTCGGTACTAGGGGCGGCGGGGGCCCATGGAGCGTTTTCTCTCCAGCCCGCCCTTTAGGTCGGACTCATAGTGGCTGTGGTTCTCACCCAGGTTGGATAGACCCTTGTGGTCGCTGCGTGAGGAGCAGTAACTTCTCGGGTGGATGCCTGCTTAGCATTCTGGGGAGCTAGATCCAAACCTCAACAGTAGGAACGGACTACGATCTAAGCTTAGTGGTAGTTGCTTTATAGATGCTTTGGCTTTGATGGAATACTCGGAATGGGTAAGAATGGGATACCCTTCGAGCATTATTATCTTTCAAAAGAGAGACCTATGGATCTACTCTGTCATATATCGTCCAGGTGGCGTTTAGCCAACAAGGGATTTTAGTCTACCTCATTGCTTCATACCAAGAACTGATATTTTCTACAATAAACAAATTTTAAAAATTAATTATTCGAATGAGAATAATATTATAACTTACTTAAAATATTTATGAATAAGAAATAAAATGGGTTTGAATAATGAAGAACGTTTAACAAATATAATGGATGATGTTAATAAATATTTAAAGCTTGAATAAAATTCAAAACATTTCTACATGGTTAAATTAAATCATGTTATTTATATTTCAAAATTCAGCTTTTCTGCTTGTATGAATACAACAAGGGACTAAGTTTATTGGGGAAGAAATATTCAGTTGACTGATCACCTTTGGAATTTCTTCGATAAGGAGTAATTTCCTTTAGAAAGCTTAGAGTCACTATACTCATGATTTAGTAAGTAATATTTGATTTGAATTGAACGCGATGCATTATTTCTTATTCCGTATTATTTCAAAGTCGGACTATTATTAATTTAAAAGAGGATTGATATTATATTTGACATTTTGAAAGATTATGGATCGGCTTACACTGAAATCTTATTATATGTAAACATAATATCAACTTGACAAAAATCATTTGAGTTTTTTTTTATTTTATTGTCGCTTTCGTCTAGGAGTAATATCATTAATCAAGGGGCCAGTTTAGCTCAGTGGTTAACGTACTCGCCTCTGAACCGGGGTTCGATCACCACCTGGCCCTCGATTTATTTTAAATGAATTATTATTTATCAAATTTATGATAAATTATTTATCAGATTTATCAATAAATCTGAGCATGTCGTCCCTCGGAGAAGGACGTTAAACCGTCGGTCCCGAGCCTGTACGATATCAGGTACTCGTTAAAGATCCCTATTCTAAATACAGTTGAGTTAGGCAAAATTTAGGACTCTAACTGTGGAATCAATCTTCATTGTGTGGTTTCACAAAGGGTCAATGCTCGGCCTACATGTGTTCCCTTGTGGGACTACCACTGCAACCTAACCTAACTGCATTAATCTCTAGAAAAGTGTGATCAAACTCATAGATAATCACTTTAATGATTTCGTTCGTTTTATTTTATTAAATTATACAAAATTTATAAAATCGTATACAATTAAAACGATTTTATTGTTAGTAAAACTATACAATAGTAAAAGGAAATATAGTATAATACAAAGAAAGTATTTTAGAATAATACAAAATAAAATACTCTCTGATGATATTGTATTTTTTATTTAATGCTGGAAGAAGAACACTACGTGTTCGAAACGCGTTGTTAATACGATTAAATTTTTATAGGTGGAGACCATTTCATTAGCTTTTTACTCTACAATACAGTATCAGAACGTATGCTTTCGTTTGCAAGCATCTTTTCCCCTTTGTCTACATTTTGCGGACTAGAGCAGATTACACAGCTAAATAGGTAAAATGTTTCAATCACTATAGTCGATTTAAGAGGGCAATGAGAAGTGACAATTTTCATTCTAAGAAGCAAAAGTGTTAAAATGCCTAGATGTTTTAGTTCTTGAGGGACAAAAAACTGAAATCTGCTAGTTGTTCTCTAGCTCTTACCCTCTAGCCAGACAGCTCTGTTACTTGATATCTCAAGCTATTAACAACCGGCCTTCAATAGAGTCAAATTTCATCTTAACTGTCTGCTTTTCTCTTCTTAACAAAATTTGGAAAAGCCTTACTCAATTGTTCTGGTTTTCTGTTTGTCAGTGTCATATTTCATTAGATTTAACTTTTACTGATTAGGTGGATAAATATAATATATAAAATAAGTGTTTTTTAAGCAAATAATTACTCTTGTTTTAAAACATTAACAGATAAAATGTAAGCACTGAAATGGAAACAAACAGTAGGGAAAGACAAAAGGAGTAATATCTTCACATCACATTACTCCCTTTGCTCATTTCTTATTAAATATCACACCATTTTTGACTCGTATCTGTTTAAAGTACCCACCTTAATCCCTTATACAAGGGCAAAGAAGAAACTAAACCTTCAACCACGACTTCACCTTGCCTATAGGAGTAATAGATATAGCAGATACAATAGATATAACAGGTATAATAGACATTACAGGTATAACAAGTAAAATAGATATAACAATAACAGATATATTACAGTATTATATTAGAGTAAAATACCATATATATAACAGATACCACAAGTAAAACTCACCAATCTACAAATGTATCTTAAAGATGATTGTAGT
Organism: Hermatobates lingyangjiaoensis; assembly: GCA_026182355.1. Taxonomy (NCBI): domain Eukaryota; kingdom Metazoa; phylum Arthropoda; class Insecta; order Hemiptera; family Hermatobatidae; genus Hermatobates; species Hermatobates lingyangjiaoensis. The sequence goes on from JAPFBL010000253.1 coordinate 3,668,233, forward strand.
ACATTCAGAACATCTCAACGATTAATTTAGATGATGGGCCATACAATTTTAACGATGAGGAGATAAAATAGTTTCAAAATTGGCAGAACTATGCAAAAAGCAGATAAAAGTCAAATATGGGGTGTTATTTAACTATATATATATATACAACTAAAAAATGATTGATCGGGATGCGGTCAGTTTCTTCCACTTTTTAATTCAAACTCTCATTGCCGACGTTTCGATTTTATTCAAAATCTTTTTCATAGGCCTACAAACAGAGGAAAACAAGAATTTTAATACGTACATTTTTAAAACACAAACAAAAGAAGTACACTATGAACATTAAATACAATCTTAAGTATTAGGATAACAATGACAGATAATAAAAAAGAGAAAAAGATGGAGTCTAACTATAAAAACAAAGTTTTTTTTTTTTTTTTTTTTTTTACAATGTACTTACATAAGTAGGAGTATTGGCAATTGAAGGAACTATTACATTTTCATTTCTGAACTAGTAATGACTCTTAAACTATTCAATGAAAACCGTTAATAACCGACTCTGTACAGCTGATAAGCAGGTACCTATTGAACAAAATTTCACTAAATCTGTTAGGTATTCAAAATACTAGAATAAACACTATTTAAATTCGCTATATCGTTTCTATGATTAATACAATTTTGATCTTTTTTAATGAATAGCATTTCAAGGGTTCTTCTTCTATGTTCGTCCTGTTCTTTACTCATAACGGTTGTTCCATCAAAGTCAAATGTATGTCCTTCATTTATTGAATGATATGCTAATGCTGTGGCATTAATCTTTTTGTTCTAACAGAGTATTTATGTTGATATATCCTTTCTTTTAACAATCTACTGGTTTCACAAAAATACTTCTTATTACATTCTATACATTTTATAGAATAAATAATATTACTTTCTAAATCTTTTGGTATCTTGTCTTTTAAATTATAAAATAATAATTTTACTTTTTGTTTATTATAATATGCTAAATTGATTTCTGGTAAGTTCCTTTTTAACAGTTTTTGAATATTTTGTGATAGCCCTTCAATAAATGGGAATTTGAAATATCTTTTATTCATCATTTGATGGTTATCAGTAGTTCTTTCCATGTGTTCCGTCTGTTTCTCTTAAATACTTTCTCCAAATGCGTTCTATTAGATTTCCTGGGTAAGAGTTTTTTTTTTTTTTTTTTTTTTTTTTTTTTTTTTTTTTAAAAACGGAAAATGTGTTCCAACGGAACACATGGAAAGAACTACTGATAACCATCAAATGATGAATAAAAGATATTTCAAATTCCCATTTATTGAAGGGCTATCACAAAATATTCAAAAACTGTTAAAAAGGAACTTACCAGAAATCAATTTAGCATATTATAATAAACAAAAAGTAAAATTATTATTTTCTAATTTAAAAGACAAGATACCAAAAGATTTAGAAAGTAATATTATTTATTCTATAAAATGTATAGAATGTAATAAGAAGTATTTTGGTGAAACCAGTAGATTGTTAAAAGAAAGGATATATCAACATAAATACTCTGTTAGAACAAAAAAGATTAATGCCACAGCATTAGCATATCATTCAATAAATGAAGGACATACATTTGACTTTGATGGAACAACCGTTATGAGTAAAGAACAGGACGAACATAGAAGAAGAACCCTTGAAATGCTATTCATTAAAAAAGATCAAAATTGTATTAATCATAGAAACGATATAGCGAATTTAAATAGTGTTTATTCTAGTATTTTGAATACCTAACAGATTTAGTGAAATTTTGTTCAATAGGTACCTGCTTATCAGCTGTACAGAGTCGGTTATTAACGGTTTTCATTGAATAGTTTAAGAGTCATTACTAGTTCAGAAATGAAAATGTAATAGTTCCTTCAATTGCCAATACTCCTACTTATGTAAGTACATTGTAAAAAAAAAAAAAAAAAAAAAAACTTTGTTTTTATAGTTAGACTCCATCTTTTTCTCTTTTTTATTATCTGTCATTGTTATCCTAATACTTAAGATTGTATTTAATGTTCATAGTGTACTTCTTTTGTTTGTGTTTTAAAAATGTACGTATTAAAATTCTTGTTTTCCTCTGTTTGTAGGCCTATGAAAAAGATTTTGAATAAAATCGAAACGTCGGCAATGAGAGTTTGAATTAAAAAGTGGAAGAAACTGACCGCATCCCGATCAATCATTTTTTAGTTGTATATCTGTCACACGGTCGAGAAGTTATTAGTGTTTATATATATATATATATATATATATATATACATATATACACACACAATTAAATAAATGAAAAAGTTCATTTAAATAAAACTTAAGTCGTAATATTGACCCAGTAAGTTTTCTCGTTTCTTTTATATGTTGTCTTTTTCATTTATTTATCTGTCCGGTTTGGACTGTTTAGTATTTTAATTTTATATATATAGTTAAATATATATATATATATATATATATAATGATTTCACATAAACACGTGAAATAACAATCAATGATCAAACCACAATAAGAAAATGCGAAAGCAAGACTAAGATCTTTCTCATTTTCTTATTGTGGTTTGATCATTCATATATATATATATATATATATACATATATATATATAATATATTTTATTATTGAATTATTTTATTATTATATTATATATTTTATTATTTAATATATTTTACTTATACATATATAGTTAAATAGCACCCCATATTTGGCTTGTATCTGCTTTTTGCATAGTTTCAAAACTATTGCATAATTCCAAAAACCAAAGGCGACTATGAAATTCAAACAGTAGCCTTCCACACGCACTCCTGATCGCACGTACCTCTTCTTCTTCCCTTCAACGCTCTTCCTGATGACGAACTTCAGTTCAAAATATCGATCCAAACTGGACACAATAACAGTACAAAATTGAAAATAGGTAGCACAGAAAGTAAAAAGAAACACACTTACAGACTCAAAAGTCTGTAAGTGTGTTTCTTTTACTTTCTGTGCTACCTAACTTCAATTTTGAACTTATATATATATATTAAACTCACAGAAAAAATTCATTTAAAAGAGATCAACTGGGCCATAGGTACATATAAATGTATATGAAACGATTTCAAGAAAATAATACGTAGAAATAACAGACAACTCACTTCAATATTTTGATCTCGTCATCAACAGGAGTAGGAAAAGAGAAGAGAGGAGTACTGCTTGACTGGCAAACAGCAACCAATCTCTAAGCCGTAGAACCTGCAAGGTTAGTTACTGTTTGACAGCCGAGCAGAACCCCTTTTTCTCTTTCTACTTCTCTTGATAACGACGAAGTCGAATCGGGTTCAAAAACCCAGTTGGGTTTTTGATTCTGACGAAGACCGCTTGTTACGGTTGAAAGATCTTAGTCTTGTTTTCCCATTTCTTATTGTGGTTTGATCATTGATTGTTATTTCACGTGTTTATGTGAAATCTTTATATATATATAATGATTTAATTGTTTGAGTTAATTCTAAATATGTGCGAAATGAAAATCGCCTGAAAGGTTTAAACGTGCTTAATGAATATTTCGTCTGCAGTCTACGTTTATTATAACCCTTATTATTTTCGCGGAGGAATTCCAGACATTTCATTCACTGAATGTAGTTCATTTTTAGGTATGACAGCAAGGATCTTCAATAAAATAACCTACAGAGTATACTTTTCCCTTGGGTTGAAGCTTTTTTAATATATTTCCCAAATATAATGATTTAAATGAGTATTTGTTTTATTTTAATTAGTAATTAATTATGATTTAAAAATTTAATCCCATTTCCCTAATATTTATTACTTGTTTCTTTTTTACTTTACTATAAGTAAAGTATAGTGATCGTGAAAAAATTCGATCTCGAGATTTTGACGGAATTACATGTTTTGAGGTCCCAGAAGTCGTTTTATGACGTTTTTACGATGATGTCTGTGTGTGTGTGGGTGGGTGGGTGAGTGTGTTAGCATTGCTTGTTACCACGCTACGGTCCAGAATCTTTGATGGATCAAGTTGATATTTTACACAAAAATGGGCCCCATAAAGACGAAGATCCCTATTGTTTGGGAAGAATTATGCATGATGGGAAAGTCACTTTTTTTGCCAAAAACCGTTTTTTTTAAAATTTTATTTCTCTTAAACTGATTACCCTAGAGTTTTAAAATTTTGACATTATCTTTGAGGTTACAAATGGAACAAACGAAAAATATATTCAGAATTTTAAATCTACAGGAAATATTTTTTTTTTAATAAAATGTACAAATTTTGACTTATAATTCAATCTCAAACCTTGTGAGAGCGATACAAGCCATACTGTTTGACGGACAAGAATGAAACTATGCCTATAAATAGAACATTATGTGTAGAATGAATTGAGATATTTTTTTTCAAAATTACATTCGCTAAAGGGGCGTTACAGTACGATTTCTGTTTTCAGAAAATGTTTTTTTGACGCTTAACGGCTGATTAAAAAATAATAAAAATTTGATCAAAAAATGAACAAAAAATTAGCAAATCATAAAAGAAAAAATCATGAAGTTTCAATTATGGGAAAGAGCAATAACGCTATAAAAACTGTTTGTTTATCTTAGAGTAAGAGATCACCTGCTATACTTGTCGAATTCTTTATATTTTTTTTCATTGTTTACATTGACTTAGAAATTTTTTGAGCAAATCCACTGAGATAAAATTGATTTTATAAAGGAACAGTTTAAATTGTTTATTGACGTATATGAGATGTAAGAGGAATAATATTGTGCAGGAAAATGATAACACTCACTCAGAAAAAATTCGTATACATGTTATTTGACAAAGGGGAAGGAAAAAGATCTTATTAAATACTAAGAAGCCTTATAAAATTCCCAGTATAATAATTCTGTAAATAACCAAAAATGTAAAAGATAATTCAAAATTGAAATCTTTCGTTTAGAGATTAATAAATGTAATTATCGTACATCTTAGTTATAAATCACCTTAAAACAACATTTTCTTCGCTGTTTATGATGTTTTTCAGAGAAAAAAAAAGTATTTTTCTGTTTTCAATTTGAACATTTTAATATTCAATGTAAATTTTTTAATATTCAATGTAGAAGGATGTCAAGTAAACGATGTAAGAAATCTACTGGCTATTTGAACAATAGCCATGTTCTCTTGTAGGATAATATTTCGTTTCAAGAAATGTTCACTTTGGTTTTTCAAAAATGTTATTACTGCTGTAGTTATACTAATGAAATTATTTGCAAATAATAAATTATTTTTCCGATGTACAAAAATAAGCTTATAAATTGATATGTCCTTCAATCACTATCTGTACTACCTCACGAATGAAATGCTAATAATTATATCCCATTTAGATATTTATGTTATGGTTAAATGAGACGTTATGTTTTATATACTCAAGAAATTTGACATTAAGTTACTTATAGTAAAGTAGAGTGTAGGCCACTCCAGATTTTTGTATTGTGGTTTGATCATTAATTATTATTTCACGTATTTATGTGAAATCTTGTATATATTTATATATAATGATTTTATCATTTGAGTTATTTCTAAATATGTATAAAATGAAAATTTTGTGAAAGGTTTAAACGTGTTTAATGAATATTCCATTTAACTGTTAAACAAAGTTAAGCATAAAATCCTCAATAAGGTCACTCAGAAATGTTATTTAACAAGAATTTGTCCAACGTTTACTCAGAAAAATGGTGAATTTACAAACAATATCACGATCACATAATATTTGAGTTAATAAATGTTTAAATACATGCATATTGTTAGTTACACAGAAGATGGTAAACATCTTATTAATATGAAAATCCTTCATACCTCGGGAATAGTTGTTGAGAGACGGCTGAAAGGTTTTGCACGTAGTACATCTTCAAGTAGGACTAATTACGGCCAGGTTAGTCCAGTGGGAACGTGCTTGGCTTCTGAGTGGTAGATTGGAGGCACAATACTCGCTCTGGCCCTTGATTTATTTATATGGTAGGTGAAAAAATCTGAGCACGTCGTCCCTTGAAAAGGATGTTTAGCTGTCAGTCTATACCTGTACGATGTCAGGTACTCGTTAATGATCCCTACTTAACCAGTAGTCAAATATACTTGAGTTAGTCAAAATTAGGACTAACAATCTAGAATGTTCATTATGAAGTATCACAAAGGACAAATGTTCGGTCTATGTGTATTATCTGCTAGGGCTGCACCCTAACCTAACCAAACCTAAGAAGACCAATCATAGGAAAATAATCCTGTGTTCAAACATCTGCAAATAAGGGCAGTCAAAGATTTCCTAAACTGAATATTTGACTATAATTACTTCTACTAAAAAGTCACTAAATGTCAATCAGGTCGGGCTTCTACAAAAATTCACGAGATATGACGTTTTGTGTAGCTATCGAAATTATATAGAACATTCTTCTATACAGTTTTCAAATTTTTGATCAAAATAAACATTTAAAGGGATAACAGGAACGTGAGAAAGAGAATAAAAGATATTAAATAAATTAAATTTCTAAAAATATTTGAAATTTCAACAACACTTCTTGATACATATCTCAGACAGTTTAATATGCCGCTAAAATTTATGGAAATAGGATTATTGTAAACAATTATATGATTACATATTAGTATTAAAGCATTCGTTGGAAGTATTGAAACTATTCACCTTCCAATGAAAATATCATAATCAATAATTACATTTTATTAACAGTTTTGGCTAATTATAAAATTAGTTAATAATATAAATTATTAGTAATATTATTTTACTTATTCATAGTTTTATTCTACATTTTAGAACAATTTTTATTTATTTATTTCATGTATAGCTTTTCACTTTTGAGATGCTCCAGGAAAACAAACAGTATAGTTATTTGGTGACAAACCCAATTATATTAAATTCATGCATTTTTTCATTACCACAGAGGTTAGTATCATTAATATTAAAATTATAGTAATCCATCTTACCTCGTACCCTGCTGCTGAAGTTCTTAGACCGGTTTCGGGCGTCACCCATCTTCAACAAGAACTGAATATTAAAATCTAGGCAGCATTGGGAAGTAGGTAGGTTATATAAACAGAAAGGTAGGACCCCGTAGTTCTAGTTGATCAGTTCTTGTTGAAGATGGGTGACGCCCGAAACCGGTCTAAGAACTTCAGCAGCAGGGTACGAGGTAAGACGGATTACTATAATTTTAATATTAACCAATTATATTAATCTTCGTACTTCTCTATTCTACATCGGTAGAATTTGATTTTGCAATTTTATTATAAATCTTGACTACATAATTAAAAAATAAGCCAACATAGTGGTTATACATATTTTAATGGTATAGCACGCTGTTGAATTGAAGAATAGTAGATATTTAAAAAGAGCTATTGTAGAAAAGTTTGTTTCAGCTGTAAATTGGCATATTGTTTAGGCGTACCATATTACTGGCTCCGTTCTACAACAGAAATGTTACATTTTTTTTTCTTTTTCCTTGTTTATTAGAGCAGCGATTTTCATCAACTACCTGACATTGTACATGTTTGATTGTCATGACCATGTTTCATCCCTTTTTGTCTTCAGTACCATATTTGTTTTTATCATCTTTCAGTTCATTTTATCAACGAATAGCTATAGCTAAAACATCTCCAAGTCTCAGAAACTTTTATAATTTTAGTACCTTACTATCTGCAACAACTGGAAAATACAACTTTTTTTTAATATAATTTAAAAAATCACATGACTAGAATCATATGAAAAGTTAAAAATAGATCATTTTAATCTTTAAGCAACAATATTGTTTCCATTAAGTTCGAGTTCGTCAGTTTTTTCAGAGTTTTCAAAAAATGCTTTAATATATATTGGGTTTTAGTTTTTTTACAATCATCAGGATTGATTGTGTTATAGTTTATAATTTTATTTAATAACTTGGTGAGTTGTTGTCAGGCTGTAACGGTGGTCTATGCTAGATTATTGCATTTGTGGGTAATAGAATGCACACAAATAAGATTGGTACAGTTTTAAATATTAAAATTGATCTTAAAAATATGAATAGGAGCACCTATGACTATTTAATCATATATCAAAGGTAGTTAAATTAATTTTACATTAATGCCTTTATATTAATGAAAACAAATTAATGGAAATCAAATCACTGATTTTGCTTAAATACATATTTGGGAATAGTATAACTATTTCTAGGATGTGATAGCTTAGTCCTGAATCCTGCAGGCATTATCTATTCCATAAACGTCTTACCATTAGTTTAGATTCCCTTTGTGTTTTCTAATAAATGCTGAATTCCTGTAGAAAGAGTATTATGATAAAATGTGGTAGACTTTTCTGTTCTATCGGACAGAATTTATAGAGGTGGGACAGTAGGTCATCATGAAAGTCCGAGTTCCTCTGTCAAATATGGATTGTTGAGTACCCCCTAATCCTGAATACTGATAGAATTTCTGATCTACTTTATATCGGAATGTAAGCAGATATTTCTATCTGCACTAATACAGATATCTATGCTACACTCATGAACAACACTTTAAAACAAAAGTGAACACCTGTTATGACTCAGGTATTAATTTTCATTCATTAACCCATTCTACACCACTAGACTGTGTTATTAACAAAACTGCTCTAAAATCCTAGACAATAAAAAACAAACATTGAAAACCCAATAGCTAATATCTACTGGTTTTTATATATTGAATCTTCACTAAACCTTAAAAAGATATTAAAAAATTACATCTGTTTTCATTTTAAATCTATTAATATGAATTGGTAATATTAAACAATAAGATTTTATCAGACACTATGCACATATACTGAGGTAAATAGATAAGTCAATTCTCAAAACACATAAAAGAAGTGACTTTTTATTCTACGCGTTTCGAACACTTCGTGTTCATCGACAGATAAACTTCCAAAAGAAGGAGTGGAGGACTGACCAGTGTTGAAGGTTCACTCATATTCACACATTCCTCCAACTTACTCTTAATAAATCAGTGATAGTCTTTCTTTTCATATTGATTTCTAATTCTGTTAATTTTATCTTCAACTTTCATGAACTGATTGTATTTAGCAAAATTATAAGTCATATTAAAAAAAAGCAACAAAATACTAATCCGACATAGAGAGATATTTAAATAGTTTGCTCTTATAAAAATATTGTTGAGTGAAATACAACTAAAATAAAATTTCAAAGGATGGATATTATTTTTGTAAAAATAACACTTTAGTAGGGGCCAGGCTAGCTCAGTGGTTACATGCTTACCTCTGAACTGATAGGACCGGTGAGCTGTTCAATCCTCACATGGCCCTCGATTTATTCACGCGGGAGGTGAATAAATCTGAGCACGTCGTCCCTCGGAGAAGGACGTTAAACCGTCGGTCCCGAGCCTGTACGGTGTCTCAGGTACTCGTTAAAGATCCCTACTGTAAATACATTTGAGTTAGGCAAAGTTTAGGACTCCCACTGTAGAATCAATCTTCATTGTGTGGTATCACAAAAAGCCAATGCTTGGCCTACGTGTGTTCCCTTGTGGAACTGCCACTGCAACCTAACCCTAACACTTTAGTAATGAAAAGACTATATTATGTCTGAAGTGTTTATTTTTCTTTTTTGAAAACGCACGCATACACACACACACACACACACACACCCACACACACACTGAAACAAAAGGATTAACTAGTTGCACCGCGTGTTGTATAATACACCACTAGCTGTTTTCGTTAGTGATCTGTTTCTATATTTTACACTAAAAGTAGAAAAGAATTAGCTAATATCTTTTAAATGAGTTAAAACATACTGGGCCACACCTGAGCTCTGCAAGTATTAATAAATCATTAAAATATCCTGTTAATACAAATCCACTTTTAATGAAAACTTTCAATTATCATTATATTTCCAACATTTCTTGCAATTTACTCTGTATAATTATACATAATTCATAGGTGTGCATGATATTTAATTTCATGAACAGTAATGAAATTTTATAACAAATATCAATCAATTTTCTGATTGATTTTTTGCTAAACAATAATAGGTTATATTAATTGGAATATTTAATTATTTATTATAAATTTATTTATCATGTATGTATTATATATATTATATATACAGTATAATAATATATAAGAATAAAACTTCATTTATTTTGTTATTTAAATGAAATAATTCTCCTATAAACAAACTTTCTACATTGTATTTATAAAAGAAATCTACATAGGCTAGTGGCATGTTATAGTTAAATGTTATTCTTTTTCTTATACCAAACCTTTTGGCTGTATAATATTTAAGCTTGAAATATTTTTTGTTTTAAAATGAAACAATTCAACGAGATTGAGGACTTGGAAAGTGTCAAAATAATACATCATTGCAGGATAGTTGCATGTCAAAAGAGGTATATATGAGGGTAGAATACAAATTATATTAAAAAATTGGTTATTTTTAAGAATTTCTATATGTTATTTTGTTTTTGCTGTGTCGAGTAGTTTTTTTTTTAAATCTGAATTCTGAAAGAGTCATTGATGTGGAGGATGTAGAAATGGGATGTGGAGGGACGTCGGAAGCAAGAGAGCTCTGTTAAAGTACCGAGACTTGTCATTATGCAGTCGAAAGCTTAGCAAGATATTCTCTAAACACACATAGAATATTTATTATCACAGTGGGTGTACTTAAAGTGATAAAGGGGTCACTATAAATAGAGGACGAAGTATAGTTGATATGACCTTTATTAATGTTGAAATATTTTCTCCATATAGTGAGGTAGTAGATGCTATTCTAGTACTTTTACGAGCTCAGTTACAAGATATGTTATACATTAACATAAGCATGAAGATGTTTATTACCGAAAACTTCTCTACTATTTCTAGTAGTAGTGTCGAAATCTATAGACTAGTTTTAGTGTAATATTACTTTTATAATATATACACATTTTAAATAAAAATACGATATGAAAAGGCAAATAAAGTTCAATGTAGTTGAAGAAAAATAGATAAATTAAAAATACACACTTGCAGTCTCTAATTTTTGGTTTGAACCATCTTCAGAAGAGATAAGAGAGGGAAACCAAGAGAACTGGCACAGAGAAGTTTTTTTTATGAAAAACTATCTCTTCTCTTATCTCTCCCGAAGACGGTACAAGCAGAAAATTAGAGACTATAAGTGTGTATTTTTAATTTACCTATTTTTCTTATAATGTATATGTTAATTTAATCATCACAGTAAGACAACATCTAGCCATACTTTTAAGTTATTTAAATATTTGACACCACTTTGTCATAAAAAAGCGAAAAAGTACTTTCCTCATTGTTCAGTATTGTCCATGAACAAGGTTTTTGATGACACCAAGAGCTAATATATTTCGCTTTAGGTTATCTCAATAGTTACTTCATGTAGATAGTAGTTCTATCTGCTAATAGTTCTATCTGCTGTAGATAGATTACAGCAGTTTTTTGAGATAACAATCCATCACATGCTTAAAAAACATAATAAGCTATAGTTTGTTTACTTTTCTTTTATAATTTTAAGAATTATATCTCTTATATATTACAGTAGGTCATTAAAGTGTCTTCACATAAATGGATTCACCAGAAAATTGCTTTAGTTTATTTCTCAGTTTCTGAGTTATTTGTATGATTAAGTATTTTTTCACTTATTGATTGTGAGATATTGATAAATATGTTTATTTGAATTGGTTGCTGCAAAAAAGTTGTAGATCCCATTCTTTCTGATGCTGGGGATTATGGAAATATAGAATTAAGGGACATAGGTTTCTTATACTCGTACAATCTTTTCTGTAATTTAACTAGTATCATCCCCTTTGGCTACATTTCTATATATGTACATAATAATATAAAATAAGTAAAATATATGCGCATATATTATGTATAGTACAATTTCACAAGAAACACGTGAAATAACAATCAATGTTAAAGCCAGAATAAAAAATGAGAAAAAAAAGTCTAAGATCTTAACAATTTATTTATTATTGTGTAAAATAATCGCATAGAGTTGCACATGTACATTCCTGACCTTAGTCAATGTACCTGTTACAGGGTTAGGTTAGGTTGCAGTGGTAGTCCCACAAGGGAACACACCTAGGCCAAGCAATGCCCCTGTGTGATACCACACAGTGAAGATTGATTCTACAGTGGGAGTCCTAAATTTTGCCTAACTCAAGTGTATTTAGAGTAGGGATCTTTAACGAGTACCTGACATCGTACAGGCTTGGGACCGACGGTTTAACGTCCTTCTCCGAGGGACGACGTGCTCAGATTTATTCACCTCCCGCGTGAATAAATCGAGGGCCAGGTGAGGATTGAACCCCGGTCTTATCAGTTCAGAGGTAAGCACGTAACCACTGAGCTAGCCTGCCCCCCCCCCCCCCCCCCTGTTACAGGGCTATTCCAGTTTAGTCCATCTGAACGGACTCCGACGTTATTGCATGCCTTCAAGAGTAGTAGTTTAATACGATAGTTTCAGTGAAGAGGTCTTCGAAACCTTTTTTCTTCTTTCTTCAGAAAGGTGTAGCAGATTTTTCTGGGTCCGGATCTTTTAACTTTACCCATCTATCAAAAGCTCGGAAATCAAGCTCGAATTCTATAGTTATATAACAAGTTATATACAACAATATAAGTTATATAACAATATAACAAGTTATTTAAGTATAACAAGCGGTCTTCGTCAGAGTCAAATCCCAACTGACTCAGTTTGAATGACGAATGTAACTTGTTGCAATTCAAAGATCTTAGTCTTTTTTCTCATTTTTCATTGTGAATTGAATGTTGATATATTACATGTGTGTGCATAATATCATTGATCTTACACATTGAAGAAATCGTATAGTTATGTTATAATCGTATAGTAAATTTATAATCAATTATTAAATTTACTTCTAACGTAGTGCAATCACTTATTATGTAGTATTTACTCATTGTAGGGTTAATGAAATGGTCTCCACATATAAAAATTTTTTTTTACCCTACAATATTAAATTTACGTCAAAGCTGACTTTAATTTTCAATTAACTCTATATGAAGTAGTTTATTACTATACCTCACAAATAATTGTTCATTTAATTTTATATCTATATCGTTTTGTTTATTTGTTTCAGGTAAGAAATCCAGTTCAAATGGGGATACTACGTAAATTTACTTCACTAACATGAGGTATTTCCAATAATTTATATCAAAATTTACCATGTTCCAACTTCATAACAAATTATGTCATGTGGAACATGATTTTATTAAAAAATATACAATAGTTATGTTGACATTTTTTTTAAATTATGTGGATGACCTAACTTATTATCAATTGTGATATTTTAATGTGTAGAGTAAAAAGTTAATGAAATGGTGTCCACATATAAAAATTTAATGGTATAAACAACGCGTTTCGAACACGTAGTGTTCTTTCTCAGGCATTAACTAAAAAATACAATGACACCAAGAGTTATCTTGTATTTTTTAGTTAATGCCTGAGAAAGAACACTACTTGTTTGAAACGCGTTGTTTATACCATTAAATTTTTATATGTGGAGAACATTTCATTAACGTTTTACCCTACAACGAGTAAATACCGCATAATACGAGTACGTGAGTGCACTACGTTAAAATTTTAATGTATAATGTAAATAGCACAACTTAATATATAAACTGACAATTTACTACCCTTGCTAGGAATTCCATCAACACAACAGAGGTTATTAATAACATTGTTTAGTTCACATAATATTATGAGGATCAAGAGCAAACTTATCAATATTTACCTTCGTTTTTCCACCATCATTTTTAGCAGCCGCTTTAGAAAATGAACTAAATTAAAAACTAGTTAAAGGAAGAAGTTATATAATTGAAAAATATTTTACTAATGTTTCTGATTTGATAAATAAATTTGATTTGATTTGATAAATGTTTTTTGAAATAAATTTAAATGTAATATTTAGATGGATTTGAATACAGGGCTGCATTTATGATAAGAAATCTGCTCAATTTCGTGTTTTTATTGGGGGTATACAGAGAGGTATGGAATTTCTTATTTCTCATAATGCATGCTCCGAAGTAAAAGCGCTAAACTAAATACAAAAACAATATTTACATGGGTAGATCACCGATATTGTTATCTTTGTATATGAAGCAACATCCGTTGAGACTACCTTAATAGATATGTTGAGCCCCTTCCCCCCCCCCCCCCCCTGGCGAGCCACCACACTGGCGGTAAACGGAAATAGCAAGAAAGGTTATTTGGTCATGCATAATTCATACTTGGAAGAGGTTGAGTTTAACATGAATAACGTAGCTGGTTGGTTATAAAAGTTGTAAATTTCCTGAGGCCTAACAGAAAACACGCTCATCCTCCTTCAGCCTAAAAGACGAAAGCATTCCTTTATTTTAACTTCTCACACCCTTCTCCTTCATAAATCACCGCCACATTCTTCTTAAATCTGCCGAATTTTTCTCAATTCTGCTTGACGTTTAATTATATTCCATCCTTGTCATTTTCTAAATTATACCCAGAAGTACTGTTTTAATTTTCGACGTGATATTCAATCTCTGCTCTACACTCTTTACAATAAATGTTATTGAATAAAGAAGATCAAATTTTCACTGGTAACTCTTTTGGTGGTGTTCAAGAATGAGAAAAAAAATTAAAAAATTTTTAATTTTTATATTATATTAAAGAAGTAAAAATAATTTCACGAGCTATGCAACCGTTATCGTATGGTATTTGGTATATATCGTATATCGTATGGTATCGTATGAGTAGTATTCTACTCATGAGTAGAAAGGAAAAAAAATCAATAAGTCTTCATACACAAAAAGGATTTAATCAAACGATGCGTTTCAAACAGTAGTGCCATCATCAGGTTACAGAACCTTATTGAGGCAGATTTAACCTGATCGTGAACACTATTTGAAACGCGTAGTTTGATTAATTTTTTTTTTTAATTCCTGGTGTTTCTTTTCTCTCTAATCAAAAGATTATTTCATTTGCTTCCTTAATTACCTTTAATTTATTTCGAATTATCAAACCATCGTTAATTATAAATACATGACAAGTGATATTAATAATTTATGAACAAAAGACAGAGCAAATGTGAAGAAAAATAATGAATTACAGATACTTTTTTGTGAAAAAAAAAGTTTATATCATCAGGATGAGAAAGAAAAGAAACAAAATAGCTAAAAAAAATATTACGAAAGATATAATAAGTACAAATATAATGAAAAGACTATGCAGCTGGTAATTAAAGTAAAATAGTTCGAAACAATAAGTTTTTCGATTTTATTCTTTGGAGACGCCTTTGTAGGTTTCCTAAGATACTAAAAGAAGAAATACTTTAAACCATGGGTTCAGATTTGCGAAAAATAATTCATATCAAATGTTAGTTTGGTAAACTGCTGAGAATGTTATGTGTGAAGAAATGATTAGTTTTTGTTATATAGAAGAGATTTGAAGGGACATTAAAGAACTTTTTGAAGTATTCTAGACTGAAAAATTGTATTCTCTACTATTTGAAGCATTCTTTCATTCTCCATAACTAAACGCCATAACCCCCCACATGAATTTGATTATTTCATAGAATTCGAAAGCAGAAGATTGTATTAATTTGTTAATTTTGAACGTTGATCGAGAAAGGTAAGTAGTAGACCGTTACGATTGTTTAGTTTTTTTAATTTTCATACTACTATGAGAAGCCTAACTAAGATGTCATTCCAAATACAGACTTTATGCATGCGGCTGTTTTGTAGATTGCGAGATCTAATTGATGCTTCAGAAGAAGTGAAAACACGTTTCTGCGAGAAGAATTAAAGTTAAGTCACACACTCTTTTGTTCATTAATGAGTACACTCTATCTCTTTAACGAAGGCTCTATATATATCCAAGTGTTCCTCAATATGATTAAATTACATAACAATTCGCTTGTTTTTTTTTTTCATTATCTACAGTAATTCTGTAATATGAGCTGTCTCAAACAAAGCATTAGCAAATATTTGTAACCAGCATATTAATAAACATATATTGATATCTATTGCCTCCAGGGCTATATTTCAGTTATATGTGCACATATAATATTTCAGTAATTAAAATGTGTCTACATAGGGAGGAGGTTTCTAGCGAGTCTCACTTTGACTGAATATAAAAAATGTCAAACAATGCCTGATGTAAAATAAAGCTACCATGTTTATTTAATTAGTTTGAACATAACTGAAATTGAGAAGAAATAAGAATAATATTTTCGTTCTCAATATACAGTTACAACATTAAAGAAAATATCTTATTAATTAAAGTATATGATGAGAACATTCACTTCTAATAAATTCATTTCTATACATTCAAAATTAAAAGGCATATTTAATTTTTTTTTAATTGTGACACTTGATGTAATAACAGTTAAGCCGTCAGCCCCGAGCTTGTACAATGTCAGGTACTTGTTAAAAATCCCTACTCTAAATACACTTTAGTTAGGTAAAATTTAAGACTCCTAATATTGAATCCACCCGATATTGCGGCTCGCGCGTTAATAAAATGGGTGCCAAATAATAAATGAACAACACTTCCCCTCTCCCCAACAACACTAAAATCTGACAGTTTATAAATTTGGGAATGGGAAAACAGGTAGGACTGATGTAATTTCTACATTATTATATAACCCCTGCAATCACTCATAATGTTGTAAAACATGTTACTTTATAGTTTTGCCTTTTCCAAACTAGGTAGTCCTTTCGTAATTATTTAGGTTACCATAAAAAAATCTCATTCCGCTAAAATTAAAATAGTTCATAATTTTGTACCATATAATGAACTAATTAACTTTATCAAAAATTATTTGATGCTGAAAATGCCAACTATATACTATAAATACTAAACAATGACAATAGTAAGATATATATATATTATATATATATATATTTTATCTATATATATATATAGATAAAAATAAACGGTCCGTTGCGGACTTTGTTTAAATAAAATAAAACGAAGGATTAACACACTGCAAAACACAGACATAACTCACATCGATATTTCAAGACAATCGTCTTCATAGGAGTGCAAAGAGCGAATAGATATCGCAGTTTGATAGACAGGTGCGGTTACTGAATCGGAAACCGCAGCAGTTACCCCACCACTTACACATGTGGTTTGAATTGGATGTTATTAGGAATTATAAGGAGCCAAATTAAGACGTAAATAGGAACGAGTAAAAATTATAACTATAAAAAATTATAAATAGATAATAAATCAAATTAAAATACCTCCCTGTTAAAGTACGCCCTGTTTCCTGCGTGACTCTTCGCTTTCGTTGACATGACGATTGTCGAAATATCGATGTGAGTTATGTCTGTGTCATTTCTGTGTGTTTCCTCGTTTTTTATTTTATTGTATATATATATAAGTATCGACCGTGGAATAGAAACAAAACTAAAGTTTATCGGGACTCGGTCAGTTCTTCAGGCAATATTGAAAATAGAATTGCCTGAGAATTGCAATATAGCCAATGAGAGTTTAATTTGAACGTGAAGAACTGACCGAGTCCCGATAAATTTTAGTTTTGTATAATTTTATATATATATATACCATGATAAACGAAAAGTGGTCCAGCAAGACAGATAACACTTAAAATAAACTGTGACACATAGACTGAAACATAATAAAGACTCACTTTTCAATATTTCGACCATAATGGTGGTCGTCCTCAGGAGAAGAAGTGAATTGACGCAGGGACGACAGTCAACTGAATATATATATATGAGTTACTGGCCGTTGCGTCTACAACGTGCTTGGTCCCCCTTTCTCTTTTATCCTGAAGAGAGTTCGCCCGAAAATTTAAGTCTGTAAGTCTGTTTCTTTACTTTGTGTGCTACCTATCTTCAATTCTGAACTGTTTTATATATATATATATATATATATATATTATATATACTCGTATATTATATTAATTACCTTTATGTTGTTGATTTTGCAAACAGTCCATATTACCTAGGGTCTTATTATGTTATGTAATATATGAAGCTTCTAAATAGCAATTCAGAAAAATAGTTCACTCTCGATGACTATTAAATAAAGTTAATAACATCAACAATTAAACTAACTGCTAAAATATTTCATTAATAGAAAGATTAATAATTAATGACAAATTATCGTATGTAATAGATCTTATTTTAAGAATAGCAAAGTTTTTATATTAAAGAAATAGAAGAGTTTTATATTAATTGAATTTATATTAAAGGTATATTCAATTAAATTTAATGGAACAGTCTTGATTCTATTGTGTTTTTTGAAAGAATTCATTCAATGTCAGCATGTTTTTTATACAATATCAACAACTTATCAAAAGATATGCTTTTGTGATTTATTTTTTATTATGTTTGCTAATTGGATTAGTTTCCTAATTTTTTATTAATTGTAACAGTTGATGCAATAATTCTTAAATAACTTATAATAAGAGGAGATGGATAATATTTACTAGTATTATATGAATTACAAGTATTCAGTCATTTGGTACTGATAATAACAATTTTTTTAATAATATTAATAATAATGGTTATGATTTATTATAGACCAATTGCAACATAAATATTCAATGATGAAAAGCCATTCTCGGTTTTATAGGAAATAAAAAAACTGTAGAGATGGTGAACCACCATGGAAGTGAGACATTACGCATATTACTGGACCATAAATTCTGAATTATGGACTAAAGATAGGTATATTGAGCTATATTTCGTTTTCCTTAAACTTTGAATACACGGTTTAACTTCACTGCACAAAATTACAATTCAGTCCTTTTTCTGAAAGTTGTTCAGGCTGATTTGACTCGTTTCATTATAGTCAATATAGTTGATAGCCTCAACTGAGTGCCTGTCATCTGAGTGTAGAAATGCTAGGACTGAGTAATCCATTAAAAGGAGAATATTCCGTTTTCTCTTGCATGTAGAAGAGCCTTAAGTTAACTTGAATAATTACCAATATCACAAAATCTTGTACATCAGAGTTGGTGTTTAGCCAAAGAATGCTTAATTCTAACATAGTGCAATTACTTATTATGTGGTATTTAATCATTGTAGGGTAAAAAAATGTTTACCTTACAAAGATTACTTAATATAAACAAAGATATCACAATAAAATATCATGTTAGGATACTATAACTCTTAG
Organism: Hermatobates lingyangjiaoensis; assembly: GCA_026182355.1. NCBI lineage: Eukaryota > Metazoa > Arthropoda > Insecta > Hemiptera > Hermatobatidae > Hermatobates > Hermatobates lingyangjiaoensis. The sequence continues at coordinate 3,687,375 of JAPFBL010000253.1, forward strand.
TTTAATAAAAATTGTTTTATAAAAATGTAGATCGAGGAAATAGTTTGATTTTGATCTGAAACCGATTCAAGCATATGAGGCATTTCACATATAGTTGATATATGCTTGTCTTATTAATTTGATAGACTGAAGGTATTTCACTCATAACTGGTTTCATTTAAAAAAGTAATGATGACTTTTGAACAGATAAGAGCCGAAGTCGCTGTGCACCTAGTGAATAATGCAATGAGATTCGTACTTAAATACTTATTTATAAGTGTAATAAGTATTTAGATTAAATAGTAAATTAATTATTAGTATTATTAAATTAGTAAGTAAATTACTTATACATGAGCACTACAGCCAAGTCTAAATCAATGATTAATGATATCTGCTTTCCTTGTCATTCTACCTGGGAATCATGTTGCCTTCAGAAGGTTAAAGGGTTGTTCTTGTAACTGAGATAAATAAAAAATCAATCGGAGGGTTGTAATGTATCAAAAATGATGACTAAAGACTTTTGGTAATTTAAGCAAACTAAATTCATGATTTTACGAATAAAAGTTTTTTATTTTTATTTTACAGAGTCACAACAACGTAAATGTACTATTACCTGTGACACTGATGAATGAAATATATATGCAGTTGCAAATAAGGCAAAAGGGAAGAAATAATCCAGCAATTATGTTTCCTAGCTTCAAAAACATGTAATAAAAATTAGATTAAATAAGTCGCTAGAAAAATTCACACCAATAAGTCTATTGGCCACTTTCTCTTCAGACGTCTTTGGAAATTTTCTGGAATATTTGTTGAACGAATAAAAGTAAATGTTTTAAGAGTAGGCCGTATTTACTAGCGTAAAATAACCGTCTAAAGCTATTGGATATATGAAAATGTTTTTATTGGCTTTTCGCACGTCATCTGCAGTCGAAAATGGATTCGAAAGTGTTTTGCTGTTGTGGGGAAAAGTTTGAATCACCTTAAAGTCATGAACAAAGTAATGTCTGATTTTACCTCGATGTTTGGTCTGGACTCGAAGTAACTTGTTTCAACTTGCCAACTACTAGAAACAAAAAAATAAATTTTAAAAAACATTACAGTGTATTTAATCATTTATATTGCAATATTATTGCAAAATATGTAAATTAAGAAAGTATTTTGCATTTTCATCGATTATGCAATATTGTAGGGAACAACATATTAGAAAACATATGAAAAAGTGAGCGACTATTTGCCCACAATTCACAAATTTTCTGGAGTGAACTAAATTGGCTATATCATTCATTCTAGTTGTGACAATTCATTCACAGTACATGCGAAGTGTGAAGAAAACAGATATTGATTACGAAGTCATTAAATGTAGTAGCAGTTGGCAACACTGTAGGTTGCAGTGACTTTCCCACAAGGAAGAACACACATAGACCGAACATTGTGCCCTTTGCTAAACTACACTATGAAGATTGATTCAATATTAGGTGTCCTAAATTTTATGTAACTCAAGTGTATTTAGAGTAGGGATCTTTAATGAGTATTTTGCATCGTACGGGCTTTGAGACTGACGGTTAACGTTCTCTCCGAGGGATGCTGAGCTCGATGTATTCACTTTCCCACGGGAATATATCAAGGGCCAGAGTGGGTATCGAACCCCGAACATATCAGTTAAGAGGCAAGCAAGTTAACCACTGAGCTAACCTGGCCCCATCATTAAATGTAATCTATAGTCATGAAATAGAGAAAAATATCAACATCAAAAATATCAAAATATCAACCACCTCTAGAACACTTTAATCATTACAAAGTGTTTATTCTGGAACATCTGTAGAAGAAAAAGTGATAAGTCAATATTACCTTCAATATCTGTCTCTATGGTTCCATTATTGTGTTTGAATTTGTTTAAATGAACATTTCTTGAAGCTTTAATTTAGTTTATATTGTTATAAGTCTATTCATTTAACTTTACTTTAATATAGGTAATGTATACTAGTCATGGAAAATTTATCCTCCAGTTTTTGAAAGATTACATGTTTTGACGGTCACAAAAGTTCTTTCTTCACAATCTTCATTATTCATTGATGTTGTTTCTGTAGATGTGAGTAGATGGGTGCGTGTCTATCCAAAATTTGTAAGCACGCTACTGCCTATACGCCTTGACAGACAGATTCATATTTTACAAACAAAGGTTCCTTTAGTGTAGATAAAATACATATATTATTTCTAAATATAATAAATATATATATAGATATAAAATATAAATAGAATAAACAATAATAAATAAATAAGCAAAACACGAATAAATGAGAAGGAAAATAAATTAAAGAAAACATTAAGCTATATTATTAGAAACTAAAAACTGGTCAGGGTTCATGTTCAAAGATACTGGTTTATTTCAAAGATCACCCAAAGGTTTAATTTGCTTAACTATGCTTTGAATTAAAATTTCATATAGTTTAAATAGCTTTATTGTTTTCCTTTCTTGTCATTTAAAATTCATATATATATATATATATATATAATATATATAATATATATACATAAATAAAATAAATTCAAAACGAAGGAAACACACAGAAAGACACAGACATAACTCACTACGATATTTCGACCACTGCCTTCCCTGCCTTCTTGTTGGACTCTTCGCTCTTCACATCTCCTGATGACGACGATGGTCGAAATATCGTAGTGAGTTATATCTGTGTGTTTCCTTCGTTTTGAATCTATTTTATTTAAAAAAGTCCGCTGGACCGTTTCTTTTAATTGTATATATATATATTATATATATATATATATATGATTCGTTACGATTGAAGGTCCATGCGTGCGGTCCCAGTTACCCACTGCCCAGCGAAGCCTCCGTTATTCCTCCAATATATAACGTTGCCAATGGGTATAGAGGTTGCACAGTCCCTCTGTGATATAAGATTATTGGCAGAAAATATGAGTCTCACTTTGCAGTGAACTCCTGTTCCCTTTGTATTTCTGATTTTTGTGGTGATTGGGTGTACCCAACATTATTGGCGGAATAATGGAGGCTTCGTTGGGCAGCGGGTAACTGGGACCACACGCCTAGACCTACAAACTCTACTCTTCTATTGGTCACCATTGTAATGAATATTTAGGGAAAATCGTATATTTGGGTAAAAGTCCTTCGTTAATACATATGCGATTAAGTTTTCTGCTTTCTTTTTTCTTAATCAATTTCTTGGATACCTTTTCCAAATCTCTTATTAGAAAGAATAAATACATGGAAAACAAATCTTTGGTGAGTTAATATACCTAATTCCTAGTCAATTTAGAGCACTAATAAGAGATTTGGAAAAGGTATCCATTAAATTGATTAAGAAAAAATTTGGGAGAAAATTTAATCTCATATATATATATATATATATATATATATATATATATATATATATATATATATATTATATAATGGACTAGTGCACTTCATAATAGCAAACGGTGTAAACAACTAATTTAGCGATAACCCGTAAGCAACATAATTGACGGCTTATACTAAATTTATTATCGCAGAGTTACAGGCTACTTTTGGCAAATTTAATTACTTATGTTCAAAGTAGGTTCACAGTTTCAAAATTAAACTTTCCCTAAACTAATATTTAAAGGTTGATCGAAAGTTCTATTCTACTAAGTTTAATAAAATTAAATGAACCACTTGATGGTTTGGGATTCTAATTATAAGAAATGTCTTTTGTAGAAGTCATGTTGATTTGCATTGGCACTATGCCAGTGCCATTAAGGCTTTATTACCCTCAAACAGTTTAATTTCTGCGCTGAAACAACTTCTTTTTAATCTCCTCATTCTAATGTCAACAGAACACGCTATTACTTCTGTTTTGCCAAAACAATTAAATCTTTAAATAATAATAACTGAATTGCCAAACTTAAAATTAAAAATAAGGAAATTATGTTACAATTATTACAATAATTATTAAAATTATTATAATTAATTACAATAATTATTAAAATTATGTTACGATTCAATAATAATTGAATTGGTAAAGTTAAAATTAAAAATAATTAAATTATGTAACTATGAAGCGTAAATAAATGCTATCACGTTAAATTGTATGCATCAATTTATATAATCACAAATAATTATCTGATTTCTTTACTATCTGACCCATAATCTTAGCAATTCAGAGTCTTTTAACACCAGTGTTCTGGGCCACATTTGTTCCTTAAGTTATGGTTCGACAATCCACAAAGTGTTAGGTTAGGTTAGGTTGCAGTTGCAGTCCCACAAGGGAACACACTTAGGCCGAGCATTGGCCCTTTGTGATACCACACAATGAAGATTGATTATACAGTGGGAGTCCTAAATTTTGCCTAACTGAAGTGCATTTAGAGTAGGGATCTTTAACGAGACCTGACATCGTACAGCCTCGGGACCGACAATTTAACGTCCTTCTTCGAGGGACGACGTGCTCAGATTTATTCACCTCTCACGTGAATAAATCGAGGGCCAGGTGGGGATCGAACTCCGGTTCTATCAGTTCTGAGACGAGCACGTAACCACTGAGCTAGCCTGACCCCCCACAAAGTGTTAACTATCTTCATTGTATACTTGAAGTGAAATAGTTGTTATTGCTGATATTTGAATTGTTTAACTTCTGTTGAGCAAGCAATCAGGAGGATGAATGAAAATGTTCATCTTAGAGATTTGTGTATCGAATACCAAGTATTTAAAGTAGTCGAATACGCGGTTTCGATAACAACAGATTTTATTTCGATACCAACATTTTATTTGTCATAAACTACTCTAAAGTATCTTGAGTAATCTACCCTCAAATAAACCATAAGCAAGCATAATATCCAATTTATTGACAACCTACTGATTTTTGTTAACGGATAAACGTTTTCTTTTTATTAGTTTCCCAACCTATGAGCTCCGATGAATAATTACTCATAAGGGATAGTATTCCACTGGGTGTATCTGTTCGTGAAGAATAAGAAATATGAGCTGGAGCAGTGCGTTTATCAATCATTCCAAGTGACTGCCAACACTCTATAAATCTCTATTGTGAATAATCTCTTTTCGTTTTACACTCAGGTGAAATATTTGCAAGCAGCTATAGCAAATAGAATGAAATGACAGAACAGCTTTAGAAGATAGTCGAAATATGGAATATAGAGCCTGATTACTGTGATGAATATATTACTTAATTTGATTGAGTAGAAACTCGAATTTGAATGACACAGGAATTTGAGCGACACACTGACTGCTGACCCCCTCCTCGAGGCCAGCCTTGATAATCTGTCTCTGTGCGTAAACAAAGACTCTGACCCGAGTATGCCGGCGGTACAGCCACCGCCAACTCCACTAACTTATTGTTAGGAGTTGGTAGGTTTGATATGAGTGAGATGGTGAATGAATTAGTCGGTAGGATGGTGTCAATTTCAGAAAAGGCTATGGTGTTGATGGAAGTATGATAAGAAAAAGCAACAAAACAGTAAGTTGATGCTTCACTTCCTTCATTGATCAGCCACTTCTGTATATATATAAAATTAAAGTTGTCATTAGAAATCAAAAAAGAGACTAACACTTACTATTATCGATCATCTCGGCTATCACGCCGTCCTCAGGAAAGGTACTAAAAGGAAAAGGATGACAGGAGCGGAGACGTGGAAGTGTCCACCGACTGACACAAAAGTGTCATATATATATCAATGATCAAACCACAATATGAAATGGGAAAACAAGACAAGAACACAATTTCATATTGTGATTTGATCATTGATTGTTATTTCACGTGTTTATGTGAAATATTTATATATATATATAATATATATATATATATATATATACGCTTCGTCTTCTTTTCTAGTCTTCTCCTGATGATAAACAGCAACTCAAAGTGTGTATTTCATCTTTTTTTTGTGTCGTGTTTTATATAATGTAAAGTTTTATATATATATACTTTCTTTATGAAAATATGATCCGAAACGGACAAATAAAGTTCAACGTAGATTAAGAAACATAGATAAATTAAAAACACACACTTACAGTTTCTAATTTTTGGTTTCAACCTTCTTCAGGAGAAATAAAAATAGAAAACTACGCCTATCTCTCCTGAAGACGATTGAAACCAAAAATTAGAGTCTTTAAGTGTGTATTGTGAGTTTTTAATTACATATATATATATAAATGAAAAAAGACAACAAATAGAAGAAGCGAGAAAACTTACTGGGTCGATATTTCGAACTGAAGTTAGTCGTCAGGGAGAAGAAGGGAAGAAGAAGGGAAGAGGAAGAGGCCTCTTCCTCTTCCCTTCTTCTCCCTGACGACGAACTTCAGTTCGAAATATCAACCCAGTAAGTTTTCTCGCTTCTTCTATTTGTTGTCTTTTTTCATTTATATATCTGTCCGATTTGGACCGTTTTATATTTTGATTTATATATATATTTGTATATATATATATATATATATATATATTATGTAAATAATAAATTCACATAAAGAAAACACAAATATCAGGTCACAAAACCTGACTACTATATTTTGATTGTAACAAGATTAATAGGTAGATGTGAGCAGGAGAGAGGAGCAACTAAATAAAATAAAATATAACAAATATAACGAAATTCATAAATACATTATAAATGTTCTACACGTATATTTAAGAATACATATAACTAAAGAATGTATAACATTAAATCAATGGTACTGCTAGGATATTTGATTATTTTTTTGCAGAAATTAATAATAATGATTTCGTTAGATATCTGTAAATATTGATCATGAGTAGATTTCTGAAGAAACTCTCTATACAAACATATATATTTTTTCGGTTTTAAATGAATCAGAAAAAAAAATGATATTGTTCCTTTTGTTGAAAGATCTGGGGGTTTGGCCATTATTTAAGTTAGTCTATTAGATTTTCTGAGAAAATCACCGTAAAGAGCAGGCAAGCCTTAAAAGCTTTAATATAGACGGGATGTTGGTTTGCCAATATATCGGGAAGCACTAAATCAACAGTTTTATTGAAGCTCGTGTTCTTTCGTGAATGTGACGCAAAGGGAATAGGGTTGAAAATAGCTTGCCCTGAGAGAAGTCGGCTACCGATGGAAGATATTTATGTGTTGAACCACATAGAGAAATGTGAATATATTTAAATGCACAGGGGGGGTTGTATGAAGGAGTTGGTTGGTATATGTTAATGGCAGGTATTTAAGGGTTGGATGGAAGTAATAACTTACTTACTACCTCTGTACTCCATTATGCTTACATCCTGTTACCACTCTCCTCCAGGGTGACTCATCACTCTTATAAAATTAATGTATCTCATAGCTTTATAACCTAAAGAAACACACTATTCTAATTAATTTAACAATGCTTAGAAATATATCTTACTATGGAATGGTTTAAAACTTATGTTTAGTTTGTGATTACGCAATGATAATGCTGACTTCCAGAAAATTCAAGTCATGGGGCATACAAACGACAAAAGGATCAAATAAATTAATTAGAAAATTAAAAAAGCTGTTTAAAATAATTCGCAAACTCACAGTACAAAGATATACTTGTAAATATATTGAGAGCAGCCCTATTTGTTCTTTTTTCATCTTTTCATTGTCAAAGATTATTCCCTATAAATTCCACTTAAATACATAAAAACAATACATCAGTCTAAATATCTTGTTGTTCCTCAAAAAGCCCAAATAATATTGAATTCCAAGACAAAATCAATTTTTTTAAAAAAATATTTTGTTCAAATAGTATTTTAAAGAAATTGTAAATAAAAAGTCTGTATATAATTTATAAAATTTCAAGTGGCCTAGACTCTAATTTACTATAAGGAACCAATATCAAACTTGTTGAAAATCAATAGAAGTTTGGTTTCAGTTTAATGGGACTATTGCATAGATGTAATGTTAAAGTATGTGCTACAGTATTATGAAACTCATAGTGAATTAGTTGAAAAGATTTGATTTTTTCTAATTAAATTTTTAAAATTAATTTTTTTTAAATTTAATTTTATTTTTTTTAAATATTTGAATTTATAATTTTAAATCCTTTTATATTTTACCTTGAAATTAAATACAATTGAAGAATTTTGATTTCATATTTCTCTCATTAAACTGCAAAATACCTCTTTGTACCATAATATTGCAATAACTAGCTGATGTGCCCAGCGTTGCCCGGGCGGTCGATTATACCCCTGCGTTTTGGTTAAGGGAGGTAGATCCCAAAAAATCAAAATAAACGTAGTTAGTTCCCCTGAGAAAAGTTATATAAGATTCATATGTTTCTTTGTACCTGAATGTCTCCAGTTTTATTTCAATAGCGGACAGACAGGCTAACTTTGTATTTTATATATACAGATAATATCTATAGATAATATATATAGATAATATAGTCATTGGTACTGTTTTCCAATATAGTCTTGTCATTACAGCTTATTAAATCTAATTTGAGTACTTCTTTTCATTTTACACCCAAAAAATGCAATGATATTGGTTTTATCGTTATAACAGCAGTAATTCCGTAGAGCTAACATTGTAGTTTGGAGTTAAAAGAAAGAACTTCTTAGAGCTGAGTATTGCTTTTTTTGGTCGTAACCAATGCAGTTTTAATTTACATAGTTTATCCAGTTTAGTCATTTAGGTAAAGAGACGCCAACGTTTCTGCATACATCTGAGAGTTCTAGTTCAGTTTTTTAATGCAGAGGTCTCTAAGATCTACTTCATTTTTCTTAACAAAGTACACTATTAAAAATTTTAATCGGGTTTTATATTTTTACCTTTGTATATATTGTTAAAAATCCGAATATATATATATATATATATATGTATGTATATATATATATATATAGTTCACAAAAGAAAGAGAAAAACAGATAAAAACACATACAAAAAAGACTCACAACGATATTTCGACATTCGTCATCATCGGGCAGAAGTAGTCCCTTTGAGTAGCTGAAGCCAACTGATATATATATATATAACATAACCCAACTGTTGGGTTTTTGACTCTGACGAAGACCGCTTGTTACGGTTGAAAGATCTTAGTCTTGTTTTCCCATTTCTTATTGTGGTTTGATCATTGATTGTTGTTTCACGTGTTTATGTGAAATTTTATATATATATATATATATATATATATAGATGAACTTTAGTTTTGTATATATGTATATTTATATATATACATATATATATATATATATATGAGTGTATTTCGGCAGCAAGTCCTCTTTCAAGCATATATTATTGATATTGATAAGTCAATAATACATGCTTGAAAGAGGACTTGCTGCCGAAATACACTAATATAAGAACTCACGACCCAGCAGCCCGCCAAACCAGAGAAACGTTGAAGTATAGGCGTCATCTGGTTAAAAGACAGCTTTCTATCAAGAATGAAGAACTTATTAAACTCCGATCAGATTTAAATCAATAATATATAATATATAGATATATATGTATGTATATATAGATGTATATATATATATATATATATAATATACAATATATATGTATATATACATATAAATGTATATATATATATATATATATATGCGCCACCTGCGTTTCGAAATATTGTTTAATCTATTTAATGGTGATATTATAAAGGAATCTCTTTAATTTTTAAAGTAAATCACGACGAGACGAGATATTTCTTTTTTAAAGTTGTCCAAGATTTATAAGAAGTTGATGTCAAGGATACTTAAATGTTGGAGCAATTTATTGAAATAAGCAAATAAATTGAGACCCTTTAAGCAGAAATATAATAAGATAGGGTTTTGAGAGACAGTGACACTTGCTTAATTTTTGACGGAGTTCCCATTATTTAGGAAAGCAAACAGCTCATTAGTCCTTACGGCAACGTGATGCAATTGATAAAAAGATTAGGGGAAGATCTCCAAGGAACTGCTGAGATTGTTATTTTCGCCGGCTTTATTAATAAAAGTGTTTTTTAAACTAGTTAAAGACATTTTAAAGAAATGTCTTATTATTCTTTTTTTTCTATAAATCATGTTTTCACATTTACTGCTTCTCACCATCTCACTTTTTCATTCTCAAAGATTCTTTAGTTTTACACCATATCAATTATCTTAAACACATAATAACCAAAGATTTACTCCTGATTATTAAGACTCTTACTGTTTTTCTTTTAACAACACAGTCGGTCAAAGGTTGTTAACACTTTTAACAACAAACTCAACATCAATGTCGAGCCATGATATCGATATCACTTTCAGGTTATTCTATTTTGTGTAGTTGTTCTCTGAAAAAAAAAAAAATCAGATCGTTTCCAGTCTATCACAGCTTGTGATGCACTAAGAAAGTCGTTTACGCTGTGATTGCTGACGTTAAAGTTAAATTAACACTGTGGTTGCCGGTGTCTCCAGCAAATAATATCGCGTTAAAGTATACGGAATTAAAGATAGACGATTATTGAAGCGGTTTGAAACATCTAAGTTTGAAACGGTTTGAAGTTTTATATTTCCATCAACGAAAACACAATACCACCGGTTAAAACAAAACTACTTGTACTGGAGTAAATGGTTGATATAAAGTTTCGACACAAAAAAATTTTTTTAATTTTAACTACACGTTTCAAACACTTCATTTTCATCATCAAGAAAACATCATGTAAACTTCATTTACATCATGTTTCAAACACTTTGTGTTTATCTGACGATGAACACAAAATGTTCGACACGCGTAGTTTAAATTAAACAAAAATCTTTTGTCTGGAGACTTTAAATTATCCATTTATTCCAGTACGAGTAAATACCATACAATTAAGGATTTCACAACTAATGAGTTAAAACTACTTGTTTTGAAAATATAAATGTCTACAGTTTAGGGATAGTAAAGAACTACTCTAAAGTGCAAGCATGTATGGAATAGAATAGAAGTGTAGTCAAAGTAATCAATTCGCGGCAATATAATCAAATGAATTTATTAAGTAGAATTTTCAACATTTTAGGGGACAGTTGGTCGTATACAGAAGACATGTTCGAGGAGTGATGAGTTTATATTGTAATTTCATGTTCTAAACAACTTAAATACTTTAGTATGCCAATTCGTGTTATATGTGTGATGCTCGGCAACAATGGGCGAGGTTAACATTTGGATGCATAACCATCCCAACATATGTGTACCGAATCATAAAATGACCCGGAAATTTTTTCTACACCACTGGGCGAGGTTAACATTTGGATACATAATCATCCGAACATATTTCTACCCAATCATAAAATGGTCCGGAAATGTTTCTATCGTATCACTGGACAAGGCTAACATTTAAATGCATAACCATCCCAACATATGTGTACCGAATCATAAAATGACCCGGAAATTTTTTCTACACCACTGGGCGAGGTTAACATTTGGATACATAATCATCCGAACATATTTCTACCCAATCATAAAATGGTCCGGAAATGTTTCTATCGTATCACTGGACAAGGCTAACATTTAAATGCATAACCATCCCAACATATGTGTACCGAATCATAAAATGACCCGGAAATTTTTTCTACACCACTGGGCGAGGTTAACATTTGGATACATAATCATCCGAACATATTTCTACCCAATCATAAAATGGTCCGGAAATGTTTCTATCGTATCACTGGACAAGGCTAACATTTAAATGCATAACCATCCCAACATATGTGTACCGAATCATAAAATGACCCGGAAATTTTTTCTACACCACTGGGCGAGGTTAACATTTGGATACATAATCATCCGAACATATTTCTACCCAATCATAAAATGGTCCGGAAATGTTTCTATCGTATCACTGGACAAGACTAACATTTAAATGCATAACCATCCCAACATATGTGTACCGAATCATAAAATGACCCGGAAATTTTTTCTACACCACTGGGCGAGGTTAACATTTGGATACATAATCATCCGAACATATTTCTACCCAATCATAAAATGGTCCGGAAATGTTTCTATCGTATCACTGGACAAGGCTAACATTTAAATGCATAACCATCCCAACATATGTGTACCGAATCATAAAATGACCCGGAAATTTTTTCTACACCACTGGGCGAGGTTAACATTTGGATACATAATCATCCGAACATATTTCTACCCAATCATAAAATGGTCCGGAAATGTTTCTATCGTATCACTGGACAAGGCTAACATTTAAATGCATAACCATCCCAACATATGTGTACCGAATCATAAAATGACCCGGAAATTTTTCTCCGCATCACTGGGCTAGGCTAACATTTGGATGCATAACCATCCCAACATATGTGTACCGAATCATAAAATGATCCGGAATTTTTTTCTGCATCACTGGGCGAAGTTAACATTTGGATACATAATCATCCGAACATATTTCTACCCAATCATAAAATGGTCCGGAAATGTTTCTATCGTATCACTGGACAAGGCTAACATTTAAATGCATAACCATCCCAACATATGTGTACCGAATCATAAAATGACCCGGAAATTTTTCTCCGCATCACTGGGCTAGGCTAACATTTGGATGCATAACCATCCCAACATATGTGTACCGAATCATAAAATGATCCGGAATTTTTTTCCGCATCACTGGGCGAAGTTAACATTTGGATGCATAATCATCCGAACATATTTCTACCCAATCATAAAATGGTCCGGAAATGTTTCTATCGTATCACTGGACAATGCTAACATTTAAATGCATAACCATCCCAACATATGTGTACCGAATCATAAAATGATCCGGAATTTTTTTCCGCATCACTGGGCGAAGTTAACATTTGGATGCACAATCATCCGAACATATTTCTACCCAATCATAAAATGGTCCGGAAATGTTTCTATCGTATCACTGGACAAGGCTAACATTTAAATGCATAACCATCCCAACATATGTGTACCGAATCATAAAATGGTCCGGAAATGTTTCTATCGTATCACTGGACAAGGCTAACATTTAAATGCATAACCATCCCAACATATGTGTACCGAATCATAAAATGACCCGGAAATTTTTCTCCGCATCACTGGGCTAGGCTAACATTTGGATGCATAACCATCCCAACATATGTGTACCGAATCATAAAATGATCCGGAATTTTTTTCCGCATCACTGGGCGAAGTTAACATTTGGATGCATAATCATCCGAACATATTTCTACCCAATCATAAAATGGTCCGGAAATGTTTCTATCGTATCACTGGACAATGCTAACATTTAAATGCATAACCATCCCAACATATGTGTACCGAATCATAAAATGATCCCGGAAATTTTTTTCATAATCATTCATGATCATAAAACTTTTCCCAGAGGACATATCTGTTTCTGAAACCATCTTAATAAACTGTTCTCAAACTGTCACTCCTGAACTAGCAATAGGCTCAGTGAAGACCAGTCCTAATAAGCGCCAGCAATCACTGTCATAACGATCGTATAATGCTTACAAAAGACACTTATAGAAACACAAAAACGCCATTTGTATTGTTGATGTTGCTCAAGTGAACTACGAGTATTATTCGACCATTTCTGTGACATTCCACATTACAAAGATCATTTTAAGTCTACCTTAAAACAAATAGATTTAATCGATTATGTTACACTTCAAATAGATGTCTCTAAAATATTCGGTTCAATGAAGAAAACATAACCATTTTACAAGAATTATTCGTGCGTTAAACTTCTACACTGGTTTAATCGCGATGTTTATTATTAATGCACGAAATTGATTTATTGTTTTAAATCAAATGAAATGATAGAGAGTGTTAGTATTATTACGAAAGGCAATTTCTGCCATCTATTTCTTTCAGAACAAGCATCGTTAATAACATTTCTTTAGGACTATAACCAATAAAAGGTAGAAATACTTATGAGTTTATAATCATTAATATTCAAGGTGTCAAGGATAGTATTAACTTCATCTAACCTGTTTTGGTTTATTGCAGTGTGCCTATGCCTTTCGGCTATACCACAACTTCATCTAACCTGTCGTGTTTCATTTTTGTCGTATCAAACACATATGAAAGTTGGACCATCATTTTTTTTCATCTTTAGTGTAAGCTATGCTGAGACTCCAAACTGATATTAATAAAATTGCAAAGGCGATTTTAACGTGAGAATAAACATCGCATGATTATTGTTTGAAGTAACACTTAACTTGATTCAAAAGCTAAAACATACAAGGTAGTTGGCAAATAACATTATTTCTCTGATCCCGGTTCATTTCAATTTTCTAAATTGTTAAAGGGGAAAATGTTTTCTTCTCTGTATAAGGCAATGACAATGACAAAGAAAGTAAAACATGTTCCCCTTCTTGTTCAACAACTGTTTGAAACATGCCTTGGTTAAACTCTCCCATTCTGACAGTGTTTCTTTTTATTAACCAATCTTCAGTGATTTCAGTAATGGGATTGTCTGCCTCTTTCTAGTTGTAATTACATCCCACAGTTATACCATTTAACAAATAAATAACAATGATATCGCGATGTTTATTATTAATGCATGAAATTGATTTCTTGTTTTAAATAAAATATAATTTTAGAAAGCGTTAGTAGTATTACGAAAGGTAGTCTACTGCAATCTATTTCTTTCAAAATAAGAATTGTTAATAACCTTTCTTTTAGGACTATAATAGATAAAAAGGTAGAAATACTTATGAGTTTTCAAGGTGTTGAGGATAGTATTAACTTCATCTAACTTGTCGTTGGTAGTTAATACTCAAGGCCTTGTTCTATCTTTCCTCATTTACAATCAGTCATTGAAGTGGTTTACACTTGCAGCTGTTTCTGACCTTCTAACAGCAACATGTTCTGTATCTTAAATCCCGGCATCTGTACGAGGGGTACAGGGTTGGACGCATCTGCTTACTCTAGAAATACCATATAGAGAGAAACAATAATACCAACCCTGACAATTTTCAATATCATTTCCAATTAAATTAAAAATAATTTAAAATAAATTCAAATCTGTTTCTATATCATTATTACATGTTTAATTTTTTTTATTTTAATTCGTGATTCAAAGATGTATGAATCAATTAGTTGTTTAGCAACCTCTTTAACTGCAAAACACTTAAGCAGCTTTGTTTAAAATTCTACTTCTAAAAGTTCAAGGCCATTTCCAAATCTAAGCTCTAACCTTCTGGTATTAGTAGCATTTTCTGTAATTATTGTATGACGCCTGATCTTTTGAAGTTACTTGAAAACAGAAACATGAAGTAAAATTGATTTTAATTTGAAAATATCTGTATAATAAAAATAAAAGACAAAATACTAGACAGGTTTTATCATTTCCAGATGAATTTAAGCACAAAAACCTGTTTATACGTTACCTTAGCACCTCTGACGAGTTTACTTTTGTATTTTCTGTTTAAGGTTTTAACCAAATCTCGTCGTTGTGAGAGGAAGTTAAGCCGTCGGTCCTGAGCCTGTACGATGTCAGGTACTCGTTAAAGATCCCTACTCGAAATGCACTTGAGTTAGGCAAAATTTGAGGACTTCCAGTGTAGAATCTGTAGAAACACCGAACAAACAAAAAGCGGTAAACGATTGACGTAATCCCCCGCTAGGATCGGTTTAAAGAATAAAACAAAAACCAATCCGAGAGCTTAGTTACCACTTGTTCCCTAGATTACAGGTGTTGATTAACAAATTATATTAATAAGAACAAATTTAATACAATATAGTCATTAGTTAGCAAATAATTAAATTTAGAGGAATACAATACAAAAGGTATAACATTTCATACTAAATATCATAAATTATAAAAAATATATTATTTATATTCTTATAATTCCTATTTTAGGTCTTATAATGATACATAATTGCACTTTTGGTTCAGTTATAAGTCTTATGCTACAATTTGTCTACGTCTATAAAATTTATGAATTTTATCAATTTACCAGTTTCACTAGCAATAATTTCACGCTCAGTCAATGGTCACTATCCGACTTGTATAGTCACTTCCTTTTTGAACATGGATCTTTCTTTTTCGTATCATACAAAGTATTATGCCAGTTTTGGAAATTTCCTCCACATGGACAATGATTTTGGTCAATGATTTTAAATCGGACAAGATAAGCTTTACTTTTTCGTGGTCATTTAGAGCTATAGTGGTTTTATATGTATGTTGTATCTTTTTCTTCATTCTTTCTGCCACTGCCGGGAAATACAGCTTGGTGGTAGAACCTTTAGTTGTATTTTACCACAAGTTTCCAAATATTTGGTAGTTTTTTTTAGTTTTTAACAACTATTTTACAAAACATCTTTGGAATTGTCTCTTGACAATTCAATGTTTCCTCATCTTCACCAGCTCTCTTTGTTTCTGCATCTACTAGTTCATTGCCGTAGATTCTGGTATGCGCTTAAACCTATATCAAACTGATTTTGTGTTGTTGAATACTTCGAAGTTTTCTTAAAATCTTTTTAATTTTTTTCCACACAACCGATTATGATATTTGTGATTTTTTATCATTAGTATACTTACTTTACTCTCATTGGTAGGTATCAATATTCAACAATACTAAGCCTCAAGGCCGATTATGTTGTTTTAAAATTTCCTATTGATACTGGCAGCTTAATATAACTTTTCTAATAACCAAATATACTGACTTGCTAATCTCAATAGATCATTATTAATTTAAATGTATTTCAAATTAAAAATGTTCACGTTAGTGAGGAAAATGTATTACGTTTTATCACAAGGAATTTATTTTACGACGCGTTTTGATCATCAGGGTGATGATGAACACTAAGTGTTCGAAACGCGTCATAAAATAAATTACTTGTGGTGAAGACGTAATACATTTTCCTCACTACCATGAGTAAACACCCCACAATAACTGCTTGCATAGCTTGTGAGTTAAAAGAGGTCAGTCCCTGATGATGAACACTAAGTGTTCGAAACGCGTCGTAAAATAAACACTTTTTGATAGAAACACTAGTTATTCTTGTGTCTATTTGCGTGTTACATTAGTTTTAACGTTTTTTTTTACATTTTCCAACATTAGTTATGAAATAAATAAATGTTTTTAAATTCACCGAAGGGGTTCTTGAGGATTTTGGTCATAAACATACAACTCCTGATTATAAGCCGACATTTCACCAAAAATTGTTTGGTATTTTCAATGCTTTTTTTAGAGGAAACACTATTTAACCGTCCTTTATGGTTATGTCACCTTCCTTTATATTCATATCTGTTATGATGCAGCTAGATAAAAGCATGGACGGTTAAATAGTGTTTCTACTAAAACAAGCCTTGAAAATGCTAAACAATTTTTGGTGAAACGTCGGCTTATAATCATATTATATGATACATGTAATATTCATGATTTAAAAACAGACATTTCTTTTTTTTGACAAAAAAGGAGTTGTATGTTTATGACCAAAATCCTCAAGAACTACTTCGGTGAATTTGAAATATCAGTGGTCGAGAAGCTATATCAATATTAAATGTTTTTATAAATTTATACCGTTTCATGAAATAGTGCTCTTTTTTTCTCTCGAATAAAAATTTTGTAACTAAATGGTGAGTAGTTTAAAGAGACCTCCTGTTGAATGATATGCAAAGGAAGGCAGCTGATTAGAGGGGCTGGCCAGGTCTGGCGTGAGTCTGCACAGGTACTGATCACTCTTATCTTCATACAAATCAACCCTCTTCTTATTTTTATTCACCCTTTACTTCTTATCTAAAAGCCATTTTAATTAATCCCAAACACTTTTTCAACTTAAAAACCATTTGAAAGTAATCTTATTTTTGTTTCAGCCTCTTTTAGTTACATCATTCTATTCCTTGTTAGCATTGCTAATTGTTCAAGTTAATTTCATTATTACGGACGGAAAGTAACTAAATTGATTATAAATGTACAAAATGTGATATACAGTAATATTGACAGGTTTTTTCTCATTTATAACAAAATATTTTTAATATATCACATAAAGCTTGTAGGTAATTAGATTTGAGTCTTTAACATACATTCAGAGTGTCTTTAAACACTCTGAACTTAAATAACACATTTTAAATCTTATCATGCATTTAACAATGAATCTTAATTAAATAAGATTAATTAATAATAAGATTTAATATTAAATTTTATCATACAATGAAATAAAATTATATGATATTTTCTAGCCATTATTCTATATCTGGTGGTTGATTTCAATTATCAGAATGGGTGCCAGCTAAAAAAACACTCAGACACGCCACATTGAAAGTGTTGGAAACAACCCTCTTCCCACCCTACAAAACATCCCTCACGCTATTTTTTTTTTTTTTTTTTGTAAATCACCGCGCTTTTCACTAGTCATTGCTCTGACTAGACCAATTTTATTTAAACTTACAAATAGCAATAATCTTAAACTTACGTTCCTATGGGAAAAAATTAATTTAAGATAACTTTGAGGAAATGTAAATAAAAAACTATAGTAATTAAATTTCTGCTGAATGTCCATTGCTATTGTATTAATAGATAAATTATATCCAATTTAAATTAGGTGGGTTTTATTTTCTTCAAAGTTTTCTTCGACAAGTTTTGGTGGAAGTGAACGTAGAAAATAGCACCGTGGTAATCGGTAAAACATTGTGTTCTTGCATTTTTTTTTCAATAATTTTCACGGACCGTACTGATTGTGTGTATATTATTAACACAGTGGAATCATTAATTACTTATTGAATAGTTTTATGTTGATAAACTTCGACATAGATGTCTTGGCCTAAATCTGTAAAAGATAAAAGAGATGAAAAATCTAAAAAATTGAAAGGAAAACTTTCATCATAGCTTCAAAACAGATTACTATATGGTCTTAATCTGCAATGATCTGTTAAATAAGTAAGTCTTAGCTCATTTAGTGTTTAGAAAATACTTTTGTTATGGGTGAGCACTTTATTATTTTTATAAGATTAACAGAGAAACTAAATAAAACATCCTTATTCTAACCTGATGCAATCAGTTATTATGTAGTATTTACTCATTAAAGGGTAAAAAGCTAATGAAATAATGAAGCAAAGGTGCTGGTTAATCTTTAGGTAAAAATAACAAAGAAAGTACCTGCTTTCCAATATGAAACAGATGTACACTACATGCCTTTACCCACTTCCATCCTATTCCCAGTCAGTTGTACCACAGACACTCACCCATAGGTTCGTACTTTCTTCCTTATTTTATTTTTATTTTGTACTATATTTACTTTGTACTATAGATAACTCTCTGATGACATTGTATTTTTTAGTTAATGCCTGAAGAAGAACACTACGTGTTCGAAAAGCGTTGTTTATACGATTAAATTTTTATATGTTGAGACTCCTTCATTAGCTTTTTACCCTAGAAAAACATTATTTTATAAATCCATTCACACGCCCGTATATTCAAAGATTGCCTTTATTTTTAAGCTGGATTATATTCTGAGATTTTAAAACTTATGTTTTAGAAAATCCCACTCGCTATTAATGCAGCTTATTTTGCAATATGGAAATGATAAAACACTGATAACAGTATTTTAATCAAAACTACGAAAAACACTCAATTGAAGTTCTTTCTTCAATTATATTATTATTAATTATAAATAATTTTTTATTATTATTATTATTATTATTATCTTATAATTTTTTAATGATATTTGACAATAATACTATTATCATTATATACTATTATTTGTTTTATCTTAGATTTCAACTTGTGTATCCCATATTCTTAATTATCTAATTATATATGAGATGTCTTTTAATGAAGAACGTTTTTATTGAAAAATAATCTATTGATCAGGCAAAAATGCTCCTGATAATTCAGAAGTGACGCAAATACTCGTTCTGTATAGTAATACTAATACTAAATATTACTAAAATACTGTACGTAAAAATGTTTAATAATAACAGTGCGCTTCGAAAACGTACTACTGCTATATCAATCATTGTGTCAGCGGTCAACTAGACCAAATATTTTCCCCTATTTTACAAACGTCATTTTTCCAAAAAATATATATTAATAGGAATGTTTTTATTGTTCATTACATATGAATTGATTTTAACAAGTAAATAATAAAGTAGTAACTACTGTTGCAATTAATATAACACTAGTTTTTTTTGACAAAATTAAAAGTGGTTAAAGATGTTGCAGAGTTAAAATTTATGTTTATTTAAATATGATAATTCCATTTTCTCTATTTTTACAAATAATTGAATTAATTGAGTTTAAAAATTGTTAAAATAAAAAATAAAAGATTTAATAATTTTTATTTTTAAAAATAAAAATAATTGATTCGACACCTATCGTCTTTTATTTATCTCGCTATCTGATGGTGAGGCGGTCGAAATATTGTAATTTTTTTTATCCCTTGTATGTATGTTCTTTCTTTGAATGTAGTATGTAATAATAATGAATAATCAATATAACAATTGATGGTATATTGATTGTGGAAAACTAAAAAAATAGTAAAAATAATTATAAGTAATAAAAGAAAGTATATTGAAAGCATGAAAACAAAATTATATAAGTTTTAATAAATTTATTACTAATTACCTCTGATTTTCTTTAGAATTATTTCTGTAATAAATATAATTTTATCCACTTAAAACTTATTTTATAATATATCTAAATTATTAAGTTTTCTTTTTCATTATATCATAAAAGTACCCAGTATTGATTATAAAAGGAATATAGGTAACGGCCATGAACTTTTTAAACTCTCAAGTTGTCTTATTTGAGTTTAACGAGGCCTGTATTATGATCTCGTTACCAGAGCAAATAAAAGAGCTGTAAATCGAGTCTGTTTGCTTGTTAGCAAATTGCCCATTAATAAGTTAATATAAAATACATGGCAGACTCCTTTATGAACTCAACTGTCACTAGAACTCCCACTTGTATAACGCCTCTTTATGCTTATATTTAATTATATACAAAACAGACTAATTAAGGAAATATCTCAATTTATTTTTAATTAATTTTGACTTACACATGTCCATGATTTTTTCATAATGTTCGAACCTTATAAATAGTATACAATTAGTTATTTATGGTATATTGTCTATTTCAACTTTATTTAATGGTGAGTCTAATTCAGAGGAATATAAACGGCATTTGTTAATTCATTTGTTCTGAGTCATTCTTCATCAATAAACTCACTCTCAGCCAAACAACAATGAACATTCATAAAGATATGAATGTTGATTCCGTCTTTCGACGCACTCTTCGACGTTCTCTCTTCTAGTCTACTCATGATGACGAACACAACAGTTCAAAATATTGAAAATTCAATAAGTGTACTTTTCATTATTTTTTCTGTGTCGCTCTTTGTGTAATTTAAAGTTATATATATAACCGAAACTTTGGCAATGAGAGTTTACTTTGAACCTAAAGAACTGACCGAGTCCCAATAAACTATGGTTTTGCTTCTCATCCACGGTCGATACTTTTATCAATACATATATATATATATGAATTAACTACCACAATAAACAATATATATTAATTAAAATGCTCCAAGGCCTTTCGTTACAACATCATCAGAGAGCCAATGAAACAACCAAAAAATATAATAACAAGTTAACCTGGTTGATTGATTGTAGTATTTAATTCATATATTATATCAAGAGTTATTGTTGATTATTAATTTTTATATATATAATAAGGTATTGTTTTCTTGACAACAATTTACTAATAAAAACTTTTTTTTTCTTCTTGTACTTTGGTCAGGGTTAATATACGGAAAATATATTAAATACGGAATATATTTTACGGAAAATATGTTTTAAAAAAGAAGTTTTTATTAGGTGAAAAGATGATTCCGTATACTAACCCTGACCAAACTCCAAGAAGAAAAAAAATTATATATATATATATATATATATATATATATATATATACCATAATAAACGAAAAACAGTCCGGCAGGACAGATTACACTTAAAATAAACTGTGGCACATAAAAAGAAACATAACAAAGTCTCAATTTTCAATATATATATTCGGAGGTTGACTCTCCGAATTCACCGTCAATTCACTTCTTCTCCTGAGGATAACCGCCATAATGGTAAAAACATTGAAAAGTGAATGTTTGTTGTGTTTCCTTCTATGCATCACAGTTTATTTAATGTATATACATATATATTATTATTATTATAGACTAAAAAAGTGAAGAAAACTTATAAGAAATGATGTTTTGAAAGTGAAAAAAAAAACAATCAACTATATTATATTTAAATTAGTAAAAATACTGTCCGTCATACCTCGTAAAGTCTCAGAAAATCTCGACCGGTTTCGGGTCCGTCTGGATCCCATCTTCAAGAGCACCTAACTGACTGTGAATGTTATTTTCCTATAACCTACCTATATATATTATCTACATTGTGTAATCAGTGTTGTCTGTGTAGTTAATTTTTTTTTGCATATTTCTTCAATTGCTGTTTTTTCCTTTTATTTCTTATTTCATTATCTATTTCCAGTTCTTTGTGTCGTCTTTTAAATGTTATTAGTGGTTTTGTTAAAATGTCGGTTTGGTGGTTTGTTTGTTCATAGATTATATTGTGGGTCATTTTATGTTTGTATATTTCTATTTGTTCCTGTATGTTCATTCGTTGTCGTTTTTGTCCCGTCTGTAGTAAGTCCATTGTGTTTTCCATACTGTCTGGGTTATGTCCAAATTTGTTTAAGTGGTGTGTATAGTTTGATTTGTTTGTGTTATTGGTGTAGTCTTTAATGTGTTCTTTGAATCTGTCTTTTAGTGTCCTTCCCGTTTGCCCGATGTAATTTTTACCACAATTTTTGTATTTAATTTTGTATATTCCACTTTTTTTCAAATTTATTATCTATGTTTTCTACTGTGTTGATTGTGATTTGGTTTATAGTATTATTCATTTTATAACCTATTTTTAATGAATATTTTCTTAGAAGTGTCGCAATGTTTTCGCTAGGTTTACCTATAGTAAGTTAAAGACTTATTATAATAATTCTTAATTATAATTCTTATTATAATTATTATTATTATAATTCTTAAGTTAAAGAATTAATATTATATTTGAAGTATAATGGTTGAAGTTTAAATCTAATTATTTTAGGGATAAAAATTATAACTTAGCTGTTAGCATTAAAATAATGCCACATTGAAACAGTACACTCAACACGAAACTACATAAAAATAAGTATTACTAAACAATGTTAAATTAAACGGACAGGTAAGGCAAACACAACTTAATTAATTTAAAAATTCTAAATAAATAATTAATTACTTAACCATATCACTGCTCATTAGCAATTGAAATCGAGACTATATACATTCGTCAAATACAAGCAGCTAATTCGATCACATAGTGCATAAATTACCAAACTTATCACTTTCAAAATATATGCTCAAGTATTTACGTCATTTTGTATGAAGAAAAAATTAAATGCAAAGGATTTATTTGCATATTAACGAAGCGTTAATTAATGAACAGTTCATTAAAACGTAATCATAATTTCTGTATACATTAAATCTTAAGATTTATGATTTGTTTTAATTATTTAAAAGAAGAGAGATGTTAAAGGTT
The DNA here is from genome assembly GCA_026182355.1 of Hermatobates lingyangjiaoensis. Taxonomy (NCBI): domain Eukaryota; kingdom Metazoa; phylum Arthropoda; class Insecta; order Hemiptera; family Hermatobatidae; genus Hermatobates; species Hermatobates lingyangjiaoensis. The sequence continues at coordinate 3,710,836 of JAPFBL010000253.1, forward strand.
CAAATATTCTTAACTACTGCAACAATCTTCCTAAATGTACATGTAAAACAGAAAAAGATTTCATACTTCTATTCCTTGTTATGCACATTATAGCGTATGAAATGGTAATATTTGAAATGTTTGGCACAAAAAGAATTCTTGATTACTACTCTTACTATATTATATATCAAAAACTCTTTTTTTTTGCTCAAACCTTGTATAAAATAATCACCAGTGCATGTTTACTGGAGTAAAACATGAATAGTAAGAAACAAATGAAATAGTTTTACAGATAAACAGCAACAACGAAATTCACTTGAGTGATAATTGTTTAAACATTTAAGGCAACAATAAGTTTTATCCAATAAGGTAAAGTCTCGATTTCACATGCAAGCATAAGGTAACAAGTTTATCAAATTTCCATTCTTCTAACGTTTGTGACAACATATTAAAAAAAGACTTCAAAAAGTTACTTTTGCCTCAAATGATAAAAAGTTAGTAAGAAAATTGAGTTGGAATATGTAAATTCAAAAATAAATGCAATTTAATCTCATGTATACAATAAAATGTACAAGAGTAAAGAAGCTGTTTTTTTTTTTTAAATAACCAGTTGTGCCAGTATACGTACTGTATAAAGACAAATATTGCTGATTTGAGAAGAGTTGCATTGCATTGGCAGCATCAATTAATTAATGAAATTTGTATCAATGATTGTTATTTTCCTGGAATTTAGGAATGAGATGAGCGAAGAAAAAAAGTTGGTAATATTATATAATTAAAAGAACTTATCCCACAATTAATGAGTCAGGCTAGCTCAGTCGTTACGTTCTCGCCTCTGAACTCATATAATGCAAAACTGCAAGACCATACGACCACGAATACGACTCCTTTCCCTGACAGACTAACGTCCCCAGTATGACAATGCTTACTGACTAAAACAAAAAAAAGCAGGATGATAATTTAGCAGTAGTGGGCCTATGGTCCGGAACTGCTAATTACGACGTGCACTGTCGTGCATGGAACTCTTCGTTGGTCGATGGTCGTTGGTTGGCCTCTGAACTGATAGGACCGGGGTTCGATCCCCACCTGGCCCTCGATTTATTCACGCGGGAGGTGAATAAAATCTGAGCACGTCATCCCACGGAGAAGGACGTTAAACTGTCGGTCCCGAGCCTGTGTGATGTTATTAAGTATATATTAGTTTTTGGTTACTATCCTTACTCTAAGTTTCGTTAAAGTCTCATTCAATAAAGTATTCATTATACAAATGTTATAAATTGTTTAGTTGTTCTTCAATTTAAGAATTGCAACATCTGCCCTTCTTCACTCATTTCATTTCAGTATATTTACATTTCTAATATTTTAAATGTTGTAACATTGATTTTTTGGTGTGTGTAAATTGTTAATTCTTATAAGATTTTTCATATTCTCTTTGTTTTGTAGGACCGAGAAAAGTTTGGACACGTTAATTTTGTCATATCGATTTGAATCTGGAAGGGAGACATACTTATGATGTATAATTTATATCCTATTACACTTCAATCCCGATGTATTAAAATATTATATATCCGTTAAAAAGTAAACTGTAAGTAAACAATAAATAAATACACATATCTGCAATCTACAATTATTGGTTTAACCATCATCAGGAGAGTAACATGCAATGTGTTACTTGTTGCGTAATCCAATACTTGCTTCGCGTGTCGCTTTGGTATCCCTATTAACCGTTAAACCAAGAATTAAAAACTGTATATATCTGTATCTATTTTTTGTTCACCTATAGTTCACTCTTTAACAGTTTTATCATTTTTGAGACGTTTTTATGATTATATATATATATAAAGATTTCACATAAACACGTGCAACAACAATCATTGATTAAACCACAATAAGAATGGGAAAACAAGACTAAGATCTTTCAACCGCAACAAGCGGTCTTCGTCAAATGGGTTTTTGACTCTGACGAAGACCGCTTGTTACGGTTGAAAGATCTTAGTCTTGTTTTCCCATTCTTATTGTGATTTAATCATTGATATATATATATATATAGACTACGAGATTTGGAAAAGAAATCTAGAAAATTTAATCTCACACATATATATATATATATATATATATATATATAATAAAATAAAAAACGAAGGAAACACACAGAAAGACACAGACATAACTCACATCGATATTTCGACAATCGTCGTCATCAGGAGGTGCGAAGAGCGAAGAGCGAAGAGTCCCGCAGCAGTTCCGAGTTCAGTACCGCCCTGTCTTCCTGCGGGACTCTTCGCTCTTCGCTCTTCGCACCTCCTGATGACGACGATTGTCGAAATATCGATGTGAGTTATGTCTGTGTCTTTCTGTGTGTTTCCTTCGTTTTTTATTTTATTGTAAAAAAGTCCGCTGGACCGTTTCTTTTAATTGTGTATATATATATATATATATATATATATATATATATATATATATATATATATGTTTTATTAAAACCTATGCCTATTTCAATTTTGACGCAATTTTCGAATTAATTTTTCAAATTTCCTTACCTCTGGATTCCATAAGTTTGGGACAAGATAATGAAGGCCTGCTCCCAAAATATACGAATATATATATATATATATATATATATTATTATATATATTTTCTAATTGTACATTAATGTGTGGTTTCATTTTGTGTGTAATATAGCTCCAGTAATTTCAGGTCTACGCGAATCGATTTTTTTTTATTTTGTTTTCTGGTAATTATAACAAAGCAGTATTCCATTAATGTACAATTAGAAAATAGTGATAAAATATTAAAGCTGATATATATATATATATATATATATATATATATATATATATATACAATGATCAAACCACAATAAGAAAATGGGAAAACAAGACTAAGATCTTTCAACCGTTACAAGTGGTCTTCGTCAAAGTCAAAAACCCAACAGTTTTTGAAAAACAAAAAACCCAACAGTTGATTTTATGACTCTGACGAAGACTGCTTGTTACGATTGAAAGATCTTAGTCTTGTTTTCCCATTTTCTTATTGTTGTTTGATCATTGATTGTTATTTCACGTGTTTATGTGAAATCTTTATATATATATATATATATATATAGTTTATAATTTTCCTTGATAATGGTCTATGTAGACCGAAACGTCGGATCCTTTGTAAATAACAAAAATAAATCATTTGGTGAACTGGTTTACATGTCACAAATAAAATTGAAGATTCTTATAAGACAATTAGAGAAGGTATGTAGGAGACATACAAGGTTAGAAATAAGCAAGGGATTTAACGAAATGTGTTTAAAAGAAAGGCTCCTCACAAAGTATACTACTATATATATTCGTAAACGCTGGGAGCAGTCCCTCTTGGATACATACATTTAAAAAATGAATGTCCGATTTTACATTATTTAGTTTGGTATAAAATTAGAAACATTTTATATATATATATTATTTAGTTTGGTGGAAAATGTTTCTAATTTTCTAGCAAACTAAATAATGTAAAATTGGACATTAATTTTTTAAATGTATGTACTATATATATATATATATATATACACAATTAAAAGAAACGGTCCAGCGGACTTTTTTAAAATAAAATAAATTCAAAACGAAGGAAACACACAGAAAGACACAGACATAACTCACATCGATATTTCCTTCGTGTTTCCTTCGTTTTGAATTTATTTTATTATATATATATATGCAAAAATACCAAAATAAACAAACGAGACTATAATCATAGATCACAATCAAGGTAATAAAACAAATTAGAAAAATTCTCAAGCACTTTCGTTTATTAGGCAGTTTTCACTTCAGCAAACTGAAGACCTTTCCTTTGCAAACGGTATAAATAGTCAAATGGGTTTAAGAAAATTTTTCATTTATGTTATTTAGTTTAGAAGAGAGTTTCCTTGATCTATATACATTTGAAATGTATGGACGCCAAATAGAATGACGCTGAAACATAAATGAAACTGTTGTTGTTGAAATCAGTTGTTACTGACATTCACACCCAGGACCCTTTGACTTTACAGTCCCAAATGTGGATGATGAAACTGGTTAGCCTGTTACAGGACCGATTCAGGAGGTAGTCATGTTTACTAGCCTCTGTATTACTAAAAATTTATTTGTATCAATATATTATTTAAAACTTTAAATAGTTTATTATTTGAAAGAAGGAAAAATAAAAATAAAATACTTTAAAGATGCTTATTTTATTTGTGCCAAATAATAAAGAGTAAATGCGATGAATTGAGGAGAAAAACTTGAAGTGGTAAGCACTTACCCTATATTGGCTAGAATTATGATTGATTCTTCACTTTTACCAACTAGAGTTGAAATTATTGTTGCTTACAGGTTAGAAAATAGTGTTTGAACTGAGAAGAAAGTTTAGCCATTACAATCGAGAGCCCTGTTTCCTTCTGGCTTTAATAAATATTTGGCCTGAGGACGAAGGGAAAACGTCTGTTTGTCCTCACCGGACAAACTTGGCTGCTTGCTGCAAAACTCTCCCCCTCTGCACTATTATTATAGCTCCATTATTCATTTCTCATTTTAACAACGAGAAAAATAACAAAACAAGTATAAGTTTTCAACTTTTTAAAATTAATATCTTTTATTGATTTTGCTTTAAACAATTTTTTTTTTAAATTGATTCTAGATATTGATTACTGTTCGTAAAACTATTGTATGAAGCAAATAAAGATCATGGTTCTATTTTTTCTTAAAAAAAAAAATACAATCCTTTAAAAGAAAACAACGCTTTTGTGGATTTGTATTGTTCTGAGAAGTCTATTGTGGTTTGAGCATTATGTAAATCAAAGAGGAAATATTTTCTATGCTTTAAGATAACATTGATCCTCCAGCCAAAAAAAAAAAAAAAACTAAAAACATTTTATATTTTATCGACGCAAATCCTCGAAGTAAGAATAATGTAATAGGCATTGATATGTAATTATTATGACTGGTGTTAAATATTTAAAAACGCAACTTTTCTGACTTCCGAGACTATTTCATATTCCTACATTTCAAAATATAAAACAAAATATTAAAACTATATAATTTTTTGTTCACATAATAATATAAAAACCTTACTATAATGTATAATTACAGTTATAATTATAATTATATCCATACTATAATTTACTCTTATAATGTATAAGCGTAAATTACTTAGGTTCGCAGACAGCACTATTTCAAATATTTCATGATATTTTTCAATTATTTCATTCAAATAGATAAAGAATTATTCCTCTTACTTCCTTCAAGTAAACAAACTCATAATTTTGAAGTTTATATGTAAATAACCGCTACTTCAGCTTACAAGCTTCTCACTTCAGCTTGATCAAGAATACAATAGAAACGTACGGTTATTAGTACTTGCTGTATAATATACCAGTTAACTCATTATATTAACAACATTCTTGAAAGCATTAGTATCCTAACTTGCTTTAAAAAGATTAAAAACCACTAAAGCTCGATTAAATAAGAGGAAAAGTAATTTAGAAGAGTTTAATAGTTTTTTTTCTCTTGTGTTTCATTAAATAAGTTTCTTTTAACCTGTGTCTTTATATTGTCGATTAAAAGTTCAAAGTACTTTATTTTAGGAGTAATTTTCTGGTTGTTTTTGATTTCATTGTCCATAAATTTCTTACTATATATCCTGAACACCCTCTATAACATAACTTTGAAGAGAGACCACTTGATTGAAGTGAGGTGGTTGAGTAGAATTGAATATAAAAATCTACATCCAGTTGCTTCCTATAAACATCGAACTGTCCATATTATTATTGAAAAGTACATCTAATAAGAACTACGGTTCATTGAGCTATCAGGCTCAATTGTAAATTATCTACTGAGAACTAGGATATTTAAGTTAATCAGAAATGACTTCAGATTTTCTTTCTTTAATGAAATACAATGTTTATAATCAGCATATCTAAGCTATTCAACGTCTGAAGATATATAGCAGATACAACTGAAAAAAATCATGTTTTTACGATAACTGTAATGGTATTTTTTTGCAATAAAATTTTACAAAGAATTTTTACTTATATTGATTCTAAAACTTTGCGGGCTAGATACATAGCATATATTTTGAAAGTCAACATGAAATTACACCTAACAATAGCATCTTAAATGATGATTAGAAGAAGGATTCATTTCAAAATTTTATTAACAATTGGTACATTTTTTCAGAAAATTAAATTGGCAATCTTTAAAAAAGTTTTATAAACTTACGATTACAGTAAAAGGATAATACAGTTATAAAAACTAAACATTTCTTTCAAATAATGGATCAAGTGTTGTTCTTGCCAGATTTGTATACATTGGCTAAGAAATTTTATAGAAAAATCGAGTGAAATATAATTATTATATTATGGTTTAATTATACTTTTAATGAGGTAATTTGATATACAAAAAGAATAAAATTCTTAAATAGAAGAATTAAACGCCACCCAAATTTGATTAATTTTTTCCATTTCAAATTAAATCGATATTGATGTTTCGATCTTGAATAAAAATCATGTTCAAAGACCTACATAGGAGAGGAAAAGTAATACAATTAATTTTGTTTGTTTTTTTCTAATAATTGGTCTAATTTATGTATATAAATATATATTTAAGTAATTCAATGAAACGGTCCAGCGGACTTTTAAATAAAAACCAATTAAAAAGAAGATAGCACACAAATAGACACAGTAATAACTCACTTCTATATTTCGACCATCGTCGTCATCAGGAGGCAAAGAGTCCCGCAGATATATAACATATATCTGTAATATATATAACATATATCGGCAGTCGCCGATCTGCCTTCCTGCAGGACTCTTCACCTCCTAATGACGACGATCGTCGAAATATAGAAGTGAATTACTCCTGTGTCTATTTGTGTGCTATCTTCTTTTTAATTGGTTTTTAAATATATATTTATTCATATTTATATAAATATATACATATTTATAAATAGTGTATTCCATATTAAAATAAAGGATTACACATTGATTATGCAAAATTACTTTGATGCACTTTATTTGTTACTCTGATCTTCTGACTAAGATATTCAATTTTATATATATGATTATTTGTGTTTCTATTTTTAGTTTTATTCTAGAGAATGTTTGACTAAAACTGAAAAAAATAGAAACACAAAGAAAAATAATATAGTAAAATGTATGCGGGTAAAATATAAATATAATATATATATATAGAAACGAAAGCACACTGAACAACATAAAACAATGCTATGTTAATAATTCAAACAACAGATGATCTTAGAGTGAAGATTACATTAGAATTGAACCGGGAGAGTGTATCCAGTCTGATATATTCAAGTCGAGTAGACAGAAACGGACGTACTCTGTTTCTCTATGTCGGACAAAATACACCCCTTTAGCTTAATCTTCTCTTCTGATATAACCTGTTCTCATGACAAACAGTACTTGAAAATAATTATTTCTCATCTCATTTCCATTTTCTTTGTAATTACTAATTATACAATCAACCATTCGACCATATCCAATATTTGCAGAAATATATTTGTTAAGAATTTCGTGTAAAATTATTTTTATTATTTTATACTATATGAGAATATTCAAAATAGTAATAGGATCCGTCTAAATTTCTTTTTAATGTTTTAAAAATGACATGCATTCACTCAAACATAGATAAAATAGATACAAATCATAGATAAAATAGATTTTGAGATACTTTTGTTGTAGTATAAGAATTAATATAATAACATTTACAAGATATTATAATTAATATAGATAATAATTATAATTAATATAGATAATGGAATATTAATATCGATAGTATGATAAAATTATTATAATTAGAATATCGTTTCATGTTTCAAATATTATATTTGTCAGTAAATGTTTAATAGTAATCTAATTTATTATATACTCGTAGAGTATGCTGAATAAATGGTTAATTAATACGCACACACACCCACACACACACACACACACACGCACACATAGTGCAGTAATACAAAAACCTCAACATACGATTTTCTTGATATACAAATAAAAAAATTCACACAATTTACACCTTGAAATACGAAGATATTTCTGAAATACCAATAGCTAATACAATGTTGCTAGCAATACCCAGCTACCCTGGTCCCACGCGAACATTCACCGTGATAGTGATAAATCTTAGCGTAAGTAATGAATAAATAAATAAAATATATATAATATTTAAAAAAAGAACACACAATAAGAGTTGAGTTTTCCTACCTCTCTCACTCCCTCCTCCTCCGCAGCAATAACCCAGCTACCCTGGCTCACGCGAACATTCACCGTGATAGTGATAAGTCTTATCGTAAGTAATGAATAAATAAATAAAATATATATAATATTTAAAAAAAGAACACACAAAAAGAGTTGAGTTTTCCTACCTCTCTCCCTCCCTCCTTCTCCGCAGTACATATACAAACATATGCCATAGCATAAGTAAGTATGGATGCGTGTTTAAGTTGTTATATCGAACTGACTAGGACACATATATCACACATACAGCAAACATTATATTTATCTTTATTAAATCTATATTTAGTTTGTTTTTGAGCATTTAAATTAATTTTGGGGGTAAATTTGTATTATTGGAACGAATGATTTCTATTTTCACTAATAACTATTGAAAAATTGATATCATATACGCTTTTTGATATATGAGTACGAATACTACATACATAATGAATAATGAATAATGAATAATACATATACGAATACGAATACATACATATACGAATAGTTGGGTCCATGTGGAAAACTCAGTCACCCGGACTCTCATGGCTACTCAGCCGATTGGTTATCACCACTCACAGGGGCATCGAATTCGCTTACATCGATTACTAATTTGTAGGAGCTATCAAAGTTTCTGCAGCTAGGTATAACATTCATTTCACTTATTTGTGCATTTCTAACAGGATTCAAATCTTTAATATAGAGTGCTTCAATTATTTTTAATGTATTACTATCCTGTTCGTCTGCAAAATAGTTGTTCCTTCTTCTAACATCTTCCGTGTTAAAGCCATACAATGGGCTTCTCTTATATATATTTGTGTACTTAGGGAGCAGGCCTTCTTTTAAACATATTTCATTAAATTGTTTGCCTATCTTTATCTTCTCAAAAAGTATCTAGGAAATATGAGAAGATAAAGATAGGCAAACAATTTAAAGAAATATATATATGAATACAAAATTAGTCACAAAAGAAGAGTAACATACAGAGTAAAGAAAAACACTTACAAACTCAAATTTTTGGGCAATCCGTCTTCCGGAGAAAAGAGAAAGGTAGACCAAACACGTCGCAATGCAAGTACCCCGGCAAACCACCTGCCGGATGCTGCCCCTCATACCCGGTCTTAACGTAATAGAATTAAGAGAAGATATAAACAGAAATTCAGATAAGCAGTAGAGGTTGGCTAAATATAAAAGAATCAAAGAGAAATGGAGAAAAATTTAAAAGAAAGAAGAAAAAAATGTATATATACAGAAAAAAGAGATAAGTGTAAAATAAAGTATCGAAAAATTAATAAAAAATATATAAATTAAATAAAAAAATTATCATAAACAGTAACAAATAAACTGAATATATCATAAATAAAAATAATAAAGAGAAGAAAAAATAAATATAATACACTAATATATAACTGTAATAGTAAAACTATTATAGTAATATAGTAGTAATAGTTAGTAATATTAGATTATACATATATATATATAATATATTTATATATTTATATATCAATGATTAAACCACAAAAAGAATGGGAAAACAAGACTAAGATCTTTCAACCGTAACAAGCGGTCTTCGTCAGAGTCAAAAACCCAACTGACTGGGTTAAAGATCAGTTGGGTTTTTGACTCTGACGAAGACCGCTTGTTACGGTTGAAAGATCTTAGTCTTGTTTTCCCATTCTTATTGTGGTTTAATCATTGATTGTTGTTTCACGTGTTTATGTGAAATCCTTTTATTTATATATATATATATATATATATATATATATATATTTTCAACCAAAAAAATATATAATATAATATCATTATATTATAAATTATAATATCATTATAAAAATATAATATCAAAAATATAAAAATATATAATATCATATTCATCCTCTATCGTACATTGCATGATGTAAAATATGGTTGTTTTTTAACAATACATTCTAAAAAGGATCATAAAAGTAAAAACACCAGTCAAAAATCTTCCCTACATGTTAAAGCATTTGTATAAAACTATATTTTAAACTAAAATGATTTTTATTTAATTGTTTTTGTAACTACAGAGGAAAAAAAATCAATTTTGTGGATAAAAGTAAAACGCGATAAAATTGAAAAAAAAGGAAATGTTTGCATTTAAGGTTGGAGGGTTGGATGTTGGGGGGGGGGGGGGGGGTGGAAAGGGAGAAGTAGTTTAATGGACTGAAAGGGTTTTGAGTTGGATGCATGGTGAATTAACTAAATTAAATAATTCTGGTTTGATTGTGTCTAACGAACAATCAGGCGGCCCGTAATGGCCTGTGGGGGAGATATTGGAATCCAGGCGCGGTGTTAAGTGTAAATGAACCTCTTCATTTCCAACAGGGCACTGCATTCGTCCAACACAGGGCTTATTAAAATGGAGTGCCTTTTAAAATAACTATTTCTTTTTCACTAAATTGTTAAACAAATTTTATTTTACTCTGCATGTTGCGTTCAGTGTTATTTAAAAGGTAACTAAATTATGTATATATAGATTTAAACAGAGTTTTATTGAAACATATCTAGAGTATTATATTTCACTAGACTACTCGCGACCCGTTAGGTCATCCAACACCTTCCTTTTTAATGCAATCATGTTCATATATATGCACATAAACTCTAAATGAATACATTTCTAATAAAGATGATAATGAACATATTTTTAAATCAGTTCTTTTCTATTTCCAACTTTTAGAACTCATTGGTAGCTCATTGTACAAAAGTCCCTTTGGCGCAGACGGTAGCGCGCTGGATCTCCAATGCCAAGGGCGTGGGTTCGATTCCCATAAATTTGTTTTTAATATTTTATTCAGTTTAGAGCATGTGCAAATATTTAAACAAAACATCAGAGTTTTATAAGTATATAGATATAAGTTAATTTATATATTTTTTTTTTATTGAACTCTGACTAATACCCATAATAGAGTCAATTTATTCGTATATTAGCACAATTAGAATTTTCCAAAAAAAAAACTTTGTCTTCTTTTTGTTTAGCCCTACTGCGAGCAACATGTAATTGGTCATGTTCAAATACTGCTTTACATAAATGAACTAAAACTTTTTTTAGAATCTCTCCTTGAGATTTATGAATAGTCATGGCAAATGCTAACTGAATTGGAAATTGAATCCTTGAGAAAAGAATGTTGTCCTCTTCAGATAGAACAAGTTTCAGTCATTGAATTAAAATTATTTTCATTGAAAAATGTGATGGGATAATTTTTAAAACAATTACTTTATCGTAAAGCTCCTCAGTCATTAGTCTTGTTCCATTACATTAGCGTGGTGGATCAATGTTTCTCATACATGCACATAACTTTTCCAGTTCTAGCTAATGTTCGAGCAATCCTGACAACTCTCGTGAGTCAAGAAATTCTTGAGGGTAATGTGTGTGTTCTGTTCCTACACAAACGCACACGAGTTATGTAACTGATATTGTTTAATTTCTCCTGGAAATTATTCAATGAACCTATGATGTTTAATTTCACTGTTCTGAGGTTAAATGGGTAAAGAAACAAAAGTCTCCACACAAATGAAGTTTTATTCAACAACAACAACAACGCGTTTCAAACATTTTGTTTTCATCATCAGGAAGACCCTACAATACAAATTATATCTAATCAGTTACAAAATTAGAGTGAAATAATAAAATTAAATTAAGGGAATTAAAGACATACCCAAAGATGTGGTGCTTAAGGGTTGGTTCAGTGAAAAAACTAGTAAGAAATAGGTCCGCCGTCTTTTTTATATATCATATATAAATACACAGGTGTCAAGTAATAATGCATGATATCAATTGGTAATTTGGCGTGCTAATTCTTTGGTATTTTTTTTTTTTTTAGTTCAGCAGTATTTATTTATTTAGTCAAATATATTCAGTTATAACAAATAAATAAGAATCATAAAAAAACATGAAGTAAAATGCGTTCCTTATCATAACATTATCAATACATTATGTAACACCAATAGTATTACAATTCATACGAATTGGTGCGTTATTAAACCTCATGTTATTAACATATAATTTATTCCGTTGAACAAAAATGCCTTTAGAAGAAAGCAGAAATTGAATTAGATGAAAACAGAATAAAAGGAAAGTTAGAATTGGAAAAAGTTGTTGAAAGGTTTCAGAAGGAACATCAATGGATTGAAATCACCTGTAAAGGGCAAAAAGAGTCCTTTATTATAAATATAATACTACTTCTGCTTTGGAAAACTGCAATTTGTATCACCTCAATTCATAAATAGAAAGTATAATTCATTAAAAAAAATATATTCTATATAAATACTACGTTCCATTTTGATAAGTAGCTACTTCAGAAAAACATGTATTATATCGCTTCAATTGTTATAGTGTTAGTATTTTTGCATTATAATTATTTTATTTTGATTCATTACTCGAAAATGAAATGGATTTTACATAAATTAACACTGATAATTTTTAATACGAATTACTGAACTTAATTTTATTGCGTTTGGTATCATTGAGGTTCCTTCTACCACTAATCGTCAATGAACCAAAAAAAATTTTATTTTCTAAATAAATGACCAATATTTCTTCATACCACGTACATTTTTCTTCTTCAATATTTCTCCTGGAGAAATAAGAATACAAATTACAATATTATATTTTTCTTCTATTTGAATAGCTATATAGTGGGTTTTTTGTTATTGATGATTTATAACAGAATTTTCCATGTTATTATTTCACCTTCAGAAAATTATTGTATTTTTAAAAGAAATTTATTCTTAGTTTGTTTTGACAGTTAGATGATCTGAGCATTTTTGAACTGATTTTTGGAATTTATTTGACAATGCCCGGATGTTTTTGTATGTGTGAATATATAATCCTAAAACTTTTAATCTCTCTATTTGTAGAGCAATCTGACAAGTTCTCTAACGAAATTCAACGGTTCAATATTCATCAGTGAGGATATAATGTGATGTTAATACAGTGCGCTAGCTACCTTCGATTTTCTACTATAGAATGTTATGTACCACCCATTATGGTATCAACCGTACATAGTAAACAGTTTATAGGGATACATTTATTCGAAACTACTCACACCTCGTGACAAAAAATGTTACAACTTATTCAAAACATAATCAAAGAACAACCACGAACAATTTCTAACTACTTAACTTTATAATAATAAAGCAGTTTTAAGTTTTAAAGGGAAGAAGATTGATAATAACGTATTCTCCTGTTAATCCTTCGTAAAATAGCGGTCAGATTGCATTAGATGAGATCACAGTCAGCAGATCAGATATCAAGGTATTTTATAATGTTCAAAATAGCGGCTGATATATAATCACAGTAAATGTTGAATTTTCTAAATAAATACATTTAAAATATATTTTTTTTCTTCTTAGCAAACTAGTGCTGATTTATGCATTGTTTACTATGAAATGATATCGTAAATGGCACTGTCTGACTGAGATCTCGCCTAATGTAATCTGACCGCTATTTTACGTAGGATTAACAAGATATTACGATGTTATCTTTCTTCTCCTCATATAAAACTTAAAACTGCTCTATTTATTAGTACAGTAGTTAGAAAATGGCAGTGGTTATTACTTGAATATTAATTGAATAAGTTATACAATTTTTATGTCATGAGTTGTGAATAATTTCAAATAAATGTATTCCTACAAACTGTATATTATTTTTGGTAAATACCATAATGGGTTGTAGAATCTACTTCGATTCTATTATAGTAGAAAATCGAAAGTAGGTGACACTATAGTAGCACCAATAATCTTATTATATTTGAGTAATATTAAGTCACGAGAGTCACACATTTCCATATTGTATTCCAAAACAGTTACTCATTTTTCCCACTTTTCTAATAACTCTAGAAATTTGAAAATCACCTGTTTGTGAAATGTGTACTTTACGTAAAACAATGGCATAAGTTCTACCTAGTGCAATCAGTTATTATGTGGTATTTACTCATTGTAGGGTAAAAAGCTAATGAATAGCTCTCCACATATAAAAATTTAATGGTATAAACAACGCGTTTCAAACACGCAGTGTTTCACCCTTTAGTTAATGCCTGAGGAAGAACACTACGTGTTCGAAACGCATTGTTTATACCATTAAATTTTTATATGTGGAGATCATTTCATTAGCTTTTTACCCTACAATGGCATAAGTTTAAAGGTTACATTTTAGTTTTTATTTAAAGCGTAAATAAATAGACCATAATTACAAAAATTTATTAATTCTACATTCATTTTTGGTTGTCAAATTAGTGAATTGTTGCACCCCAAAAAAAATAGAAGAATTATTCAATAGGGATGAAATCGGAAAAGCTTGCGCAGCGCTTTAGAACGCCTTTAGAAGCAAGATATATTGCGTGCCAGATACCCAGCTTACCAACTACCTACAAGAAAAATCCCATTACACTTTCCTAACTAAACGCTGCCAAAGAGAAATCCTATTTCCTTGCTTAATTTATTTGCACTGACACATTCAAAATTACCAAGATGATGCCAATTGCTACAGATTTAATATATTTTTTGCATGTTTGAGTAAGGATTTTTCTATTTTGAAATAAATTATCACTCTCGTTTTTTTTTTCATCTATCGAGAAGTTAGTATTTAATGTGCTTGTATCATGGATAGTATAATTTTAGCTTAGCAATTAAAATTTAATATAACTGAAGCTTAGCAAATATGAATATAACTGAATGACAAATAAATATAATAAGTATATGCTGCAATTAGCTATTATTATTATTTATTTGTTGAGAGTGATTGTAGAACTGCGTTCAAGAACTATTGTACTTTCCCCCCTTCTGTACTATAGCACCCCAGTTAGCTTCAACGCCTCCAAGAAGCTCGGTTCTTTTGCTGGGTCCAACGGTAAAAAGTGTCCCGAAGCACCTGCCTCTGTGTAGAACAGTGACTTGGCAATGAGCCAGCAGATGCAGCGGTGTTTCTTCCTCAACTGCAATTAGCTATGTTGATTTAGAAAATATTTAGTGTCAAACTTATTAATAATCTTATCATGTTTCCAATGAGCCTCTCGAGAGATGGCAGTATTGAATGTTGTCCTAGCAAGACATTGACTGGCCATATTGAAGGCACGTGGTTAGTAAATAATGTCAAATAAGTATTCTTATTGCATAAATTCACTTGTCTTATCAGAAGAACCGTCTGGAGTCTGTAAGGCAGTCGATCCCAATCTTTTTTTATTCTTGCACACCTAAAAAAAATTTACTCTGACCTCACACCCCGTGCATAGAAGACTTACCGACGACTTAAACCAAATAAAAGACCAAATTAGCACAATCGCACGTCCCGCCTCTGGTCTGGTAGGGCAGGTGTTCGATATCCACCCTCGCTTTATTCACAAAGAAGGTGAATAAATCTGAACACGTCATCCCTCGGAGAGGATGTCAGTCTCGAGTCTGTACGATGTCAGGTACTCCTTAAAAATCCCTATTCAAAGTTCACTCGAGTTAGATAAAATTTAGGACAACAAATGTAGGATCAATCTTCATTATGAGGAGAGATGTGCAGTTAAGGGAGGCAGGTCAAGCCGTGCTCTGCCTGACAATCTTGATTATGAGGAGAGACGTGCAGTTAAGGGAGGCAGGTGAAGCCGTGCTCTGACTGACAATCTTGATTATGAGGTGAGACGTGCAGTTAAGGGAGGCAGGTGAAGCCATGCTCTGACTGACAATCTTGATTATGAGGTGAGACGTGCAGTTAAGGGAGGCAGGTGAAGCCGTGCTCTGCCTGACAATCTTGATTATGAGGTGAGACGTGCAGTTAAGGGAGGCAGGTGAAGCCGTGCTCTGACTGACAATCTTGATTATGAGGTGAGACGTGCAGTTAAGGGAGGCAGGTGAAGCCGTGCTCTGCCTGACAATCTTGATTATGAGAAGAGACGTGCAGTTAAGGGAGGTAGGTGAAGCAGTGCTCTGCCTGACAATCTTGGAAAGGGATAAATGTCAAATGACTAAAATAGTTAAATGGTTATGTTTATCCAATTAACTGCACTCTTAAGATAGTTTTCAGTTCATTTCACAAGTTTTAGATTGCTTTGATTTAAAATCGCTGGATTTTCACATTTACTGTTTTCGAACCTAAAAGGAATATGTGGTGAGGCTGCCTCCTGTTGTGGCTCTCGTTAGATTGCGCAGTGACTGTTTACTGTGCTGGCATGCTCTACTGTGATGCCGTATTTTTGTCTCTCTGTATGTCGCTATTAAAATGTTTAAACGCTTCTCCTATATTGATAAATTTCCAATATACAATTTTTTTTTTAGCATTGATATATGCGTTAGTGCATTCTTGTATTGTGTGATCATAAAACTGCTGCGAAGAGTCACTAAGTGAGGCACGCGGTTCTACTGCCTCATATTAGGGGATTGCCTATGACTACAGGATTTAAACTTTGACCGTGATGAAGTCAGTGCCTCACCTGCCATGAACCTCACCGCATGTCACGGGTTATGTGGTATCACAAAGAGCCAATGGTCGGCCGATGTTTCTTCCCTTGTGGCATTGCCACTGGTACTTGACATTGTATAGACCATGAAATTTATTAAGAACAAAAAACAAGGAGAAAAGCTTTTCTTTCATAAAGTAAAATTTAAATAGCTCTTTTACAGAGATTTATATGTGTTTCACTATTCTGTTTAGGTTGGTATTAAAGAATGTTTTTAAATGGAATTGCAAACCTTAAATTGATGTGAGTCATTCAAATGTACGAGGAAATCAGTAAGTTTGGATTACTGACAATGTCAGTAATGTTCCCTTGTGTAATTCATTAGTCTTCACTGTAATCTCGTTCATTATTGTGGTCGCTGCTTTGAATAAGATGCATGAAACTTCAACCACAACGAAATATTCCTAGCGCTTCTCACCAATCTTTCTTTAATAACTTCTCCAATATTAATTAAAACCGATGTAATTCACCATTAATTATTACTTCAAAATCTGTATCATGTGGATTCATGCAGGTCAACATTTCCAACTATGAAATAAATATAAAAGAAATTATTGATTTCAATAATACTTAAAAAAATATTAAACTTTTATAGTAAGAGATGCGATGAGATTGAAATTTTCTCAGCTTGTATTGTGAAATACCGTATATATATATATATATATATATGAATTAAACACCACATAAACAATTCTATATTAATTAAAATGCTCTAAGGACTTTCGTTACAACATCATCAGAGAACTAAATGAAACAAACGAAAAATATAATAAGTTAACCTGGTTGATTGACCAGGTTATAAATCAACCAGGTTAACTTCTTATATATTTTTTGTTTGTTTCGTTTAGCTCTCTGATGATGATGTAACGAAAGGCCTTAGAGCATTTTAATTAATATATAATTGTTTATTGTGGTGTTTAATTCATATATTATATCCATAATTATTATTGATTATTAATTTATATATATATATATATAATGAAACCATAATATGACATGGGAAAACAACACTAAGATCTTTTAACCTTAACAAGCGGTTTTTGTCAGAGTCAAAAACCAATACCCAAGGAGTTGAATTTTTGACTCTTACGAAGACCGCTTGTTACGGTTGAAAGATCTTAGTCTCGTTTTCCTATTTCATATTGTGGTTTGATCATTTATATATACATATATATATATAACAGATTCAATAATATATCGACCGTTTAATAGAATAGGTGTGTTCTCTAATCGGGGTTCGGTCAATTTTCCAGGATAAAAAGTCAAACTCTCCTGGATTTTGATTTTGAAGATACAACTATAATAGAAAAAGAAAAAGATGAGCAAAGAAGGAAGACACTTGAGATGTTATATATTAAAAAGGATCTAAGTTCGATTAATCATAGAAGTGATATTACTAATTTAAGTAATATTTATTCTGGAGTGTTGTGCTGAGTTTTAGTGAAATTTGATTTATTTAGTTCCCTTGAGTGAACAGTGTTGAGGTTATTTGTAATGTTATCTTATTAGTCTAGTCGAAGGTTTTGTCCGGTTAACATTGTTGTTCCTTTAAATAATGTAAATTTCATTTTCTTAGTTAAAAAATTCTTACTTCTGTAAGTAATATTGTTTTATATATCTCTGAAATATTTCTGCTTGTAATATTCATAAGTTGTAACAATCCATTTTCATATTGTGTATATGTTTGATGTTGATATGTGATTTCTTATTATCCTTTGTTTGTAGGCCTATGAAAAAGGTTTTAAATAAAACCGAAACGTTGGCAACGAGAGTTTGATTTTTTATCCTGGAAAATTGACCGAACCCCGATTAGAGAACACACACACATATATATATTCAATTTGATAGCAGATTCTGCATTCACGATTTTGCTACTTATAGCTTCTATTTTTCTTACAATTTTCTTTTGAGCAGATGATAATTGCCAAAGCAAACTAGCATACGACATTCAGAAGGCTGAAACACTAAATAATCACTTCACTGGGGATAGCTATATTTAATTAATCACTACACTAGATTAAACTAACATAGCAAGCTTTCAAATTCAATAATACATGCTTGAAAGAGGACTTGCTGCTGAAATACGCTAATATATAAATGTAACAATAGTATTACTTTTTATGTCAACAGTATGACATTTATTAGTGTGATGTTATTGTTTAATGAATATAGAGTAAACACAGTTAGGAACTGTCCTGATGTTGATGGTGTTGCTGAAATCGACGTCTGTTAAGAATACCTAGGAATTATGTAACTTTATGTGAAATTTATGAAAAGGAAGAAGAGTTTGAACTTTACCTGTCTTAAAAATAACCATTTTGTTCTTTTTATCTGCGTCAACTTTTTATTCAACGTTTTATAAGTGTTAACTTTTATCTCTTTCCTACTTATCCATTCATGAATTGCGACTAAAAGGAAGTGATGTTGGTGTATAAGACGCTAAACTGCACAAGGAGTGTTTAGTTTAAAACTTTTCTAACCGTTTTAATACATTATTTCTCAGCATTCTCGTATGTTTAGGTGCCATCATGAGGGTGAACTTTCTTTTACTGGCCGTATTATGATAAAATATCAGAAAATTCAAAAAACTCAAAAAAAAAAAAATAAAACTGCTCCAAAAATACAAAAGAATTTTGAATTAATGAATATGAATTTCAAAATATTTTGTTTGGGTAGAGGTAAATTATTAAATATTGCAGTAACTGCTAAAGACAAGTCGTCATGACAAGCATCACGGCCTGAAAGTGTATGGTTGTTTTTACCTGAGCATTAGAAATGCACAAATTTGCCTCATGCGATTTGCTATAGTTTTGGACTCACAAGTGCACCTTGTAACAGCAACATTCTTGAAATTAGGATGATTTCAATCTGGGATATCATTTATGATCATTTTTTGGTCTACTTTAAAATTTTCTTTGAGGAATATTATATTTATTAGAACATTAACCAATATTAATATATCATTATATTTCATTTTGGAACATTTTACCTCTCCTAAAGGAATTTTTATTTCCAAACAGACTCAGTTGATTGAAGATTTTGTCACTCATGATGAAATATCTTTAGGTGCCAAAATTAATAACTGCTCTATACTGGATGTAGGACAAGTGCTAATATCTCCTGTTATTCGTAAACGGACTTCTCTTCATAGTTTATTTACCTATTTGATTAAGCAGTAGGTACCACGCCACCAATTCATATTACACTTTCATATCATACAATATGAAAGTATCATATACTTTCCTCATAGAAGATATTTGGTTATAATACCAAGTTCTAGTAAAGAATACCTTACACCAAAACCATTCTTTTATGGCATTAGCAAAAGTGTCTGCTAATTGCTTCCCATGTATAGCATCTAATAAAAAGTGTCTTATTATATTTCCATATCTATGAGAGTTCTATTTTAGTATTTTGAATAAAATGACTTGATACTTACTTCCTTCGTAGGGGGCCAGGCTAGCTCAGTGGTTACGTGCTCACCTCTGATGATAGTTCAGGGGTTCAATTCTCTCCTGGCCTCCATTTATTCACGCGGGAGGTGTATAAATCTGAGCACGTCGTCCCTCGGAGAAGGACGTTAAACCGTCGGTCCCAAGCCTGTACGATGTTAGGTACTCGTTAAAGAGATCCCTACTCTAAATACATTTGAGTTAGGTAAAATTTAGGATTCCCACTGTAGAATCAATCTTCATTGTGTGGTATCACAAAGGGCCAATGCTTGGCCTACGTGTGTTCCCTTGTGGGACTGCCACTTCCTTCGTTCTTGAGAAATCTAAACGACCTTTTTTGCTGAGCTTATGTGCAAAACTTTCATCTTTACCAATCTTTCAACAGGTTAGAGAGTAGGTTGTATAAATTCAAAAATAGTGCTATCAAAAGTTCTTCCATTAAATAGAAGAAAGTCGTCTGGATGTCTTTGGCTATCCATTATTATTTGCTAAAAAAATAATAGCAACTATTTTTGCCACCCGTGGTGGTCATAAGATCTGCCACTCCTCGCAGGCCGTTGATAAACCCTTAACTTTTAAAATTCCACAAAGTCTTCAAAATATTCCCTTTCATGGAATTATAATCAAGGATCTAATTTGAGACTTTTGTTATTAGTCCCAGACTTTCATCTCATTACAGTACTCGTATACAAAAATACGATCATCATCAAAGAAAACCAAAGATTTTTTAAACAAAAAATTAAAAATTTTTAAAACAAAAACGTATAAATCAAATCATGAAAAAAACCTGTTAAAATAAATAACTAGTTTCGCAAATAAATATCATAAACATTCAACCTTTTTAAAAAAAACTTGTTTTTGACAATTTGAAAATAAATTTATTTTTAATTTGCAAATATTACAGTTAAATGAAACATAAAAACGAATTACGACCTTAAAAACTCATTTTAGTATAAAATTTCAGATTTTCTTTTTAGGCTTTTATTATTTTAATTTTTTTCTATTTTTACTTCCTCAAAACACCGCCTGGGGCGGACCGCCCCCCCCCCCCACTGCTATTCCGCTGGATTATTTAGAATATTTACTCAACCATTCATAAAAAAGAACTACAATAACAATAATACAGTACAAATACCTGTTTATACCTTATAGTGGCCACAATTTCATTTGTAGTTTAATTGCACTAATTATTCATTACTTGTGTTGTTAAAAAGATTTCACATAAACACGTGAAACAACAATCAATGATCAAACCACAATAAGAAATGGGAAAACAAGACTAAGATCTTTCAACCGTAACAAGCGGTCTTCGTCAGTCAGTCAGTTGGGTTTTTGACTCTGACGAAGACCGCTTGTTACGGTTGAAAGATCTTAGTCTTGTTTTCCCATTTCTTATTGAGTTGTATTCATGCATTCTAACTTTGCTGGATTAAAACATGTCAATATTAGTGCTGATTCATGAATAAAAATAATGTGTTATTAAAAGCTCTTTCTAAATCATAGATTTTCAGGGTAAACTCCTATAAGCCTCAAAATTTTTATTTTTTACTCTAAGTATATCAAGCTTGAAAAAATTCGATCGCATATTTTGAAAGATTTATATGTTTTGTTTCCCTAATAAAATCGCATCCAAAAAGAGAATTTTTAAAGTCACCAGTTAAATGCATGTTTATTGAAAATACATTATGTATTAAAATCTGCAAAAGTATCACGTCACTTTACTGAAATAATATAATACAATTTTAAAATATTTTAAAAAACAAGAATTTTAGAAATTACTATTTTTATTAAATTATAATTTCGCTCTCTTCTCAGTGTGTACCAGTAAACATTATTTAAAATTTACGAAGTGCATTATGCTTCTCTGGTAATTCAGATAACATTTATTAGAGGCTATTGAAGTGAGGTGCAGTTTCAATTTTTTGAGGAACACAGATCGGAGTTAGCTCAACTTTGTTCAGATTTCTATATTCTTTTACTTTCTTACCATCACTTATTATTATACTAAATCTCTTATAAGCACTAAAGAAAAAAGAAAAGTTACCAAAAAAAAATGATCAGTGCCTTTTTATTTCCAGTGTGTGTGTAGACCTAAATTCTCCAAGGTGGGCAAGAGAGAAGATAAAAACTTTAATAGTTCTTTCTTTTTCTTTTTTTTTTTTTTTTTTTGTAGATATGAGAGAAGTTTTAAAAATTGTATCCAGCGAATGTGAGTTGAAAGTTAAAAGTTTATTAGTGATGTTGAAGGGTGTGATGGAAATTGTGAAATATAAAGTGGTAGGAGGATTGAAATGAAGTTTGGGATTTCCAGAAAAACTCCAACCACATGTACTCTGCTAAATCACCTCTTTTTATTATTGCTCTAGCTTCTCTCAATCAGCTAAATCTGAATTTCAGTTTTTTTTTTATTCTTATAAATTTTCTGACAAAATTAGTAGTATTTAAATAAGAAATGCTTTCATACAGGGAATTCCATTCTTGCCTTCATATTGCTTTGTGATATTTAATCAGTAGATTTACGTACAAATTATTAGAACAAACATTTTTTTTGTACTATTAAAATTAATGCAATCAATACAAACAATGAGCTTACCTTTTTTCGTCTAAATTTAGTATTGTTTGTGTAACGATATACCACTTTTTGATTTTTTTGGTCTATAAAAAGAGCTTTATTATTTTCAAATGTACTCGTTATAAGATTTTACAAATAAAATTTATAAAGAAATAAATAAACCGTAAGACATTCCAAACCTTATTACGTCTTTCATGATCAATAGATAGTTGTTAATGATACAAAACAAAATGTATTCAGAAAATATATTTGATAAGGTATTTAAAATGTGAACGGTCAGTTTAAGCTCCTTGACCAGTTCACAGAGGTCTTTAAAGTGAGCAGTTTATTAGGTGTGTTTTAGAAATACAGCAATCTATGCGCTGTTTCCTGGGGAATGTGTTTGTCAACTGTAAGCAGAATTTTATTGTTTTCAAGTCGGTGAGGGTTGCTTAAAGAAATATTACTTCCCAGCATAAACTCTTTATGTCATTCTAAAAGATGTCATAAACTGAAAGAATTGTGCCTATCCTCTATTGAATCTCTAAATAGATGGATAGGTAATTGATTAGGAATAAAAGTTTATGGTTTATAAGGTTGAAGATAAATACATTTTCAAAGTAGGATTCTCCTGTCTGAACTGTTTTTCCAGGACCGATAATCCCCGTTGAGATTAATATTGGCTGAAACACAAAACATTGATAAAAGAAGGTTGCGTGTTTACCGATATAAGTTTTTTTTTTCATTTTGTTAGGATTTTAAAACACTCTAAGGGTGACTGGTATGGTTATTACCCTAAGTACTACACTTTAATACTAAGGGGACCACACTTTATTATTCAAACAGCCACGATTTAACACTCAGAGGGCCACACTTTTTTCAAACAGCCACGCTTTAACACTCAGAGGGCCACACTTTCAAACCTCAAGTACCATCCTTTAAAACACCAAGGCTGCACTTGAATACTTTGAGAACTAAAATTTAACAGACCGAAGGTACACTTTAACATTTCAAAGACTACACTTTAGCACTGCAAACACTGCACATTAATACTTAATAATCCATGCTTTAACACATCAATGGTTACTATTTAACACTCCAAGAGCTACACTTTAATGTACTAAGGATTACACTTCAACATTTCAAGTACCAAACTTTAAGCACTGAAGACAACACTTGAAAATTTTTGGAGCTACTATTTACCCCACCGAAGGCAACACATCAGCGTTCCCAAGGACACTCTAACACAGAGTTGGACCACTCTTTTACACTCTAAGGCAGGTGTGAGGCAACCTTTAGTCAACTGGGGGCCGCATTACATAATTTCTAAGTAACCCCGGGTAGAATCGTCATTTCTGTGGTATTTAGATACATACAGCTTATGTATATAATATACATATTTCGAAATACATACTACAAGATATATTAATGTATCAATAATTATTTAACTTTTTATTATTCTTATAATTAAACTAACTATTAATTTATAATTATGTCATAATGATAATGAAGCAATTAATACAACGCAATCCCCACAAGCTTAGTAGCGTCTTATAAAAAAAAACAATTGTTGGTGCTGAGCTCTCTCTTCCTAATGTAACTTTTTTTGAAAAGTCTTTGTGAGCTTTTGTTAGTAAGCAAGAAAAAAAAGGAATTTTTAAATATTAAGATAGAATACCAGATAATCTTCGAGGGCCGCGGGTTGCCCATGCCTTCTCTAAGCCTGCACAATAACTCATTGAAGACACACCTGTACACACCAAGGACATCACGTTTACATTGCTTACTCTACATAGTGATGATTTGTGCATACTTTTTATGAGTGCTTTTCTATTCTATATACGATATTCGATATCCAACATATATCAGGCGTGGGCAACCTTTAGTCAACTGGGGGCCGAATTACATAATTTCTAAGTAACCCCGGGTAGCATCGTAATTTCTGTGGTATTTAGATACATACAGCTTATGTATATAATGTATATATACATACTATATAATGCATTGAATATAGTAAGTGAATTTTTTATATAATTAATGTTCTCTTTGTTAAAATAAAAGTGTTAAAACATCTTTTCAGATACGGTTCCTCTCTAAAGTTTTAATGTTAGCTTGTTGTGCTGGTTTATAAGTGGGCACGTGGCCAGATTAGTAACAGCATGACAGACTGAGAGTGTTATAGCACACCTAGTATATCTGTAATTTACTGGTACTGGATACTTTTGTTTTGGAGTACACATGTATTAATTTTATAATACTTATACCGCGCTTAAAATGTATTCGTAAACAATTATAGTAGTTCTGTTTAAATTTGGTTTATATTTGTTTCCTTCGATTCATAAATAAAACAATGAGTTATATATCTTGATAAATCATTCATGACTCTCCAGTTTGATTCCTATACAATAGGCATTAATTAATAAACATCAAAACATACAACTTCAAATCCATTGTTCCTACAAAATCTATTATTTCATCATCAAGAAAACAGATTTTTTTTTAGGCTTAAAAAGCAAAAAAACCCTCATTAATTCTAGAATAAATAATTGAAAGAAATTTATTTCTTAACATATAAGTTCGAAAGAAGATTTCATATTAGTTCCTATTTTACTGAAAATAATTTGTTTAATGGAATATTTTCGTCAATTAAGACTAACAAATTTTTTCATTACGTTAAAAATATCTCGGTAAAAAATCCTTTTCTTGTTTGCATTATTTTATTTTGGACAAAAGGATTTTAATGAAGCATAAATGATGTCAATAACCTAGCCTGAACAAAACGCTTCCTCAATTAGTCCTCAGGACTTTATTTTTGCATCGTATTTCAGTGAAATAATTTTTTTCCTTGCAAACTTTTCCCAATTTAGCATTATTGTATTTGTTTCAAAGTGAATTAACTAAATTAGTTACTTATGAGATAACTGTTAAGAGTTTTTCATATTATTCATCTTTGCTTTCAGCTAATTGAATTGAACACAGACATTTTTTTGTAAAATAAAAAATGTGCAACACTTTTATTAATTTAGCAAGTTAACTATTTGACAAACGTGTTCTATCTCTATTGCACTTTTGATCTAATCAGTGTGGAGTATTCAGTGAAGTTTCTTTGATTACTTTACAGCTGTTTGCTTTATGTCCCCATTCAAAACCTGAAACATCTAACGCAGTGATAGCAAACCTTTTGAATTCGGCGTGTTAACATTTTTTTAAAAAAAAAACAGACATAAATTTTCCTAGCATATCACACATTGCAAAAGCAAAAACTAAAAAGAAAATATATTAATTATAATTTTTGCAAGATAATTATTTGTTTAATGCCATTTAAAATACAAAAACCTTAATTTAACATTGTAGCATTTAGAATTTAGCATGTTGTTTGAATTTAGAATTTCATGTTAATACAATATTAATTGAAAATATTCATATATATTTATTTGTTTTTAATGTCATTAAAAATACAAGAACCACAGTTGCTAAACCAGAATTTAGTATTTATAACGTAGCTGTTTTTCAGAATTTAGCATTTTTATATTAATATCAATATTAAAAGAATATGTTTAAATGTTTTTAATATGTATATTCGGTAGGCAATATTATTGTTCTTATACATAAACATCTGGTTTCAGAAATAAAGTATTAATTATTATTTACAGAATTAATAATATCATTATAAATAACCAATTTTGGCTCTTCTCAGAGCCAAATAGTTTAATCATGACATTTATCTTTGAAGATGCATGTCACCGTCAGTGTGCTGACACTCGTGTCATAGGTTCGCCATTGCTGATCAACGGTTGTTTCATAGACAGCCATTTGTTTCTTCCCATTCACAATCTGTTTATGTCGATTTTCTCCTCCTGTAGTAGTTTAACAGCCAGATATCATTTATATTATTTAATCTAGTACTTAAATAGGAAAGATATTAACTTATCTAATGAATGATATTAAATTTATTAATATAATCATTAAAGGAATCTTTAACTGTTATTATATATAATTTTAACTAATCTAATTTGAATGAGAAAGCAATTATAATAATTATCTAATTAATTTTCTTATTATAATTATGAAACGAATCTTCAAATGTTATTAGATCCAATTTTAATGTAAAAGAAATTATAATAATTATCCAATTAAATTTATTAATATAATCGTTTAAGGAATCTTTAACTGTTATTATATATAATTTTAAGTAATCCAATTTTAATGAGAAAGCAGTTATAAAAATTATCCAATTAAATTTACTATTATAATTATGAAAGAAATCTGCTCCAATTTTAATAAGAAACCAATTATAATAATTATCTAATTAAATTTATTAAAATAATTATGAAAATAATCTTCAACTGTTATGAGATTGTTTCGACAGATATTTGACGACCATCATTTATTTACTTTCCGCTGGAATGATTCCCTTTTGTTGGCTTGCAATTCAATGACACTCGGCTACAGTTGGGGTAGACAAACAAACACTTGTCCTTTATTATTATTGTTTGATGTAGCAAGAGAATCGTCTTCTCGGCGTTCTAAGTTAGCTGTGCATGACATAAAATTGACACCAAATGTCGAGTTAGCTACAAAATTTCTTAAAGCGACATAAAAACATAATTATCCAAACTGTAAGTAATATAAACAAGTATTAAGCATTTGTATATTTGAATTTATGGATTCCAAATGATTTTTTTTAATACACTCAAAAATTACTGGCCATGATTCTTTTGAAATAGTTTAACCTTATATATATATAAGAACGGTCAGTTCTTCAAGTTCAAATTAAACTCTCATTACCAACGTTTTGGTTTTTATTTAAAAACTTTTTAATAGACAGAAGTAAATATTTCGAAACAGACAAACTAAATATTACATTAGAGATTATTTTACAAAGAAAACTTCTGTTTCTATTTGACGGTCGATACTTTTATCAGTATTCTAATATAATGCTTAGTTTTTCTGTTTCAAAATTTTATATTTCTGCCTATGAGAAGGGTTGGTAATGAACCGAAACGTTGGTAATGAGAGTTTAATTTGAACCTGAAGAGTTGACCTAGTCCTCATGAACTGTAATTTTGTTTCTACTTCACCCTCGATACTTTTATCAGTTTATAATATATATATATATACAAAGATTTCACATTAACACGTGAAATAACAATCAATGATCAAACCACAATATGAAATGGGAAAACAACACTGTGATCTTTCAACCGTAACCGTAAGTCTTGTATATATATAGTTCACAGAGGAAAGAAAAAAACACATAAAAACACACACTAAAGACTCACTAGGACATTCGCCGTCGTCGGGTAGAAGTAGTCCCTTCAAGTAACTGAAGCGTACTACATATATATATATATATATATGGATTAATTTACCACAATGAAAACAATTTTTTAAAAACAATGCTCTAAGGCCTTTCGTTAATACATCTTCGGAGAGCAAGTGAACTAAAAAAACAATAAATACTTGCTAACTTGGCTGATTGAAATTTCCAGGATTGATGGCAACCCTGAATGTGTTTAATGATGAAGTCTTCATCTGTCTAATTATCCCGTTAATCAAAACTTCATCTAATTTGTAGAGTCCTAGGCTATTGTTCATTAATTTCTCATAAAAGTTCTTTATGAGTGCACTTTCTACGATATTTCTTCTTCTTTCTGAAGACACATATATTAATTCATTTGCTTCATCCCAGTTAATCACATGATTACTGTCTCTTATGTGAATGAACAAGGCACTCTTTTCGTCCTCTCTTCTGATGGAGTATTTGTGCTGTTTTATCCTTGTAAGAAGACCTTTGCTCGTCTGTCCAATGTAAGACATTTCACAGTCAGTACATGGTATCCTGTATACACAACAGTCCTTTCTTTTTGGCTTATTGTTAACAAGTCTGTTAAACAAGTTACCATCATTACTGAACACAACAGAAACGTCCAATCTTTTCATAAATGAAGGCATATCTTTCAAACAAGGACTGTATGGAATGACTAACAAATTCCTTCTTGTGAACTGTTCTTCATTTTTTAATATCATGGATTGTTTCACCTAATGTATATGTATATATACATATATACAACTTTAAATTACACAATTATTCCTTGTGTAATTTAAAGTTTTATAGTCCTTGTGAACCGTTTCTTATATTTAGCATATATATATATATATATATATATATATAGAGTTTAAAAGGTCTCAGAGCATATTTTTCTCCATTTTGATTCTTTCCTACGGCATTTTGTCATATATATATATATATCATAGGTGTTGCTGGTCAGAATACTGGGCACTGACTGGCTATTCAGACCAGCGACACCTAAGATATGTATATGAGACAAAATGCCGTAGGAGAGATCAAAATAAAGAAAAATAAGCTCTGAGGCCTTCTGAACTATCTTGT
Organism: Hermatobates lingyangjiaoensis; assembly: GCA_026182355.1. Lineage (NCBI taxonomy): Eukaryota > Metazoa > Arthropoda > Insecta > Hemiptera > Hermatobatidae > Hermatobates > Hermatobates lingyangjiaoensis. The sequence continues at coordinate 3,739,925 of JAPFBL010000253.1, forward strand.
CAGAGAGCTACTACAAATAATATATATATATATATATATATATATATATATAGATCAGCTCCTGGGCTTAACCTCCGCTGATTGTTCCTTTATTTATTTTTTAATTTAATTTATTGTATTTATTTTTTTCTATAAAAATTCTTTTAATTAAATAATTAAATGTTTTCATTTATTTAGTTTTTATTTGGCTTTTATTTCTTTACCTTCCTTGTCTCCCTTTCCTCTGAAAGTGGGCTACACTGTTTGAGTGCTTTAGTTTGAATACCAAGTCAGTCGTTATCAGCCTTTGGAGCGATTCACATCTATTCCTGACGACGAGGACATCGAAATATAGTAGTGATTTCAGTGATTTCTTTTCTGTGTGTTCTTTTGAAAATTCTAGTTGATATATATATATATATATATATAAAAAGATTTCACATAAACACGTAAAACAACAATCAATGATCAAACCACAATAAGAAATACGGTTGAAAGATCTTAGTCTTGTTTTCCCATTTCTTATTGTGGTTTGATCATTGATATATATATATATGTTAATTTTTAACACAGTTTGTGCAATGAAATTCTTACACTGATATCAGAACGGAAAAAACCTTACTTCTATCAACAGACGAAAAATGGTAGATTTCAGGGAAAGCTGATGGGGAGATTGGGAAGAAAGAGCTGTGGTTGAGTAAACCCTGTCACCCAGTGATTTTTTTTTTCTTTTTCAAATTAAAGAAGAAAACTAATATAGCTAGGGAAGGACGTCAACAGTTGTGCTCTGATGGGATTTCTCTGCCTTAGGCATGCCCGACACGTAAGAAGTCTGCCCTTGCAATTTCGTCTTTTTCCTTTCACAAGTTCACTCAAAGAGTCTTTCATCTTCAAAACTGATACCCCCTTCTCTTTTATATTTTTAAATTAGTATTTCATATTAATTTTATTTTTTTTTTATGAACTTGTAATTCCTATAGTTCAGGGAAAAAAAATTAACATTCAAAATATTATTATTTTTAAATATAATAGAACTATTTATAAATGCATAATGCAATAATTTTAAACTTTCCAATTTCAACTAGATACTTCTTACACCATTTAGAATGAACACAATTTTTTCCTCTAAAACAATTTTGCATACTTTATAATAGGCTAGTTTAGGTTGCAGCGGTAGTCCCACAAAGGAACACACGTGGGCCGAGCATTGGCCCTTTGTGATACCACGCAATGAAGATTGATTCTACAGTGGGAGTCTTATATTTTACCCACCTCAAGAGTATTTAGAGTAGGGATCTTTAACGAGTACCTGACATCCTACAGGCTCGGGACCGATGGTTTAACGTCCTTCTCCGAGGGATGACGTACTCAGATTTGTTCACCTCCAGCATGAATAAATCGAGGGCCAGGTGAGGATCGAACCCCGGTCCTATCAGTTCAGAGGCGAGTACGTTAACCGCTGAACTAACCTGGCCCCAGACTTTATAATAGACATATCAAATGTTGGTATTCCCACAATAACACATTGAAATCATCAAATTGTGTAATGAATTAATAAAGAATATTTTGTGCAAACCTTGTGACATTTCTAATTTTTTGTCACAATCCTACCATTTTGTTGTACAAAACCATTTAAATTTGTACTTCAATTTACCAGTTCATCTATTAGCACAAGCAATATATCAAATAATCATATATTTTAATTCTTACAAATTGCATTTTTTTTTTCAGAATAAGATCATTCATTTTTTTTATTATAAAATATAATAAAATTATTACAATTACTATAAAATTATAGAAAAATATAAACTATTAAGTTTTTAGAATACGCTATAAAAATTTGGTTTTAAATTAAATGTCATAATTCTGATGGTGTGTTAATATTTATGGAATACTTGCTTGAACGTTTCTCCTTAATAGTGGTATTGTTTCTATGGTGACTTTAACATATAATTTAACGTGTGATATATCTTATAACATCAATGTATAAACAGTCAACATATCATGTTGACTTGATAATATATGGCATAAGCTTCATGATAACATGAAGATGGTAAGCAAATGCAGATCTGGAAGGATTCTGTAAGCAACAACTTCAAACACTAAGTCTTATACTTTTAAAATCTTTTTAGAAATTTCCAAGAAGGTGGAGATTAAATATTACCGTGAAAGAAAATGGAAATTGCTGAAGATTGATGCGAATCATTAAACTAAGTAAGGATGGCTGTTCTTGGTTATTATTCTTGTTTAAAAAACTGCTAACCTGAAGTAATGTATCAGATTTTATTGTTGAGTTTTCTTTTATTAAAAACAGTTTTAGAAATATGAGCTTTGAAAAGTTTAGCATGGACCCTTGCTTGATGAGTAGAGTCCTATCTTTTATATAACCCTATTCCTAAATCGGCTCATATTTATTACTCCCTCTACTTTTTTTTCTGTAATAATAAATTAAAGAAGCTTTTCTGTTGATAAGTCTAAAAGGACTTCACAATAGCTAAGTGAAAAACAAATCATCTTCTCAACTATTTCAGTGATACGAGATCTTGAAATGTCCTGTTGCTTTCTATTGGGAAAGGTTCTCAACTAACTTTTCAGGAAGAAAAAAATATTCATCTTTGAAATGTTTGGCAAAAAAGCAAAACGAATGAAATTATATGCAATTTATTATGGACATGTATAAAATCCATTATGTTTGAAAATAATGTACTCTTAACGAGAATTGGTAATTGAACTAGCAATAATTTGAATTTCAGCTGGAGTGTAATATTCTTAGAATATGATTAAACTTTCAAAGCGATGTCCCTAAATTTTGTTCAATAACAGTTTTTCGCTTTTCTTTTTGACTTTTTATTACTTATTTCATTTCATATTAGATTTGAATTCGATTTCAATTGGAGTTCAGTCTGTATTTGAAATGTAAACATAAATGTATTATTTACCTCTTCCTATGTCATATAATATAAAGAAGTCATACAAGTTTCTATTATCATTTTGTGGAGTACACTTGAGTTATTTTTATTATATTACTTTAAAAGTAGAACTCACTACTTCTCAAAAGTATAAACGCCTCTGTATAAAATAGTACTGAATTCATGAATAATAATACATAAATACATTATGCTATGAAGTTCTTATATATATTATAAAAATTCGACAAAAAAACCTCTCTCACTCTTACACTGTGGGTACAGACACACACACACACTAAACTGATAGGTACAACCACAAACAGCATGCAAGCTTGTTACGATTGAAAGATCTTAGTCTTGTTTTCCCATTTCTTATTGTGGTTTGATCATTGATTGTTGTTCACGTGTTTATGTGAAATCTTTTTAACGCAGACAGACATACATAAACACATATAAACATATAACATATACTAAACAGATAGGTATATACACAAACAGCATGCACACACACACACACACACATCCCTCATCACAAAAAAATGAAAAACTAACTTTGGGAGGCCCACAATATGTAAATGCGATGAAACATCTAAATAAAATTTATTCACGATGTTTATACTTTACCGGTAGTAAAATTAAAAATGGATCGAATGCATGTAATTTCAACAAAAAGTCAAAAAGAATATTTTCAGTGCTTAGTAGATAGTCTTTGCTTACATAGTAGTTAAGCAGATCTTTTACTGTGTTATCTCCTAAGAGATAATATTTTTATTTCATCAAACTTTCATAAAGAATTTTAAATTTATTATTTCAGCACTCGTTATATGGAATAACCTATAATAAGCTATTCTCATATGTAATCCAATGAGTTTTAATTAAATCAATCTTATTGCGTAGAATACATAAAAATTTAAACATAAAACCCTTTATTTTTTTTTTGTATAAAAGTTTTAAAATAAAGTTGAGTTAAAAAAAAAATTAAAAAACAGAAAAGTTTAGGTTAGCCTATTTGGTAATGTTTCATCAGTAAGAGGCCTGAGAATGATGGAACCGGTTGTAAATATGTCAGATGGAAAAAATGGACGAAAAGTTTTTAATTAAATATACTTTAGTAGCTGTGAAGAGGGAGTAATTGAAATTCTTTTTCTAAGAAAAGTAGTATAAGGTAAGGAAGAATTTTTTTTTTATTTCTCTGTAAGAGAGATTTTTAACTTTCATATTTCTTTTAGATCAAAGAACTAGAGGGTGTAAAAGGATGAAATAATTAAACATCTTCTGAAGGTACCCTGAATGGGTTATTATTTATCAGAATTTTATAATACTGAATCACTAATTAAGTTTATAAAACCATTTTGAAGTGCTTCTAAAAATGAAACATCTTTTTTAAATAAACCTTTCTTTGGCTTCTTCAAATGTTAATATTTGTGTCATTCCGCCCTAAAATTTTTAATAAGACTCTGCTGTTAACAAAATTTCCTCTAAAGAAGAAGAAATAAGAGTGTAATTAAGGCATTTTATATATACCTTATTAATTTAAGTATATATAATTATATATACCTATACATGAAATAAAGATACGACATGAAATAAAGGAATACCAGAATAGAAAATATACACCTATATACCCAAGATTTCACAAAAACCCGTGAAATAACAAACAATTTCAAACACTTGACACGGTTAGAAGATCTTAGTCTTTTTTTTCCCCATTTCATATTGTGGTTTGATAATTTACATATATATGTATATATATATAAACTTTAACAACTAGGAAAGAACACAGAAAGACACTACAGAACCCACTTCAATATTTCGACATCCGTCGTCATCGGGAAGAAGTGCGAAGTACTCGCGTTGAGAAGCAAACTGCTACTTTACTATATATATACGAAGTACTGCTACTCTCTCTTTCTCGCTCTCTCTCTCTCTCTCTCTCTCTCTCTCGAGTATATATATATATATATATATAGTTCAATATAAACAAAGAAACATAGAGAAATCAGAAGAACACACTTACAGTCTCTAATTTTCGGTTTGAACCGTCTTCAGGAGAGATAAGAGAGGGAAACCAAGCGCACTGGATCAGAGACGGTTGGAGACCAACAGTGTTGCCGCATGCGCGCCCGTTCACAGAAAATAAGGTAGACAGGAATCAATTTATAATTAATTTATAATTTATAATTACATTAAATTAATGGAATATGAAAACAATAAATATATAAAAAAGAAAAAATTGAAAAAATAAGGGAAATTGATACAGAGAAATTGATAATTTTTTCAATTTTTTCAATTTTTTCTTTTTTATATATTTATTGTTTTCATATTCCATTAATTTAATGTAATTATAAATTATAAATTAATTATAAATTGATTCCTGTCTACCTTATTTTCTGTGAACGGGCGCGCATGCGGCAACACTGTTGGTCTCCAACCGTCTCTGATCCAGTGCGCTTGGTTTCCCTCTCTTATCTCTCCTGAAGACGGTTCAAACCGAAAATTAGAGACTGTAAGTGTGTTCTTCTGATTTCTCTATGTTTCTTTGTTTATATTGAACTATATTTGTCCGTTTTGGATCGTATTTCCAACGAAAAAAGTATATATATATATATATATAAATTAAAATAAACAGTGACACATAGACTCAAACATAACAAAAAACTCACTTTTTAATATTTCGACCGTAAAGGCGGTTCAATTATATTGAAAAGTGAGTCTTTTGTTATGTTTCAGTCTATGTGTCATTGTTTATTTTAAGTGTTATCTGTCCTGCCGGAATGTTTTTCGTTTATCATGGTATATATATATATATATATATATATATATATATATATATTATATATATACTAGTTGTATAATATATACTAGTTATATATATTATTAAAATAAGCAGCAGCTTCTGCTTTGACCAGTTTCTTGTTGACACTCTCTAGTTTTCGTATCACTTTGCGGTAAGACTCTGGTAGCTTCCAAAGAAACTGGTCAATGCAGAAGCTGCTGCTTATTTTAATAACATATGCTAAAGGGGAGACCTGCTGCCATTGTACACAAATATATATATATATATATATATAGGTATTGTTTTCTTGACAACAATTACTAATAAACACTTTTTCTTCTTCTCGGAATGTGGTCAGAGTTAATATTTGGAATCACTTTTTCGCCAACGTTTCATCTTGTTTTAAGACATCCTCACGGCTATAAATCAAGGCTAGCTTCTAATACCGAACCATAAAAACCGTTATCTGAACCGTTAAATAGTCTTCAATGATAATGATTGAGTTCCAAATATAATCTGGTAGCAAGGCATTTAATATGCACTTTTGCAAAACATCATCGGAAACAGATTTCAATGTGAAAATCGTTTTCGTTATATTTATATATATACCTATGCAGAAAAATCACAATAAATGAACACGTGATGCAATCAATGCAGTTTAAAATATACCCATACATACTTCAACACCTATTTATATATAAATAAGTGGCAGTTTGCTTCTCAACTGAGTACTTCGTACTTTTCCTGATGAAGACGGATTTCGAAATATCGAAGTGAGTTCTGTAGGGACTTTCTCTGTTCTTTCCTATTTGTTAATGTACTTATAAATGAATGTATACCTTCCTAAGATGATCTTATTTTCAGATAGAATAAGATTTTTTTGGAATATTCAGAATGATTGTTTTTTTTTTCAGTTAACACGGAACTGTTTCAACGCTGACTCCATATAATTTTTTTTTTCTTTACTACAATAATTTCTGCGATATCCATATAAATACTTTCAGGACATCACATTTAATTCTTTTGTAGAAAGGATTGTGATTAGTGCGATGTTATTGTTATGCTTTTATGTGTTTGGTTGTTACTAAAGTGAGATTTTCTATAAGCTGTCATTTGTCTTCTAGAATCAGTCCAGAAGTCTTCTTACTGTTAGTCATGCGCTCCTATGGCTACAGATTTAAAGTCTCTTTTCATATTGAAATCTGTTTCCAATGATCTTTTGTAAAAGCGCATATTAATGCCTTGCTTCCAGATTATGTTTTGAACTCAATCATTATCATTGAAAACTATTTAAATGTTTCTATTTGTCATTCTTTAATACTTCTCTAGTCCTTACAATTTATCCGTTGTTATGGTTATATATTTATCATTAACACTCTTCATTCTAATCCAATTTTCACAAATATTATTATTAAATAATATGTAATTATTCAATTATTTTTATAATTATAATAATATGTAATAATATTGTAAATACAAATCTTTTTTAACTGATTGGTATGTTTAAATAACAAACTATACAACTCTTTTCTTCTAATACTAAAGTAATGTAAAATTTTTGTTCTAAAAGTTTTACTAATTTGTTGATCATAACTAAATGAGGAAGCATGAAAGGAATTTTATGTAGACAACCTTCATTACTATTCATAATTTGGGGTTGTTTATTTATATTGATATAAATAAATTTACACTACGATTGAATACCCATCTAAACTAGTTTAGTAAATCAACTGAAAGCCGAGGCTACAAAAGAACGAAACATAAAATAGTTTTCATTAAGTTAAAAGAAAGCTAAACAAATTAAAGAAAATTATTCCTCCTATAAGTTCATGGTTGTAAAAAAATGATGAAAATTAGGTATTATCTCATTAGCATTGAGCAGTATATAGAAAGAAAGGAAAATAAGAAAGTTAAACTACCCCATCAGGTACTGGTATAAGATCTAAATTCAACTATAAACCTTAATACTTTAACTATTACAAATCAAGGAAAGCAGATTGATGAAGTTCATAAAAGGCAATGCTACTTGTAGATACCTGAATGACAGATATAAATGAAGAATATGTTATGGTAGCAGCACAACAGTGAAGTTATTATAACGGAACAACTTCCGTATTGGTAAGAGTATTGGAGGCACAAACATGTTTACCTTGTAATTTTTAAAGGCGTATTTTTAATATATTTATGAGTAAAATCCCTGAATAAATGAATGTGTGATACAGCACTAGCATACAGCCTCAATTAGACTAATGATTAATTAATCGTCCATTCAAGTAGCAGCTAGGGTGTGACAGCTCCCTTTCTAGATTATGCATATCAAAGGTTGTATATTTGCCTTGACAAGGTATAATGTGCAAGCAAGCTTATGATGTTTTGAATTAGCTTCACTGCTTTCTACTACCTTCAAGTCATTCGGTATTATTACTTGTTGAGGGAGGTAGATTGGTGTGAAGTTACTTGCGGTATATACTGATTCAAGTATAGCAAGCAGAACGGTGGTTTTTGGAGGGTGTGTTTTTGGTGGGGTGGTGCAAATAACATCAGAGACGCTGATGCATTGCGCCTTACTTTCACCACCAACTGCTTTACATATCCCACCCCCACAAAGCACCCTTTCGATCAAACTACCACCCCTCTCCTAATCACATCCTAATTACCCTTGGCTTAGTCCACTGCAAAACATCTACTCACTATTAGCAATTCTAATTCATTTAGCCTTCCATAAAACAAGCTCGTCGGGTTTTGTCCTCGCATCATTACGACACTGTGGTGAACATTACAGTCTAGGCATGTTTTTCACCCAGACTCCACCACTACACATGAAACAAACTCAAATATACCAATACTATTTTCATCCTATTTTTTAGATGAAAACAGCTTTTTTTTTTAAATTTCAAAACATTGTTTACAACTATTGATTTCATAACTTATAAGGTTTCATTCAAACAAATTTCAATCAACGATAATATATCTATTAAAATGTAAAAAAAAATGCGTTTACCACATATTACATTAAGGAAATTTACAAAAAAATAAAGATTAATTTATTAAAAGTCCAATAATGTCAACCCTGTTATCTCAGGAAGAAAATGCCCATGGATATTTCGATAATGTAGAATATTTTCTGCGTGTATATCAATAGTCCATTAAAAAAAAAGGTATCTGGTTTAATCATACCAACGAGGTTGTGTTTAGCTATGACGATTAACCCCTGTACAGTTTAACATTTTTATTTATTATGTCTATAGTAAATATACTAATATCTATCGTAACATCTATTATAAAATAAGATATTTAAGTAATCACAAAAGTAGTATTTTATTTACTTCATCCAATGTGATTCATGTTTTGTACTTCTTTGTTCTAGAAATAAATACTAAAGATTCCGTTATATGGAGTTATCTTAAAATCATCAGAATAACATTAAATGACTCTTCAGATTTTTCATCTGCTTGTTATTTGTAAATGATTTGGCTAAATCACAGGTGTCAAAAATACGGCCCGCGGGCCGGATCCGGCCCACCTGGGGGTTCGATACCGGCCCGTGGGATAAATCTCCATTATTATATATCTAATATATATATATATCAGTATATACTCTATATATATCCTATATAATATCCTGCAGTGTACTTTGGTAGCAGTCCTTCGGATATAGATGCTTTAGTTAACACGACAGTAGTAGTCCACTGTCTACAACTTTATCCTCGAGAACTTATAGATCAGCGAACTACTCTGTCGTGTTCAACAAAGCATGTATAATAGTGGATACATATAGGGTCGGATATATATATAAAATTATCAATCAATGATAGTTTTCTGTCTAGTGTTCAGTTGGGTTTTTGACTCTGACGAAGACCGCTTGTTACGGTAGAAAGATTTAGTCTTGTTTTCCCATTTTATTGTGGTTTGATAATGGATTGTTGTTTCACATAAACTCGTGAAATAACAATCAATGATCCAAACCATAATAAAAATGGGAAAACAAGACTAAGATCTTTCAACCGTAACAAGCGGTCTTCGTCAGATCAACGTCAACGTCAACTTGAGTTGGGTTTTTGACTCTGACGAAGACCGCTTGTTACGGTTGAAAGATCTTAGTCTTGTTTTCCCATTTCTTATTGTGGTTTGATCATTGATATATATATAGAAATCAGTTTACTCTAATTTCCTTAAAAACCTGCAGTTCTTATATTATTCACCAGTGTTTTAGTACGCGCTGTATTATCCACTTTTCCTTTGTCCTCGCACCTTGATCAGCGAAATATCTCTGTCAAAAAAGATAATAGTGGATACAAAGCGTCGGATTTTAATAAAGATTTTTATAATTGACTTATTTTTCTTTGCAATAATTATTAGTGTTAGAGACTGACACAAATAAAAAGGTAGACTTATTGTTAGTTCTATGTAATTCTGTATTGTAATTAGCTTGCTGGCACGGCCTACTTGAGATCAAAGTAAGTTGTAGTCGGCCCCCAGAACAAAATAAGTTTGACACCCCTGGCCTAAATCTTGAACGAATCAAAAGTATTAATTCATATATGTTACACGACTTTTATTTAATACCACATTATTATAATTTACCACATTATTATAGTTACATATATATGATGTACCTATTCAAATTTACAGTGGCTTCAAACTGATTTGTATGCAAATATCACAAACAGCTCCATGTGGTTATTTATGTCCTTAATAATTGTACTTCATTTGTCTTTTAAACATGTTTATAAGAAAAACAATCAAATAGATTTTGTTTATGTTGATAAGTGTGCATAACGTTGGATGTGGTAGATTTAAGAGTTATTACATTGCATATAATGTTATATATTACTAATAAATTTTTTAAATTGTGAACAAAAAACGTTATTATTATTTATTATTTCGAAATAAAGATTAATTCAATTTTTCTCTCTTGAAATTCATATGCTATATCAAAAGTTGAAACCTTTATCTCATGTGCGATAATGGTATCTAACACTGATAAGGCCGCTGGTTATTCTCAGGACGATAGTATAAATGTGTATGATAGACATTCTACAGCATAAAAATCTATTCAAATATTCTACATTACTTCTTTTTATCATTAGTATGTTATACTCATCATAAAGTGGGGTATTTTGAAGTATAGTGATAGCATTTTTCATTTTATAACTGATGACGAAAATTTCACATATTTACGTGATTAAAAATTTACTTGTTTTGATTGCATGACTTTCTATTCATGGTTAGGCCTGTATTCTCATGATGATGGTTAGGCCTGTATTCTCATGATGATGGTTAGGCCTGTATTCTCATGATGATGGTTAGGCCTGTATTCTCATAATGATGGTTAGGCCTGTATTCTCATGATGATGGTTAGGCCTGTATTCTCATAATGATGGTTAGGCCTGTATTCTCATGATGATGGTTAGGCCTGTATTCTCATGATGATGGTTAGGCCTGTATTCTCATGATGATGGTTAGGCCTGTATTCTCATGATGATGGTTAGGCCTGTATTCTCATAATGATGGTTAGGCCTGTATTCTCATGATGATGGTTAGGCCTGTATTCTCATGATGATGGTAATGCTTGTATTCTCATGATGATGGTTAGGCCTGTATTCTCATAATGATGGTTAGGCCTGTATTCTCATGATGATGGTTAGGCTTGTATTCTCATGATGATAGGTTGAAGTATCCAAAATATAGAATAATCTACAATATCTTGATTTAGATGTATTCAGTGAGAAACATAACTACAAACTTTTTAATAATTTGACAACACTTTAAAAACATCAATATATTAGTACATAATTTTTCTAAAACTTACGACAAACATGAATTTTAAGAAAGATGTTAATGATTTTTTTTATTATTGTTATTAAATATCTATATTAGTTCTTTCTATTAATCACAGTATATGTCAGTTGAGAAAACTGCACCACTTACTGTTGTGATTAGTTAAAAATATATTTAATTATTAAAAATATAATATAATTACTTATAAAAATAAAAAATGCTACCACTATACTTCACAATACCCCATTTTATGATGAGTATACAATATTTACACTGCCGTAACTGTATTCTAGATAGAATATACTGATCTGTTTTTTTTTTAAAAAAGACTGACTGGATAAAATAAACAGCTAAAACATTGGCTTTAATTAACATCCATAAACAACATCCATTTAGTTAAAAACAAAGATGATTATTTACTTAGCTTTAGCCAACTCATTCACTAAAGATCCAAAAAAAATGTTGGACGTGCATTTACAATAAATAAAGAACTGTTATTTACCAAAATTTAAATCCAAGTGTAAAAGACGGGTTCTAGATCAAAGAGTTATTCCTTTGACTCTCACAAAGCTGGACATTTAATTAAAGGATAAAATTATAACTTTGTTTTCTTTTAAATATATATATCTATATATATTTATATTGAGATATATTCAGTTCATTCGGGTTTTTGTCTCTGACGAAGACCGCTTGTTACGGTTGAAAGATCTTAGTCTTGTTTTCCCATTTTCTTATTGTTGTTTTATCATTGATTGTTATTTCACGTGTTTATGTGAAATCTTTTTATATATCTATATATAAAAAAGATGTCACATAAATACGTGAAATAACAATCAATGATCAAACCACAATATGAAATAGGAAAACAAGACTGCTATCGGACAGCTTTTTTTACTCTTTATTACTGTACTTCTTTGTTTTCCCAGACATCCCTTTCTGAACATTTGTCCTTTCCTGCACTTTCACCCTTTTAAAATACCACTCTTCCCTCCCATTCTTCTCAACCCCTCACCAAATATTTTCTTCATAGAGTGTTTTAGTTGGGTTTTTGTCTCTGACGAAGACCGCTAGTTACTGTTGAAAGATCTATCTTGTTTTCCCATTTCATATTCTGGTTTAAACATGTGATATATATACACTTTTTCGTTGAAAGTACGATCCGAAATGGACAAATACAGTTCAATGTACATAAATAAACATAGAGAAATTAAAAATACACACTTACAGTCTCTAATTTTCGGTTGAACCATCTTCATGAGAGATAAGAGAGGGAAACCATGCGCACTGGTACAGAGACGGTTGGGGTCTTCATTTATCAGGTTTCCCTCTCTTATCTCTCCTGAAGACGGTTCAAAGAAAATTAGAGACTGTAAGTGTGTGTTTTTAATTTCTCTATGTTTCTTTATGTACATTGAACTATATATATATATAATATATATTATTTTCTAGGTTCAAAAATCAAACTCTCGTTGCCGACATTTCGGTTTTATCTTAAAACCTTTTTCATTGGGAGAAGTAAGAATTTTTTAAATAAGAAAATGAAATTTACTTTATTTAAAGGAACAACAATCTTAACCGGTCAAAACCTTCGACTAGACTGTATATATATATTGATTTCAATACTATATTTGGAAAAGCAAATGAAATGCTCAGCAGAAATTACTATCTAATAGAGTTACACTTAGGTGACTCAGAAAGGTGTTACATCAGTGACCTTTGCTTTATACTTCTTAAGAAATAATCTGTCAACTATCAACTCATGCTCCAAGTTGAGCAGGCCACTCTTCCTCCTTTTCCTGCTCTCTTCTCCGAGACGACCTCTACCAATAATCACTCTCACCCTGCCTAATTCATGAGTCATGAGGCTTCTTTCCACTTTATCAAATGCAGTGTTTTACCTTGTTATCCTATCAACACTCGTATTCGCTTCTCTTTTGTTGTAAATAAATATGTTAGCCCATACAGTGAGGCGCTTTCCCCCCACTTAAATTTTCTTAAAGTCAATTTATAAACCCAGTTAACAAACCAATACAGTCAATACAGCTTAGAAACATAAATAATTAATAATAATACAACACATAGCTATCTCGTACTACGAGTATGATTGCAGATATATCAGAATAATGTAAAATAATGAAAAAAAAATCATATGAAATATAACTGAATTAAATTTATTTAGGATTGCATTATATATGTACAAATACATAATGAGGTAAGCTTAATATTTAAGAAATTTGCGGATTTCAATACTCCAACAATTTAACCAAAGCGCTTCACACATCTAATTGCAATATAAGTCGAAAGTTAATGCAAAAATTTTTTCGTGTTTTTTTTAATTTTAATAAAAAATCTATTATAAAGATAAAATAGTTGATCTGCATTGAAAGTGATTTTTGTAATCAGCTTATGGTGATTTTATTTTAGCGATTTAGAAATGCAGTGCATGCTGTTATTATAAGGAAATATTTTTCTTGCCTTATTGGCAATTTATGTTGTTTGCATGTTTAAAATAAATTATACTTTTATGCAATGTTGAAAACAAATCAGTTCCTTTTCAATATTATTAATTTTTTTTCTTTATTCCAATACCTCATTACATTTTTTATGTACCCATATTTAGGGATGTGGTCTAATTTTCTATAAATGTATATTGGTTTTATAATTAATTTCTGACATTGTAAATACATTCTTTACTAAGCAATGAAATTAATAAATACAACCAATGAAATCTTGAGTCTTACTCAATTCAATTAAGAACCCCATTAAAGTTCAAAACTCGAATCAATCACTTTGAAAATTTTTCCAACTTTGAAGTTTTAATCCTGTACCTGGAATATACTGATTGTTTTGGTTTGTTCCTACATTGGGTTAGGTCAAGAATACCATCATATATGTACATTGGATATCGTTAGTTCAATGCTTTCTTTGTACTCTATTTTTTCTATGATAAATAAAAAAAACCTTCTACCTATAGTCAATCAAAGTGAATTTGTCAATCCTGAGCCTGTATTGTGCCGTACATCCTTAAAACCTTCGACTCTAAGTGGCTATAATTTAGGTTTTCCATTGTAGAATTAATCTCCTTTTGTATATGTAAATTAAGAAAATTCCTGAGGATTCATGATTATGAAATTGAAACATCTTTACAAGAAAATCTCATTTGTCATTAAATTCTTTAATTTCTATGAACAGACTGGAAGAGAACGTAACATTACATATTTATAACCTATATACATATAAACTACACTCAAAGATGTAACACTTAGAGAACATAACAAAGCCTTACTTGCATTGTTGAAGGAATGTAAGGTATTATGTTATAGAATAATATTAATAAGCTTAAATAATATTAATAAATAAATGTAAATAATATAGTGCTAACGTGAAGGTTACTGTTCTGCAGGGTGTTCATTTGCTGTTTTAAGACAACAATAAATAAACCATCTACGAATACTGTCAAAGATTATATCACAAATGAAGGGACTGCTTCTTCATTTTTTAATATTACTAAGCTTCAACCCCACCAAGAAGCTCAGCACTTTTGCTGGGTTCAAGGATAAAAGTTCTTCTATAGTTTTGTTGAGTGTCCTGAAGCACTTGCCGCTGAATAGCACAGTGGCTTAACAGTCAGCCAGCAGGTGAAATAGTGTTTCTTCCTCTTCCTTGAAAGTTAAAAAATCTGTACAAATCATAATTGATAATGCTCCTTCTTCGTATATGGTTCTTCTAGTTTTCAGAATTAATTTTGCAGTGACTCGTTAGAAATCATGTTAAAATCCCAAGTTAGAATACCAAAGTATTCTTGGAATTTTTTTGGAATTCAAATACTTTGTCCATATCATCCCTTGGAGATATGAATCTGGATGTTCTTTCTCAATAGAGTGTTTACCTCTTCTTGAGTTAATAGGTTAATATACATATCCTTTCATTTTATGTAGTTTATAATGGGTTAATGAATTCATCAAATGATATTAAATTTCTTGTTATGTAATATCTCAGTGAATATTCTAATTATTTAAGTGGTAATTATAGTAGTAATTATAACTACTAGTTATAGTAGTAGTATATAGTATATACTACTACTATACTACTACAATACTACAATATACTAGTATATAGTAGTAGTAGAACTACTATATACGTTCTTATTCTAGGAAATTATTTCTGGTTATGGTTATAGGCATGAATATATTTTATTTTGCAGTTCAATATAATTTCTAAAAGAAAAAGTTATATTTACTGAGTCTAAACAGAACACTCAGGCATTTAATCAAGCTATTTGAAAAGACTAAGATCTGAGAACCCTCAATGTAATTGGTAGATCTGTATGTGGAGCCGTATGAAAAGCTTTAGTACTTCATATCCCAGCAATCCTTTCGAAAGCAAACCTAAAACTTTATCTGTATGAAAACCTCTCTAATTTCCCTGTAAAACGACTGAGCATACAATGTTCTAATCCAATATGAGTATCCTTCATAAAAACTCCATTTTAATTGGTCTGTATTGATCTGAAACTTATAGTCAGAAAAATGAATGACGTCAAGTGATTCTGGAAGAATTTTTTTTTTCATAAATTAAATAAAGAGGAATCTCTATGGATGAGAGTCAATTGGGTAAAGTTATCTGACTAACTTGCAACCGCATAAGCTTAGTCTTCTATTTAATTGATCAACACCCTAACCTTTACAATTCAATCAATTTGTTAAACATATATTACTAATTCTATCTCCAGAAGAGACGAAAAGGAACTTTTACGTCCAGTTTTCTGAAAATAATGTAAGATAATTAAACCCCACATTAAAAATGGATAAGTAATGAAATTAAGGATATATTACAGGTTGTCCAACATAGTTATTTTTTTATCGGTTTTTAAATATGAAGTTTAATGAGATCGGGTAGAGTTAAGGTGACAACCCTAATTTTAAATCTGAGATGTATTACTAATAATTCTACTCTATTTTGTTTACATACTTTTATTTAGCTTTCTTAAACCTTTATTTTGGATTATTAGGAGTTGTTATTAATTGTTTTTACATTAATTAACAATTAATAAATCATTATTACTATAGAGCCTTTTCTGGAGATAAAATATTAATTAGAATAATTAACTGTTATTCTCTCGCATAGTTATTCTTTCAGGAGTTAATCATGATTAATTCTTGGATACACCTCGGAAATTAAAATCCTTAGTCCCTCGGTTACTCCTCAGGATTCGACGTTGCCTCAGTAATCAACTAAAACCGAGGGAAATAATAGACTTCATTATTTTCTAGGTGCATACGTATCTATTATACTCTAATTTGTTGCAGTAAGCCATCAAACTATAAATAGTTAACTAAAGTTTCGGTTTGATAATTTATAGAGCCTGCACTTGACTTGGAGTTAGTTTTGACCAATCGTTATTTCACACTGTTAGTTTACTAACATAATTATGTAAGTAAATAATTACTTCGTTTCCTGATCATATTGATTTAGTCAGGTCCAGTGATTTCATCTTCCAAAAATGAATTCTGAGTTAGGATTGCTTTGAGAGCTAAATCATTTATTCTATGGTTTAATATCGTAGTGTTGCTAACTGTAAAAATAGAAAATTTCAAGAAATTCACCAATATATCCAATTTTTTTTTGCATTACCTGCCGTTTGCAAGAACAAACATTTTCAGAAAAGCTTTTGCAACAGTATGGCTCGCTCTTAAAGGGGCTATAAAGCTTGAAGCGAGTATTCTTAATATGCACACAATGCCTTCTTCTTTCTGAAATAAATAAGTTACGATAAATTGTCAAACTCCCTGAACTGGCAATCCAAAGAGTCCGTAATTCAAAACAAACCAGCAAGCTGTTCATCCCATTAATTCGGGAAACATTTTAAGTTACCAAATATGCATATCAACATATTCATGTTTCTCACCTTCAATGTTGCAGTAACTACAAATTCACGATGTTTTGTGCTAAATATATTTTCGATTGATCTTGTATTCTTATCAAATTGATTTTTGTGATAAGAGGTATATCAGAAGAGGGTTGCATACTGTTAGCCTAAAGTGTTGCTCCTTTGAAGCCAGCACAAATTAATATTTTTGTCTGACTTTCAGATAACATGCATAGGGACTTCATAAATTGCATATTTACATTTCCCTTTGATAACGGTATTAACTCAGAACCAAACATCAGTAGTTGCTCTCTCTATCAAAGTTTGTTTGAATGCTTAATAAGTTCTCATACAAATTCACTGACTTTGAATACCTTTTTCAGATTGACATCTCCTAACACTCTTATAATATATTTTTAATTAAAAGATAAAAGTAGATTTTTTTTCTATATTCAGCTCAATAACATCTAATATTTTAAAACGAGATAAATATTTGCTAATTATTTTTTTTTTATTTTATTACTTATAACATGGGACTTTTCCTTCCTGCAGAAACAGTATCTATTATTACCAATCATTATCTGGATGGATAGCAGAAAGTTGCAAAAATAATCATATAATTTTAAAAGAAATATAACTTTGTCTTCGTCAACTGCTTGCTACGGTTGAAAAATCTTAGTCTTTTTTCCATATCTTATTGTTGTTTGAACTTTGATGGTTGTTCACGAGTATATTGTAAAATTTTATATATATATATATATTATATATACAAAGCAGTAATGAATTGTCGACCTTGGGATAAATATATAACTAAAAAGGATGAATCGGGATGCGGTCAGTTTCTTCCACTTCCAATCAAACTCTCATTGCCGACGTTTTGATCTTATTCAAAATCTTTTTCAAAGGAAAAAGTAGCAATATTTGAAAATGAACGAATATTACAAATTACATTACTAAAACAATATGGAAGGTTAAACAGTATAACCTTCCATATTGTGTTTAACCTTCCATATTGTTTTAGTAATGTAATTTGTAATATTCGTTCATTTTCAAATATTGCTACTTTTTCCTTTGAAAAAGATTTTGAATAAGATCAAAACGTCGGCAATGAGATTTTGATTGGAAGTGGAAGAAACTGACCGCATACCGATTTATTCTTTTTAGTTTTATATATATATATATATAAAGATTTCACATAAACACGTGAAACAACAATCAATGATCAGTTGGGTTTTTGACTCTGACGAAGACCGCTTGTTACGGTTGAAAGATCTTAGTCTTGTTTTCCCATTTTATATTGTGGTTTGATCATATATATATATATATATATATATATATATCATTACTTAATAAAGCGAAACACAATCCGAAGTGGACACAATACGAGTTCAAAATTCAAGAAGAGTATTCTTGAATTTTGAACTCTTATATATATATATATATATATATGTTTGATTAAATAATACACCATATTTACGATTAACTACTTTCCTCGTATATTTTTTAAAGGACCGGAATAATCTTCTTGCGTCTTCATCCAAATTGTACAGAATATTTCCAATCGTTCCATTGTCTTCAAATCTTCTATTTCCACTAATTTCACTACTTTCACTATTGTCACTAGTAGCACTATAACTATTGCTACTACTACTACTACTTTCACTACTATCGACATGTTTCGACTGCTCATCAGTCATCATCTGGATAATGAGGTTCTTTGCTGAGTTGTTCGTATTTATTGCAGTCATTGTTTTAAATATACGAGGAAACTAGTTAATCGTAAATATGGCGTATTATTTAATTAAACCTGTATAAATGAAGGACTGCTTTCTAAATATACCAATATATATATATATATATATATATATAGAGAGAGAGAGAGAGAGAGAGAGAGAGAGAGGAGAGAGAAAGTCTAAGATCTTTCAACCACAACAAGCGGTCTTCATCATAGTCAAAACCCCATCGATTTTATAGGTACCTTAATTAGGAATCGTCCATATTTTTTTTGTTTTACTATCAGTTATATTAACAAGTGAACATAAGTTGGTCTTGAATTTTTAAACGCTATATATCTTCAAGAAAAACTGATCTAACTCAGTGGAAGTAGTAAATGAATAGCGATACTAGTTTGATATGTAAGTAGTATATGGATCATAATGGAGGTTTATATAACTTCCCACTAACTAGCAGGAAATGTATAGTACCTAGATTATTTTATAATATTACTTTTAATTTTTTTATATATTTATATATTTTTCTTATCTTTTATTTTCTTCTCTGTCATTATATGGCCCTTATAGTCGTCGTTTCAATTTTTATTATTACTCTAAAAAATAACTTCCGTCTGACGGTAAATTTGTTCAATTTATAAGTTATTTGTGTTTCCATAAACTTTGTTTATATTAATTTCACGAAATAACTTAACATTATTACAAGTAAGCAACATATGACACCCGTTCCCCATCAATTGAGTTATGTTTCATTTTAATGAGTCTATCATATAGACGTAATATCAATTTTTTTGATAAACTTACTTTTAAATAACCAATTAAATTATTTTACAGTTGTTATATCCATGTTGAAGCAACTTTTTTTTTTATCATCTTTATTTACAAATATACAACTACGCATATTATGCGTAACAGGCATATGTAGTAATAGATTACACTATAACATCAATGCACATGAGCAAAGAATGGAACCCACTGGTTCAACTTCTAACTTTGTTTTTTTTTTTTTTTAAATATATTATTGTAATAGTAGATCCCTGGGCCATTTTCTCTTCAGTCGTCTTGGGGGAATTCGGGAAGGTGAGGAGGAAGCAAGGATTCGTACAAATGGATTTGGGTGTGAGGAAAGGTTGTTGTGAAATGACTTATAACGATCAGAGGCTAGGTTTTGGATGAATGGAATTTTTAAGTCTTTATGAAGGGTGTAGTTTTTGACGTAATATGGAGCATTTGTGACAGTGCGGAGGATTTTAGATTGCAATGATTGTATTCTATGAATATTGGATGGTTTTGCACAACCCCATAGTTCAAGTCCGTAAGTCCAGGTCGCAGTAATGTTTTGTATAGTAGTACTTTGTTTCGAGTCAATTTCGAGTGTTTCCCTAGAAGTCTGTACAGTAGTAAGAATCGTCGTTTTAAGTCAATTCTTTTCATCGGGTATGAGGATTCCAAGTTAGTAAGCAAACTTTAAATTATTTTTCTAGTTTGGGTTCCCTAGATTTTCAAGCATGTCATCAAAATCTCTTTCAATATACAAGCAGCAGGCTTCAAGGCTTAGAAAGTTTTCTATTTAGTTAACCAAAGTTTTTTCAACTGACTCTGTTGGTTTGCCGTTGGGATATGTTAGTTATTCCTTGCCAAGATACTTATTTACCAAAACCTTCCTGTGTTACAAATATAACATATAAGCATTGTCACTTTACCATTACAATAAATAACCTGATTTGCAAGTTTTGAGGTCTTCAACATTATTTTTTGAGGTATTCGCGATGATGTCTGTGTGTATATGTGTAAGTAGTAGGCACACTACCGACCATGCTGTTTTTTAAAAATATTACATCATCAAAAACGTAGTTTTTTTTTACTTAAATATGATTTTTGTATCCCCCCCTCCCCTGTAAACTACTAATGCTATTTTTTGAAATTTTTGGGATTATCATTAAAGTGACAGAAGCAATAACTAAAAAAAATCTTAGATTTTAAAAACAACTGAAAAGGTACTTTTTGCATTAATGAAAGTTTTTGACTAATGACACATTCCAAAAATTTATTTTATATAAACCATCTGACAGAGCAAAATAATTACTCCCAATATATCACTTATATGAGGATGAGCTGTAATTAGTTTATGAGAGCAATGAAATATTCGTCAAACACAATAATTTAAAATTATTAATAACAGAAAATGCACATGAAATTTCATTCATTGCTTTATTATAAATGTTCCTTTTATTTATCAACTTCAACTTATTTTAACGTAGTCTTCCATACCTCCGCAGTAAAAAAACATCTTCGATAAGTAAATGATATAAAATGCTTTGACGTACTACTATCAACATTCACTTGTCAAAAAAATTGTTCAAATAGTTAAATTTTATTAAACTTGTGTTTGATTTTATTTATTTTTTAAATATTTAGTATTAAATATTTAAAACAGTAATATTCTACAATTTATATACGAACTAACTATCTAGTGAATTGAAAGTAAAACAATCATGGCAAAAGAAAAATGATTTTATTATTATTATTATTAAATAGTATTGACTCGACACAAGAGTTGATTATAAATGAGATTTCTAAGGTAGTGCAATCAGTTATTATGTGTTATTTACTCATTGTAGGGTAAAAAGCTAATGAAATAGTGTTCACATTTAGAAATTTATAGTATGAACAACGCGTTTCGAACATGTAGTGATTTTCTTCAGGCATTAACTAAAAAACATACAATGTCATCAGAGAGTTATCTATAGTACAAAGTAAATGGTACAAAATAAATCTGAATTCAAAATAAAACCCTTACCAAAGTAATATTGTACCATTTATTTTGTACTATAGATGGCATTGTATTCTTCTTAGTTAATGCCTGAAGAAGAACACTACGTGTTTGAGGCGCTTTGTTTATACTATAAATTTATATATGTGGAGACTATTTCATTAGCTTTTTACCTACACTGAATGAGACTTGACAGTAGTTGGTTTTCAGAGGTGACAGAAATACACTGCAATGCTACATTTTTAATAAGTTGAACAAATAAAGTGGTAGCACTACATTTCAGATTTTAAACTCATATAATATTATATCTGATGCAGTGAAAACAAAACCTAAGAATATTTTAAAAGCAATGAATAACTCAATCACATTAAATTATTGTTTACACATTTTGTAAATATATGTATCTCTATCGCTTTTCTTTTATTATATGCTATTTAGCAATTATTATTTATTAGTTACCTTCCAACTAAATAGTATTTTTTATCCACACACCTTACCCTGGATACTAGGTATGATCAAAAAATAAGGAGACTTTTTTATTTTCGCTCACTCGGTATACTGTAATTCCAATTTTTCTTATTATGTTGGTACACTTGTAACAGTTTTAGGTTCACAGTTTTGACAATTTAGAATGTGTTGTTTTCATGTGAGAGATCAGACGAGGTTACTCGTAGATGTCAATTTGTTGTTTGATACTTTTATGCTGTTGTAAATAATGGAGCAGTGATTTTGTATAAATATTTGTGTATAAAATAGTATTGAATGTTCAAGAACTTTTGAAATATTATTATTGGGGTAGGATTAGTCAAGTTATGCAAAAAAAAAGTTATAACTGGTATAAGTTATTCCACAAGTAATTAGTTTTTCAATAGCAAAAAATACCCAGTACGCAAACATGAATCTAACTGTTTGATTCTCAGATAAAAACAACACATGCTATTTAGTCAAAAAACTGTGAACATGAAAATTCAGACGAGTATACTAACATAAGAACAAAAACTTGTGTTTTACTATGTAAAGTACAGAGTGCGGTAAATTCTAAAAGTGTCCTTAGTTTTTATCACAGCTCATATATCCATCTATATTAATGGCATGACAAGACATTTATATGATTAGGAAATCTGTTATATTTATATGCATAACCTAACTCTTATAAACATACATCACACAATACATTATTGCTAAAAGTAACAGCAGCTTCTACTGTAACGATTTTTGAGATGGTGGCCTCGTTCTTGCGGGCGATTCTTCTATCTTGCGGTTGGAGCTTCCACATCAATTGTCCAAGGGACATCAATTCATGGTTGATGACCAACGTAATTATGATCGAATGAATTACATGTGAAGTGATGTGTCCCCCTTGGACAATTGATGTGGAAGCTCCAACTGCAAGATAGAAGAATCGCCTGCAAGATCGAGGCCACGAGCTCAAAAATCGTGAGAGCAGAAGCTGCTGCTACTTTTAACAATATTTGCGTACAAGAACGTTTGCTGCCGATTTACAACAATACATTATATATATATTATTATTATTATAAACCTCTAAACTTCTAATTCAGGAATAGAAATACCTCATTTAACCAAAACAGCTGGTCTTTGTTAAAGTCACACTTGGACAAAATCAGTACAATATAATAACTTGTATGGTACTGAGAAGGGAAAAAGACAAAAGAATAATTTTAAACGGCGCAAATGTCAAGAAAAAAGGAACAAAAGACTGGAAGAGAATAAGGTTAACAGAGCAGTTTTAAAAAGAAGTAAAACCTCTTGTAGCTGTCAACACTGACAGACAAAGCTATTACTATCCTTATTACTGAGGCTTATTTAATTCAAATATTATTAAAAAATGTGTTTGTGACGTTGAAATAATAGCCGAAAGGAACACCGGAGATTTTTAAACAATTAAATCTGTGAAAAATCGAGAAATTAATTTTTTTATGACTCAGAATTATTTTGCAAGTAATGGAATCCATATACATTTATAAATTACCCAGGAGTGTCATTTGAGAATTTATAAAATTTATGAATCTGGCTGATATGTCACTAAATGTTGACGCTTTTAAAAATTAGTAATATTTCCTAAATATAATCTTAAAAAATATTGTTGCTTCTTCTTTTTCGAGAACAGTAGAGCAGATGATAGCTTTTTTTCTGTCATTTTTTGTCTGTCATCAATAACCAAAGAAATTGATGTATAATTTTAGACAATATTTTTTTTGACAAGATACTCATGTGTGAAAATTATAAGATTTTTTTTAAAACAATAGGCCAATTACTGGTAATGATATATCTTTTGTTATAAAAACATATAGTAATAGGCAGGATAGACAAATTTAATCAATCCTTGCATATATCAAGAGGCATACTAAAACTCTGGAACATATTTTCTTTGCTCTCATGTTGACATTTTTTTTTCCTATATCAACCTATCTTCTTTATGTTTTGAGAGAATCCAATTTAAGTTATTCTGCTTATAATTATATTTTATTCTTTAAAACAATATCATTGAAAGACACAAGACATATGAAACTTTAAAGATTAGTGTATATAAGTAAATAGAACATTTATTAAAAGTGCATGTAATACTTAAAAAAATGTTTTTGCCTTCCTTAAATTTTATAAATGTATATCAAAAGTTTTACTTTTTCCGTATATTTTCCTATAGACCATATAAATATAATGATATTAGTCACCAGCAAAGAGGAAACTCACTCCATGAATTCAGTATTTGAGTTTCATATTTGAAGATGTTACTACTTAGATAATAGTGTGGCATTTAGTCATATTGAGGGGTTTCCAAAATTCACATAAAAAAGTTTAATATGAAAACTAACAACGCGTTTCGAACACTTATGTTCTAAGTTGACGATCTACAGGTTGACTCACGTAGATCGACTCTCAAAAGTGCAGATGTAAACCTGAAGAAGAATACTTACTAGGTGTTCGATGCTCGTTGTTAGTTTTCATATTAAACTTTTTTTGTGTGTGGAGACGTAATTTTTGAAATGCCCCAAAATGATTGACTCAGTTAAATTTTTAAACAATATATAATATAATTATGAGTAATGACTTATACGGAATGGTATGTACATGTTATCTCGACTCCATAGAACTTGTAGAAAAAGAATAAAAAATTGTAGCACCTTGCTTTCTTATTGTGATAGGTAATTTATAACAATCATTTAGGATGAAACTATTTATTGATTTTTTTTTAAATGTGTTTTTTTTTATAAATTTCAGGCTTATAGAAACTTAACGCATTTCAGGTTGTATACGGATTCATTATTCACCCGGCCCAACTCAAACCTTAGGTTATCCGAGTACATTGTCGAGAGCACCAATGACACGTCATTTCATCAATTTCATCCAAGTTTAGCCAATCACCGTGAACGTTTTACTTACACGATCTAATGAAAACCAGGGTATTAAACATGACTGTAAGTACTGCTTTTAAAAATGTTATGTGATTAAAAGAAAAATTAACTAGTTCCGATTAAGCATGTATATTTTTTTATTTTTATTGGAACATACTTATTTAAAAACTGGGGCAGCACGGCATATGGTGTCACCTATCCAAGGTTTAACCACGCCCAAGTTTTCTTACTTCGGTGATCAAAAGAAAGCTGGTGTATTTTGCATGGCTATAGCAGTTATAATATATATTTTATTAAACAAAATAAATATTTTTAGTACCAATAAAAATAATTGATACATTTTTCCGCATTGTAAGTTCCTTATATTGACCAATATATTAAATAGTTGTGAAGTTCATTTAAAGTTACCTGAAAGGAATAGAGGTGGTTTAGCTGAAAAATAGTGGCAATTTTAGAACAATGCAATTTATCAAAGTCAGAGACCCTTGGGAAAACAATAAATATTTCGCTACGTGGCACTGAACCCTTCCTTTCTGTGCCCGCCAATCTCTGTCCTGATTTCAAAGAAAATCCCTTCAGTCCTCAACACGTCATACGAAACTCACTCGAGCATCTTTTTATTTATATCAAACTGTATTAAACTATAGATGGATTGAACAATTCTAAAAAAAAAATATTTTAAACCTAATGATATAAGACAGTAAATATTACATCAAAAAATGGCGACTGCTAAAACTGACCGAATAATAAAGAGAACAAATATAATGAAAACAATATGTGTACCAATGATAGCAACTAATAATGCTATTAGCTTAGAATACTAGGTGATACTAAGTGTCATTAAAAATCAAATTTACAGTATGTTCAATTGAAATCATTAAAATGTATTTCATGATGATTTGTTTTAATCATCCATTGATTGATTCAATCAAAAATCTAATAACGAAAATATGATATAAAAATACTATAAATATATTTATATGATATATAAATTTAGGTACTGAAATAATATGTGTGTATATATATGTATATATATACGAGTTCGAGATTAACAAAGAGCAACACACAAAGTAGGGAAACACACTTACAGACTCAAATTTTCGGGTAATCCGTCTTCAGGAGAAAAGAGAATGGGAGACCAAGCACGTTGTAGGCGCAACTGCAAGTAACCAACCCGGCAACCGCCAGTGCTGTCAACCGTACCCGGTCTTAAAGTATAAAATTAGGAGAAGATATAAACAGAAGCTCAGATACGCAGTACTGGTTGGGTAAAACTATAAGTAGGTGAAAAATTATAAACAATATAGATAAAAACAAACTATAAGAAACAAAAATAATGATAGAGAAAAGAAGAAAAAAAAAATAAATAAATAAAAATAAATACAATACAAAAAACTTGCATTGGTTATTTAGTAAATAAAAGGGTAAGTATGGAAAACTAGTTAAGAATAAGAATTTAGAAAAATAAAATAGGATAAAACAAACTAGTAGTAAGTGAAGAAGACAAAATAGATATACACAAAATATACGAAAGAGGAAAAAAGAAATAAGTACTAGAGAATAAAGAAACAATATAAGATAAAAACAAACTATAAGAAACAAAAATAATGATAGAGAAAAGAAGAAAAAATAAATAAATAAATAAAAATAAATACAATACAAAAAACTTGCATTGGTTGTTTTAGTAAATAAAAGGGTAAGTATCGGAAACTAGTTAAGAATAAGAATTTAGAAAAATAAAATAGGATAAAACAAACTAGTAGTAAGTGAAGAAGACAAAATAGATATACACAAAATATACGAAAGAGGAAAAAAGAAATAAGTACTAGAGAATAAAGAATACTGGAAAAAAAGTACAAAAAATTATCTTTTAAGGTTAAGTCCAGGTGCACTGCGCGCCCCGAGCAACCAGATGTGAGCCTCCTCAGAGGCTCTAAGGGTCACGGTATTATCACCAGGGGGAATCTGACGCAGAATCTGCACACTGAAGCAGTCGTTAAAAGACAGACCGTGGGATTTGGCGTGTATGGCGACAGGTAAATTGGAGTTGTTGTTAACGGATGCTCTATGACCGTTCATACGGAGGCTGAGCTTGTTAGAGGACAGTCCTACGTAGAACGCATCACAACGAGTACAGTCCAATTTGTAAACACAATTTTTGGATGTACATGAGCAGTCCTTAGCAACAGGGAAGGACTGCTCATGTACATCCAAAAATTGTGTTTACAAATTGGACTGTACTCGTTGTGATGCGTTCTACGTAGGACTGTCCTCTAACAAGCTCAGCCTCCGTATGAACGGTCATAGAGCATCCGTTAACAACAACTCCAATTTACCTGTCGCCATACACGCCAAATCCCACGGTCTGTCTTTTAACGACTGCTTCAGTGTGCAGATTCTGCGTCAGATTCCCCCTGGTGATAATACCGTGACCCTTAGAGCCTCTGAGGAGGCTCACATCTGGTTGCTCGGGGCGCGCAGTGCACCTGGACTTAACCTTAAAAGATAATTTTTTGTACATTTTTTTTTGTACTTTTTTTCCAGTATTCTTTATTCTCTAGTACTTATTTCTTTTTTCCTCTTTCGTATATTTTGTGTATATCTATTTTGTCTTCTTCACTTACTACTAGTTTGTTTTATCCTATTTTATTTTTCTAAATTCTTATTCTTAACTAGTTTCCGATACTTACCCTTTTATTTACTAAAACAACCAATGCAAGTTTTTTGTATTGTATTTATTTTTATTTATTTATTTATTTTTTCTTCTTTTCTCTATCATTATTTTTGTTTCTTATAGTTTGTTTTTATCTATATTGTTTATAATTTTTCACCTACTTATAGTTTTACCCAACCAGTACTGCGTATCTGAGCTTCTGTTTATATCTTCTCCTAATTTTATACTTTAAGACCGGGTACGGTTGACAGCACTGGCGGTTGCCGGGTTGGTTACTTGCAGTTGCGCCTACAACGTGCTTGGTCTCCCATTCTCTTTTCTCCTGAAGACGGATTCTCCGAAAATTTGAGTCTGTAAGTGTGTTTCCCTACTTTGTGTGTTGCTCTTTGTTAATCTCGAACTCGTATTGTGTCCAGTTTGGATCGTATTTCGATTTATCAGTGAATATGTATATATATATATATATATTATATATATATATATGAATTAAATACCACAATAACAAATATAAATTAATTACAATACTTTATTGTGTTGTTTAATTCATATATTACATCAACAGTTATTGTTGATTATTAATATGTATATATATATAAGTTGGCTTTCGTCTTCTAGCCACTCGACTTCCTTTCCTGAGGACGACCGTTAAAAAGATCGAAATATTGAATGTGAGTCCTAATTTCTATTTTTCATTCGTGTTTCTTCGTTAGTTGGGATTTTGACTCTGACGAAAACCGCTTATTACGGTTGAAATTTTTTTTTTTTCCCAAGCCCAAGTAACAGTTAATGAATCAGAAATGTGACTCAAATGTTTGAGCATAAACACTTTGTCTTCTTTAGAATGTCAATCATACTGAAAGAAGTGTATAATATAAAACATCTGGTGTAGTATTGTGAAAGGGGAGAGGTGAGGGAGGTATTTCAAGGGGTGTGAAGTGCAAGGAAGGGAGCATAGGCTCGAGGAAGACTAGTGGAAGTAAACTTAAGGAGTGCAGGAAGAACTAAGTAAAAGTTGTCTGCGGACTCTCAACCTTTCTAAATAAAGCTATTGCTCTCGTTACCACTGAGTCTAACTTAAATAAACCATTACTAAATGTTTATAGTGTTTCATCTTTAAATTTAATTAAAACAGTCCCAATAGAATTACTTAATAACACCGATCATTCATACAAAAACATTTTATCTTTTGTCTAATTTATACTATGAGTATATTATACGTATCAAAGAGTAAGGTGATACTCTGTTTACCTCGAATTAAGTTTAATTAATTTTGTTTATAATGATTTAGCAGTACGGCCTATGCTATATTTTAACGAATATACAATGTAGCTCCATTGTTGAGTTGTTAATGAACAAATTACTTACGCCTTTAGAAAAATATATATTAAATATAGATTTCCAAATAATCTCAGTAACCATCAATGGCTTTTGTTTCTGATAATGAGTAACTGATCCAACATTGGAAAACCTTTGCTTAATATTCTCTAGAGCTTTGTCTATATAAGATTCAAGGTATTTCACTTTGCGAGTAACAGAGGTAATCTTATTAATTTCATCTTTAAATTCGTTAAGACATCTTAGCGGAGGTGAATTCAACTCAAATTTGATAATTAGTTATGATCTAATTTAAATTAAGTAGTTTTGCAAGATTAGATGAATAAGGAAATTGTTAATTGTATGTATTTTACAACTTCTGCTTTAAAGTGAATTTTGTTTCCTAGTTGATAGTTGGGAGTATAAATTGCTTTCAAAGAGAAATAAAATCGTCATACTTCAAGGTATTAAAAGTTTTATCGTATTCTGTGACGATATTTTGTAACGAAATCAAACTAACTTGAAGTCGATAAGAATATATATTTGAATGATATTTGAATAGATTCTTTCATATACCACTTTTATAGTATTTGGTAAAATTTTCATTTTAATTTTTTTTTTCATCATAGTAAAACTATTTATCTTATTGAGTTACAAAGTTTTCGATATTAAGAATATCTGTGATTTTTGAAGAAAAAGAAATCAACAAGTTATTTGTGAGAATAAAAGAAAATTTTTCATGTGCATAATCCATTCGTGATAGGTAATTTTTTTTTTAATAAGGCATTTATTTTAATCTGCTGATGCTATAGCCACAGACTATTAATGTTATTTTCCTTTAATGTAAACAAAATCATACGTTAAAAAAAAAACATGTATACAGCATGATAAAAATTGTGGAGTTTGTAAACTTTTTTTTTTTGGGTAAATGTAGAATTTTATGACATGCTTCTGGTAAAATAGAGCTCAATTCGAGAAAGAGAGCCCGTTTTGAAATGAGTTACTCCCGGTGTTGGTGTCATAATTCAAATTGCGGGGCAAGCACCAGTACCATTTGTTAGTGGAAACAGTACTTGACAAACCGAATTGCCAGCCTCTCGTCCAAAGTGCTTTCAAGCATTAGCAAAAATCAAACTTTCTACTTCCTCAACTTAATATGCCTCAACTTTTTCATTTTTTTTTTTCTTTAAACCTATAAAATACTTTATTTTCTTCAATCTTAAAAGTTATAATATAATTTTATCCGATGTTTAATATTACTTCTTTGGTTAATTATATTTTGCCCATGCCCTAAAAAAAAGTTTGCTTGATATTATTTAGGCTTTTCTGTAAGCTCTTAACTAAACGTTCACCTTTTGAGCTGTTTTAAACTTGTCTAACTGCTAAATCACAGGTCATATGAAAATGCTATAATATTTTACTGTTCATTTCAAGTGAGGTTTATTTTTCACACAGTTAATTTGTTTACTATCTTTATCCGCTTGTAACAACTTATTTTCTTCATTAATTGTGCAATCTGCTATAGTGTGGTATTTACTCATATTGGGAAATTTCAAAAAAATTACATCTCTTTACAAAAAAAGTTTAATATGAAAACTAATAATGCGTTTCGAACCCTTAGTGTTCTTCTTCAAGTTTCATTGTAGTGTTCTTCTCAAGAGTGTCGTTGAAAACCTCAAGAAGAACACTAAGTGTTAGAAAAAAATTGTTAGTTTATATATTAAACTTTTTTTATGTGGTGAGGTATTAGTTGAAATTCCCTAACCTATTTTCTGTTTATGTTAATGTCAGAATGATTTAATATAGCATTCATTTCTTAGAAGTGCACTATTTCACAGAGTAATTATTATTATAATATGCGTTGCCTCCTCATCCTGAGGTCAACGTCCAGATAAAGCTGAGAATAATTAATACTGATTAGATAAAATGTAATATTTGGCAGGCATCTGAACTTTTATTTTGAAACATACAACCAATAAGAGTTAAAGATGAAATGTCCTCGATACGAAACAAAATATTTTTGTTTCACATCATTGTTATTTTCATAGACTAAAAATTTCATAGATAAAAAAGCTTGTGTTTATCTAATGCGGTAGTAAGTTATGTTAAATTCTTTACCTGTGATGTTAGTCTTTCAGTTGTATTAAATTTAAATTTAAAACTGTTGATATTTGTTAAAGTGTTTCAAAGAAAGTGTCTCAAAGTCCTTTGGACAACTTATTTGGGAATTACCACCTTTTATTCGTAAAACTGTCAGGAGACTGGAACAGCTTAATTTGAAAGTCGTAAATGCCGAAGCTGCGGTACATTTCAACAATATATATATATATATAAAGATTTCACATAAACACGTGAAATAACAATCAATGATCAAACCACAATAAGAAATGGGAAAACAAGACTAAGATCTTTCAACCGTAACAAGCGGACTTCGTCAGAGTCAAAAACCCAACTGAGTCTTAGTCTTATTTTCCCATTTCTTATTGTGGTTTGATCATTGATATATATATATATATATTGTAAATTTGGGGAGCAATCCTTCTTTTATATATGTTTTGTTGAACGACCTTTGTACTGTGGCATGAATAAATTTCTTTGTCTATCTTTCAAGTTTTCTCACCAAAAGATGGACAATGAAATTTATTCATGCCACAGTACAAAGGTCGTTCAACAAAACATATATATATACAGATTTCACAAAAACACGTGAAATAACAATCAATAATCAAACCACAATGAGAAATTGGAAACTCAGAACTCAGTTGTGTTTTTGACTCTGACGAAGTCGTCTGGTTACGGTTGAAAGATCTTAGTCTTGCTTTCCCATTTCTTATTGTGGTTTGATCATTTATATATATATATTTGTAAAAGTTGGATGCAGTCTTTCATTTAAACATATATTGTTAAATAATGCCCCATATTTGGGGTCTATATATATAAACTAACAATCCTACTATTATTCTCATTATTGTCCTGATGGTGAATGTGGTACATTCGAAACACGTCGACTAGCAATATTGGTGATAAGCATTATAGTTTTAATGAAGAGACGAGGAAAGAATTCCGGAAACTGGAGAAATTGTGTAAGAAACAGATACAAGCCAAATATGGGGCGTTATTTAATAATATATATATATATATGTATATATATATATATATATAAAGCAATAAGCAATTTGGCGAATCACATCAGTCGTGTGATAGGCCACTATCACATCAACTGTACGGATAGGTGGTATTTTTAATAAGTTAATCCAAATTAGGTGACCAATTATTTTTCATTATTGCTTTATAGGAAATGTGCATAGTGGTACTGTGCAATTAAAGAATGCTTTTTTTGAAGACTTTACTGACTGTTCATAAAAGACTTTCACATATAGCATTAACCATAAACGAGTAAGATTAAATCAGCATATATTTAGCATCAAGTGATATAAGTTTATTAGTATAGTAAACAATTCTAAGATTTCGAACTACTGTTAGAGACCTTGTACACTTCTTGGAAGTGTTTTAATTGTTTTTCAAATTTTGGACACATTTTAACTGAACTATAATCAACGCTATTTTTAAACCTAAAAATATTTCTAAAAAAAATGTTTACTTTAAATATGTTAAATAAGATGGAAGCAAATTAATGTTGTATTACTATTAATGTGATTAGGTTACGGCCTTATAAATGTCACCCCACTATGTGTGATTGTGTGTGTTCTTTTGAGAGGAATAGTAAACCGACCTTTGCAATATTATGCTAAACTATTTAAATAATAGTATAGTATGTAATCATAATACGCATGGGGATGTAGTCCCAAGTTTGTATTACATATGTAGCAATGATGTTCATGGCAGGTGAGGATTCAACACCGTCAAATTTAAGTCCTATGGTCACAGGCGTCCCTTACGATAAGGCTGGAGAACTGCGTGCCTCACTTAGTGACTCTTCGCAGTAGTTTTATGATTGCTGCGAAAAAGTATTAACATACATATCATTGCTAAAAAAAGAAGAACATTGTACATTTGAAATTTAGTTAATATAGCAAAAGTGTTTTAACATTGAAATAGCGACATACAGACAGACATAAATACGGTATCACAGCATGCCAGCATATTTAAAAGTCTCAGCGTAATCTATCGAGAGGAACAGCAGGTAGCAGCCTCACCGCACATTTCTTTTAAGTATCTGAACAGTAAATATGAAAATCCAGCGATATTGAATAAAAGCAATCTAATACTCGTGACGTGAACTGAAAAATATCTGAACAGTGTAGTTCATTAGATAAGCATAACCACTTAACTATTTTACTCATTTGACATGTTTTTCTTCCCGAGATCGTAAGAAGGAGCACCGACTCACCTGCCTCCCCTAACATCACGTCCCGGATATGTAGTTTGATACATGATTGTAGTACATATTACGTTTATGTCAATCACTACATTTAAAGGGTGTAACCTTTTACAACCCAGCATACACGTTCTTATTCTTCTTTTATTTTGTTACTAAAACGTACAATGGTATTAAAAAAATGATATTTTTATCAATTAGACCGTTTAACTAGCATATGTTTTGCAGTCCCGTGAATCCATGTTTAATCCATTGATTTACCATGTGTTTTGCTGGGTAGTTGTGTATCGCAAATCTCATAAAGACTCTACTTGCCGTACCGTTTGACAACTGTTCATGAAATTTATCAGATATACACTCCGTTCTCTACTCAGGAACTATAAAGTTTCATAATAATATAGAAGAATGAAAAATTTATATTATCATAGCTTTTGTTAAAAAGTGATAATATCGAACCATAATTTTTTAAATCTAATCATTTTAAATATAGTACTAAACATTATTTGGATATTAACATTGCATTATAAACATTTTAACTTTTTCAATATTAATAAGTGAATGATTTCACTAAAATGATAGTCGTTATATTTTTCCTCTAGGCCTTAGGCGATAATTATATTGTCATGTAACACTTATTAAAATAGTATTCTAATTAACAAAACGAATACGATTCTTCGATGATGACGTAATTAAATCAATATTAAAGAGATTCACAACTTGTTTACTTATAGTAAAGCTTATTATAAAACAATTGAAATTTTTTCTAATAGCTCATATATTAATAATAATAATAATAAACAGAATGTAAATAACTGCTTTATTGAGTTGTTGAATTATTAAATGATGAGTATTTCTCTGTAATGATTAATTAACAATTGATAATGATGGGGTATCCCCACAAATTTTGTAATAATGTAATTTTTATTATTTTTTTGGCTACAATTTACTTTATGGTGTTTGTAATGTAGGTAAGGATTCTAACAATTTCAATAATTAGGTTAAACTAATGGAAGGTCTATTCCAGTAAGTTATTCTATCCATATTTTTTTTTTTTTTTTTTTTTGAACTGGGTAGACTAAGGGAGGAGTAAGAGCACTGTGAATTTAAATAGATGTATATAATTGGAAAGGGAAGAAAACATAATCTCATTTCTACAGACTTACCTCTCTGGTATATATTTTTCGTTGCAGACAAAAAAAAAAAAAAAATGGTTGAGTGATATTGGGGCTTTTATTCGAAGGATGATCCAGGAGGAGGAGGGACATTATCAACTTACTAAAGCCAACTGGGGGAATACTAATTAGACGCAGGCTTGCCAACCATGAATCATCGAGGCAGGGTCTGCTGACACCCTTCTAACTCATTGCGAAATGTATGGCAACCCTGTCTACATCCACCTATCACACTTCATGTCTTCATTTTATCACCAAGTATATATAGATATATATATATATTTCTTACTCAACTTCTCTTGTGTTTGTGCTTTAATTCCCTAAAATTGATAAGAATGATATCAACCACTAAAATCCAGTTTTCATCCCAGATAATGCTCCAAAAATTCACTGTCCAAACAAAGCACACACTACAATTATTAAAATTATAATTGATAGAGAAGCAGTTGTGACACACATTCATTGTTGTATAATCCACTTTCTGAGCACATATCCAGCTTAGTCTATCTAATATACGTTCACATTTATTTTCATTATTTTTTCACGTCATATTACTAATTGCACTACTTATGTGAGTATTACGCTTAAATTCTTTCATTATTTTAACATCATATATTTTTGTTATTCATGGTTTCCTTGTGGGCAGTAATCATGATATTAGTTTATTTTTAATCAGGTCTCTTTCTGATTATAGGTTTGCTGTACATTAGTATATATATTTACAACTTTCTTTTAGTTTTATGGAGGGATATTTATACCTATTATTTGAAGTTCTAATGGTATTTATACCAGTCTGTTTAAGTAGAGCTCGATTCAACATCATTGGTGTGATGGTGTTGAATGAGTCAGCGGTGAAGACTTCAATCCTGACCATGGTACAGGTTGAGAACACACAGGCGTACATAAGAAATTCCTCCTCACTCATGAAGAAACCAGTGTCATGATCTAGAGCAGTGCTTCTCAAACGGTGCGCCCGGGCGCACTGGTGCGCCCTGGAAGGTAGCCAGGTGCGCCCCAAGATAATGGAAGATTAAGTTTATATAACAGATTTATATTTTAGTTTTTGCACCATTTTAATTTATTTGAGAAAACACAAAGTATGGGGTTTTCAAGTCTGAGTCAAGTCTCGGCTACTTCATATTTTGAACTGGAAGGTAAATTTCTTTAATCTTTAAGCATGAATGGATAATACTTCATCTGTGCCTTTACTCGGGGATTTAAATCATTTTTACTAGCCCTCCCTCTCTCTCACTCTCTCTGTCTCTCTCTCTCTCTCTCTTTCTTTCTTTTTCTTAAAAAAAACTATACATTTTAATTTCCAATCATTTTCCTGTTATCAAATCACAGGACTAAATTTTCTATATTAAAATCAGTGATGCGCCCCAACGTTTTGGTTTAGTTTCATAGGTGCGCTCCAAAGTTTTGGTTTGGTTTCATAGGTGCGCCCCAAAGTTTTGGTTTGGTTTCATAGGTGCGCCCAAAATTTTGGTTTGATTTCATAGGTGCGCCCTGAAGTAAAAAAGTTTAAGAAGCGCTGATCTAGAGTAAGTCATTTTCTTGTCAATGTATTTCATTTTGTCCGATGATATCCAATTAGTTGAGTCATCAGTCATTGACCCTTGCCTGCTCAGTAGGTCATTCGTCCTGAGTATTCTTCCTCTTAACTTCACTGACCATCCTTCCTCTTCTTCTTCTTCACAGGTCGACACTTGTGTTTGGTCAACTCCACACTCAGTTTGAGTAGGGAACTTTAAGACAGGTTCATTTTTTGCGGTTGTCAACACAGCAACAGGATCCCTGACCTCTTCCTGTGGAAAAGGAAGACATATTGGCAAGAATTCTTGACACCTGGTACCCACCCTCAAGTAAGCTCCTGCCTGAGGCGCCAAGTTAGCTCAGTTGTTAACATACTCGCCTCTGGGCTGGTAGTCGGGGGTTCGATCCTCACGTAGCATTCAACTTATTCAAGCAGAAAGTAAATAAATCTGTGTACGTCGTCCCTCGGAGAGGATGTTAAGCCACCAGTCCCAAGCCTGTACTTTGTCAGGCGCTCGTTAAAGATCCCTACTCGATATGAACTTGAGTTTGGCAAAATTTAGGACCCCCAATGTAGAATCTGTTGAATCACCGATCAAATAAAAAGCCTGTAAACGGCTGACGTTATTACCCGCTAGGGGATCGGTTTAAACAATAAAAAAAATAATGGTCCTGCCTGTGTATAGGGCACTTCCACTCAAGTCGCAGTAGGTGATAGGCATCTGTTCTTGTCCCATGATATCATGATAATATAATATGATATCATAATGATTATAATATGATATTAATGATATTTTAAACAATCTTCATTTAGGTATGTACATTCCTTAAGTACATACATTAATTTAATTGTAAATTGACTAATAAAGCATAACGATTAGAATTTTTTTAATATATTATAATATATAATGCAATTTTATTTAGGAAAACTAGATAATGTTATGAAATACATTAGCTAAAAAAAACCAATCCGGTTAAGTGGAAATGAATCAACAAAAAATAATGCAATGCTCATTAAGTACGCAAAACCAAAAAACGTCTTATTTATAAAATATACAATAGCAATACTTATATAGCAAAGGCTATACAAATCTTATACAATAATCCTGAAATAACAATTATTTATTATATAAAAGAACGATACATATAAGCATTAATGAAATGATGAAGCTAATGTGAAATTGAAAACGAAAAAAATACCAAGTATATGTTGGAAATTTTTGAATAAATTTAAAGAAAAAAAAATGTTTTAGGGTTGTATGAAAAATACAGGATGAGTTTAAATTGAAGTGTAAAAAGAGATTATTTGGAAAGGACGTTAAGATTACAAAAACATGAAAGCGAGAGTTTATTTGGGCGCAATAAATCGGAGAGGGTGTTGTTTCTGAAAGCTAGGTCACTCCTGGCCGGATTGCCCTCCCACTGGTAATCAACAATGTTAGTACATCCCTTGAGTTATTTACAGCATTCTTTACTCAACACTGGGTAGGCTGCATATCAGAATATCCTTGCAAAAGTCATTTTAAAAACTATATAAAACTGAAAGAAACAAACATATTACTAAACAAATCAGCCCTTTTTTGATTGTTTAAAACTGTTTATAACGTCTTTTTACTTTCCTATACGTAAAGTATAGTGATGCGTGGTGTAATATATGACAATAAGCATACAAGTGGATCAACCGCTATCTGTACTACTTCCAGGAAAGAAAGACCATCTCCCATTTAGACATTTATATTATGCCTAAAAAAACATTATATATTATACAGGGTGTTCCAAAAGAAACAGTGCAGTAGGAATATGCTAATAACCCAAAGAAACAAAACTCACAGAAACATACTATTTATTGCAAATATTCACAAATCCAATACCTTATCAACTAAAGTACGATTGAGGGTTGACTCGTGCAGTAAGATATGATCTACAATAACTGTTGAAAGTGTGCGCCATTCACCTGCAGACATAAACGAGCGCGACGCTGCGTGTTTTGAAAAACACACTCAAGTTCATCAGGTTTGATGTTTTGAATAACACTTGTTATTTTCTGCTTCAGTTCATCCGTAGTTCGAGGATTGTCTGCATACACTGAGCCTTTCAATTTGCCCCACAAATAAAAGTCAGGAGGTGTTAAATCAGGTGATCGAGGTGGCCACAAACCACGAGATATCACACGATCCCCAAAGACATCACCAACTGCAGACATACTGACACGAGCCGTATGTGCAGTTGCACCATCTTGCTGGAACCAGCCTTGTTGCTTTCCTTGCTCCGTCAGTTGATCAAAAAATGGCTCCAGGATGTTATGAATGTAACACTCAGATGGGATGGTGTTTTCAAAAAAGATATACATTTAAACATTTTCAATGTATAAATATCCTTTCTTGTGTTCAGTACACTGTTTCTTTTGGAACACCCTGTACACGTTTACTTTTAGTAAAGTTGGATGATCATTCTTTTTCCTTGTATTTTTGTTTAGATCTTAATTTTTCGATAGCATCTGATCTTGAAACTTTTTCTTTCCTTATGCATTCGGTATGACGTCTTAGTTTCATCATACCAATTGAAATATAATATTTGTTCGTTCATTTTTTTAATGTACACCTGAAGAACGACACTAATGTTTTCGAAAGGCGTTGTTAATTTTGATATTAAATTCTTTTTTTTTGTGGACCAGTAAATTCCCCAATCATCTGATCATCATAAATATTGGACATTACTTTTTCCAAGTGCCATATTGTAAAGACTTTACCCAATGAGAAAGTTTGTCGTTTGTTTCTAGTCCACACACCTATAAGTTTTTAACACGTGGTCTTCGTCAGAGTCAAACTAATCTGACGAAGACCACTTATTCTGGTTGTAAGAGCATAGTCATTTTTCTGATGATCTAACTGTGGTTTAGACGTTAATTTTTAATTCACATGTTTACTGCAGTATATTGTTAGTTTGTAAAGAATTATTCTTCTGTGTGAATGTCTTCGGACCCTTCCTGATCTCTACAAATTTCAAAAATAAATTAAGGCTTTAATTTTGTAATTTTCTACTATAGGTAAAGTTATATTGATTGTGATAATATGTATTACGTATTTACATGTCTTGAGGAGCCTAAAGTCTTTTTATGACGATTTTTTGATGTTTTGTTTTGTGTGTGTGTGTGTGTGTGTGTGTGTGTGTGTGCATGAATGTGAGTTGAGTGTGAGCGAGAGTGTGTGTGTGTGTGTGTCTGTATGTGTGAGTACGAGTGTAAGTGAGTGTGATTGTCGGTGTGAGTGTCAGTGAGAGTGTGTGTATGTGGGTATGAGTGTGACTGTGAGTGTGTGTTTGTGTCTGTGAGTGTGAGTGAGAGTGTGTGTATGTGGGTACGAGTGTGACTGTGAGTGTGTGTTTGTGTGTGTGAGTGAGAGAGTGGGTGTAGTGTGAGTGTGTGTGAGTGTGACTGAGAGTGTGGGTCTGAGTGTGAATGTGACTGAGAGTGTGAGTGTGAGTGTGGGTCTGAGTGTGAGTGTGAGTGAGAGTGTGAGTGAGAGTGAGAGTGAGAGTGTGAGTGAGAGTGTGACTGTGAGTGTGAGTATGAGTGAGAGTGTGGGTGTGAGTGAGTTTGAGTGTGTGTGAGTGTCAGTGAGAGTGTGAGTGTACGTGAGTGTGACTGTGAGTGTGAGTTTGAGTGTGAGTGAGAGTGTGACTGTGAGTTGAGTGAGAGTGTGACTGTGGGTGTGAGTATGAATGAGAGTGTGGGTGTGAGTGAGTTTGAGTGTGTGTGAGTGTCAGTGAGAGTGTGAGTGTACGTGAGTGTGACTGTGAGTGTGAGTTTGAGTGTGAGTGAGAGTGTGAGTGAGAGTGAGAGTGAGAGTGTGAGTGAGAGTGTGACTGTGAGTGTGAGTATGAGTGAGAGTGTGGGTGTGAGTGAGTTTGAGTGTGTGTGAGTGTCAGTGAGAGTGTGAGTGTACGTGAGTGTGACTGTGAGTGTGAGTTTGAGTGTGAGTGAGAGTGTGACTGTGAGTTGAGTGTGAGTGTGACTGTGGGTGTGAGTATGAATGAGAGTGTGGGTATGAGTGAGTTTGAGTGTGTGAGTGTGAGTGTGAGTGTATGAGTGTGGGTGTGTGTGTAGGTGATTGGATGTATATCCAAAGTCTTGTGTACATGCTACACACTACAATGTCTGATGGATTAAATTAATATTATACACAAAAGTAGGCCGCATAGGAGCATTTACCTACTTTATAGTAGCATTAGTAGTTATCTACAGTAGTAAACCTACTGTTTAGAAGCAATTATTCATTATGGTACATTTTATGTTTGTAAAAAATGTTTATTAGCAGAATATATATAGAAATCTATTAAGCATTTTATTTCATTGCCTAATTAATGAAATTATTCCTGATTGAAATGTTTAAATAATGATAATAATCAATTAAAATGAGTTTTTGATAATAAGATGCAATGATTTCAGACACCACTATATTGGATAAACAGGCAAGACTTTAAAACAGTTATACAATGCACACATTCTTGATTTAATCAATAAAGGAATAAATTAAAGAAATTTTAACATTTTTAGAAGATTAAATATTTTTTTTTTAAATAAATTATATAAAAGTTGGCTTATGATTGAATCTGAGTGGTTTTGAAGAGGTCAACAACATTATTTTATTAACTAGTTTGAACTTTTTTTACTTGTAGTGAATGTTGAGTTTAAGCCAGGCGAAATTTTTCTTAAAGAAACCTTTACTGTGTTTACTGTGATATCGTTATGAATTATATTGTTAGGTTGTGAGTAAATCTTTATCTGTATGATGGTCTTCGTAGCCTTCCTGAGATCTAGAAATGTCAGAAATAAATTAAGGCTTTAATTTTGTAATTTTTTACCATAAGTAAATAAGTAAATTATATTAGTGATCGTGAAAATAATATAAATTTTATTTTAAGTTGTTTGTAATAAGTATTAAATAGTGCTTTTAAAAAAAAGGAGGTAAACCTGCACAGGAAATAGTTTAGATGGCATTGCTTTGTGTGACGTCATATGCAAGTCATTGCCCATGGTGTAACCCATGGTGTAACAAGTGACCAGTCTGTTGTGTGTTAATTATTCCTCGACAATTTAAACAAATCATC
This sequence comes from Hermatobates lingyangjiaoensis, assembly GCA_026182355.1. Taxonomy (NCBI): domain Eukaryota; kingdom Metazoa; phylum Arthropoda; class Insecta; order Hemiptera; family Hermatobatidae; genus Hermatobates; species Hermatobates lingyangjiaoensis. The sequence goes on from JAPFBL010000253.1 coordinate 3,781,260, forward strand.
TCTCAAGAGAAATAATATCATCAAAACCACATTAAATAGTAAGTGGGAAAGTGTTATCAGTTATTTACGTATTAAGTATTGTTGTTTAACATTAATATGAAATGAAAAAATAAGCTATATACTTAGAGATTATTTTCCAACAATATGGCTGCTTGAAATCTAGGTTAGCTTGCTATAGTTATTTATTTTTTTGTTTCTTTTCAATTATATTATACATATATCAATATTTTAAATGTATTCGTGTTTGTTCAAGTTTTCACTGAATATTTAAATGAAATATATCAACAAAGAATGAACCACACATGCTATATTTATCAAAAAAGTTAAATATCTTATTAGTAATTATTTTTCATAAATAATTTAAGCCGAACATAATTAGATTGTAAAGTTTAATTACATTTATTGAAATTTGTTGCATTGGCTGTGCTTAAAACACTTTTTGAATGAACTTTTTGTTTACTGGAATAATAATACAAACTCAGAGTTCAATTAGAGTAAAGATTTTTTTTTCAACATAACAATATGTTGAATAGACAATATACCTTTATGTGGTGTTTGTATGAAAAAGGAAATAAGATAATTCAATTGAATATAACACTTGTTGCATTATCAAAAATTCTTGTAATTTCAAACTAATAAAGCTTGTTCTCAGTTGTCTTGTAATTTTAAACCAATAAAAGGTCATTCTTAGTTCAAATTAATTATACTTATTTCAAGACTTAATAGAGCTTGCAGATTCCTTCAATGATATGAATTTAGTTTAATAATGTTAGTTTAGGTTACTCAATAATAAACTTTCATGAAGTTAGTACCAATAGTTACTGAATTATATTAATAATTAATTAATTTACAATGAAATCTATATTCCTTAAGAATAAGAAAATTGCTTTAAAGTAATTAAAAACGAATTAATACATATATTGAGAGTTGACATAATCAGATAAATACTTGGTGCACTTTTAGTTTATGTGAATCTTTAGTTTATTTCTATATTGTAATTTCTAATTCTATCTCAAGAAATGTTAAATATTCAAGGTTGATATTCATACCGTTGTTTCAATTAGATTTATCTAGTTTTTGAAGGAAATTGCTCTGTGCTTAAGCTCTTAAATTGTTCGTTCCAATTAGATAAGATAATAAATTACAAGTTTTGATAATTTTTCTTTAATTTCTCAGTTTTTTTCAGGTTGGTGTTAGTTGTCTTGAGTTTTATTGATTCTGTGTTTGACTAAAGTTCTAAATGTGGACAAAATAACTTTAATGATAATGAATTTAAACATTATTTGTTTTTTTAGGAAGATACTTTAATAATTTATTTTAAAATAGTTAATAGAGTAGATTGTTTGAAATGTAACAGTTATTTACATCAAAAATTGAAACATTTCTTTTCTTTTCAAACATTCAATAATGATTTGAAATAAATGCATTTATAACAGTTATTTATTAAACTTCTTTTGTTATACTTAGCAAAAATAAAAGTATATTCCAAGAATTCAGTGTTATAAGTGTTAATAATGATTGAATTGTGTTTGTAATTAATAAAAATTGTATAACAACTTCATTAAAGACAAGAAAATTGTTTTACGCTATTAAAAATGAATATTAATACAAATATTGAGACATAACATGATCGAATAAATAATTGGAATAAATTCCTTCAAAGTTGTACAGTTTTTACAACTTCTGTTGATTTCTGTATTGTAATTTATAATTCATGACTCAACTATGCAACATATTATAATCGTGAAATTGAAATAACACAAATGAAAAACATTTTCATAGTTCAAATATTATTAAAACTTCAATAGTTATTCTATCTTTCTCTATATTACTTAAAAGGTCTTGCTTTAATATCATTCAATTAAGGTTTAACAAATAAAACTCACTGAAATCCTTTATGAAGTGAACATTACTTTTTTTTACCTATGAACGTAAATAAATCTAAAGTTGTTAGTGTATTATCAAGCTCAATGATAGACAAATTATTTATTGAATGTTGCTAACTGTGATCCTAACTAAACTTAAGTATTCCTTAATTTAGAGAAATATTATTCAACTTAAATAATAAGTCTATTAATATTCCAGTGAACGTTTATTTATTTATTTTTTTTATCTAAAGTAAGAAATCGATCGACTTTTGGTTAACAATATTAGGTTACTTTGGTCCTGAAGTTGATTACTGATAAGAGAATTTATAACCTAACCCAATGAACAACTCAGTAATCACACATTTAACTCTTATTATCATTAAAATGATATTAAATAACCTTTCTAGTGAATTCTGATAAAGCATGATTTAAATGTTGATACTCCAGTCATTTTATTCACAATTACAGAGTTACAGCAGTGTTCAACAAATTTTATATGTCAACCACATTGAAGGTTTTTAAAAAAAAAAATCTAGAGTGGCCTAAACTCAACTTTACTAAAAGTAAACATACTATAAAACTTCTTGAATATATAATACATAATATCTCATTTAGTCATAATGTCAATGTCTAAATGGGAGATAATTAATAGTCTTTCATTCCTGGAGGTAGTACAGATAATGATTGATTCACTTATCAATATATATGCTTATTTTTGTATATAACACCACTGATGTATATAATATCATTAGTATAATCTGACCTCCCTCTCCATTGAATATTTAAGACAAATTTTCCCATTTAAAACTTAAAAATATTCCTATTTTTTCTGACAAATGTCAGAAACATCTAAGAAAAAATGTCATTTTAAGATAATTCTTAATTTAAGATGTCGGATAATTTCATTTAGTCATAATATAAATCTCAAAATGGGAGATGTTTGTTAGTCTTCCATTCCTGGAGGTAGTACAGATAGTGATTGATACAGTTGTCGGTATACACTGTTATTTTTGTATTTCACTCAACTGATGCATATTTTTGTTCTTATAGCCTGTGGATCTTTTACATGGCCAGTGAATCTTAGGTAGTACTTCCAATACATAATGCAATCATGAATAGCATCGCATTGTAAGTGAATTTCCTTTTCTTTTTGAGATAGTTTCCTTGAAAAGTATGCCACAGAGTGTCAAATACCATCACACTGTGGTTACTTTAAAGAGCCTTTAAACCTATACCTATATAACTAGGATCTGTTTCCATGTAAATGTCTTTATACCTATCATAAATTCATCAAATAGTTTGAGAGAAATATTTTGTTGTTGTTGTTGTGAAGTAGTGCAAGTTTTTGTGAGTTCTTTTTAATGTACAGGGTGTTCCTAAATGGTTGACCCCTTTTTGTAGGCCAATAATATTGACAATTTTTGTTGGAATGACCCCAAATTTTTACAGCTTGTGTAGAAACGTTTCAAGTTTTTGTGAGTTAAGAATTTTATGTTGAAATGCAAGATAAATTTGAAGAATACGATTTCGATGATCGGCTAGTTTTTAGTGATGAAGTCACATTTTACACCAATGACATATAATGTTCGCATTTGGAGGGAAAAAAATCCTTATGGCATAATTGAACATGAGAGGGACTTACCAAAAGTTAATGCGTTTTGTGCAATATCCAAGAAGAAAGTTTATGGGCCATTTTTCTTCGATGAAATGTGAACGGAGATCACATCTTCAAATGCTTCAAAATTGGCTAATTGATCAACTGATATAAAATGAAGACGAAAGTTTCATTTTTCAGTAGGATAGGGCTCTATTTGACTGGAAGCTCGTTGTACGAGCCTACCTCAATGAGGTTCTGCCAGATATATGGATTGGTCGAGGTAGTGAAGAAGACGATTTGCTTCTGAAATAGCAACCACGATCACCCGACCTTTCTCCGTGTGATTTTTTCCTCTGGGGTTATGTGAAAAGACTAGTCTTCGTGCCTCCTCTTCCAACTAACATTGAAGAAATAAAACAGAGAATTACAGCTGCACTGGAAACTGTTATCGAAGACATGCTACAGTGAGTCGACATACCGACTCGACGTGTGCAGAGTCACCTGCGGCGCTCATATTGAACATTTATGAAAATCTGTCATAGAACTAACAAATATTTGTACTTTTTATGGTAAATTTAACCAATAAAACTTATGGTTACTTCAATATAAAATGTATTTAGTTTCATTATGATGCAGCAAGTAGTTGCCGAGATATGGGTATTTAGAATGGGGTCAAACATTTTGGAGTACCCTGTGTTTGAGCTAAAAGGTAATAGGGGAAAATGTTTATAAGATGATCAAAAAGAATTAAACTATACTTTCTGGTATGTCATTGATATTATAACCCATGTTATAATATGTATTGTGTTACATGTTTTAAAAACATGTTTAACATTACAGACTTATAAGTGTGTGTTTTCCTATTTACTGTGTACTTATAGTTTACTCTGAAGCAATTTTAAAGAATTGTTTAAAATATTATTACTCAAATTAATAAGTTTGATACTGTCTGATAAAAACTTCTTCAAAGTTAACCCTTTAAAAGTTTTTAAAGGAATTTAATTTATATAATATTGAATTAAATAAAAATGAAATGGAGAATTTCCAGTTATATTCAGATTATTTATATTTTTGAATGAATTTCATTTCATTATTGAATTTTTTTTTTGGATAAAATATAAGATGTTTTCAAAACGAAACACTGAGGCAATTAGCTTCTTTCGTGTTGGCAAGCAGCCAATAATAAAGTAACAGATTAAAACAACATCAAAAAATGAAAAAGAATCTTATGTAATTTATTTTGTTTCTAGACTTACTTCCACAACATATCGTGCAATACCTAAAACAATGATATAAAATAAAAAACGAAATATATATGAAGATCATAAAAACATTATTTACTACTCTTTTCTAAATTATTTGTTCAGAGATTATTTGTTTGTAAGTGTACCTTTCATTATTATTTTTATATTAAACACTTTACAAAGTTCTTTTTACATATCAATTTTCTTTTCTTTTTGAGATAGTTTCCTTGGAAAGTATGCCACAGACTGTCAAATACCATCATACTGTGGTTGCTTTAAAGAGCCTCTTATACCTATGTAACTAGCATCTGTTTCCATGTAAATGGAATTTAAGATGTCGTGAGTTGTTTAAGAAGTTTAAATACACTATGTTAAAAATTAAACGAAATATAATAAATAAATTAAACGAAAATATAATACTGTATAAAGAAAAGAATTTTTCTTTTAAATTGAAAAAAAGAAGTAATAATTAAAATAAATAGTCTTAATGTTGCCATGGAAAAATCAGGTGTCAAAGAATAGAAGGCTAATAAAAACAGAGATCAGAAGGATGAATGTAAACTGTGAATAATGAAGAAAAGAAGGAAGAATATGTAAGCAAATAAATACATAAAACATATATAAAAGTAATGATAACCAAACATTGAAATATTATAGTTGTGTTAGTGTATATGAATCACAGTAAGTAAGAACAATAATATAAGCACAAAAAAGAACTTGTTTATAATTTACGTTAAATAAAGTTTAGATATTCTGCGAGGTATTTATTAATGTTAATCTGGGGTGGCTTGCATTCGACTTTACTGTAAGTAGACGTGATATCAGGCTTTTTCACAATCAATGGAGTTGTGGTTAATATTAATGTAGGTATCGTGTAAACGTAACATCAAACTCTCTGGTAAAGTATTATCAAAAATGCGGATAAAATAATAAATTTAATAGCCCTCCTTTGTTTTGATGTAAGTATAGCCATTCTGTGAGTTTTATAAAACCGAAATGGTATTTAACGATATTGTACGAGTATATCTAACATAGTGTAATTATTATTTCCTGCCAGTCACCAAATCGTATATCTTCTCAAGAGCAGAAAGATAACAATCCAAGTGATCATTTGCAACTGGAAATGCTCTTCATTATATCAATTACTCTCATAAACATTCTGTAAGGTGTATTGTATCTGCTGACATATAGTCTTTCAATATTCATGTTTTGAAAATGTCATTTCCCATCAAGGTATTTCGAATTTGTACTACTCGATAAACTGCAGGTTCACTTTCCCTTTATATAAATAACGGGGGGGGGGGGGGGGGATAGACGTTTAATAATACGAGTATAATATAATTATGAGTAATGGTATGTACGTGTTACCTCGACTCCATAGAATATGTACAAAAATAATACAAAATTGCTTTCTTATTATGATAGGGTAATTTATAAGAATCATTTAGGATGACATTTTTTTTTAAATGATTTTATTTATACATTTCAGGCTTATAGAAACTTAACGCATTTCAGGTTGTATACGGATTCATTATTCATCCGGCCCAACTCAAACCTTAGGCTAGCCGAGAGCACTGATGACACGTCATTTCACCCATCTAAATTTAACCAAGCACCGTGAAAGATTTACTTACTTGATCTAATGAAAACCAGGGTATTAAACATGACTGTAAGTACTGCTTTTAAAAATGTTATATGATTAAAAGAAAAATTAACTAGTTCCGATTAAGCATGTATATTTTTTTTTATTTTTATTGGTACATACTTATTTAAAAACTGGGGCAGCATGGCATATGGTGTCACCTATCCAAGGTTTAACCACGCCCAAGTTCCAAAAAGTCACGATCTTATCAAACCTCCCTCGTATTTCCATGCTTGGGATTTGGCCAGGTGAATCTTTGCTCCTTTTATTCTTAGAAACATTTCTCATTGTTTATTTAAGACAATATGGGCAACCTTTTCACTTTACAACTTATCTATTTGATATCATTAGTTCTATAGTAGCAGTAACAGTAATTTCGTTAAGCAGCAATGTAGGTTTGTGTTTAAACACTATATTTTGATAAGGAATCTCTTACACTAGAGCATGGCTTTTTGGCCTCAGCCAGTGAATCTGCTATATGGTTATTCCAATTTACTCTTTCATCTAAAAAGACTACAACATTTTATTATATCTCTAATAATATTTTAATATATTTGCTAACTAGAAGACCTACATTCCTTCTTGAGAATGGTATAGATACTCTTTTAGATAGAATTATAACGAGATTTCTATAGAAAGTATGCTGCCCAAAGAGAATCCCGTGAACTCTTTCTCTCCTTATATTGAAAAGCTTCTTTACTTTTCATTCAGTGCCATGGCCTTGATATTTAGGGTATTCAGTGATTCACAGCCAATCATGACAACACCAATATGATAATACACCACCATGGGGAAAATATCACTTTGATAGTTCCTATTATTAAACTAAACAGTTTTCTACCCCATACTTTAATCCCTCGAATTGAAACATATATATTTGTTCCAGTTTAATATATTTGAAAGCCTGTTTTCAAAAACTTGTTCAATACAAGAAGCTGGCCAGACTGATACATTCAAGGCTTAAACAGTTTTCTTCCTTTTCAATCAACCTTTTTAGAACTGAAATGCTCTTTAAATCCCATGTTGTCTTATATATAGAAGATTATTTACCAAAAACTTCTCATGATACACACATAGAACCAATTTGTTATCGTTTTTAATATTATGTTATTTTTTCAATGTTGTAAGCTCAAAAAACATTCGTGTTGAGATTATACCTAACGCAAAATTTAACTTTATAGGTTCACCAAAAAACCAGCTTAAAATTAGCAGGCATTTAGACATATATATATATATATATATATATATACCTAGATATTTCAATAATATTGACGCATGGAAAAAATTATAATTATTTATATATATATATAATATATATATATATATTATTAATTAATTTTTTCCATGCGTCAATATTATTGAAATATCTAGGTAGTTCACGAAGACCTAGTAAACTAACATTACTGTTTGCTAAAGGGTGAAAAATGAGTATTGATTACAACCCCTTTAACAAACAACTATACATCACACACTGGGTAATATCATAATATATATGGTTCATTTGCAATTTTTTTTAGTTATTAAAAATTAAATAATTTTAAGTATTCAAATTTCTCCAAGCGTAGAATTTTAGAATCACACAAGTGTTTTGAGGCAACATTTAAGATTTGACAATAGAGATTGTCAAATCAATAAATCAATAAAATAAATAAATCAATAAATCAATCAATCAATAAATTTATTGAATATATAACCAAAGAATTATTAGGTAAAATGGATAAACAAAGAAAAGTCTCCACACAAATGAAGTTTTATTCAACAACAACAACACTTTTGAACACTTTGTGTTCATCATCAGGAAGACACCAAGGATGTGGTGCTGAAGGGTTGGTCCAGTTAAAACAACACTTAGAACACCACATCCTTGGTGTCTTCCTGATGATGAACACGAAGTGTTCGAAACGCGTTGTTGTTGTTGAATAAAACTTCATTTCTGTAGAGACTTTTGTTTCTTTATCCATTTTACCTCAAAATGAGTAAATACCACAGAATGACGGATTGCACAACTAATGATTTAACCAAAGAATGTGTTAATTTGATGATATTGCATTTGATTAATAAAAAAAAATGTCATCACGTGTTTTTTGTATTTTAAAATAATATTTGTTTTAATGAGGTTTTGTCTAGCTTTACACATATAATACCATTAATCAGACATTTCTTCTATATTTGTAGACATCTTGAGAGTTTCATCTACAAATATTGATGAAACGTCGGCTTAAAGGTGTTGTATTATTTGTAGCTAGACCAAACCTTGAGAAAAAAGAAAAATATTTTTGAATATATGTTATCAAGATAAGAAAACATTTCTTTTAAAAAATATAGGAAATCGTTCTAGTGCTGGATTTTTTTATTTTGCACTACAGTTTGAATGTGAAGCCTTGCGATACTTTTATTCTCCTTTATTGGTATTAAAGTTAAGTTAACGATAAGTTGGTTGTATTACGGTAGAATCATAAAGGCAGTGAAAAGGTTTGATTCATTATTCACATGACTTATGGTGTTCTCGACTGAATACTAGCTGAGCTTGAAGGAAATAGGATTGTTTATGAGTTACGATCTGTGGGTGTGTATGGAGAGGTGTATGGAGTCTGGCGACGTGTAAAATGTTCTTATTCTGCGGCAGTAAATATGAGGCTTGGTGGTTTGAGGTAAAAAAAAAAAAAAGAAGAAAAAAAAGAAAAAGATGAAAAGAATGCGAAATATGGGATCCAGAAGGAAGGCAGTGGAGACGTGAGCAGCACAGACTCGTTAATTATTTGTCGACCTACCTCCTTTTAGGTTCCTCAAAACTTTTAACTCTCAATGATTCACTAACTTTGTCTCTCACGTCTCAGAAATGTTAAAAGTAATTCCCTACTGAAAACTAAAGTTTCAAAATAAAAAAAAATTATATCGCGAAAATTTAATATAAATGATTTAATAAAGAGACTTATTGTAAATAAAAAACTGATTCTCATATATCAAATAATATTATTAGAACCATAGAGTTTTTTAGTGATATTTAACCATCTTACCTTGTTTGTTCTTTTCAAAACCGGCTTTGGAACTTTATTCTCAAGAGTAAAGTGAACATATTCTGCATACTTGTGGTTACTGGAAGCCAACAATCGATCTTATAATCAAGCCTTTCCAACTAACCATATTTATATATTTCTTAGTAAAATATTATAAAAGTTCATTACATATAAGTGTTATTCGTTTTAAATCAATTGATTTTACCTTTAACTATATTACTTTCCTATTTGCATTAGTATCCTCCAGTCTGCCCCTTCGACTTGAATGTCATTGAATCTCTCAGTTTAAATATACAAACAGTAGTTTGCAATGTCTCTTCCTTAATTACAGGCATGGAGATTTTTTTTTGTGAAAATATATCAATTGGTTCAGTTATAATTTTTTCTTTAACCTTTCAGTTAATCTTTCAAAGTTTCTATGTCATCAAGTTTCTGTCCATGAGTCACTTCCAGCTTATGTCCGCAAGTCATTTTAGTTTATGTCCATATGTCATTTCTGGTTTCTGTCCATAAGCCATTTCTAGTTTCTGTCTATAAGGCATTTTTAGTTTCTGTCCATAAGTCATTTCTAGTTTATGTCTATAAGCCATTTCTAGTTTATGCCCACAAGTCATTCTAGTCTATGTCCATAAGTCATTCTAGTCTATGTCCATAAGTCATTTCTAGTTTATATCCATAAGCCATTTCTAGTTTATGTTCATAAGCCATTTCTAGTTTATGTTCATAAGCCATTTCTAGTTTATGTCCATAAGTCATTTCTAGTTTATGTTCATAAGCCATTTCTAGTTTATGTTCATAAGCCATTTCTAGTTTATGTCCATAAGTCATTTCTAGTTTATGTCCATAAGCCATTTCTAGTTTATGTCCATAAGTCATTTCTAGTTTATGTTCATAAGCCATTTCTAGTTTATGTCCATAAGTCATTTCTAGTTTATGTTCATAAGCCATTTCTAGTTTATGTTCATAAGCCATTTCTAGTTTATGTCCATAAGTCATTTCTAGTTTATGTTCATAAGCCATTTCTAGTTTATGTCCATAAGTCATTTCTAGTTTATATTCATAAGCCATTTCTAGTTTATGTCCATAAGTCAGGTTATTTGCAATACTATTTATCAAATTTTATATTTTCCACTTTTGAGTGTCTTTGCTGCATACAACATGTAACATAGAATCGAATCAAATCTTTGCATTTGATTCTGTACATTCAGCATCATTCTACTTTATTGCTATATTTTTCTATTGTAAAGAGGAGGTTACGTCTTTCTGGTCTTTATTGTTGTCATAAAGCATTACCAGTTTTCTTTTGATAAATAGCTTTACTACACAAATTTTATATATTTCTATGAAAGTGAACATTACTCGTTTCTAATTGATTTCTGAAAATGGTCTATTGTCTTTTTTATTTTGACATTTTTTCTTTTGTCTAACGTTTGTTTATTAATTTTCCTTTAAATCTATGTTTAATCGTATTTTCTTTTGTTGTTTTAATCCCTTCTTAAATTTGTTATTAGATAACGGAAGCATAAGAATGTGTAAATGTAATTCTCATATATCTGAGTTCTTTTGTTTCTTTGGATGTGCGGATGTCAGAAGTTATTATGAATATTTATATTCTTTGTGTTACCTTTCAGTACAAAGTTTGTTTGATTTATCTTACAGTTAAATCCAAGTAATTTGGTTATTACATTTTGTGACTACATATGTAACATTTAATCTATTTTATAAGGAATTTATAATTTTTTAAAATATCTATTCTACTATTCCTTATAATTATAAAACAATTTTCCATTTATTCGCTCTAGTAAAATACATTAAACCATATTGTTATCTTTTTATAGGTTTTGTTATTCAAAAATGACCAGTATTGAATGACTCATTCCTAATCTATCCCCAGCCTTATGTTTATAATAAATTTAAAACAATTTCTATGTAGTGGGAATTTATAAAAAAAAATTTTGAACAAACCGAAATATTAAGCACTAAAAAGGAAATTATGTTCCAATAATAAAAGTAAACAATCGCTAATAACTTACCTCATTCAACTAATTAAAGTAATATAGAAGGTGCATTTGTAACATACATGGTATAAGGACTTAGAATAGAGTTGAGACAAAAAATTTGAAAGACATATGACGAAATATATTATAAATAAAAGGACTATGAAATAACTGAAACAGAGACTAACATACTCTGTCTGAAGTATAATGTAGAAAGGAAACCCAATGATTATGTTATACAACAGCTTATCATGTAAATGGAAATAACAGTAAAGCAGATATCGTTTTATAGACATACTCGTATTAGATATAAAACTGCCAATATAACAGATAAAATATTAAAAATAAATATAACATGAATTTTAAATTAAATGAATATGAAGATCTCAAAAAACTATCGACAAATTATAGAAATACAATATTTTCGTGATAAAAGTGAAAAATTAAAACTTGAGAGTACTTATTAATAAAAGATATAAACACTTTTTCTTCTTCTTGGAGTTTATTGGTTTACCTTTTCGCCAACGTTTCGTCTTTATTTTAAGACATCCTGAGGGTTATAAATCAAGGCTAGCTACTAATTCCAAACCAACAAAACCGTTATCTCGTTTGTTGGTTCGGAATTAAAAGCTAGCTTTGATTTATAGCCCTGAGGATGTCTTAAAATAATGACAAAACGTTGGCGAAAAGGTGATTCCGTATATTAACCCTCAATAAACTCCAAGAAGAAGAAAAAGTGTTTATTAGTAAATTGTGGCCAAGAAAACAATACCTTATAATAAAAGATATATATATATACATCATCATTCATACGTGAAACACTAAGATCTTTTTCCTGATTTCTTACTGAAATTTAGATGTTGCTTTTTACTTTACGTGTTAATTGTGAAATCTTGTTACATACATACATATATTTAATGATCAAAGCACAATAAGAAATGGGAAAACAAGACTAAGATCTTTCAACCGTAACAAGCGGTCTTCGTCAGAGTCAAAAACCCAACTGATCTTAGTCTTGTTTTCCCATTTCTTATTGTGGTTTGATCATTGATTGTTATTTCACGTGTTTATGTGAAATCTTTTATTTATACATATATTTGTAAAGCTAAAACACCAAACTGCAATGAATAAAAATAATTATGAAAAAAATTGCCTGAACCCTACAAGTGAATACTAAATTGAGAAAATAAAAACAGAAAAGAAATGTTATAATTCGATTAGAGGTAATGAAAAAATAAATTAATAAAAATGGATAAAAAAACAAAGCATTTCAGGTCAGAAATTAGAATTCAGGAAGAAGGACCAGCGATTAGTCCCATCATCAATTACTGTCCAGACATCCGGTATAAATTATCAAAAGAAATAGCTTATTTCTTTTAGAATAATAAAATAAAAAAATAAGCTTTAAAGTAATTACGATATAAAAATACATTCAAACTAATTAAGGAAAAAAAATATTAAAGAAGAATTGGGTACACAAAAATGATTTCATTTTGTATAGACAACATAAATCTCTTTATTCCCTTAGCCGAAACTATAAATGTAAGAATAAACAAAATAATTATAATGACAAAAAACCTAACAAAAGTCGCATTAAATCAACAATATTTTATATTTAGCGACAAATTATGTAATACTTTGAATAATCCAGGAATGTGTAATTCAGTATTTATAATATGATCGAAAATAGTTGTGTAATTATTTATAACTGCATTATCATATATATATATATATTCGAGTTCACGTCCGTCCTTCGACGTGGGGAGATCTCTATCACTTCGTCCTCTCTTGTAGTTTACTCCTCATGACGAACAACAGTTCGAAATATGTGCTTTTTATTCTATTTTCTGTGTCGTGATTTGTGTAATTTAAAGTTTCTTATATATATATAATCAACCCACAATATGACATGGGAGAAAAGACTAAGATCTTTCCAAACCCTGTCAGTTGGGCTTTTGACTCTGACTAATACCACATGTTACGGTTGAAAAATCATAGTTTTTTTCCACATTTCATATTGTGGTTTGATTAATGATTGTTATTTCACGTGTTTATGTGAAATCTTTATATATATAGGTGTACGAGTATAATGTAATCGGGATTCGGTCAATTTTCCAGGATCAAAGTCAAACTTTCAATGCCGACGTTTCGGTTTTATTTAAAACCTTTTTCATAGGCAGAAGTCAGAATTTTTGAATTAGAAAAATGATGAAATTTACATTATATAAAATGAAGTAACTCATTATATAATGAGTCTGGTCCATGTTTTTGACCAGTTATGATGTTAGTTCATTAACTATCTATTGTTACTTCATTTTATAAAATGTAAATTTCATCATTTTTCTAATTCAAAAATTCTGACTTCTGCCTATGAAAAAGGTTTTAAATAAAACCGAAACGTCGGCATTGAGAGTTTGACTTTGATCCTGGAAAATTGACCGAATCCCGATTACATTATACACCTGTTCTATCCAACGGTTGATATATTATTGAATTTGTTATATATATATATATATATACCTGATAAACGAAGAATGGTCCAGTAGGAGAGATTACACTTAAAATAAACCATGATTATTTTAAATAAACTTACTTTACTTTAAATAAACCAGTTCATTTTAAGTATATATATATATATATATAAAGTATATACTTGATATTTTTACATTAATAGTGTTAAAAGACTATTTGTTTTCATGATACTTTTGTTGACTTTTATGAAAAACAAATGTTTTTCATAGCGAATACACTCGTACAACAATATCATCAAGTTATTTGATGCGATTAAGAAGAAATAGAAATAAATATCAGTTTATAATATTACTACTTATTTATCTAATTAAGTTATGCATTTTTTTTGCTATTAAAGCTGATGTTATATTTTGTTAAAGGTAATCTCGAAAGAATTTCCCTCTTCAATTATTCAGCTATTTTCATTTCAGCTTGAAATGTGTGAAATGGAAATACTTCATTTCTCTGTAAAACTGGAATTGAAAATGAAAAACCTCTACCTTTGACCTTTGCTTTGCTTCCAGTTTTTTGATGATGTTATGGAACCTAACTTCATTTCTGAAGTTGTACTTCTGAAGGGATATGCTGAAACAAGTCCTTTCCCTTTGCTATGCGCCTCATTTTTGATTGACTTTCTCACTCTGAAATTTTAATTAGTTGTCCTGTATTGATTAATTCATTCTAATTATAACAAAGAACAGACACCATTAGAATACCAAATTCCTGATAAGGGTTTATAACATTATAGTACTGTTTTCGAGTTATAGTTCAATATCAAGTCAAGTCATATAAATTCAAAAAATGTCGACATCATGCGTTGTTATATATTTAAAATTAAAAAAAAAACATACAGAAGTATAACATTAAAAGTTATAAATATATATATACATGCTTTGTTAAACACGACAGAGTAGTTTCTGTCTATGAGCTTCTTCTCGAGAACTTCGATTTGCCGAAAAACAGTTTTTTCGGCAAATCGAAGTTCTTGAGAAGAAGCTCATAGACAGAAACTACTCTGTCGTGTTTAACAAAGCATGTATATCTGAAGGACTGCTACCAAAGTACACTAATATATATATATATAAAAAGATTTCACATAAACACGTGAAACAACAATCAATAATCAAACCACAATAAGAAATGGGAAAACAAGACTAAGATCTTTCAACCGTAACAAGCGGTCTTCGTCAGAGTCAAAAACCCAACTCTGGGTTGGGTTTTTGACTCTGACGAAGACCGCTTGTTACGGTTGAAAGATCTTAGTCTTGTTTTCCCATTTCTTATTGTGGTTTGATCATATATATATATATATATATATATATATATATATATATATATATATCGATTTATTGATTTTATTTATTGTAAATAAATGATCGATTTATTGTAAAATCTTGTTATATATAAATATATTATTAACTATATAAATTTACATATATATATATATATATATATATATATATATATATACTCGTACATATATTCTCAAAAAAAATGTTCTTGACCTCTTCTATTGTATTGTATGTGGTAGGTTTTGTTTTTGAGGGATAGGTCATATAAAAGACCTTTAAAAATAAAATTGTAACCAGATAATTCTCCTGTAACATAAATAACCATCAGCACATTTACCAAGCCCTGAAGATGATGTACAAATGCATCGAAGCGTTAGCCTAGGAAGGAGTTTATTTTGTTTTATACGACCTAGTCCTCAAAAACAAAACCTACCATATACAATATATATATATATATATATATTATATATATATATATATATATATATATATATATATTCTATCTACCTGATGACGAGGCCATCAAAATATAGTAGTGAGTTTCTGTTTCATTTGTGTGTTCTCTTTGTGAATATAGTTCATATTTATATATATATATATATATATTTAAAAACTGGATGTCTGTTTCCACTTGATTTAATTTTGTCTTATATTTTTCCAAAATACGAAATTTTTTCTTCAACTCAGAACTCAACTTAAAAATTAATTCACCATAATTAATTATGGTGAATTAATTTTTAAGTTGAGTTCTGAGTTGAAGAAAAAATTTCGTATTTTGGAAAAATATAAGACAAAATTAAATCAAGTGGAAACAGACATCCAGTTTTTAAAAGCATGTATTGAAAAAGGACTGCTCCCAACTTTTACAAATATATATATTTATAGACGTATAATTAATCAACGTGTATACCATTTAATTAATATTATGTTTAACTTGCTAAGCTTTGTTCTTAAACTAGCAGTAGATGATTCTTTGCTCTTTCGCATTTTATTTCCTCAGGAAATTTCATAGCGATTTGAAACAAGTTTGAAGACTCAATTGCCATCATTCAGTTGAGAGAGATGTTTGTTACCATAGTTAGTATTCAGTGTAACTTGTACTTGGTCAAGTTTCAAATAAGTCCAAACTTTACCCATTCACCTGTATCCCATGAAACTTTGTTTCCTAACTAGAGTCATTTAATTCGCACCATGGCAATTAATTTAAATAATATTATATTAAAATAATCTTAAATTTAATGTTAGTCCTATTAATGGTAGCAGGGCTAATCTTTTTGAATGTAGACGCATACTTCATTCTGTATATTTATAATTTATTAAACACACATTTTTATATCCTGTTAGAACTTCGTTATGTTTCGATAATGATTAACCAGTGAATATAAAAAAATTAAATTATATTTTTTCAATAATTTTAAAAGAAATATAATTATTAGTATATTTTGGCTATTAATTTTGTGAATTATTTATGCCATAAATGTCGATAATCCATCATTAATTTAATATCATCTCAGCTAGAAAAATATATTTTTTAATCTGTATAATTTTTCTGCTTGAATGTTATCCGTTTTTAGTCAAAATAATTGTATTATATTTTTTAAAAAAAATTAACATTGATTATCTGATGTTTTGCCAGAAATATTTATTTTTACTTAGATTATATTTTGCGATTTTATATCTTTACTTTTATAAGTTTTTTCCAAACATTTATAATACTGTATTTGATCATAGCTACTGACAAATACCTAAGTTTTGTTACTTTGTATGCAATCTTTTAACATTTTGGGGGGCATTGAGTAGGTAGGGTCCCCCTTGACTTGTTCATTTGCCTCATCAGCTCTTTTTTCCTTCCCTCTCTCTCACCCCTCCCTCCTTCCTTCCCCCCAAATCTCCCTCTCACCCCACTCTCTCTCTCCCTCTTTGATGCTGATTCCTCGAGGGAATATTGCACCTCCCATTGATTCTCCCATTGACAGTCCTAATTTTTGTCTAATTCAAGTGTATTTAGAGTAGGGATCTTTAGCGAAGACTTGACATCGTGCAGGATCGGGCTGATGGTTTAATGACCTCTCCGAAGAATGACTTGCTCAGATTTATTAATCTCTCACGCAAAGAAATCGAGGGAGATGAACCCCAAACCCCGAAATATATCGAAACCCAAACCTACAACGTCAAAGGCGAGCATGATGCCACATTACACATACGCTACCGTAAAAAATAAATTAATTCCAATAGCAATATTACTGTCTGTTGTATAATTATTGCATTGTAAATGAGCTTTAAAAGGGAAATTTTCCAAAAACTGTAATAAAGTATCAATACAGTAATGTTTTGGTGGTATTTAACACCTCGGTGTCCTCTCTAAGCCTGGATTACTACCAACAATTGAACGTTTTCATTGTTTCCGCAAAAACAATCCCCTTCTATTGAAATACGCAATAATCGTATATTTTGGAAATTGAAATTCAATGTTGTTGAAACGTAGGAGCAATTATGGAGGTATTGAAATGGATTTTAATGTAAATCATTATATTACAGTGAAATCTCACTAAAAACATGAGAATACAAATAAACACCCGTTTGAATTTTTCATATTCTTTACTTTTTTCTTGGTTCTTGGTTGTATTGTAACAAATGCTTTGTAATCAATAACTGTGCTACCTTTTATGGTATACATGGTTCAAAATAAGCACATATACATAAACAAAAATCATTCTTTTTTGTTTTAATAAAAGAAAGAAAAGAAGAGTAGGTACACAATGTCGCAACGGCTGAAAAATCGACAGCCGAAAAAACGTAATAGACGAATTATTTTCTTTATGTCACAATAAATATTAAAGACAGTTACGTCACTTCTCTTTCTATGTATTTATTCTTAATTGTATTTCTCCTTATATACTTGCATGTCTTCATAAAGGTATCGACTGTTCATTAAATTTATCACGACTCCAGCAGTTCTACAAGTTGAAATCAAACTTTCAATTACAAATTTTTGTTTTTTTATTTAAAACATTTTCATAGGCAAGATTATACAATTTTGAAACAGAAAACGTAACTTTTACGTTTGAGTTTTTTTCAAAAACTTTGTAATATTTACACTTTTTCTCTTTCAAAATGTTATACTATTTCCTGTGAAAAAGATAAAAAAAAACTGGAACATCGGCATTGAAAGTAAGATTTTGATCTGAAGAACTAAGTAGATATTGACGAATTTGATCATATATATATATATATATATATATATATATATATATATTCATTAATTTTTAACTTTTTAATTTTTCATATGAGAGTTTCCATATTTTCAAACTCATATTGGTAGGTTCTCATTTGTTATTATTTTGTTATATATTGGTCATTATATGCAACAATATCGCAGTTATTTCAGAATTCCAGAAATTATGAAGAAGTCAAATGAAAATTTTCAAAGATGAAAATTGTTATGTTATGTATGTAATGAAACATGTTTAATGAAGGTCTGCCATTAAAATACATTAATTTATATTTATTAGTTCAACACGTCAAATTATTCTGAAAGAACTGACCTGATGCATTTCTATATTTTCATTGTTGGTGTCACCAGGCGTTCATGGTGTTTACTCAGGGTTCCATGTAAATACTGAAAATCAGAAAGTCTGCCAGATCAAAGATTTCTGCAACCAAGCAGAAATAGTAAGTTATGCCAAGTTATGCATTTCTAATATATAACATATAGGTAATATTATGTTATATACAAGGATTGAGATGGAATGACGTAAAAATAAACTGAGAATGACGCAAAAAATCCATAAACTTTGATTACATAAAACAATTGTGATAGAAGTTGATCTCCAAAAGGTGATCCAAATTCTTATAATGTATATTTTTTTGTTGTCATGAATGTTGAAGTTATTAAAATTACTAGGAGTCAGTGTATTATACTACTAATATAATGTGAGATCTTTGTGTCTATAAAGTTATTTATTTTCAAATTCAAGTAAGAAAATAAATAATTTCTCTAATAAGATTAACGAAACATTGTGTATTTGTGAAATATTGTTTTGGTAAAACTTAGAATGGTTTCTGAGAGCATAAACTGTAGTGATTTGTAAAGTGAAAAATCTGATAGCTCTGCTATAATGAATGAAGAGGATCAAAAGAGAAAATGAAACCTTTGTTAGAGATACTGATAATACAAGAGAACCATCCTCAGCCTTATCAAATAAAGTGAATATAATTGGTTGTGAACTCAAACAATAGAAAGTATATATATTCATGGGCGGCCAGGTTTGCTCCAGTGGTTAACATACTCGCCTCTGAACTGGTAGGTCCGGGGTTCGATTTCCACCTGACCCTCGGTTTATTCAAGCGGGAGTTTAATAAATCTGACTACGTCATCCCTCGGAAAGGACGTTAAGCCGTCAGTGCTGATCCTGTACGATGTCAGGTACTACGCTAAAGATCTCTACACGAAATGCACTTGAGTTAAACAAAATTTACGACTCCCAATGTAGAATCTTAGAATTGCCGATCAAACAAAAAGCAGGTACATGGCTGATGTTATCACCCGCTAGGGGATCGATCCGTAAAAAAAAAAATTATATATATATCCACCAAATTCCATTTTGAAATCATATAATAGAATTGCACAATGTATGTGTTATTTAGAAAAATGTACATTAAAGAGAATGTCCCCTATCTTATTCTTTATAGGACGTCCATGTTATCTGTACTCTAAATGTGAACGAAATTATATTTTTTTTACAATCAAGAGTAGATTAAATGTAAATAAATTAAATTTGATCTTAAACATTTTATATATTTTTATATTTCATAGTCTAGAACAATAAATAAGACTATCCATTCAAAAAAAGTATATACGACTGAATATTACTGATTATAGTTTTCTAGAATTGATTAATATATGAATGAGTTAGCGATTTTGAGTGTCTTGAATAAAATATGGTGTAAGAATTATTTCTGATATTTAGGAGTGGAAATATTTTTCTTGTGAAAATAAGTTTATTCTGACATGAATGCTTCAGAATGGCCTTGTATTAAGCGTTGCTAGTACTACAGTGTTTTTGAATTTTGTTAAACTTAAATTGAACTTTACGTCTACAACAGAATAGGAATCAGAAGGACGGGTTAACCAAATTAAAGAGGCTCTGACGTCAGCAAGGTAAATATTGAAAAGGGTGGAAACAGGAAAAGGGTGAGAGAGAGAGAAGGGGATGGTTAATTCAGTTACTCAGATGCTCTGTATCAACAGGTAGAACACAACGGAAAACCTGTTTTGATAACTTGTCTTAACAAGACCTAAGTATTTCTTTAACCAGTTTTCTTTAAGAAACTAGACTTGAAAGTCTGCAGTCTTCTCAAATATTCCTAAAATTAAAGCTGAAATATCTAAATAGTTATTTGGATTTCCTTAAAGCTAAGATTATATCTATAAACTTAAGTTTAATTATAACTGAAGAACTATATTTTTTCAAAATTCTTTTGCAATAGCAGACAGGAAGTAAAATAGTCTCATTTCTGTTCCTACAAATGTTTCCACTTATTGGAATAATACTTTTGGAAAGTTATGTGTTTCAAACTATTAGTTAGCATACGGAAAATTTGAAAATTTTGCGTATACATACGGAAAATTCAGAAAATCTGATATTTCCTTCCAAACAACATATGTTTTTCCTATTCTAAGGTTGGATTAGTGTTGGTCTCTAATCAACTTCGCTATACGTATAAGTATACGTAAATGTTATAAAATATATACTATAAGTTTACTAAAAGTAAACCTATTATCAAAGTTATTCAGAAATGTTGCTATCTCAATTCCATAAGTCACAAAAAAGTGTGATCATTGTTATAGTAAATTTCTTAGAAGTGGCTACAAATAGAGATTATTATTTACACCTTTTCGTGTTTTTCATTTTATAAATCATTATTGAAAATATTGGCATTTTTTTTTTTTAAATATTCATAATAAAATGTTTCAGTTTTATTTAAAACCTTTTTCATAGCCCTACTTCAATAATTTTATGTCTATCAAAAAGATTTTAAATAAAATCGAAAAGCCGATAACGAGAGTTTTTTTTTTGAACCTAAAAAATTGACGCAATCCTGATTAGATAACACACCTATTCTATCATACGATCGATATGCTATTGAATTTGTTATATATATATATATTATATATATATATATATATATATATTGGGAATAATTTTATTTGCCTACTTTTTTCTTAATCAATTTCTTTGATACTTTTTCCAAATTTCTTATTAGACCTTTAAATTCACTAGGAACGAGGTATATTAGCTCACTAAATGATTTCTTTACCAATACATTTATTCTTTTCAACGTTTCTGTCTTCTTTGACCATCTACAGGATAAAACACGTATATACATTAAAAAATTTAATCTCACATGTATTAACGAAGGACTGTTCCCCAATTATACGAATATATATATATATATATATATATATATATATATATATATATATAGTTTTCTACAACACGGGCAGAAATAGACACAGAGGTTCAAAACCTAACTGACTCTATTCACGAGGCCCTCAAAAAATCGCAAGCTGAACGAAACAACACAGGGTGGGAAAAGCCACAAGATAAACAAATAGTTAATCTTATTTCGTACAGAAATAAGGTCCGTAAAACTTTGGAATAAGTATAAACTACCATTACTCAAAACTGTAGTGAATAAACTTAACAAACAAATTCGCTACAGATTACAAGTTATGAGGGATGAGACCCTCAATAAAAAACTCGAAGAAATAGACAATACCCCAGAAGCCTGGCAGTTTCTGCGGAGATTGCGAGGGACTAAACAGACGACTGTTGCCCTCAAACACAAAAACAGCCTCTGCATTACTCCTCAGGAGATTGCAGAGGCATTCGCGGAGACTTTAGGCGAATTATACAAAGAGGATGGCCCTAAACTCTCTTCTTGTATATCTCCTCCGGAGGAGTCTATCTCTCTCAATATGGAAGAAATTAAAACCATATTGAAAGGGCTCCCGAGGCGCAAAGCACCGGGTGCGGATGACGTAAATAACTACGTTCTGAAGCAGCTCCCTGACCCTACACTCAACTGGCTAACCTCCATATTTAATGCTTGCATTAAACTTGGTTACTTTCCATCAGCCTGGAAACAGGCCAGGATAGTCCTTATCCCCAAACCGGGAAAGGATCCAACTCTAGCCAGTAACTACAGGCCTATAAGCTTGCTTAGTTCTCTAAGCAAGGTATTTGAGAAGGTCTTACTCAAACACGTATCCGAGTTCCTCCAATTCACAGACATCCAGTTTGGATACAAAAAGGGACACGGGTGCGTTCAGTTACTGCGACGTACCCTCAACTTCTTACACTATGCTAAGCAAAGAAAGCTTAGAACATACACCCTAGCCATCGACCTTAACAAGGCTTTTGATTGTGTTTGGCACGAAGGAATTGTTAAGAAACTAGGAGACGCTGGGCTTCCCCAATGGTTCCAAAGGATCGTTCACTCTTATCTAACTGAACGATCCTTTAGAGTCAAAGCCAGAGACACTTTATCCTCGCCGTACAAGATTGAGAGGGGGGTTCCCCAAGGCTCTTGCCTGGGGCCCATCCTCTTCAACTTCTACTTACAGGACTTTCCCAAGTGGAATAAAAATAACAGAAACATACAGACACTAGAGGGTATCTATGCAGATGACATTTTGGTATCGTGCCGGTCATACTTCATAGATACTCCTCTAAGACAATTTCAACAACACGTTGACAGGATGGTGCAATGGACTAAGGTATGGAGAATGCATATTAATCCATCCAAATGCACTTTCACTGTCAACCTGCGCAAGAGACTCGGATACACACCTACACTGCGCATTCATGAACAACACATACCAGTTACAAACACCTTTAGGTACCTTGGTGTTAACATCGACAAGAAAATGTCACTAAAAACTCATGTCAGCTGCACACTTGGCAAAGCCTATGGAGCCAGGAGTGGCATTTACTATTTGTTAAGGCCGGGCTCTGGACTCTCTCTTCGGACCAGAGTGAACCTCTATAAAGCACTCCTAAGACCAATCGTTGCGTACGGAGTGACAGCCTGGGCTAAGCCGGCGGGTAAGTTGATGAGACGCATTTACGCGTTTCAGAATAAAACCCTCCGACTTATCCTGGGTGCACCACGCTACGCAACGAACGAGTTCCTCCATAATGAGGTCAAGTTGGAGCGTCTCTCCAGGTTTGTCCGCAGGTTGGGCAGGAAAGAAGATAGGAGAAATGCCGATTCGGCTAACCCTCTGATTGCGGGCATTCAGGGGCTCTTACCCAAAGATGTCGCAGATGAGAAGGAGGTTGGGATGACCAGGGCTGCGACTCCTACAGCCAACGACCAAGCAGGGGACCCAGCAGGTTGACGTTGGCCAACATCTGTGATGAGGAAGAGGCTGGGATGGGCAGAGCTGCGGCTGATATGGACAACAACCCAGTAGAGGAACAGGTAGTGGGCCTATGTTGACGCAGTCCTACACAGGAGCCGAGGGATAATACAGTTCCACAAAGGGAAGAAATATATTGTTATTATCATTATTATTATTATTATTATTATTATTACTATTATTATTATTATTATTATTTTTATTATTATTGTAGTTGTTATTACAATATTATTAATGTTTATAATTATTGTTAGTATAATATTTACTATTATTATTATTATCACTATTATTATTGTAGTTGTTACTAATACTATATTACACTATTATTAATCTTTATAATTATTGTTAGTATAATTATTACTATTATTATTATTATTATTGTAGTTGTTACTAATACTATATTATTAATCTTTATAATTATTGTTATTATAATTATTATTATTATTTTATTATTATTATTATTATTATGTATCGTTTATGTACAAAGGGGAAAAAGCCTGGTGGAGAGCACCCAGTGCTCTCCGTACGGCTACCCCAGCCTTGTATACCTTGGGCATAAGGCCTTTAATAAAGAAATTTTCATTCATTCATTCATATAGTTTTCTATGGGTTGTCCGGGGAAAGGAATATGATTCGATGCGATGTTGACCAATGGGAGTAGAGTTACAGGTCCAAGCGTAAGGTCCCAGTTGCCCGCTGCTCAGCAAAAAGCCTTTGCGTTCTGCCAATAGGTATAGAGGTTGCACAGTCCCTCTGTGTTAAATGATGTTTGGCAGAAAACATTAGCCTCACTTTACAGTGAACTCCTGTTCCCTTTCTATTTTTGATTTTTGTGGTGGTTGGGTGTTGTTGTTGTTTACTATTTTCTGTTACGGATATTGCTGGATATTTAAATGATACTCTCGGTTGTTTACTGCGAAAAGCCGCATTCATCTTCATGCCAACAGGGGTAGAGGTTGCACAGTCCCTCTTGATTATTAAGAGATGTTGACACTGGAATCCAACTTCTTCTCGTAGAAACATCTTCAAGTTGTAGGTTTTGAATATTGTTCTCTTCGGTTTCTTATGTTCATGTTTTTTCTTCAGTTGAATGTTATTGCTGCTATTGATGGGTCAATAGCAATAACATTCAACTGAAGAAAAAACATGAACATAAGAAACCGAAGAGAACAATATTCAAAACCTACAACTTGAAGATGTTTCTACGAGAAGAAGTTGGATTCCAGTGTCAACATCTCTTAATAATCAAGAGGGACTGTGCAACCTCTACCCCTGTTGGCATGAAGATGAATGCGGCTTTTCGCAGTAAACAACCGAGAGTATCATTTAAATATCCAGCAATATCCGTAACAGAAAATAGTAAACAACAACAACACCCAACCACCACAAAAATCAAAAATAGAAAGGGAACAGGAGTTCACTGTAAAGTGAGGCTAATGTTTTCTGCCAAACATCATTTAACACAGAGGGACTGTGCAACCTCTATACCTATTGGCAGAACGCAAAGGCTTTTTGCTGAGCAGCGGGCAACTGGGACCTTACGCTTGGACCTGTAACTCTACTCCCATTGGTCAACATCGCATCGAATCATATTCCTTTCCCCGGACAACCCATAGAAAACTGTATATAAGGACCAACGTCTGGGCCATTTCCTTGCCTGAAGATAACCAGAGAATGGTTGAAACATGTCGCAAATACCACCACCAGGTCAACAGTGCAGAACTTTTCATCACCTACCAGCCACCCATCAATAGCAGCAATAACATTCAACTGAAGAAAAAACATGAACATAAGAAACCGAAGAGAACAATATTCAAAACCTACAACTTGAAGATGTTTCTACGAGAAGAAGTTGGATTCCAGTGTCAACATCTCTTAATAATCAAGAGGGACTGTGCAACCTCTACCCCTGTTGGCATGAAGATGAATGCGGCTTTTCGCAGTAAACAACCGAGAGTATCATTTAAATATCCAGCAATATCCGTAACAGAAAATAGTAAACAACAACAACACCCAACCACCACAAAAATCAAAAATAGAAAGGGAACAGGAGTTCACTGTAAAGTGAGGCTAATGTTTTCTGCCAAACATCATTTAACACAGAGGGACTGTGCAACCTCTATACCTATTGGCAGAACGCAAAGGCTTTTTGCTGAGCAGCGGGCAACTGGGACCTTACGCTTGGACCTGTAACTCTACTCCCATTGGTCAACATCGCATCGAATCATATATATATATATATATATATATTGTAGGATTTATTGTGTTAGAAAAGAAATATGTAAAATTTCATGAAGTACAGAAATCAATAATATTTTTTTTTTAAATGCTTTTGATTCTATTCTAAATTCACTTGAGTTAGGTAAAATTTATAACTCCCAATGTAGAATCATTAATCATTATAGTGATGCAATGTTTTATTGAGGTGTGTCTTTAGCAAACCCTCAATCCCACCTTTTAAAAAAACTTCTTTACACCACAGAGTGTAAAATTTTATATATGACATATTCCAATATAGAAACACACTCTAACCCCCCAATATTAATTCTAATATTAATATATTTAAAATATATATTATTGTTTTAACAAATATTATAATATTTGTTGATAATAAGTAAATATAATAGTAATATTTGTTATTATAACATTAAAGTTATAATATTATACTCATAAGTTTAGTTATTTAATTAATTAATTAATTGGTAAACTAATAAAATTTGTTTGTTATTATTTTTATTGAGTATATTTGTTCCTTATTTGTTATCAAATAAAAGACAACTGAAATTCGAAATCTATTGAATTTCCAAAAAGCTTCAACTGAAATTTCTAGTTGGAAAAAATTGTTAACGAAAAAATCTTAAATTTTATATTAGAAGAGTATAATGGTTTAAAACAATGATTGGGCCGTTAAAAAAAACTGCAGCCATGTGCTGTTACAATAAGTTAAATCTGGATAAAAATAATGCTGCTGCAACTGTTTTAACGTCATTCGAAATCTATATATATATATTATCTGTATGTTTGATATATTTTTGCTGTATTTGTACTGGTGATTACCTCAATCATTGTTGTTTATTCCGTAGAAAATGACACCATAAAAGAAGCTCTTAGCTTGACAGGCATGTTGACTCGTTCCTCAATAGGATAGCCTGATCGATGTCCTCAAACATTGGCTGGTGAATTACCAAAACCGATACTTGCCCTATCTTTTTCTCGGCCTTTCCAAATATTGGCATTTCCTTCAAATCCAGACAGACTAATCTGACAGCTTTTTTACCAGTACCATCACTTTTAAAGCTCCCTCTTCGTAAATTTGCTTTTATCTGAACTTTATATCTAAAAAAAAAATTATGAATTTGTGATTTGGCTTAGAAATTCTCTTTTAACCTTAAAAGTGTTTACTTTTGTCAAATATTTATCCCAATCTATGTACTGAATATAATTTTTTTTTTCTTGAACTCTAGAGTGTTTGAGTTTTTGGATATATTTACGTAAAGCAGGAATGACTATCAATATTTTCACTTTTTTATAGAAAGATAAGAGTGATTTAAGTTTACTATTTGTAGTAAGTCTTCCCTTCTTTGATCCTCTGGAGAAATTTGACATTCTGAGATCTTAGAAGTACATTGTCGGACAACATAGGCTCAGGAAATGTACTGAAACAAAGCAAATTATCAGTAATTCAAAACATGTATATTATTTATAGCAGGAAAAATATTCTTAAAGCAATTTTTAAATTAATAGTTAATGATTGCAATGGTATCATTGCCAAAGAACTAGAGACACATTACAGTTGGTGTTGTCCATACTTTCTAGCAAGTCTCTCGTCTTGATTGTTCATAAGTGTTCGCTAACTTCGCACCAATTGTTTAGAAGTCTCTACAATATGAATGATACTACTAGGTAGCAGTGTTACCTCTAATACCAGTCACACCATACAAGTGTGGTACCACTTATTGCTCACCATTGTACCATCGGAAGATGGCAAACCTACCCATCACATTCCTACTAGAGGTTCTTAAAGATTTTAGAATTTTAAAATATTTAGCAAATTCTAAATGTAAATATTCAAAGAAGTTAATTCCTGTATATTGTGCATATTTACCATCAGATGAAGAAAATATGTCACTAGACAATATAATCAAACATTTTTGCAGTACTCATATTGTACAGTCGTATATTATACTGAAAAATATAGTATAGTGGAAATGGTTTTCGATGTGTTTTAAAGCATACTGTTTATGGAAATGGATTTTCCTACCAAGTCTATTTTACTTTCATTTGCCAAAGCCAATTTGTACAAAGCAGCCTAAAAACAACAAAAAGTAATTTAGATTCTGTTGTCAGATATATCAACGAATCTTATTAAATTATTAATGAAATTTCGGAAAATTTTACTACTTATAAGAAGAATTTACCGTTTTTTTATGTTAATACGTTCTGAAGAGGAATTATGTAGTTCTATACTAACAAGTCATAGGTATTCTTGGTTGTTCGAAGATCATCGAATACATTTCGAATAAAACTCACAGAATGTTGGTCTCAATAGAATAATTCTGTATATCAATTTTATAATCCATAGGTGTGATTACTTCTCATTGCTAATAGTAACATAATTCAGTGAACGCTTACCTTACATGTTCTAGTAAGGTAAGCATTGATCATAGAATATATTTACTTTATTATTATTAGTATGTAATATAATAATTATAAACAATTTTGTTCCCAGATTGATTAGAAACTTTTTCATGTCTTTATATCGCCTGTACCTTATGACCCAAAATTTAAGATTTTTGTTTATGTCTAGGCATTTTTCCATGTGCTTGTGGATATGCACGAGTGTGTGTACGCTCTTGTGTGTGCTTATCAATGGATTTTGGACAGGATACAGATTTTTAATTATTTGGTATAAAATTATATTATACGATATTATAAGATGCATTTATTTAGATAAATTATTGGGTATGTCAAAACCTCTGATCAGCTATAAGAGAAATTAATTGTAAGCGAAAATTTATCATTTATTAGAGATGTGCTCTACAGTTATTCAGAAATATTGCATCTTGGGAGACGCACTATATTATTCATCATTCAGTTTAGATTCCAATTTTTTCTCCTATGGTATTTAAATTAGAATCTAGGTTGCTCAAAACTAGAAAGATTTCTAAGTAGAAATTGGAAAGTGACAGACTCAGAGATAGATAGATAGATAAATAGAGAGAGAGAGAGTGAGAGAGAGAGAGACAGAGAGAGGGGGGGGAGAGAAATTATAACTACTCATAAATAAGTGGTTTTATATTGTTTAAATCGATCAATAGACCGATCACCAGCTATCGGGTCAGTCGTTTACCGGCTTTTTGTTTCATCAGTGATTTTACAGATTAAATGACGGTGATACATTCCGAAATGTTGCCTAACGCAAGTGCATTTTGAGTAACGATCTTTAATGAGTGCCTGACATCGTACAGGCTTGGGACCATGTTCAGATTTATTCACCTCCCGCGTGAATAAATCGAGGGCCAAGTTAGTATTGAACCCCGGACTACCAGTCCTAAAGAGTACTTTAAGCACTGAGCTAACCTCAGTGAAACATTGGTCCACCGCTATTATATAATGGAACAAGAATAATAACTGAGGAGTTTATGATATTGTCACCGTTTATAAAATTATCCCATCACGGTGTCAAGAGGATATAGTTTTATCCTCTATTATGGAATTATTGAAAAATGTTTTATCTCAAAAGGACAATATTCCTTTTTTAAGGATTCAATTTCCAATTCAGTTAGTATTTGCCATGACTGTTCATAAGTCTCAAGGAGAGACGCTACAGAGTTTCATGTAAAACAACATTTGAACATGGCCAATTACACATGTTTCTCTCGGTAGGGTCAACAAAATGCAAACAAAGTTTTTTTTGAAAAAATCCAATTGTACAAAAATGTATATGAAAAGAACTGTCTTAAAAATATGTTCATTATCATCTTTATTAAAAATGATTGAATTTACAGTTTATCTGTATTTTTGTGAACATGATTGCATTAAAATGGAAGATTTTGGATAACCAAACGGGTCACGGTTAGTCTAGTCCTAAAAGACAGCCATGATTTACACTATAGTGACGATTGCACAAATCTCTAAAGTGGCAATATTGCGACAAAAGAGGAAAAGCTACTCACCCATTGTAATCTTTATTCTCTTTCTACTTATTGACCATATCAATTCAAATATACGTTAGAATACCACATGAATTCACAGTTATGTCTAAGTCGATGTTTAAATAACATCAGTACTGAAACCTCTCTAATTTACAATACGTATAGTAACTCATATCACAATACGGAAACTTAATGATTTCTGTTAATATTTACATACTCTACAAGTACAGTATGATACTTCATTTCAAAACGAATACTAGTATTGATCTACTTTCTGGCGTTTCCAAATAATCAAAATATCATTTAATATTTTATTAAATAATATTATTTAATAAAATAATATTATTTATTAATAATATTATTTAATAATTAATAATTATTACGCAAAACTAGAAAAGTTTCTAAGTAGAAATTGGAATGTGACAGATCCAGAGAGATAGAGAGAGAGAGAGAGCGAGTGAGGGGGGAAGGTGGAGAGAGATACTTAATGTCACCTATTTATCACAAAAATGAAGTGATACATTCATTTTAGTACAATAAGTCCAAGTATGAAATTCTATTTTTAGTCATTTGCTGCATTGTGTTATAAGTCATTCACTATCGCATAAAACTTTCGTTATTATATACAACATGGAGATCACAACATCCGAATATATCATTTCATTAAACTGATAGTCAATGAGTGTGACATTACGTTCGATTATAGTAAAGTAGACCAGGATATAATTTTAAAATTTTTTTTTTTATTTTAATGATCAGTAGTGCTTACATGATTGTATTTCAAAACTAAATTTTATTAATTTAATGATATATAGAAAAATGTATTGTCAAGAAAATGTTTGAATAAATTAACTTCGATAATATTCATTCCATTATTTTTATAATAAATAAATATTTCTGTTATAGTGGTCTCAGTAATTCTATCTGTAATACATACAGTTTCTAAGTTAATAATTTCAAACGATTTACTGAAAGAGATAATTCAGTAGCCAACCTCACATAAAAAAAAAAGAAAAAAAGTTGAAATTATGTGACGCATGGCAGAGTAAGGTCGAACCCTGCTAATTGATTTACCGAGGGATATTTCACTGGCTCCATTATTATGATGTGGAATTTGCAACTGGAATGAAGTGATATATCATTTATTAGTTCCACTCGACCCTTTTTTGATTTACCGACTTGTAAAATCTGAATTCCACATCAATTTTGCTGATTGCATGAGCTAAAATGATGTAATCAATTCAGGGTCAACTCTTTTTTGAGATATTTACTGCTGATAAAAATTCTCTATGATGCACTTGTTGGGTTAAATTACAAAATTAAGTTAATTTCCGTTTTTTTTTTAATCTTATACAAAGATTAATTGGTTTTATGGAAAAGCATTCAATTAGTTTGTGCCAGTAAGAGAGAAATATCCTCTAAAAAATACCTTTGATAAATTATTTACGGTGCTTGCAGGGAGTGCGTGAGGAAAATAGTTATTACAGAGGGCCATCTAAATAAATGAACCTTATCGTACATCTACATTAACTTTTCCAGATATCTTTTTTTTTATACTCTCAACAGGATTTTTTCTAAACTGCTTCATTCGTTTTCTGAATTTATCTAATTTTAAATTAAACAAAGTTTTAAAAATTATATTTTAGCTATACAAAATGTGGTAAGGATCAATATATAAGTTTTTGTGGATAAGAACCGAGTCTCGATATAGTTTTACGATCGTCTCATGTCATTATATATCCGAATACTATAATGTATATGTAATCATCATGAATACGTGATGCAATCAATGAAGTATAAAACCACAAAGAAAAAAAATAGAAATAAATTTGTTCACTTTCACTTTGTTTCATCAGAGAGCAATTCAAGTAAAAACAAAGAAGGTAACATAAAACTTCATGAGTTTTATGATACGTTCTTTGTATTACAAATATGAATAAAAGTTCAAACCTTTTATTCATTTGTAGTGAAAATTCTCAGGGCATTTATAATATATGTATAATTTAATGATCAAACCACAATAAGAAATGGTAAAAACAAGACTAAGATCTTTCAACCGTAACAAGCGGTCTTCGTCAGAGTCAAAAACCCAACTGTTTTTGACAGTTGGGTTTTTGACTCTGACGAAGACCGCTTGTTACGGTTGAAAAATCTTAGTCTTGTTTTCCCATTTCTTATTGTGGTTTGATCATTGATTGTTATTTCACGTGTTTATGTGAAATCTTTTTATGTATACTGTAATATTGGGTATGTAATACATTTAATGCTATTAATAAGAGGTGCATGGCATACTGTGAGGAAAAATAAAACGCACACACACACACACACACACACACAAACTGAAACACACACACACACACACACACACAAACAAACACACACAAACTCAAACACATACACATACACATTCACATACACATACACATTCACATAAACACACACACACACACACACACACACACACACACACACACAACACACACACACACACACACACACACACACACACACATAAAACATCGAAAAATGACAAAAAAGGACTTTGGGGTTTTGAAGTAAATATTTCTGATATTTATTGCTGTCTAATCTTGAGATCAAATATTTTCCTTATCACATTATTTTTTATTACAGGTAAGAAAAAGCAGCAATCTCCGTGCCACCTGTAACTCCTTTTTTTTTTTGAGTGACTTTGGAGGTAATAAAATATTCAAATATTTTATTTCTAATTATTTTGACATGACTTATGAACATTTATCACCTCATTAAACGAGATATTTTTTTAAGATTTTTTTTGCAGTTATGATTGATTCTTTTTTTTTACATTTATTATTGATGTAGCAGTTGTGTGCTAAAATGAAGAACAAACTGGCAAAGCAGATATTTCTAAGTTGAAAGTTTCCCCCACAATTATTTTAAATCTTATTGTCTTGTGAACACCCATAACGATATATAAACTCAAAACTTATAGAAACATCTTTTCACTTACCCTCTGAGTCAAATATAGCGTTTTTGAAAATATTCTATTCGGATAAAAAAATTGATGCAGACTCCCAGAGGAAACATAAGCTTTGTACTGCCCTTCCTCTGTCAAATTCTCAAATTCTTCTTTCTGTCCTTCCTTCTCTCTCACTCTCTCTCGCTGATTGTGGGGTTCGTGCATGTATATACTTTTACAATTCGGACGGAAAAACAAACACTGAATCCATTTTCTAGTACCTTACAATTACTCTATTTGAAAAACATCGTTTTATTAGATATTTTTTGTATAATTTGTAGTAAAATCACTTTGATTATTGTATTTTTGTTAACATTTAATATAGAGAGTTGGAAATCTGCGTTTAAATAGCAAATCAAAAATAGTGATAAAAGAAGTGACTGTGATTAAGCAAATGTTCATATTAATCAAGAGACAGCCAAATATAGAAAGTAAATTTGCATTTTTTGTTTAACATAATTATTTACTTTTCACCTTCTCATGAAAGGTTTGATGACAAAAGTCTTCGTTATGTGTACAGGAGTAGAGATGCTGTTATTACCTTCATAAGAACAATGCAGGTAACTCTGGCATTGAATGCTGAACGGCGTAATTTTTATTTATAGGAATAATCAGTATCTCTCCTAAATATATGATATAAAGGTTATTTTTTGTAACATTTGAAAGTTTGATATAATCAGTACCAAAAAAAGATATTATTTAATGGAGAATCACCAAAGTTTCTTTCAGACATTTTTTTTTCATCCTAAGCCTTCAATTAATTTAAAACTACTTCCTTCCTTCAATTTTTTTAGAATTCCATGAATTAGTCTGTTGGTGCTTTGAGAAATAATCAGTGACTGATATAAATATGTCGTATCAAGGTAGGACTATTTGTTACATTCATTCTGCTGTATTTATTCCGAGAGTGTTTATTTATTTTTGAAATGTTTTATGGAAGCTTGAATTACAGTTGTGCTGTTAAAAGCGCTAGCTGTGTTATCAGTCAGCTAGAACTAGTCGGTTTACTTTGTGAAGAAATCAATGTTTTACTGTCTAAGAAACCTTTGACGATCAACCTGCTTAATCTAAATCGTAAACAGATATTGACTTACGCTTGTCAATTTGTTAAGCAAACAGATAGACAGACCTTATGCATCGTTGATCACCCTTGAATTCCATCGACTTCAAACGTCCTACAAATAACTGATTAATACATCAAAGGTTCATGTGTGCATTACAAGTTACTGTTTAATGTGCCTTATGTTAAACAGGTGAAATGAATGATAATCCGTATGCAAACAGTGTTCTTATCTTGACACTATTTTTAATATCTACATAGTAAAATTCTTCCAAACAAACAAATTTGCTTAAGTAATTATACAGCTTTCAACTCTAAGAAGTAACTAACTATTGGAAGAGATTATATGATATCATACTATTTGAAATAATTTATTTATACAAAATGAATGAAAGAAAACTATATTTTTTGAGAGCTAAAGTCGGGATATACAGAATTGAAAACTTAATAAAAGGAAATGACGAAAATATACTAAGTGTTCACCTCAAAGACTTTATTTTGGAACGCGTTTCGAACACTTAGTATCCATCAACGCGTACATCTATCTGATGGTATTAACTGATTGGGGAGATAATTGACACAGTGTCAATCACTCAACTCCATCTTTCTCAGATAGATGTACCTGATGATTACCAGTATGTGTTCGAAACTCGTTGTAAAACCGACGAACAAGGCTTGTATTCCAGATCGCTCAGAATATGTGTGCCCGCCGTACACCCAGGGCTACTTGGGATTCCCGAAATGTGGATATTCACACATGATTTGAAAATGGAATCCATTGATGGTTACATCAACCGACTTACTACCAATGAACTATCTACTCGTCCAAACCTCTCAATCAAGCCACCAAACTTCCTCAAACTGACTTAACAATTACATCATACACTGACTATTTTTTTCCTACTCCTTACTAAAAACAGTTTGAAGTACACAAGACTATGAACAACTAGACCACATGACCGCGAATATGACATTATTAGTATATCACAAAAAAATTTTACATGATATTAAGTTTTATTCAATTGTGCAACATACAGATTGATTAGAGGATTTTGTGAGACAAATTCATCATACCATGGAAAGCGTTAGTAATAATACGTTTGATTGGTGTTGATTTTTTATATGTTAGAATTTTATTCTTTTAAATCTCATATTAACTTATTAAATTATTTAAAAACTTTCCATTAAAACTCTAAACATCAATTTTATTTCAGTAGATTCCTCAAAGAATTCATTGTTACCAACTACTAATCAGTAGTCACCAATTACTATTCAGTGTTACTAACTACTAATCAATTATATTGTAACACACACTTCTCCCATCCATACCAGAACACGATAGCTTATTCTGTAATACCATAACATTTTCCACAATTTAATATTCAAACTAAATCTAATATTAAATTTTGTTGAATTGTGCAAAATATAAATTGATTAGAGCATTTCGTTAGAAATCCATCATTTTATGGAAAGCATCAGAATTATATGAGTGATGGGTGTTGGTTTTTTACAAGTAACCATTTCATTCTTCTGACATCTCATAATAAGGTATTAAATTATTTCAAACTTTTTCATTAAACCTCTAAACTTCTATATTATTTAAGATGGTTCACTTAAACAATTTCTAATTCAATATCAAAAATGTCAATAAATATGAATAAATTAAAGAAGTATAGCAGGTGATCCGTTAGTCCAGAATAAACAATCATTTTTTAGACCGTTATTATTCTTTGCCTTAATTGAAATCTCATGAATTTGTTTATAAATTATAATTTTTTGTCAGTATTTTGGCAAAATTTCATGGTTTTTCATATAAACCATACAATGTAAAAAAAAAAATTCTCAAAATCGGAAATATAGTTTAACAGCCCTTTAGTGAATGTAATTTTGAAAAAAGTACTCTCAATTCATCCTGCTCAGAGTGTTCTATTTCTAGTTATTGTTCATTTTGATCTGTCAACGATATCGCTTGTCTCACAAGCTTCCTGTTGTTTTAAAAATCTGATGATATTTTTCGTTTCTTACCTTGGAGTAAAGATAATGCAAAATTTCAATACTGTAGAATCAGTAGATTAGGAGAAAAATAATGTTGTCTAAAAACAGGTTTTTGGCTAAAAAAAAACTGACTTCCCATAATGCATTAATTGCTCCGAAACAATGGGGCTCATCTACACTATGAGACCCATTTTTTTGTTGTAAAATATCAATTTGATCCATCAAAGATTCTGGACTGTAGCGTGACCACAAACTTCGGATACACACTTACGCACCCACATACACACAGACATCATCAAAACAACTTCATAATCATAAAAAAAGACTTCTGGGACCTCAAAACACGTATTTCCGTCAAAATCACGAGATCAAATTTTTCGACGATCACTATACTTTACTTATAGTAAAGTAATAAATTGTTTAATAAAGAATATAAATAA